>PCDJ01000003.1:2969170-4453755 GCA_002778245.1 Raffaelea albimanens
GAACTAATCTCTTATATATTTTAGTGGCTCGGCTTACGGCAAGACTGCCGAGATCGGACTTAAAACTACTTATAATGTTAAAAGAATAAAGCGAGAAGGCACTTTAAATATAAGCTATTATCCCCACTAAAGCTACTTTAAGCCCTTTAAAAATCTATCTTTATAAACTTTATTACTAACCTCCCGCTTTTTAACAGCTGTTTTTAAATTTAAGTAGTAGTAAACTACTTTACTAAAATAACTTACTTTATTCCTTTTAAAGACGACTATAAGAAGATAAAGGATTTAATAAAGCTGTTCGCTTAACACATTTAAAGACTTTATAGCTTGCTTTTAAACATCGTCTTAAATAAAGACAGCTAGTTCACTAGCTATATCTAGTAAAACATGCTAAGCCTTTTAAAGATAAAGTCTTATATAAGCACAGCCTTTTATCTTTAAACTAATAGTTAAACCGAGAGAGTAAACTAGGTTATAAAAGCCTACCTCCGCAACTTTTTGTTTTAAAATATAAACAACTAAGACGAGCTGTTAATACTAGTTAAGTTTACTTATAACAACTTTATAACTACCGCTATAAAGATGTCCCCCTTTTATATTAATTATAACTTCCACCCTCGGACGTAAAATCTAGTCTTTTAAAAAGTATCTAACTTAAAATCCGAATACCACGCTTATTAGATAACCGCTGTTTACTAAAAAGTAGCAGAATAGCTTAAAGTCACTAAACAATATATAGTTAAAAATAGGAATTATAAACAGCAACCCTCGCTTAACTACCGTTAAAGCGACTTAGTCTTTTTAAACGTACGAAACATTTAAACACGCCGCTTTATAAAGAAGCTCGACTATAAATATAAGGGACCTTTTAAAATCATAAAAGTTTTAAGCCTTATAGCAGTTCGCTTATCTTTACCCGAATTTTAAAAGGTTTATAACGTCTTCTACGTCTCTTTACTAAAACCCTTTTACGGCTTAACGCTTAGTTTAAACTAGTAAAAAGACGACATAGTCGTAAACGGGTATAATATAAAGGCTGTCTTAAACTCCCGTCAACGAAAAAAGAAAGTCTAATACTTAGTCCGCTAAGAAAACTTCCTTAAACCAAAAGACTAAACTTAAAAACCCTACAAGCACTTCTTCGAAAGTGCGCGACACTTCCTCAGCACTTTTCACGATAATCACCTAAAAAAGCCTAAAGACCTTAAAACTCGGGTCGAGTCCTAAGAACCGGGGAGGTAGTGTCACATACGGTGTCACATGTCCTATATCACGTGCCAGGAGAATCACATAACTATATCACATAACGAGGGAAGGGAGCGATTAGATATAAAAAGGAGAGAGGCTAGCACGGGAGGCATGGAGACGGAGAAAGGCAACTCAGACCTGTATTGTTATTTCAGAACGTTAAGCAGAAGCCCTTGATCACTGACCCTTACTGAATATTATCCTTGTTGATTCACACCGATTCTCTCCCTGTATTCAGCCCATAACAATTTCAGAGCGGCGGATATCCGGAAAAGACAGACCGAGAATTAAACGCCAGCATGAGAGCCGCCATCTTGGTCGCCTCTATCCTAGGCGGGTTAGCCACCGCCCTGCCGGCTCCGGCCCAGCCGCTGTCAACATCGCAGGGGTATTCTCAGGCCGACATTGATTCAGGGAAGGCGCTAGCCAACCTGAGCCAGACAGCTTACGACGCGGCCTTGGCCCGATTGGGCTCCACCGGCATCAGCGGCTGTACCAAGGACAAGCTGCGGGTGCGCAAGGAATGGCGCGAGATGCCGGGGGAGGAACGGATCCGATACCGCAAAGCTGTCGAGTGTCTGATGGCCACCAAGTCTGTGTATCCGGACACAGGATCCAAGTAAGACGCTGTCGTGGACGAAGAGAAGATGCCAGGGGGAGAGTGTCAGGGGGGTGGTCTGTTAAAAATGCCGCGCTGCGCCGCAGCAAGACAAAACTTAAGCGCATAAAGCCAAAACTGACATAGCAAAGATCCATATTTGACGATTTCGGGGTGCTCCACTACAAGCAGACGCCGTACACGCACTACTCGGTACGACCTGTCACTATGCCATACTACTCGTACACTTTGTAGTGGATTGGTGCTGTTCGTGTGCCTAGGCTAACTGTAGCAGGCAACATTCTTGATGTTCCATCGGCTCTACATCTGGTCCTTTGAGCAGAAGCTGCAGACCGAGTGCGGTTATACAGGAGCGTTCCCCTATTGGGACTGGGGCCGTGACGCGGCAGACATGGACAAGTCGCCCGTGTTCGACGGGTCGGAGACGTCCATGGGCGGCAACGGCGAGTACACGGGCAAGCACCGGTCCCAGATCGGGTTCGGGTCCAAGGGTGGATCGGGAGGGGGATGTGTCAAGACGGGGCCGTTCTCCAACTTCACAGTGGACCTGGGGCCGTTCGAACGGGCAGACCCGCTGCAATACAACCCCCGCTGCCTCAAGCGAGACCTCAACACGGACATCTGCGCCCGCTGGGCCTCTCTCCGCAATACCACCGACGCCATCGTCAACAGCCCGGACGTGGAGATCTTCCAGGCCGTCCTGCAGGCAGACGGACGCTACCCGCTAGCTCGCGGGCTTGGACTGGCCGTGCACGGCGGGGGCCACTACGCCATCAGTGGCGATCCGGGCGGCGACTTTTACTTCTCGCCCATCGAGCCGGCGTTCTATCATCATCACGGCGGCATCGACCGCATGCACTTTATATGGCAGAACCTGGACTGGGCCAACCGGCAAACCATTGCCGGCACCAACACGATGATGAACAGCCCACCGTCAGCCAACGCGACTCTGGACGACCAGCTGGACCTGTCGCCGCTCAACCCGACCAAGCGGAAGCTGAGCGAGCTCCTGGACACGCTTGGCGGGTCGCCGTTCTGCTATGTGTATGCACCCGCGGACATGACAGCATGAGACGGTACCGGCGAGGTATGGGCGGCAGAGAGGGCCCGGCAGAGGGCCGGACAAGGCATGTGGCAGGTCGGAGAAGGAACATGTGTCTGATATTTCGATGATAGTATCAGACCGGCATGAGATGAAGATGGCCCAGACGGCCGAGACAGCCAGGGAGTCGAGGCAATGCCGAGGTCTGAGATGCGTGTCTAGCTATGTATAGTATCAGTGATTGATCAGTTGTGCTGTGCTGTTCCGCACCAGTAGTGATACTTGTCTCGCCGTGCCTGTGTCGCGCCGACGTCATCGGTTTCTATTTTTGCTGCTTTTTCCCGGCCCTCTCCCCTTTTCGTCTCCTTTCTCCCCTCTGCCGAGGCCGTCGCCCGGAATCTTCCGCACATCCGCAGCTTTGCCGCGGGCCTGTAACGAGTAATATCTTGCATCCTACGTGAGCTGTCCCTGTTCGGCCAATGGAGGCGCGGGCAATGGCAAAACGGCGCGCGAAACGACGGGCGATACGGCGGGAGAAACAGCGAAGCAGAAATGGTTAGAAAAGGTACATCCGTTGGTATTTCACGAAAATAACAATTAAAAACCACACAAATTAAATTGCAAAAAAAACGCCCACCAGTCTTGGCAGATTAGTTCAGCACCAGTCCGGCGTTTTTTTACCACCCCATTGCCTTGTTTTTCGCTGGGACCGCGCAGAAACCGCAGGAAAAGAGTGACCTCATAGGGCAATCCCGACCCCACGCCGATCACCCCTCATTGCCCGTCAGCCAGAAGCTGTGCGTCACAGGCGACTGAAGCTGTCAGTTGGTGGTGGATGGCGCATTGTTACCCCGCCACACTGGTCTCTTTACTTTCAGGGTTCGGTTCGCGCTCGCGTCAGAGCTCTTATAACGGGCAGGCACGATGAAGCTGTTCCTGCTTTCTTCAACACCTTAGAAACCATCTTCCAGACTAGGCAGGAACCGCAAAAAATGGAGTACGACACAAAGACACGTACGTTTGAAAAGCTTCAAGCCGGGATCTTCCCCTTGAGCAGGCCTCTTCCTTTTTGGCACAAGCCACCCCGCAACCGAGCTCTTTTACTGACCAAGGACGCGCGTTACAGCGGGCTACTCGACAGGCGACAAGACGTCGTTTGGCTGGACGACAGCCAGAGAGCGCTGGCCAATCATCATTGTGAGTTTCTGGCCAATTGAGGAGAAGCAAAAGAAAGAAAAAAGCGAGGAGAGGACAGAAGATGCGCTGAGGAAGAGCAGCAGGCCTGTCCGGAGAGCAGAGCCGCAAGAACCGACGCCGAAAAACAGGGAACGAAGTAACACAAAAACATGAGATGAAAGAAGCCGGCGCCGGCTAACATCACCACCCAGACCCAAGCCATCGATGACGTCTACCGCTCGGTCAACGAGTGCCAGGCCGACACGGCCAAGCACGACGAGGGCAAGAAGATTGTCGAGGAGCTGGCACGTCTGAAATACGACGTCCAGCACGACCGGCCACTCATGTGCGTATACCCCCAGCGCCGTCGCATCCCAGAGAGGACTCCGTCCACCATTGCGAGGACTGCTTGGGGACCTGCTAGAGGACTGTCCCCGGGAATTGGTCCTTTGAGAGTCTCGCGCAGTCCCTGCGACCGATCCTCGTCACCCAAGCCTTTGCCGCTTCCCAACCACGGCCGCTAACTAGTCGCAGCCCAATTGCCGACGATGGCGAAGCAGACGTGGCTCTCTACAACAAAGAGCTCGAGCAGCGCTCAAAGGATGGCGCGGCGACGTGGCTGAACCTGCCATGGCTGTTTGCCGAGTGCTATCTGTTCCGGTGAGTGAAATTGCCAACTCTTGAAGCTCGACTGCCGGCAGCTTGCAGCTTGGCCACTTGGTGCCGGCCTCGGCATCACCAAATAAGCACCTGATGACCGGCCCTTTCCTTGTTGCTAACAAAATACCTCCCCCCTCGCAGCCGCATGAGCACCTCTTTCGCCCTGTCCACCCACTGGAAGCGCTACGACCCCTTTGCCCGGCAAAAGATCCGCACTTTCCGGTCGTCTCGCCCTGCCGTCCTCGAGCTGGCCGCCCGCTACCACGACCTCGCCCAGCAGATGGACAAGATCAAAAAGGCCGAGGACAGCACCGCCCCCGCCGAGTCGGGCCACACCGCCGAGGAGACGCTCTTTGCCGAGATGTGCGAGATCTGCCTCTGGGGCAACGCCACCGACCTGTCGCTGCTCACCAACCTCAGCTACGAGGACATCCAGAAGCTGCAGGGCTCCGAGGCCCGCCGCAGCGCCGAGGCCAACATTCTCATCAACGACCTGCCCACGGTCTACAAGGTCCTGATCGAGGCCCGCCAAAAGGCGGGCAAGACCGCCGACCGCCGCGTCGACATTGTCCTCGACAATGCCGGCTTCGAGCTATACGTCGACCTCATCCTGGCCGGCTACCTGCTCCGCGCCGGCCTGGCCACGACGGTCGTGCTGCACCCCAAGAACATCCCCTGGTTCGTGTCGGACGTGGTGCCCACGGACCTGCCGGCGCTGCTCAACGCGCTGTCGAACCCCAAGGAGTTTTACGAGACGCCGTCCGAAGAAGAGGTCCAGCAGGGCAAGCCCAAGCCGACGCCGCTGACCGAGGCCGAGCTGGCCAACCTGGCGTTCCTCTTTTCCGAGTGGAGCAGCATGTACGCCGAGGGCCAGATCGTGCTGCGGCCAAACGAGTTCTGGACGCACGGCGGCAGCTTCTGGCGGCTTCCGCATGAGGCTCCGAAGCTGATGGACGACCTGCGGACCAGCCAAATGGTCATTTTCAAGGGCGACCTGAACTACAGGAAGCTCGTCGGCGATGTAAGTTTTGGCGTCTTGTCATGAATCTTATCCGCCGTGTTTTACTATACCTCATCCTCTCCTGTTTATACCGTTCTCCTATTATCCGGGGAAACACATCTCCCACTCCTTTTCTCCCACTCCTTTTCTCCCACTCCTTTTCTCCCATTCCTCATTCTGACATTATACAGGCCGCTTGGGATGCCACTACACCGTTTGTCGAGGCCATCGGACCACTTGGTGCCGGTTCCGGCCTCAACGTGCTCGCCCTGAGAACGTGCAAGGCCGATGTCGTTGTGGGACTGCCACCAGGAAAGGACGAGGAGCTCCGCAAGACGGACAAGGGTGGCGGCGACTCTGGCGCTCGCGCATGGGCGTGGAACGGCAAGTGGGCAGTTGTGTCATGCTCACAGAACAAGAAATAGACCAAGGTCTCGAGCAAGGTCGGCGGTTTGTCGTGGTAGAACAAGAAATAGAGGACACCAAGGACAAGAAACAAACACTGGTCCCATGGCATCATCGGACATGTCTGGTATCATTCGTGATGGGCACGGTTGGGCTTCGTTTTCTGTGAGACCCTAGAATCTCACCCCTTTTTCTCCTTTCATGGCCAGCCACGTTGCCCTTTTTGTGTTGTCCTTTTTTTTTTTGTTCCCACTGCTCGCTCTGCTCTCGTTTCCCAATGTTTCACCAACACTGTGGTTTTCCACGCCTTACCTTTTCCTGACAACTTTGTCTTCTCTGTATCTCTTCCCCTCCCCCCCCTTTTTTATTATTTCCTACCTTCACACCCCCTTTTTGCCGCCCAAATACTCTCGTACACTCAATACGTACAACGCGGCACTCTTGCAGACTAGATTGATGTACTTACACACCGCAGGCTGCTGCTGCTCTCTCTTTCGCGGCTAGAACATACAGATAAAAAAAAAAGAAGAAAGAAAACAGGAAAAAGTGCAAAATGCAAAATGCAAAATCGAAAAAGGAAAACCCGCCGGCTTCGTCTGCCGGCCTGCCTGCCTGCCTGCCCGCTTGCCTGCCCACTTGCCAGCCAGCAGGCTGAACCTCTTTCTAGGGTAGTATGCATGAGAAACATACCACGGCCGCATCAACAGAGTGAAACAGTTTGCCGACGGAAACCCATGGCCAACCTTGGCCAGGGAAAATCCCATGCATGGCAAAGCTGAGGAGGGTGTCCTGGGGACATGCCGATGTGTGTTCAGCTAGTGCGTATCATTGGACATGTGTGTAGGCGTCCTGCTCTGCATTATACAACGCAAGTTGTGTGTGTGTGTGTGTGTGTGTGGTCTGGTCAGTGTCCAGTGGTCAATAGTCAGTGGCCAATGGTCAGATATGTGGGAAGCAGTACTGTGGCCAGTACGGTATGGTCCATGTCATGTGGTCTGTATTAGTGCTTGTGCGTATGGGCGTGGATGGCTTCTTGTTTTGTTTGCCAGAGAGCTTGTGTATCCCATCGATTCTGCACGGTGATGTTGGCTCTCTGCGTGTTTTTTTGCTCTCTCTGCGTGTTTTTTTTTTTTTTCGTCGCTCACTGTCTTTTAGTCAAGGTGACGGTGTCGCCATGGCAATGTTTTCTTGCATGAGGGAAAGAGGAGTGCAGGAGGCCCCAAAAAGACAAGGGAGAACACTGAAAAAAAAAAAGAAAAAAAAAAACAGAAATGACGCAGAATGAAGCAAGAATGTAGACAAGGTTAAAAAAAGCAAAAAGCACAAACCGAGAACTAAGGTGTCATAACTAGGTCATGTGCACTTGATACTGCAGGTTGGTAGTGTACCACGGCGGCTGTATATGCACGTTCCGTCCGGCCAATATACGGTTTTGGTAAACCGGGCAAGGATCAAGAAAAAAAAAAAGATGAAAAAAAAAAAAACACCTCGTACCCGCGGATTACTTGTGAAGACCAAACCGACACAGACATAATGCAGAGACCTTTTGAAAAAAAAAAAAAAAAAAAAAAAAAAACATAAAAAGCACAGGGCATGTGTGAGGGTGTGCCGGAATCCGCTGCATATAGCGGTGTGATATAGGGGGCGTGGTTGTAAGAAAGAAAAAAAAAAGGAGAGAGAGAGAGGAAGGGAAACGCAATGAAAATCACCAGCTGGCCCCTTGACGGGAGGGGAGGGTGTAGTAGCAAAGAGAGGAACGAGGCGAGCAAGGCAGAGATGGCAAGGGAACAGGACAAACACGAAATGCAAGCAAAACAAAAAGAAAAAAAAAAGAAAAAAAGAAAAAAGAGGCGAGGTGGTATGCACAAAGGCCAAGACCAAGGTTGTTGGCTTTACCATACCAAAACCGGCAGCGGAACGAGGAGAGCGTTGAAAGGATGAGGCCCGTCATCACTAGGGGAGACAGGCAAGAGAATCCGGATGGGCCCTATGAGGGCTAGAGCTCCCAATGTGGTAAAGAACAGGTCCAATGTACATTGTACCTTGGCAAGCAAACAGGCAACACCCGGGAACCGGTGAGAAAGGAATTGTGGGATGGGGTGGTGGCTGCTGGCAGGGGGGGAGGGGAGGGTGTTGGTCGGTTGACGGAAAAGGGGGTCGAGATGTGAGATGGCGCATATTGCATGCATTACAGGGCAACGAGGGAGGACACCCAAGACGCAAGAGACACAAACAAGGCAGCGCAGAAGACAGAGGCTTGAAAGGGACGAAAGGGGTCGGCAGAGGTTATCCACGTCGTCGCATCCCCCCCCGTGCCCGTCTTTATATGCGTCCTGTGTGGGTTATTCCTGCCTCAAACTGCCGCTTGCTCTTTCTTTTCCGGGCTCCTGGACCTTTTTGGCCCGGCCGCTCCGTCTATACTTGCGCGCTTCCTTTTGACAGGATCAGTCCAATTGTTTGGTCCGTATTCTGTCCGTCATTCTTTTTTCTGGGTGCCCGATTCTGTAGACGGGTTGCCACCCACCCTTTCCCACCGATCGATTGGCCCTGTCTTGCCTCGTGGACACTTGCTTGGAAACCGGGCAATACCAACAACATGTAATAATCCTCTGGATATTCTCGCCACGATCCGGGTGGAATTCTCCGGCTGTGGCGCTGCCACGACTCGGGATACAACGATAAGCATAGCTTCGCTGTCCTCTTTCAGGAAAGTCGCCGCGTCCGGGCAGATGGAAGAGGTAAGACAGATGGGTTCGGAGAAAATAAATCTGGGAGAGGGGGAACTGGTGTAAAAAGGAGTAGCCCGCCGTGAGAAGGAGGGCAGTTTTTCTATATTCATGCCGTTTCTGCTGTGCTCTCTCTGGCTTTTTGCGTCGTTAATGTGGCATGCGAAGCCTTGGAGTGTGACAGAAAAGCGAAAACTGGACTGCAGCAAAACATAAGAAAAACCATGGCGCCCGATGTCAGACAGCTGTGGTCGGCCCCTGGCCGAGAGGACAAGCCCGGGGACAACCGGGCATGGAGACGGCTGATTGTTTTTCTCTCTGCCGTGCTTTTGTCTAGTTTAGAACTGGCACACCACACGGACACAGAGACAGAGACACAGGCACACAGGCGGGATCTCGATGGCTCACTTGATAACACTGCCCCCTCCAAAAGACGCATCTCTAAGCGAACAAGCCGTTCTCGGCGTAGAGCACAATGGGCAACGACAGCAACGCCAATGGGCCTGGAGGGCATTCTGGAACAAGCCGTGGACAGGAGGCAGCAAAACTATCCTCCAGCCGGTCCACTAAAGGTCTAGACAACTGGTTGCGGCACCCCCGGCTAGTATTGCCAGGATGGAAATCTGCCAACAATTCCCATCGTATTCCTGCTCCTTTCAACTTACGGATGCTTGGGTAAGCTCTTGGAAGAGGGTCCCAGGCTAAATTAGAATGAGCAAAAAAAAGCACTGGGTATTCGACAGGCAGACGTGGGGGGACTTTTGAAGAAACCGTCGTCTGTCATGACCCGTTTACGGTGTCCAAAGCCGCATTGGTTCCTGGGATATGGCCTCCACTTGAGGTTGATTCCGACCAGCAGTAGGCTCCCCATTTCAGCTTGCCCTGTACAAGGCACGGCGGGTACTTTTGCTGAGGAATATTTAGCAGATGACTTGGCGTATTAAACGTTGTGACATTTTGGACGTCGCCTTCTCCACACGGGGGTGGCGAACTGGGGGTGGGAATACAGGCAAAAACAAAAGAAAAAAAACAAAACAAGGAGTAAATCTAGTGGAAAGAAAACCGGTAAGAAGCTCTTGGGGGGGGGGCTTTGTTCTTTTTTGTACATGCATCCTAGAATACGCCACTTATTACTCGCTTGCGTGTTAGTACACAGTAGATGCGCTTCTGACGATGCACATGCCGCAAGTGCGTATGCTGACGTTCCTTTGGTTTTTTTTCTGGAGACTGGGCCGACGATCATCGAGATCAGAGTGGCATCGCGTCCTTTGAAAAAAAGAACCAAGGAATACCACCCTGGGCTGGCCGCGATGCCCCCCCCCCCCCCCCCCCCCCCCCCCGTCAATATCAAATGCAAAAGGGCCCGTCCAGGCTCGGGAAGACGGAGAGCTTTTCCACCGGCCTATGCCAATCCCGTTTCAAGGAACACTTGGTCCTCGACTAGCCATCTGCATGTCATTGGTGTTGTCGCGTATTTCTAGCGCATGTGTGTGATTGCTAGGGTGTGTCGTCTTTGGTGTGTATGCTTGCTTGCCCGTACAGTAAGACGCGGCTACAAGCAGTAGCCGACTCGGGCAGCATGCGTAGCTGCTCGTGCCCTTTTCATTTGTTCTTCCTTGCCAGCTCGTCCTCTTGCCGTCGTTCTTGGTTCTTGCCCAGGTCGCCGACATATGCCATGCATCTTTGGGCCGGACTCGTTTCGGATCGCCTTTGCTCGGCTGCTCTTGCAGGTATTACGAGCACGCCTTCTTTGTGCACCGCAGCCACCACCCCCACCCCCAGACGACGAGGGCAGTATCTCCATTTACGAGTTGGCGTTTTCATACGGCGTCTGCTGTGCTTGCCGACGTGCAGACACAAACAGCCTCTTGGCATGCACCGACTGGTCCATCCTTGTAGCTCGCTCCAGCTCGCGCTTATCTTTTGTTCTTCTCTCGCGGTACTTTCTAACAGAGGCGTTGGAGGATCCACACAAACTATTGCAAGCCAGCTGTCAGCGCGTGTCTCAGTGTGTTGTAGTTCAAAGGCGAGGGCCCGTTTTCTGTTTGTTTTTCTGGTTTTCTGTCTTCTTTTCCAAAGGAGAATGGTGGCTCTGGCTACGTCAACAGCCATCAACAGCCAAGAACACCAAACAGTGTGCGAGTACATCCAAGATAAGGCCGGCACCTCTGTTGTGTGCAGTCCTGCGGACCCATACTCTGTTGAGTGCTGTGCATATCCGGCTTCTCTCGTAGGCCAGTCGAGGACCACGGACGCCATCCCTGGCGGCCAACAGATGAAGCACATAGCCATATGACTTGAGCCAGGAGCATGTACGCACGCACGGCTAGGGGGTCGAGATGCATCCAGACCAGACGGGCATGGCTTGTGTCTCCCGTCTCCTGCAGGTTGGCTGCCGTTTACCTGGGATTAAATCTGAAAGCATTAATAAAAATAACGTTTTAATCCCTTTTAAACGTCCTCCACGCGTAGGGATGACCAACAGAAACGAAATCAGGAAACCCGCTTCCAAGAGGAGAGGGCTGTTCCACCACCTGGGGGCTGCTACTAGTTGTGGCCGTGGCGTTGGACTTGGGCCGTTGCCGCAGTGGCACGTAGTACGGATGCACATAAGAAATCAAGGCAAACACTCGGATGTGGTGGTACATTGTTGGCATATGACCCGTCAAAAAACGCCAGGGAGAATGACAAGCCGGCCAGGTGAGAAATCCAATAGCACGCCCAATAGTCGCTGGACTGGCGCTGGGGCCGGAGGGGGGCTGTCGTGTTGGCCCCCTTTTTCTTTGTTCTCGAATGCGAAACCCGCCAGTCGACAATGCGATTTTTGACGCGAAACGAAAATGAGAGCCAAAACACGGCAGCGCATGACGTTATAATTGTCCGAGCAAGGAGGGACAGGAAGAGGAAAAGCTCCAACGGCGGCTTCCTTGTTCGCTCTGGCCGAAGCCGTTTCTTGAAAGCAAAGTGCCAATTTCTAAGAATAATGCCCAGCTAGGTGGCTAGCCTGGCTAGCTGGCCTGGCAGGGTCCACTGTTCTGCACCAAGAAATGCGCGCAAAGAGAGTTTGCGGCGGATCCCCAACAGCACACCGGGTCCACCGCTACAGGGGGGTCCCCCCAGGGCGCCCATCACCGTGGACTGGGGCCCCGACGGTGCAGGATAAGGAGCCGTGGTGTCCACAGGGACAAGCCACCCCCGGAACGGCTGGCCAACAGCATGGCATGTACGACGGTGGTACACTGGGCATATCCAACGTCTCCCCCCCTTTTATTGCTGTATGACAATGCCGCAATGCCTCTAGACCCTTCTCTTCTCGTCCTGCATGCATCCTCGAGCGCTCGTCGTCTTTACGGACGGAAGACGCACGCTTGCTGGCCGCTGGCATAGGCTATCTGCCGTGGCCCGGTATGGCAAATGCCTTGGTGCGCATGGTCTGTACTAGTAAAGATGTGATTTCACTCTACAACGACCCCCAAATTTGCTCCCAGATCGACCCGATCAGCGCCCGCCCCAGCATCTGACCAAACCATTGCCTTCTTTTGCAAAGTCCCGTTTAACCGTCGTATCTTTTGGATCGGCGTCGGTTCCCGAACGGTCAATCCCCCGGTGCCTCACCCCCCCCCCTCTTCCCACCGCAACGACGAAAGTCACCCGGGACGGAACGCGGACACAAAAAGAATACAACAACTTGCTTCTCATACATCGTACGAGGATACCGCAACCCGTACAGCAAGGTCTGCTGACACGGCTATTCTTCCCCAAGGTGGCACCGGACCGGTGTGGACAAGGCAAGCTTTTTTATGTGTGTGTGTTTGTTTGGTGCCAGAGCCAGCAGGCGGAACCAAGGGCACTCTTTGGACAGCCATAAACTTATACACCACGTCTTTAAACTGCCTGTCGACCGCTGTTTTTATTTTTATTTTTATTTTTATTTTTTTTGCCACTGTCACAGCGAAATAGAGCCGATTCCTGTGCCAGTTCTGGGAAGGGCCAGCAAAAAGGACAAGCCAAGCAAAGGGGAGCGAAGGTGTAGGAAGTCCTTTAAACCTAGACCAGTCTACATCTTCACTTTCCATTCTTCTTCCCATCGACCTCCACCCCCATGCACGCCCCCATCCTCGTCTACCCAGACTTCCCTTTTACTATCAAACGCCTTCACCGCCTTGCACCAGTCGTGCGTATGCGTGCCTCATTTGCCGACACCACTCGTGACCTCTTTCTTCATCGCTAATCTCGGTGTGATCGTAATCGTCGGACATGTCATGTGGCCATCCCTTTGAACAAACGTCCTCTTGCTGCGGCTAATCACGTCACAGCTGTTTGTTGCTTCTACGGCTTCCTTTTTTTTTTCTATTCCCATGGCTTCTCCTGCCGGCCCTCTCTCCTGCGGCCTACCACATCAGGTAGCTTGCATCGTGTCACATTTTCGCCACCCTTTCCAACTTTTTGCCCCCCTCACCGTTTGCCGTTTGTCGTCATCCATACCTCCGTCTGTCCCCCCCCCGTCTTAAACCCCCCAAATATCCAACCATTGGGTCACAATGTATTCCCCGCCGCTACCAGCCCCGGGAAATACCACAGGTGAGAACCAAAAAAAAAAAAGCAAAATCCTTCTTTTTGGGGATTCACAAGTGACATCATAATGAGCCTATAGTGAGAACAGTGGACCAATTGTAGGTGAGAGCGAGGCAAGGAGTGTGAAGTACAGAGAGTGAGGGCGGAGTACGAGTCGAGTGAGTATGTCGAGTATGTCGAGTGAGTATGTCGAGTATGTCGAGTACATTGACTCTGTCGTACTTTGACGCTGTCAAACATTGCCGAGTCCTTTGAATCGAGAGCAGCCTGACGTCCAAAGTACTTTCCATCAAACGTCGTGAGACCGTCGAGTATCTCCATATCCCGAGTCTGATCCAAGTCTCGGACACGCAAAAAAAAAAAAAAACCCTTTTTCCCTTTTACCCCAAAATGAAATTGGAAAAGTCCACTCCGGAGGACCCTGACAATAGTTCCTGTCGTGGATACTCGTCTTTTTCTTTTCCGTTTCCCTTCCGCCCAGCCCCGCCGGGGAAAGATGCTTTTTTTTTAAAAGGGGCATAGACGAGTTTCTTTTTTTCTCTTTGCCTCCATTGAGGGTCTAGAAGAGTCTCCGAGGGTCTTTGCTTGTTCTAGTATCCACGTCCACTGTTGTCGTCTTTTTTTTTTTTTTTTTTTCAAATGTCCATCTTCGGGACTGCCGTTTAGTTCAGCCCCAGCACAGTCTTTTCAGTATTCCATCATTTCAGTCCATCATTTCAGTCCACCTTTTCAGCCTTCCCCCCTCCCCTTCAGCTCCTCTTGTCACTTTTCATTGTCCGCTATAGCCGCTGTCACAAAAGGTGGGTAGCCTGACATGTCACTTGTCACCATGTTGATCCATATTGCCGTCCCCCGCCCTGAAAAAAAAAACATACACAGAGAAAGATGCTGCACCATCATTGACATCTCCGGATCTTGGGAAGATGCCATCTTTTTTTTTTAATGTAGTACTTGGTGACATGTCTTTTTTTCGTTTCTCCGGATCTAGAACTGCATCTTAAAAGCAGTACACAGTGACATGTCTTTTTTTGTTTCTCCGATCTCGAGATATATCCGTCGGGGGTGTACTAAAAAGACGATATTTTTGTTTCTCCGCATTTAAATTAACATCTCTGAGATAATGTACTTTTTTTTCTCTCTCTTGTCACATCTGATTCTCGTGACGTGAACGGTCCTGATGTAGTACTTTTTGACCCTCCCTCTCATCATGTGTGCGTGTGTTTCTGTTCGTTGCTGTATGTTTCTGTTGTTTTCTTTTGCCTTCTCTATGGCCGGTTCATGGCCGGCGTATGGATTCAGTTTGCTATTCACAATCTCGTTTACAACTCTCAAATCATGCCATGTACACAAATCCCAAAGGCGGTGAGAGAGGATGAGTAAAAATCATAACAGGTAGCAACGTACAAGTAGTATTACGGTATGCTCCGTACGGCTGTGAACCGGGTTTTATGCCGTGCTGAACCGTACAGGCTCGCGCCGACTTTTTCTGGGTGGTGGCTTGAGAGATAACCATTCTTTTCTCATTTCCTGCTTTGTCTCGGCGGGATTCTTTCTGCAGACGTTTAAAAAAAAACTATTTTTTTCATTGATATTATTCCGCAATTTGTCAAGCCACGAATGAGAAGCAAACAATATTACTCCAAAATGGGGGATGTGTATTAAAGAGACATACTACGCCGAGATGCTGCTGTAGTGATAAGCTCATGCTCTGCACTTCTTCATGGTGTGAAGAGTCGACTCTGACGTGGCTAAGGGGTTTTTGTGACGAACGGATAGTTTCACAATATCATCAACTGCTTTAATAGACCGTGGTTAGGCGCCAAGCGCGACTGTTTCTTTTTTTTTTTTATACACACTTATGTGACTGGCTTAGTATCTTCTAGCTCCTTGTCTAGGGGAGTAAAAAAGGTCCTTTTGGAGTCGTTGGGGTTGAGACATGGCCGTCTATTCCCACCCAGAACGGCCGGGACCGCCTGTCTCTGGGGGGCCCGGCCACACACAAAGCATTGTTAGGCAAGTTTGCCACTGCACTCGCCTTGGCGTTGGGCCCTTTTCTCGGGCAGGAATTGCGCACAAGGAAGAGCCAATGCCTTTGTCATGGAAGCCAGAACTGGCTGTCCGGGTACTGTAGTAGTTTTACTACTTTGTACCTAGATAAGACATGGGGTAGCCCTGTCTGGATCCAACACAGCACTATTGAGCCGGAGAGCGGCAAAGTGGATGAATTGGGGCAAAAAGAAAGCTTTAGGCGAGCCCAGACACAAGTGTGGGTGCACCAGAGAGAAAAGAGGATTTCATGTGAGTGTGCCTGTATGCGCTCTGCATGCACCCACCGGGCATGTATGGTATTTTACGAAGCCCTGGGCGAGCGTGCGGGAAGTGTATTAATACGACAGGGCGGTTGTTGTCATGCAGTTTTGCAGCTGTGGTTCAGCTGTGGTTGATCGCGGTGGATTTCATACTTCATGCTCTGTATTTCATATTTCCTATCAGGGTCTCCCTTGTGTGGCGCAGCTCCTTCTCGCTCGCTGTGCGACCTCTGTGGCTTGTGCCAGAAACCTGGCTGGAGGGCGTGTGGTCTGTGTGGACGTGGTCCGTGTGTCTGTCCGTGTGGTTGTGGTGGTGTCTCGATTCCGATCGTGTCACTTCCTCAATCTATCTTACGATTCGCACTAGCTGTCTCGACCGGCCCAGATGCCTAGGAAGGCTCCGTAGGTTTGAAAATTCCCGGAGAAAAAAAGTAAGATGGGTGGCCACCACCATCCATCAGGGTCGCATTGGGGCAGCACCCCCCTGTAATAGCGGGCGGCACCCACCTTTTGGCAGCAATCTGAGCTTGCCGTGCGTTTCTGGTGCGCAGCCCGGCCCGGTTGTGTTTGGGGTGTTTGGAGCAGTGCGCTGGGTGTGGCTGTTTCGTCTGGAGCCCGATCAACAGCCACCAACTGCCTGACAGGAAACATTTTCCACATGTCCCTGGGTGCAGTAACATCGTGATATGCTTTATTTCTGTTGATGTTCTTTGCCTCCCTTTTTGCCTCTTTCGTCTTTTCTCTGTGTCCCAATTGCATGCCTTCCATTTCCATTTCCATTTCTATTTCAAATTCAAATTCAAATTCAAATTCGAAAAAAAAAAAAAAATTCGTTCCTCTATTTCCCTTTTCAGCATTTCCCTCGCTATTTTCACCCCTTCCACACCTCGTCTCCCCGTCGCCCATTGACCGAAGCCCTGGACTCCTCAGACCCCAATTGGCCTCAATCAAGAAAAGAAAGATAGCATGATGACAATCGTCGATCATCTCGAGGGAGCAGAATGCCAAACAGGGCAAGACAAGCATGAGGCCGCGAAAGGTACTGTGCAGGCGACCTGGGTTTAGCTTGGCTGCCACGTTTCTTTTTCCAGAATCCCACCAAGGTCCCCGAGATTCTTGTGTTCCTGTGCTTCTGCATTCCTTTTTCTGAGCTTCTGTACACATAGTAGCTTGCGCCTTCCTGCTCAGAGTTGCTTTTTCCTGCCTTTGCTGCCCCGTACGAGGTAGGCCCAAGCTTCGGCCAGTCCGGGGGCAGGCTGTGCCAATCCTCTGCCCACGCCAGAGCGGAATGGCATTCGAGGCAGAGGGGAATTCCATGATGGATCACGACACTTGGGATCTGCTGGAGTGTCTCTGTCTCTTCCCAAGCCCGAATACGAGCACGTCGCTCACCCTTGGTGGTAGATCTGCCGGCAGACTCTGCCCTATTGGGGTATGGCTCGCTCCTTCCTCCCTGCCTGCTTGTCTCCTGCCCGTTTGCCTCTCTGCTGCTGCCCTGCCAAATTGCGTCCTCTCCCTGCCCTCGCCCCTTGCGGCAACCACCACCCTTAGTAGCCCTGGTGGCCCTGGTGGCCAACCTTGGGCTGGCCCATGGGGCGGCCATGGGGCCTTGGCTGGCCTTGGGGCGCCGCGCCTTTCACGCCAGTCCGATTCTCAGAATAGCTCGCCTGCTACATAATAGCTCTGAGGCAACAAACCGCGCTTAGGTCGTCTCCCTTGCCCGCCGCCGCCCCCCCCCTCCCTTTCCATCCTGCCTCCAGCCCATGCAGCAGGGGGGGTCTCCTTCTGCACGCACCACCAGGCACACACGATTGTTTGCACACACGCTACCCTGTAGCTACTGCAGTCACCGGCCGTCACCCACCTTCCGCTTGTGTGCGCCCTGTCCTGCAGGCTGCTGGACTAGGTTAAAGCGTTTTACCGTCAAAAAGTTTCGGCCAGCACCCTGGCCACTTACACGACTCACCCCCCCGTGGCCACTGCCTTACTCACCGAACTCTCGTTTGACAACATGAGTAGGTCAAAATAAATTCTCCGCAGCCTTTTCTCACCTGGTTAACGTTTCAATCGCTGCTGCCGCCCACCTGCCACTGGCTTCCACCGTCGCCGCCATTGCAGCCGTAGCAAGATACTTCTTGCCTATCCTTACTTACCACTCCTGCCGCTACCACCACAATTTCCTCTCATTCCTTCTTCCACACAGTAATACATATATAATAGTAGTATTGCATTGGCACGGACTTGCCGCTGCTCGCTTCCTGCCGAGTCTTTCCTTTTGCTTCGCTTTGTCGTTGCTTCGCTCCTTTTTACTTTTCTTCTTCCTCTGTTGCCCTCTTCCCGCCCTCTTTCCTGCTTTATCCAACTCGGTTACATGGTGCTCCCGTCACAGTACCATCCGGAACACAAGCCATCGTCCATCGTACACCACTTACATCACAAGGTGAGCTCTCATCCATGCATTGCTTTTCTTTTTGTCCATGTCCAGACTCTCCCTCCCCCCAATGCTCATCCCCCTTTTCCACGCCAATCCTTCTTCCTTCTTTCTTCCGTTTGTGTTTCACCCCCCTTTGCAATTCCACTGCTGGTGTTGCCTTCGAAACTTGGTCAGAAGACAAACACATGAGACAGCCCGCAAATGAACAGAAAGACAGAGACAGAAACAGAAGGGCAGAAGGGCAGAAGAACACACGCACGCATACGCACACGCTCGAGAAGACGAGAGTGCTAGGGACAGCGGAACCAGGGCCCATGAAAAGAAGCCAACTTCCAGCTAGACCACTTCATAACACGCCGGCTCAGCTTCCGGGCACAGGGAGTAACTTGATTCTCCAGCGGGCAGAAATAGCCGCAGATGTGAACAAACGGACCAGTTTGGGCGCCAAGCAAGCGAGAGAGACGGGAAAGGGCCCCCTTTTTTTTGTCGAGTATGTGCGAGTAAGCGTGTCACACGCCTAATAGCAAACGCAGGTCTGCCCCATCTGGCACGGCGGGGGCCAAGTACGAGGTGGCCGTGTGACTGACGGGCCTGGCGGGCAAGACGGACATCACAGCGTTTTCGGTGAGAGGATACGCAGCATGCATGGTTGCCCGTCTCCCTATGGTTGCTGGCAGCTGCACAACAAACACAGACGCCCCCCCTCCTTTTCCCACCCCACACGGCCGTGCGAGGTGAAGAGTACAATCGCCACGAGAGGACATGCACTCAGTCAGTCAATCAGTCAGTCAGTCAGCAAGCCTGCCATCCATCCATACAACCATCCAGTCAGAGCTTGCAGCCAGAGCCTGCACTGCGGCCATGCTCGGGTGCAAACAAGAGGGCAGATGAGAGCAAATGAGAAGTCGTACCGGCGACTTTCTTGTTGGCTACACAACTCTCGTCACACGGCAGCGTGCAGACTGTCCTCCTTCACCCCCTACCCGCCGCTTTCGCTTGTCTATCTGTCCTACCCGCATTGTTGGTTGGTCTTGCCGCCACCTCACGCGCACCTCCCGGCTTCCTCACCTCGGCCGCGTCAACTGACCGGAAGACGACTCGATCCGGGTTGCAGCCCAGGCTCACATCCGCCCCGGCCAGTCCCATGTCTCACTTGTGACGTTGTCTGGTGCGGGACAGGCCCGTCGGGCCAGCAGGCTGGTGTCACTTGCTGTGCCGCCGATAGGAGAGGGGGGGGGGGGGCGTCGATAGGAAGCCATTGCAACTTGCCGTCCTGGTTCTCTTGCTGCTTTGGGTGTGCTCCCATCCTCGCATCCCAGCCCTTCAGCGGTGCAGCGTTCCATACCGACATCCCATCCTGGCACCCTGGCGGTCTGGCGTCCTGGATTTCCTGTTGTTTCCAGCGTTTCGTGTTTTGTACCGCTTCTTTGCTTTTTTGTGCCCGTTTGCGCTGCCCGGGCCTGCTTGCCGCGCGTGCTTGATGTGCGTGCTCGTGTCGCCTGTTTTTGTTTCCTTTTTTTACCCGCTAGCCCCCAAACTTACAAACACACCCTTGGAACTGGCCAAGCAGACCTGCAATGATCCGACCCCCCCCTCCCCGGTCACCCTTGCACCCACGCTTGCTACTGTGCAAATCGAGGCTAACCGGCGTCTGCCGCGGGACGCGATGGCCTGCTGCTCTTGCTTCCTTAGGTGTGACTGTCGTGCACATACAGGGAAAAACGTCAAGGAAAAACGAGGAACATCACAGAGCAGAAAAAAGCAAACAGAACACAGAAGGGGCTTGCCTTTTGCCTAGCTCCTTCCTGTCCTACACGCCCCCCCTTGGCCTCTCCCATTCGCGTTTGGTTCGCCGCTTTTTTTTTTTTTTTTTAATTTTCTGGCCGTTTTTTTTTTTCTTTTACTCTTTTTTTTTTTTTACTTATTTACCTGCCTGGCCTCTTGTTCCCGCCAAACCCAGAAAGACACATCTGCTCCTCCAGCCCGTCACGTTCGTTGCATCTAAAAGGCACACGCCGTCTCCCTTCTCGCCTGTCTCGCCTGCCTCGCTCTTTCCCTTCCTGTCGTGTTGATCACCTCGCTCCTTCCTCAGGCAAAGCTGAAATTTTCAAAAGAAGAAGGTACGTCCTGCCACTTGGAATGGATTTAAAGAGTGTCCATGGCCCACTGCCCGATTTCTTTCCTTCCCTTTTTATATATTGGCCACCAAGACCTTTTTTTTTGCAATTACTTCTCGCAGACTATCTCTTTCCCTATTTCACACACACACAGCACTTGCACTAACCCAACGCTCACTGGCTCATACATAGCCGCTCATCTCATCCATCGCCACGCCTTCTTCTCACCTCTAATTTTTTTTTTCCAAAAAAAAAAAAGCCCACCGGGATTGCACAAACTACAAAACAGCATCGAGGGAAGAAACAACTAAAAATCTGACCTATCATTTTCAGCTGCCCATTACCTACACCCTGAAACTTCCACAGCGCCCAATCTACTCCGATTTTCAGCTCAGGTACGCACTGCTCCTTGGCCCGGCCAGCCCTGCGGCTCACTAATGTCTTCTAATTTTTCTGCCTCCAGACAGCGGCGGAAATAATTTTTTTTTTAAAAAAAAAATCACAGACTCGCAACTTGCGGCCATGTCACAAGCAGAGCTACAGACTGACTCAGTTCTCCAGCAGAAACTGAGCATGCAGTCCAATGCCTCTAGTGTTTCTCCACTAGGCGCGTTCAATGGTCCTTTGGCCGACTTTGGGCCCGAGAATCCAGATTTCTGCCAGGTCACTTTGGACGCCTTAGACACCCAGGCCATCGACCAAGCACTGGATGCCTTTAAGGGTAAGTAAGCTGCATTTATTATTACCAGGCTGGCGGCGATGCACTGTTTATCTCGGCCCTTTTTTCTTGCCCTTTCAAGTCGCATCCCACCATCCATGGTTCGTCGATTCGGCTTTTTCTTCCCCCTGCCTCATTTTCTTTTTTTTTTTTTTTTGAACTTGCTTTTTCCTTACTGCAGTATCCCTACCTTCGTCTTAGCCCGTCTCACCAGTCGAATTAGCTTTGGCAACCAAATTGATGTGCATTTGAAAAAAAAAGTACCATCAAAATGCTAACATGATTTTTTGACAGCTCTCGAGGTTGATGGGCAAGATGTATCGCTGGACAACTTCCCCCTACCCGAGAATTTGCGCCAGAGGCTAGCAGACGCAGCCTTGGAGATCCATCATGGGTGTGGCGTGTGCCAAATCAAGGGTCTCGATCCCACCAAATATTCAGATGGCGACAATCTGATCCTGTTCCTCGGCCTCTCCAGCTACATTGGAGAAAAGCGTGGCATTCAGGACAAAAAAGGAAATGTCATTTGTAAGTGGATGTGAATCCTCCCCGGCCAGAGTTACACAACGCGGAACGGGCAACCAAAGCCACATGGAGGAAATGGCAGAGCACGATACGTTCGCCATTGGGACCAACCTTCATATCTCATCCACCCCACTCACTATCTTGCGAACAAGTTGACTGATTCCACGAATAACAGCCCACATCACTGACGCAAAAACCTGGACAACCCCGTACGAGAACCGACACCGCGCCCATACAAACAAGCCTCTTGTAAGTAGTGCCGGCTCTTTTGGCACGTGTGGTCCAAAAGTTTGTATTGTGGGCGACCAATCATCTAATACCAATAAAGTCATGGCACTGCGACATGGGGGCCGATATTCTAGCTCTTCAAGTCCGCCAGGTCGCCGCACACGGCGGTAATACGATGGTGTCTTCGTCATGGAAAGTCTACAACGAGCTGGCTATCGAGCGTCCTGATGTTATTCGTGTTCTGTCGGAGCCAAACTGGCCTGTTCATGTGTGAGTATTAGTGTTGTCTGCAAAACGCCATCCCAAGCTGGAGTGTATCGCTGAAACTCGCCTTCCCTCCCACCTACAGCACCGACAGGAAGTCACGACATATTTTAACATCGCTGCTGTCCATCCATGATGGCCGTCTTCTGGTCAACTTCGATCCCAGTCGTCTGGGTGCTCACCCGGCAATGAAAGCTTCACGTTCCAGCCGTACAAGAAACATTCCAGAGCTGAGTGAGGTACAACGCGATGCACTGGCTGCAGTTTCTGCTGTAGCCCAGAAGCACAGCGTATCGTTGAATTCCAGTGCTGGCGACATGGTATTCATAAACAACTGGGCACTGCTCCACGCTCGCAGTTCATATGTGGATGCCGCCGAAACCACAAATGGCAACCAGCGTCGACATCTTCTTCGACTTTGGATCCGCAACTCACGCCTTGGGTGGAAGGTTCCTGACAGTCTAAGGGCTCCCTGGGAAGCCGCCTTTGGTTACACAGATGAGGGATATGTTTCCGGCGATCACCAGGATGTGGTTGCTCAGCTGAAGTATCCGGTCATGCCAGCACCAGAGTACACGCCAGCAAAGTACACCAACGGATCTGCTGCATTTGTCTTAGACAGCGACAGCGACAGCGACAGCGAGAGTGATGGGGACGATATTTGATTATATGGCGATGGCGGCTTTTCAATCGTTTTGATTTGTTCCGAAATTTCATTTGTAAGCGCCAGCCTCGTCCAGCAAGCAACGACGATGCTGGAGTTCTCTTAACCCACCCAATTCGGGTGGGCTCTCATTTTTTTTTCATTTTTCATTTTTCATTTTTTTTTTTTTTTGGATTGCACTTTTCTTCATTTATTGTTTTTATCATACTTGTCATTTGGCCGTGCTTTTTGTGCTGTTTTCTGGGTTTTTACGAGATTTGGTTGACATTGCTGCGATAGTGATCGATCACCGAACGCTCCTTTCTGCTGAGTTTTCTTAGGAATGACATATAACGATGCATGACTATCAAAATTTGCGTTTTGAATTTCCAACATGATATGATGCATTTGGCTCCTAATCTGTCCATACTCCTTTTGGTCTCATCCCGTTTCTGCAGCTTCTCGGGTATACCCTTGTCGCTCTTGGATACAAGTTCTTAACTTGCCACCGTTCTAATAGCGTGTCTAGGAGATATCGCTCGATACATGCAAATGCTTACTTTATGCCTCGGCGACGTGCAGCTAACTACTTAAAATAGCCTTTGCCCGTATCGGTCATACGTCCATCCGTCAGGCTTGGTTCTACCGGGTGCGTTTCTTCACCATATTGCTCTCCCCCCCTTTTATCATTCCATTTAAGTTCTGTTGTGTTTCTGGGTACCATCGTGATTTGCGTGGTTTCCCCTCTCTTGTTTTCTTCGTGTATGTCGACTTATTAAAGACTGGCAGTCCGACACGCGGGCTTGGTTTATCGGCTGTTTGGCGACTGAGGAAAGATTAGACTAACAAGAGATGCATGCATGCTAAGTACTAAGGGTATCTAAAAGCAGCAAGTGCGGCAGGTGCGGCTAGCATGGCCGACATGGGTTGGCAACAACTGGCTGTCAAAAGTGAAGGAAGAAAGAAGAAAAAGGAACAACGAAAGAGGGGGGGGGGGGGGGGGGGGGTACAAAGTAAAGAAAGAAAAGAGGCAATTAAAAAAACGCAGGCCAAGGTCACGATAACCCACAGCTGGCGCATGTTGAAGCACACTTCCATAATTTCTTCTGTCATCAGCTGGGGGCTTACTTTGTTCAGAAAAGAAGAAGGCAAAAAAAAAAAAGAAAGAAAGAAAAAAAGGAAGAATCAATCACGGCCACCTTGATCGGCCCTGACAGAAGGAGGCAAGTCCCTCGTCGGCAGCCTTTCCCTTTTGATGAGGGCATGACGAAAACCAACGAGGATAAAATGGACACCCAAGAGGCAAAGCGGCCCCATCGTGGTTTAGTATGACAATTGGGGCGCGGGTAAACCGGTGAGCTACCCTGTAGCAGTATGAGCTAGCAGGCGATCAACTCTCCCTAACCTCTGGTCGTTGGGTTGGTTGGAGCGGTGAGCAAGGTCTGCCGTTGACGGTCCGTCTCCCGCAAGCCGACCTGTCTATCCCCATCGCCGATTCCTCGGACAGCTAGACCGGACTTGGCCAGAGGTCTCCATCGTTTCCAATCTGTCCCAATGCGTGCCAGTGCATCCGCCCAGTCCCGTCCAGCGGTGGTATTGCGCCCGTACATAGTACTCTGTCTGTGTTCTGGCCAGCCAGCCAGCCAGCCAGCCACTGGTCAACCCACCCGGCGGGCACAGACAGGTGTTCGCGCACGGTGTCCCCCGTCCCGTGTAATAATGAAATAATTCCCTAATTAATCCACGGCAGATCTCACGATCCGTGGCTGGCTTGCAGACGACACACAGACACGCGAGATGCCTCCAGAGCTGAACCGCTACTACTACCAGCCAGATGCATAGTACTTCGCCTTTGGTAAGATACGAGGTGCAATGCCATGTATGCGTGCGCATGCACCGGTGATCTCATCTTAACCATGTAATGGACGGAGTATGTGCGTGCATGCATAGGTGGCAACGGGGTCTCCTGCCCCCACGTCCCTTTCCTAGTATGCGACTTGCAACGCAAGATGCCCTGCTAGCATCTTTCAACACTACGTAGTAGCCCTTGCGTGACGGCGCTTCAGATTGAAATTTGACTTGGCGCGACGCAAGTGGCCGGCGCAGCTGTGCTGCCCCTCATTCAAGGAAGCCACAGGCACGGGAATGCCTGCAGTTCTCGGTGGACTTTTGCAAATGCAGGCAATTGGAAGAAATCCAACCCCCCAAAGGAAGCGAAACCAAAAGAAAAAAAAAAGAAAACACAACGCGGCAAACCAAACCAAACCAAAACAGATCTGCAATTGCCGCATGCACGATGCATCTCATTTGCATTGTTATTTTTACACTGTGGCAATTCCTCCTGGCCGTTTCTCACAAGAATGCGCAATGCGTCTTTGCAATTTTCTGGCGTCTCATTTGTTGTGATCGTTTGGGGACGAAAATGGCCAGAATACAACTTGCCGCGATTGTCTTATCGCTCCCCAATTGCTTTTTAATACGCTGTTACCCTTTACGGGCCGGCTGTAATCCGACTCGAGGACTTTTCATGTTTCTTGGCAACCTTTGGTTGAGCCCACAGGCCGCTCGAGTGCACACCTTAGCAGGCACCCGCATAAATTATTAGCCAAAGCTCAGCTCTCCAGCCATTCAAGAGGACACACACGCTCACTCGCACACACACGGGCAAAGACACAAACTCGCCAAACTCCCGCAGAACAACACCCACTCATGCATGCATACGTTCTCTTTACATCCATTCTCATGGCGGCTTAGACAGACTCATTCCCGGTGGGCTTTTTGGCTCTGTCCATCGCTCCTTCCCCCTCTCCGCATTCACTGAGGCGCATGACCCTGCAAGATGGGCAGGCGCGATCGAAACTTTACTCCTTGCACCAGCCAGGAAGGAGCGACCACTGCAATGCAAATGCCGGGCAGCCAGCCAGTAATAAACAAGCACGCAAGGAAACAGGCAGGCAGCATACATGACAAACCAGAAAGAGAAACAGGCAGCATACATGACAAACCAGAAAGAACTCTAGCCAGGACGTCGAGCTTTCGTGCAAAAATGACACTAGCTTCTCGCTAGAGCCCTTCCCACCGCTTGTCTCTTGGCCTGCCTGCCTAGACTCTCCCCACATCCCGTTTCCTCCGTAGTCACATTGCTCGCCCTCCCTGCAGCGCCCTTTCCTTCTTCTGCTAAGACAGCCGCCAGGCGCTTGCATATCGACTGTTTCCCCATTGGTCCAAGCCGCAACTTGTAGCCTGGAATTCTTAGTTTTGGCCTGCAAGAAGGAGGAAAGGGGGGGCAAGCTGTCGTTTCTTTTTCCTGCGTTTTGGATGTCCTTTGGACAGCAGGCCAAGGCGTTTTCCCATCCCGGGTGCATCCATCATCCTTGGACAGACATGTTCTGATCTAGCGCCTGCATCTTGGTTGCTGCGTCCCTTCTTTGCCACTGCTTGCTTTTGCCTGCTTCTGCAAGCTCTTGCGTGCATTGCCATCCTGATCTCCTCACATTCTCCTGGCCTTCTCATGGCCCTCTGGTCTTTCTGTTTGTTTTAGCCGTCTTTCGCAGGCCGTCGCCGGCCGGAGCCTGCCACTCATCGTGTCGGCTCTCTCTCTCTCTCTTATCCTTGTCTGTCCTGCAGCGCCGCCGCTCCTTCATTCACCTCTCACACTCACTCGCGCTCACACGCCACTCGCACCCCCGATTCTCTCCCCTTCTTTCCCCACACCCCTCAGCATTTCCCACCGAGCAAAAAAGAAAAAGAAAAGAAAAAGAGGCCAACTCTCATTGACGTGCCCGCCCTGCATGCCATTAAGGCCCGGCTCACCTAGCTCAGGCCCTCGCTCCATAGTACCTATCTGGTCCTCGCGCACATTTCTGTGTAGCCAACATATTACACCTATTTATTGTCTTAAATAGTCCCCGGTAAGTGGCTGGGCCTGGAGCTGTCAGCCGTGTGGGCCTGCGATCCGCTGCCCTGTCTCCTTTTGTCGCCTTTTCCTAACCGGTGAGAGAGCGGACGCACCTCCCGTCGGCTCAAGCCCACACACCCCCAGCATCCAGCCAAGCACCCAACCAAGTACCCAAGTACCCAGAAAACCCACCAGCTCCAGCTGTCTCCGGTTAACCCACCCTCTGGTTAACCCGCCCAATCGGCCTGCATCTCTTGTCTGTTGGCTGCCCTCCTCCTGGTCTTGTCCTACGCCTCCAACAGCCTGGTCTCCTGCGGCCTGGACCCCCATGTGTGTGCTGTGTGAACGGAGAGAGTGTGAGTGCTGCTGCTGCAACTCTCAACAATCTCATTTTCTGGACTCTCGCCATCTCCCAATCCTCGCCGTCTCGGCCATCTTTCTCCATCCCCCCCCCCTCTTTTTTTTTCTCGGGTCTGTCAACCTTTTTTCTCCATGTGGTCCGTCTGGCTAGCACCGCATTTGTAAGACTACCAGACAGCCTTGAAGGCCCTACTGGCCGTTCCTTCTTGTTCTCCTTCTGGCCGTCCTGCTCTTTCGCTTCTCCTTCTTTTAGCACCCACCCACACATACCCATCCACCCGCCCACCCTCATCTTCTCATTCAGTGTCTCACTCGATCTCTTTGCATCCCCCCTTGCACTCGTCCATCAACCCCCCTCGTCTATCCTGTCCTCTCACACACATGCTTCCTCTCCCTACTTATATCCAGCTAAGATATGCGCTGCTCCGTCCATTTCTCCACTTGCTTCTCATGCTCATGCACCTTCCAGCTAGCGTTTCCTCACCACGCATTCAGCAACATTCGTTGTTCCTGGCCTTCATTGGCATCGCCCCCTGAGTTTCCCAAGCTTGTCACATAGTTTGTCAACTTCATTCTCGGTTCTTATCTTCAGCTCGGTTTCTTCTTCTGCCTCGTGGCCTCTCATTGCTTCGTTGCGTCGCTACTTGCTCGCTTTGTTATTCCAGCCCTCGAACAAGCGCCAAAAAGAGGGTTGCACACAAAGGATCGTGTGCCTCGCCGTTTGTCACCTCGGGAGCCCCCCTCGTTGGTTTCGTCCGTCGTTCCCTCCCCCCCCGCTCGCTTCGTCTCACCGGCTGTTTGCGTCTCTTCGTGCTTACGTGCTTGTGTGCTTGTCCCGTACTGGTGCTTCCAAGACCCGGTTCCCATTTCTCACGCGTGTTATTGCCGCGGAGTGTCTCCTTTCCCATCTTTCTCGCTCTTGCGACCAGCACACAAACACATCATCTGCCGGGTCGCCGCTCGTAAGGTGAGCTTTCCGTTTTCACCCACGTACATACGGTCACCTTGAATCCGCCTCAGAGACAACCTGCTTTACCTTTTCTCCGACACGTGGACTGATTGATTCCTGGTTCCGCAGTCCGGGTTGTCTCCAGATGGGTTTTCTGACTAGCCAACTCTGGCATCTCATCCCGGCCTCCTCTGCGTGTAAGGCCTAGGCGGGGCGCCGAGAATCTCGACCCAAACTCCACGACAAGACAACTCTGTTGAGCCAGGATAGAAAAAGAAGCGACACCCCGTCATTCATTGACGCACAGGCAAGAAAAGGGTGAGTTCTCTCCTCTCTCTTCCCTTCCCGAGTCCATCCCTCTTTCTGCTCGACGCGACTGGTCCCGGCCGTAGCTTGGCCACTCTCCCGTATCTTTGTTGGGTTGTATCGTGGACCCGCCCTCTCTTTGCGGTTCCCGCCTTCACTGCAGCTTGCTTGCCTGCGACCAAGGCCTGTCCGCAGCGTGTCCCCGACCTGTTCCATACATACTCTACGTGGCTCTAATGCAACCAGCCTGCGCCGCGGTCATATCACGCATTCTCTGGATGAGTACGACGAGTCCTTACTTTCCCTCTGCTCATCAGAAAAAGCCGGAAGCCGGCCAGCCACCAAAAAAACGACTCTCACTCATCCTCTCACTCGTCCTCTCACGGCTTCTCACGCTTCCTTTCTGTGAAACGTAACAGGGCCCTTGCGTCTCTTGTGTAGCCATAGCATGCGACACAAGGCTTCACAACATTGTCGGACACAGAACGAATAGAGCGAATAGAACACCACGGAAGACCGGCAAGAATCACAAAAGAAAAAAAGGAGACACGACAAGTCAAAAAACAACGGTCACAAGAAAACAAAAAAGACCTGACCTCAAAAACCAAGCCGTCCTTTCATATAACCAGGACGTCTGACTCGCCAATCGACCTGTCCAACCAAAGAGCCAAAACCAAAAAAAAAAAAAAAAAAAAAAGAAGCGCCACCAGGATGTAAGTACAGGACAGAAACAGCAGGAAAATTGACGCGGGAAGTTCCAGCCCGTTCCCCGGTTTGCTGGGCTTTTAAGTGTGGCTGCCAGCTTTATTACCCACGCCCTTCTCCCCCCCTCCCCTTCCCTCTTTCCCCATTGCGCCGCCCATTTCCCGCCCGCCGGTCGCTCCTTCCCTCCACGTCTGTGCCTTCCCCGGTTGTCGTTTCCGTGACGCCTGCTTGGGCATCTATCTGCACGTACTCTCACGTGCCCTTGCGTCCAAGCGGGTGAAAATTCACGATTACCACCTGAAAAAAAATACCCTCGTTCACCACCCTCTTACAAAGTACCCTAGCCTGCTGCCGAGAGGGGCATCCATACGGTTTAGATCGTGCATACAGTCGCATTTTCAGCTGCGCCGGCAAAAGGGTTCTGCTTCCTCCTGTTTCTTTTTTACACTTGCTTCCCGTTCCTTTTCTCTCGGACTCTTTTAACTGTGCGTCTGGTGCCTGGCTGGCCGACCGGCTGGCCGACCGACGGACTGGACTGGTTGGTTGCCGCTTGTTTCTCCTAGTCGGTTCGCTTGTTTCCTGGCTTCTGCACATCCCCATTGCACGCACACTGCACGCTCGCTCCCGCATCTCGGACAGCGGTGGACAGAACACACATGGGAGGGACTGCTTACTGACGCAGCTCGCCAGAGATTGCTCTCAACAAACCCCGCATGGAGTCCCATCATCGCCAACCCACCATGAGACACCCCAGCAGTGGGAGTGGCAGCGGCATCTACGCTGGCGGTTCAGCTGGACACCATCACCAACAACAACATTCCGACGATCGCCATGGCAGCGGTGACAGCAACAGCGGTGGAGACTACGACAGCCGCAACCACCCAGAATATGTAGGCACCACAGCCATGCCCGGCGGCGATGGTGATAGCGCAGCGCATCCCATTCTCCCACACCGGACAGCTGAGAGATCCATGGAGAGCCCGTCCAGCCACCGCTTCCCCAACTTCATTCTGGACACCCCGCTGCCTCAAAGCTCCGCATCCAGCAGCGTGCCATCCAACTGGGGCCACCACCAGGGGCGCTCCGCTTCGTCTTTCCACTCGCCTCCCCTCATCTCGCCATTGTACGGTGCCACATTTTCGCGCAGAGACTCGAATAACTCCACAGCAATGTCAGCCGTGCTCTCGCCTGCTGTCAGCAATGCTAGCAACGCCAGTGGCAGTGCCGGTCGAGATGAGGGCTATTCTCATCGCGTATCTCGCCAAGGTGACAGCCCACAGTTTTCGACCGGCTCGAGTATTTCGGCAGCTTCTTCTCGCAACAACTTTGACGGAAGCTCTTCTGCTGTAACTTTGCAACCCCTGTCGCACCAGGCTACCTCATCCATGGATTCGGCCCAGCCACAAAACTACTACGGAGAGCGCCAAAGTAGCAGCGAGCTTTCGTCATACGCAAGTGGCAACGAGCAGAACCAAATGGCCAGCAGCCCGCAATCTTCTCAGTATGTTGTCGCCCGCCAGAATTCGGGCGGCGCCAACCGACAGGATCGACCAGCGATTGAGTTTCCGGGCTACGAGATGCATGGACAAGGAGAGGAGTACTCCAATCTCACGGTCAGCCCTGGCTGGACAGGCATGCTGTATGATGCCCACACGGGTGACACCGTATCCACAGCGACAACATCTGCCAATTCGAGCGTATCTGCTGCGTCGCTTAGAAACCTGATCCATCCTTATGAGCAGCCGCAGACGGAGCCCGCATCGTCAAATGTTGTGGCGGTTCGTTCGTCTGGCACCGGCAGTGGCAAGAAGAAGAAGGGGTCAGGCAAAAAGAGTTCCAAGAAAGTCATCCACGAGGACAGCAGCAGTCTTATGGCCTACAGCCGCAAGCATCGTGGCATTTTCACCCCAGAGCAGCGCCAAGAAACGAGCAAAACACGAGCAGTTGGTGCTTGCTTGCGATGCAAGAGCCAGAGGATCCGGGTAAGTCTGAATGGGTTTTTGTAAACTTGCCACGAAATCTTTCTTTTTTTTTTCCTTCAAAAAAAAGAGGAACGACAACGAAACGAAACGAAACCCCCAACCCCCCTCCCCCCACGGACCAAAACCACGAACACTAACACCGATGTAGTGCCGCCCATCCCCTGATGGCCCATTTGCGCCCTGCCTCACCTGCCAGGAGGTACAAAGCAACTCCAAAAAGGTTCTCCATGACCTTGCGTGTTCCCGCTGGCGTCTGGGTGAAATGGTCGTTTACCGCAAGGGTGGCTTATGTCTCACTTCCCGCTGGAGAAAGGACGAATTCAAAGACATCAACGACTGGGTCGACCACAACATTTATGAGATCCAAGTGAAGTTGTTCTACACCAGCGCAGAGCACAGGTACGACCTATGTGACATTCCTGTAACTCTGCGCGTCCGCCGCTTCTTCCCGCAGATCGGTGATGTTCTGTCCCGCAAGTGGACAAAATATCGCCTGGATCAGAACGGCAACCAAGTCAAGGAGAACCGGTACATCAACCTTCCAGCTTTTGCCCTTGCAAATCTGCAGGATACCATGGAGACTCTCCGCCACTACTTTTTCACGAATGCAATCCATGCTTTGCTTCATTCCACCCGCAATTGCATGCCTGTCATCCGCGAGCACTACGAGGCTGCAGCAAAGCACTACTGGAGCCTTCCGGTAAGAGATGATACTTGTACATTTCAAAACTTTGGATGATGTGCTCTAACCCAGTTGTTACATACAGGAGGGCGATATTGAGAAGGTCTTTCTTGAGAAGTTTTTCATGCTATGGTTTTGCATCCGTAAGCCTATTTCTTTTTATCCCTGTTTTCGCCCGATAGTTCGCCGCGTCTTCTGATGAGTTTGCCCGGCCCCCAAATCACACATCCCACTAACTAGTGTTTGCCAGGCTTCACCACTGGCTCCGCCTACATCAGTGGCACTGACAAGCTGGGCTGCCGGCCCGTCAACGATCCTGACTATCCTTTGGGCGATCGTATTTCAATTCCCAGAATGGTCACTGCACAATGCGACTATATCATGGTGAAGAAGTTCCTGCAACCCATCGGCCGGGAGGTGATGCTCATGTTTGAGAAACTCTTCCATATTGGGAACCCCGACCACTGGTTCACGCTTTACGTGTGCACCTTTATTTTCCTCCACGAGGCCTCATTCTCGAGCCAAGATCGCCGTCGCCACGCCATTGACAATTGGGTGCTCGATGTGCGTAACCCCACCCGCATTGGACACATTCTATTACATTTCAAGTGTATTAACTTTTTTTGCTCTACAGGCGAGATATACAGTTTCAGACTTTGTGTCTGAACTGCAGTTCGGCTCTTGCATCATACTTCGCCACTGGCACTACTACCGCACGATGACACCCATGGACGAGGGATGGGACATCTTTTGCAAAATCATCAACCCTTCACCCCATCCCAGACCAAAGTTCGAGTCGGCAAAGGGCAAGGGCAAGAAGAAGGTCCACATCACCGCCGAGCAGTTCTCGCTGATCACCAAGTATTGGCAGCAGATGCTTGAAGCTGATGCGTTCTTTGAGAAGTACGAAAACCGCCAGATGTATGAGCACTCGCTGTTTTTCGTCTCTCAGATGTACGTGAAGCACTGGAAGGGCCGCAAGACATACAACGTGGAAGACGAGCAAATCCGGCGCCTGGGTCTTCAACCCAATGTATAATGCTTTGCGTGTGCTTTTTTATCTCTTCTTTTGTTTTTATTTTCACGTTTTATGACTATGAGCAATCTGACTATGGACTGGATATGTATTGCTGTTTTTTTTTTTGGCCTTGTTTTTTTTTATCTTACTCTCGCTTTTCCCACCCCACCACTTTCAGCTTCGACCGCATGCTTTCTTCTTTTTCTTCTTTTTATCTTTGCGGCTTTGCCAGCTCACTCTTGATAATACTTGGTTGCGTTTCATTTTTTTGACGTGTCGATTTCACTCAATCATCTTAGCCTCTTTAGTCGAGGCGTTGCAGTCATTTCCGAATACCTCTTGCTATTTTTTTTTCATGTCTTCCTTTTTCCTGTACGTTGCCCACCGCCTCTCCCGTGCATGCATCCTTTCACTATGCTTCTCTGTTGCAGCTTCGGAGCTTTTTCTCAGTTGCCAAGATTTTGTCAGGGCTCTAGGCTAAACGAGAGCCATGCATGACACGAGGATTCCATACCCTTTTCCCGAGAAAAAAAAACCATGAGGGTCTTATCCATACAAATGTCTCTGCAAAGAGAAGTCATTGTTTTTTCTTACCGAGACATACACACAATCTATGTACTTCACAAAATGGTTCCGTATTTCCGAGTTTCCGTGTTTCTGAAGTCTGTTTTATCCTGTCTGTTAGCTTATGGAGCGAAATATATACACAAGCTTGAGCACTGCGGAAGTCTGTTGTAGATTGCAATCACTGCCGAATCCGCACAAACACAACACGGTGCCTACAGAGTTGAAAGATCCGGCGGAGTTGGTTTGTTTGCGGTGGGGGGTGTAGTTAGTGTGCCTTGGTGTGCTGAGAGATCTTGCCGACTTGATGGTGACCAAGCAATAGTTGTGAAGCAGGCGCCAGGGCTTTCTTCAAAGGCTGTTTTCTTACACGCCTTTTCATAATACCTTGTTACACATTGACCTCAGCTGATCAAGATGAGCGGAACTCATAGCTTCTCTCACCAGGTAGCCATCAACTCTCATGAGGCGGGGTCTCCGGACACCGTTTGCCAATAAACTACATGACAAGTACACACACACACACACACACACACACACACATAAGCTCTTGGGAGGACAGCCTTTCTTCTAAAAGTGGAACTCAAATAAAATTGGGGCTCACTCGACTTTTTACACATGCTTGTATCGCGGTAATTAGGCGGAATTAATTATGTACCAAACCCGTTCTTTACGATAAGGGATTAAAGGGGTGATTGGGCCTGAGAAATCTTGTACGATAAGGGATTAAGGGGGGGACATTCAACCAAGTGGCATCTTTTTTAGCGACGAGGCCACGAGCGCACACGTCAAGCAACCAGAACAAGACACATACCCCCCCTCGACGAAGAACCTTCCTCCTACAGAAAGACGACGACGATACAGGCTCGCGATAATTCTTCTTGCACAATTTATACGAAGTCTTCTGGAATCAGCAGTCTAGACGAGAAAGAACGAATACCGACTCACAAGGGAGCATCAGCTCTCCCTTGAACACAACAAGAACAAGGAAGAGACGTCGCTCTTTCCTTTGACTTTGCCTCTCTCTCTCTCACTCTCTACACAACAACACGAGACATTGCATACCTACCTGCCTACCTACCTACCGCATTCGCAATGTCTGACCTCGACACTTTCAACTTTTACCCCCTGCGGATCGACCCCCAGACAAAGGCCATCAGCAGCAGCAGCGGCACCGACGATGCCACCCCGGCCGGCCGCGCCCTCGACGCCGAACTGACCGCCCTCAACCAGCTCAACCGCGCCCTCCTCGGACTCGACAACGGCGCACCCGTCCCGCCACCCCCCGTGCCCTTCAACCCAAAACGCACCGCCAACGTCAACAAGCTCCGCGACTCGGGCAACGCAGAGTTCCGCAAGGGCCGCTACGCCGAGGCCATCAAGCTCTACACGCTCGGCCTGCAAATGGCCCTCACGCGCCCGCTCTGGGAGCCCCCGCAGGTCGTCCACGAAGAGGTGGCCACGCTGTTTGCGAACCGGGCGCAGGCGCACATGGCGATCCAGGGGTGGGCCGAGGGTGCGGTGGACGCGGAGGCGAGCATCGAGGCCAAGAAGACGGGCAATGCGAAGGCGTGGTGGCGCCGGGGCAAGTGTCTGCTGGAGATGGGCCGTCTGGAGGAGGCGCAGCAGTGGGTCCGGCGCGGTCTGGAGACGGAGGGCGAAGAGCAGGACCTGCTGGCGCTGCGCAAAGAGATCGAGGCCTTGCTGGCCAAGGCGGAGGCGGCTCTGTAGAGAGCAAAAAAAAAAAAAAAAAAAAAAAAAAAAAAAAAAAAAAGAAACACACCTTTGGAGTGGAGAAAATGGTTACATCCTGGACGGAGAGTGGACAAGCGTTTTTTTTTTTTTTTTTTTTTTTTTTTTTTTTTTTTTGCCCAATGGTTTAGTTGTTAAAAGCCAAAAAAAACCACACATGTATTTTTATACCAATTGTTGCACATACGTCATTATTATTTGGCTTTCTTTTTTTTTGTTACTGGTTTTCGTCATTAAGACATAATCAAGAATATCATTGGTGAACTGCATTTCCAGACTTCAAACGGTTCTTTGTCTGACAAGATGAGAAAGGTTCAAAAGTGTTCTTTTTTTGGTGCAAGATGTATCCTGAATTAAAAAAAAAGTCCAACATAATAGGGGTAACAAACTGCAGAGACGCAAGCAAAGGCCACCAAGCAATAAAAAAAAGCATACAACCAAGGGGAGTAAAGAAACAAGAACACGCATCATCCAAGAAAAGAAAGAGAGAGCCAAGAAAACGAGTAAAACTAAAATGCCGCAGAGCCCGAATAGTGACAAGTGAGATGGATACGCCAGATCGTAAAAGAAAGAAAGAAAAAAGAATATAGAGGGAGAGGAAACAACCAAAGTCCAAGCCAAAAAAAAAAAAAAACAAAAAGGGAAAAAAGTGCGAGGTAGGAGGGTGGATGGTGGAAAGAGAAAAAAGGTCGGTGACGAAAGAAGAAGGCGGGATGATGGATGCCGGATGATAGAGGAGAGTGGTGTGGATCTCTTTCTGCCAGTTGAGTGTTATGTTGTCTGGTCCATCAAAAACGTCATCTGCCGAGATGATTTCCAAATATCTACATCTTCTTCTTCTCGTCGAACGAGTCTTCCTCCTCTTCGTCGTCCTCGGAGATGGCGTTGCTGTTGTTGTTGACGCGGCGGGCAGCTCCGGTCTTGGTTGGGGGGGCACGCATCACGGCATCCTGGCCGGTCATGCGGCGGTCAAGGGCGCGGTCCAGCTTCGCACCCAGCGCCAGCTTCTGCAGGAAGGCGACCTTGTCCTCGTTGAGGGTGACGCGCTGCTGCTGCAGGGCCTTGTTCTCCATGCGGTCGAGGCCTTGCTCGATGGTGTGGATCTCGGCGGTGGCAGAATCGGTGCTTCGTACGGTCGGGGCAAAGGAAGGGGCGTCCATGCTGTAGGTGCTGTACCGAACAGAGTTCCGGGCCTAGATGGGGAGTTAGACATGCCTGACTTGGGAAGGGGGTGGAGGGCGGATGGATGCATCGAAGCTCTTTCGGCGGTCGACTTTGGGAAGGATTTGAGGCTCGAATTGAGACTCTCTTTGGGAAGAGGGCGCTTTCCACATACCGATGGGGCCAGGATGGGCCGAGCAGAGTCTAGAGAAGTCGGCATCGTGACGAATTGATGGGATTGATAGACGGTGAAAGTTTGTGGGGGTGGAATCTCAGATCCGTGCAAAAAAAAAAAAAAAAAAAACGTGGTCGTATCGCGTCAAATCGTCAAATCGTCGACAAACCCAAGGAACAAAGCAAGACAAAAAAATAAAATACAAAAATAAAAATAAAATAAAGGAGGACCCGAGCTGACCACGTTTTCGATGTGGAGGGGAGAGTGGGTTGTGGTTCGCTGGAGAGGGGGGCTGGATAGGCTGGGCTGGTTGGCTAGTTGGCTGGGCTGGGCCACCACCGGAACCACGGGGAAAATAGGATCTTGCCGAGGGGAGCAACAGGCAGGAACGGGTCAGCAAAAGGCACCTGCAACCCAGCAGTCAGGCGTATCGGGTAGCTGGTTGATCGGCCCTTTGGAAGGATCGCCAAACCGGGCACAAATCGAGCGAGAGGGCAAAAAAAAGAAAGCAACGTTTAGAGGAAAAAAAAAACAGGATGCAGCAAAGGACAGTTGCTATTCGTGAGAGGCCAGCCACCTGGCGGGAGAGGGAAAGGGAGAACGAACGAACGGCAGGAACAAGGGAAGGGACGACAGAGACACCTCCACTTGGTGTCGCATGGCTGACCAGCCCAATCTGCGACAGTGGACACTGGACAGCCACAGCGCACAGAGCCACATTTTTGCGGGTGCCTCCTGCTTGTGTGGCGGCCCACCGTCTCTGCCCAGCGCGCGTGGCAGGCCTTACTGCAATCTGCGTGGTGTGGACTGGCGAGTTGGCGTCGCTAGTGCCTACTAGTGTTCGAGACGTCTAGGCGCTACACCGAAACTGCACATAGCAATGCAACTCCCGTACAGCCATGAGTTTTCAGGGTCTCCTTTGTGAGAGAGCCTGACCGCCGTGAGTGAGTGGGAATGGTGTGTGAGAGTGAGAATGAGCATAAGAGGCCGCTGTAGCAGGCGGTGGAAGAGATCACCCCGTGCCCTGTCCCGTTGCTCATTTTTGTTGTCGCGCATCGCTGGACGTCTGTCTGTAGGAGCACCTGTCGTTCAGCAGGTAACGGCTCACACTGGTTCTCGCGCCGGAAATACTCATTCTATACACAAGTACAAGCAAGTCCTATACGATCTAGAATATAGTATTTTACTAGGTCGATGGCCAGTCGCCATCGCCGCCGTCTACCACCCGCGACGTCAGGCAGAGACAACCCTGATCTCCAGCGGGCTATTTCTCTTTCAACCGAGCTGTCCCTTCGTCGACTTTCAATAGCACTTGAGGCCCAGAACAATAATCCCATTATTTTCCGATCCAGGCCCACATCAGGCTTTCTCGCAGGTCTTCAGTCATCATCCCGAAAGCGCCACAGCGGCCTAACAACCTGGCAGCCGCTGCGACCATCAGCGGCTTGCTTTGTAAACGAAACTGCTGTCGCCACGACCAGACAGGGTCTCCCCAGCAAGTAGGGCTGCCACTGAATTTGCCACAGGCAGATTGAAGTTAATTTCTCCCTGCGTCCTACAAGTTATCCCAACTACACAGCCAGATGTCCCCTGCACTTTTCATAGTGGAATAATGCAAATGTTGCTTCTCCCATTCTTCTGGATCTAGACCAATCCTTCAACATGTCATAAGATATGTTTGAGGTCAATCTAGACCGAGTGGCTTGGCCAAAATAATCATACCGCCGGAGCTAGGCATCATGGAGTAGCTCTAGAAGCTTACGACGGGAGTCTGGATCACATGGGAAACTCCGAGATGGGCAAGGCAAAAGATCCAGACGAAAATGGATCGTAAGACACAAGGGACTTTTCAAGACGGATCTTCAGCTGATGAATGCTCTCTCCAGGGTTGGCCACACATGCTCCAGCGCTACACCAAGCCGGGCTTGTCAATCAAAGACATGGTGCAGTTTTAGAAGCAATACTAGCCTCTACAGTGCCCGTAAAAACCAACGGCGGGCGAGGGGTGTGAAACTTGTTCCATTTTCTCCGTATTTTTTTAAACAAGAGTATTACAGACAGACTAGCCACTGCCTCGGCGGATATAATCGGCAAGTATCAGTACATGGTCACGTGATATGATCTGCACACGAGCTGGTGCCGTGTCTCCATTTTTATATTTATTTTTACTCGTTTTTATTTAGTTTAATCGTATTATTTGGATCGTGACAACCCAAGCAAAAACCACGCGACAACAGCTGTTTTCCAGCTACTATCATTCCCCTAACCCGCCCCTTTCTGCCCTTTTTTGTTGCCGGTTGTGTATTTCCTTCTGTATATTCTATATCAATGATTGCGAGACCGACTGAAATCTTGTTGCTTTCTTGTGCGAGCTCGAGATTAGCAGGAACGCCGAGTCCGAGCTGACTTTCTTGGTTTTTTTCATGGTTGTTTCTTTGCTTCAACTCATTGCTTTGTTCTTCCAAGTTCCACTCCGACTTTCTCTCCAAACCTAGTCTCTGGATTTCCCCTTTCCTTTGCCCTTGTGATGCTTGCTGTGTTTTCCTCCATCATGGTCGTGAGAGTGGTCCATGCTATATTCGCCATATCCGTCACCATGTCCTCCGTGGGAACTCGAACCATGGCTATGGCTCCCATGGCTGTGGCTGCCATGGCTGTGGCTGCCATGCCGTCCCGACGACGACGAGCCACCGGCGGCCTCACTTCCCGACTTTCTCGACCGCTTCTTCTTCTTACTGTGTGGGTCTTCCTCGGGCATGGGACCGGCACTGACTGCAATGTTGGTCAGAAACAAAACGCAAAAATAGGTTGATATACAATGGTAGAGGGGCTGACGCATATAGGAGACATGGCATGAATGCATTGAAGACGGGCAGGCACACGGTGAGCGAAAGGAAAGTACCGAAGCATTGAATCACGATAAGTATGGAATTGACTAGAAATGACAGCCAGGGACGAAAGAAGCGAACATAAAACTCGAAAATAAAAACTCGACCTACCACTCCTAGTACAGTTCTTGCAACACCCGTGATCGCAGGTCTCGACCCACTCGAACTCCTCTGTCTGGAAGTTCTTCTTCCAGGACGGGTTGGGAAACGTGCACCATCCTTGCGTGTTGGGGCCCTGCTTGCACTCACAGCAGTCCCAAACCCCACCGACGTCCTTGAAGTTGCAGTTTTTCAACGGGCACCGTGTCTTGACTGGTTGCGATATGGCGTACGTCGTCTTACTGCAGATCGTGGCATGCCCCGTGTTAGCATCGACCTTGGCTCGTGGGCAGTAGTGCCACTTGACCGATTGGTGGCCACACGGATGGTGATGTGGGTGGCCGTAACACATTATGAGAGGTGGGCGAAAGGGGGGGCCGCGGAATAAGAAGAAAAAAAAGAGAGAGAGGCGCGAAGCAAATCGAAAAAGTCACAATAAAAAAAGAGAGAGAGAGGCCGTGGAAAGGGTATTGCTTGCAGCTTTCGCAAAAGTGGTCGCGTCGAGTAATGAATTTGCGCGCAGAAAAGAGGGACACTTTCCTAATCGAGACAGTTGACTGATTGACAGGCAAACAGAGCAAAAGGCAAGCAACCGGTTATATCGAGTAACAATCAGACCATGAACGAGCAAACGATCCTTCCTTCATCCAACCTTTTATACCGACGAGACTGAGGAGCGCAAAAAAAAAAAAAAAACATTGTTTCTCATTCTTTTTTACCTCTCTCTCTCCCTCCGCGTCCGATTAGCTACATGCTTTGCCGGCCTTCGTGCCGCCTTGTCTGATATCCGAAAAAGCCCCCTCCGTTGCGTCTTTCCTCACACACCGGCATATATCTCGAATATTCATTGGATCTCGTCGCGGAGAGAAAAAAAAACAAGAAGACAAGGGAGGGGTGGGTGTCTGCTTTGTGTGAGGGGAAACAGATTCACGCGGGTGCATCAACATGAGAGATCTGTACGATTCTGCAAATCTGCACTCGCACACACGCAGCTAGGACGCACCTCTTGTACGAATTTCTGTACGACTGTCCCAGTGCCTTGGAATCGGGCAGATCGCCTATCTTGCATAGCTGGGCCAGGGGCAAAAAAAAAAAAAAACAAAACAAAAACAAAAAACAAGCCGGACGGATACAGGGACCAGCACTCGACGCAGCATGAATCGAGACAGGGGTTTGCCGGGGTGGTAGAGCGGGAAAGAAGCACGGCAAAGGCAAATAGGAAGACGAGACCAAACACGCACAGCTCTGTGGAGAAGGGTTAGGGAGGCTACAGCTGTAGGACAAAGTTCTCGGCTGTGGCTCGTTCCGTCTTTCTCTCTTGCTGTGCTGTGCTGTGCTGTGCTGTATTGATCGTCTGCCTGCGCCTTGTCTTTGCTAGACAAGGTAAGCTGTGTGTTTGCTTACTTTGGCAAAAGACAGAGGCATTATTAATAAGGGGAAACAATAAGCAATGGGGCCAGGACACACCGAAGTCGCCATGTCTCCATGTCTCTGTTTCTGTTTTGTTTTTGTCTCCATCCTGCTTTTCCGTCTTTTCTCTTTTACCTGTTTGCATCGTATGTGCTTTGTTTTCTGCCCTCTGCTGTTTTTACACCTCGTTTTGTTTTGCACATTTTTCTTTTCTTCTTGCCACGGCCGTATCGTGTCTGTTCGTTTGCTTACACAAGGCAAGATCTTCGGCATGCAACCAGTGTTACAGCCGGATCGGCCGCTCGAAATGTATTGGACGGCAAGGCAAAAACCTGCAAAGAAGGAAAGAGGGACGGGCACAAGGCCAGGCGAACTCGGCCTCCCTTTTCACCTAGCCCCGGCAAATCTTGTGGAGACGGGTCTCGGTTTCTTCACCGGTTCTTCGGACCCTCAGACAGGCCCATCTCGCCTGGACAAGCCATTGCAATGGAGAGCGGCCCTTTTCCATGTGTGGTACGGAACACAAATGCGAAAAAAAAAAGAAGAGTATGCACGAAATATTGCATGAGCTCTTCTGGACCCTCCACCATCCGGACGTACGGTGAGTGGCTGTTGTACAAATTTCTGCATCCATGGAGATCTTGTCTTTGCCCCATTTGTGTTTTTTTTTTATCTTTTTTTTCTGGGGTCTGTAGTTGGCAAAGAAATGGATAGAACGAGCCCAAGTGGAGGAGAAAAAGGCCATGAGTGAGCGGGAATGAAGTGAGATGAGCTGGAACCGGCAATTCAGAAACTAGGCAACTGAAATGGAAAAACTCGCAACGAAGCAAGGGGTGCCTGCTGCAAACAAAGGCTCAGTGCATACGAGCACGCACACGAGCACATATGGAATCAGAGAGGCCTTGGAATCGCATCTGTGGCTATCCGACGGCACAGCATCAGCTCGATGAGACTGCGTATATTGGGTTGTCTCTGGCTCGCTTTCGGACGCATGCCCGACTTGGAGAATGCCCATTCGCATTCATTTCCTAATGCATTTTTAAACGAATTTCTTTGCGGTGAGTCCTCGCTGGCAGTAGTCTCGCTAAGACTTTGTGCGTACCTTTGCTCTGCCTCTGAGTTTAGTTGCTTGATTTGCTTGATTTGCTTGATTTGCTTGATTTGCTCTATCTGGTCTAGTATTATTCATGTCTCCTTTGGACTGCCATATCCTATTTCGTCGACTTGCAGATTGCACCAGCTCAACTCGTTCACTCCCCGTCGCACAACCAAAGCCCGCAAACTGTTTTTTTCCCAAAGTCTGAGATCTTCCCGAACTCCATCTCACTCACCCCCTCAGAAATCCCACACATCTCGCCGCCCATTGTCTTGTGCCTCGCGTCTGCCAATGCTTCTTTCTTTGCCCTCTCACAGCCCGCCAAAAAAAAAAGGCATTATTGCCCGCCCTTTCTTGTTGTTGTACCCATTGTTTGTCCTGTTCTTGTCCCCTTTGTCTCCCGTGCCTCCCTCCTGCTTGGGATCCTTTGTTCCTGGTCTTCGCCCTGCCGGAGCAACTTTCCGTTGCATTTCGCTCTGCACAGTATCGGGATCTCTGTATTCGCTTGCGACTAGAGGATCGTCTGATCTCTTCGTGTGGTTGTGCTGTCTTTCCACAATGAGTGGTGCATCTGGGTTTGCTATGATCGGTCCACCACCGGCTTCTCCTATCCATGTCCTTGTCCTGCTTTTTTTTTTTTTTTTTTTTTTTTTTTTTTTTGGCTCCTAGCTTTCTTGGTTTTGTTTTGTTTTGTTTTTTGTCCTCCTAGCCACTTAGCTTTCTTTTTCTCTCCATGTACTCTCTTATTCCCATCTCATGTCGAATCATCGAATCATTCCCACCTGGTCATGCTGCTTCGCATTCCGGACAACATATGTGCTCGCACTGCACCTGTATGCCCTCGATAATCATGACGCAGCTGCAGCGGCCCTTCTCGTTCCAACCCTTGCCGCACCAGCAGCAGTTCCAGCACCGGTTCTTTGCCTCAAATGGACAGTCCGGCAGTGGACACTTGGGTGCCAGCAAAGACGTTGCCGCCGTGTGTGGGTCGCACGCGAAGCTTGGCGGTGTCGGGTAGGGGAGCGACTGCTGCGTGAGGTTGCGGCATGGAATGCGCTGGTGGTGGTGTTGGTGATGGTGGGACGAGGAGGTGGCCGAGGTGGACGTAGACGAGGACGACTTTTTCTTTTTCTTGCTGCTGCTGCTGCTGCTGTTGTCCTTCTTGTGGTGATCTTTCTTGTGACTGCTGCCGCTGCCGCTGCCCCCGTCTTTCTTGGACGACGAAGACGACGGCGGGGATGACGATGCGTATGTAGCGTCGGCGCAGTAGATGATCTGCGAGCGGACATGCTCACACATAAGCGTGTAGCTGATCTGAAGACACATGGTCGTGGGCTTCTCGGTGCGAATCTCTCTTTGTCGACCCCTTTCTCTTTCTTCTTTCTTTTCTTTCCTTCTCACACTATCCTCGTCTTCAGTCTCTTCTGTAGTGGTCAAGACTTTGAAGAGGTTGTCTGGCCGTTTTTGTCATAAGGTCTGCTGTGTTGCTGATTGCGTCTTTAGCAAGAGGAGTCGACATCTGTCCAATGGCCTGCTCTCGAGATCCGTCTTGGCCAGGCAGTCATCTTTATCTTCAGTCTCCTTTTACACCGGCTCGACAAAGCCTTCCTTTATCATTGTCTCTTTCCCAGTTTTACACGGACCATCTCTCCTTTTTGATCTGTCCCATTAAAAAAAAAATAAAAACAAAATGTGGTATCCGTTGCTGAAATTAGACAAGAAAATGTGATAAAATCCAATCAAGTACACACACACACACCACACAGACACACACATATGCAATGACGAGCAAAGAGCAAGTTTGCCAATACGAGGACAGCCTCGCAATTTTTTTGTGTTTGTTCTGATCCCTCCTCAGCTGAAAGATATCGGGCCAGACCATGACCTGGCTTGCTGGATGGCTGGTCCTTCCCCAGAAGAGACTCAGAACCACGACGTATTTGTCCTTATTTGTTCTCTTGTCCTTCTCTCGTCGGCCTCTCTGTGGCCTTACACGTCCATATTTCCACTTGGATAGACAATGATCAACTTTGATAGACTGTGTATGCAGCTGCCAGCGACAGTAGAGCCGCCGGCCAGACACGGTTCGCGCCCCAGAAAAGCCATGGCCGTCCATGGCCGTCCGAGATTCGGCAAGGCTTATTACAGCCCAGATCCCAGGCTGTCTTGCGTGGCACAAATGCAATTCATCGTGCATTCATTGCCGAGTCCATGTATTATCTCGTGCGCAAACCCTCTTTTTTTCCATTCACCGGCTCCCGCCAATACGAGACGTGGTTCTTTCTTCCCGGTCATTCAGGTACGATCTTTGCTCACCACAAAGACAGCCACCATCAGAGAAAGAGAGCTCGCACACACAACCCACAGGACACTTCCCTGTAAGCCCACCACCCACCACCGCCAAGTGTGCGTCATAGGTACGGCACTTCTTGGGCAAGACCAGGAGGGGTTCTCATTCTCTCCCCACTGCATTTGCCTGTCTCAGTTCAGCTCTATTTCTTCTTTTCTTCTCCCTCATTTTTCTTCAGTGCTTTCTTCATTGCCTATGGGGTTGCACGAGTGTTTGTGGCCATCGGCAAAATTTACGGCCCTTGATTGTTTCTTTCCCAGGGCTGTCACGCGTGGTGTGCCTTTTTTCATTGGAGGCGTAATTGTCCTATGCCCCAAAACAGAAAACACAAATTTCTTCAACACCTTTCGGCTATGAAAGAAAACAGACAGATCACATAACTCGAGGAATTCCTGTCCCAAAAGGCTCCATGATAGACACACTTGGCTTTGAATCCGAGTTGCCCGTCGTGCCTTCCCTCTAGCCTCCGTGTTCACCTCGGTTGCTCCTTCTTGATTTGGCCTGCAAGCAAAAAAAAAAAAGAGAGGGAAGGTACGCACGAATGGGACTCGGTTTTTTGGGGCCTGGCTCTTTTTAGATTGTCCAAGAGTTTGCTGTCCTTTTTGGTGTTCCTTGTCTCTCTCGTCCCATTTCATAACAATGCGGACTTTCCCTTCTTTTCTGACCGTTTTCCCTTGACCATTTTGACCGTCCTCTCCCGCGAACTCCAATCCAACCACACAAAAATGCAAACACCCATCTTTTCTCTCCCTTTTCCTTTTTCTTTTCACCATCACCTTCAAAACCCTCTTCCTGCGTCGTGCAGATCGTCCACTACTGGTATCGGGCTTGCCTCCAGATCTGTCTGGCAGCGCTGGCAGCAGACGTGATAGCAGAATGTGTCGGGGGTGTTCCGCATGCGATGCCCGCACCACCTGTGGACATTGCCACCGCGCTGACACTGGCAGCACACCCAGACCCCATTGAGCTGGTCGACCCGACACGCGCCCGAGCTACAGTCGGGGCTAGCTAGACAGCCCCCCGACGCACATGGGTCGTTGTAGTCGACACTCTGGCCCTGGTCGAAATGGAGCTTCTGGCAGGGCATCAGCACGCCGGTCGTTGGGTCCTTGGGGGCGCGCTCGCAGAAGCAGTAGTGCACCACAAAGTCAATGGCTCGACTGCAGGGTGGGATGTGGTGGTGGTGGAGGTAATAGTAAGTGCACATATTGGCGGCCCCTGTGGCGAATCCTGTGGCGACCGACCCTGTCTTTGGCTGGCCCTGTCTTGCTCCCACTGCCCTAAACAGAGCAGAACAAAGAGAAACAGCGAAGGTGATTTTGGGGAGACCAGCTGTCTGGTTAGCGACTTTGCTCACATGCTCCACTGGCGTTGTGTTTTTTTGTCCCATTCTCCCCTGCCCGTCTTTGGTCCCTTCGTCATTGCCTTACCTCTTGTGTACAGTCGAGTGGAAGAAACAGTCGATTCAGACCGCCAACCAGCCTTGGACGAAATGAGATGACGAGACGGAGTGGGTAGTTTGCATCGAGAGGGCATATATCGCAGTCGAACCTCAACTGAATCGCCTTGACAATGTTGTCTATACCCTTTCTTCATCCCTTTTGCAACGACTCTCCTTACCTTTATACATGCACAACATCTCATTTACCATCACGTTGCGTTCCTTCTGCACATACCTAAACACTCAAACAGAAAAGATGTCTCTCTTTTTTTATTCTTTTTTTATTCTTTTCTTTTTTGGTAACGCCAGCACGACGGATATCCTGAAGACACGATTCCCATAGGGGAGTATCAAACCGGTGGAAGGCAACACCAAAAAATAAAAACAAGAAAAAAAACAGCCCACACATGTCCGGTTCTGTTCCTCTCTCACACACCCCCTGTGTTGCTTCATCCTGCTCTTTATTTGAGGGACTTGGGAAACACCAATACCATCCTTCATGGTGAACTAGACCCCTGGCCTAGGTGAAGCCATCGAATCTCCTCCGGTGGAGACGAGAGAAATACGGATTCCACAAAGCCGCATAGGCCATCTTCGCCGTGCAGGATATGCGTGTCTTTTTTGCTGGCGTTTGCATGTGCTCTCGGGCTCTTTCACCACTTGGTCCTATCCTCTTTTCCTAACCGAGATGCAGTTTACCTGCTTCAGCCGCACGTTGAAACTGTTTGACATTTGATTGTTTGTGCGTCCCGGGTTGCCAGGTCTTATCATATACTGTTTCCCTTCATATTCTGTTTGTCCAATGTTGCGGACATCGACAGCAGCGAGGGCGGCTTATATCGATGCTACGAAATTGGCGGGGAAAAGCCGTTGGCAAACAGGCAAACTTTGGACAGAGCGGCCAGGCCCAAACCATGTGCTGGCTCGCGGGGGGAGTAGTGTGCTGGCTGGGCTGGTTTCTGGCGTTTGCTATCAAAAGCAGTGCTGGTAATCACGTTTCAACAGCTTGGCAAAGCCGTTCGTTCTATTTCGAGCGCCCCGACCGATGGCAAGGTGAGCGGCGCAAGCCCTGTCTGTCACAGATGAGATGAAAGAATCTCAAGGTGCATATAATCGTTTCAAAAAGTCGGAGAAGGAACCCGAGAAATAATCTTGCAACCACAAACGGTAAGCCGCCCAAGGCCTCGGATTTTCGTTGGCTTGTTTCCCGAGACACTGAGCAAGAACAAGACATCACTGACACATGTGTAAATTAGAATGTGCGGTGAGGTGCCCGGGACGTCCTGCAATGTCGCCTGTGCGGTGCCAACAATAGGCGAGGTAAAGGACCCGAGTGGCCATCTAGGTCCTGTCAACCCGGCTCGGGGGCCTCTGGCCTACACTGTGTATAACACGCATGGGAGCAGCCTGAAAACGAAAGCCAGTAAAACGGCAGAATCGGTAAAGCCCGTCGGGCGTGTCTGATATACGGCGTGTTACAGCTCCTTTTCCGACAGCGACAGCTGTTGCTGCAGTAGAAACAGCAAGGACGGCAAGGACTGCTAGCAGGGTATCAGCACATTTGCGGGAATGCTTCCCGACTCATCCCGCTTGGCCTGTTTTCACCGGTTCAACGAAGGGCGAAACAGGAGAGGAGCCACCTGTCTCGCACCAACAGACCCGCTGTATCTCAGCGAAGACCGGTTGAAGACAGCGTTACGCCGACGTGAGACACTGCGGACAAACACATCCACCAGAGAACCGAACATGGCCCGCAATCCTGTTGGTATAGCGGGACTGCCGGCTACCGGACCAGTATATTCCCTGCCCAACCAAGAGCTAAATGCGCTGACCCTCACTAGGATCCTTCCAGGCAGTACTACTTTGCATGTAAAAGGATCGCTTTGGTGGCGGTCAGTGTGCCTCTGCTTTGGCCGGTCAATGGCCGGCAGACAAGCGGTGTCTGCCGGAACATGCCAACACAAGCACCGACTGGCCCCAGCTTCCCTTCTCCCCGAAGCCTGAACACCGGCATTGAACAGACCTGAACCAGGGATCTGTGTTACAGCCGACCTGCATGGTCTCTACGGGAGATCAAGCAGAGGGATAGATGGCTGAGGAAGGGAAGGAAACGGGGTGTCTCTAACATTCGGGGCTGGCCCATTATTGAGAAAAGATGCACGGGCACTGTCGTTGCTGAAGATATTTGCTGTTTGCGTCCTCGACTTACACAAATGCACTCCGGGATGGATGGGTGGGTCACCCACAGTGACAGGGGCCTCCGCACGAGTATTCCATGCAGAAGTATCAATGTCCTACAGTGCTGCTTCGCTTTGCCATGAGATTCGTTTAGTAAGTCTTGCCAAGTATATTTTATATTTTGATGCGCTTACTTCGGGGGGGTGACTGAACAATATACACATTTCCGGAGCCGCTGCTGTTTGTGGCTTGGGGACTCTCCAGCAATTTCCAGCAACGAAGCTACGACATACAAAGTACGCAGCTCGCTGTCGAGTCGAACAAGAAAAAAAACAGTTCCCATGTTGAGTGAATCGACGGCTACGTGTCAGTAGCTATGGGACAGCTCCGCCCATCGGCTCGGGCACTTTTTGCGTCCTTGTCCCACGGCCCTGGAATTCGTCCCATCGGGCACTTACTCCGTACTTACTAGGGACGGTTCCGACAGTAGGGCAGTGCAGGACAGCTTACGGGTACGTGGACTTTTTTTTTGGTAGTTTTGTTGGCTGTCTGATACGAATAGCTGATTTTCTGGCTGTTTGTTTGGTGTGGGGTGGTTCTTGTGCACTACCGTTGGCATGCTTGGCATCACGCAATCCCGGTTCCCTCTCTATACCGCCATCTCTCAGCGTCTTTCGTCTCATCTTGTCCTGTCACTCCCTGCCCGCAATTCCATCCCTGCCTTGCCTGGCTTTGTGTTCAGTAAATTGGAGGAGGAGAGGGATGAGCAAAAAAAAAAAAAAAAGAAAAAAAAAAAAAAAGAGGGAACTTATGCCTGCCGACGGGCGGGTACTGGCATACTTACTTTTTGAACCGATGTTGCACTACCAACAAAAGGAAGACAGCACCTGAAGAAATAAACAACCAAACAAACAAGGAAAAAAAATTACATGCTAAAAAAAAATAATAAAACGAATTTATTGAAAACAAATAAAGCCATGGATAAACTGATAAAAATACATATATATATATATATCCCATTTCGGTTGACAATTCAACGATAGAAATATCTGGACAAGATACCCATCAAAAACTGCACCTGGAAATAGGGAGAAACAAACATTTACAAGACATTTACTCTGCAAAACCTGGCAAGACCTGGCCTGGGTACCTCTAAATTGAGACAGCACTCAACTCGCCACAGTGGGCAGTGAACGCAGTGAGAGCAAAAAAAAAGTAAAAGTTTTTTTTTTGTCTTGTCTCGGTGAGTTTCAGTGAACCGTCGTATCGAGATCACCTAGTCAAGTGCTACGATGGATGGCTGCAACAAACTTACACTGGGCCGCGGGTGAGACACGGGGATGGACAGACACCACGGTCACAATGTGTGTGTGGCTAACAGTGCCTGGTTGGCGTAGGGGTGCTGAGTATTACTTTTCAATGCTTGATTCCGAGGTGGCTTTTTCTCCATTGTGTAAGTCCCTGTCACCGTAACACATTTCTACTTGTTCACCCTGGCGTACTGTGTACTGTGTAGACGGGGCTCGCCGTCAGCTAAAGACCCGAGGCACCGACATTGAGAAGACACCTTGTCCACTGAATAAAAGACAACAAGGAAGAATTAAGGGTAATGGCGGTGGCGTTGGCGTTGGCGAAAGAGGGCCTTGTAATGCAAACACTACGGCAGCGACTGGTGTGGACCACCCGCCTGGTTGTACGGGGCAATTCTATCCGCTCCTTGGGGAAACCTACCTACGGCCTGCCACCACCCCAAGCCGCTTGGCATGCTGCGAAATCATAAATGGCGGTTTGCGTGTTATCCATCCGGTAATATACACTGTAATACAATAGAGAAAATAACCGCTGTTGTATGCAGCCACGGCATGGCCAACAGACAACATATGCAGTGAGGTTAGACTAGACGTGACAAGCCTTTATCGGTGAACCTGGAGCAGTCCTTGCATGCTTTGATTGATCCCTCAGTAGCCAGCCAGGTTGGAGGTGCACACCAGTACGGGTAAGACCTCTGGGGGTGAAAGACAGATCAGTCCACAGAGAAAGAATGGCCTAGCGGAAACCCACATGCCGCAGGGCAATTCCCGGGCCGGAAGACGGGATGCGGAGATCGCACCCTTCTGGTCGTAGTATGTAGGAGACAGCTGGCGGGTACTGACATGCGCTGCCAAACAAGGGATGTCTTTGTGTACATGGTTCGACCAAGGGTCAAGGGCCACGGGCCAAGGGCAGGCCAAAGCCAAAAGACTTGAGCGGTTGGCGGCAGATGCACACCGGATTCTTCAAACAGAAAGGCTACGCGAGCCGCCAAAGTCGACAGAAGTAGTGCAAACATGTGAGTTCGGAGCGAAGGGAGGTTGCACTTTGTATTTGTCTTTGTCAAGTGAAACCAAGTCCAGTGGACACAAAGCTGAGTTGGGTGGACATAAGACGACACAGGCACAAAAAAAAGCGAAAGTCGCGGGAATGTCTGTGGCCGAGACACCGACTAGGCTCCGGAACCGACCACAATGCTTCCGGCAGGCCGTGGTGTACGGGGACACAGAAAGGATCAGAAAGTGGCAGAAGGCTAAAGTCGCTCCGCTTTGAAGCTTAAAGTGAGGTGAACGCGTCACGTTCCTGGGCATCTTCATTGTTCTTGAAGCCCTTTTTGGGGGGTCTTTGACCAGCCTTTGGCTTAAAACCTTTTGGGCGTTTAGCGCTTCTTTGCTGAGCAAGTTCTTACTCACCGTGGACAAAGGGGCCAGCCAACTGGAATTCGTTCATCCCTTCCGGGGAGCCCATTCCTCGGCCGCCAAAGTGACAACCGTGAGATGCTGGAACAAGCTTTGCGGCCGCGGGCGGGAGAATCAAAGCAAGGGAGAGAGGCCCGTTGAGATTCAACGCCAAAAGCTTTATTTTGTTTGTTTTCAGCCGCTGAACTCTGAGACATGAAAAGTTTTCCACGGCGGCGAAGTCACGCAGACATGGTCCCCGGAAGTTTTCTCGTTTGCTGCCTTGTTTCGTCATTTCTCGGGAGCGGTCCGCTGTGCTTTCTGCAGTGTTTTTTTTTTTTTTTTTTTTTTTTTTTTTTTTTTTTTTTCACCACCCGGCATTCAGTGAGCGTGCCAGTCAGTCCGGTTTGAGGGCGCTTCGGAGCGTATATGTGAAAGAATATGGCAATTCTTCGCGGGCAGTGGCGGGTACAGTCAGGTATGATGCTGGACTGCTTTACATCCACGAATCGGTAGCTAGCAAGTGTGATGCAAAGGCATATACACACGCCGTATTTGTGGCGTATATTCAATGGCGAGTCCTCTTGCTGATATGCCATGCTGCTTGACATAGTTAGTGGTTACATCTTGTCTTCGACCTCGGTTACAAGAGGAGGAAAAAAAGATGGCGATATGACTGGTCAAGTAGAGAAAGTTGACACGGAGGTTTGTTTCCGTGCTGAGTTGCAGATCGCTGCTGATGGATTCATCTGTCATGATCGACCGAGCACGGGCTGCCATGTTTTGATCGGTAGTGAGGAAAGGCTGTGGGCAAAGGCCAGACACCGACGCTGTCAGAGCCGAGAAGATGCCACGGGCAACATCGAAGATATGCTACGAGGCTGCAGGAAAGTTGCATCCGGCGATTGGGGAAAAAAAAAAAGAGTTTGGGGGTGAAAACTTTGCGGCAGTTGACCTGCAAGTGAGGCTTCAAGATCGACGCAGGGGCACATGGCGTGGGGCGTGTCGGGGACTTGGCCATGCACCATGATCTTGTATGGTCCCCGAAGAGGAAAAAGGCACGCCGTGTGCCCCGAGTCTGGAACGGTGTAGGGTGGCATGCAGGCCGTATCCGGTGATATTGACGATGTCTTGATACGCAGGGTCAACACCGGCCTCGCCTGCTGTGACAAATACCTTTGGTGCGAATCCCGACATTGCAACAGAATGACGGCCATGTCCGATGCCATGGAGCGAACAGCAGCCGGATATCAACGGTGTAGTTTGGCGTGGGATGGTGCGGTGGTTTGTGATCGGTATCAGGGTCGATGTGACGATGTTCAGAGGCTGAGCAAGAATTCTGTTATTTTCTGGGCCTGGTGTGTCGGGCTGTCGGTGTGAAAGGTTGGCAGCGGGTTGCCCTTGCCGAGAAATCCAAGGCCTGGCCACCAGCCAGGCAGTGAAAGAGGAAGGAGCGATAGGCTTTTCGCTGGTTGAAGAGTGGCCAGCAGGAAGGAGCTCGTGAGGGCGCATTCGGGGCAGTTTCAGGCCGGATAGGCCCCTAAAGTGGCCGCAACAGAAGATCTGGAGCGAATTGTGCAGCCTGTCTTTCCCCGTGAGGTGTCGATGCCGGAGATCGCGACGGCCGACTATAATGGACGCCACAAGCGAAGGGACGCGAAATCTGCCATGTCGGCCATTCCGATAGTGGAGAGGCGCTGTGGAGACCGCAGATGGGGTGTGATGAGTTACAGTGCATGCAGCCCCATCAGCAAGCCGGTTGCTCAGAACGCCCAGAACGACACAGGGTGTCATAGCGCATCCGCTGTGGGAAACATTAGCGAGCATGCACGCCCTAACACCATGTTGCAAAAAGATGCAGGTATTACACCCGGAACAAGGCTCGCTTTGACAGGGAAAGAACGACCACGTACGTGTAGTATGTGTGAAGGTGCCGCGGAAGTCGCAGCCGAGCCAGCAAAGGAAAGCACGAGTAAGAAGCAATTGGAGCAAATATCCACTGTCGCTTACCACCGTACAGTACAGTTTCCACTCGGTACCCACACGGCTTGGTTGAGATCTCATTTGAGAACTCTGGATGAAAATGAGTTGAACGATCTTATGGATCTGGGGCCTCGGCAAGCCTAACCGGTAAACGAAGCAATTACGAACACGAGTAAGTAATATTTGATTTTCAATGATGGCAATATGTAAATACGAGTAGTAGTTTGTTGATCCCGTCGCCGTGGGCCTTATTTGTCACTTGAGGGTCTCATTGTGTCCTCTTTTCATCCCTCTCTCGCTAGCTTTGCCTGGTATCTCTATTTTGCCCACATTGCCGGTTCGGCTAGTCTTGCATGCTCAAAGTATGATATGTCGCAAATTCTGCTTGCATTGCACTGCTGCGCTGCTGCGCTGCTGCACTGCACTCACTCGCAGCTCTCATTGCTTTTTCTCATGCTTCACGCGGTAAGTTGAAAATATGTGTGTCGAGTTGTCAAGCGTTGTTTATTTCCACTTTGTCCTTAGCGCCGTTGCAGAATGACGGAATATAGCCGTGCGTGGACCAGCTAGCAGGGCGGACCTGCTGGAGCGGCTAGCCAAGCCGTCGGTCGGCCCCCTAGAGAATCTGGCGGGGAGGGACGCCTGTGACCCGTGCGCTGCAGGAGGCTGCCTGGCTGGCATAAGGGCAGGTGGGTTACCCACTAAAAAGCAACGCCCGGCTAGCCTGGGAATAGAAGGACTTCCCGTCTGGTCGAGTTTTCGAGGAGTTCAGTATGCTATGTATCGAGCCAGATACGCCCAAAAGCCAGACGCCGTGGGGGTTTTCACTGAAGAAGTGATCCGTTCGATCCGACTACAGCGCCACAGAGGCCGCTGAAGCCAAAATGGCAGCTGACATGGCGCTTTGGCCAAACACCATCCAGGGGAGGAACCCTAAATAGCCTGGAGACCCCGGAGACCCTGAAGACCAAGACCTCGAAAGTCCAGAGGACCCTGAGGTGGCGACGGTGTCGGCAATGGCACGCTGGCAGCGCTGGCTGGGTCTTCTGTGGATGCCTCGGCAGCCAAGGCAGCAGTGCTGTTTCCAGCGCCGGGGGCCGGGATCAACCCGGGCCTGCCGCCAAAGCTGCCCACAAAGGCATTGGGGGGGATGTTGGCGGGACTGCCAGCAGACGATGGCCCTGAAGCGCCCGAGGACCCCTGGGATGTGCTGCTGTTGTTGAGGCCAGAGGCTGACGAGGTGCTGTTGCCGGTCGACCCCCCTACTCCCCCTCCCCCACCACTGCCGCCCCCTGCTGCGGCCGCCAGCACGTTGGCCACTGCCGTGTACGCTGGCTTGCGCACCAGGTTCTCGTCAAACAGACACGCTGCGCCCGTGCCCGGGAACGTGCTGGGGATCCAGCTGTACCGGTCAGTGTACTCCCAGGCCACCACCCCGACACAGGGCCTGCCCACGTCCACGCAGGCGCCCACCATGCTCGCATAGTCTGTCGCCTGCTTCTGCACCATGGCCGTCGACGGCGGCAGCGACGGCTGCCGCACGTCCAGCTCGGTCAGCGCCACCTCGAGCCCGAGACCGGTGAACCGCCGCAGCACGCTGGCCATGGTGGCGCGGCCGGGTGTCTGGCCGACGGTCATGTGCGCCTGGAAGCCGACGCCGTCGATGCGCAGGCCGGCGCTGCGCACGAGGTCGACAATGGCGAGCGCCGACTGCGTCTTGTTGTTGTTGAACTCGAGGCTGAAGTCGTTGTAGTACAGCTTGGCCCCCGGGTCGGCGGCGGCGGCGGCGGCAAACGAGATGGGGATAAAGTCTGTGCCGAGCACGTTGAAAAAGACTGAATTGCGAAACGTGCCGTTGTCGTTGAGCGCCTCGTTGACCACGTCCCAGCTGTAGCACTGGCCGCGGTAGTGGCCGACCACGCTGGCAATGTGCGTCTGGATGGCTGCCGTGAGTGTCTCCCTCGTCCACGCCGTGGTGGTGACTGCCTGTCAGTCTTGTATCTTATCCTCTCTCTCTCACACACACACACATACTAAACTGAGGCAGCTGTTGGAACCACGTCAGGGTGTGACACCGAAACATCTGCCGGTTCGCCAGCGACAGTGTCCGCACCCGGTCCGGGTTGCTAAACACAAAGGCGCCCTGGCGTGGCTCGGTCGGCTGCCACTTTTGGCTGTTCTCTGGCACCAGGATGCCAAACTCGCTGCCGTCGTTGACCACCTGCATGTACGCCGTGTCGTTGAACAGGTTCGTGTCTGTGGCTGTTCCAAAGAACAGCTTGCCAGCGGCAACAGCCAGGTCGTGCAGACCAGGTGTGGCAGCAGACGGCGGCGGCGGCGGCGGCGACGGCGGCGGCGGCGGCGGCGACGACGACGACGACGACGACGACGACGACGACGATAAAGACCCGACGTTCGACCCGGCATTCAAAACAACATTCGACTGCGCACCGACAACCGACGAGGCGCTGGCCAGCAGCCCTGACACGAACAACACCCCCCAAAGAGACATTTCGAAAACGAAAACGATGAAACGATTGAAGAAAGCGAGCGAAAAGAGACGAAAAACAGCGGGAAAGACGCAAAGCGAAGGAATACTTGGACGAGCCCTTTTTTCAATGACAAACTGGCAAAGGCTGTCCTTATGAGGCGCCAGTGTTCTGTCTTGACGAGACACCTGCCTGCCGTCGGTCGACGCGGCCGTCGCCATGGCCGTTCCTCGCGGGCTCACTGAAACCCGGCAATCATAAGAAGCATCCGGGGAATTTAGTCGTCTCATGCGGCTCAAGTTGCCCGTTTTGCGGCCATGCGACTCGTCTGCTGGCAGGAAGAATGGTCACGAGGCAGCGAGGTGATCGTCCTGAGCGTTTCAGGTAGTCATTTTGCCTCGAGTTGTGGCAATGCGGGGGAGGTAGAACTGCATATGCGATGCCTGTTCTTCTGTCGAGCAAGACTGCATGTGGGATGCGCCTCTCTCTGTCGAGAATAAGTGCAAGTGCGATTCCTTCCTTTCGGGTGGGACAGAACACCAAGCGAGGGCTGTCTGTTGAAGAACCAGTCCATGTCTGAAGCTGCCTTTTCAAGCGAAAAGGGGTTTTAAGCATCCCATTGCCCCCCCAGCTCGGAGACTATCCGCGGAGACTTTCCAGCTGGTCCTCCTTGTGGCAGTTCCTTGTGTGAATTCTTTGACGGCGCGCCCGTGTTTTCTTCTACGGTTACAGAGCTGCGCTGTCGTGCCATCCAAGGTTTTGGCTTTCGGCCCAAAATGCGGTGATCAAACACGCCTGGCAATCATTCCTTTCCCTCCTCGGACAAGACCAAGCAGCGTCTGGTCTCTGGGCAAGGCGAAATTAGAAGAGAGTCAAAGTACATCACTGGAAACACATTGTCCAATTGATTATTGCTGAATCGACATTGTTCCTGTCTGTTCTACTCCCATTAGACGCATCCAATTTGAACAACAAATGAAGGCCGACCTAAGCCAAGACGAACAGCTGTGCGAGCCAAGTGGCCAAGCAGTCCAAACTCTTGAGGCTCATTGTCGAAACGAGGCCTCTTTTTCGAGATGGAGTGGCATCCCAAGACCCCAAGAACAGTCCAAGACTTTGCGCTAGATGAACACGATGTGCGTTTTCCAGGACACTGGGACCCTGCTGTTTGCGGACCTCTTGGAGGGTCTGTAATGTGCTCAGACCAACGGACGAGAAGGAAGCGAGGCACAGCACTGCGCAGGCCGTCTTGTCGCCTTTTGCTTTTCTTTTCCCCTTCTTCTCGTACTCTGGTCCACTGCAGACCCCTTCCCGTCAAAAGTTTGGTTCCTATTCCAGCCCTCTTCCCCAACCCGTTCATCCGTGATATATTACATCCACATAAAGGCTGAATCCCTCTTTATTTTTCCTTGTCCCTGCAGTGTCTTTATTTGTTCTTGACGAGGTTACCTTGAGCCTCCTGTGGAGGTCCAAGGCCACGAGTGTGGCCTCCCGGAAGACCGAAACGAGTAGCCATCAATTATCTGTTGACAGCTGCATGCAAGAGTTGGTAAACATGCAGGTAGACCTGCAGAAACAGGCAGAGAAAAGTAGCAGAAGTGATTAAACTAAAGGGACCAGCCGTGGGTTGCAAGAAGCAAAAAGGAAACGTTTCCTTCTCCCCCGGCATGCATCCATAAAGAAAATGCATGTTCCGTTCACGGTATTGGGTGGACCCTCCGTGTCTACCTTGTACTCTGCCCAGCCTGTCCATGGTGCTTTGGGCAATCTCTGTCCAAAAGTGTGCATCTGAGTTGAGGTGCAGGCAATCGAGTCGATTGTGCTTGTCTCTGTTTAGGCAAACACCAGTTACACTTTTGTGCGACCTCCACGCAAACCTTCTTTCAATTCGCCGACGAGATATCCTGAAAAACAACAGTCGCCAGAAAGCAAGACGGTCTGTGGGTGGTTGAGCAAATGGGCACGCAGGAGGACCGGAGAAGATGCGTTCTCGGCCGCTTGTCGCGCTGCTGCTTGTAGTCAAGGCCGGAGCAGATGCAATAGGGTTGGCCTTGGAGGGTGGACAGGCAAGGCAAGTCGACACACTCGAGAATGGGCCCGGTCTTGGTGGACTCAACGCACACTCCCCCCCACACGCGGCCCATTGCCCACACGACAACCTGCTGCGATGCTTCATCCGCAGCCAGATCCTGGCCTACACGTTCTGCAGCTGGTCCGTCGGCATCTACCCGACTCCGCAGACAGTCTACGAGACCCTGACGCTGTCGGAGCCGGTGACGTCGACCGCCATTTCGTCGCCGCCGGACGAGCCAGAACCGAGTTTGACAGTGTGAGCAGCAGCCGTCTAAACCTGTCGGATAGCCGTGCTGACCCAGACGTCTAGACCATCCTTGTCAACCGTCACAGTCACCGAGACCGACACGCTGACGAGCACTGTCACGAGCGACCACACCACGACTGCCACCGCGACGACGACGGAGACAAACACGCTCATCACGACCGTCAGCGTCATCAGCACTGTTACTACGACCAACAACAGTACCGCTTCTCTCTCTCCGCGGAGGACCAGTCCAAAAACTTCTCTCGCCTGCCTCGACGACCTCCGCCCCGCCCCGCCCGCCATCACGTCCGCCTGCCGCTGCTTCTCCCAGGGGCTGCCCGTCCCGTCCGTCACGTCCACAATCACCGTGCTGCCCGACGCGCCGTCCTGCCGGCCCGGCGGCCAGCCGACGTTTCCCAACTGCTTTGCCGACTTCCACCCGTACAACTGCGGCACGGACCGCGTCGGCCAGATTGCGTGCTCGTGCGCGGCGACGACCGAGGGCACGGCCGAGTGCACGCTGGGCGACTATGAGCGGGACAATGCGTGCGTGTCGAGCGACGACTGCGCGGCCGGGTGGTACTGCACGGCGATTGACTGTTTCGGGGACGGGGTGGACAGTGTGTGTACAAGGGCGTGTCCGGTATTGTTTAGTCAGGGGGGAGGACCCGAATCCAGCGCACCTGTCCAAAACCGTCCACACACCCTGGCCCAGCACAACCTCCTCTCCATAGTAATCACCGACAGCGGCGACGGCACAGGCAGCGGGCTGGCCAACATGACCGGCAGGGCAGACCGGTGAACAGGACAAGAACAGGACAAGAATCAAATAGCATTTGTGTGTTGTATTTCTCAAATTTAAAAATGCCTTGGCACGGCCCCCCCCCAAATGTTTACAACACTCTGCAAGCATCTAAATACGACTGCTCGTCTCTGCTCCGCCTAGGTGCAGGTCCGGGTCTGGAGGAAAAGGCACTGTCGGGTCTGGCTGCACGGCTGCCGGCAGGCCCGCGTCCAGCCGCCGGCCGAGGTCTGCCTGCGCGCCGGCAATCGTCCCCGGCAGGTCAATGTTCCAAATGTACGCCAGCCGCGCCTTGAGGTCGGCCTCGGTGGCCTTGAGGGCCTTGAGGTCGGCCTTGCCGCGCGCCGTCCGCCACTCGTACATGTCGGCCGCGCGGCGGCTGCTCGTGCCCAGCCACTGGCCGCGGGCGCGCCGGGCCGCGTCAAAGCTGGCAAACACTGCCTCCAGCGTCCAGCTTTGTCGGCTCCTCTCGGCGACACGGCTGTCCGCCAGCAGCGAGGCCAACACGGCCGCGTCTTCAATGCACATGGCCGCGCCGGCGCCGTGGTGGGGAGTCGTGGCGTGCGCGGCGTCGCCGACCAGACAGACGCGGCCGCGGAAAAACGACGGCAGCGGGTTGTCGACGAGGTCAAAGAGGCCCCAGCGGTCCAGCCGGGGGCTGGTCATGCGCAGCAGGCCCTGGACGTTGGGCCCGAAAGCCGCAAAGTCGGACAGCGCGGCGTCTCGCGTTGTCGGCAGAGTCAGGTTGGTCGCGCTGGGCCAGTCCTCTTTGGCCGTGGTAAAGGCTACCAGGTTGAGTGTCTTGCCGTGGTTGACGGGGAACGTCAAGGCATGGTGGTCCGGCCCCATCTGTGTATTGTTAGAAGAATTCACGCAGCTCTATTCACTCCCAATCACTCACCCACAGCATGGAGTTGACTGCTCGCTCTTCTCCAAGAGCGGCAATGGCGTCGTCCATGGGAATGAGGCCGCGGTAGGCAAACTTGTGGCTGTAGCCGGGCCGGGCGCCGGGCTGGTCGTGTCCTCCTACGAGCAGCTCGCGCGTCTTGGACTTTATGCCGTCGCATCCAACAATGGCGTCCGCCTCGGCAGTCGTCCCGTCAGAAAAGTGCAGTGTCAGGGGCGTGGACTTTCCGACAAGACCGTCTGCTGATTCCCACCCACTGATCCTTTCTAGACGCTTGCCAAACTCTGCAACCCCAGACGGCAGCAGCGGCACGAGCTCGTCCAGGAACCGTGCTCGGTGGCATCCCGCGTGTCCGGCCCCGTGGCCAATGAGCGTAAACAGCGACGACAGTTCCGGGGCTGGCGTGCTGCTGGTGCCGTCGAGGACGTCGAACCAGACGCCCCGGTTGGCCGGCCAGGCGTTGTGCGTGGCGACGCGCTCAAAGGCCGCCAGCATCTGGTCGTCGCACATGCGCATGGCCCGGATGGCGTTTGCGTGCAGGCTCACGCCCGCGCCGATCTCGCCAAAGGCAGCCGCCTGCTCGTAGATGGTAAACGACACCTTGCGCTTGTGCAGGGCGATGGCGAGGGCGAGGCCGGATATGCCACCGCCGACAATGGCAATGTGGAACGGTTTGGACGTGGGCATATTGAGAGAGGTCTAACGAGGAGGTAAATAACAAGTATTAAGAACGACTCGGCTATCAGGTAACGTCTGGATGTGACGACTGGGGTAATAAATATGATGACGCCCCGGAGGCAATGTCTTGCAGGCCGTGGACGATCCGAGTGACCCGTGGGAGACGAGCCCGTCTTGAGGCTCTTTAGCTGCTCCAGAGCGCCCTGTTTCCGAAGAATGCTGGCCAAGCTTTCGGCAACGCCAGTGCACTTGTCTCTTTACCCCATGTTTTTGCCCCAGTCGCAAAGGACTTGCCGAAAAATAAAGCAGTATTGGGGGTTGGCATCGGGATAGCAATAATTCCCGACGAGAATTGGAGAAAGCTAGCTTCGGCAACAATGTTCGGGATCGATGAATCAAGGAGAGTCGTGGAGACCGCCGCGCATGTCATATCCAAAGGAGCAGGGGTACGGAGTCAAGCAGAGGCTAGATGCAAGACAGCCCCTTGCCATGGGCCGTTGATTTCGATCTTCCATAAGCCGCAGGCGAGAGGAGACGGTCGCTTCTGCAAGGATACAGCTTCACTTTGGACCACACTGCCAGCCATCATGAAGACCGGATCAGCAGTGGTGTCGGCTTGGCTCTCGCTGCTTGCCTTGCCGACGGCCACCTTTGCAGATGTCACGGTCCTTCCAGGAGGCCAGCCGGAACCGTACACTGGTACTGCCGCCGTCTCGTCGCCGTATACCTTTTACTCGCAGAGCGCGGCCAACGAGTTCCGTGGTGGTGTCATCAGCTCCGGCGTTTTAATGTCCAACCGCGACAACCTCGACTACTACTACCAGGACAGCTTCAAGGTTCTCCCGTCGGCTTCGGGGTTCGTCCGCGGAGCTCTGCAAGCGTGGGAAACACACTTGCATCTTGTCCTTGCGCCCGACGAGGTCTGGTTGACGATTCTGGCCCAGGTCAACGGATACATCAACGGTCCTGCCGGCGGCGCGGCAGCAGCAGAGCAGGCATTCGACCTGCGTGCCAACGAGTCGACCGTCGTGCTCCGTCGTGCTTTCGTACCCGGACTGGTATGTCATTGTCGAAGCATTGTATGCAGCGGTTGGTCGCAGAGTCAAGTCGGCGTGGCTGCAGCGATACTGGATCTCGCCCAACTTTACCACGTCCACGGATGACCATGTGCTGGCGGCGACGATTCTGATGCTGGGCAAGACGAGGCCGTTTCTTCCAATGGGTGCCTGGTGCCCACGCCAACATCATATCCGGCTGGATCGCTGCCTTCTTCTACTGGGACACCGACGGCCAGGCATACGGTCGGGATGTTCCACCGCCCCTTTCGTCCCGTAACAGCCTTGTTTCAAGACCAGGCCGTAATGGCACGTACCCCGAGGTCGACCTGCAGACACTGCCCGTGTCGTACTCCCGCACATCCTTTGTCCTGCCGCAATGGAACGGCACTGCCGACTACCGGGTGCTGGCCCTGGGCGGCCCCTTGGGCAAACGCCGGCGCGCCGACGGGCTATTTCGATGCTCCGGTGAACCGGACAGAGGGCGCAAGACCCTGGGCCGAGACCAACGACACCACAGCGACCAACAGCGACAACCAGACACTTGTGCAGTGGGCCAACGCGACCTTGGCGGGCGGCTATGACACGGCAAAGCACAGCACCCTGACGCCATTGACGTCGTGGGTATTATACGTGCCGGCGGCGGCGGCGGCGGCGGAGGGATTGAATGCAACGCTGACTAGATGGCAGCCAGAGGCCGAACTGGGTATGCTGGCGGCCCAGATGGCCTGCAACTGATGTAAACGAGACTTGCACACGGAAACAGCTGTCCAGGATGTCGCCACGAGCATCTAGACAGGGTCAGTAACGGGTGAAAGGGGGCAGATTGGTGGTGGACGGCATGAAGATGTGAACAAGATAAACCATGCGTGTTGTGTAATGATAATTGATTCGTGATGTTCATTTCAAGTCTAGTGTGCCTCTACTCCCTCGACTTGAGTCTCTCTCTCTCTTTCTCCTAGTATCCTTCCTTCCGGCTGACCGCGTTGGCCAGTTTCCGGCCTTCGCTGAGCCGGGTCAGGTTGTCCTCGAGAATAGCCAGCACGCGCTCGCCATAGGCCGTCGACGAGGCGCTCACGTGAGGCGTGATGATGACGTTCTTGGCCTTCCACAGCGGATGGCCGTCGGTCAGCGGCTCCGGGTCCGTCACGTCCAGGGCGGCGCCGCGCAGGACGCCCGTGTCGAGAGCCGTGATCAGCTCGTCCGTCTTGACAATCGGTCCCCGGGCAATGTTGGTGAGGAACCCGGGCTTGCCGTTGCGGCCGAGCAGCGCAAACTCGTCGGCGCCCAGGAGGTGCGTCGTGCTGGCCGTCAGGGGCAGAGACACGACGAGCAGGTCGAGCCCCGACGACAAGAAGGCGTGCAGCTCCTCCTTTGAGCCGCCCGAGAACCACTTGGACGGGTAGATGCCCTCCGGGTCGCCAGTATTGGGGGGCGCATAGGAATCGTCGCGGCGCGACTCGGGGGTGTCGCGGGCGTGCAGCGTGTAGGCATGGACGTCTAGGCCGAGTGCCTTGGACACGCGTGCCGCTTGTCGTCCGATGCTGCCATACCCAAGGATGCCGCTGGGTGGTGAGTGTCAGAAAAAAGTGCATTGATAGGAAAAGCCCATCGTTGCTGGCCGAATGAAAGGATACACCAAGCAAGTCTGAACAGAAAACCGCCGAGAAAAAAGACAAAAAAGACGAGAAACTTACATTCGCTGGCCCACGCCGTCCTCAACGAGCTCGGTGTTCCGGTGCCATTTTCCAGCTTTTTGGTATTCCAAGTATTGGGGAACTAGGCAAAACGTGGGGGGGGTTGTCAGAAGAGAGAGCAGCAGGACGGGCCTGGAGAAAATGGGGCAGGAGAATATCACGACAGGGCACGACAGCGAGTTGGAGCTTGGCACGGGCCCTTAAAAAGGCCCTGCCCCTCCCCTAGGCACCTACTCTGATGATTAAACGCCAGATACGTCCCAATAATCCACTCTGTGATTTGCGGCCCGTGGACGCCGTTGGCCGTCGCAAAAATCACGTCGGTGTCGACAAACAGCGGGTGGCTGGTCACGTGGTTCGCGCCGGCGCTCTGCAGCTGGACGTACTGCAGCCTGGGCACGTCAGAGGGCTTGTCCGGCAGGTAGCTGCCCGTCAGCAGGATCGTGACAGCCTTCCAGTCGATCTTGCTGTACGCCCCGGCCGACGGCTTCTGGCCCCAGTCGACCGAGTGGTGCTCGATCCGCAGGCCGGGGTGAGCCTTTCTGACGCGCTCGTACCACTCGTCTGACGGTTTGTAGGGCGACGTCAGGAGCAAGAAGTGGCCGTCGAGGGCTTTGTTGTTGGACGAGAGCGAGGCGCCCATTGCAGCTGTTGGCCGGGCCTCTGGGGTGCCTAAAGTGCCTGGAGTGCCTGGAGTGCCTGGAGTGCCTGGAGTGCCTGGAATGCTCTCTGACGTTCCACTCTCTCGAATGGCGACGGAGAGGTTGAGCGACGAGGAGAACGGGATGTCCATGGGGATCAGAGAATAGGAGGATTTAAATAGCAGGAGAGCCAGAGCAAATACTATGGCATGAACAAGCCAAAATCCAGCCTTGTCAGAGGTTAAGTGACGGCAGACTTGCCACGAAAAAAGACACAAACTGACGCTAAAATTAAAGAGAAACTGGCCCATAAAAACGCAACACCTTCCTACTCCAGCTGCTCTCCATTGCGCCCATTTCCCTCCAATTCCCTCCAATTCCCTCCAAGCTTCCCCCCCAAATACCGCCATGACGCGATGCTGCCCTGGGATTAGCTATTGCCTGCCCCACTGACGAATCGTGAGCTCCTCATCGGTAAGATGTGCCCCAGAGCTCCACGATGCAGTTTCCCCTTGCCGCCCCCCTTGTTTCCTCCCCCTTGTCCCCCCGACAATTCGAAAAGACGTCATTGACGCCTTTCTGGCGGCCAAGACGTGCATTTTCGATTGCCATTTCTTCTCCTGCTCAGCTTCCAGAAGGGCTATAATTCGGTGCCGAAACCGCTGCTGATCAAGCTTGATTGGTCATCAATCTTGACGACTGTGACATTCATCCGCTTCTCGTTCCTGGATGAATGCGACTCTGGATTCTTTGGGTCTTTCATTATCCACACTTGTTTTTCTTGACTATTGTCCGTACCACACAGTAAGCATCCTCCACAAGTTCATCACCACTCCCGACTCTCAACCCCTCCGCGCCGCGGCCGTTCCGGTCGTGTTCGCCTTCCCTGCCGCCGGCAAAATCCCCTGCGGATAGTGGAACACGTCCGCCGGGTCCACCTGCGCCTTGATCGTCTGCAGCCGCGGCAGGCTCTGCCGCCAGTAGCTGCTCTGCGCCGCCGTCTGGCTCAGGCGCGGGTCCGGGTAGTTGACGTACTGGCCCCACTGGTCGGCAGCCAGGCCGCCCGTCAAGTTGGCCACAAACGTCTCCAGGAACGAGAACCCGCTCGCCGGGTACACGGTCCCCTTGTCCACGCGGTCGTAAAAGTTGGTCATCAGCAGGAAGCCGCGGTGCGCGTACGATGTCGCATTGGCCCCGACCTTGCCAATGGCATTGTTCTTGCCGCCGTGGATGTCAATCTGCGCGTACCAGTCCCGCTTGTTGTCCTTGCCCGTGCCGTACCAGTAGTCCACAAACGACTTGATCTGGTCGTCGCTGAGCTTGTTCGTATACAGACTCGACGAGTAGAACGTTTCATGCTGACCAGTTAGCTTCTCGTCCGTTGTCTTTGTGTCTTTCCTCGTCGTCTCGCCCGTCGACTCACCATGTTGTACGGGTACGTCTGGTTCAGCTCCATGCCGTTGCCAAAATGGCTGGCCTGGTCCAGCCACGTTCCCTCTTGTGAGAGCACCAGTCTCGCGCCGGTTGCATTCAACAGCGGTGCCAGGGCCTCCTTCAAACCCGTCTTGTTGCCCCAGTACAGTCCTTCCAGGTTGGTAAAGTCCTTGGTGACAAACAGCCGTAGATTCAGCTCCGGTGGCATCTTGCTCTCGGCAAAATCCTGGAACGCTTTCAGGCCGGCCACTGCCCGTTCAGGCTGTCTCCAATTGATTGCCGCCGAATAGAACGTCACCAGCTCGGGTACCGCGAAAGTGCGGAATGTGAATGATGCTGCCACGCCGAGCGATGATCCGGCACCACGTAGGGCCCAGAACAGATCCGGGTTCTCGGTTTTCGAGCAATTGACAATCGTCGAGTTGGCCAGGACCAGCTGCGCGCTTTCCATAAAGTCCAAAGCAAGACCCTTGGTGTGCGAGCTGACTCCAAAGCCGCCGTGCAAGGAATGACCGCCGACGCCGACACTATCTCGTTAGAAGAGAGCAATTGGCAGGTGGACCACGAAAGCTAAATGAGCAAATAGGGACAAGGAAACAAGAACGTACCCCGGGCATGTGCCGTGGCTGAAATCGCGCTTGCCCTGAGTATACAGCTCGGCGGCGACGTGGCCGAGACGTGCGCCGCCCTGGATAGTGGCAATCCCTGTGCTATTGTCAAGCACAACAGAGTTCATGCGGTCCATCTCGATAGTCAAATGGCCATCTTCACCCCCGAGACCAAACGAACCGTAGCTGTGGCCACCACACTTTGCATTTGTCTTGACGCCGGTCTTGACGGCACAGCGGACAGCATCTTGAATGTGCTCTACCGTTCTCGGCACCGCAATGGCCACGGGTGTAAAGTTCAGACGAAGATTGAACGGGGCTACATCCTGTGCCCAGTCATCTGTGCCGTGTGTATCCAGGGGCACATTGGCTTCCTTGAGACAGTCTTCCACGGCAGCACGCTTGTCCAATGGCCCAGCAGATCCCAGTTGCACGAGACTCAGCAGTGATGGCACGGCCAGCCACAATGAAGTGGCCGCCAGTCGGAAATTCGGCATGGCTGGAGGACGCGGGAGTGGCGGAGGTCGTGTTCTCTAGCCGTGTTTGTTCAATATCAAGTTCCGCCCTGATTCCTAGTAATCCTAGGGGAGTGTCTAGTTGAGACGAGCAAGTAGCGTATCATGGAAGGAGCTCGAGGTAAAAGCAGGGAGTCAATTGATGTTGGGTATGTGGAACTGCAGCTCGAGATATATCCTGCACAGTGATGTAAGATTGGAGAAAACCTAGACGCCAGAAACACGCGAGATACTGCGGCAGCGGCCCCCAGACGCGGAATGTATAAATGCCAAGGCTAGATCCGTCCTCATTTCTCGCACCTGTCCGGACGACAGGTCCTAGTCACGCCAGGGCAATACCATGCAGTGACCCCATCCATCGTAAGGTTGTAAAGTGAGTCGGGCCATAAGCTTTATTGCTCCCTTTTGGCCTGTGTTCTTCCCGGGAACCCAGGAGGAAAACAGGCACGTCCACGACATGGATGGAGGCTTCAAAAGTGGCATGTGCCAGCCTCAATGGCATTGCCACTGTCTCTGAATCTGCTATTTCCCAGACGAACTCTCCGTCCGGTAATCGTGCCGACTGTGTGTTTATCCTTTTCTTGTGTTTCTTGGGTCGTCATCGGAGGAGAGCGTCGGCGGAGCTCGAGTAATCTGTTTTCCAATTAAGAATCAATGTAGGCTGTTCTCCCCAAAACGTGCTACACATATCAGAACAGTTATGCTACGATAGTCTGGCTATTCTTGCTGGTTCTTCTTGCCGGCACGGTTCTTCCGGCCTACCTTCCGGCTTGGCCTTTGTGACTTACCAGCCGTTTGATCTTGTCTTTCTTTGTCGGTGCTCGCTTCGTGTCCTTGGGTAGTGCTGGGTAGAAATCATAGTGTCAGCCAAATAGAAGCAGAGTAGGATTAACAAACTCGCATACCTTTTTCTTCTTTTTTTTCTTTTTTTTAGTTCGCCACAACTCGTTGGGTAGCTAAGCTGTAGGGTGGGCCTTGTAAGAGCCTCATTCTCAGCCCCAAGCGCGCATTCTGTCTGTGTGCAGGCAATGATGCTTACCTATAGACACCCACGGGCAATCTTGAGTGTTTGTTAATTGTCTTCAGATCGATGCCAAAGAAAGAAACTATTTGAGAGGCTCGGCAAGGTGTAAGGAATCCTTTGCCAGGCCCCTTACGGCCAAGTCGTTCCTTCCTCTTTTGGCTGTCAACGGAACAGATCGCTCTTTCTTGTCCAGGCCGACGACCAGGTGTTGTCTTCCTTTGCCTTGGGGCTCGCAATTGTTTCTGGTGACGGTTAAGCTTTTTTGAGCATCTTGGCAGAGGCAGGCATGTCCGTTTTCGGAATTGTTGGCCGGTTTTCCCTTTCTTGCCAGCCGAATGTTGGAGTAAATCTTATCTGGAGCAATACACTTTTTATTTTTGATCCTGTTTATTTTAAATTTTTTTTTCAGTATTTCCCCTTTCTTTTTCTTGTTTCTTCTTCTTCGTTTTTTTTTTTTTTTTTCCATATTTATTTTCTTCTCCCCTCTTCAAATGGCCACAATACTACCACTCAATTCTGCTTGAAAAACAAACCACGGGGTAAATCATAAAGCAAAACGCGGAAGCAAAACACGCGGGCAGCCGTCCAAACCGACCCCCTGATTTATCCGGAATGATGCATAAATAACCATTTTCATCACTCCCCCAGAGAAGCCCTGGATTTGACTACAGCCAGGAGATGCCAAGATACTTGCATCAGCTCACCGCATGTCCTGCGCTTTAAATAAATACAGTCTGGTGATGGAAAGAAAGACGTGTATTGAAACGAAACAGCAAAATATGCATCACAAGATACAGGAATTGACTGATTTCTCTCATTCATTCAATCCTGCCTGTCTGGCCTGAATCCTTTGGATTAATATCGTACTGCTACCTACTCGTACTACAAAACAAAATTGCCCGTCAAACAAATTGGCCCGGCACAAGGCAGCCAGTCCTTCTTCAGATGCGATTGCAGTATCGGCCAAACGGATCTGGTCAAACTTAAGCACTCACTTCTGACTCTGGTAACCCGTACAATCTCGCCTGGAGATCCCCAATCAGTCGTTTGACCAAGGCTCATCCCATAACTGGGGGGAATACAAAATAGCAATTGCTGCCACTCCGGATAATGGATTGTGCCTTGTTTTGTTTCCCCGTTTAGCCTCTACCCCATCTCCGGGGCACATATGAACAAAAACTCAACCCCAGCTCCCAGTCTCCGCCTTGGGCAATCTTATCACGGGTGTTCATGGGCATCCGGATCTCTCGCAGTGAACCAAACCACATGATTTGTCTGCACAGCGTCATATCGAATAGACCTTTGTCTAGGGCAGCACATGGCCTGGATAGACCCCAGTCTGTAGAGAGCTTTCCCGGGTATTGTATCTCTACTTAGGGGAAGCACATAGCCGCACCCATTTCAGGACAATCGATGTGAATATGAATAGATATAATGCCAAGAAGGAAAATGTTGCTGTTTAGTTCCCACACTGGTGCTGGGAGAACGGATGATACTTTTGCGTTTTCTTCTCTCTATCCTTGAGTCGTTCTTATCGTGAAACATTGTCACGACATACGCATACACTTACCTCCTCTGCCACCATGGTGACCATGTCCTCCTCGTCGTTTTCAAAACCAGCACTGCTGCTGCTGTCTCTGCTGTCAACATCCGCACTTGCGGCCCCTGACTCAGCCAATCTGCTGGTGTCGCACTACAATGGCAACATTTACACACTGACGCTGACGACTGGCGACACGCCGTCGCTGGCCGTCTCGTCCAGCATCAAAGCCGGCGGGCAGATGCCCAGCTGGCTGACTCTGGACAAGGAGGGCGGCATGGTGTACTGCACCGACGAGAGCGGGGCCAACATTGGGTCTACTCTGACGGCACTCTCTGTCGGGGACAAGGGCGTGCTGAAAGTGTCGGCTACCGACAGGACGCCCGGCGGCGAGCTGCATAGCACGCTGTTCGGCGGCGCCAACGGCAAAGGCTTCATTGCCGCGGCAGAATAGTAAGCGAGATAAATGAGGGAGGAAAGGGAAGAGACAAGAGAGAGATGTGAAAGCGAGCGGAGCGAGGGCTGAATGAAAGAGAGACGACTGGGAAAGAAACAAGAGATGGAGAGTAAAACGAGCGAAGCAAGGAAGAAAGAGGAGCAAGAACGAAACGAGCGAAGCGAGGACAAAAAACAAAGGCTGACAGTTTCTTTCCTTTCTAGTGATCCATCTGCCATTGCCACGTTCAAGCTGCCGCTGGGCAGCGGCGGGACCTACCAGCAGCGATTCCACTACACGATGACGGGACCCGGTCCCAACCGCGCTCGCCAGGACAAGCCGCACCCTCACTCGACCTTTACAGACCCGACGGGCAAGTTCTTGCTCAGCGCTGACCTGGGCGCCGACCTGCTGCGCATCTTTAGCGTCAGCGCCGCCGACGGCAAGCTGACCGAGTGCCCATCGGCCCAGACGGGCGCCGCGGACGGCCCGCGCCACGGCGACTGGTGGGTGCCCAAGGCCGGGTCGACAGACGGCACGATGCTCTACGTTGCCAACGAGCTGGCCAACAGCGTGACCGTCTGGGAGGCGACCTATCCAGCGGATTCTGGCTGTCTGACGCTCAAGAAGACGCAGTCGCTGTCGGCCTATCCAGCCGGCAAGTCTGCTCCGGCCAACAGCAAGTCGGCCGAGGTGCACGTCAAGGACAATTTCGTGTACGTGTCGAACCGCAACGACAAGTCGTTTGGGGCGACGCAGGACTCGGTGGCGACGTATAGTGTCGACGCGGCGACGGGCGCGCTGATGTTTGTCGAGGCGACGAGTGCGCACTCATACTACACGCGGACGTTCCAGATCAACAAGGCGGGCGACCTGGTGGCTTTCGGGGGGCAGACATCGTCAAACGTGGCGATTGTCGCGCGGAATGCGACGACGGGTAAGCTGGGCGACCTCGTGGCCAACCTGGTGGTCGGGACACCGGGAGTGCCTGGCAACGAGGACGGGTTGAGCGCTGTGATCTGGGACGAGTAGACAGTGGTTGGAAGGGGAAAATCGAGCGAAGCGAGGCCAGAAAAAAAAAAAAAAGGCAAATCAATTGAAACAAAAGGATGGTGATATGATGGGAAGAGATGGGAAGCTAAGTGAGAAGCAGAAAAGAAGAGTAAGCAAAGCGAAAAAAGCATCTTGCGCCCGCAATATCAAAAAGATATCACGAGAATCAGGGATAGATGCGATGAAGGATTTCCCTTCTTTTTCCCCGTTTTCTCCCGCTTTTTTTTCTCAACTTTTTGCTACTCCTTTACCTCTTTTACCCGCACTCTTGCTCGTTCCTCGTCCCCCCTTTTCCCTCTCTATTTTCTGTACATATTTCATTCACCAAAGAAATACATAATTGAATGGATCTGCACCCTCTTCCTCGTGGCAGGCCCAGGCAGCAACCGCAGACAACCGAGAAATTAAGACACACTGTCGACCAGAGAATTTTTCCCTTTGTCCTAACGCAGAAAAACAAAACCACACCAAACTGGCACAGCCCCTTTCATCAAATGTGACGGTCACCTCGTCCACAAGTCACGAATATGCCATGATCCTCGGCTTGTCTACTTGCAGGGGCGGTAGATGGGCATGGAAAAGGGGGATGAAAGCCACGTTTTTTACGGCCGTCCAATCGCTAAAACTTTGAGTGCCTGCTGGATTGGTGCTGGTCTGGTGGCCAGTTGGGTCAGTTTTGGTCAGTTTTTCTGGGTTTTTTGGGTGGTTTCTGGCTGGTGCCGGCGTGTCTCCAATTTTCCAAAATTTCCCAGATTTTGGGCCAGTCCAAAGTTTTTTTCGTGCCTACGTCGTTGATTTTTCTATTTGGGCATGGCCTTGCTCCTGTCACTGCAAAGGCGTTTTACCGCTGGCTGGCTGGGCGATATCTCCCACCAATTGGCGAGTCCCCGAATTTTGTGACGGAATGATATCTCGTCAGGAATATCAGCCCCCTTGTTTGGGGATGGTCTGCCTCGACACAGTCCAGTGGAATATTTTCTGTCGCTACTAACGGCTAACAGAAATTGACTGCCGACAGAAAAAAAAATCAAAAAAAAAAAATAAAACCAAAAAAATAAAACATAAACCGGAAGAACGCTGGCGTCACACAAAATATGAGGCAGTCCCGTTTGGGCAAGAGCACATGGCAGCGTCGTTCCAACGCACCTTCCCTCTGTCTGCCAGTTCCAAGCAGAGGGATTTTCGACATGGTCTCTCGCACTTTGTTCGTCTCTCTCTCCATTCCAATTTTATTTCTTTTATTGCCTTTTTTTTTTCTAGCCGCTGACGATGTCTCCGGCCTCCTCCCACCCTCGTCCCCCCATCCCACGTCGCGCTCTCTGCCTGCCCTCTGCGCCCTCCCCCATCCGTTCGTCTCCCCTCTTTTTCCATTTCCTCTTTTCCAGCAGGCTTTTGGCCAGTAGGGCAGACGGTGGTGCGTTTCGTCGCCGGTACAGTGATATTTTCAACTTCCCACTTGGGTCAAGTCCCCTGCCCATCCCATCTGAGTCTGTGTGGGCATGAACGAAAATGTGCGCGTGTCTGCAGTCCTGCGTAGTCCACGGCACCGGGTAGGCATGCCTGCTTGTGGGAAGAGCTTATAAAGGTCGTCGTGCCGCCTGTCCTCCTCGGCGAATTCCTGTCTCGTTTACACACTCCCAACTCTGTCTGCACACCTTGTCTGCTTCGTTCCTTCCCAGATTCAATATCTCTTGGCGTGCCCTGTTAGTCATCACCTGCCGTTTTTGGCGGTTAACACAAACACACACACGTCTTGACATCGTTGTGTCTTTCAAATCCCACCAACGAAGATGACCGACGCTGAAAACGCCAGCTCGGCGCCCAGGCAGATCACCTTTGACGATGCCATCCACCCGGCCGCACGCGCCCGCCGCGCCTCGGCCGGTGCGCAGAGCCGTGAAGTGCCTGCCGCATCGACGATCCTGGGCAAGCAGATAAGCCAGATCAGTGGCCACGACATTGGCGACGAGGAATGGGCCCGCAATATCACCGATGAGGATATGCACGGCAAACGCAAGCAAGTATGGATCGTCTAGATTGCAATTGAATGATGCGAGAGAGCACACACACGCATACGAGAGGAAGACGCAGCAGGGGACGAGGGGAGTGGGGGGGGGGCCCGTTTGGGCAAGGAGTCGCCAGCCAGCTGATTTTGTTCACCCGCAGACGTACGGCGGCCTGGTTCTAGCTTGGCTTGCCTTCCAGTCGACTGGCATTATCTATGGTGATATCGGCACGGTAAGTCATCATTGAGTTCTGTCCCCTTTTTGATTATTTCTGTTGTCTGACGGCCTCAAGTCTCCCCTCTACGTATACTCGTCCACCTTCACATCGCATCCCTCGTGGGATGACCTCGTTGGCGCCCTCTCCATCATCATCTGGTCGCTCACCTTGATCGTCACTGTCAAATACTCCTTAATCGTGCTGTCTGCCGATGATGATGGCCAGGGCGGTACCTTTGCGCTGTACTCGCTGCTGTCGCGTTATACAAATATGCAGAGCCGTGGCCCTCACAGTACCGACTCTGTCAAGATGGAGCGCTACCTGACCAACGAGATGCGTCCTGTTGGCCGTACAGTCCGCACCGTCATCGAACGCTCTCGTGCCATCCAGTTCCTGCTGCAGATCGTCGGTGTCGTCGGTGTGTCCATGGTCATGGCGGATGGTGTGTTGACCCCGGCCCAGTCTGTTCTGGGTGCCATCCAGGGTCTTCTGGTCATCCACCCAGACCTGAGCACCGCAACCATTGTTGGCGTTACTTGTGCCATTCTGGTCTTTCTGTTTGCCATCCAGCCCTTTGGTACCACCAAGCTTGGCACGACTTTTGCGCCTATTGTGACCATTTGGCTTCTGTTTAACTCCTGCGCTGGTATCTACAACCTGGCCAAGCACGATTATACTGTTCTCAAGGCCTTCAGCCCACACTATGCCTTCGCCTATCTAGTCCGCAACGGCGAGCACGGCTGGCGCAGCTTGGGTGGTCTTCTGCTGGCATTCACTGGTGTCGAGGCTCTGTTTGCCGATCTGGGTGCCTTTAGCAAGCGCGCCATCCAGATCTCCTGGCTTGGCCTGGCCTACCCTTCGCTGTTGCTGGCTTACATTGGCCAAGCGGCCTACATTGCTGCCGACAAGACAGAGGTGGCTTACACGAATCCTTTCTTCTACACGGTGCCCCCAGGATCGTTCTACTTTAGGTGAGCAAAAGACGCTTCGCATGCCACTATACAACGCATAAACACTACTGACCCCATCAGCATGGTCATCGCCATCTTGGCTGCCATTGTTGCCTCTCAGGCTATGATTACCAGCACATTCCAGCTTCTCATCCAGGTCATGCGCCTGTCGTACTTCCCCCACGTCAAGGTCGTTCACACCAGCGCAAAGTTCCACGAGCAGGTCTATGTACCTCTTGCGAACTGGCTACTGATGATTGGTACTGTCATTGTCACAGCAGTCTATCACAATGTGAGTACCATTGACAGAGATAGGTGAGATTGTTACGCAGAAAAGATACTAACTATCTAGACCACTTCCCTTGGTAATGCCTATGGCGTCTGTGTCATTTCCGTGGCATTCATGACTACCTGCATGGTTACGCTCGTGGCTCTGATTGTCTGGCGCCTTCCCATCTATATTGTTGCCCCGGTCTTTTTGATCTTCGTCTCGATGGACGGCGCCTTCTTCTCGGCTGTCCTGACCAAGGTGCCCGAGGGCGCCTGGTTCACCATTGTGCTGGCGGGCATCCTCAGCTCCATCTTTGTGCTTTGGCGTTTCGGTAAGGAGAACCAGTGGGTGGCCGAGTCCAAGGACCGCCTGCCCCCTACTGCTCTCCTGACCAACACCCCCAACAGCCGCAACCCTGACGGCACTCTGCGTCTGGCCAGCGAGTTTGGCCACACTGCCGTGTCTACTGTTCCCGGTCTGGGAATTTTCTTTGACAAGACCGGCGATGGTGGCGTCGTTCTGCCGCCTTCGTTCACTCACTTTGTGCGCAAGTTCGCCTGCCGCCCGGCCGTTACGGTGTTCTTCCACATGCGCCCCCTGCCCATGGCCAGCGTTCCTCTGGGCGAGCGCTTCGTTGTGACCCGCGTTGCTGCAACTGGTGCCGCAGCACCTGGGTCCACTGCCGCCTCTGTTCTTCCCAACTGCTACTCGGTCATCCGCCGCCATGGTTATGTCGAGGACGTGCTGCACGCCGACATGGCGCACGATCTCATCACGCAGATCGAGAAGGCCTTGACCCGCAAGATGCGCCACGGCGAAACAGCACCGGGCCCAATCAATGCCGAGTCTGAAAAGGCCGGCTCGTCTTCCACTGGCACGGCTGCTGGCCTGTCCGAGACTCTGAGCTCTGAGCTGGACGTTCTCCAGGAGGCTGCACTGTCCCAGATTGTCTACATTCTGGGCAAGGAGGTGCTCCGTGTCCGCCGCCCTGACCCTGGTGCACGCTGGAGCGTCCGTCGCTTCATCCGCACGGCATTCCTGGAGTTGTACCTGTGGGTGCGTGAGAACTCGCGCACCAAGCTTGCGGACCTCGACATTGACGTCGACCGGTTGCTGGAGGTGGGCTTTGTCAAAGAGCTCTGACAGCGGCTGGGCGTGGTTCCATCCCGCAAGTATAAGAGGGGTGAGGAGGGGGAAGGGGGGGGAAGAAAATATAAAAACAAACACAATAAACAAAGAAAAGGGGAAGGTGGTGAAGATGAGTGGGCGAGTGGAAGGTTTTGCCCAAGGCAGAAGAGGAAACATTTATGTACATGGCCACACAGGTGGATATGGTTTGACCCTGGCTAGCAGTTGGTTATTAGACAAACTTGAATAGAAATGATCTTGGGTAAACCATGGTGTACCAATCAATGCACCGTGTATTTCTGATAATAATTCACGAAAACAATCAAAGACTGAAGAGAATGCATTGTTTACCAAAAAAAAAGTAACATTGTTATCTTTTCTATCCCAGTAAAGAAAGAAAAGAAGAAGAAAAAAGGACATGACCAAAGTACGCCAAATATATCATCCCACCCAGGTTGCGCTTGCATTGGCTTTTTGTCAAGCAACAGAAAAAAAAAAGGAAGCCAGACAGACAAAAAAAAAAAAAAAGAATATGCGTCCCTCGAAATGAGAGGGTAAAATACATGAAAACGCAGGCAAAAACAAAGTCCCCCAATCGTCGCATCCATTACTAGACCGGCCGGGCCACTCGACCAGTCGACCAGTCCTCATCATACAGTCCCGCTGATGCTCAGCTCCCGGATCTCCTGCAGGACCTGCTCGACACGCGTGTCCAGCTCGCCGTTTGCATACTGGTCCCGCGTGTCCGCGTCCAGGTACTGCTGCACCTGCGCCATGCGGCTGTACGCCTCGGCACAGAAGCGCAGCTGGATCTTGACGAGGGCCTCGAAGCTGGGGTCCAGGTATGGCACGCGCAGGTCGATGAGCACCGGCAGCTCCGTCGACAGCTGCTCGTTGAGCTGCTCGTAGGCCTGCTTGGCCATTTCCGTCTCCTTTTCGGCGCGCGGCAGCTTGGTGACGTCCTTGTCGGGCTTCTCGGTGAGCTTCTTGACTTTGGCGCGGAGGGCGTCGTAGTCGAGCAGCTTGTGGCTTCGCTTTTTGATGCCTAGAGGGGGGTTAGGTGGGGAGCAAGACCACGGACACTTAACAAAGGGGCGCTACTCACATTCGTTCACATCCGGAAAGTAGTTGCAAAACTTGGAGATTGGGTCAAAGACAGTTTCTCTGCACGGGGTGTTAGCACCGTCTTGTACCGCTGTTTCCGCATTCCGCTCCTCACCTGTATGGGCCATCCAGCGCTTTGATCGTCTCGGAATCCAGATCCTCCACGGCCTGCTTGTAGCTCCGGCTGACGCCATCCTTGGCACCAGCGTCTCCGTAAAAGGCATCAATGGTCTCGGCGATGCGCATTTGCGACGCAGTCATGGCTATCCCTGTCAGTGGTCTGTCCCTTGTATGTTGCCCATCTCGGATCGTCCTACCTCGTAGAGAGTCCAGGTAGCCCTTTGCCTCTTTTTGTAACCGATTCGCGGCCGCCTCCATTGTGTGGAATCGTCTATAGCGAGTCAGTCTCTGCTTGCTTTTGTTTTCGGTGCTTTGCCGGAAGCGTCCGGCTTGTCGGGGGGGGGGGGGGGGGGGGTACGGTATCGGTCCCTACCTCTCCTCAACCTCGTAATCGCGATCGTTTGTCTTCTCGACATGGCCAGTCTTCATCATGACCTGCGTCGTAGCGCGGCCGACATTCTTCTTGAAGCCTGGACGGAGGAAAGTGTCAGCCGCTGCCTGTGGAGGGTATTCGCCAAGTGCGCAACGCAGGGACGGTCATTGCACAGAAAACAAGAGCAATGGGGGTGGTGTCCTTACCTGCCCAAGACATGGTGGGCGACCTGGTTCACCGGATCCAAAAATAGAGCAGGAAAGAAGACAATAAGAAAGAGTAAAGAAACCACAAAGAGAGGGCGGCAGGAAGGGCAAGAACACAAGAAGATCAAGCCTTTGTCGAGAGAAGAGGTGTGTTTGTTCGAGAGAGACTGTTCGGGGGCCGATCGTGGAGAGGGACAAAACAGACAAGAGGTGGCTTCGTCACTCGTCTTTTCCTTTGTCCTTTAGCGAGTGGTGGTCGCTTTGTGTGGCGCGGGGTCGTCAACAATCGCAAAAGTGGAAACGCGCTCTTTCGGCGGGCGGGCTCGTCGGGAAGTCGTCCAAAAAGAGTATGCAAGTTAAGAAATGGAAGAAAAGTGAAAGCTCGTCAGGTCGTGAGACGAAGCGCCCAGGCTGTCGGGTTTCGGGGGTTGCGTTGTGTGCGTTTGTGCGTGTGCGTTGGTTGTGGTGGTGTTGACCTGTCGCTGTGTGGCACTTCTTCTCCGTTTCGAGTGATTCGCCGGAGGCCCTGCAAGAGGGAATAAAATAAAATAATAAAAAAAGTTGGCAGTCGGGCAGTGCGGCCAGGCCTCTGTGGCTGTGCAAAGCGTGGCCCAGAGGCGTTTTGAACCGGGCCTGAACAAGCTCGGCCTGACAAACTGGCCTAGCTTAACGAACGGCCTTATTTTTCCAGCGACGTCACCGGGCGGGTCGGGTCTGCGCCACAACGGCCGTCTTCCCAGGCGGATTAGTCACATCGGCGAAAAAAAAAAGAAGCGACGAGCAAGGAAAAAAAAAAAAGAAAGGCTTTGAAATTGAGGCCAGACGAGGCCAGCCAGACAAGGCTTACCAGCCAGACAAAAGACCGTTTCAGACTCCGGGGAGGATAAAGATAAAAGGACGGGCATGGCCAAGCTACAACGACGACGACCATAGCCATCTACTCACCTCAACATACCCTACAACCTACATTCCACCACCTCCACGATGACGTCCTCTCGCGTGTTCGTCGTCAGCCTGGGCAACCCGAAGCCTTATTTAAACACTCTCCACTCCGCTGGCCACTCCGCTCTCGAAGCCCTCCGCCGCGAACTGGCCCTGCCCCCATTCGCGACACGGCGCATCGCCAAACAGTCCTCCAAAGTGTCGGCGTCTAATGGGCGGTACACGCTCCTCCAGAGCCCGACATTGATGAACATTTCGGGGCCATGGGTCGCCCGGGCATGGCGGGAGGGCAAGGAGGAGTCCACAGGGGAATTTCCGGGACTGGTTGTGATCCACGACGACCTTGAAGAAGAGCTCGGCGTCGTAAAGATTCGCGCCTGGGACCGCAGCCACCGGGGACACAACGGCCTCAAGAGCATCAACGGGTCGCTGCGGCGGTCCGACTACAAGAGCAGCGGGAAGCCCCGGTGGGCCAAGATCTCTGTCGGCATCGGCCGGCCGGCTACGCGCGACCAGGCCTCGGTGTCGGACTATGTGCTGCGGCCCATGACAAGCAGAGAGCAGCAAGTGCTCGAGCAAGAGACTGGCCCGGGCGTGTTGGCCGCACTAAAGCAGGTGGAGGCACAGTGGGCAGCCGAAGAGGCGGCAGAGCTGCAAAAGGAGCAGCAAAAAGAGCAGCAGCGGCTAAAAAAGTTGCAGAAGCAGGAACAGAAGAGGCAACAGCAGCTGGCTGAGGCTGCTGGCACTTCTACTGCTGCAACTGAAGAAGCTGCTGCCAGCTCTGCTCAACCAGCAGAGCCGCCAAAGTCGAAGCCCAAGTCAAAAAGAGCCGACTGAGGGAATGGCAAAACAGCGGTCTGGCATTGGATTTGAAGCGACAACGAAAATAGATATGATACCCTTTTTTTTTGGTTACAAACACTTTCTGGATTAGACTTGCGCTGGGAAACTTGAAAACAAACGGATAGACAAAATTAAAGTTATGTACATCATGATGATAATAGACTGCGGCGTCATTGGCCGCAAATATTCCAAAGGTACAACATTAAGTGACACCTCGCTTAGCTGTCCTCACTAGAACGCAGCTTCTTGATGGCAAGAATCTCATCGGCCATGGCACGTCCTGCGGCCCGGCCCGAAAAGATGCAGCCTCCGAGGAATGTACCTTCGAGAGCAGCATACCCGTGAACACCACCACCGCCAAACCCGGCTGCCTCGCCTGCAGCGTACAGCCCGCCGAATGTGGTGCCATCTTCCTTTTGCACGCGCGACTGCAGGTCCGTCTCGAGACCACCAAGTGTCTTGCGCGTCAACAGGTTCATCTTGATGGCAATCAGCGGGCCGTACTTGGGATCCTGCAGCTTGTGAGGCACCGCCACCCGCATAAATTTGTCGGGGCCGTACAGGCGAGCGTTGTGGATCAGCATGGCCTGGGCGTCTTTGCTGTAGGCGTTGTCCATCTGGGCATCGCGGGCCTCGACGGTGTCGTGGACAGCATCGTAATCGAGCGGCGGGCCACCACCTCCAGTAGGGTGCTTGGCGGCCAGCTCATTCATGCCGGCCACCAGGTCCTTGAGGTTGTCGCGCACAACAAAGTCTGCACCGTGCTCGCAGAACTTTTGCACCGGGATGGTGCCCTTCTTGCCCAGCACACGCTGCCACAAAATCTGCCAGTAACTCTTGTCGGCAATGTCGGGGTTCTGCTCCGAGCCTGACAACGCAAACTCGCGGGCCACAATGGCTTGCGTCGTAATGAACCAGCTGTAGTCGTAGCCTGTCGCGCAAATGTGCTTCAACGTTGCCAGGGTGTCGCTTCCTGGGAACAGGAACGGCGGAAGACGCTTGCCGGTGGCATCGAGCCACAGAGAGGACGGCGCAGGCAACACCCGGATACCGTGGTTAGGCCAGATGGGGTTCCAGTTGCGAAGACCTTCCGTGTAGTGCCACATGCGGTCTCGGTTGATAATGTTGGCGCCCGCCTCCTCGGCAATGCCCATCATGCGTCCGTCGACGTGAGCCGGCACGCCAACGACAAAGTTCTCGGGAACCTTGGGTCCTAGACGGTCGACTGGCCATGCTTTCTTGACAGCCTCGACGTTGCCACCAATGCCACCAGATGACACCAGCACATTGGCTCCGCGAATTTCAAATGTGTCAATGACTTCCCGGTTGGTGGCCTCGCCGCGAGGAACATCGTCGGCGGGTGCCAGGATGCGGCCGGCCACGCCGACAGCCCGGCCAGAAGATTCGTCGATCAGCAGCCGGTCTACCATGTGGCGGTGCTTGAAGGTGACCAGTCCGGGCTGCTTCTTGCCTGCCGCCTGGACGGGCTCGGCAAAAATGCGCACCACCTCGGGGCCCACGCCCCACGTCAAGTGGAAGCGCGGCACCGAGTTGCCGTGCCCGCTGTCGGTGCCGTCGCCGCGCTCGGCCCAGCCCACATTAAGGAACGACAGACCCAGACCTTTGACGTAGCTCTCCATCTCGTCCGTGGCGAAATCGACAAAGGCCTCGGCCCACTTGCGCGGCCAGCGGTCCTCCGTGTCGAGCCGATCAAACTTGGCCGTGCCCAGCCAGTCGCGCATGGCCAGGGCCTTGGAGTCCTTGATGCCGTACTTGCGCTGGTCCTTTGAGTCGACGCAGAAGAGTCCGCCGAGCGAGAAGAAGGCCTGGCCGCCGAGGTTGGCCGGGGATTCCTGGTCGACTAGCACGACGGGGACTCCCTTTTGCGTGAGCTCGTAGGCGGCGACCAGGCCGGACAGGCCGGCCCCGACAATAATGGCAGCTTCAGGATCAGTAGTCATTTTGTGCTGTGTTTATTTACTGCGGTGTGCAGGTCAGAAGAATTGGGGTCGGAGACCGTTTTGTACAGTGTATATCTCGGATCGTTCCTCTGCGGGGAATACGTGGACTAATACACAAAAAAACCGAGGAAGGAACGTGCGATGGATCGTCATGGGGAAGGAGCCAACCAGTCTTACTCGCTCGCTGCTACTCCAAATTTTTCTACAAAAGGAGCTAATACGACCTTCACTGCCCTCTCTGATTTGCGGGGAAGCCCTCCATTGCTACGACTTTTGGACAATTGCCTGACTTCTTGCCTGCCTTCTTTTGGTATCCTTACAAGTATTTACTCCATGTCTCATGCTGACCGCCGAACGGCGTTCGACACGTGAACTGGTCAGACACTGCAAACAGGCCATACCGGACTGTTGAGAGGCAAAGAGCGGGGCTTGAGACCCGAGGTTCCCTGGACGGCGTTCTGGGCAGACAGGTCCCCTCCATCGCACCTGCCATTGAGAACCTTCGTGATCTAGTCAGTCGCATTCCTTCCTTCTGTTCTTGGAACTGGAGCCACTTCCGGGTCCTCATTGCTCCTACGCCAAAAATTCTTTCCTTTTTTTTTTACCAAATGTCAGACGGCTTGTTTGCCTGCAGGTCAATCCTCAGCCTCGCCTTAGCTCTGATCCATGGGGCAAACTTTAATTGATTGGGCAAAGATTACGACGCCCATCGGGTTTGCTTCACTTCTGATGGATAACGACTTTTTTTCTGCCCTGCAGGAACGCAAGTTATACAAATCGCCGAGGCGACAGTTTGTCTTGAATTTTTTTTCTAACAATGGGTTTACTGGTATCCCTCTCTCAAGGGTGTATGCTGAACGCTTCCAGGCTGGCTACAGCCAGATCTAAAATAATGTAAATATATACCAATCGCTGCCGTCGTAGTTTTTTCTATGTCGTTGCAACCGTTCTTGATTTCCAACGGTGCTCTCTGTTTTTTTTTCGTGGTATCATTGTCCTCCTTCCAAGACCCCATACCTCTCATGGTATTGCTCCCCCCCCCCCCCCCTTCCCCTGGACAGGTTGAAATAATGTCCTAAGCCGTTCGTATAGTATGCCCTTTTCTAGGGATAACTCTCTCCTAGCTCGTCGTCGGTTCGTGGCCGTTTTCCGAGGACTGTTGTCAGAGGGTTTGCTTGATCGTGGCCGAGCAGTAGTTGTTCTGGTATCTTGACAGTGGCGACCTTGTCTATCCGGTGCCGTGCAGGCTCGGTACTTGTGTTGGGAGTGACAGGCTCTGCCGACAGAGGATCTGATCCGCTGACCATGGCATCCCCGGCTATTGGAGACGACATCCCCGTCGCACCGATCGATGATTGGAGCATTGGCGTCTGCGATGGCGTGTCTCTCGACGGATGTGTTTGGTGTGGTCGTTGTGGCGCGCTCATGTAGTCTTTGGTCTTATCCGTGGCCATTGTCGCCGCTGCGATCGTTGCACTTGCCGATGGGTGTCGTGGCTTTTCGTGGACGGCAGCTTGTGTGAATTGGGCTGGGGTTATCTCGACGATGGACGAGTCAGGCGGCGAAGATGGGCTCACTTCGCCTGGCGTTGATCCCATATCCAGGATGTCCAATGACCGTGGTTTCGTGGTAGTTTCTGAATTTTGTTAGTGGGAGGGATAGGTAGGGGCAGGGGGTGACGAAGAGGGAGTCCGCACATACCTAGGTTCTTAACCCATTCTTTAACGGCATTAAACTTGTGAGTCCATAACAGCTGGCTCTCCTGGATTCGTCTAGACTCCAACTGCGCTTCCTCCAGGTCTTCGGGTGTCAGGTTGGGGTTGGCTGCCATCCGTGCTGCCTTGTCGGCCTCTGCTTCCTCGCGGGCCTGCTGCGCCTCTTCGGCTGCAGCCGCTTCAGGTTCCAGCCGCCTCCGTTTCCGCCGTGCTTGTGCCAATGGCCTGCATTTGTCCTGCAGGTGCTTAAACTTGGCCTCCCAAAAGGCAACATCTTTGAGCCGCGACTGTGGGATTCTGCTGCCTGTTGAGTCGCAGCTGGGCTCCTTCAGGCGCAGGTCACAAGGCCCGGCAATGTACAGCTCGTCCGCGGCGACAATGTCTCGTCCTTCTTTGCCCAGGCTGTTCAGAGTCTGCATGACATTGTACACCCACGACTTAAGCCGTATAATCTTCTGCTCTTCTGCTTCGGTGCCCGCGGCTGCATCGTCGTCTGTCGACGAGTGTATGGACACTGGCGGCATGGGCTGGATCAACGACGGCTGCAGCTTCTTCAGGTTTTCCTCTGTTAACAGCAGGACCGCTGAATTTGAAGAGACCATGTTGTATGAGTCCCCCGGGTCGTGGTCTGCCGCGAACGTTTCCTCCGTCTTCGGTTTCTGTCAGGGCTGTCTTTCTTGCGGAAGAAGTCTCGGCACCGCCAGGAAGCTGTCGTACCCCTTCCAGGACAAAAAGCAAGTCTCAAAAAGGCATAAGTCCTGTTGCTGGCTTCTTGGTCTGCAGATCAAAAGCAGGGGAAAAAAAAGAGCTCAAAAGAATGCTGGTAGGTCCAGGAAGTTAAGAATGAGTGCTCCAAAAAGAAGAAGAGAAAGAGCAAAATAACGAAGGTACATGTCTGCCCCAGCTAATTCAAGATTCGAGGTGTAGGGCTGCGCAGCCGCCAGCTTCTGGACCTACAGCTGCTAGGGCGGCGGGGGGCCAATAAAAGTGGGTACTCTGCAAATCCCTAATTTTGATCACATGTTACATCATGTGACCATATTGACCAGACAAACGCGCACGAGGCGCCTCCGTCATGATTTTTTTTTTCTGCAAATGGAAAGCTCTGTTCTAAACAGATAATATCAAAAAGTTGGTTTCCTTCTTTTTGTGTACTTCTTGTCTTCTCCTGTTGTGTAGTAGCTACGAACCAGTTTGAGATGTCACTCCAGGGTCACACAGTTCGCAATGCTCACGGGGGCAATGCTTCTATGACGTGTTGTGTAAAGCAAAGCGTTTGACTGGTATTTCTCAAAAAGTTAGATGACATAGTATGCATACTTACTTTAAGTTGACCGATCACTTCCATTGTTAAAGCAATGGAATGCGGTTGTTCCTCTGGCGCAAACGGAGATTCACTACGCCAACCCGGAAAAAATAGAGAACCTTCTTCTATTCTTGTTCTCTCTTATTGTTGAAGAGATCTTCGGGCGTGATGTTGGTGTTTTGCAAAAGTCACCGTTTTCTTCAAAATATTTGTATTGGTTTTGGACTTGCTGTGTCCGAGACAAAAGAAAAGCTGCCGATGTTGACGATGATCGAAGAGTACGAGTTTGCAACACAAAGATCACAGAAACTCGTTGTTTTTAAAACATTATAAGTCTAGTAAAAACTCCATTAGTATTGGAAAAGATAAGATGTTTTGAGACAGGGCATAAAGTTGAAGATACGTACTCATGAATGTGCTTGAAAGACATCGTGGAAATCAATAAGCCACCAGAGTCAAACTCTGACGCTGCTGATTTTTTAATAATTCGTGTTGTCTTTTCCACAGAAACCTCAGCAGCCCGTCTTTCAAAATGAAAAAAAAATAAGATGGAGGAATTTCTTCGGTATGAAGAGATGAGCAGACAAAGTTGTCGTAAAACAAGAAAGGTTGGTAGGGATAATCCTGAGCGCGATCTTTTCCTCACCCTCAGAGTTCCAACAGTCATCAGCACAAATATGCCCCGAGACACAAAAGGAGAAGAGATGAATTTCCCGGAGCAAAAGATGTATTCACATTTCATTAACCCGATTTAGGTGTAGGCATACTTGCTCTCTCCTCACTTGTTCGAAAGATAAGAGCGGGATTCATTCCGAAGTGTTAATGTGAGCCAACACAGATCAAGCAATAGTAAGCGGGGGAGACCAAAAAAGAAGTGAAAGAAGAAAGAATTAATAAAATAAAATAAAAACTGAACATAAAAGATGTTTTCAGATACGTTCAGCGCCGCTGGACACGCATCTATCTCACCCGCGCTGGCGTGCACAGACAACGGCGACCAGGCAATAAGGTGATATATATCTTGAGGCTCGTGCTTTGTTCTCATTCTCCTTAGTTCGTAGCTGAGGAAATGACCAAAAAAAAGCCAATATTGTGTCGGCAAACCCGGATGACCAGCCAGGGCCAACGCGCGCGCACAGGCTCATCGGAGAGAAATATCCTCTGGTCTTCCGTTGCTTTGGGATTACGAGTCAAAGGGGGGTGAGGGCCTTCTTGTGGCTGATGAATCACGAGTGCATTTAACGCATTAGTTCAGTCGGCTTGTGCTTTGCATGAAGGGGAAATGAGTTGTCTAGACTTTGGTGAGATAGATAGAGGCAGCAGTATTTCGTATCGAAAGGCTCTGGGAGTCACGTTGTCTCATGCAAAGCTGACTCTTTTCCAGGGCGAGGCGTTCCTTGGTTGTTTCTTGGCAAGTGTTGGCAAATCACAAACGCGATATTCAGACACCTAGGGGCCATCCATCACATCCCCGACCCTCCGTTCCAAACAAAAGGAGAGAGAGGGCACGGAGTCTGGAGAAGGATGGATGGGGAAGAGCATGGGGGTGCCGCGCGCCAAGTCAGGGGAAGAATGGGTGAGAATACGTGGGACTGGAAGAGGCCAAAGCACATTCAAGCGAGATCGGAAAGGGCGAACAGGCAGACTTTTACACGGTAATGGTGGTGGTCATTGCGTTCTTCGGCTAGGCAGAGCAAGTAAAGAAGGAGCGTATCAAAATCTCAAAATGTGAGCACGCGGGGGTGAAGAAACTTTTCAACAAAATTGTTGACGTACTCGAAGATGAAGACTTCTCTTGATTAGGTAGGTGGTGCCCATGCAAGTCTGGCCAGGGGGGCCCAGGCAAATGGGGCGGCAAAAGAAGAAAGGGGCATGTTGGGATTGTGGAGTAGCGTGAGAGCGAGCAGCAAAGGCAAAAACCACAAATAGCGAGAGAGCAAAAGAGAAGGCAAATAAGGGTAAAGAAAACACGACAAAAAAGGGAAAAAAAGGTGGAGCAGGGAACAAACGATGGAAGCATCCACACGGCTTCCTCGCAGGGTTTTTAGAAACAAGCGAATGCATCAGAACGGGGAAGGACGGTCGACAGGGCTGTTAGGACTGGCGTGGACAATTGAAAGTATGACAAGATCAAGGATAAACCCGACGGTGTAAGTCCAAGTGGAGCAAAAGCGGTGGTTCTTTTTGGCAGAGAACGGTGACGACAGACGGCGATCCCTGACATAAATGGAGAATATGGGAGAGATGAAGCAACGGCGATGTAAGGTACTTGCAGTGTAACGCTAGGGCAGGATCTTTTTGCTGTACCAATTTGCGAATTCAGGAGCAGCCCATTCATGTGGAGTGCCACTTTGGCCTCTCCGAGATCCCGGACAAAAGATGAGCACGGGGGGACTTTCTTTTGGTTTGTTTGGTCCTCCTGGTTCTTTTGTTATCCACCCGAAGAGTCCGCGGATGGGCAGATGAACAGATGGGCAGATGCTCCCTGCATTCAGGGCCGTCGATGCTCAGTTCGCATCCGTCCTAGCTTGATACTGATAAGAGGTGTGTATGTACGCCACACCGCGCTGGCAAAGGAAAATTGATATGTTTCTGGCCCTATTCTTTTTTGGCCCCCTCTCCGCGGCCTCTGGTTTGCTCGTGCTCGCGTTCAGCCTCTCGCTAACGACGTGGTGGAGGGTGAAGCTGACTGGTTGATGCAGCCTGGACGAGCCAGAGGATTCAAAGAGGTGTGCGTCTGTGTGAGTGTGTGGCATCAAAAAGATGTGCTTTGGGCGCTTGGCTGTGGGGGGATAGGTGCCGACGGCAAGGATGGCCCCACTTTTGGATATTCTTGCTGCATGGAAGGTTTCTAGAAGGACTTTGTTTTTTTTTATTTGGTGCTAGCGCGGACCCCTGTAGCAGAGATAAGGAAAGTACGGGATGAGGGAAATAAATGACTTATGGATGAAAAAGGGCAGAGATAAGGCCAAACGCAGAATAATAGCTACTTGTCCACACAACAACAGCATCCATCCTCCGGCACACATGCGCTGCACCCAACGCACCAGGCGTGCCAGAAATGCGCCAAATGCACCGCTGCGCCGTTTTGTTGTCGTAGCCACTGTAGGCGTTGCCAATTAATTGCGCCATTCCATTCCTGCACGCTGAGGCATTGCGCGCAAGCCAATATTTACACACAGCAGTGACAAAGCAGACCCGCCAGTGAAACAGATGCTGCCAAATATACGGTCCAATACGCTCTCTGCAATCTCACACAGCCGTTTAACTCGAGATCCCCCTGTTTCTATTCTGGGCTGCTCTGGTCCTTCCAGCCATCCTTGCTGCTGTTCCTGGACGGCAGTGTGCTTGTGTGCTTCTCTCCGGTCTGCAGCTCGGGTCTGGGGAAATAGCTGGCGGATGGCTGTTGAAAAGCTTGTTTGCGAGAGAAACAGGCAAGATAACACGCTGTATCTCGCTATTGCGGGAGGTCTGGATGACTGCCGTGGGACGCTGTAGCCCGCCGACCGCGGCCGCGATTGCGCTGCTGCAGCCCTCCGAGCCGGTGTGCATGGGGCGTGGGTTTGGTGTGCTTTAATGTTGGTGTGGTCTCTCCCGGATTTCCCGCCAAGACGTTTAGATCCACCTTGCCGAGAGATAAGAGAATTGGCGACCAATGACAACTGGCAATTTACACCAGCTTCTGAAAGGGAAAGTTGCAGGCAAATGCAAGCAAAACAGGACTGCAGGCACTCAACACTCAACCGGATAATGGCCCGTACGGGTACGATGGGTGGTTCTCTGCAGGCGCCCAAGGCGGAAAGACTTCCAAAGGCGAAATATTGATACTTTATTGGAATGTTGAAGAACTCCACTGGATCTCACGGATGCTATGGGCAAAGTTGACTTACGAAGCACCTCAAAGTCGATACTCGGTGCAATATGAGCACAAACGTTGCAACAAGCATACCTAAAAGATACTTTGCCCTTGTTCCTTTCCGAGTCTTACGATGTCTCTAGCCGGCCTCTAGGGCGGCCCTGGGCCTCAACAAACGTTGGCTTTTGTGGTTCATCTTGATAGCTGTCTCGTCCGGGTTCTTTTGCTACGTCTTCCCCACAACACCCGCAGAACAGCCCATTCCGGGCAGCGAGATCGGCTCTCGCCACTGCTCCTTTCTTCAGTTGTTGCAGATGTAAGGCTTTCCCGAGGCCACCCCGAGAATGGCTTCAGCGGTCAGCTGGCGCGTAGTTTGCCATTTCGGGTGAGAGGCCGGCCAAGGGAAGTCTTTGAATTACGGAGTAGACATCCAGACTCTTCTTCAGCGACTGCATGTACAGAGTAGGCCACAGACTCCGGAGACCCCCACGACAGTTTCAAGCCCTGACCAGCGTGTCGCCAGGAGCTCACCTGCTGAAACCAACCGCGGACCCTGATTTGCTCCTCCGTTGGCCAATTTGCACAGCTCATTTAGTTGTACTCTGTGGCCACTGTCAGATTCTGGACAGGTACCAAAGTCGTAGCATCCGCGAGGCAAGAATCCCCATTGGCCTCGTTGCCCCTGTCCAGGATGGCAGGACAGCCGCCAGCCAACCAGAGGACACCTTCCCGCAATTGCATTGCAAAATAGCATCCTCTAAAAGAAACACAAAGCACAGGGAAGGAAGGAGCAAAGGATGCAACGCGGATCTCGGAAGGACCAGGCCAAAAAAAGAACTGCCCTCTGAAAGTGGAAGCCGCGACCTGGCACCAATGAGCCGCGAGCAGCAGGAGCGAAGTTGGCATCGCCAGCTGTTTTATTCGTAATTGTCTTTACACAGGCTGATTACGGGGGCAGGATAATCAGCAACGCTGGTTGACAAGCGCAAACGGGCGCAACGCCCAACAGCAGCAGCCACGACAGGCTGACAATCGTGGGGAAGATGCGCCAGCGAAATCGCCAGTGGCATCGGTCGCGGCCGGACTGTCGCTATCTCGACGGGCTTTCTGGCCGGTATCTGCAAACTTTGGTGCAAGAGAGCTTCTGAAGCGAAAAGCCTTGCAGACGCGAGGACTGGACCCCCGTGAATCCACGCGCCCATTCGCCTGCGGAATCCTTATCTCTGGCCCACTTGGTGGTGGCTGCTGGCGGCTTGGCAACTGAAGCCAAGTCCACTAGTCTCTGCGTTTTCGCCTGTCCAAGATGACGGTACGAAGGGCGTTGTACCTGTCTGTACGTGTAAGTGACTGGCACTATCAAGCATTACAGGCACCCATTGCAAATATGCCACTCCTCCAATCTGGCATCCTGCTCGTCCAACGCCTGCATGTGGCCCGTCGCCGTGTCGTGTGCAACGCCTTCTTCCATCCTGCACCCCCCTCCCCTGGCACGCCCTTCAGCCCCAGGTCTGTGTCTTCTGGGTCCTCTTGGCTGCTTGGGTCGGCTGTCTTGCCTGGTTCCTGTCGTTCTTTGTCTCTGGTCGTATATATTTAATTTACCCACACCCCCGAGCCGTGGGATCTTCTTCTGCTTGCTCTATTCTTCTTCTTTTTGCTTCCAGGCAAGCTTCTCTTCTTTTTCATTCCTTTTCCTGGGCTTCCACCATCCGTCCTCTCCTTTGCCTGTGGGAAGCGTATCGACAACGGCCTGCCTGACTCTCTTCGCTCTAATACCTCCTTAATTGCGACCGTGCCAGGAGTGCACCTCTCACCATGTCGTCCGGTCCCCTCTACGAGTACAATGGCACCTCGGGTGTCGCCAACAACGGTGGTGACTCGCTTAACAGCGATCTGAACATCTTCTACTCGGTGCGTTGATATCCAGACGACTTTCTCCCAGTTGGGACAATCCGCGGTTCATCGTCCCCCCCTTTTCTAACACACACAGAGCGGCGACTTCGCCTGGATTCTCGCCTCGGCCGCCCTTGTGTGGCTGATGATTCCCGGTGTCGGCTTCTTCTACTCGGGCCTCGCCCGGCGGAAGTCGGCCCTCTCACTCATCTACCTCTCAGTAATGAGTGTAGCGGTCGTCAGTTTTCAATGGTTCTTCTGGGGCTACTCCCTGACCTTCTCGCACACCGGCAGCTCCTTCATCGGCGACCTGACCAACTTTGGTCTGATGAAGGTTCTCGGCCAGCCCAGCGTGGGCAGCACCAAGATCCCGGATCTGCTGTTCTGCCTGTACCAGGGCATGTTTGCCGCCATTACGTGAGTTTCCCACCGCACGCGACGCTTGGCGACGCAAGGAGTCAAAACGTTAAACAACACTCAACACAACCAATCACCCAACTTGACTAACACGCTCACAGGCCTGCCCTCGCCATTGGTGCCGCGGCTGACCGCGCCCGCATGCTGCCCTGCATCGTCTTCATCTTCATCTGGACCACCATTGTCTACGACCCCATTGCCTACTGGACCTGGAACGCCAACGGCTGGTCGTTCATCATGGGCGGCCTTGACTTTGCTGGCGGTACCCCCGTCCACATCTCGTCCGGTGCCGCAGCCCTGGCCTACTCGCTGATGCTGGGCAAGCGCGTCGGCTACGACAAGAACCACGGCCTGCCGTACCGCCCCCACAACGTCACCCACGTCGTCCTCGGGACTGTTTTCCTATGGTTCGGCTGGTTCGGCTTCAACGGCGGCTCTGCCCTGGCCGCTAACCTGCGCGCCGTCATGGCCTGCCTCGTCACCAACATTGCTGCCTCGGTCGCCGGCATCACCTGGTGCCTGCTCGACTACCGCCTGGAGAAGAAGTGGTCGACTGTCGGTTTCTGCTCCGGAGCCATTGCCGGCCTCGTCGCCATCACCCCTGCCTCTGGTTTCGTGCCTGCCTGGGCTGCTGTCATCTACGGCATCATTGGCGGCATCGTGTGCAACTTTGCCACCAAGATCAAGTTCCTCCTCGGCATTGACGATGGCCTCGATGTCTTTGCCGAGCACGCCGTCGGCGGCATTGTCGGCAACATCCTGACTGCCTTTTTTGCTGCGTAAGTATAGGGTCTTTTTTTTTTTTTTCTTTAGTTTGAGCAAGCTCTACTAACGCACCCAGTGACTACATTGCCCACCTCGACGGCTTCACCGTGATCGACGGCGGCTGGCTCAACCACCACTGGGTCCAGCTGGGCTACCAGATTGCCGACTGCACGGCCGGTTTCGCCTACTCCTTTGTGCTGACCTGCATCATCCTCTTTGTGCTCAACCTGATCCCCGGCCTGAGCCTGCGCGTGTCCGCCGAGGACGAGGAGGTTGGCCTCGACGACGCCCAGCTCGGCGAGTTCGCCTACGACTACGTCGAGCTGGCCCGCACCCCCAACGACCCCATCCAGGGCGAGTTTATTCCCAGCAGCTCTGGCAGCGTCAAGGAGCCCAAGACTGTCCCCCCTGTTTGAGGGGACAGAAAAGAGGAAACGACGTCTTGCATGGATGAGAGGAGATGGCCTGTGTCTCTTCTGATGCTCATCTAGGGGGGGTGTGTGTGTTTGCGTGTGGATGTTTTTTTTTGTTGATATCACTATACCATTTTCGATTTGTCTTGCTCATCTTGTTTGCGGGTTTGCTTTAGAAAGAGAACAGGTCGGCCTGACTTGATCTTTTCTTGACACATTTATATACCAACATCTTGTCCGTGTTGTTTTTAAAAGTCTGAAAAAAAAAACAAAACCATCCCCCCAAAACTGGCATTCGCATATTTTTAGCACTCTTTTTGTCCAAACCTTTTTGTGTAGTACTCATTTTTTAGTCCACCATGATGATAGCCATGGCACCAATCTTGTGTTGTCCTCCCTATTTTACATTCTTGCGTTTCGCTTCTAACAAAAAGTTCTTTGGTTTGAGGACATCATGGCATATTATTGAATTGGGGTGTTGGCTTGGGTTAAGGTGATTGGATGATTAAAGAGTTTCTATTAGGATGAATACAGAATGAAGTTTAAATTAGAAACTGGGTATACAAGGAAATAAAGTCGTATACATTATAAAAGAATAATGAAAAGAAAGAGAAGAAAAAAGAAGAGAAAAGAATAAGAAAAGAAAACACAACTTGTGTTCTCATGCAAAAAATGTTAAAAGAAGAACGTTGTTTTCCTCAAAACACATGTTTTTTTCTCTCCCATCAGACCTCTTCATAGAGCCTGACTTCTGGCTCGGCCGAAAACACCCGCCGCCACAGCACCCGCCCGCACGCCGGGTCCATCACCGCCATGTAGTGCGTCAGCTTGTTGCACACCTGGTCGTCCTCCATCGTCTGCAGCAGCGTCTGCTCCGTGACCGCCGGCGGGGGCGCCGACGAAAAGAAGGGAACCGGGCCCGGCGGCGTGGGCTCTTTGCCTCGGGAGTTGGGCGTCGACCGCCTTTTCGCAGGGCGGGCCGGCCAGAAGACGTGCTGCGGCGCCTGCGGGCCATCGCGCACCGGGGGGGTGTCCAGCGCGCCCGACCCTTGGAGCCAGATGTTCTTGCAGCGCCGTCGTCGGGCGACTGACGAGGACAAGACGGTGTCCATTACTGGGCGTTTGGGGGGGTCAGCCGTCGTGGCCGTTCCCCCCGCGGCTGATGCCAACAGCTCCCCCTCCCTCCACGTTCTCTTCTGCTCACGGTACTGCCGCCACTGCTCGACCATGTCCATCTCCTTGTCCCAGTCGTGGTTGCACACGGCCAGGAACGTCTCGGACGCCAGGAACCGGCCGGCGCCATTGTCCTTTTCCAGGACCGCCACCGACTGCGGCGTGCAGAACGTGTAGTACACGGCCGTCGACGGCTCGTCGGGCAGCTTGTGCAAGATGTGGTCGATGACGTGGCTGGTGCATTCTTCTGCGGGTGGTTGAGGCTGTGTTGGGGGAGAGCCGGGGTTTCCAGCCGAGAGTGGTCGTTTTGGGTTTGCACCCGGCATGTCTAGTGGACGGTCTGCCTTTAAATCTTCTGTCGGCTTGTCTAGGTCTGCCTTGAGGGTTGCACCCGGCATGTCTAGTGGACGGTCTGCCTCTGAATCTTTTGTCGGCTCCTTCGTGACCCTGGTGTAGCCGTTTTTTCCAAACGTCTGTCCGACGCCGCCGTCGACACCGTCCAGCAGCACGTCCGGCTTCAGAAGCAGACTCCGCATCGTGCTCGCCACCGACGGCCGCTGCCCCCGCAGCACGCTCAGCTGGTGCTTGCGGAACGCCCGCTGCTTTGCAGGCGTCGACTCGTCGTGGCACGGCCGGCTGTTGGTGCTCATGCTCAGGCCGTGCCGCACGCCCGTCAGCACGCCCACGTACCCAAAGTACGTCACCGACGACGCCACCACGGGGCCCCCCGGGCGCCGCACATAGTTGAGCTCGACGACGTACCGGCGCAGCCGGTCCATGCCCCAGTCGACGGCGCGCAAGTGCAGCATGTGCGAGTGCCTGGCCCGCTTCTCGGGAGAAAAGTACGACGACCGGGTAAACGACTCAAACCGCGACGGCGACGGCAGGAACGACGGCTGAAAGGCGTTTTCGTACGACACGGACGACGGCAGGCCGCCGAGACTCGTGGCGCACGAGTCGTGGCGGCAGTGCCTGTGGGTGCTGAAATGGCAGGACTTGAACGACTCGAGGTGCCGCGGCGTAAGGGGCACAGACGACGACGACGACCTGCTGGCTGACGTGCGGCGGGTGGTTGGGACAGAAGCGGGGGGAGAAGAAGAGGCGGAGGCCGAGGCGGAGGCGGGGGAGAAGGGGTAGTCTTCAAAGGGGCTTTCGGGGACAGACGGTCCCTGACGAGCAGCGCTCGGCTTTGGGCGAGGAGACGGTTCTTGGCCCTGGCAAAGCGTGCGCATGCCGCCGCTGGTGCAGCCCATCAGCATGTCCACGACCGTGTTGAGCACCACGAGGAGGTGCATGGGGATGCCGGTCTGGAGAGAGATGCCCTGCAGCTCCCTGTTCTCTTCGTCGTTGTGGACTTTCCGAACAAGCATCCATACCAGAAAGCGGACGACCAAGCACGCAGCCGGAAACAGAAAACTGAAGCGAGCCGGCAGGTGCTCATGCACAAAGTCACGCACGAGCTCGTCGTACAGGGCCTCCAAATCCTCGCGCGCTGTAGCAACAGTGTCCTTCATTCTGGGAAGGATGTGGTTGTAGCGCATCTCTGGCGGCTTGGAGAGGTCGATGATGAAGCGAGGCGGTTCGAGGTGCATGCCCTTGTTGAACGTCTTGAGCTCGATTGCTTCCGGTTCGTTGGTGGTGGTAGTGGCGGCGGCGGCGGCCGTACGTTTGGTTCTTTGGCTGCGGTCATCGACTGCCGTCGTGCTTCCAGACGAGCCAGAAGCGGCCGCGGGTGAAATAGATAAAGACATCTTCTCCTTGGAGAAGAATCAGAGTCGATGGGAGAATGAATGCCTGGAGATGTTGGGCATGAAAGAAGGAAAGAAAACCAGCGGCACACAAAAAAACCGTTGCAATTGCGGCAGGGACCAAGACAACGGTTGAGGGAGATGCCTGCTACAGCGGCATATTCCTTTTATTTAATCATTAAGAGGATACTTGCCAACTGCAGGCTCTTACTCAAACCCTTCTGAATCTAGGGACCAAGGGATTCATCGTGGCTGGGACCCAGGCCTCGATGCTCCAGTAGAGCTAGGGGAGGACTGGTGTGTAATGCGTGAGTGTTCAATTGACTGTGCCTCTATTTACCCCTGAAGACGGTACGAGAGTTTCCATAGAATAAGATTACTGATGGGAAAATAACTAACGGCGAAAGGGGGCTTCCAGCAAACCAAGCGTGACTTTGTCATCTGTCTTCGGCCTCACATCTCTGCTCATGGGATATATTCATCAATAATGGAGGCATTCAGCTCTGGATCGAATTGCGCAGTAGAACAAAGAGGCAAGTAAATAAGCTTAATTTGAGTTTGTTTTTAAACAAAGGGGTTGTTTTTATCCCTTTGTAAAAGACCCGGGCTTGTTCATACTGGACACAAAGGACACTGTGTAAAAGCAGTGCATCTTGTTCAGCCCACAAAACCCAGACTACATCGGTATAAAGAACATGTAGCCCCCCTTCAAATGTCGTAAAACGGGGGACCTTTCGAAATGATGCTTTGCAAAAACAACAAGACAGTTAACAAGACAGCCACACAAAACATCACGGCAAACACATGCCAGCCACAAAAATGAATAGATTCGACCTACACGGATTGAAAAATAGTCAGGACAAGAAGAGGTCCTGGGTAGAAACCCTGTTCTACTCGCCGACGTTAGTTAGCATAGCCGAAGACCAACTGCCGACGAAAAAACGGCGGCGTCTTGGCACTGGCACACCCATTTTGCTGACAGGGCCCCGTCTGGATTACACACAACCCCTACAGGGAGCTGTGGCCGAAGGTTGCCCTTCCACAGGTTGCCCTTCCAAAGGTTGCCCTTCCCACAATGACCAACCGCCGCAACAGACACCTCATCACTGGCAGCCCGGCGTAATCTACAGAGTGCCAACATCTGTATCGAGTCTGTACGACATCCAGCGTTTGCCCGGAAACCTGCACAACGTGGAATGCCGGTATGCCATGAAGAGACCAGAGGACCTGGGGGGACCAAATGGTGCCATCTCGGGCCATCTCCCTGCAGGAACTGCCGAGCTCCTCGACAGGCACATCAAAACCCAGCGGGCAATCAAGCACGAGCAGAAGATAATTGAATACAGGAAACAGATGGAACGTCAAGAAGAAGGGGAGGCCAGACGAAGAGCCCACATGAAAAGGAACCCATTTACCGAGGAGAAGAACCTGTTTACTCCAGGGGAGACTGACGATGCAGGGGATGACATACAAAATGAAGCGGGAGAGTGCACGACCGCTACCAAAGTCTGTGTGCAGAAAGGACCACTCATGTGTGCCTACTGCCAGCAACATCCTGCCCGAGACGTCAGACGTGTTCACCTGCACGATCCTTTTGTTTCTTTTAGCCTCTGTCGATTCTGCGACCAAAACAGGCGGCGAGGGAGGATTCTCTGCGAGTATTCTGTTACTCCGCCCTGGTACACTAATCAGGACGGGGCCGAGGGAGAGGATGGTAAAGAAGAGATCTTGATGACAGAGGCTGGCCTCGACAAGGAAACCACGGATCCTGACACTGCTGAATTGTGGTCGGCACAGAAAGTGGCAACGCAAGAGTCCACCGGAACAGCCTCCGCCAAGTCAGGCACGGGCAAGACTGGCAGCAGATCCCAGCAAAAGCAGACAGTCAAAGAAAGGCATCAAAACTCGACCGACGGCCGAGAGCCGTCACAGACAAAGGATTCCTCTGACAGCGCCGCCAACAGCCTTGGACCACTAACCAACAGACGGGCATCGAGTCCAGAGGACTTGGCAGGCACAAGTGGGGTCGGCACTGATAACACAAGCAGCAGCGACAGCGACCGTGCCAAGACGGCCGCGGACTGTGCCGAGTCTAACTCTTCCGAGACTGGCAGCTCGACACTGTGCGATGAGGCGGACGACGAGGCAGAAGACGGCTTACAAGGCACAAGAGATCTTCTCGGTGAACAGGGGGACTACAACCAAGGAGGCTCTGAACGTGTCCGACTGACGCGACCAGTATCTCCTTTGCGGGAACAGAGTCCGAGTCACAGAGAGCGGCAGGACGCTGAACAAGACAGCAACAGAGGCCCTGGAAATGGACAGGACCACGACTTTGGACAGGACCGCGACTTTGGACAGGACCACGACTTTGGACAGGACCACGACTTTGGACAGAGTCCCGACTTTGGGCCCTTTGGACAGGATCACGACTTTGGACAGAGTCCCGACTTTGGCCCCCCTGACCAACTTTACGGACTGCCGGGACAATTTCCAGTGGACGACGATGATGAACCAGTCGAGGAGCAAAGCCCGATGCCCCCAGACCATGCCCCCCGAGGAGGCATCCATGACAGCCGACGAAACCTTGAAAGCGTGGACTCCAGCGGGATCGTGGACTCTGACCATGTTCACGGACAGGATAGCCACAGTTCTTGCAGAGAGCGTAAATCCAACCACAGGAACACGTACATTCCCAACGACCCACGGAAATTCTTTGGTCCTTTCTGAGAACACGGTCGAAGGAGGTAGGTGAGATGCTGGCATCAAGGTAAGACTCTGTAAACTTATTTTTGAATTAACAATTGATCCAATTGGAAATAAACTCTACTCGAGTTAAGCAAGCATTTGAAGTTGCAAAGCTGAATGTCGTGATGAATTGCGAACCTTTTGTCAGAAACCTCACCGTGCCAGCCGCGCTCAACCAGCTTGGGAGCATAGAACCTGAACCCCAAGTGGGAAATATTTTGTCCACCTGTTGGGTGAATAGTCACGACAATGGAAGCGGGGGTGGGTGAGAAGTCCCGGCTAAATTCGAAAATGCAGCTAAACCGGAGCTGAATTGACTCGGACAGAAAGCGGACAGGCCCGTGTTTGTCAAGCTGGCAGTGTTATTTACTTGACGGCCTTGAAATATTCTACGGATGCCCTGCCCTTTCTCCTATTTAACCGCCAGTTGTTAAAGACCCGCCAAGCTTCTGCCTCTTCCGTCATCACGATGCCTCCCTCCCCTGCCGCCTCCGCACATATTTACACGGACCCTTTCTTGGCTATTCTTCCAATCTCCCGATAGTGTTGCAATGACGCCGACAGCCGTGTGCGTGTGCGTGTGATTATTTGCTTGCCTTACTATAACATGTGCCTGTCCTGCCAAGAGACACGTAGGTAAATCGAGAAGCTCTGCAGTCTTCCACGACGTCCAACAACTAACCGGTCAACCTTTTTGTGCCAGACCCCCCAAAAGGCGACGACATTCAACATGCTGCCCGCGTACGTTACCGGGCTGGCCAGCCGGTGCTCGCCACTGCTGCTGCCTCTTCTCCTGCTCGGCACCGCTGGAGCATCGCCGCTCGCGCCCCATTCTCCTCACGGACCCCATGCCGGCGAAGGACACTGGGTGGACACATGGACGTCCATGCCGCAGCTGGTCGAGCAGAGCAACATGCCGCCATCTCCATTTGTACGTGAAGAAGGAGGCTTCACGGAAAAAAAAAAAGCAAGCTCGAATACTAACACGACCAGTCTGCTGGCGGCGCTACTCTCCGAGACGCTACGCTGAGGCAAACACTGCACATGTCCATTGGCGCCGGCCGCATCCGCGTCCAGGTCTCCAACACGTTTGGCGGCAGCGACCTGCCCGTCACGGCCGCGTCCCTGGCCCTGCCGGCCGGCGGCAAAGTCGGCTCCAACGCCATCGAGCCAGACTCGCTCGCGGCCCTGACGTTTGACGGCGGCAAGGCCTCCATCACCGTGCCCCGCGGCCAGGTCGCCTACTCGGACCCCATCGACTACGCCGTCAAGCCCCAGTCTATGCTCACCGTCAGCCTCTACCTCCAGGGCGGCCAGGCCAGCAGCAGCATCACCGGCCACCCGGGCAGCCGCACCACCAGCTGGATGCAGACGGGCAACCACGTAAACGCCACGGCCGTGGCGGGCGGCGCCAGCACAAAGCACTGGTACTTTCTCACCGCCGTCGAGGCCTGGGCTCCGCTGGACACCAGCGCCCTCGTCATCCTGGGCGACAGCATCACCGACGGCCGCGGCAGCACCGACGACGCCAACAACCGCTGGCCGGACCTCGTGCTGGCCAAGATGCAGGCCGCCAACATTACCAACATTGGCGTCAACAACCAGGCCGCGGGCGGCAACACGGTGCTGCGCGGCGGCCTCGGCCCGCCGCTGATGACCCGCTACAAGCGCGACGCGCTGCAGCAGGCCGGCGTCAAGTACGTTCTCATCTTTGAGGGCGTCAACGACATTGGCGCCAACGCGGCCGCCGACCCGCTCATCAGCGCCTTCAAGACCATCGTGGCGGACTGCAAGGCGGCCAACCTGGCCGTGTTCGGCGCGACCATCACGCCGTTTGGCGGCAATAGCTATGCCGGCGGCGGCCACGAGGCCGCGCGCAAGCGCGTCAACGACTGGATCCTGACGGGCGGCGCGTTTGACGCCACCATTGACTTTGCCAAGCTGCTGGCCGACCCGGCGAACCCGGAGCGCCTGGCGACGGCATACGACAGCGGCGACCACCTGCATCCGAGCGTGGCCGGGTACCAGCACCTGGCCGACAACTTTCCTCTTGACATTTTTAAATGAGAGGAGCACGACGAGACGTGCGAGACAGGCAAAAAAGAAGCGCACACCAAAAAGGGGGGGCCAGAAACACCAATGGGTAAATAAAAACATTCTAGGCGAGCGAATATACAGAATCAAGACAGACTCCCAAGACCATCATTTTTTTGCCCTCCCGGCGCATAAGAAAAAACATTAAACATAAAGGACGTAACGAGAACATGAAGAAAAACGCCTAGGAATGCTCTCACGGAATAGATCAAAATCTGGACTGTCAGCATGGCTGGATGACGGACCACGTCAAGGACTTGTTTTCACTCACCGTATCTCGTAACTGCCTGCGCGAGTCATGTACCGCACCCACTTAACGCTGCTGTAGTTGCTCTTTTCAAACACCTTGAGATACCGCACCAGCAGGCCGCTGCTGGTAAACATGAGCAGGCTAAAGTCCATGCTCAGCGGCGGGCGGCTCCAGCTCTTTTGGTTGGTCATGCTGGTCAGCTCGGCCTCGGCCTCCAGCACAAACTCGGACTGGCCCGTGAAGCGGCTAATCTTCCACACAATGTTATTCTCCGACGGCTCGTACTTGGCCTTGCCCTGCGTGCACCGCTCCGTGATACGCGCCGTGTTGAGCGGCGTCGGGATGCGCACCACCACGTTGGTGGCAAACAGCTTGGGCCCAAAGTTGGCGCGCACGCCAATGCTGTACTCGACCTTGGTCTTGCCCACCTCGTTGACAATGGCGTGCACCTTGAACGGCAGATTCACATTCTCCGTCGACCGGTAGCGCATCAGCTCAAACTCGCCGTCGGGCGGCACAAACGAGATGATGCGGTCCGAGTCGAACTTGCCCAGCTTGACGCACTGGTGGAACTGGCAGTCCTCGAGCGTGACGCTGCCCGCCGCCGCCTTGGTGGCCTTGCTGCCCATGCGGTTGCCCGACGGCAGGCTCTGCAGCGCGTCCGTGTCCAGCAGCAGCCGGTCGTTGAGCCCAAACTTGCACTCGGGCGTGCCCGACAGGTACGCGCGCATAATGATCTGCCCGCTGACGTCGGCCCGCAGCACCGCGCCCGTCGCCGACATGAGCAGGTTGACGTCCTCAATCACGTCCACAAACGCCTCGTTCTTGCGGTACTTGACGTCCGCCTTGCGCCACGACAGCGCGCCCGTGGCCTGCATCGTGATCTTGGCCGAGTCCTCCGCGCGGTGCTCCGACTTGACGCCCTCCGTGGTAATGTACATCTTGAGCGTGTCCGTCTCCGTGTTCTGCGGGTACCCAAAGTCGATGATCTCGTCCAGCAGCTCGTACACCAGCACAAAGTTGTTCTTGACCGCCTCCTCGTCAAACTTGCCAAAGTAGCCCCGGCCCAGCGCGATCAGCCGGTACAGAAACTCAAACACCAGCGCCGCATTGGCATTGCTCTTAGTCACTGCCACCAGGTAAATGTTCTCGTGCTTGACATGGCTAAACGTCGTGCTGCCCAGCGTCAGGATGGGCGACCGCACCTGCGTGTTGGAAATCACCTGGATCCGGAAGACGTCCGCCAGCCGCGGCCGGCAGTCGTTGCGGAAGGCGCGGAAAATGAGGTTTTCGCCCTTTTGGTTGAAGATGAGGATGCCGGACAGCATTGTGGAGGGTTCGGAGCAAAGGTCCGGAGGGGAGGGGTGTCGGTGAGGTTCCTCGAAAACGGTAAACGAGGGTTGTGTTTGATCTCAGCCAGCCACTGCCGTCACCTCAGGGGGAGGAGAGTAGCAGGCGGTGTGCGGTGGCGCAGGCACGAAGCAGGAACCCAAGCCTTTTTTTTTTTTTTCGACAAGTAAACGCAGGGGGTCTCGAGGATACACAAAACGGCGTCACCGGGCTCACGGGGGGGTGTAGGACTGAAAGAGAGCTGTCGCTTTCTCGGACCTTTCTTTCCTTTTGGAGGGGGCGACCGGTGGACTCGGTGATACCATTGCGGCAGAATCGGCAGCGACAAACGGGCGGTGAGCCACAAAACCAGTGCCAAGAAATGTTATGTAATCAACGGAGACCCGTCGCGCTTTACCGACGTCGACGTTTAAGGAAAGCGCAGTCGACTCCTGCCAGCTGGAAACTGCATTCTGCTTCGTGGCTTCTGCGTTGTGCTCGTCATTTCTCCGTTGTTTTCAACGAGCCAAATCTCTTCTTCCAAGGTTTCAGATCTCCCACAACCAGACTTTTTCTGCCAATCCTCGAGCAAAGCTGCGAAACGGGATCGTGATCGTGTCACTCCAGCTCAGTCAACTTTCTAGCAAGGGCTCAGCCAAAACCGACCACGGCATTGCTCTCTTTCGGAAGGGCACCCTTTCAAGCCACTTCATTCAGGATGGCTTCTGGAAAACATCGGTCTTCTTTCCAGGGGAAAAGGAAGGGCTCCAAAAGTTAGGATGTGTTCAAGAAAGTTGACAGTCGCGGAAACAAGATTCGACTCCAAAGCCTGGACCAGATTATTGCGTCCCCCCCAACTTTCTTCAGACATCATCGAGGATGAGAAGGTCTCATGTTGAGGTTTTGTCACATTTCCTGCATTTGTCTTATCCCGAGCGTCTTGTAGCTCCTACCGGGATGCATCCTCCGCGCCCCCGGAGGTGACACGCATTGCATCATTGAGGCTATATACGGGGCTCTGGACCGGTCTGCAGCTGGTGATCTCGATCTCTCAGCTACGCCGATGCTGTCCATCCAACGGCCGCATGCAACTTGAGCTTGGCTTTAAGCCTTGATGTGGTGTCCCAACCTTTAGGTCTCCACCTCTTGAAGAATGCCGATGCCTCGGTAATGGTCATCCAATGTTTTCCCATGCAGACTCCATGGTATTGGACGAGGCATGTGGAAACGACACCACCCATGAGGCTGAGTGGAATGTTGATCAGCCGTCTGGACGGTTGCAGACCGTTACCGTTGACCGGCTGACCGGTAAGGTTTGACGAGAGTGAAAGGAATCCCGGCCAAGTCAGAACGACCGCACTCACCTGTTGCTGGCGTCTTCCTGTCATATCTCACAGACTGACATAAACGGCTTGTCAGCTGACCAACGCCTCAAATGGAGACGACTGAATGCACCGATTGCTTCAACTGTCTTATGCTTGCTGTCTATGCAGGCGCCTCGTGGTTCTTTGCTTTCCCCCTGCGATTGTGGCGGAGCTCTCAGGAGCTGTTCTGCGAAGCAAGGTAAAGCTTGTTCTGAACAGAGCCTTCTCGGCCAATCGAAGCAGGCGCCGCAGACTACCTGGGCTCACCCCGGTACCTAAAGTCTGGCTCCGAGGAGAAGGACACTCTTTTCGGTTGTCTCCACAGGAGACAGCACAAGGTTGGCGACGTTGCTCATACTTCTCACACAATCACACGGGGCTGGTGACCCACACAGGGGCTGGTGACCGTACACTTTTGGAACGATGCACAAGCAGCCGGCCACGAGACGGGCTGCACAGAAGAAAGGTGACCAAGATAGGCAATTGCGAGCTCGGTTCTTTTTGGCCAACGGCCCATTCATTGGCGAGCCGTCAACGTTCTGTCCAACTGGCACGGACAGACCGAGGCTGAAAACTGTGCAATGGCAACTGAGAAATCAGACATTGGTCGCCACGGTGGCCCTGCTTCTGCTCTTGCTCATGCTCCTGTTCTCGCATTCACTTTCGTTCTTGCTCCATGGGGTTGTCTGGCAACCTAACCCACAAGCCTCTGTGTGGTGCAGATTTCGCGAGACGCAATGCCCATCTATGGCCTTGGCATGATCTTGCCTGCTTTCCACAATGGGCATATTTTACACGCATGCTGCTTCTGCTGGTCTTGGGAATGTAACAGGACAGCATACTAAGCCTCAGGATATCTCATCTTACATGCAGCTCATATTCACGTCCCGGGCCACCTTCAGTAGTCTCCACGGATAGCACCGACTGCTGGACAACTCAGTCTTGCTGTTGCTCTCGACATCTTGGCTGTCCTTGCCAGTCAGCATCAGGTCTGCATACCCGCCTTGCTTCTCTCTTACTCCCGCTGCTTGTTTCTCCCTGCTCCTCTTCCTTTTCGGCGTTGTGTCCTGTTAATGCCCGAAACACCTGTCTCATGCACAGCTGCTGGTTGCCGTTGTGTTTCTCGTTGCTCGAGTTTGCCTCGTCTCGCAGACGGCTTCTCGTCCTCGCTCTTTCCTGACTAACACGACGCAACGGCAAGCGACTTCTGGCCCGTCTTTGGTCTGCAAAGTCAGGAGTTGCAAGGTTCCAGTCTAGACATCAAGACGCTGGGTGTCTGGCTCGGTGTCCCAATCCATGGGTATATATCGACCGGGCTCTCCTGCTCGTCGACAGCCCAAGTTTTGCAATCGCTAGAAAACACTCCCCCTTCGGACTGCTCTTTTTCCTACTCTTGTTCCTCTTCTTCCGTTTGCCTTTCTTTTAGCAACCCATCTGCCTATAGACATTAAGCCTCAGAGGTTCCCTTTTCATAACACCAGCCAACCCAAATCTAAACTGTCAACGCTGTTTCTTTGCCTTGTCCGTGGATATTTCAAGTCTTGCGTTTACTCCTCACACTCCTTCACTCTCTATTATCGAATATGGCCGACGACGGCGGTGGTGCAGTGAGTAGCGGCGGCGGCGGCGGTGGTGGTGGAGGAGGAGGTGGTGGTGGTGCCGATGCTGGTCCCGGTGCAGGCAACGGGAATGCAGGTGGTGCAGGTGGTGCAGGTGGCGTTGGCAGTGGTGGTGGCAGCACTGGTGGTCCGACTGTGGTGTCAACAGGAGCCCCGGCTGCAGACACCGGGCCTGTCAGCAACAACAGTGGAGGGGGTGCGTCTGGGGGAGGCGGCGGCGGTGGAACAGCATCAGGTGCCCCTGCGCCAGGTGGTGGCACTGGAGGAGCAGATGGCAGCGCCGCTGCTGCGACCACAGCCGTTGCCGGGAACGAGGCCAACGTGGTGGGCCCTGCATTCAATGTCCTAGACCAGACACGTGGCGGCCACCATAACATCAACAACGATGACCGCGACCTCGACGATCCGGACGACCTCGACGACATCCTGCCCTCGGACATGGCCCGGCGCTGGCGCCGTCTTTCACGGTCAGCCCCCCTCGCCGCCCGTATGTACGCAGAGAACCCTTTCAGCCAGCGACATACCAGCCTGGATATCGACGACTATTTTGTGGGTGCTCCTGTCCAAGTGGCAAACAAACTCGGCCTGCCACACTCCCTTATGAATCAAGCAAACAATGAAAAGAACTATGCTGACACTGTACACTCACAGACGGGACCCAGAGACACTCAGAAACACTCGAAATGGCCCATGTTCTTGCAAATGCACGGCAGCATCCTGCCCAAGATGATCCTGCCCTTGGCCGCTGTGGGCATCTGGGCCACCGCGGTGACAAGCGTCTCTGCTCTCACCCAGTACGACAGTACGTATTCTCAGCCCCTGTTCCAGACTGTCACTGTTTAAGTGTTTCGGCCATGAAAGTTGGGTGCGGTTGTTCTCGGTTGTTCTCGGTCATTGTGTCTCATCCATTTATTTCACCCACCACTGTACTCATCTCATCAGCCTCTCATTTCTCAACTCATCCGCCTTTCCCTCACGTCTTTTTGCATTCTTTTTTGCACTGCCTTCCCTTCAAATTCACACTCGCTCCCATCTACACTTTCATATTCTAACACCTCCAGTGGGAATTAGCTCTATTCTCTTGACGGTGACTGGCTTTGTGGTCGGTCTTGGGTTGAGCTTCCGCAGTTCAACCGCTTATGAAAGGTAAGCGCCCGCTTTATAGTCGCTGTCACAGTTGCACGATGCCGTGTCTGTGTTTTGTGCCTTGTGCTGACAAGGTCTTGCAGATATGCCGAAGGCCGCCGGTATTGGGCACAGCTTATCCAAGCGAGCCAGTCGCTTGGACGTGTATTTTGGGTTCATGCTGTGGACGAAAATGAAGGCAACAGGGAGAGGGACATGCTCTCCAAGTTGTAAGTATCCTCACAAAAACTTCAGGTTGCCACAACATCCCACCCTCGTGAACAGGAGCACAAAGACACAGCATAAACAAGCACACTGCCACACAATACACAGCACACACATGCTCACACACACCCCCTCCCTCCAGGACTGCCATGAACTTGTTGGTTGCCTTCTCGGTAGCACTTAAACACAAACTTCGCTTCGAGCCGTACACCGGCTACGAGGACCTTATCAACCTCGTCGGCCACCTCGACACGTACGCTAAGCAGGCCACGGACATGGAGCCGGAGAAGGTCCACTTGCCGCGGCCGAACCCTTTCAAGCTGCTCGGCGAGTACCTGGGCCTGTCGTTTGCCACCAGCAATCCGCGCCGGGCCATCAAGCAGGCACGGCAGCCGCTGGGCAACCTGCCGCTGGAGATTATCAACTACCTGGCGTGCTTCACAGACGAGCTTGTGTCCAGCGGGCAGCTCGCCATCCCCATGCACCAGACGCTGGCGTACAACAACATTGCCGCTCTCAACGAGGTCATGATGGGCACCGAGCGCGTGCTGACCACGCCGTTGCCCATTGCCTACTCGATTGCGTTTTCCCAAATCACGTGGATCTACGTGGTGCTGCTGCCGTTCCAGCTGTACTCGGCGCTCAAGTGGGTGACCATTCCGGCCACGATTGTGGCGTCGTACATTATCCTGGGCATTTTGTTTATCGGCCGCGAGATTGAGAACCCGTTTGGCCAGGATGTCAACGACCTGCCGCTCGAGTCGTACTGCGCGCAGGTGGCGGCGGAGCTGGACATTATTGCCTCCAAGAAGAAGCACAAGAGCCAGGACTGGATCGAGTCTCTGGATAACAAGGTGCTGTTCCCGCTGAGCTCGAGCGGGTGGCATGTGTGGATGAAGCGCGGCGAGGAGCGGGTGCGCGAGGCGCTGGCGGCAAAGACGGAGATTGGCTTCGAGGCCCGCAAGGACATGATGGGCCAGGAAAAGGGACGCAACGAAGGGTCCCGGTTCGGCCAGATTGTGGCGGCGTCGCGGGCCGCTCGGGAGGCCGACGAAGAAAACAATATTGGCAGCAGCAACAATGACAATACTGGCAGTGGCGGCGGTGGTGGTGGTGGTGGTGCCGGCGGCGGCGGCGGCAATGGTGGCCACCGGAACAGCTCGATAGCGCCTGATGCCACGTCGTCGGCAAGCTCGACTGCGGGCGACTCGGGCATGTCTATTCACAACCGGCGGCACTCGTATGCGCAGGAGATGGTGTGAGGTGTGAGGAGGTGGTGTGTCTGGGAGAGCTGTCTGAGAGAGGTGATCCATCAGGAGAACAAAGGCAAACAAAAAACACACAAGTTGCAAGACAGTTTCTGAAGCAAGCAAACAAAAAAGGTTGTCTCATTTGTTCACTTTTTTTTTCACATTCGCATTCACTCATTCATTGTTACGACAGGACAGAAACAGCATACATGGAGTGCCTTTTTTTGTCTCTTGTTCTAGTGTACCGTTGTTGTTTTTTTTTTGGTTTTTTTGGTTTTGTTGTTTTGTTGTTTTTCCTTTGTCATGCATTCAAGTGTGGGGTGGCTACTTGTTTTGATCGTCGTTTATGTTATGGTTTACACAATAATCTTGTCATGTTTGGTTGTTCTCGTCTGACCTTGTCTGGACAGAGATTTCTTTAGACTTTTGGAGTTTTGTTTGACAGCATATACACGACTAGGCTCAGTTTAGATTGCAATACAAGACGGAAAGACAAGGTCCAAATAGATGCATGTGCTGAATATCCTCCCCTGGAAGCACTCCCGCCACACTGGTCGGTATCTTTACGTGTTGACAACGGACGACGCAAACGCCACGTTTTTTTTTTGAGGAGGGCATGGTGCATCTGTGTGTCTCGGCCAGCCTGTCAACAAAGTTGCAGGTGCATGGCAACTTTGTCTGCCATTTTGCATACGGAACGGCTTCCGCGACAAAGGACAAAGAAGCGTCGGCATGATGTTGACATGCATTGTCCCCCAGAACGCCAGTACCCGTTGTGGGTTTTGCATGTTTCTCCTTATTTGGACTGCTGCGTGGCGTTTCCGCGTGCGAGTCTGGGGGGGAAACAAGTTGGCTGTGGGCTTTTTTTTTTTTTTGAAATATCACTCGCGTTGTTAACCGTCGAGGACAAAACACTGCCTTATTTCCTTTTTCTCTTTGCTTACGCTCTAGTCATCTTTTTTTTCAGCCCAAATGCTGCTCTGCTCGGTAAGATGTAAAGTTGACACTCTTGGAAAGAGAGACCGGCCTTGTCTCAAACAAGGGGAGAAGCAGTACCTAGAATTGGTAATCGCCAACGTATTGGTCTGACTTGCGCATGTATCTCCGTGGAAAACAATCTGGGGGGGTTGTTGTCTTTTTTTTTTTATTAAAGACTGCAGGTGTCAAATGGCAGTTTCTTTGTCGCATCAAACAGGGATATGGTGGGTAATCTTTAATTCTTTTTGTCCGGGGATTCTTTTTTGAGACTTTATGTTTTGTCCTGAATGGCTTGCAATGCGCCGACAAAATAGTAAGCGGGCAAACTCGGGGCAAAACGCCAATGTAAAATAGTCGGCAGCCATCAAACAAGTCTGTCCAGTGAGTGCATCTCCCAATGCCATTTCAAAAAATGCCAAACTTTGCAAGAACTACACTCGTCGGGGCTGCCGCTGTGGCGACTGTATCGGCGGCTGCTGCGTGGGCGTTTGCCGTCCGCCGGCGCGTGGCCGCAGTCGACCCGGCCCGGATCCGTGCCGTGTACGACGTTGACTTTTTTGACCAGGACGGGAAGATCGTCTTGGACAGAAAGAAGCAAGCTGGCAAAAAACCTGGCATGTCCTCGCACCGCACCGACTGGACCTCAATCACGCTCGATTCCGCTCTTCTCTCCGACGACGCTCTCCTGGCCCGGTTCGTCAAGGGCTACTTTGGCGGCGTCGTCATGGCGCCAGAACGGACCGTCCTCAACGCTCTCAAGTGGGACCTGGCAAAGATTCAAGGTGGTGTCCCTTGGTCCTTGGCCCCTGGGTCCTGATACATGTTCCCTGGCTGACCTGTCAGACGTCCAACCATCTTGCCGGATCTGGTCGAATGACCTGGACACGCTGCCGCCACTCCAGGCACTGCTCTTTGGAACATTCCTCGTCACGGCACGGAGCAGCAGTCCGTCGTCGTCGCCGCCGCCGTACATTGAGTTTGCCTTTGGGTCGGACCGCGGACGGTTTGCAGGAGCGCACCGGTTCACCATTGAGAGGGCGGCACCCGGCGAGACAACAAGCGTCACTGTCCACTGCCAGAGCACGGCGTACGACCCGTCGTCGGCCAAGCCGGTCGGGCCGGCCTGGCTGCTGGCCTTTCACCGGATCTACCAGTCGCTTCTGTTTAGGAACGGCATAGCCGAGGTGGAGAGGGCATGACTGAGTGGTGGTGGATTCGTGTACAATATAGACAGATACTCTAATACAATCTCCTAGACCCTCATTGATTCCCACTTGCCTGACCCAAAAGGCATCTCCCCGGCCGGCCCGGCCTCGTTCTTCCGGCCCGGGTTGTCGCTCTTTGGCAGCGGGATCCAGCCCCGCTGCAGACAGTACCGAAGCAGGACCTGGGACGTGGCCACGCCGCCGTGCTTGGCTGCCAGTCCTTTCAGCACGGCGTCGTCCTGGATATGGCCCAGTCGTGTCGCCATCTTGGCAATTAGCCGGGGGGTCTGGTAGAAACCGGGGAATCAATTTGAAAGATGGAAAGAAAGAAAAGAGAATTAATCCAAAAAAGTGATATCAAAAGGCCATAAAATCCAAAAGGCCATAAATTCCAATCCAAAAAAACACCAAGCTTTCCAATAACCCAATATGCACATTCCCAATCACGGGTACACTTTCTCTAACCGCCCTTCCAGCACTCTCTCCACGGCCGTCTTGATTTGCAGAGACAGCGCGCCGTCGTGGAACAGCACGCCCATCTCTTGGCTCGTGTACCAGCTCGCCCGGTCCATGTTGCCCGACCCGAGGAGCGTGTGCTGCCCGTCGACAATGGTGAGCTTAATGTGCGACTTGACCGGCTGGGGAGAGCTCGACAAGAGAGCGGCTGCGCTGTCGTCGGGCATCGACGCCTTTGACACGGGGTACCCGTCAGCGCCCAAGCCCGGCACCAGCGGCTGGAAGTAGGACACGTTTAGAGCGCCCGCCTTGCTGCCCTTTTCGTACCGCTTGATCAGCTTCCGCAGACACTGGGCCGTCGTCGTCATGGCCGTCGCCAGCTGCTCGTAGACCATCATGCTCCTGCCCGTGACAATGGTGACGGCGACGCCGCGGGCGAGGGCGGCCAGGATCGAGTCAATGGCCGGGCCGGCCGTGAGGTTGGGCGTCTGGATGTAGACGGACTGCTGGGCCGTGTCGAGGAGGTGCAGGATGGCGACGTTCAGCGGGGTCGGCGGCGGCGGCGGGTAGGCCTGCCACGGGAACGGGCGGAAGCGGGGGTTTCGGTGGTGTGACGACGGGAGGATGACTGTAGGGATGGTGGATAAAGTGCCGAAGCGGACGACGATGCTGCCCGGGCCGTCGACATCAACGGGGGACATGGACGGCCCAGACGCCGCCGACGGAGAACCCAGAGCTGCCATCTTCTTCGCGGCGTCCTGCAAATCATCAGGACCCCTGGCATGCGGCTCCACGTAAGACGTCTCCATCTTTTGCACGTCGTGCCGCTCCTCGGGCTGCCTCTCCCAGGTCCGCTCGTAAAAGTCCACCAGCGGCTTCACGACGTCGCCCTCGAGCTCGATGCACCCCTCCAGCCACGGCTCCCAGCTGACGTTGCAGCTCGGCACAAACACGCGCCGCCGGTCGATAATGACAAATTTGGGGTGCATGACGCTGAATGGCAAGAAGAAGAGGCTCTTGACGCGCAGGTCGATGCCGGCCGCCTGGAGGACGTCTGCCGCGGGCAGGCCCAGCAGGGAGCTCCACGTGTCGGGCGGGTTGACGTAGCCGTCGCGGGAGGACGTGTGCAGCAGTTTCTGCATAAGCGAGCGGGAAGAGAAGCCGATGCGGATGCGGAGCGGCGGCTGCTGCTGCTGGCCCTGGCGGGCCTTGTCCTGCCGCCGCCTGGCCACCTCGGTGAGGGCCTGCGAGATGTCGCTCAGGCTCTTGGACGGCGCCCAGAAGCACGTCACGAGGATGATCTCGGACTGCGCCTCGAGCATCGCCGGGGCCAGGGCCTTTGCGTAGATGGACTCGCCGGTGCCCATGCGGAACGACAGCGGGCGGCTGGTGCCGGCGAGGCCGGCGACGGTGCGATGGGCGTCTTCATAGTCGTAGAACGGAAAGTCGTTGCGCACCGCGGCCAGCGGCTGGCGCTTCAGCTGGGCGATGAAGTCGCGCGTGAAGCTGTGCGGTTGGGTGGCCATTGTGGCAGGTGGTGGGCGGGAATACACTCCTCCACCTGAGAAGAGGATGAAAAGAGCAATGCTGTCACTGTTTTTTTTTTTGTGCTCCCAAGAGCTTGGCGCTTAGCCGCTAGAGCTGTTACGTCACTGCCCTGCAAGCTCTGTAAAATTAAACGCTGGCCGCCCTGGAAACCCCAAGCAGCCAGTAACAATGCGCACCCAACACATGCACACATGAGCTTTCCGAGTCGTTTAATAATTCATGTCGCCTTCTTCATTCTCAACAACTCCCCAACTCCGGCTTGATAGTTTTATACAAGTAACGCAAATTTCGCTTGGCCCTCTTCTGTCTCACACAACCTTGGCCGCCCACAACACCGCTTCCCGAATGTGCGCCACAAAGTCGCCGCCGTCCTCGCCTTCGTACGAACTGGCAAAATGGCCCAGCGCCGTGTAAAACACCCGCGTGCCCGTGCCTTCAAAGTCCTGCCACCACGCAATCGGGTGGTCCTCGCCCAGCGCGCCGCCCTCGTACGTCGTCTCGTCCGCCGCCAGCAGGATATGGATCCGCTCCTTCGTGTCCGGCACGTGTGCCGCCGGGATCATGCTGTCGGTGCCGTCATCCTTTGACGGCCGCCGCGGCCCGGCCGTTGCCCGGGCCACCTGCACAGCCGCCGACGCGGTCGGCTCAAAGTTGTACCACTCGTCAAAGCACGAGTACGACGGCTCCGGCACCGAGGCTTCAATGGGCCCCAGCGCGTGCAGGAGCGGCGCCACCACGGGGTGCTTGGGGTCCTTGATGATGACGCGGCCCAGCTGCGGCGCGGGATGCTCGGTAAAGACGGCGCCGATGAGGCGGGCGTAAAAGGCGTCCGGGTCGATCGCGCGGGACTTCATGGCCGACGAGGCGCAGTGGATGCCGACGACCCCGTGCTTGCCGGAGCTTACAAAGGCCTTGAGCACCTCTAGCTGGTCGGCCGTGAGGATGTCGCCCGAGCACTGGAAGAAGACGAGGACCCTGTACTGTTCCAGGCTCTCTTTTGTAAAGACGGCCTCTGCGTCCTCGGAGGCGTCGACTTCAAAGGGCCCGGCTGTCTTTTGCGACTCTGCGGCGAGCTTCTTGAACATGCCGATGCCAGCAGGGATGCATTCGTGGCGGTATGCGGCCGTTTTGGTGAAGACGAGCACGCGGAAGGATTCGGGAGACATGGTGATGGAAGTGTAAGTTTGCTGTGAAAAAAAGGGTGTAGTTTTTGTAATGGTGTAAAGATGAGTCGTCGATACGGTGTGGTGACGATACTATCTCGCCTACCCACCTTAGATAAGGCGGGGAAAGCCAAGAGAAAGGGAAAAGGCAGCAGCTTCTCTAGCTTGGAAAACGGCGAGCCGTATCAGCCGCTGGGGGCAACAGGTGTACGGCTAGGGAATGTGACGGGTGGCTGGCCAAGACTTGCGTTATCAGGCAGGAGCGACCGGGGAGATATCTTGTTTTTCGGCTTGTGCTTTGTCCCTACCACGCGGCCTCTGCATCTCCTTCTCCCCCTTCACCTCCACTTCTTGCCCTTCTTTTTGCCGGTATCGCTCCGCACCAGAGTCTCAACCCCGGCCGATGACGTGCCCGGCGGCCGAAATGGGTCCACTTGGTCGATGATAAAAGAGTCGTCGTAGTGGTTCGTCGACGTGGACGGGCCGGTGGCAGTGAGCTCGATAAACTCGGCCGTCTTGCTGCTTTTGCCGTGGCTGCTTCTTTCACTCTGACTGCGGCTTGATCTTTGGCTTCTCTGACTTCCCTCCCCCCGTTGACTCTCACTCTCGCTGCCCATCGGACTGCCGTTACGGCTATCCAGTTTATATCCGTATCGCCGACTGCGCCGACGGTCGCCGGTCGTGACGACGACTTCCTTGGTGACGAGGATGCGGAACACTTGTTTGCGGAGCACCGGCCAGAAAATGGGCACGCTGGCACAGATGCTGGCAAGGTTGACTTCTAGTGAGGCGAGGATGACGGTATCCGGGGCATAAAAGGTTGAGTCGAGCAGGGTTTCGATCGTATCGTTGGCCGAGACGACGAGCAAAGCAAGACGCCAAGCAGCAAAGACGTTGACCCTGGGAGGGTGAGCAAGATCAGCGGGAAATGCAAGAAACGAAAACGAGCAAAGCGAGGAAGCCAACTTACAGACAGCCAAGCAAGAGGAGGACGAGCATGCCGGCACGGGTGCGTACAGAGGCGGACGTGTCAAAGTAGAGCGGCACCGGAATGGCGAGGACAAATACGTCAAACGCCATGTTGAATGCCGTGTGGACGACAAACGCCGTGCGATCAGTCGAGATGCCGAAGCCATAGCAAGTGCCTGGAGGCGTGATGTCCCAGTACTTGTGGACTGGAAAACAGGGCACCCAGGCCATGAACGAGAAGACGGCGCCCCAGACGCCGATGGTGATGATGAGGCCCTGGCAGACACGCCGGATGACTTCGGGATTGTAGCCGCTGATAGCATCATTGTCTTTGAAAATGCGTAGATATTGGAAGAGGAGGGACATCTTCATAAAGGTCGTGGAGCTGATGTAGGCAGAGTTGCCAATGTAGAACAGCTAGAGGGTCAGTCAGTCTTTATTCCATTCTTCTACTTTTCCGCCTTCAGACTGAAACAAGTCTTCTTCTTTCCAGCGTACGATCAAAAACATTCTCAGCTTTTCTGGCGTGAAGAAAAGAAGGTGTTGTCCGAGGCCAGAACTGGGTGCTACGCATTGTCAGCAAGTGGGATACCAGCACAACGCTCGTTGGGACTTACCAATTGCAACTGATATCCCGGAAGCCAGCGTTGTTATCTGGACTGTTAGAAGCAGTGCACCGCAATACTCAAGACGAGAGGCCCTACCAGGTACAGCCCAACAAACAGGTCATCCCAGCCGGGCATGTGCAGGTAAATCAGTCTGATGTAGAGTCGTGATAAGACGCAAGTGATGGCAACGAGCTGTTCACGTCAGTCTTCAACCAGATACTCCACTACTCGGAGTGCATACCGTCACGGCGATGGTAATTCCACGAATGGCCTCGGGTCTGTTTTGCCATGGCGTTGGCTGCTCGAGGTATGCCGTGAGGTTGAAGTTCGGATCCATGATGGAAGACAGTAGCGACAGTAAGAAACAAGGATGCAGAACACAAAAGACCAGGAGACCAATGTCTCAACAAACTAGATGTACATGTTTATTTTCAATCGAGGAAACGCTTGAGAAAACATCAAATCGTGCGGTATTCCGGGGAAGCCTTCTTTCGGGGAATAAAAGTGAACAAGGAAGAGGGACTCGGAGAAAAAAAGAATGGAAAGAACAAGAACAAATGAAATCATCAAAGAACACAAGATACAACAGAGCACGAACCAAATCTTGAACAACTGACACAGAGGTTGCGCCGTCTGCAATCAGGTTGGTTTTCTTGGACGACATCCCACCATCACCACCCCCTGATACAGACATGCAACTTTCCAGAAAGCCACGCAATAAGCACATTGTTCTGTATCACCTTCTATTCGCTGTTCCACGGCCTATCTTCTGGAGAAGAAAGGGTGGTCAGAGTTGGCGTGTTTTGAGCTTGGACTTGCCACCGCCAGAACCGCCCATCAGCAACCACTTACACGCATATATTCCAACACACACTAGCACTCTTGCGTGCTGCGGAGAACAATAAGCCGTTCCATCAGTGTCTGAGCGTATCCTGCTTTTTTTGGTTCTTGCCTATGCATGGGGTTCTTATGTAGTTAATGGTGTGGTCTGTTGGTTTCATCTGGTCCAAGTTGTGAGAAGGATTCATGGGTTTGTGGTTCTGTTTTATTATTTTTAAACAAATAAAATAGATAGCCACACTTTACCAACGCCGCGAACAGACCGATTTACGCGGGGGTCGACACGGGGCAACCACCGGACGGGAGACTTACTGGCGAAAGACCTGTTGGAGGCACAGGACGGCATAAACCCACGGGAAGATCCTCGCCTTTGCAATTTTGACCCTTAGTATGCAGTCCTCTCATTTTATCGCCTGCCCAGCTCCTGTCTAGTTCGTCCATCCTCGGCACGGCTTGGTGGCTCGTCACAAGGACATGGCGATCTCACGTCGAGCCTGAAACACAAGTTTGGATGATTTCTGTTCGGCTGTCTACCGACTTTGAGTTGTACACAATTTCATCTCTATTTTGTCAAGCCACGCGGCTAGAACGTCTAGTTGTCAAATTGTCCAACCAACAGCCTTTTATGATACAACTTCCCGTGGCATGACTACGAACAAGTTTGTTGGTATTTAACGTTTTGAATAGTTTGATTTTGTCAGTTCTGACTTGCTGTCATTATTTTTCACATCTTGGACATCTAACACGATGCCGGATCGAGAATCTAGATTTCCTTCTGCCGTCTCTACCAAAGTCCTGCTGCCACGTTTCCATTTCTCCAAGTAAATCACCAACAGAACTTGGCTTGGAACAGCCGTGTTCGCCAACGAGTAAAATAAAAAAACTTAAATTCATAAAACAATACACGCATAGAATAATATGTGCACAATTTTACACACGTTGGAAATCAAGCCTCGTCCAGCCGTCGGCCGAGTTCCTCCGTTCACAATCTTATGTAACCCCGACGGACACGGCGCTGAATTCCACTCGGAGCATCTTGGCATAATCAGACTTCACGATATGTCGCCGGACTCTCAGCCCATCCCCTTGCTTGCTTCATTCACAGCCCTCGCATTTTTTCACTCGGATCTTTTGACCAGTCCTACAAAGCTCCACGCCTGTACTGTAAACCAATTGCTTACCCGACGGACGGAATTCATTCAAAAGGTTTCTCAATCCCGTACTTTGAAGGGAATCACGCTGGTTTTGATGTTCTTTCCCTACAGCCTTCCTTTGATTATGTACATATCGCCAACCACGGCCCAAACACACGCCGACATGCCGGCATGCCCACATTCAGTTTGGTTTGTAATCCAGGTCAGCGCCAAGTCGGTGGCACTTTTGCCTCCACCGCGATAATCTCATCTGGTAACACCCATCAGTGTTATCAGTTCCCCCCCTCACTGCCTTACCGGATTTAATGGGTTAATGGCACCTCCAAAAAAAGCAAACAACCAAAAAGCTTAGCCCGGTCCCCCAGTGGAGACAGCCCGATCTTTACTTCCTAGCTCCAGGCTTTTTATTTTAGTCTTGGCAAAAAAAAAAGGTGACAGCAGCTCCCAAAGGAGAAGGACCGATCGGCGTCGTCCGGGGCTCGGACTTGACTGATCCAGCAAAAGTTTCCTGTTTGGGACGCAGCCGGATTTAAAAAGTCAAGACTTCGTGATAAAGTGTCTTATACCCGCAGTCTGGTTCCCGCGTGGTGTGCTTCTTGCAGATCCCCTAGTCTCGTGTACAATGTACGCTTTCCTCCTGTCGCCGTCCAGCTGTCTCCGTGAGCGGCCTAGTGATGCACTCTTCCCTCGCTTCTTAGGATGAGCCTCGAAGGGCAATACCTGGAGACCGACCGTTTTGTAATAAAACCGAGATGCGGGAGACAAAGAGGAAAGTGCCAGCCGGAGGCCGGACGGACAGCATTGTTGATTCCAACGGAGTTTACACACTGCCCAACGACAAATTGCTCCCGGCAAGGACCCATAATAAACGCCGGCAAGGCAGGCTAAGGAGGACAGTAAGAGAGAGCAGGACAGACTCCGGTCTCCGAGCCGGCCTTGCATTCGTCTTGACATCATCTGAATGATGGCTGTCATCTCGATGTCGACGGATCGTATATAAAAGCCCCCCTCCCCTTCCTCGAGGAAAGATGGTCTGATTTTGGCATTCCTCCTCATCATCACCACCAGCCCCCCCTTCTTCCTTGTCCCTTTTAACTTGCATCTTCTAATGAACCGTCTCTTCACTGCTTCTCGCAAACACTTGTCCTCCATCTTCACCACATCGTTTTCACCATCTACACAAGCCCGTCTTCTCTCTTCTACACCTGCCAGCATGTCTGCCGTCTACGCCAAGGACCAGCCCGCGGGCTTCAAGAACCGCATCGAGAAAGTCGCCATTGTTGGTGTAAGTGCAGACCTTTTTCTTTTTTTTTTTCTTGTCTGTCAGTATTATTTTCTGGTCTAACACCCCCCCCCCCCCCTCAGGCCGGCGGTTACATGGGCGGCCACATTGTCAGCGCCCTGCTCAAGGGCGGCAAGCACCAAATCACCGCCATCACCCGCGCCGACAGCAAGAATACGCTCCCCGACGGCGTCGCCAGGGCCCCCGTCGACTACTCCAAGCCCGAGACGATCGTCAGCGCCCTCAGGGGCCAGGACTTTCTGGTCATCACCCTCAACGTCCGCGCCCCGCCCGAGACTGGAAAGATCCTCGCCCAGGCCGCCGCCGACGCCGGCATCAAGTACGTCATGCCCAACCTCTACGGACCCAACCCGTTTGCCGAGGACGGCAAGATGTACGTCGACATGGGCTTCGACGCCGGCTTTTCCGAGAGCGTCAAGGCGTACGGCGCCATGGGCCTGAAAGCCGTGCTCGCCCCGTGCGGCTTCTGGTACGAGTACTCGCTCGCCCGCGGCACGTTCTGCTACGGCTTCGACCTCAAGGAGAGCCAGCGCAAGGCCGTGTTTATCGACAAGGGCGACGTCCAGGTGTACACGAGCACCTGGCCCCAGGCGGGCCGCGGCGTGGCCGCCGTGCTGGGCCTGCCCATCTACCCCCAGGACGAGACGGACTCGTCCGCCACCATCTCCCAGTACTGGTACCCCAACGCCGCCTTTGTCAAGTCGTTCCGCGTGTCCCAAAAGGACATGTTTGAGAGCATCAAGCGGGTCACCAAGACGACCGACGCCGACTGGAGCATCTCGCACGAGCCGGCCAAGGAGCGCTGGGAGAATGCGCAAAAGGTGCTGTTTTCGGGCCAGATGGGCACGAACCTGGACGGCAGCCCGCTGCACCCGGGCCAGGCGTACGCGACGCGCATGTACACGCGCATCTTTTACCCGACGGGCGACAGCCTGAAGCCGGAGCAGATTGCCAACGGCGTGCTGGGGCTGCCCGAGGAGGACCTGGACGAGTGGACCAAGGAGGCGGTGCGGCTGGCCAACACTGGCGAGCTCGACAAGTACGGCCTGTAGAGCGAGCAGGATGTGTAGCTAGATGTGTAGCTAGATGTGTAGCTAGTTAAAAGCTATAGCTATGATGGATGAACATAATTTACACTGTCAATCTATATTAATCAACGCCACTGTAGTGTCTGGTGTCATGCAATGAAACTCCAATCATCAATTGTGCCCGGGATATATCTATCTTTGTCTGTGTTTGTCGTGCCGGGGGTGTGTATGTTTTGGTTCCGTCCCAATAGTATCTACCTTTTTTGTGTTGTGTTTTTAGTAACAAAAAGAGGCCATACATTGACTGAACGTTACACATGACTAAAAAAAAGGAAAAAGACATAAAATAATCACTAATAAAAAAAACGTTTTAAAAACCCATATCCCCCGAAAAAAAAAACACATAAAAGGAGTGAAAACCATAAAACCATCAAAAGCGTAAAACAAAATGGGGTACTAGTAGTAGGCAAAAAGAAAGGGGGTAGTCGTAGTTTTGCTGTCGACCAGGACCAGCTTGTCGTTTGATACACACCCAGCAGATACAAAAAGTATCACGAGCGTCCATCAATCCAATTATCGTTCCTGATCATCTCGTCTCCATCCGTGTCGTTCTCTCTGCACCGGCGCAGAAAGACTGGTCCCGGGAGGGTCCCGGGAAGGGTCCCGGAGGGCCTAATATCTATTTGTACTGGTTGGCAACAGGAACACGGTTGATACTGCCATTGGCCGGGTAAGCAGGGGACGACGCCGGCTTGGTCGGGGCCAGAACATACTCGGGCTTGGGGGCAGCAACGGGGGCCGTCTTATACGCCGAAGGCGACGTGGTCGAGAACGAGGAGGTGACGGGAGTGGCAGTCTTCTCATTTGTGGTCGTAGCGGTCGTAGCGGTCGTGGTCGGGGTGGCCAGAGACGAGACCTTGGCGCGGACAGACGGCACCGGGTAGCCGGCCACGCCCAGGACCTTCTTGAGCACGGTCAGAGCAACGACGACCCAGACAAACGTGATCAGAGCCAGAGCAGTGGCAATGAACAGGGCCGGCACCAGGAAGAACAGGCCGACGCCGCCCCAGAAGAGCACAATGCCGGCGAACACGGCCAGACCGAACACGGCCCAGCCGGCGACAAAGGCCAGGAACGCCAGCAGCGGGATGGCCACAAACAGCAGCTCGGTCACGACGACGCCAAAGATGAGCGGCTGGTTGGCGTACTTTTCGGCGAACCAGAGGTCGACCTGGGCCTTGCGGGTCGGGCCCAGGGCCTTGGTGAGGCCGGCATTGGTCCGGGTGACGGCGCCGTCGACGACGTCACGAGGGACGACCTTGGCGTTGATGGAGCGGATGGTATTCATAGTGGCGGTAGTGGTGGAAGAGAAAGTGTGATTAGGAGAGAGAGAGAGAGAGAGAGAGAGAGAGAGACGAAATCGATCAGATCTGAGAACTGATGCTTGTGTTTCTGTGTCCGAGTCTGAGCTGAGGTATTTTGAGGGATGACGTAACTGTCACAGGATGACGGAATAGGAAGGATGGGACAAGCGGGAGAGAGCTTGTCAATGGATGACCTGTGGCCTGATGTGAGATATCAGAGCTTGAAGCTTGAGAGAGCCGGAAGAAGAATCTCGCGATAGTTTGATGTTAGGTAGGACAGAGGAAAGAAAGAAGGAAGAAAGAAAAGGAGAAGGAGGAAAAAGGTGGAAAGCTAGAAGCCAAGATCGAAAAAAGGGAACTCTGCCAGACAGAAAAGAGGGAGCAGCAGCAGCTGCTGCAAGCAACGCAAGACCAACACCAAAAGGGAAAAAAAAGGAAAAAAAAAGGAAGAGGTGGGTAATTGGCACTACTCGAACTACTTACTTCGGTCTCTACCAGCGAAACGGCACCAGGGAGGCCCGGCAGATAAGGAGAGAAACACGCAAGTCTCTCTGGTTAGGGGGGGCCGGCTAGCTAGGGGGGGAGGAGGAGGCAGGATGATGGATGGGCAGGAAGAAGCACGACGTGCAGTAGGACGAAAACTATCTCAAGGAACCAAGCTGGGGGGGTGGTGTCTGGAAAGAGGGAGCTTGCTGGATGCTATGCGTTGCTCTAAGCTTGCTTGCTGGTGCGTTCAGCTGAATGGCTGGGGGTGGAGGGATTAGCACGGAAGATGAGTGGGGGCGCTGAAATGACGTCTCTCTCTCTCGCTGCTCTCTCGCAGTGCTGGCGCGATTGGCTGCTGCTGCTGCTGGCTGCTCTCACTGGCGCGATTGGCCCACTCATAACCGCTGGTTGGTGCACGGTGTGGCAGCCGAGCGCAGATACTCTTTGGCTGCGAGCCAGGGGTCCCTGGAACGCCCCAAAGCGGGTTAGTCAGACCCGTCTTTCAGGCGATCCAGCTGTAAAAAACAGGCACTTACTGGCTTTTTCTCCAGCCTCTGGCATCTTTTTTTTATGCGCGCACTACCGTGGATCGATCGACACCCTCCTGGAACCAGTCCTAAAGGGGTGTTTCATGGTCGAAGAAATCTGTGATAAGAGCCGGCGTGCGCCACGGTGCCACCACTTTGCGTGCGCAGATTGCAATTGTCTCGTCACATGATGCTCCCAGCCTGTAGTTAAGCTGTAGCCACGGAAACAGTGTCTCTCTTTCTCTCGACTGCCAGCCTCTCTCGCACTTGTACGGGGCTTCCAGCCTAGTTTAGATCAACCAGAAATGCATGCTTGCAGGTTTTGGCATTCTCCAACGCTATGCCAGAGTGGCCTAAAGCTTAGCTGCATCGAACGTTGGTCTCTTCAGACATAACCGATTATCCGGGTGGCGGCAATCGGAATCGATGCAGACTCCATCACCTGTTGGAAGCACGAGTAAGCCATCGTGATCTGCTGTAGATCTCAAAACAGTCCTCAGTCTGAGAAATTCACTGTCGTGTTGTGGGGCTGTCACATAGCCTTTATAAAACTGCATTAACAGCCGGAATTATCCGGAATGTCAGGCAAGATGGCCGAGTGGTCTAAGGCGTTGGATTTAGGTTTCTCTCTTCGAGACGATGCCATATCTCCTCCAATCCGAAAGGGCGAGGGTTCGAATCCCTCTCTTGTCACTTTCTTTTTTTCTTTTACTTTTTGCTGCTTTTTACTTTTTGTCATTTCAATTGATCGTCACTGAAGCTATTTTGTTTGATTCAGAATTGAGTTGCATTATTTTTAATTTTTGTCGACTTACCAAGTTATGTGGATAGATCTGGTGGCCGTGTGTATTTTATTTGAATGCCCTTTAGTTCTATGCAAGCAAAGCCTCTTCCATTCTATTGTAAAAACTCTTGCAAGCTATGCTCCTTAACCTGACGATATCCCATGAAGCACACAGCCCAACTATCCCATAATACATCTAATAAAGTACACTTATACAATCCCAAAGAACCGAAAATACTTCCCCCAAAATCAGCATTCTATGATTGCCGTTCTATGCATGCTCCCTTAGAATCCAAAGCTGTCCAGCAGTGAGTTGGCGTCCGGCTCCTCAAACACCGTCGGCGTGTTCTTCGGCCGCGAAGCCACCTTTAGGTCAGACATCTTTTCGGATATCGTCGGCGTCGGCAGGTCGTCCACCACCATAGAGCTTCTCCGGTTCGTCAACTTGAGTGGGTTGATATCACCGCCCAGACCTGGCGACGTCGTCGGTGCGCCAGGCTGCAAGAACTCCCAGTTGCGGACGAGATCCAAGCCGAGCAGATCGCAGCCCATGCGGTCATACAGCCGCGCGCTGTGCAGAACCAGTTCCACCTCAAGCTTGGGCGTTACTTTCGCTGCTCCGCGCAATGTTTGCAGGGTCTTCTGTCGAAGCTGTGCATACAGAATAACAAGCGCCGGATCGTCGGTCAAGAACAGTCTTGCCTTGAGGTCAGGCGAACATGGTGTCTCCATCAGTGCATACACCGGCATCTGTGTCGTTAGTGAGCGAAAAGCCAATACAACAACAAACGACAAACTTACAATCAACGCCCGGACAGACATATCACGTCGGTGCAGCATCCAGAATGCCCACGATGCGAGCCACCTGTTGCCCTCTTGCGCTGCCACAGCCAGGACTTCTTCTTCCAGGAACTTGAGTAGAACCGGTCCTTGATCACCCTCGTAGACGCGGGCGATTGTGATGGCCAGCTGCAAGTCCTTGAGCTGGTTGAAGCAGACGTAGACGGCATCCTGGAGATGACCCGCCAGCAAGAAGAAAGCTGCGGCATACTCTGTTATCGGTTAGTAGACTGAACGAAAATAACAACAAGGAAAATACTTACCAAATCGCCGCTTGCTCATTAGAGCATAAGCATTCTTCAAAGCTGTAGTCTTCCACTTTGGATCGTCAAAGTTGTTGGCTAGCAGCTTCTGCGTCGCTCCTTGTTCGCGGTTCCACGTAGCCATACGCCAGAGTCCTTGAAGCACTGCCTTCTTCTTGAGAGCAAGATAGTACAGACTGCAGTCGACTGGGTTCTTCATCTCGCTCTTGGTGTACTCGTTGCGGGCAACAACTTCAAATTGTGCTTTCTGTAACGGAGGCGGTTAACATTCAGAATACTTTCATCTTGTCCGGGAAAAACAACTACTTACCACTGCAGCATTGTCGGCTAGCCACATGAACATGCCGCTCTCTCTTGCGTCTTTCCACAAGAGTGTGCCGTGATGTTGCCGAGACACGAAATCCACAAGAATGTCCTGGCTGATAGAGTGGTATGCCCAGTTGATCTCTCTCCACGAAATGTGAATCTCGCCCGTCCGGCCCTTACGCAGAGCATGCTGTCGGAAGAAGAGCATAAACCGGGCTGCGTTTTCGTCCATTGATCTCCGTTGCTTCTGCACGAGACCGCTGCACTCAATAATGTCAACGAGCTGGATCTGTTCGTGGCCAGACAGCTGCGGAAGTGCCACCTTTGTGAGCTTCTCGTTGATGATTTGGGCCACCTCTTCAGAGAACGGTTCATCATCGTCGTCCATCGATTCGCGGCGCTCGTAAAACGAGTCGGTTGCGAGACCATCCTTTTCAACAGAATGGGCAACACTGGTGGTCTTCTTGGCAATGTAAAAGTCCTCCATAGGTATGCCTAGATAATCATCCACTGGCTCACCAGGGATCCAAAACTTGAGAGTTTTGTGGAGAGCCATGAGGATGCGCTGCACCAGGTCCAGCTTGCCTGCCAAAATGCATTGACTGATGAACTGCGGGTGGAACACTGGCAGAGGGCCGTTGAGTCTCTGAACGACGTCGAACAGATCCCAGGTGCGGTCTTTCCGCTGCGGTAGCCGCAGACTACTGACCAGCGCGTTGGGAACTGTGTATTGGCGGTCGTGAACAAGCAATTGGTTGCCAGCACCGATGACGAGATCACCGTCACCTAGCCAGGTCGAGTCACCAATTGGGTACGGCGTGTTCTCGCGGGTGGTAATCTCCCGCACTGTTGCCCAAGCCGGTCCATGGTTCAAGTAATCGAACCGCAGCTGGGACATCAGAACAACGCGGTGGGGGAAGCCGACTGCCAGGATCGCTTGTTGATCGGGAGTGGATGCCCAATCCAGATCCTGCACGGTATCGTGGCTCTCGAAGCTTCCCTCGTACTCAAGCTGGGCGCCGCGAATATCCCAGATAGTCACTGCTGATCTCTTCGAGTTGACCAGAGCCGCCTTTTTGCGCATGCTGCCGCTCACCAGGGATGGTTCTTGCACGCCAGTTTCCATCGATGAAGTTGACAGCCACTCGACTCGCCGTTTAGCGTGGTCGACACGAGCTGTCCAGAACTCGAGTCTGCCTCCCTTGGTATAAGAGATTGCCACGTCTCGGGCGAACACATCGAGGAAGCCAGAGATATTTGGACTGGCACCTGCTGGATCAACGGGCAGCATGTAGGCCAGGTCTCCTGCGTCATCCAGATCAAACCGGAAGAACTCTGTCACTGATGGTGGGCCGTGGCCGTTTGTTTCGGCCAGTGGAGTGGTTGTTGCTTTGGCTGATGGTGCACCTGGGGCCGGGAAGTACTTGGGAAGAACAATCTCCCACACGATTCCACGCTTCTCAGATGTAATAGTAGCAATATGGGCCACTGAACCGTCCTCGACCCTTTCTCGCGGCAACACCAACAGGCACAGAGGTAGGCCTTCGACAGAGTACTCACACCGACCGAGCAGCGTGGGGATGGGACGGCGACAGTCGTAGACAGCTATGCTGTTGCGGAAGAGAAAGATGACGAAGCGGCCCTTGCGCAGGACGCAGATCCTGTGGATGGGGCCGTCCTCCTCCAAGGTGTTTTGTGGAAATAGTGGCGTGTCGTTGGTGCCATACGTATGGTTCCAGATCATAGTCTCGCCAGCTTCGGTACGCGACACGATTGCGCTGCCACTGTAGTTACGGACCATTTTGCGGATGGCGGCGGAGTGGCCAGTCCAAATGGCTTTCCGCCAGAGGCGCGGGCCGGTAGCTGTCTCGTCGAGGAAACGAGCTATGTTAGCCTCGTAGACTTCGACTTTACCGGCGAAGTAATGGATCAGGATGTGGAGATGCCCGTTTGACTTGTCGCAGAAGGTGTAAATCTCCTCGTGACCATGGAGAGAGTACTTGGAAAAGTTGAGATTGTGGGAGAAGTCGAGATCGGGGGATACCAGCTCGGTGATGCTGAAGACGTCATTGGTCTTCTGTGCCCCCGAGTCGAGATTTTCAAGCGAGAGGGCTGTCAAGGCACCGTGGGCATCCATAACGATGCAGATTTCAGAGCTGCGGTTAGCAACGTTAATGAGGTGCTGCAGGGCGCCTGAATCTTTTTCGTTTGACGGATCGCGTTCCCCCACTGCCCGCTCAGTGGCGGCAGACAGGTCGCGGCCCTGGATAATGAAGGCCCAATGGATCTCGCGCACAGCACGCTGCTCTTTTTTTGCGGCACGTTCGGCGCTCTCGGCGCTCTCAGAATATTCTGCCCCAATCGCGGCAGCCTGTATAGCTGCCGCCAGATCGACGGTGCCCCATAGTAACATCTGTTGCTGGAAGGGGTTGTGGACATCGGGCTTGGTCCAGATTCGTAGCAGGTGGTCGGCGCAAAAGGTGTAGAGGACGTGGTCAACGGTGTGGCCGATATGATAGGGTCGTCGCCACTGCAGGCCGGTGACGCCGTCGGGGTGTGGGAGGTAGAAGAAGTCGAAGCGGACGTGGTCCGAGTCGAAGTTGAGGCGGCGCCAGACCTTGACGAGGCGCTCGGCATAGCCAGCGGTCGCAATGTAGGCCGAGTCGTAGGAGAAGCATGCCCACTTCACGGGGTTGGCGAGGCGTTTGCGCCAGAGGCATGCCGGGGAGGATGAGGTGACGGCATAGAGGGCGAGCGAGGACTGGCCTATGACAAGCTCTTGCGAGGTGCCCCATGACAGGGCCATGGGGTAGTGATTGTCGTCCTCGCCATCGCCGTCGTCGTCGATGGGGCGGCGCACTTCGGGATCGAAGGAGCTGCGTAGTGCCCACTGGTCATGTTAGCAAGTTCCCCATGTTTCTCCAATCTTGACGTCTTCGTGTCCACTGGCGTACCTGGAGTAAGCCTTCGTCTTGCCCAATGGGCTGGTAAATGCGAACGGTTCGGTAGGTACACGCAGCTATGCAGCCGGAGACCTCGTCAAAGGCGACGGCCTCGAGAGGTGTCTCGTCGTCATCGTAGATAGTCTGGTGGAGGGTTTCGTGGTCGCCGAGGATGGCAAGTGCGTTTCCGCTGATGTACGTCTGGGGGGGTTAGCTTGCTTCGGAGTAGACACAGAAGCCATTCTGACACTCACAATAACACGCCGAGATTCCCAGCAGCCCGTCGAGAGGGCCTGCAGACGGGCTTCTGGCCTGCCCGGAAGGACGGCCTTCATTCCTACCGAGGATGATGCAGTCGAGGGCACATTGCGGTTGTAAGGGTGCCTAGCAGTGCGCAGAGAGCTGGCCGGCCGTGGCTGGCGAGTGGGAACGCGCGACGGCCCCTGGGATCGACGATGCTGTGAGTCGGCCGTTGGGAGGGAAAGGGAGACGAGAGGCTCGCGAAATCGGAAGGACGGGGAAGCAGTCAGGAGACTCTTGGAGCTTGCGCGTGCTGGAGCTTGCGGCGCTCGGGCAGGGATGGCGTTTGCTTAGGCGGCACTGGAGTAGACGAGGCAGTAGGATCTGCCGGATATAGAGTAAGGGCGAGGGTTGTCTTGTTGGTAGAGCGGTTTGGGTATGCACAACAAAAGAAAAGAGGGACAGAAGCCTGGACGGACGAAACTTGTGAAAGGCCACCAAAACGCGAGATGCTTTTGGTGCTAGCAGAGCCGTGCTAATTAAAGAGAGTTCCTAACCAGGGAAGGAGCGACCCCTACACCCAAAAGAGCTTGCGTGCTGCAACGGTCTCAGTTGGTGGCGGCCTGCCATTGGCTGGTTCCAGCCGCAAACCCGTCTGCGCTGCGCCTTACAACCGTGGCCTGGCCATGCGCTCCCAATCGCAAGTCACTTGCTCGGACTGGTTCTTGGGGCAGGCCACAGTTCTTTGGATCTGCTATTCCAATGCCGCCCAATTCTGGTGCCCCCATTTGGCCCGCAACCTGGGGTCTGTGAAAGTCCCTCAAAACAGCTACATGTGGGGGTTAGCTGTTCACTATTGGGTCACTATTGGGTGTTTCTTCTGCTGTTGCATGCGGCAAGATAACATTTGGTGTTTGGACTCCAAATGCCTCTTATTCTTCGGGTTATCGACGCCTGCACCGAAAAGGCTTGCATCAACCCATGCATGCAACCACACCTGGAATCGGAGCCGGGGCTGTGGTTCCTGCGAGATTACAATGTGCAGTTTTTTGGCGTGATGCTGGCCTGACGGGCCATTCAGAGAATTCCCAACCCAGGGCTTTTCTTTGTCTCTCGATTATATGTCCAAGGTTTTTACAATTGGTCCTACAGGCGCTATGATGCAGCTAAAATAAAACCGCACGGCAAATATGTACTTTTGATGGTATGAGGTGAGTGGCACGACCCAGGCCGTCCAATATGGATGTTAAAATGCCATTGCCAGGACGGCCTCGGGTCGTATGGCCAAGATGATATCCGGGGTGGGCAATTCCCGTCTTGGTCTGCAGAGCACAAGTTGTGACGTTTTTGTCCTTGCTTCTGTTTGTGTGCGCCGCCCTACCCTTGGGTTGCGTTTCTCACATTGCCCTCCTCGTCGTATCTTGCTTCTGCACGGCGTGTTAGTACATCGTCGAATGCCATTGGCGACCTGAAAACTTACTGAAAAACGTGTACGAGAGCGTCACCGTCTCGACACCCTTCATGTTGATGTCGTTGAGCAGGTCTGGGTCCAGGTAGAAGAACACCGGCATGTCCACGGTCTCGCCCGCCGCCAGCCGCTGCTCCTCGAAGCAGAAGCACTGGATCTTGCTAAAGTATGCCGCCGTCTGTGCCGGAGTAACACTGTAGGTCGCCACGCCGATAATGTCCTTGTCGCTGTTGTTCGTTGCCGTGTAGAAAGCTAGGGCCGTCTCGCCTGGCAGTACCCGCACCTCGCGCTGCTGTGGTGTAAACTTCCACGGCAGGACATCCGAAACAGATGCGTTGAAAGTAACCTTGATGCGTTTGGCGTCCGTCACGGGCACAAGTCGGCTTGAAATGTCCTTGTCGTCATTGCCGCCGGGGCCGTGGGCTCGGATCGGCTGGCCACCCCATCCTGTCGTTTGGCAGATCTATACAAGTTAGTACAGACAGCCATTGAGGTATCTGCTCGGCTCCATCCTCCATATTCAAACTGACCATTTTGTACAAAGGCACTGAGCCGTAGGAGAGCCCGGCTGTTGCCAGAATGACACTCATAGCGTAGTACCTGGAAAACACATGTTAGTGTACCGAGTGGGGAGATACGTAAAGAGTTGTCCTGGGACCTGGTCTAGATCGTACATTGTTGATCTGTTGCGCATCTTGTAGAATGCCCGCACGCCCTCCATCTCAGGCGAATGCGTGTTCGGTGACGGTGGTCTTGCCGGCGGAGGCGTGGGCTGACCCTGAGCTCGCCGGGCATGGCTGCCGTTGAAGGAGCGGCGCAGGAGCAGAGCTGGCTGCTGCTGCTTGCTGCGGCACCGCAGACATGGCTGAAGGAAAGACTGACGCGAGAACCGCGCAACTGGCCGTATTATGGACTCCATGATGAGTCTGTGGTTGTGCTGGAAGCTCGGAGTGTTGTTCGAGCTGCGAGTGTCTCCGGCAGGTGGTGCAAGCTTGAAAAGACGTTTTGACGCTACGGGGATTGGCTGGGATTTGGCCAAACCCCGCTAACCAAATACTGACAGTGGATATTATGCAACTATGTAGTAATTGGACGAGGCTTCAGAGGGAAACGATTGATTGGGTCTGTCTTTAAAAGATGAAAAAGAAAAGTACATTCAGAGAGATATATTGAAAGGTGGGAATTTTTGCAATTGATGGTATGTAAAAATTCGTATATTTGTGCGCCTATATTGGAACAAATTCATGTCGCTTGGTATATATTGCTGCTAAGATACAATTTCCCCGGCTTCCCCTGTGTCATATTTACTCCTTCCTTCTTCTTTCCCGCCTCCTTCACGCCGTCTTCACTGCCTTCGCCTTCCCGTTCAGCGATACCCCATTCGTCGCTGGCACCTTTGCCTTGGAGGTCAGAGCCTTCTGTTTGGAGCCGAAAGCAACGTTGTACACCTTATCGAAAATGCCAACGAAGAAGATTTGGATGAAAAGCAGGATCAGCCGCAGGATCCAGTCGATGATGCCCAGCTTCGGTGCCTGGCCCCGGCTGTAGGTGGAGTCGACCAGCTCAAATGGCAGCTTGGCGCCGAGGTGCTCCGACGCGACGGCCAAGCCGCTGGTGAAGCCGTCCTCGTGGAAGCCGTACTTGGTCCAGGCTCCGGCATAGCTGATGCCGCGCTTGTTCTGGATCGTGTCCAGCAGCTTCTGGGCCTTGACCGTTGACACGGTGTAGATGGGGTGCTGGTAAGTGTAGCGGCCTTGGACGGTCGACTCGGCGGGCTCGGTAAGGGGGTTCAGAGTCACCAGCACGTCGCCGAACGTGTTTGTGGGGATGTGCTGAAGGATGTTCATGTTGTAGGTCAGGGAGACCTGGTCGATGGTGGAGGATGCGGTGGAGGTTGGCGGCTTCGAAGACGAGACGGAGAGGTAGTTCCAGCTAGACCAGGCTTTGCGCGCAGCCGGGAGGAGCGAGACGTCGGAGTGCAGAACTGCGACATTCTCGGACGTCTGGAAGCTGCCCAGGATCTGCTTCTCTTCCTGGGTGGCCGTCGCGCTGATGATGTCATAGGCCTGGTCGCCGTGGGTGGCCAGAACAACGTGGTCAAAGACATCCGACAAACCGCCCTCGAACTCGAGGCTGACGCGGCCGTCGTGCTCGTTGGCAAGAGTGCGCACCGGGGTGTTGAGGAGCAGGTGGTTGGGCGGGAAGCCGCGCGTGACAAAGTCGACGTATGACTTGGCCCCGGATGGGATGGTGAGCCACTCGGGGCGGCGCGACAGCGTGGAGAGGAGGTGGTGGTTCCACAGGAAGCGCACCAGGGTTACGACGGGGAACTCGAGGGTGCACTTCTCGGGTCGCGTGCTCCAGACGGCCGCTGTCATGGGGATCAGGTAGTCATCGCGGAAGGCGTGCGAGTAGCCCTCGCGCTCGAGGTAGTGGCCAATTGACTCCTCCTCGGCATCGGCAGTCGGGCCCTCCTTGCTACCGAGGACGTCGAGGGCAAACTGGTTGAAGCGCAGGGTGTCAAAGATGATGCGCCACATGCGCGGCGACAGGATGTTGCCGCGCTGGCAGAAGAGCGTGTCGATGCTGGTGCCGGCCCATTCGAATGCGCCCTTGTCGCGTGAGACGCTGAAGGTCATATCTGTCTTTTCCGTGGGAACCTTGATCTTGTTGAGGAAGTTGATGAAGTTGGCTGCGATGTTAGCTGTAGCTCAGACGTACCCGGGGCTCTGCCGGCCAGGACTGCTTGGAGTCAGGCAACTTACGATAAGTGGCCGTGTTCATGACAATGAAGCCAGTGTCGACCTTGGTGCAGGCCTTTCCATTTCTCCACTCGACGGTGTTGGTGTGGCCGCCGAGGCGCTCGGCTGCCTCGAAGACGTAGACATCGTGAGGTGTCCGGTTGAGGGCCCAGAGCGCGGCAATGCCTGCGCTGCCAGTGCCGACAATGGCGACCTTTTTCCTGGGGATGGAGTCAGGCATTGTGATAAAAGATGGAAGAAGGCGAGGCGAGAGGAGCAGGAGAGGCGAGACAAGAAGAGAGAGGGGAGTGAGAGGTGCAAAAGCAAGGGAGACAAAAGGCCACGATGCTAGCAAGCTAAACGGACGGACAGCTAGTAGCGGCACAGCGACACAGCGACACAGCGACAATGGCAAAGAGAAGCCTCAGAAACAATCAGGAGCACACAATGAGATGATTAGACGGCGCAACAGAAAAAACAGTGGTATGAGCGCATTATGGACCGAGAAACCCAAAGACCAAAGCCGAGCAGCCAGCGACACAGCCAGCAACTGGAACCCAATGCCCCTAGAGACGCAAGAACACCAAAGAAGCTCAGCTTAAGCTGTCCACCATGATGGCTCGACCAGCTAGCTGGCCTAGTTCGATTTTGTGGAGATCGTCCAGAGGGAGGTTGGTGACGCCATGTGCCGGTCCAGCTGAAAGCTAAGGGCTGCTGGCAGGGGTCTGGTGCAAAGTACGGCACTAACAGGGAGCTGGACAACTGGAAATATTCCAGCTGCGGGTGAGACAAGACACTGCAAAAAAGGTGATATCCACCTACTTACTCGGACTTGGAGGCTGCCATGTGGAAGCGCGTTGGCAGGCTGTAAGTTATACGAAGGATCTGGCTCGTATGCAGGCGAACTGTGGCGTCTCTAACACGCCTTCTGCCCAATTGACAAGCTGACAGGCCAACAGAATAGCAGGTAATAGCAAGAAAGACTAACAGTCGACAGGTCCAAACTGGCTGCAAAAGATGGTGATGGTCACGACGCCAGTCAGCAACAAATGCCAGCCTGAAACAGGCCTTTGTCTGAGCACTGCTGCTCTACGGCTGCACGCAAAACCGCGCTTGGACGTCTTCGGCCGGCTTGCTGGCTGGCCCCGGCACTGCGCAGCTTTTAGGCTGTACACTACGGAAGCGTCCCTGGGACTGGAATGGCCGACGGCCTCCACCAGCTATTACCACGAAATTTAAGAGCTTGCAGATTCTTCATATTTGTCCGACGCCCTTTGTTTCTGTCGAGCCTTTGTCGCGTCCAGGGCGATTGTTTGACGTCGCTCGCTAGGCCTGCGATGGATGCTGGCCTTTTACCCAGTACAGGCTGTCTACGGCCACCACAAATGCCAGTCGTCAACAAGTGCCGCATACTCTTCTGCAGTCGCTGCAGCTGGCTCACATCGGCTCGTGCTAGCCGGCAGACTACACATCCTCTTGCAGCAGGATGCACACCACCATCTGCAGCGACGTGCCCCCCGTCAGTATCTTTTGCTGCAAGACAGGCAGGCCGGGAATTGACCGCTTCTTCTCTCGCCGTAGCTGTATCTCCGGGTCGGGAAACATCGTTCCAGGGTCAGGTAGTTCTTGGTGGCCCTCAGGCATTATCGCACAACGCCGGGCCACTATTCGAAATAGGATGTCGAGGCTCAACGGGACTGGATACTCACGTTGCGCGCATTGCTGCACGCACGAATACCCAATTCTTTAAAGCACCGCCCACAAGACACTTTTACATGCTGCAGATCAATCTCCCCGTTTTAGACAACTCACCGCGCTCGTGAAGATTGATGGTGCGCGGCGAGCCTTTATTCTGCATTCTCGGGTGAATCAACTTTGGAGAGAAAAAAGGGAGAGAAAATCCCAAAGCAAAATTTTTGAAAATTCATTGAAATACTGAAATAGCCCCACTTCAGAAAGCCAAAATATCACGTGCTACATCACATGAATGGAGCTCATTGTGGCACATGATCTGCGGCGCAGCCGGACATTCGTAACGGTTCTGAGGCTGCCATCTTCCCTGACAAAGACCAACGATACAACGCAAAGACAGCCGTTTCTTTTGTGTTCTGCATCTCCCATCACTCTCTCGACGACCGACGATCCTTTGTTTCAACGCCTGCATTTCCTCTCAAGACTCACCTAGCGTCCGCTGCCCGAATCCCGTAACAAAACCACATTCACCCCCTTGCGACAGCACACTAAGCAGCAGCCTTATTTCCCTCCCTCAGCGACAATGTCCAACCCCCTCGATACCGATGCCGGCTCTGAGCTGTTCACCAGCTATGAGGCAGAGTTCAACATTGTCAAGACAGACCTCTCGCAGAAGCTCGAGCAGATCCCCGAGCTGTCCGGCGAGCCGCGCAAGGCTGCCATCAGCCAGGCCGAGCGTGCCCTCGAGGAGGCCGAGGAGCTCGTCGGCCAGATGAAGCTCGAGAAGCAAGCCATCCCATCGGCCAGCCGCTCCCGCGTCAACCAGCGCTTCCGCAACTACCAGACCGACGTCGATGCCTTCCGCCGCAAGCTGCAGACCCTGTCCGACGACCGCGCCGCCCTCTTTGGCAGCCGCTACACTGACGACCCGGCATCCGGTTCGGCCGCCGACCTGCAGCTCGAACAACGCCAGCAGCTGCTCTCGGGCACCGAACGGCTGGACCGCAGCACGCAGCGCCTCAAGAACAGCCAGGCCCTGGCAAATGACACCGAGGCTATTGGCGCGAGCACGCTGGCTGACCTGGGCCGCCAGCGCAACGTGATTGAGCACACGACCGGCATGCTGCTCGAGAGCGAGGGCTATGTCGACCGCAGCGTCAAGACGCTCCGCGGAATGGCTCGTAGGTACTGTACCTCCACGTTCCCCCAATATAACACATGTCTGTCCATTTTTTTTGTCCCATGCCACATACTAACTACTCAGGATGGTTACAAATCGGGTGATCACCATCTCCATCATCACCGTCCTCGTCCTTCTCATCGTCGCCGTCATTTTCAGCAAGTTCAGATGATTTCTTTTTAAACAAGACTGGAAGAATACATTGGTCATTAGGAATAGGCGCTTCTGGGAGTTTCTTTATTAAACATGTGTGCATGACGCTCTTTTTCGTCTTTTTTACTTTTCCGTTTTCGCTGCATTTTCTGTCGGGTGGTGGACGAGCCGGCTGTAATAAATATCCAACTTTGACATTCGCTATAAATTTGATTTGAGCATCACTGCGTTTTCACTTTCCTTATCGCTGTATATTGTGAAGTTTTTTTTAAAAAAAAGATAATTTTTGTCTAATGCCTAAAACAGAAACATGCAAACTATGTAATGAGTACTAGAAAGAACAAAACACCCGAGCCCAGGGGCGACAAACAAGGGACAGAAAGGCATGCATAGCATGCATCAAAGCAAGCAATAAAACAAAAAAGTACCTCAGCGTTTCTTGGGGAAGGGCTTGGAAACCCGGCCAGCGCCGCCTCCTTGTCTCCGCTTGTCCTCGCCCAGACCACGACGGCCAAACGAAACACCGCCCCGGTTGCCGCCCCGGCCACCACCACCGCGGAATGGCTGCTTCTCCCTCCGGTTGCCAGGACTTGTCCGGTCGAGGTGCTTCTTCACGGCAGCAGCGTCAGACCGGCCCAGAGTAGCACCGCCTTCGTCATCGTCGTCGTTGTCGTCCTGGCCCTTCTTGTTCGACCACTTGAGCTTGCCACGGAAACCGCGCTTCGGCACGTCCTTGCCCGACACGGCATCCAAGTAGGCGTTGACGCCGTTGCCGGCTCCACCATCGGCATCCTGCATGTCCACGTCCATGCCGTCTCCAGCGCCGTCATTGTCGCCGCCGCCAATGATAAGCTTGCCGTCGGCATTGAACTTGACCTTGGTCTTGTTGGGCTTGCGCATCTGCACGGGACGCGTAGACGAGATGCTGGCCATGGCATTGCGGCCCAACAGATCCAGAGGCTCGCCGTCCTCCTCAATGATATAGGCCTGGCCGCCCTTGGCGCCGCGCTGCTTCTTGTTGCCAGCGGTAGCACCGCGCTGCTTCGACTGCCCATTGTTGTCGTCCTCGGCATCCGAGTCGTCGTCCGAGCTGCTGTACAGTGCCTCGTCGAATCCGCTCTCGAACCGTCCCTTCTTGGCAGTCGCATCCTCCTCTTCGCCGTCGTCGCTCCCATCGTCCACCTCCTCGAAAGCAGCCTTCTTCTTCTTCTTGTTCCGCTCCTTGGTCTTGCGGATATTGTTGATCAGCTTGCGGTCCGCCTCGGGGCAGTACTTGTTGACAGTGTCGAAGCCGAAACGGCGCACCATGCGCTCCAGGATGTGCTTGACCTTGGCCCGGAAGTGGCCCTTGTGCTCGTGGCCCCAGACCATCAGGTTGGGGATCAGAGTTGCCAGACGCGGCCGCATCATCTCCTCGGGCAGGCTGATGGCGCAGACCTTGACGAAACCCAGGACACTGCGCACAATCTCGCGGTTGTTCGACGTCAGAAACAGGTCGACTGTCTGGACCAGATCGCTCAGCGACTGCCTGTCCAGAATGTCGTGGAACTCGTACAGGGTGCGCGTGATAGCAGTGATCGAGGCCGATATCATGTGCGGGGTGCTACCTGCCAGACCGGCGCTGACCATGGTGAAGAACTCTTCAATGCTGGCCCTTGCTGCGGGGGCATCCGAAGCCATGTTTGGCACCTTGGCGATGTCGATCTTTGTACCCTTTGCCTCCACCATGCGGGTGCCCATGAGAACCAGCAGCTCGAACGCCGAGGAGCGGGCCCGCTCGTTGCTCTCCTTGCAGCAGATCACTACCTCGGACAGCGTAGCCGGGATGAAGTGCAGACCGTTGTCGGGGATGAGGGGAAGAAGAGCAGCCAGTGCAGCCAGACGCTCGCGCCGCGCTGGTGCAGTCACCTTGTCCGCGCTGGCTAGGATCATGGCCTGGAGCTCTTGGTGGCGCTCTGTCAGAGCAACCTGACCAACCTCCGACTCGGCCAGACGGGGGATCATCTTGTAGGCCTTCTTCTGCAGCTGCGGGTCGTCATCTTTGTTTACGGTCAGAGCTGCAATCTCAAACAGGGCTGAGTAGCTCTCCCGCGGCAGATGCATGGCCATTGTGATAACAAGATCCATCAGAGTGTGTGTCGTAGATGGAACCTGTGTCGCAGAGTTGTTGGAAGCAGATCCCTTCTGCTGTGGCTCCTGTAGGGCAGCAGCCAACATGGTACAGACTTGGTCAAAAGATTTGACCAGATCTGGCACAGGGGTGATACTGAGGAAGGCATTGATGGTCTGCAGGACGGGGCCACGGGATTGGGCAAGAGTCTGTCCGTAGACGTTGAACAGAACAGCCAGGTACTGGCTCGAAAGCGAGCCGAGATGTTCCAGGTTGGCCCGTGCCTCGGCCTTGGAGACCCGGCACTGCAGGTACAGGTCGTCCTCCACATCTTCGATGGCGGCAATCAGCTGGTTGGATTCGATAAGCGTCCTCAATGCCCGGCAGACGTCGTGGCGCAGCTCAACCTGCTGGTAAAGAACATTGGCCAGCAGCTCCGCAAACTCGGAATCAAACGCCGTACGCAGGTCGAGAGGCAGGTCGCAGAATGCAGGCAATATGGACCAGATCTGCTGCACAATGGTCTCGAAGATCTTGATCTCGGTAGTCTTCTCCTTTTCCCCGTTGTCTATCACCGTCTGGTACAAAGCGTTGCTCAGAGTCACGAATTCTGTCCGGAAGTCGGCAAGGTTTGTGTTTGTGGTGTAGTCACGGAAGAGAGGCAGCAGCCAGGCACGGCCGGGGTGGTCAGGAGAGGCGCGAGTAAGGTTGTGCGGGAGGATTTTGAGGATAGCCCCAGGACCCATTGCCCTGATAGCTTGGCCGATCAGCTTGTCGGCCTCCTTCTTGGCAGAAAATGCCTGGCTCCCACGCAGGTCGCCGATGGTTTTGGTGATGTCGAGCAAATAAGGATTGGATTGCCAGCGCAGCGCTTCGTACATGGCTTCGAGGACGGTGTACACCTCTTTTGTGGCAGCCTGATACCGTACAGTGAGCAGATTCTCGGCCTGCTCGGCCAGCTTCGAGAAGATCTTTTCGTCGTAGATCGAAGGCTCCAGGATCACCTGCTTGGGAATGCAATTGGCGAGGAACGAAACAAGGCACTCGGCACCTGAAAGACGGATGTTCTCCAGGGGCGACTCCAGGTAGGGGGCGACCATCTCAAACAAATCTGGTAGCTTGTAGAAGGTATCTTCGGGTTCAACCTGGGCAGAGACATCGTAACCACGCGACAAAACAGCAATCCATGGAGGGAGAAGCTGGGTGTCGTTGGGGGCAGGCCGGAGTTCGGAAATGATTTCCATAAGACGGTTCAGCTTGGATGAAGCAATTTGGTCGCTCATGCCCTGGAAGATCAGCTCGAACACTTCGAGCACAGCGACGGACATGTGGTCGTTGCCGGTTCGTGCGATCGCCATGAGCAACTCGCAGAGCACATCGATTCTCTTGCTTGGCCAACCGGTGCCGGATGATGCAATCTCGCGAACCAGCTGGAGTGCATGGAACAATTCTGGGTCGTGCATGGGTTGTGATCCGGAGCGCTTATCCTTCTTCGACTGGCTGGCGCGCTCGGCCAGGCTTCTCAGGCTGGCCATGGCCGTCTCGGCGCACATAAGACTAGCTGGGTGGTCCAACTCTACACCCTGGGGGCGGGAGTCGAGAACTTTGTGCAGGGCCTCCAGTGCCCGCTTGCGCACCTTTGGCCGGGGGTCAACCGACAGCCTCAAAAGGCCTGCCATGGCTCTCCGTGAGCTAACCTGCTCGACTGAGAGGTCCCATGACGCGGCATTCTGGGCCAAGAGTAGTGATTCAAAGCAGCCAATCGACGGCCGTATAATAGGAGCATCGGCTTTGCTTTGCTGCAGAATTGGTCCCAGAGATGACAGGATTTGTGTGAATTTGGAACGGAGCAGGACGGCGGGGGTGAAGGGCGCGACGACGTCAAGGAGGTAGATGGTGGCAGCGGTGTTCTTGCTGGACGGATCCTCGTTGGCGCATTTTATAAGAATAGTGAGGATAGACGTGAAGTAGCTTGACGGTGTGGCCTCTATATTTTGTCCCTTGATTGTCGACTCGACCAGGTTGAGGATGGTGGCGGTCTGGAGGGAGAACGAAGGCTTTGGTCAGCAGTAGCACAGCGAATCAGGCGGGATCGGTGGTCCTTACATGTTTTTGGCTCTCCAGGTTTGGAGACCGAATTTTATCAAAACGCTCAGCTAGAGTAGGCTCGGCCATCTTGCTCACAGTCGTTGACCAACCTAAGAATGCAAAATGTGTGATGGTGTTGGCGATGTTCGCCCAAGACGGCAGAAAAAAAAAGTTTTGGTGGTGATAAGAGTCGAACTTTTTTTTTGTTATCTTATCGTGTTTAGTGGTGCCCCGCAAGCCTACTACAATGTAAATCCCATGAGCGGGATATGACACGTGACCATCCTCAAGATCAGACCTGCACAGTGCTAGCAACACTGGCACGTTAATGGTCGCGGGCACAAGGAGGCAAGTTCGCAAGACTGAAACGGGGATGTGTATCTATGTGCTCAAAGCAGTTTGTCTTCTGGCCCAAAATTAAAACAACAAAGAATGAATGACTCCCAAACTTGACGTCGCCTTCGTGAAAGCCTTCCGCCCCAAAAAAGAAAAACAGAGAAAAGGGGGCCCCATTTATGAAAACTCGTTGTCAGCCTCCTCGATCTTGGATTTGATCTGTAGTAGAATCGTCGTCTTCCACTTGTCCAGCTTGCTGATCTTGTCGTAGTTGAACAAGTGCTCTGCGAACTTGTCCGATTCGCCTTCTTCAACGTCCTGTGTCAGGTCCACCAGCAGTTGATGTTCCCGCTGGGCGGCGAAGCCTGGATCTTGGTCCCTGTAGTTGTCCAGGGCACGGTTCACTGCAACCAGATCTCCAGTCGCGAGATGGCAGAGACCGGCCTTTAGGAAGTAGTCCTTGACTGAGTAGCGCATCAGGTTGCTTGCAAGCGACTGCTTTGCCACCTTTTCGTACTGCTCGATGGACTTGTAGTAATCTCCATTAAGCGCCGAAATATCAGCTACCTTCAGCCAGTTTTTGTTGGCGAGACTGTTATAATGAGAGAAAAGTTAGCAGACAGTCCAGCTAGTAGGATCGCAGGCGAGAAAACGTACGCTTGAGCACCGTCGCCTTCGTACCAGGAGGCCGCGTTCTCGTAACACTCCAGGGCTTGCTTCACGTCGCCGATTTCCAGCTCGTAGATCTCTGCCAGGTCTTCTTCTTGCTTTGCCGCCCGACGGAAGTTTCCCCGCATCGTGTAATGCTGGATGGCCTCCTTCAGACACCGTGCCGCATCTTCTGGACTCTCTTTGCGGTAGGACTTGAAGGCATCGGCCATGGTGTTGGCGGCATCGTCGGGTTCCTTCAGGTTGTTTCGCTGGATGGACGCGGCTTTCTCGAACGCCTTTCCGGCTTCCAGGTCTGCAAGCAAAGAAAAGTATCGTTAGACTTTGTTCTTCTTATATTTGAAGTTTAGGGAATGGTGAGAACATACTCAGTTTTTGCAGTCGAAAGGCATTTGCGGCCTGGATGAACATATCGGATGCATCCATGTACTTCTGCTCCCGGCTTCCGAAAAAGCCGAAGCCGCCACCAGCTCCGGCGAGAGCTTTCTCGGCCTGTTAAACCACGCTTCTGTTAGTAGACTGCTCCCGGAAAGCCTCTCACTGCTGCTGCCTTTCAGCATGGACTGACCTTTGCCAACAAGGCACGCGGATCTTGGGCCATGGCGGATATATGCGGGGTAAGTCGTCTGCGACAAGAACTATCGATGGTGACTGTTGTGCGCCGGGTTTGTTCGGAGGGTCGACCAAAGTATCGTATTGATTATTATCGCTCGTTAAAAGAAGCGACTGAGATTCGTTAACAAGACAACAACGAATGTTCTTTCGGCACTGGGGAAATGTCGTCGGCGGCGGGGGGAAGGTTCAGGCGTTGGAGGCGAAGCTATGACGCCGACGGCTGTGGCTGGTGCCTTGACGAAAAGTGGGGTATCACACAACGCTGTCGCATTGTGCAAGAATTCTAGTTTCCAGTGTGTTTTAGCTTCGACGTTCAGCTGCCTTTTGTTTTTGTTTTTCAAACGCATGCGTAGAAGGCATCAAGAACGGCACTTACCCACAGAAGGACAGCATGGCATCAATTACACGGAGTCCGTTTTGGGGCTCACAGTTACGGACTGCAGAAGGGCTCCCAAGACAGCTCCGGTGTCTGCAAACGCTGCGATATGGCCGCCAATTCTCAACATCCAGCCCCTTAAAGCAAAACAGCAACACAGACGTGGGAAAACTCCTCGAGCAGCCGACCTGGTCCGTCCGCTCCCTTCTTTCCGACAAGAAAAACCCAACTTCTGCAGACGATAATGCCGACGATGTCACGCTAGCACAGCTTCGTCACCTGCTACGCTTGTCTGCGCTCCCCTTCCCCCCATCGACGGAAGAGCAGAAGCAGAAGCTTGACACGCTGCGAACCCAGCTTCACTTTGTCCGCGACATTCAAAGTGTCAATACGGCTGGCACCAAGCCACTCCAATCTATCCGAGATGAAACCCGCGAAGGCCTGAAGGAGCAGGCCATTGGGGTGAAAACCCTGGAGCAGGCATTGCTACAGGAAGAATCGTTCGGCCACAACAGACGACCGCGTAGGCGAAAGCGAAAGGTGGACACGTCCGGAACAGAGAACTGGGATGTTCTTGGAAATGTGCCTCGGAAGGCGGGGAAATACATTGTTGTCAATGGCACCGAGCAATGAAAGACGTTCAAATAAAAAAAGGCTATTCTGTAGCTGGTCTACATAACAACTGAGCTACTAAAGGTAAGAATCAAACACCTCATAAAAGTTCCGGTAAAATCAAGGCGGCCCCAGAAGAATGCTACTACTTTCCCTGGCCCCGGGTCTAACGTGATGCAGTGCCCAATTAACAATGACTTCCTTCGCCGTCGAAGCTCGACCCATGCAATGGCACATCGTAATCACTACTACGCAATTTGCATTGCTTGGAATTGAGTCTCAAGCTTCCTCTTGTTCCCCCGCTTCCGCCCGCCCCTACCAGTCTTGTCTGCTGGCTTGTTGTTGTTGTTCTGGGGGACGGTCTCTTGAGTGTATTGCTTTTCCGTCAACGCAAGTGCTTCCTCGGTCTTGGCTACTTCCTTCATGTCCAAATCCTCCCAGCCGACGTCTTTGAGAATTCTGCCGACGAGTTGGGCGTATCGGAGATGACTGGTCACTGGCTTGGTTGCATCGACATTCTCAATGCCATAGACCCCCTTGATCCGCTGGAGCCCGGCCACACCGAACTGGACGCAGCTTGTGCGGTGCAGGAACCCAAGCATGGAATCATTCTCTGCAAAGACATTGATCACGCGGCCTGTCACGACGCTTCGGAGGGCTGTCCAGACTGTGGAGGCCGACGGAGCTGGCGTGCCCATCATGATAACGTTTTCCACGTGTCCGAAAGCTCGCCGCTCCGACAGGCTCATGAGGCAAGTGTATATGACACGAGCGCCAAGGCCATAGCCGAGAAGTGACACGCCTCGCTCTCCCTGGACTTTGTTCACAATGGCATCGGCCAGAGCCATGCCCACTTTGTCGGCTCGCACCATTCCGACGCTCCAAGGGTTGTCGACGATTTTGCTGGTTTTGAGTAAACCTCCAGGCCACTTAAATTCCTCGAGACTAGCAAAAACTGCATGAGAGAAGATTTGTTAGCGTTGTGTAGCAACCAGAAAAACTGGATTTAGAGTGACCACGGAAGCTGGAATAGCATACCATCACGACTGCCAAACTCTTTTTTGGCATTCTGCCAAGCCAAACTGGTTGCAATGGTTTCGAGAGAAGCGCCTATCTTCATCAACGTTTCCTGTTCCCAGCCCAGCGCGTACGCTTCGCTCCTATCGCCAAGAATACGCCAGGGGTTGACAGCGTCGCCTTCCTGCAATAACCAGCCACTAATACCAATGGACAGTCGCAGTCGTCGGCAATCAGCAGGCAGATCCTGGCCTTGACGAACCTCGATGGTTTGCTCACAGTGAAGTGGAAGGAGCGCAATATCCTGTATGTCCTTGGTGTACGCCTCAAGAGTCTTTGCAGCCGAGCCGCGGGGCCCACAAATACCGAGGAAGATACAAGTTGCAAGGCCTCCATCGGCCACTGTCCCGATGGTGCCCAGTGTGCTTGCTGTTGCATAGGGACTCAGTCCAACACCTTTGCCATGACAGCCAATTCTAGCGCTCTTCAGAGGAGCTGCAAGAGCGTTTGGAGCTGCGGCAATGGTGCTTGCGGCGGACCTCGCCCGCCTATCCTTTCTCGGCTCCTCAGACTTCTTCTGCATAATGTCCGGGAACATGCTATTGGCAGCAAAGGAGAGGCTTTTGGCAACACGCATTTCATCCTCTGAAACAGTGCGCAGAGGAACCCGCAAATGCGAGGCCATGCGAAGGAGGAACTCGCGAGAGTAAGCTGGGTAACTCTCCAGGGATAGAAGCAGCAGAAGCATTACGTGCAGAAGAAGTTGACGTTTTTCGAGGGAGAACTGTGTCAATGTCTGCATGCTTGACTGGGCTCCATTGTTCGTGTTCGAGTTTGTTGTTCCTGCATCGCACTGATGTTAGCTCATTCTGCGTTTCTCCGCAACCGGCCGTCTTCCACTTTCCCTTGTCCCTGTAAAGAAAGGAACGGGCGAATCAATGAATGAGTGCCAGGTGTCGGGTGCTAACAGGACTTACCAGCGACTGTCCCGCGGCCTCCAGGACCGCTACCCCTTCCTAAGGAAGCCCCCCCAGACCTGCCGGCTCCCCTCCCAGCCTGCCTGGTCATCGGTTTGCCGTTGGGCGGCCTTCCGTTCTGATGGGACTGCGATGGCGAGGGTTCTTTGGCCACTGAAATCTCCGAGATTCTCTTGATGAGGGCAGCATGCCATTTTTTGAAAGTTGCGAGGGCCTCTTTCTTCAGCTCACTCTGAACACCCCCCGCATCATCGTCATCTTCTGCTAGGCTCTTTGTGGCGTTGCCGTCTGTCTTGGCCTTTGCTTCTGTGACGTTGGGTTTGCGGTCGCCGATAATGTTCACCTGCATGTCAGCTAGCGGCTGTGCGGTCGGCTGGTCAAAGGCTTGCCGGATCTGATGCTGCATAGCGTCTGTGATAGTCGCAGCAATATTGGTCAGTTCATTCTTGTGAGCCGGGGTGAGGAAGGCACTCAGATCTGCCTCTCTCCGGACTATGGCGGCTGCTTTGCTGCCTCCTCGCTGCGAGTTGCGGGGGGCCATTTTGTCTTGTGTCTCAGATGTTGGCGATGGAGTATCCGCTGAACAGGGCGATTGGGGGGCTGTTGAACCAGATACTGGATCGGTAGCTAAGCATGGCTCGTCAAGCGTTGGGAGCTCCGTGGTCTCTTTTGTTGATGCAACCGGAGCAGAGGAGGGTGACGGGGGTCGGGAGGAAGAAGCCATTTTTGAGTGAAGGACGCTGGGCGCGCTTGGGGAAGCAGGCGCTGCTTGTTCTGGTTTGGGAAGGAGCAACTGGACGTAAAGACACGTGGGGATGATATGTCGCTGAAGTGATCGTTGCGGGCAACAGCGACTTCGGCATGCGTTTGGTGATGATGGTGAGGGTTCGAGGTGAAACTGGGGGAAGGAGCGATGGACAATAAGGCGGCGATGATGTGTTTATTGTTGCACGAGTTTGCTGTGTGTTTGGGCGTGCCTTCCTGTGCTGGGTGAAGTTCGGTCGCGCCTTCCTCGCCAAACGCCAGTTCTGGTGGTCGTGGCTTCCTGTTTTGGGCTGTTTTGTCTGCATGTTGTCCTTCCGTGAAAGAGCGTGTATCTGTCCCTTTGTGGTCATTTGCGACTGCAGCTTGCCGACCGGCATCATTGCTCCCTCGTTTGTGTAACGCAATGGCGATGCACAGCAACGGCTGCGGCTGGGGTGTAGGATGGCTCCTACCATGTCCGGTTGGACCTCGTTGGGCCTGGGCTGGCCTGGGAATACAGCAAGGGATCAGTCTGCGACGGTGGGGTCTGAAGCGACTGGTCATGGCCTGTTTCGTATATGCGTTGTATCATAGAGCGTCTTTGTGTGTATCCTTTGTGAGCAGAGTCTGCTGTCATTGTGCATGCACGCCCTGGCGGGTGTAAGTGAACCGTTTCCGTTTCCAGAGGGGACAGGGCTGGCCGTTTTAGGAAGGCACGATTGATCTAAACACAGCCGTCGCGCCTGTGCCTTCCGTTTCAGTTTTCTCGACGTATTATTAGATAAGCATGCCTTTCAGCCACAGGGTTGTCAAACGCAGCAGAGGTGGTAGCACAAATGCTTCATCGTTATCTCAGGCTGCTACGCATCGGCATCCCGTTCAACCCAAGCGGCAATCTAGCGCCTGGTTAGCTGGAGATCAGCGCGTGTACCTGGCGGTCTGCGTCGACCTGGCGTGTGGGCGGCCCTAGAGCAGCCAATACAGCATTAGATTACCCCAGGTCTTTTAGCGCTCCAGGGCCAAGGCACAAGCCTGCATGCCCCACTATTATTCCGGCACACTAAGCACTTCATGACGCAGCCACAGTCGCTTTTGGCTTTCCTCTGTGAGCAGCCTCCCCTGCACCCTACAACCCTCTTTACCGACCATCCTCGCGAGACCCCTGGCAATCTGTCGACGGGCTTCCCTATCCACACTGCTGGCCGGTGTCTTTGTTCCTCTTACCCACCGTGGACGCTACCTCGCGACAGGGCCCGCCACGCCCACTTCACCGCGTCTGCGTTCCTCTCCCCACTCGCCCCCCCCCACTGGCGGCGTGGGCAGCTTTTCCCTTTCCTAATGCCCGCCCCGAGCAGGCACCCCGTCTCGATGTCATGGCACGGCCACCACCAGCCTGGCCCACGGACTTGGCTCACCCGCCCGGAGACAGTGCTGACCTCGCACCGCGCCCGCGAAATCCCGGCTCCAGTAACACAGCATCGCGATCTCGCCACGGCCCCCGGCACGGCTCGCGTGCCTCTAACTTCGACCCTGGCGCCCTCGGCTCGCTAGACCTCGACCTCGACCTAGACCTCACGCAGCTGGCCGTGGATTCCAGCGACTCCGACTCCGAGTTCACTTCGTCGCGCCCCACGCAAAGGGCCGGCAGCAGCAGCCACGCCCGCTCGATGAGCAACCCATTCCCGTCGCTCTTCTCCGCCAAGAAGAAGAAAAAGGGCAAGGAGCCATCGGCCTCTGGGTTTGGCGACTCCGATTCGAGCGGCGTCGATGGGCCTGTGACGGCGTCGCGGAACGGCGGCGGGCTGCACACGGCCACCGCGGCTACATCCGGCCATGCTCCGCAGACACACTCCCGCCCGGGCCGCAAGAGCAGTTTCTCGACCGGCCCGTGCATCACCTGCGGGTCGATGGTGCGATGGGCCCAGGGTGTCAGCGTATTCAGGTGTAGTATCTGCCTGACGGTCAACGACCTGCCTCTCAAAGGACGACCAACAGAGAGCGGAAGCGGTTCGCAGCCAAAGACGGCACAGGCCGAAGACGGCACGTCTGGTAAGCAGACTGGACAAAAGAACACCTACCATGGGACTGAGTGGACCCGATTGCTAACGAGCGCTTGCTATTGTATTGCAGAAACAGGCCCAATCTCGGTCGAGCGTACTCGGTCGATCATTAAGAGATGCCTCCGCAAATACCTCGAGGCTGTGCTGTCCGACGTCGACGTGGGCCCTCCCCAGAGCTCGCCTCACAAGTCGCGACAGCTGACACCCTCTACTCTCCCCTCCACCTCCCCTGCCCCCGATTACATTTCTTATGCTCCCAATAAGCCTATTGACCGGCCGGTCGACCAACCATCGTCTAATGCCGGCCCATCTGATGCGAACGTCGGCCGGGCCCGCCGCCCTTCAACGCACATCCCTTACACACAAGCCACGGATGGCGTGAACCGGCAGCCCCCGAACACCAACCGGCCGTTGAGACACCATCATGGCAACGTTTCTCGTTCCGCTGCCGGGCCTGCCAAACCCGGAGCAGTTGCCTCGCAGGCGATACCTATACCATCTCAGGCTTCTCGCACACCTGCCGGCAGCCCGCCAAGCCAGGATGTCCCTGAGCCGAAAAAGATTTTCAAGGACCTGGAAGATTACATCGTTGCCCACTTCCTTGCTCCCGATTGCCTGGACTCGTCGTTTGTTCCTCAGAAACATGCACCTGCCTCTGCTACTGTTCGGCATCCGGTTGAAGCTACGGATGGCCAGCATGTTTCGGGCGGTGCCAAGAGCTCTCGCTCCTACATTAAGGGTGCGTCTAGCTCTGGGTACGCCTCTGCTTCTGCCCCCCCACCGGAAGAAGTAGACCCGAAAATGCTTCTTGCCGGCGATATTGCCGAGAACAGTTCTTGGTGGAGCGGCAGTCAGCGTCGCGGTCAGCCAAAGTATGCCGGAAGCGCCAGCCAGCATCATCGACGCACTAGTGAAAGCGGTAGAAACAGTTCAAGCAACAGTCGCGCTGCAAACGCCAGCCGCCCGATCCATATAGACTGGCCAGTAGTGGATGACTGGTTTAATACAGTTCTGAATGCAGGGGGGCTATGGACTGCGGTGTATGAAAGTCTTGTTGCGTCGGGTCTGTGTAAAGCACAGCCGAGCTTCATGCTGGAGCAAATTGAGGCCGGCATTTTGAAAGCACAGGAACACGCGCAGCGGCTGCTGCTTAAGGCGACAGAGACAGTGCTCAAGAGACCTGTGCGCCGTATTGGAGAGCTAGGCGACTACAGATTCCTAGTCATTGCCTTGGCCAACCCTCTCCTGCAAGCCTCATTTCGACCATTTTCCGGCCGATACCAAGTTGTTCAGCCGACGGCGGCAGCGGCTTCCTCGCGACCTCGAGGCAAGTCAGAAGCGGCAGCAAGCCGTCGCCCGGCCCCGCGCACCGGCCCTGCATCTGGACAGCACTCAGTTATCATCAAACGCATCCTAGGACTGATGTCCAACTCGCCGGATGATTGGCAAAGCCAGCTCACGGCTTGCTTTTCACAATTTTCAGACGGCCGTTTTATGCAGACGAAAGATCTCGTGGGCGGCTTCTTGGCGTACCGTCTTGTGCGGCACAATGAAAAGAAGGAGGAAACCAAGGCCGAGGTCACAGATGGCTTGGTTCCTAAGGTGTCGGCAGAGGCTTCTGTATCGTCGCTGCATGCAGCGCTGAACCAGTCGTCATCAAGATCCGCTGCCAACAGTAAGAAGACGAAGGCAGCGGACCAGAAAAAGGTCATCACGCACGGCGACGACTGGCAGATCAAGGCGGCAGTGCGTGTTTTGGGCATTTTGTTCAATGCCAACAACTACGCCTCCGAGAGAAAAGTCTTATTGAGTGACGGGACGTATTCGAGGACGACTACCGCAGAAGGCTCCAGCGCGCGCGCCCGTGGACGCGGCCAGATCCTGCCGACGTCTGACTTTTACATGGCCCTGTTAGACAATCTGGACCTGGTCGCAGACTTTGAGGCGTGGGAGAACAAGCGCAGCAAGTTTTCATTCTGCCAGTACCCGTTCCTTCTCAGCATCTGGGCCAAGATCCAGATCTTGGAATATGAAGCGCGGCGACAGATGATGAACAAGGCGCGCGACGCTTTCTTTGACAGCATCATGACCCACCGGAATGTAGACCATCATTTTATCCTCAGTGTGCGGCGAGACTGCCTGGTCGAGGACAGCCTCAAAGGGGTGAGCGAGGCGGTTGGAAGCGGTGGCGATGATGTCAAGAAAGGACTGCGGATCATCTTTAGCGGAGAAGAGGGCGTCGACGCCGGTGGTCTCCGCAAAGAGTGGTTCTTGCTACTTGTGCGAGAAGTGTTCAACCCAGACCATGGTACGTGTGCTTGAGTAACCCTCGCTGTCTTTCGCATTGCTAATCCGAGCAGGCATGTTCATCTACGACGACGAGTCCCAGTACTGTTACTTCAACCCTAGTTCATTTGAAACATCAGACCAGTACTTCTTGGTTGGTGTTGTTCTTGGTCTGGCTATTTACAACTCGACCATTCTGGACATCGCCCTGCCGCCGTTTGCATTCCGGAAGCTGCTCCTGGCTGCACCGCCAGCTACTGCCGGGCTTCCAGCTAGCCACCCTCGACCGGCCATGGCCTACACGCTGTCCGACCTTGCAGAGTACCGGCCCCGCCTGGCGAGGGGACTGCAGCAACTGCTCGACTACGACGGAGATGTGGAGTCGACGTTTGAACTCGACTTTACCATTACGGTGGACCGGTATGGAAGTACAGAGACAGTGTCGCTATGTCCCAACGGCGATCGACGGACGGTGACAAACTCCAACCGGCGGGAGTACGTGGACCTGTACGTGCGTTACCTGCTGGACACGTCCATCTCGAGGCAGTTTGAGCCTTTCAAGCGCGGCTTCTTCACGGTGTGTGGATGCAACGCCCTGGGCCTGTTCCGGTCAGAAGAGATTGAGCTTCTTGTGCGCGGCTCAGACGAGAAACTGGATATTTCGTCGCTCCGGCTGGCGGCGACGTACGATAACTGGGGCTTCAATGGGCCTAACAGGTCACCGGAGACTGAGCCGACAATCCAGTGGTTCTGGCAGACGTTTGAGGAAGCATCGGCCAAGGACCAGCGCAAGCTGTTGATATTCATTACTGGAAGCGACCGGATCCCGGCGACGGGACCGGCGTCGCTGTCGATCCGGTTCATCTGCCTGGGCGACGATACCGGACGGTTCCCGACGGCACGGACGTGTTTCAATACGCTGACAATGTACCGCTACGCCTCGAAAGAGAACCTGCAGAAGAAACTGTGGGAGGCTGTGAATGAGAGCGAAGGGTTTGGGCTGAAATGAACTGATGAACTGGCATCTGGGGCCGAGACCAAAGATTGTACAAAAGGAAGGCTCCAGGACTAAGGTGCATGTTTATTGTGTGGTTTTTTTTGGTTTTGGTTTTGGTTTTGTTATTGGTATTGGTATTTTTTGACGGCGGCGTTCGCGGCCCTGGTGACATGGTCTATTGGGTAATCGGAAAGAACAAGGGAAGCAAACGCAATGGTAAAGCAAAACTGAGCATAGATTAGAAGCAACATTGGTAGGTAGTCAAAGCATGAATAGGTCAGTATTACATAGAATGCACTTGTTACATCAGTCTTGTTGAGAGTCACCTGACATGTGTTGTTTGACTTTAATTTGGTTATGCTTTTTTAAACTTTTTGGATGGTATTTTGAAGATGGATTCGTGTTCTTCTATAGTACAGATATACATGACATTATTCCCTCGAGCAATGCTGTTGTTTTGGTTCTTTTCTCGTCCCTTTTTTTTTTCATATATGCTCCTCCAGTACCAACTTTTCCTTATGCGGCTGATTGCTGCCGAATCTCGGCTGCTTCGCTCTTGGCCTGGGCAATCAGGGCATCCTCGCGGCGCTTCTCGTCCAGCTTGTTCTTGGTCATGATGCGGTCCGCCTCGGAACGCTTGGCCCGCTCCTCGACCTTTTTCAGCTCTTCCTGCTCGCTCTCCGTCGGCTGAATCTGCACGGCGCCCGTCTTTGCCATGAACGCCGCCAGAATCTCGTCCGAGTGCAGGCCCTGCATGTCAATCTTGACAACGTGCTCTTCGGCGGTCGGCTCGGCGGCGGGGGACCGGCCGACAAACGACGAGCTCGGCTGGATGGCGGATGTGATTTGGACAGGTTTCGCAGACGCCGAGGAGGCAGACTTTTGGCGCAAGTAGATGGACAGGGTGGCCGGGACGGAGGTGTCGTCGACGCGGTTGACAATCATGGGGACGGCGGGGTTCCAGTATTTTAGGCGGCGAAGGGCGGTTTGCCAGAATTTTCTGGAGAATTATTAGCACTCGAACACACATGTCTGCAGACACAGGGAGTCTCACCTTGGTCCGTAGTGTCCGTTCTGCCAGGTCTTTGCGAATTGCAAGTGTATCCGGGTGACTTCTGACGGCAGCACGGCAGCACCAGGGCCGACGCGGATGTGCAGCAGCTGTTGGGGTTAGAGGATGCGCAAGAGAAGATACGTTCAATATCGGAGAGTAAGTACCTGCTGCAGTCGGGGAAAGGGGAGTCAGCGTCGTCCTAAAAGACAGGATCATGGTCGACAAGAAGGAAAGATACTCACAGCTTGCAGCCTGTTCATGCGCCCGATGATGCCCCCCATATTGGCGGCTTTTTTCTTCTCGAATGAGGAGACAATCAAGAAACCAGGTGAACAGACAGTTGGGGTTTGAGCATACGTGGGTGTGCTGATGTTCGTGGTCGAGGTCTTGTCGTCGTCGTCGTCGTCGTCGTCGCGGTGGGGGAAATCGTCGGTCGGGTTCTCTAGAATTGAAGCTTTAGACCGACGTCGAAAAAATTACTTGCCATTCGCTGGCCTGGCGGGTCCAGCCAATGCGCGCTAGCACCAGTTGAAGATGAGAGACCCGCTAAAAAAGTAAAGGCTCTGCAGGGGTTCACGTGCCGTCTTTTTCATTTTCAGGCGAATTGCTTGATGGCTTCTTCTTGATTTTCTGGTATTTCTTAAGCTGTCGCCAAGCTGTCCAGTCTCGATGCTTCGTTTATGACGCTCGGGCACCAGGATGCCTCCACGAACGTCCCACGCATGGCTCCGGGCAGCGTTTGCCCTGGACGCCCCCGCCCGCCTGCGACCTGCTGGGCTTCCGCCGCTGTTTCTCTGCCCAGCTGTGAAGGCGATTTCCACACGGCCTCGACCGCTATGCCACCACCAGCCGATACGACGAGGGATTGCCAGTGTTGCAGCTGCGGCTGAGAGCCCTGCAGGCATTCAGGCTGTGAGAGATGTGCGGCAAGAAGGAGCAGCCATGGGGGGACCAGAACCTCCAGAGCGAGAATCGCAAGGCCAGCTTCAGGCAGCCGGTCCTCCAGAGTCTACACCAAACACGGCCAAACCACGAAAGCTTCCTCTGCAGTGCCCCGGCTGTGGCGCCTTCTCGCAAACAACAGACGCCAGCCAGCCAGGCTACTACGACCTCAACCGCCAGTCGACGCTCGAGTACCTGGGCCTTCGCGACCCTATTGAGCCACGAGCGCGGAAAGAAGACAAGATCGTCCAGGAGGCGCTTAGTCGCCTAGACCCGGAAACGTTGGCTAGCCTCGACCTGGACGGACTGTTGGAAGATGTACAGAAAAAGGACGAGACGGCAAACAACAAGGCTGTGCACAAGGCGCACGTGGACAATGTCGAAGCTCCTGGAACATCAGACAGACCCCCAGAGGCGTCTTTCGAGTCTTCATTTAATTCTGCCTTTGACCCAGAGTCCCACGAGTCGCCCAAGGCTGCCCCAACACCGAAACCAGCTGCCGATACACTCCCATCTGCCGACACCCCTCCTCCGCCCCCTCCACTCTGCCGCCGCTGCCACAACCTCGTCCACCACAGCTCGGGCAAGCCCATCTTCCACCCCAGTGTCGACGCCATCCGCGAGACCCTTGCCGAGTCGCCCTACAAGTACAACCATGTGTACCACGTTCTTGACGCCGCCGACTTCCCCATGTCGCTGCTGCCGCGCATCCACGATGTTCTCGAGACCGTGCCGCTCCGCTCGCGCAACCGTCGCGCTCGAGCCCGCTTCTTCAGCAACCGGCGGACTGAACTGAGTTTCGTCATTACCCGCTCCGACCTTTTGGCTCCACGCCGTGGACAGGTGGACAGCCTAATGCCGTGGATTCGCGAAACTCTGATGGATGGTCTGGCCCCCGCTCTGCGCCGCCTGGGCCGCAACGTGCGCCTGGGAACGGTGCACCTCGTGAGTGCCAAGCGCAACTGGTGGACGTCCGAGTTGAAAGAGGAGATCTGGAACCGCGGCGGAGCCACCTGGCTGGTCGGGAAAGCCAATGTCGGCAAGAGCTTCCTGGTGCACCACGTGTTCCCCAAGGGCCGCATGGACAGCGAAAAGGAGCAGGCAAAGATCAAGGCCAAGAAGCCCATCGTGCTGAAGGGCGAGCTGGCTGGCGCTGAACCCGACATGTCGTATGAGAACTACGACGCCGAGCAGGACCTCAACCGCAGCATGGACGAGGATGCCCTGCTGCCTCCACGCCCCGCCGAGACAAACTACCCGGCGATGCCTGTCGTCTCGTCGCTGGCCGGCACGACTGCTTCGCCCATCCGCATTCCGTTTGGCAACGGCAGGGGCGAGCTGATTGACCTTCCGGGACTCTCGCGCACACGCCTGGCCGACTACGTCGACGCCGAGCACCGGGAGGAGATGATTATGAAGGCCCGTATCGAGCCCGAACAGGTGACTCTCAAGGGACCGCACCAGTCGCTGCTGCTGGGCGGCGGTCTCATCCGCATTACACCGCGCACGCCAGGCCTGGTCTTTTTGGCTTACAACTTTACGCCGCTCAGAGACCACCGCACTTCCACCTCCAAGGCTCTCGGAGTGCAGGCCGAGATGAGCGATCTCACCATTGAGAGCATCACGGCCGAAGACAGCGGTGAGCGGATCAAGCATGCCGGCTCGTTCCCGCTCAAGTACGACGTGACCAAGATCCGCGCGGGTCCGATTACGAGCAAGAAGGCCATTAACATTTCCGTGGACCGTCTGCCGTACCGCGTGGTGGCCCTGGACGTGGTGATTGAGGGCTGCGGCTGGGTTGAGATTGTGGCCCAGGTGCGCGCCAAGGACTTTGTCAAGCCGCCCAAGCCAAAGGCCAAGAAGGTCGTCAAGAAGTTCAAGGACGAATCCGGGCCAGCACCAAACGAGCCTGACTCGAACGGCATTCTGCAGTCCCTGGACCTGTCGATGCCGTTTGAGCCGGTGCAAAAGACGCGGTCGCGCCGTCGGTCAGCTTCTCTAGAGCGCGAGCGCGAGCACGAGGCAGAAGAAGAGGAAGCGGAGGAAGAGCCCGAATGGCCAGTGATTGATGTCTACAGCCCTGAAGGCAAGTTTGTGACACCACGGCGTCCACTGAATGCGTGGATGCTGCGGAGACCAAAGTCGTCGGGCAAGTCGACGAGAGGCCGCGCGAAGCGGAAGCGGGCAGGATATTAAAAAGCCCATGTAAGAGGAAATGCGTGTAATGTACTGGGTATAAAAAAAAACATATAAAAGCGTTGTATAGTTTTATAGATACTCCCCGAATTCTGTAGTCACTTTTAGGTTGTGACTTTGGTTGCTGTTTACTCCCCTGAAGTTCGCCGTTTACTGCCCGCGCAGAGAGCGTTACTAAGAAAATATGACGTAGCGACGGACCCGGTCTGGCCGGCACAGAAAAGTCTAGCGCGGGTGGTGGTGGTACCTTACAAACCGCCACTTTTGTAATTGTCGGTCTCGTGTCACCTGTAAAAGACAACACAAAAGCAAGAAGCGACACAATAAAGGGCGACGGAACAGGAACGAGAAACGAGAAACACGACAATACCACACACCGCCGACTACACATCAACTACACTCATGTCTTCTGCTCCTGCTGCCGCCTCGTCGCGGCCCGGCACGACGAGCCAGGTCGTGACCCAGCCCGGACCATCCACCGAGACACAAGACGGCGGAGCATCACAACAACCCCCGGGGGGAGTCCTGCACCTGCGCGGGCACACGAGCAACGGGCGGTCCGTGCAGTGGGCCGAGGGGACGGTGGACAATGAAGGGCTGAACCGGAAAAAGTCAAAAGGTGAGCGCGACTGACGAGCGAGATGACGAGCGGAGAATAAACGAGCGAAGCGAGGAAAGAAAAGAACGAGCGAGGGAAGAGAAGAGAATAAACGAGCGAAGCGAGGAAAAAATAAACGAGCGAAGCGAGGAAAGAAAAGAACGAGCGAAGCGAGGAAATGAGAGGGGAGCGGAGTTCGGAGTTGGGGATGTGGTGATGAAGTGAGGAACAAATGGAGAGAACTCGAGCGAAGCGAGGACAGTAAAGAAGAGAAAACGAGCCGAAGGCGAGGATCAATGAAATAAAAGACAAAAAGAGGAGGACGACAGAAGCTATCGAGAGAAGCGAGGACCAAAAAAAAAATGCTAACGGCTTGGATTCACTGTCTAGTTTGCTGTATCTACCACCGACCCCGCGGCGTCGACGAGTCGAGCGACGACTCTTCGTCGTCGTCGTCGTCATCATCCGACTCGGACTCGGAACCGGACTCTGACGGCGGCCGGGCTGCACGCGGCGACGCCGACAGAGCATTCCGCGGCCGGAGACCGCCGACTGGCCACCGCCACGCGCCAGACTGTCCCGATCACGACCACGACCACGACCATGGTCACAGACACAGACGGGGGGACGACGGGCCGGTAGAGAGCGATGCCGACGACGACGACGACGACGACGACGACAATGACAATAACTCTTCTCCGAACGGAGGAGGCCGGCCGAACGGCAAAGGAAAGGGCAAGGCCAAGCGGAGGCCGAGTCCGAATGCGTACGAAAAGATGCCCAAGTACGACAAGTAAAGGGGCCAGTCTCGGCATGTTGGTCCCGAGCAAAGTATCCCAATAGAGTAATTACAAAACGAAATGAGAATGGCAAAATCAAGACTACAAAATAGTGATAAACGGACCGTAGCGGCTGATAGTACTTTATGAATTCTAGACCTTCAATTCATCAGTTCCACTGTTTAACCATCACACCCCCGTCCTCGCCATGACCAGCCAACCCGGCGCCCCTGGGCCTGCTGTCCTTTGCCACGGGCGGGATCCATGCACGGGGCATCCAGACGCCCAATCTCATGATTGCCGTGCTGGTGTTTTTCGGCGGCGTCTGCCAGTACCTCGTCGGCATCATGGAGTTTGTGACTGGAAACACGTTTGGGTGAGCCGAGCCCCCCCAGCCAGATGCGTCGTGTTCGCCTCTAACGGGGCATTCAACATTTCCTACAGCATGATCTACCTGCCCGGCCCTAGTACACTGCCGACGTTTATCCAAGACCTCCTCGGGTGACCATCTCCGCACAGCATCTTGTTAAATGTCCGCCTCGAGGACCACAAGACCGCGCTTCTCCGCACTCCCCCCAGACCTACAGCACTAACACCCCAGACCAGACCGCACTCACACACCCAGACACCAACACACAATGCCTCCCCGCAACCGCCGCATGCCGCTCAGCTGCGAGCCCTGTCGCGAGCGCAAGATCAAGTGTGTCCGCGGCGACGGGAAGAGTCCGTGTGCGAGCTGCGTCAGGAGGGGTGTTGGGTGTTTTTTCTTGCTCAACGGTGGAAGTGGCAATGGACGGTCCTTTGTCGACGTCGACATCGGCAGACGGTCCTTTCACGACACCCCTGGAACCGGCCCTCGCCTCCTCGAGAGAATCCACAAACTGGAAGCCATTGTGTCGACCCTGCAGCCAGACCAACCGGTGACGGCCTCGGCCACGGCCACAACACCGACAGCCACCACGGACAACCACCACCCCCCCTCCACCCTCATCCTGTCCCCGTCCGGCCATGAACGCTACGCCCCCCAGACGTCCATGTGGTCGTCCGCCCTCGACGGCGACGACACGTTCCCCCGCGACGACGCTTCCGCAGAGTTTCCCTTTGCCACTGTCTCTCCAGCCATGGACACCCTCCTGTCCAGCCTCCCGGCCATGTCCCACTGCGACCAGCTCAAGGACACATACTTTGACGTGTTTGCACCGGTGAGCGGATGTGGTCGTTTGCATTAGTTGTGGCGACGACTGTATTTACATTTTCACTAACATCTTCTTTCCCCTCCCCCTCTCAGCTGTTCCATATCCCGCATGACCCGACATTCAATGCAGAGTACGCCCGCTTCCGCGCACTGCCCGAGTCCGCCTCCAGGTCGTGGCTGGCACTGCTGTACGTCGTCCTCAGCGTGGCCGTGCCTGCTCTCGACGTCGGCGACAGCGCCCTCCTCCACGACCTCGGCCGCCACGCAGACGCCTCTGCAAATGTCGCCGCCCTGACAGCCCGCTTCCGCGCCGCCGCCGTCCGCTGCCTCGACGCCGACCACTACCTGTGGCGCCACAACCTGCACACGCTGCAGGCCCTGCTCCTGCTCGTCTACGGCATCAACCACAGCCACGGCCAGTCGTGGGCCCTCCTCGGAGCGGCGCGCAACATTGCCCTCGCCCTCGGCTGCCACATTGACCCGGACAATCTGGTGCTAGTGGCCTCCGCCAGCGGCTGCAGCACCCGCCGCCGTCTAAACATTGTCGTCTCCGAACAGAGACGACGCTGCTGGGCCGCACTGACCATGCTGTACGTGATCCAAAACACGACTCTCGGCAGCATCGACCCGGCCCCGCTGGCCGCCGACAGCGTCCGGCTTCCCCGGGACGCCAACGACCACGAGCTGGAGGGTCCACAGAACGTCGTCTCTGCCAACCCACCGCCGCCCTGCACGCAAATGACATATCTGCTGTACAAGTTCCGGCTGTACGATATTTGCTCGCGCATCTGCAGCCAGCTGTTCAACGCCCGCACGCCCGTGCCGTACGTGGTCGTCACCGCCCTCGACGACGAGATCACCAGTCTCCAGCAGACCTGGCAATCCCGGTACCAGGCCGACACCCAGGACCCAGCGCGGCCGTTCCCTGCACACCATACCATGCACATGCACATCCTCCTTGGGTACTCCCACCAGCTCCGGCTACTGCTGCACCGGCCAGTCCTCTTGTCTTTGTCCTCCCTGACGGTCGATTCGTCCACGTCTTTTTCCTCCCTGCCGGTCGATTCTCCGTCGTCGTCTCGCGCTCGCTGCATCGATAGCGCTCTTGCGCTGCTGGCCATCCACCGCACGCTCTACGAGACAGACTCGTTTCGCCCGTTCCGGTGGTACACCTGCGGCCTCGGAAGCTTCCATGCCTTTCACGCTGCCGTCCTGCTGGCGTACGTGTCTGGGACAAGCAGCAGCGGCTGCAGCAGCGGCTGCAATCCAGGCGTCCTGCGCACCCACCTCCAGCAGTCCCTGCACGTGTTCTTGGCCCTCACCGAGACGGGCATGAGCCGCATCTGCGAAAAGGCAGCGCCAGTCTTGGAGCGGCTGATCGGATCTTCTCTCTTTGGCCCTCCCGCGCAGACGACGACGACGCCCGCCGTGGTCCTCCAGAGCTTGACGCCGCCGCCGTCGAACTCTCTGGACAACAACCCCAGCCTCGACCACCTGGACATGTCGTCCTGCGGGGAACAGCCGCTGTGCGCCGATCCGGTGTCGTCGCAGCAGCTCGAGGCCGTGCTCGGGTCTCTGCAGGTGCACCAGTGGCTGTCTCCGGGGGCCATTCAATGGAACGACTGGGACGTGTTTATGCCATATAGCTAGCAGACTTTTGTTTGGAAAAAATTGGCATCATTTTTGACAAAATCCTCTCCTCTCATTCACATAACAACTGTCCCTAGATCGGGCATGGCTGCTGTCCATCGGCCCTGGCCCTGCTTGGCCCAGATCCGCGGCAGCGCCACCAGCGCCCGCAGTACATTGCCGTAGCCTGTCGTGTCATAAATGTGCTGCAGCGAGTCCATGAAAAAGGCCCGGTCGGCGTCGATGCGCGTCTCCGCCGCGCCGACAAAGGACGGCCACACGACCGTGTGCGCGGACCGCGACGTCGGGTCGACCGTCTCGAGGAGGCTCCGCAGGTGGGCAGTGCGCGCGGCGATGCGCTTCTCGGCCTCTTCGGACCTCTCCGGCCACAGCCCTGTCTCGGCCCGCTGCAGGTAAATGTCGGTGCTGCACTGCCAAATGTGCTCCAGCAGCACCATGTCCTCCTTGGGCGGGTCTTCTTCCACCTCGCAGCTGTGGTCGAGCGACAGCCGGATCGGGTTCGGCCGGGGTGCGTGCTGCTCAAAACTGTGGAGAGGCGCCTGGACCACCTCGCGGAAGCTCTGGATGCCGTGCGACTCGCCCAGCACGGGGCGCGCGAAAAACGATATCAGCGACGACTGGTAAAAGAGAAACTGGCGCATCCCCGACATCGTCGTGTGGTCCTCCCAAAAGGGAATGTCCCCGGAAGCGACAGCGGCATTGTAGCCATCGAGAAACGAGGCGAGCATGCGGTACAGCATCAGCACATGCTCGTGGCCGGTGACCAGGTCGCCCACGACCAGCAGCAGCACCACGGTCCAGGCAAACTCGTCGAGGTAGGCCGTGGCTGAAGTATCGGCGGCTGCCGAGTCGCCCTCGGATTCGGCTCGGGCTTGGGCCTGCTCGCGCAGCTTCCGGATAATGCTGTCGCGGCCTTCCTCGGCCGGCGTGCGCAGATGGTGGTAGCCGGCGCGGTTGGACAGGTGGAAAGCGGAGACGACGCAGATGGCCCGTCTGATGACGGGATCGTGGTGAGCGCGAGGCAATATCTGGTAGCGGTAGCCGTTGGCCTCGTCGTCGACCAAGAGCATGACTGGCGAGACGAATTTGGAGACTGGTGGTGGGTGAGCAGGGGAGAATATCAAACATGGAGAGGTCGAGGGGAGTCAATCCTACAGTGGTCAAACAAAAAGCGCACTTGGCGGTCTTCGTCTGCGAGGATGGGTGGTAGTCGTAGTAGGCAGAGGCCGTCGCGCCCCTCAGATTCAGCCTCCGTGGATATGGCGAGGTCACCTGCTTGGCCCCCCAGAGGCAAGGCTCCTGCCGACACTATCTCGGCAGAAATGTGGGCATCGACTTCTGTGCCGTCGGCGCATGTCGACTCTGCCGACAAAACGGATGCTGGCACAGACCGTAGCTGCAGCTGCGGGTGTTGCTTGTGCTCTTGTGCCTGTGGTGGTGTCTGTGCGCGGGGCTGTGCCTGTGGTGGCTGCTCATTTTGGTGGTGATGGCGGCGATGGCGATGCTGCTGCTGCTGCTGGTCGGTTTGGTGGTAGGGCTGCTTCTTGCGCTGCCGCTTGGGATGGCTGGGCCCGTTGACCCACTGGAGACGTCTCTGGGCAGCAGCCGCAGACGAGGCTGAAGCTGTCGAGGCCGAGTCGCTGGCCGTCGTTGAGAGTTGTGACTGCTGCTGCTCTGCTGGAGCTGACGCAGACAGCAACGACCCTCCAGCTGTCGCCGTGGCCGCAAACCGGTAGCGGATGCCGTAGCCCGGACAGGCGAGGTTCTTCTTGCGGCACTTGTCGCAATGCGGCTTCGTCTGGTCGCACACGATCCGCCGCTTCATGCAGTTGTAGCATCCCTGCCGCGGTGGACGCGACGAGGGCCGGGCCGGAGCCGGGGACGAGGAGGACGACGCCATTCTTTGTGTGCGCTTGCTGCTATTCCTGCTTGCTGTGTCCGTCGTTGCGTCCGTCTGTGTCCGCCTGGGTTATTCACTGTCCGTCGCTCATGGAACACAACTGCCCGCAGCGGGCAGCAGACACGGCATGGTTTTTGTCCTTTTTCGACTTGGGCCGTCCAGTGTAATGGAGAACGGAGAACGAGGGCCTGTGGACGGCAAAATGGGGGGTAACGGTAAGTAGTAAGAAACGCGGTTTGAGCGGAGGCGTGGGGGCAGGTGCCATTGGGTGCCGGCTTATCTCTGCGCTAGCCCTGCCGTACTTGCCATCAAAAGATCTGGTTACCAGCCAGTCAAGTTGCCACTCTCAGCCTCAGTATCGCCAGCGCGTTTTGTGACTGGACAGAAATGCATCTGCTGCTATTTAGCACCCTGCGCGTCCGCAAAACCTTTATCACGCATTGGCATACGCCCTCGCTTAAAGCTGCCGCCCGCCCAATTGCGTCTGCTGCAGTATCTAACGGCAATCTCTTATTAATTGGATACATGTATCTTTAAACGACGCCCGGCACACTGCCATGCAGCTGCAAGGGTGCCTGCTGCACGCTATGCCATGCTACTGTACTATGTAACATCTCGCAAACCAGTCGTGCTCCGCTGCAGCCCGCAGGGCTCAATGCTCCATGGCCTTGACAGCCTATCTCCGGTCAACGAGACATTTGAACCATTGACTGACCCGCCACGGGCCCGACGCAGATCCGACACCCAAACCCAGCCAGACAAAACGCCGGCAAGCCAAACTACTTCTTGAAAAACGACCGACGCGTCCCAGAGCCCCCCGTCCTCTGCCTCGTGAACGGCCACTTCGACCGAAGCCCTGTTTTGGGCACGCGCACAAGCCAGTAGAAGAACAGCGCGGCAGCAATATTGAATACCACATACGCCCACATTAGCCCGAAATTGCGCCAGCGCTGGCTGTAGTAGATTCCCACGCCGGCCAAATACGCGTCGGTCGTGGCCAGCGCGCAGAACTGGCAGTTCTCCGGTGCCATCGCCTCCGGGTTGGCCACCGAACCCCCCGCCAGCTGCATGTACGGCGCCATGTATTGGCCGCACGTCGCATTCGCCGGAGGCTGGAACTGCAGCAGCTCGAGGGAGCTGCATTCGACCGCATGCTGTGCAACGCCCGTGGACAGCAGCGCGCCGATGAGGTATGTCACAGGCGAAACCCGGTACATGAACGACCAGAAGCCCGGCAGCCCGGACAGCGGGACCATGACGCTGACAACAACGTTAGAGATGTGATAAGTAACCCAATGGACGTGATACGTACCCGCAAAAAATCAAACAGAACGTAAATAGCAGCAGGGCTAGCGTAGCTCCCAGGTCAGCTGTCGGCGCCCCGGCCACAACCATATCCGTAAAGGTTGCCTCAAACACCAAAAAGGCCCAGCACAGCAAGAACATGAGCCCGCCGCGCTCCGTAACCGAGTCCGTCGGCTCGCCGTTCTTGTTCATGCCAACAATGTAGTAGAATGGAAGAAACACCAGCAACGACGCCAGTGTGTTCCACGGGATCTCTGCGATGATGTTGGAAAGCATGAAGATGGTCCACGAGTACGTCCGCGCTGCCCGCTCGCGAATCTCATACAGGTCGCGCTGGCGGATGAAATGCGGCATCGTCTGGTAAGCAAGGAAGGCAAAGATGACAAGCAGCATGAAGATGGAGAACATTTGACTCTGCAGTCCCTGCTGGCTGAGGTCGGCATTCATGAACGAGAGACCGATAAACAAGCTCTGCAAAACCCCGTTAGCAACAATGGACTTGGCTTGGCCCAGTTACAACAATTGCCTTTACTCACCGTTCCAAAACACAGAATGAGCTTAGAGTAAATGTACGACGGCGTACGCCAGTTCTGCTCAAAGACACGCTCCGTGCACATGTACAACTGATGGAGAAACGGCGTGGCATAAGTGCTATCCAGGCTGGCATGCACGTATTCCGGCTTTGGCTCTGAAGCGCTTCGTGGCTCCATCTCGAGGCGGTTGAGTTCGGCTTGGACTTCATGGTATTCGTTGCTGTTGCGCCACACCTGCACCCAGTTGGTAGTCGTTTCTGACTCTTGGGCAGAGGTGTCCTGCTTTTCAGTTCCAGATGGTTCGGCAGCACCGATAACACGCAGCATCCACTCTGCTGGATTCTCCTCCGGTCCGCAGGGCTTGGCGCCGTTCTTCTCAAAGTAGCCGGTCAATGCCTGGCAGTTGGGTCCGATGTCACCAAAATACACCGTCTTCCCCCCGGCTGCTAAAAGCAACAGTCGATCGAATTGCTGGAACAGCATGGCAGAAGGTTGGTGGATGGTGCAAAGAACTGCTTGACCGTGGTCCGAAAGTTTGCGGACAAGCGTGGCCACCGACCAGGCGGTCTGACTGTCAAGTCCAGACGTGGGCTCGTCCAAAAATAGTAACAGGTCTGGTTTGGCGGCCAGCTCCACGCCGATGGTAAGACGCTTTCGTTGTTCGACGTTCAAACCTGAAATTGAGTTAGCCTGGCGAACAAACGAGGAACAGGTTGATCAAGCTTCTTACCCTCGCCTGGCACGCCCATAATGGCGTCCGCATATTCCTCCATCTCCAAGAGTTGAATAATCTCCTCCACATACGCATTCTTGTCGGCAGTGCTGACTGTGCTTGGCTGTCGCAAGTACGCACTGAATCGAAGAGATTCTCGCACCGTAGCTGTCTCCAAATGGACGTCTTGCTGTTGTGCATAGCCAGTCTTGCGTTGGAATGAGCGGTCTCGGGGGCGTCCACTGACAAACATCGATCCAGTCACAACACCCATTGTGACACGACTGGCGAGAACATCTAGAAGTGTCGTCTTTCCAGCACCAGAGACACCCTAAGCATATCAGTTAGCAAAGAAACGTAACCAACCCGAGAAGTAAACTCAAAACAAGGACACACCATCAACACTGTCAGACTACCTGGCTTTACCCAGCCGTCAACATAGTCCAGTAGCCGCCGCGTATGGCCTTTGTATGGGATGTCATAGCACACGTCGCGCCAGTGGAAAATGTCTCTCCTGGTTTCCAGAGTATCACTGCTGCTGGCCTGTCCTTCGTCTTTTTCAGTGGCTTGGATCCCCACTTGGGAATCTTCGGGTTGCTGGAAATGCTTTGTCGCTTCCTTCTCGGCGGGTATCTTCTTGTGGCCCATCTTGAACACGAGAATTTCACCCTTGGATCTGCTGGCGGTAATATACTCTGCTGCAATCAAGTACATGCAGAAGAAAAAGATCATGAAACCATAGAGGATGCCAAGGTTTCGCCACAGATGAGAGCGGTGGTATTCGTAGCTGCTTTCCAGAATCACACTGCCCAACACAAAGTCCGCTCCTGGCATGGCCCCTGGGGTGGAGCAAGTGCGCTCTGCTGCTGGCACATTCGGGTATGCTGGTATAAACTGTGAACAAGGAAACTGTCGACCGTGGAGCTCGTTGATAAGCAAACTTTCGTAGGCATAAGCAATGGGGTCAATGTAGTTGAGCCAACGGAGCCATCCGTGCATGTTCCGAGTCGGGAGCACAAAGCCAGTGTAGATGACGAGTCCAATGATGAACATTGCCGCTGGCGTTAAGGCTTGGTGGACGGTGCGTGATGCTTGGCCAATGGTCCGCAAAATGGTGGACATGGTCAAAGTGCAAGTAAACCCAAAGAGCAGGTAGATGAAGAAATGGTCGGCACCGTGTCGCAAGTCTGCCATAAAGTAAAGGGGTACGTTGAAGGCCACAGTGGAGAGCATCTTGGAAGGCATCTCGCAGAGTGCAGATGACAACGCTTCGGCAGCAGGCTGGTAGAGTGCATATCTTGCGTGCTTCTCGACAATGGGGCGTTGTGCAAACAGTGACAAGATTTCGAGGGAGCTGCTGAGAGCATTGAAGAGAATAGCAAAGAACAGTAAAATGCAGCGCGAGTTGATGCTAGACGCGTCTGGTGAAAGCTGGTAGAACGTGCTGCCCAACACCAGCGAGATGGTCAAATTCCCAAGCACCGTCACGATGAAGAATGTTTTGTCGCCCATGATACGCTGGTAGCCGCGAGACATGCAAAGCCAGACCTGCATATGGAATGCAATGGTGTATGGGGACGAGGGCATGGTCAGTTTGGCTTGATGTGCCTTTCGTACTGTGGCCAAAGCTTGGACTGGCTGCTCATTCATAGGGTGCTCGGATTCAAAGGTGTCAAGATCGGCCTGGAGCCGTGCATAGATGCTGCTGGCTTTCCATGCGATGGCAAAGTCGTCAGGTGTTCGGGGAACCCGGTTCTCGAACCCTTCTCGAACAACACGTTCTGACGGGTTGCTGAGAGACGTCAAAAAGTCGGGCGTTGTTTGGCGGTCGTGGCAAAAGTATCCCATGTCGACAAAATAGGCCTTGGCTTCAGAGACCGGGCCAAAGAAAATCTGCCGTCCTTCATACAGCAGACAGACTTTGTCGAAGGTCTTGTAAGCAGCTTCGGATGCCTGGTACATAGCTACCAAGGCAGTGGTGCCGGCCAGGTCCGTGGATTCGCGGAGTGTCTGTGCAAAGGAGAGAGCTGTTGCGCCGTCCAGACCTCGAGTACTGTTGTCCCAGCATTGTATGGCACTTCCGTTGAGAGCCACCTCTGCAATACTGACGCGCTTGCGCTCGCCGCCACTGACACCACGGACAAGGTCACCGCCCACACGCGTGTCGATCGTGTGACTGATGCCAAAGATGGCCATTACCACGTCGCGGAGATGCTTTGCATACTGCATGCGAGTGACTCCGGGCAGTCTCAGTCGTGGGGTACGGGCCTGGGCTGCAAACAGCAGTGTTTGTCCAACAGTCAGTTGGGGAAAGTGTTCTTCGGTTTCAGCCTGGTAGATGACTTCGCCACGGAATCGCTTGTGCATGATTTTTGGCGGGATGCCTGTTGAGGCGACGTTAGTGTTGTCCCGCGAGTGTGAACATCATAGAAAAATGCATACCTTGGTAAGAGATCATAGTCTTTTCGTCGACCTCTAGGCCGTTGGTCTCTCCAGACAGTGTTTTAAGAAGGGTAGTCACACCGCTTCCAGGACGGCCCAACACTAAGAGCATCTCTCCGCTGCGCACCAGACCGTCCAGACCGCCTCGCAGGATAGGAACCTGGCGCCGTCTGTCGTTGACGAACTGGTACAGCAGCAGAGGAACCTGAAGCAGGACATTGAGCACGTTCTTCTGGTAGTCCGTGGGACGCCCAAAGCCGTGAACTTCCAAGTCGCGGTACGCAATGCCGGCTCTGGGCAGAGGGTATCGAGCCGGATCTTGTGAGAAGGCGTGCAGGAGGGTCTGCGTCCACAGACGGGCACTGAAATGCGGAGACTGGGGATCCAAGGTTGGGTTTGCTGGCGATGGTGTAAACAGACTGCCGATGTAGGCTTCGAGGCCGGTATGCTCGTCTTGGTTTGCATGGCTTCGACTGGCGTGAGAAGCGGTCCGCACAATGTCGAGGCTGTAGTTGCGGACCAGCTCGTAGGCGCGTGCATCAGCAGCCTGGGAGTCGGAAAGGGCTACCGGCTCAGTTGCCGTCTCGGCTGCCGTGTCAGACGACTCAGATATGGTCTCGTCGGTATGTGTCTTGGCCATTGTTTGCGTTCCGTGTATGCCTGCGGTTTCTCTCAACCAGCAGTAACAGCACTGCTTACCACCAGCGTTATATACGCCATGGCTTGCCGGCAGGCTCCTCCCATCCACGGACCTTCCATGTCTTTTCGACCCGTGAGCTGGGTCTCAATCATCGTCTAATTTTCGCCGTCCAATGTCATAGCTGAATCCACATTGCTTGCTTTTCCAGGTTGCCCGCTGTTAGTGTAAGTAGATTCTAGGGAAGTTGCCTAAGTAGGCAACTCGGTCCCGGACCACTGGGCCCCACCAGGCTCCACGGTTCCTGGCACCGTGTTGAAGCGCCCCAAATAAGAAGCTGGCCCTCTTCCCTCGTACGAGCTCTCTGCAAATGCTGCTCTTTCTGCAACAATCATTTCTCCAGTTCCCAGATCGAATTGCCAATATCGACAGCCGCTATGAGCGCGACGAATCCGGAGCGTCCAGCAGCATCCCAGCTGCCCTCGCCCGTGGGTCGGTCCGCAAAGCCAATCTTTGGGATGCGTGATCACAAGTCCTGCGACGCTTGCAAGGCTCGCAAGGTGAAGTGTCCCAGTGCGTCGGAGACATCTCTCATGAACTTCCAGCCAACCTCGCCTCCCCACTGACCAATCCTGCAGACACCAACTATCCCAATCCGTGCGACAACTGTGTGGTAGGTTCTTGGGCCGTCTTCCAGTTTTCGTTTTCGTGTCTTTCCGGATGTCCTTGCTGATGGAGCAATACAGCGCCGCAAGACAACATGCCATTTTGGCAGGATGAAGGTTCCAAACCGGGACGGCAAGTTGTTTGAGCTGGCCCCCACTGCATGTGCTCTTTGCTCCGCTGACTGTCTCTAGTCACCAAGCATCTCCGGGTCATTGGTACGCAGCCACCACCAGCCGCCGTCGCATTGGCCGGCAGTGCCACCCCTCGGCCGAGTTTGCCGGGGTCCCGCCAAGCAGGCACAGATTGCGACGAACCATCTCCATCTGCGGCCAGACTCGCAAACGGGCCCAGGGATGTCGATTTGTTTCCGAAGCTCTATGTCGACCATCTGCTCGCCCGAGCCCAGGACCCCACTCGAAGCCGAGAGGACGCGCAGTTCGTAAAGGTTGGTACGACACCGGCAGCCAGGATACGGTCGAAGATAGCCTCCGGTTCAGGGGTTGGGACTTTTCGGGGGCCATTCGATGGAGTGGGTTGCCGGTAGATGCATTTTTTGGCGCTTGTTGGGACAATTTGCAATTTCTGAATGCCGATGCTGACAAGAATTTTCCAGGGAAATGGCATTTTTGGCATGTGTCCCCCGTCCCTTCCCGACCTGCATCGCTCCTTCCTTGCAAATTTGCTCGTCGTTCAGCCAGCCCTAGCTCGGTTGCTCCTTCCTTCTAACGACAGTCCAGGTGCCAGCTACCACGTCACGTTCTTCTCGGAAAGCCGCCTCCTGTCCTTGTCGACACGTCTCCAGAACGACAAGGTCCAGAAACTCGCCCGTCGGATCAACGACGTCATTAACGGCCGGCTGCTTCGTTTCACAACCTCTACCCCAGAGACCCAGGAGTCGCTCGCTCCCAATAGTCTCCTGCCGGTAGACCCCATTACCCCCACTACTTCTCACAACAGCAGGGGCGGGAGAGAAAACAGCTCAAGCCTCGACATTACGCCAGAGTTTGCCGCTGCTTGCATTCGAAGATACTTTGAGGTGCCCCATGTCCAGTATCCGTTTCTTGACCGCGAGGCCTTTGAGGCGCGGGCCCTGACCGATCACCCTGAAGAGTTATCTCGGAGTCTAGCTAGCAACAAAGCTTGGAAGGCACTCTACCATTCTGTTCTGGCCATTGGCTGCCAGTATGTGAACGACGAAGATGGCCTAAATGGCCGCGGTGGGAGCTTTGAGCCCGGAAAGGGCACGGCATGGCGCCTCTTTTCGGTAGCGCTGGCTCAGTTCTCGGAGCTCTTGATTCTGCCAGACTCCCTCATCACGTTACAGGCCCTGACTGCCATGGCGATGTTTGGGGTTGGCGTGTCCTGTCTTGCCATTGAGCGCGTGATTCTGGCAGAGGCAACACGGCGGGCTCAAAGCCTCGCTGCTGCCGACTTGACCACTGGCGGAGTCCTGATCAACCTCAGCAGCCGCTTCTCGGAACGGTCAGCGGCCACAACCTCGTCATTCCGGCGCACGTTCTGGCTTTTGTACATCATGGAAAAGATTATGAGCTTCTACATTGGGCGAACCTCCACATTCATTGACGGGGACATCTCTTGTCCATTTCCCATAGATTCGCGGGAGCTGATGGCTGAATCTAGCAATGCTGAGCCTGACTGGCTGTTGCTCTATGCCCAGTACGCACGACTACTCTCGCGCACATACACTGCCTTGTTTTCAGTGGGCACTCTTTCCAACTCGACTTTGTACAGTCTCGAGGTCATAGGCCAGTTGCGCTCAGAGGTTGAACAATGGCGCTTGCTCATTCCTGACAAACAAGGAATGAGGCCTGTCGCCACAACTTCACGGCGCATCAGCAAGCGACGAGGTGGCACAAGCAATTCCAGTACGTCCAGCCCACGGCACCTTGTCGCTCTTGCAAACTGCGCAAGTGATGTGGCCTCTGCTTTGATGCGGACCAGGACCGTCGACATACATGGACTCTACCACAACTACATTTTGATTTTGTCACGGACCGAGCTTCATCACCTTTCGCAGCTCCCACATTCAGATGAGCCTGAGCGAAAGCAGGCGCGAGAAGCAGCAGAGCTGGCTGTTGCAGAGTCGGCAAGAGCAATTCTTGAGCTGACACCATTTCTGGATGTTGAGCCGTACACGCCTCTATGGTGAGTATTTCCTTGTTCAGTCTCGCAACGCATCAGGTGTACTAACAGTGCCGCAGGACACTCGCTCTTATTCCTCTTACCGCACTCTTGACCCTTTTTGATCTCGTCATTCACAACCCAACAAGCCCGAATGCTCTACGTGACCTGGCATTATTAGACATGGGTGCTGGCCACTTCAGCCGCATCGAGTACAGCAGTGATGGGACTGTTCCAGGGTCACTGGTTTCTGAATTTTCCCACATTGCTCGAGATTATGTCAACGGCTACAAATCTCACAAGGAGGCCACTACGACTGCCACGACAGATTCTTCGATTCAGGCACCGCCTTGCCCGCCGAGCTCACCCGACCCTGTTACGGACCAAGTGAACGTGAACAGCAATGGATTTTCGGCGATGGCTGGAATGGACAGCACAACGGCACCTCTACAAGCAAACACAAACTGGACAACATCGACGCAAGATGCAACGCCGACGACTTTTACGAGCCAGTTGAACAGCGCCTCGTCGGGTGGTGGTGTTCCAGCTTTCCCGGAGCTGAATAATGGCGTAAACTACTTTACTGGATATGGAGGCTACGGAGCGGGCGATGATCTTGGCGGCACAAATATCATGGGTCTTTTTAGCTATTTTCTGCCTGACATGGATTCTGTCATGTTTAACGGGGGTGTGAATGAGTGATGCAACATGGGACAAGGAAACGGAACTGGGAAACGGGAACTGGGAAACAGGAAAACCAAAATATGGTGCGGTGAAAAAAGGCACCTTGGTGTCAGGTAGAGCCAATGGTTGCTCACCTGAATGAATCTGGATAAGACAGACTAGACCTCGGACTTCCTCACTCTTAATAATGCGAGCTTTCAACGCAGCCGTGTCTCGCAGTGCGTGCCAATACTACACTTGAAGGTTGGATGCAACCCATCAGTTGATTCCAAAGATTTATGGAGTTGGAATAAATCGTGTCGCTTGTGTTTTCAAATGCCTTGTTGAATTGGCGAGTTTTTAACTCTTGCTTTGTGAACTAGTCAACACTTGACTTTGCCAGGCTTCCGCGACTAATACGGTTCATGTAGCTACGTTTCTATGGCCCGACCCAGAGACAATTCCAAAAAAGCAGGAATTCGCCTGGTTTTCAAATTTCAGCCCGTACATTAGCGCTGCAGGGCCGATGCAACTGTAAACTGGACTTGTCAGTCCCACTATTTGACAAGTAAAACAGTCATTTCTCACCTTGCACCATTTTGGTTGCTTCGTCATCGGGATGGACGTTTGTTGCCCAATGGGGATATATGTCAGCGGCTGCATTCGACAGTTGGCGTCGCAAGAACCTTTTCGGGACACCTTGTCAGATTGCAAATGCGAGGACAGAATGTGTAAAGACGAGCATGGGTGAAAAAAAAGTATTAAAGGGTATGTTGCTCCAGTGGAAAGTAGAATTGCCAACTCGGGCATTCAAGCAACAACCAACCATACCTATTTTCACTATCCAACTCGTCTTTACTTTCATCTTGCCTCGCAATGCCTTACATTACTGTTCGCGACGGCGCCGAGATCTTTTACAAGGACTGGGGCAACCCGGACGGCCAGGTCATTACCTTGTCGCATGGCTGGCCCCTGAGCAGCGACAACTGGGAGGCTCAGATGCTGTTCTTTGCCAGCCGCGGGTACCGCGTCATTGCCCACGACCGGCGCGGCCACGGCCCGTCCACGCAGACGTGGGCCAACAACAATATGGACTCTTTTGTGGAGGACCTGAACGAGCTGTTTGAGCTTCTCGGCCTGAAAAACGCCATCATGGTCGGCCATTCCCACGGCGGCGGCGACAAGGTCAAGAAGGCGGTGCTGATCGGGGCGGTGCCGCCGTTGATGGTCAAGACGGCAGGCAGCGTCGAGGGCCTGGATGTGTCCGTGTTTGACTCTTTCAGAGAGGCCATCCTGCACGACCGGGCCCAGTTTATGCTGGACGTGCCGACGGGCCCGTTCTTCAACAACAACAACAACAACAACAACAACCGGCCCGACGCCGCGGTCAGCCAGGGCCAGATCCAGAACTGGTGGCGGCAGGCGATGAGCACGAGTGCCAAGACGGCGTACGACTGCGTCAGGGACTTTTCCGAGACGGACTTTACCGACGATCTAAAGGCGATCAAGGTGCCAGTGCTGCTCATCCACGGCGACGACGACCAGGTGGTGCCGATCCAGGCGGCGGCGGCCAAGGCGGTCAAGCTGCTGGAGCAGGGGACGCTCAAAGTGTACGCGGGGGGCTCGCACGCACCGCACAATGTGACGCCTGAGCAGGTGAACAAGGACATTTTGGAATTTATTCAGTAAGGGAATGCTGGGTTACTTTAAGAGAGTCGATGGTGGATATTTAATAATTTGTCAAGGGGTAGAAAGAGAATGTTATTCAGAATTTAATTATTTACAAGAACCACACGCAATTATTTGCAAGTTTAAGAAATTGTAAAATTGGTTTAACAATCCATTCATGCATTAATATATTAACATTACATTTAATATTCTAGTAAACTGTTGGAAAAGTCAACCCAATCGCCCACGGCATCGCGACTTTGACGTGGTCACGTGGTACATTCCCAAACCCGTGTAAGTCGGAGAAAGCTAATTCTCCATTTCGTCTCCATTTATTCTCCTCCTTTGCCACTTTTTCGTCTGAATCTTTTTTCACATTCCCCATTTTATGGTCCATCTCTTTTTCTACTAAAATTTTTTCTTGTCGAAACCCGCCACAAAACCTCTGTACATGAACCCTACATTGCAAAGAATTTTCCAACAAATTTCAAAGAGACTCGCCCGGCTAGCTCAATTGGCTAGAGCGTAAGACTCTTAATCTTAAGGTTGCGGGTTCGACCCCCGCGTTGGGCTCAATTCCTGACGCGCCTTTGCAATAAAGGCACATTGAAAGCGACTCTTTTTTTTGGCAGGTTTTTTTTCAGACCTTTGTGTCTTTTCTTTTTTGCCGGCACAAAGATTGACAGGGTTGTTTTTGCTTGTCGTCCTGCCTTTTTTCTTTTCGTTCCATTTCCTTTGTTTTTAATAAAAATTGTATCTGTTTCCCTTTACAGAATCGTACCTTTCTTTTCTGTCCACTGTTCTGCCTTTCCACTCTGTTTCCAGACATTGCCATATTCTTTTTTAACTTGTTTAGCTGGTATTAAATATATATAACTGGGAAACTACAACTTGAAACTGTACACAAAAAAAGAACTCGGTGCGGTCCAGCAGCAGGTAGGACACTGTTTCGTGCTTGGGCTGGCTGAGCTGGGATGCCCAGGTTTAGCTTGAATCCCTTGTTCTCCTCCACTCTACGACCAAGTATCAGGACCAAAGTAGCCCTTGGCGGGCATCTCCATGAGCAGGGCCGACTGCCCGCTCGCGCCGCCGCCGTCGACCGTGTTGGCCAGCACATTGTTGCCCCACCAGCTGACGTCCTTGGGGTGGTACTGGACGGCGAAGAAGATGATAATGGCGGAGAAGGCGACGCCGCCGGTGAGGGCGGCCGAGAGGACGTAGTTGTACTTTTCCCACCAGGCGGTCTTGTAGCGGCGGAGGTAGTACATGAAGAAGAAGTTGAGGTAGAAGCCCTCGACAAAGTACGACAGGTTGACGGGGGCCCAGAAGAGGAGGCCGTTGAACACGAGCGAGGGGTGGACGTGCTTGAGCCAGGAGAGGGGCACAAAGATGGCGGCGTTGAGGGGGGCAAAGACGCCGTTGGGGAGGGAGGACTGGAGCACGGCGCGGATCTTGGGGCCGAAGCGCTTGACGGTCCACCAGGCGAGGGCGAGGAGGAAGCCGAAGAGGAAGCAGTACTTCATCTTGGGGTAGATTTGGCCAAAGATGCGTTTTGGGCCGATGGCGCCCTGGGGATGTTAGTAAAGGACAGGAGGGAGCGAGAGAGGAAATGAAGGAAAGAGAGAACGCGAAGCGGGGAGAAAAAGAGAGAGAAACAAGCGACGCGAGGAACAAGAAAGAAAACGAGCGAAGCGAGAAAAAAAAAAAAAAAAAAGAGCCAAGTGAGGACATAAACTTACCCAAACAACGGAAGAGGAAAAGTAGACTTGGGAGCCGTTCTCGCAGTTGAAGTGGGAGACCTGGTCCTCAGTGCAGATGCCAGGGATCTGGGTGTCTGCAAACTGGACGACGGCATAGGCGACGAGGGCCGTGATGAAGGAGCTGATGACCTGGCCGCGGTACATGGCGCGGGGCGGCACTTTGGCGTAGAAGCCCATCTTCTGATCGGAAATGTAGTTGTCGGCCTGGCCGTTGATGTTGTAGCCAAAGGCCTTGACGAACATGAGGGCTTCCGGGTGGCCGGGCAGGGCGTAACCGACAATGAGCTCTGTGACGACGTTGAGACCCTCGGTCGTGCCCGAGATGGCGTACAGGTAGGACATGGGAATCAAAAAGACAAAGTTGAGGCCAATGACAAAGAAGATGGTCCACACGGGGGTGTCGAGCTGGGGGAACTGGGTGAGGACGATGAGGGAGAAGATGAAGGCGATCAAGAAGATGACGGTGAACCACCAGTCGGGCACCTCGGGGTAGCTGCGCATGAGCTTGGTAAAGGGGTCGTCGTACTCGTCGTAGATGGAGCCCTCGCTGCTGAGCAGGTGGGTGATGCCGTAGAAGAAGCCCTTGATGTCGCCCTTGGCAAGAGCCGAGAAAGCGCGGCGCAGGTTGTTGACGAGGTCGACAAAGAACTGGAAGGCCGCGCGCATCATGGACTTGTAGGCCTTGAGCAGCGGCCGCCACGAGTCGAGCAGGATGAAGACCATGGTGAGGGGGTAAAAGGCAAAGAAGGCGCCGTAGAGTACCAGGTTGCCGGCGCTGTAAAAGGCGGGCGAGTACTCGAGGTAGGCCGTCTCGTTGAGCATGCCGGTGCCGGACTTGACGACACGGGTAATGTTGTACGAGGAGCCGGTGTTGTCAAAGATGCCCGACGAGTTGGGCGGCAGGTAGGCGGACCAGTTGACGTTGGAGTAGTAGACACCGATAATGGCAAGACCGCCGAGGATGGTGCCGACGAACTGCTGCGAGACGGCAAAGAAGGGCCAGGCCAGGGGCTGGTTGTAGGCGGTCAGGACGTTCCAGTCAAAGGTGGAGATGGGGTTGAAGCCGAGGCCGCTCTGGGAGCCGGTGATCATGTTGAGGTTGAAGTTGCTGGGGGAGATCCAGGTCATCCAGGCAAAGTAGCTCAGGGCCTGGAAGAGGTAGCCGGGCAGCCAGAAGTAGCAGAACATGGTGCAGAAGACAATGAAGAAGAGCTTGTACCGGGAAATGGTCCAGCCGTTGACAACCTCTCCCTTCTTCTCGGGCATCAGCAGAGCGCGATTGAGCGCCAGCGTGGGCAGAATGTTGGGCCAGATGGTCTCAATGGGGTAGATGACGAAGCGGCGCAGCAGGCCAGAGAAGCCGAGGCCCATCAGCTGGGTGGACAGCAGCAGCAGGATGCCGTAGGCGGGCGTCAGCCAGGTGTCGCCGTAGTAGACGGTCTGGGTCTGGATGTTCCAGAAGCAGTAGGCCGAGGTGATGCTGACGTCGACAATGATGGTGGCCAGCATCTGCTCCTTGTAGGACCAGGGGCCCGGGTTGAGCGAGAGGCGCTTGCCGCGGAAGTTGAAGCCCCAGTCGGGCAGGATGGTGGCCAGAATGAGGCCGCAGGGGTACAGCAGGATCTGGATGACGGGCGAGGACAGAGTGATGGACGGAAAACGCGAGTTGAAGAGCGAGTTGGTGAACTGGGCGATGACGGCCCAGATGTAGCCCAGCAAGTGGGCGCGGATGGTCTCGCAGGGCATGTCGAGGTCGTCGGTGGGCGTGGTGACGGCACGCACCTCCGGGTAGGGCGAGTAGAACTTGTTCAGGGCGATCTCAGCCTTGAACTTGAGCTCCCAGTCGTCAGCGGTCTCGCCCTCTTCGGGGCCGTCGATCAGCGTGCGCAGTTTGTTGCGCAGCGTCTGCGAGAAGTTGTAGTCGTACTCATGGTCTTTGAGCATCTTCTCGGCGATGGCGCGGCACTCGTCAACCGTCAGCGACTGCACCTTGTCCGTGACATAGGCGAGATCGTCAATGGGGGCAAGGCCGGTCTCGCCTTCGCCCAGCTTCTCAGCCAGGTCGGCCACCATGCCGTCGACGATCTGCGGGTCGTCGGCGCTCAGGTTGCCCTTCTCCTTGCTGTGGGAGTCCGACCGTTCGGCCACGGCGTCGGTGCCGTCCACATACGGCTGAGACATGGCTGTGGTGACGGCAGCGATGGTGAAAGGGGTATTATAAAGTGTGAGTTGAGGGTGAAAAGGGGGGAAACTGATCAAAAAAGAAGTCAACAGAGGAGCAGTTCAACGGCTCACTTCACAAAGGCTTCTTCCTGTTACACCTGGCAAGCGGACCCAGGGACGGGGAAGGAGAGAAACGAAACGTTGGGGAACGGGCGTGCAGATCGCTCGTCTGCTGGGATGAAAGGCTGGGCGGACGGCTCCTTAAGAAGACGCCCGATGTGCTGCGAGTCCTGCGTGTATATAAAAACAATAAATATATAAATGTATATGGGGTGCCCCATGTACCCAGGGATTATAATCCCACGGTATATGACACAGTAGGACAGAAAAAGGTACCTAAGGGGGTGGCTCTCACTCAAACAGATCGAGGCTAAATGGCAAATTCGGGGCCATGGCCCTGCGACATCATGTTCACCTTATCGCTCGCCATTGCCATCAAAGGGCTGGATTGGCCACTGGCAGCAGGGCTGTCAGCATCGTATCACCACTTGTGCACTTTGACCTTCCCGATTCGGCCAGCCAGGGTCGTAGGCCATAGCACGAGAAGGTGTCTTCCCGGGAAACGGCAGCTGCAGAAAGCTTTCCTTTCCGGCTATTGGCCACTTGGGCTGGAAGGTGGTATGCTTGTGGGCTAGCCATACAGGCGCATCTGGGGCCATCCCCGGGGAAGGACGCCAATTTAGACCCAGTGTTGGACGCAACTGGGCTGCCTGATGGGTCTTAGTTGGTATGAGACAATCGATGGCCACCAGAGACGGGACAATGCCACAAAAAAGGGGACCGAGAAGGATGGCGAGGAGAAGGAGGAGGTGAGTACGAGGAGGAGGCGTGCAAGGGGCAAACCAGAGGAGGAGGAGGGCAAGGACGGGGGACGTGCAAGGGAGCCACGGGCAGGGAGGCCCAGCAGAGGAGGAGCTTTGACGATCGCTTGAGCGGCCAAGGCAGTCTGGCAGGCAGGCCGAGTTACATTGGCCTGCGGGGCTCCGTGGAATGGCTGCTGGGGTTTGGCCGTCGTACTGCGCATGCGGTTCATGCTGGGGGAGGAGGGTTAATGCAGAGATGACTGTGTTGGGAGCATTCTCGTTTAACGCAGGGCGCGTTTGTCTGTCCACTTGGTACTTTGCGCGGCGTGCTGTGGACTGACTGACCAGGACCTAACCCGGTTGCTGGCCCGCTCCAGACATGTCACTTACATGGCATTATGGCTGGCATTGACACACTTCTTCCAGTCCTTATCTTTGGTGGCGTGGCTCGTCCCTGGCTGTGGCCATCTGCGGGTGTACCGTTTGACCGACGATGTTCTATCCCTTCCAGACGTTCCACAGGCAGCGCGTGCGTGCGCCAACAACGGGGGTCCAGGGCGTTGCCCTTGGCGAAAAGTCTTGTTCAAGACAAGCTGCTTGCAAGCCCCGGCCAAGGCGAGAGAGTGCTGAAGCTAAGGCCAGACAAGCAACGCCAGGCCAGGCCAGGCCAAGAGCGGCCAAGAGGCCAAGCAAAGGGAAAAAAGACCCCAGCAGGAGAGTTGGGCAGATTCCCCTCAACGGCAAAAGCAAGCATGCAGAGCGGCTCGAGCAAAAGAGGCAGGTCGGGCAGGCTGCATGGAGTATTGCACGCCAGACGCGAGGAGACCGCAACCGTTCCCACAACCAGAAGGTCAAGTGGCGGAGAGGAAGAGAGCTGGACGAAGGAGGGCAGATTGTGTGCTTGCTTGCTTGGATGAGCATGTGCGCGCAGAGTCGCATGGCAAATCGGCGAGAAATCAGCCAAAACAGCCACGCACAAATGGGCAAATCACAGGGCCATTGTGCCTGCCCACCAAAGGAAGTCTTATCTCTCTGGCCTTCTTTTCCTTTGGGCTCTCACCTCACGGTCCCCTGTCTCAGCCAAGCCCGTCCTGCGTCCCACTTCCTTTCATGTTCCTTCTCGCCTCTTGGCTCTCGGGCTTCCTGCGGCTTCTTTGGCCATGCCAAGCTGAGCAGACAGGGAGTGCTGGCCGACGTGGACCAGTGATTCCAGATGTTTGATACATAGTATAAGATCTGCGCGCTGTGCATTTGCACCAGGCTGGCCTCGACCAGCGCGCGAATCAAGAGATCTTTACAGCGCAGCAGCCACCTTCTCTTCACAGCGCTGGCCAGGCAAGGCTATATCGACTGATTGTGGTGTCTGGCTCCTCTTGCCATTGCATCACGTTCTGGCTTTGCTCTTTGCTCTTGCCTCTTCTCCCTCTCCTTCCTCTCCCGTAACTTTTCTGCTCCCTCATTTCCAACCGACATGCATCAATCACGCCCCCCCTCCGTCTCTCTGTTCTCGCCTTCCCGATTCTATTGTCTCGCGTTGTGGGCCGACGACAACCGCGCGACAATGATTGTTAATGTGAAAAAAGCACCCAAAATCTCACCAGGGCTGCTATCCTGCTAGTGGCGGCTTCGCTAAGAGTGACCTTCCTGCTTCCCTTGGTTCGCAGTCTCCCCGCATACGGGACCCGCTCGAGGGTGGTATTCCCAGCCGGCGAGGCACAAAGTAGAAAATGGGGGGAAAATAGCACACTTTTTCTGCAAGCCTTTGTCTGCAGATATGTACTAACGCTCTCACGTAATTTGCGTTGATGCTATTTTTCGTGTGCGTGTGTTCCTTTTTATTCGTGACCTACTTTTTTTTTTTGTCGCGGATTGTTCCCATGGCGAACTTGGCACGAACCGAAATTGGAAGGTGCGCGAGTGAGAGGGGGCAGGTACGAAGATCGGGTCGTCAGGTGTCGCATCGATGCTTCCTTCCTTTCTAATTTGGTCTTTTTTTGAGCCCTCTCTCTCTCTCTCTCTCTTCTAGTGGTGTGGCGCCATGGAGGGAACTTGACTCTTTCAAATACGAGCTATCGACATGACCCAATCTGCGTCTGTTATTTTCCAATCGAGGCGCGCAAGAATCCGTAGTGTCGTCCATAGGGCGCCCGTAGTGTCGTCCCCCCTCGAATCTCCTGCCTTGTTTGTCTATCGGCCGCAGACAAAAAGACTGGTGAATCACCTCATCGTGCCAACAATTCCCAGTACAGGCAGGCACCCCTCCCCGGCGAGAGTTGCCGGGTTCCTGCCGAACTGGCAAACCGCCAAGGACTCGCACTCGCACACGTAATCCTCGAGATAGAGAAACGCAGGCACGCTATTGGCCCGCTGCCCACCGCAACATTTCTGCGCACTTTAGGCTTTTACAAGGGCAAATCCCGCAAAAGCAAACAGCGACCTTGGCGCTGCTACAGCGAACGTGCCAAGAGCGGGCTACGTTTTAACCACTTTCTCACCAGATGCTGACATGTTGCTGTTGAATCTTCACTTGACGTCTACATTAACTTTTTTTTGTCTTGGCACGCTAAACCTGCGGTTCGGGCCATGCGTTTCTCGTTTCCAGTCCGAGGCAACGGCGCAGAAACAGGACAATAAGCAGCGTGGCAGAAATGGACGGGTATTGGAATCGTTTGTGCGGTGCTGCTTGTGCAGTCGGGCGCGAGTCGGGTCAGCAACGAGAAATCTGGCCGATTTACTGGGAAAAATAAGTGGGAAATGAAACCGCCCCGGCCTCGCGTAGCGAATGTCGCCATGGGTCCTAATTGTGCAGGCGGCCAGTAAGAGCCACGGAAATGAGTACATAGGAGGATTCAAAGCATACTATGTAGAGAAACGATACAGAAAACAGGAAAATTAAGACCTGGTCAAGCCGGGCCCCGGGACCGTTCGGCGGTTCCTCCTCCGACACACATTTTTGCTCCGGACAGCGGCCGGCATGTCGGGAGACCCGATGCTACTTGTCTGCCATGCGTGCAATCGGAAAATAAGCAAAACTGGGGACGACCGGGAGCCAAAAAAGCGAAGCTCGCTAACCATTTCACCTCCAACCTAAGATCCACCCAAGACGTGATGTCGACTTTTTTGCAAGATGCCGACAAACAAGGACATTAGTATGGGTGTACAACTGATATAGACGTTTCTCATATATGCCATTTTGTAATATTTGCCACTCTGCAACCCCGGGTTTCATCCTGTCTCAAACTGCCATGACAAGTCGTCGACACAAGGCCCTCGACATTAAATAAGCCACGCAGCCTTATTTACCCGTCTCCATCCACATCTTACTTTTCGGAAACGTCAGTCAATAGCAATACACTGCCATGTATACACTCCTGGCCATCACGCTGTGGTGACTGTCGCCTCGGCCAATACATGCCCGCACCTTCAACCACAGCTCTGCAACGTTGAAAAAGTGCCATAATAGCTTCACATTCATCTGCCGGCAGCACGGATCTACCCGTTAAACATACACTGCAGCCCGTGTGTCGAGCTAAACAATTTGTCCGAGGCGTACCTTTTACAATGCCAAGGAGCGATCCGATATGCTACGTTGTGTGCATTGCATGTCCCAGGCGGGAAATGGTATCATTTGGTATCGATTGATTGCAGCCACAAAAGTCTTGGCAGGCTTGGGTGGGATTCGTTATCGTGACCTATGCTCAGAAGGGTTGTGGCCATGCTTGGTTATTTGGTATCTGGTTAGGCACTCTTGGTTACTGATGATGTTTTCTTCGAGGTCCATGGATCACTGTGCTTCTCTTTGAGCTGGCTCACTGATAATACTTTGTTCCCATTCTAGCTGCTGCTAAATGCTTGTCCGTCTGACCACCTCCGACAACCAACTCCTATTTGTGGCCTGCTGCAAGTCTCTTGATCACATACTGCAAGACCATTAGCAATCATTCCAAACATTCGTCTGTCTCTCGCTTACCTCGCCACAAGTCACCGGCTCGTACTTGGCCGGGTTCGTCTCGGAGACACACGTCGGGACAACGCCGCACTTTTCGTTAAAGTTGAAGCCTGGACAGAGTTAACAAGGAACGAACACGGTCAACACACCCAAGTCTCCCACTTACCAAAAAAAAAGGGCATCGAAAACCTGTCCCCCCGCCCGTGCCCGACCACGCGGTGCACCGTCGACTTGAGCCGGTCGTTGGTCAGGCGCATCAGGAAATCGCCAATGTTGACCACAAACGTCCCCGGCATCGGCTGCGCATTGATCCACTCGTTCTGCGGGCTGAGCACCTGCAGGCCGCTGTGGTTGTCCTGCCACAGCAGCGTGAGCACCTGGAGGTCTGTGTGGGCGCCGATGCCGAGCTCCTTCTCGGGGTCGGCCGCCCGGTACTCGGTGACGCCGTCGTCGCCCGGGTAAAAGTTGAGGGCGCAGTCGCCGCCCGGGTAGGACGTGACTTTGTCAAAGTAGTCTTCCGGGAGGCCGAGGCCGATGGCGAGGATGCGGATGAGCCCGCGGGCGAGGCTCAGCTGGGCGGTGTAGTAGGCGAGCACGGCGGTGTCAAAGTCGTCCAGGTCCGGGGACGGCAAGGGCGCCCAGCAGAACGGGTCATCCGGCAGGTGACTAATCACCTCGGGCGGGACGACGGCCAGATGGGCCTTGTGCAGGGGGTCGAACCGCGGGTGGTAGTGCATCACGAAGCCTTCCTTGCGGTCTGAAAGATGTCATCACCTGTCGTTGCTTAGCATCCAGGGAGATCACCCACCCTGGCCCCTTGTTGGCTCGACATTTCTCGAGTACAGTCTGTGGTATCCATAGCTGCATTTCGAGCTGGGCGGCTTCTCGCGAATCTCCTTTGTCTCGATTGGCGAATGAAAGAATCTTTGAGGATTAGCATACAGGTTTGGTATTTTTACCCCAGCTACAGGCCACACTCACTTGTCGGCCTGCTCCAGGGCAGAGCTGATAATCTCGCTCTGCACCCCATGGTTGGTAATGTAAAAGAAGCCATATGTCTCGGCTGCATGCACAATCTCCCTGGCCAGGGCTTTGCGTGCAGCCAGGTCGCCATGCATGCGGCCGACGTCAATGACGGGCATTTCATCGGGCCGGCAGTCACGCGGCGCCTTGGTCGAGACATCGTAGTAGGTCAGCCCACCCTTCTGGTAGCTGCGGATGGCAATTCGCCGAGTGCCGGGCTTCGTGGAGGTCACAGTGGTGGTACTCATGGTGGCGAGGTGTGGAGCTGAAGTACCGAGTACTTTGCAACTAATACGAGAGAGCAGGGAGTCTGAGGCCACTAACAACGGCAGGCAGTTGAGACACTAACAAATGTAGAATGGGAGAAACAGCTGCAGAGTCGACAAGCGTCAGCCACGATCAGACTGGCCTCATCAGAACGTCTTGATCGTTTCTCGCTAAGCAGGCGGCTACTTTGTAAAGTTCACGCCTTGGTTTTGTATCGACACTCTCGAGGCGGATAACGGTAACAATTGCTGTACTGACCAAGTCGACTGCCATTGGCCGACGGTCTCCGCCGGAAACCTTGGTAAGGCGCTTTGTCCACAGGCTGGCTCCACCGCTTATCAGCCAAGCACCGCAATCTCGCCCAGCCGGCTTTCTCGCAATGAGCTGATGTCCGTCGGCTTCCGCCAGCTCTTTGCCTCCCCCAGCGCCCCCTTTTACCTTGGGCCACCCAACTCCCGTCCTTCTAGAAAGCTAGAAAGCTTCCATTGCAGCAAACCGTCGGACATCGTCTTCCGTTGGGAGGCAAAAAGAACAAAGGCACAAAGGAAAGAAAGGGACCTCCATGGGGTCGCCAGGCACTCCCGCCAGCCGGGAGGCGATGGCAGCCGGCGGCGTTGGCGGCGGCCACCACCAGGAGAAGCAGCTGCCTGGCAATAACAAGAGGGCCCGCGCTGAAGGCGAGGACTTGCGCCATTCCCCGCCGCCGCCAGCGGCTGTGGCAGAAGACGGCCGCGGCGGCGGCGCAGCTGGCGAGGACGCTGCCGACATGCCCAAGGCCAAGCGCACAAGACGCAAGCTGTCGTGCCTGTCGTGCCAGAAATTAAAGTGCCGCTGCGAGTATGACGCCGCCACACATGCGTGCGTCCGCTGCAGGAACCTGCGGATATCCTGCTCCCTGACCGGGGACACACAGCTGGCGGTTATACCGGGAAGGCCAGTGACAGGCGTGGAGCCGGTGAATATTGAGGAACGGTACGTTTGTAAAAATAAATACGAGGGCGGTGGGCGCTTTTCCTCTTGCTCCTCCTGCTACAGTGGACTAACAGACAGGCTCAACCAACAAGGCGAGGCCCTGGCTGCCCTGCAGTCAGACGTGCGGCAACTCCTAACACAGCTGGACAGCAGCAGGCATGCTGCCTCGCTGCCCGTCTCACACGTCACCGCCAGCCCCGTCCACCCGTCTCCAGTGCTTCCTTCCCTGCCCAAAGCCGGCATTCCCGCCCAGAAATTGGAAGAGCTCTCTGCCCCTGCTGACGTGGGCGTCCCGTCAGCCCCTACTGTTGTTGTCCGTGACTTGTCTCTGCGTCTGTCGGGCGGCTTCCGGCGGACGGTCCAGAATGTCGGCCCAAATCTGGTCGAGCTGGGTCTCCTAGACGAAGCTACCGCCGAGACATTGTACCAGTCGTAAGCCACTTACACCGTCTTCTGTCTCTGTCTCTGTCTCCTCCCTCTCACACACCAGGGCCATCCAATATCCTACCCTCCGCGCGAATGCCTTTGAACAAAACGGCGCTACTGCTCTCCGCGCGTCCCCCTTTCTCCACGCCACATGCTGCCTCCTCGGCATCTACCTGAGGAACCACGACCTCAAGGGCACGCAGCTGCATCGTCAGATCTACGAGCATGTCCGCCTCGCTCTGGGCCAGGTCATCCTGGCCAGCCCTCTGCCGCTGAACGAAATCAATGCCGTCATCCTGCTCAACACGTACTCGCCCATGCCCTTCAAGGTCGGCACAGAGTACATTGACAGCTGGCTGCTCAGTGGATCGTGTGCCCAGCAGTCCATGCTCAGCATCAGCTTCTCGAGCATCGTCAAGAACATCAAAGACGGCACCTCCACACAGTCTGACCACAGAGCACTTCGTTTATGGGGACGTGTGTGTCTGCAACATCTACAGTACGTCCTTTTCCTTTTCCTCGCTTCGCTCGTTTCTCTTTTTTTCCTTTTCCTTGCTTCGCTCGCTTTCTTTTTTCCTTTTCCTTGCTTCGCTCGTTTTCTTTCTTCCTTTCTTCGCTTCGCTCGTTTCTCTTTTTCCTTTCATCGCTTCGCTCGCTTTCTTTCTTCCTTTCATCGCTTCGCTTGACTTCCTCCACTAACCATCTAGATGGGGTGCCACTACCGGACGACCACCCGTCATTCCTGCCCCGTACATGGACCAGTGCAGCCTCTTGATGAACGTCTACGACGCCACCATCCAGGACGGCATGCTCGTCGCAGAGATCCTCCTCTTCCGCACGCTGCACGTCATGCTCGCCGAGCGTCCAAACAAGCACCAGTCTGAAGATCCGTGTGACGACGAACAAGAGTTCCGGGCATGGAAGGCCGAATGGCAGCATCTTTTTGGTATGTTGTGACGGCCCTAAACACACAAACTCGTCTCTCTAACACTGCAGCCCTCCCACGGTCGTCCGAACTCAAAATGGCATACTACGTGGCCCGTCTCATCCGCGCCGTCCAGTCGACAGAAGACGACCAGACCCGCATCCTCGAGACGTACAGCTCGGCCATGTCGGTGTCGCAGAACGCACCCGGGATGGACACCACGACGGCCACGACAGAGCTTCGGAGCAGCAGGCGGCGGACAACCACGTCAGACCGTGACCGCCAGTACAGCACGCCGCACACCATGTCGTCGCCGAGCATCACCTCCCCGGACAATGCCAATGCAATGAGCACCCCCGGCGAAGACCCGACGAGCAACCCAGGTGGCGACGGCAGTATTTCCAACGGTGGCGTCGGTGGCGGCGTCGGTGGCGGCGACACTCTCCAGTCGGCCAGGTTCCACGAGCACGTCTTGTCGCTGTCCATGGACATTATCGACACGCTGCTCGAGATCGCCCAGCCCCGCCAGTACCAGATCCCCGACTACCTCAACATGTGCGCGGCCTATGCCGTGCTCGTGATCGGCCACTACGGGCACAAGCACTACGACGAGACGATGACGCCGGACCGCCCGCTGGAGCTGCTAAGGGCCGTGTACAACCTGCACTGCTCGGGCCCCGTGCTGGCGACGGCGGTGCATCTGGGGATGACGTCGCTGGAGGCGCAGCAGAAGCAGAAGAAGCGGCAGCAGGAAGAGCTGCAGCGGCAGCAGCGGCAGCTGCCGGTGCCCAACGGGCTGCGCAGCAGCAGCAGCAGCAGCAGCAGCAGCGCCAACGCCAGACGCATGTCGGGGATGATCCCCCCCTCCATGAGCGGGCCTGGGCAGACGAGCAGTGCCGGCGGCGGCGGCGGCGGCGGCAGCGTGGCATATGCGCCGATGGAGCAGGACATTCTAGAGGGTGCTCCACTGGAGAGCGTGTCGCAGCAGACGCTTCCGTCGATGAGGATGTACCCGAGCGGGAGTCTTGGGGGCCAGCAGCAGCACCAGCAGCAGGGCGGGCTGCTGTCGCAGGCAGACGGGCTTGTGATGCCCGACGAGGAAGTTCCGAACCTGGAGGGATTTTTCCGAGGTGGTTTTCTCGATCTTGTCAACTAGGGCGAGACGACGACGAGAAATTGGGAATGTAGAACTAGGGAGACGACTAATTGGGAATGTACAACTAGGGAGACGACTGTAAATGTATTTTTTAGCCTTTATACCTTGGCCAGAACGCCGGCGTGCGGTTTGGAATACCCGCACGGGATCATCGCGATCACATTTGTAAATAAAAACACAAAACACCTTTAACTATTGGCTTCCATATTCGACAAACAGTAACCGCCACTTGCACTTTTCACACTGCCATTGTATAACCGACCACCGACCGCCCTGCCTTTTCTAAATGTACGACATGAAGAAGCCTTGTAAGAGAGACACAGAATTAAGGGGAAAAAAAAATAAAAGATCAAGGAAAGGGGGTATTGTGTTGTTGGGTTGGACAAAGGAAAATGACAATATGGATGGACATTATGAGACAGGACAACAAATGACAGTAGAAAAAAAAAAAAAAAAAGGAAATGTGAACAAGGTGGATAAAACAGTAGAAACAAAAACTACTGTTGGGCCATGTGGTATGTCATAAAAAAAGCAAACGCCAGGAGGAAAAAAAACCATATAAATGAAATATGTGAAAAAAACACAAGGCGTGGGACGTGGGAGCCGTTCCGGCCCTCAGATCGCGTCGTCGTTTTCGTAAAACGATTCGTTCAGCGACGAGTGCTGTCCAAACGACGACATGCCGGCTGCAGACGACGACCCCAGGTAGAAATCGCCCACCGGCTGCGACCACGCGGGGGTGCTGTCTATGAATGACGACTGGCTGAATGACGACTGGGGGTAAAAGGAGGAGGAGAACGACTGGCTGGCGGCGGCCGGCTGTGCCGGACTGGCAAACGAGCTGCCGGACCCAATGTCGTCCCAGCTCGTCGAGCTGACAAACCCAGTGGCCGCAATGTGGTCATCCATTGGAGTCGCCGCGGTGGCCACAGCCTTGGGCATCTTGCTCGGCGTGTCAATGATAAAGATATCGTCGTCGTCGCCGTCGCCGTCGCCGTCGCCCCCGCCGCCGCCCAGAGCGTTGGTCTGTTCAAAGAAGCTCTGGCTCGGCTGGTACTTGGTGGGCGTTGTCTGGAAAGCCTGGGGCTGGAGCTGTTGTTGGCCCTGGCGTTGGCCCGCCATGGGAATGCTGGACAAGTCCACAATGGCGGGCGAGTCGTCGTTTTCAGGCGGCGTGTCGCCGATGCTCAGGGCCGGCGTGGCGTCTGGGACAAAAGTGCGTGTCGTAGTTGCTGTCGTCGTCGGCGCCGACGGTGCTGCCGCCGTGGACGCGACGGGCGTCATCGGAGCGACAGCTGCTGCTGCTGCCGCTGCTGCAGGACCTGCACCAGACACTTGACGGCTCTGCTTCACCGGGGTCACCACCGGCGACTGGTCCAGCTTCTCATAGCCGACGTCCTCGCTGGACAGGCTCTCTTCATTAGAAAAAACCGGTTCCGGCTTGGGCCGTTTCGTGGCCGCACGCTTGGCCGGGCGGCTGGGCGTGGCGGTGGCTGCGGCCGCTGCCGTGGTGTTGCGTGCGACGCTGCCGGCTCTCGACGGCGTCTCTGACGGAGCCTTGCGCTTGTAGCCGCTCCCGCTCGACGCGGCGGGCACGTTCTTGCGCGCAGTCAGCGGACTCTGGCCCTTGTCCACGGCCTCTTTCAGTGCTTGCGCATCCTTTTTGATCGCCCGGAACTGGAACTCGATGCCCATGGGGGTCGACTCGCCATAGTATTTTGCAATTTCTGGGACGTTAGTGTACTGCAAAATGGAAAGAAACGGTGCCCTCCTCACCCTTACGAAACACATGGGCCAGCTCCTTGACGTCCTTGCCTTGGGCCACGGCTTCGCGGACAGCGGCAACCTGCTTCTTGATGGGGCGGAAGCGGTGCTGGACTGCCCACTCGGTCATATCAGAGCCATAGTGCTGGGCAATGGCTGAATGGGTTGATGATCAGACCGGCAGCCATACAAAAGAACAGGGACAGACAAAGGGGCGAACGGGCATCAAGGGGGCAACGAGGAAGCAGAATGACAGGACAGAGGCTAGGCAGGGGACATGGAGACAACTAGCTTACCTTTGAAGTTGAGTTTGAGGGCTGGCGAGCTGGCAATGACGGCGGCCAGGAGTCGGCTCTGGGCCTCGTACGTCCGGAAGTTGGACGGCATGGTCGATGTGAGGTTGGAGATGGTGATGGTGAGGAGGGGTGGATCAACGAAGATGCCAAGTGGGATGTCGTGAGAGGGGAGAGAAAGAAGAGAAAAGAGGCAAGGAAGGGGTAGTGAAGAGAGAGCAGCGAATGAGCCCACGAGGGCGGCTGGTGAAAACGAGTGAATGAAGAGTCGAGCTCGTCGTCAAAAAGGCGATGCTGGTGGAGTGCAGCCTGAGGCCTATCTGAGGCTGGCCTCTGCTTGGTAGTTGTCGATTGGTTGAGTAGTCGTCCCGGTGAATGTGGCTCCGGCTGTCGTTCCCAAGAGTCTCTCAATGATCACCACGACTTCAGCCACAGCATGGTGTACGGAAAAAAAGAACAAAAACGGATAAGATGCGATTTGGGTTTGAAAAAATAAAACAAAAAAAAAGATCATAAAAAAAAGGGACATACGAAGAACGAGGGTGGTCGCTACACCCCCGAGTGTGGGAAAAAGAGGTGGCTGGGAGTAGGCAGCTGGGGGCGACTCGGACAATCCGTGAGGCTGGGTGCCTGGCCGCTAGTGGGTACTTTTGTTATCACCACATTTTGGTGGTGGCCAAAGTACTTTCCATCAAACGCGAACGCGTCCAGCACGCGAAAGCTGAGACGCCCCAGCCTTTACAAACGGACGAGCTCCCCAGCTTTGTCCTTTGGCCAAGCTGGTACTTGAAGTACTCTTGGCCAGGACAGAAAGTACACCTGGCTACAGAAGACTGCCCAGGCAACTTGTCAGACGGACCGCTCCGTTCGTAAATGGCTTTCTGTCGCGAAAGGGCGCAATTGATTGGATCTTGGCTGCTGTCAAAAGCCTCGTCATGCCTGGATAGGTCATGATAAACCTGGCCGGCTTTTTTCTATTAACCAAAATCCCAGCCGGGCAGTATTAATATATATACTCTTTTGCAGAGAAAAAAGGGCATTTCTTTATAAACTCTAACCCCCAAAAAGACAAGAAACCGTTTCCCAGTATAAAATATTATGACATCCATGGCCGAAAAAAAAAGGATAAAAGGAACACGAAGAAAAAGAATATAGTAAAACAAGGACAAAGAACCAAAAAGAAAAGAAACCCCTCCCAAAAGGAGCATCATCCAAAGAATTGACATGAACCAAAAAAATGTGCCAGTTGGCCGGCATTGTCTCTATCCCCTTCTCTACAATAGTGCATCACTTCATTATTATTTTTCCTCCTTCTTTATTTCTCCTTTTCTGACACGGGCGTGATCCGGCCTGTTGGCGTCGCCCGCCCGCTGCTGCTTTGGATCCGGCTGCTGGCTGCGCCGGGGCTCAGGTTCGACGTGGCCGCATTGTATCCAAAGGGCGTCGACCACGGCGCGGCCGCCATGCGGGCGTCTTTGGTGGTGGCGTCCATGCGGTAGGCATCCTTGTCCTTGACATCGACGCTCGGCGATGCTGGCCCGTTCCCATAGACAAAGTACTGGATGCCGAGGATGGAGTCGCAGATGGCCTGGAAGAAGCCGCAGAGCTTAAATGCGATTGGGATGTTGGTCTTTGAGGTGAAGAACCAGTACATTTTCATCGAGTCGCCGGCGAGCCAGCTGACGAGGACGGACGGGCGGAACCCCTGGCAGGACTGGCGGCGGGCGTTGGCAAAGATCTGGGGCAGGGGGAGGGTAGCTTCGACGGAGAGGCCAATGTAGCCGATGAGTTCCGAGTAGACGTGGTAGGTATCGGGGAACGGGGCGAGGACGAGTTCGCAGGCGACGAGGGTGATGAAGAGGTAGAGGAGGAACTGCCAGTATCTGGAAAAGTTAGTGGGAAGCAAGGAAAGAAGCGAGCGCAGCGAGGAAAGAAAGAAGCGAGCGAAGCGAAAGAAAAGAGGACAAAAGACGTACGGTTTAGGAGAGCGCCATTGCCAAAAGTTGTAGGGCCGCGTTTCAAAGAGACCGCTGCCGCTACTACCGGGCTTCAGGCCGGAGAACGGCAGGGACGCCTCGCCGCCCTTGGCCGACGGTGGCGGGCGGTGGTCGAGTGCGATTTTCAGCAGGACGAGCTGGATGCCGACCTGGAGGACGGCCTGGATGAGGAGGGCCGTGGCGAAGCGGGCGCCCGGGTAGTAGAATATGCGCAGGATGGACGAGACGAGCATGATCAGCGGGATGTCGAGCGAGAAGCCGGCGCTGGAGCGTTTGCGCGCCATGGACACGCACTGGTCGCCGTACGAGAGGATGGGCGACATGATGAGGAACGCCGGCGCGGCATACTCGGTGATCGTGGCGAGCCAAGCCATGGTGGGGGAGGATGGTGACGTCGGGGATGTGGGGAGAGAAAAAAAGGTTACAGGGAAAAGAAGGAAAGAAGAGAAGGGAAGAAACGACAAAAACAATCAGCAAGCCATGGATGTCGACGAGGGGCTTTGATGGATGCGGTTTGGACAAAGGGGGACACGGCACCGAGATTTCTGGAGATACGGGGAATTGGGGCCATTTTGGCGCGTACTCGTAATCCATAGTGGCCATCTTACCAGAAAGTACCTTTCGTACCCCGGAATTATCCATTTATTTTTCAGGGTAAAATAATTAATTTAAAAACAAACGCGGAACAAATGTAAAAAACAAGCTCCGACCATTAAAGATCTAAAAAGCGGGGCGCATGTGAGGAGGAAACCGGCGGACGGCATTGGTGGGCCGGACCGGTCGGTTTTTGGGCGCATAGCCTGTGCCGACATGCCAAAATAAATGCGACGGAAGGATTTTTGACGTTTTTTAACACGCAAAGCTTATTACTTTCTGTAGCAGCTAGCTGCGAGTACCGCGACTTGCGGATGCGCGCAAAAGCCAAAGCGCAACACGATGCGTACTATAATTCGAGATATTACACATCTGTCAACCCGAAGGTCCCGAGCGCGGATGACATAATACGGTGACAACAAAGGCGACTGTTTCAGGAGAGCACGGTCCGACTTGCGCGCTGGCTATCTATCGGCCGAGACAACACGGGGGGTTGTCTTTAGTTGAGAGCATGGCCTTTCAACTTTTGCTGCTAATATAGATCACACCGGGTACGAATTGCAGATGGCCCATGCGGGGAATGATATACCATATAAAAGCAATGCTATGGATGTGCTTAAAATGATGCTTGATATACAGAGACAATAGAAGAAGAAGAAACCAAAAAGGGCCTCCCGTTCGTGTGGGCTAGGCAGAAAGAGAACTGGGAATTGGAAAACACAAAAGCAGGAGGTGTTTGAAAAATTAGAATGCCATGTGCATTCTATGCCCTCGTTATGGGACCAGAAAAAAAGGGATATGATCATAAGAAAATATAAATCGTGTACAGAATAGGTTCGTCTTCTCCGGTTACCCCTTTATTCCCGCTTTGGGGGGGCCTCCCAAACCTGTCCTTGAAGAATACGCCAGCAAACGCCAGACGAATGCTAAACCAGAGAAGAACAAAATAACCGTTGCATACCAGAGGGAAAAATGAAACAAAATAAAAGCAAAGGCCAAAAGCAGACCTGAGTATAAGCCAGAAAACAGAAACCGAAATCAGTAAAAAGCAGAAAAAAAAGACATTATGAGATGAGACCAGAGATAGGCCAAGATGTGTTCATATCTTTGGCTACTCTCCAGCCAACGCGATGCTATGTCGGCATTATGAGGGTGGGAACGGGGGTGGGCGGCTGATTTCGCGACTGGAGAATCAAACATAGGAAATCGGGGTGTTCATATCGCTCAAGTCGTTGCATTCATGATGAAGATTGTTCGTTTAGTTGTTGTGAAGTCTGTAGTATTTTTGGTCGTCGTGCAAAGTTTGATCCAATAGCGAAAATGGCCGAACACTTAGATTTCAATAAACGCGGAAGTCCGCATTCTTTTCGGAACATTCGTCGAGGTCTCGGTCGCTCATGTATCGATTGCCGTTTGTCCGTCGCAGGTAAACGATCATAGGTGCGCCACCTCTATACCCGGCCATGCGGTCTTCTAGAATAGGGAGTGATTATTAGTTTGCAAGCCAAAAGCAGACTGACAAAAGTAATGGCACACAAAGCCGAAATCGGCAAAAGGAACAGGCCCGTGTCAAACAAACAAGTAAACAAACAAAAACTGGTTTTTACCAAACTTACAAATCAGGCTGCCATTGTCTCCGCAGCACATCATCTTGAAGACGGGGCAGTTCTGGGTGTGATCGCGGCGGCGGCAGCAACAGACGTGGCAGGTCTGTTGCTTGCGAGGGCGACTGTGGCTGAGATCGCGGCCGTTCATGGTAAGAAGACGGCTGATAGGATTGGCTCTGCTGTTGGTGTTGCTGCGAGTGCGGAGAGTATGCGTGTGCATGCGGTGATTCCGGGGGCGGCGCTTGCTGTGACGGGGACCGTTGCTGCTGTGATTGATGAGACAGGGGCGGGGAACGGCCTGATCCCCATTGCAGCGGCGGTAGAACACTGGGGCCTCGTCCCCGATCTGGCGGCATCGACGACAATGACGGAGACGAGCGAGACATGGGCGGCGAAGCGTGCGCTAGACTCGTGGGTGACCGTAGCCCCCCAACGGGCGTGTAATTGTCGTACCCCGTCCGCATACGCTTGCTCCCCATTGTCATTGATTCTGGACTCAAGGGTCTCGCTATTCCCAGCCGTGGAGACTGCAGGGATCCCGGGTAGCTGACAGGTCGCGGGGATTCGGGCGGCGGCCGAATCAGGGGCACACCGCTGCCTAGTCTGCGCAACGGGTCAGGGTCGGCTGGAGGCGTGCCTGGAGATGTATTGTTGCCACCCCGAGGACTGTAAACAACAAAAACACGGAACCTGGTCAGTCTTTGATTCTCATACACCAAACTTGTGGTTTGGATCCAATCGAGCGCCACGGGCGGAAACAACAGAACGAAGACAAGAATAAAAACTTACGCATTCTTGAACCGGCACACGCGACCGAATTTCTCACACTGCACGCATCGTGGGTAGTCCGGGTCGCACTTGATCTTCTTCTCGCGACACGTCACACAGGCGATAGCCAGGCGCTTTCGAGGTTTACCGGCCTTGGTGACCCCCCAGTGAGCATTGACGGCCTCGCCATCAATAACCGTTTTGCAATGGCTGCCGTCGTCGTAGAAATAGCACATACCCTCTCCTTGTACCTCGGCTGCACGCACAAATCGGGGAAGAAAGTGTGTCCCTGTCCAAATCTTGGGCCCAAGTCCATCTTTGACAGGGAGGCCGCCATCTGTAGTCACTGTCGTCGAATTGTTACTGCTGGATGGTGGCAGAGGCGCTGCTAGTGACACATTGCCAGAAAAAGAAGTCACCGATGATGGCGAGGCCAGAGGCGGAACGCGCGGCTCAGAAGCCGGACCGTACGGACTGCGCGAAGAGGACAAGGCACTTGTCGCTGACAGGGACAAGGGCGGCGCAGGCTGATGCTGTCCTTGATATGCCTGCTGGTATGGAGAATGCTGCTGATGGCGGTGCTGGTAGTGTTGCAACTGCCGGCCATCAGATGGAAGTCGGGGATCCTCTTGGGTAGCTGCTGGCGGATATCTATGGCTCGGCTGGCTGTGCACGTCCTGTAATTGTTGATGGTAATGCAGGGTCGGAGATGCCTCTGGTCTCTGCTGCTGCTGCTGCTGCTGCTGCTGATGCGTTGGCGAGTAGTCGCCCTGGCCGCCGCTTTGCTTCAAGGGCCACTTTCCTACCGCAACGTAGCCGGACCGCACATCTGGCCACTGGCGGGATGGCTGCGAATCATCCAAACGCTGCTGGTGCAATTCTTGCGACCGTGGCGAAAGTTGCTGCTGTCTTTCGGCAAAAGGCTCGCGCTCGCTGCTGTGAGGAGACTGCTGTTGGCTTTGCTGGGGGTAGGAGTTTGCATATCGATCCTGCTCTTGCGAAATCGGTGACTGGTTTTGCGGCGCAAACGAGCTGGCTGCTAATGGAGGCGAACGGCCCCGAAACACTTGCTGTGCCCTGTCGTCGTATCGCTGCCGTTCGTAGACGTCGCGGGTCGGCGGAGCAAGCGGCGAGGCTCTTGCAGCAGCTGCTGGTGGTGTCCCGGATCTGGGAAAGTATGACGATGATGACGATTGTGTCCGCTCCAAGGAGAGTGGTGGGGGGGCCGGGCCCGAACTGGGGGTGGTTGTGGTGGGAGTCGCCCGCGCAGACACATCTCCACCGGGAGCTGTTGCTTGATCCGATAATGGCTTCCAAATCAAAAGATCCCGAAGCGATGGCAGCTGCGGTGCTGGCCTCTGTGACGTTAGGTTGCCATCTTGGCTGGTCATGCCCTGGCCTGCTGCTGCATCGTCTGGTGAGATCGCATCCGGCCCTATGCTGGAGCTCGTCGTTGTCACCGTCCTGGGAGTGGCCGCGTATGCCGTTGTCTCATGGTTGGTCACAGTGGCGATCGATGCAGAGGTCGCACATGCAGTCGTCTGTGTCGACATTCCGCTGCTTGAAGAATGTGCTGTGGTGAGTGGAGGCCGTGGCTGGTGGTCATAACTGGACATAGGAGGAGAGATTGGCGTGGCCGGATGGGGCCAGGGCAATTCTTTTGTTGCCTGCCTGAGCGGCGTGTTTCTGGATGAAGACGAAGTAGTGGATGCTGATGATGGAGGGCAGCTCGCGCTCAAGAAATCTGGAGGGGTATGTGGTAAGGCCAGCCGGGAGTGTGAGTCGAGGCTGGGGAGAAGACCCATGGAGAGCATTGACGAAAAGACTCGGGTAGAGTCTGTGGCATATCAACCGCCCACAGCCCCAAGACTACGATGGAGGTAAGAGGATCGGAAGGAGAGAAACTGGAGAGAAAGAAAGAACGGGGAGACCCCAACAGCCTTTCTCTTGCAGGTTCACTGATTTCAGCCACGCTGGTTCCCGCGCTATGCAGGCGAGCTGGGTCTCATGAAGGACGGGAGTAGAAACGGGACGGAAAGAAAAGGAAGAGAATAAGCAAAGTGCAACAAGAAAAAGGTCGACGGTACGAATAATAGGGAGGACGAATAAGAAGAAGGTGAGTGGCAAAGTAACCAAAAGGCCAGACGAAGGCAAAAAAGAAAAAGAAAATAAAGGAAATAAAGATGGTAGACGTTGGTTCGCTAGGGGGATATCCGCCGGGTAAAGAAAGTCGTCGAGCGGCGCAGTCCTCTCACACAACGCCCTGGCAGCCTCTCTGGTGTGTGAATGGCAGTTGGCCGTTATTGCAGCCCAGCACCAGCAGATGCCGCCTCAAGCACGAAACTGATGGATACTGTGCTGGTCTTTCGTCCCAGGCTTGGGATTCTTGATCGAAGCCGCTTTTCTATGCTCTCAACCCAAGAAGACTGTCGCGGTCCTTGAAACTCCTCGGCCTGCACACTTTCTCTCTCGCTCAGTCTGCAAGTGAGAAAACCACAACGACTTTGCACAACGACGGGACAGGTCTAGGCTACAAAAGGCATGCAACCCTGGCGAGATGAAATGCCTTGCAAGCCTTAAGTTCGGGGAGGCAGAGACGATGAAAGAGAGCGCGAACCTTAGAATCAAAGAGGCCGCGTGCTCCGGATAATTGGACGCTTGAGGCCAGGTAGGACGATGTTGGATTTGGTGCCGCAAAGGTCTGCCGGACGGCAAGGTCGATCGATTGGCTGTGCGTCAAAAGGGGTTCGTGTGTCCCTTTTGACGTGCCGTCTCTGTTATGCGCCGAGACAATCAACAAAACCAAAGCGAATCCTGGGGAGAGAGAGCTTGGACAGAGAGGGGCTGCGGAAGGAGGTGTGTGTCCGGGAGGCTCTGCTCAATGTTGTTCATTTGCTGCATCAGCCGGGTGGTTGTAAGTCTGCTGGCGTCTTCTCCAGTATGACGGGAACCTTTCCTATCCGCGTAGTTGGAGGCAACCAGATCGTGGCAAAACGTTGCAGAAAAGAGAGAGCAGCTGGGTGAGAGAGTCTGGGTGTGTTGCATGTAAGTAAGAGTGAAGGTTGAGTTTTGCCAGATCACCCAATGGCCTCTTTCTGGCTGTCACTTAAACGAGTTAGTGAGGGTGGGTTCCCATACACCGAGACCCCAGGGTAGACCAACAAAAGGAGGGTAGGGGAGAGGACCTTGTTCATGACGAGATACGATTGGATCTAGGACAAGGGTGATAATAGAGGAGGGGGGGGGTGTAAAAGGGGGGCACGAGGGGAGGACAGTGTTTTCTTCTTGGCAAGAGGGACGTGTAAGTCGGCAGGGCTGACTTTACCTCTTTTCCGCATTTCATTGTCCGAGCCCCCTTTTCATGCTCTCTAGTGTCTGGACAATGACGACCGTGCTTCTTCTCGCACATCACTTTAAGTCGCTGGGAGAGAATGGCATGCAACCGTGTGCTCCATCTCTTGTTTGTCCAGCACCAGGGGCCAAGCCGTGGGTGGACCAAGCAATACTTCATATGGTACTTGACCCCTCCTGGCGAGGGTTGGCTTGTCGAGGGCCCAACATGGTAGCTGCCGACACCGCGGCAAACTGCATGCAGCAACGGCGTGGTGTACTCAAAAGGGACCACACGAAATGAGCATCCTGCCATGTAAGACAGGCTGCACGACGCAGCGTATGGGAGCGAAGAATCTAATGAGATACATGGCATGGGACATGAAAAATACTATGCAGCAGGAGTTGCAGGGTGCAGTGAATAGGGGGTGATCACTCTGGTCAATAATTCCGCACATGGTGTGCCTCCAAGTCGTTAGCACAGCACATGGGCGAGATTATTTAGCCGTAGTCCTCACCTCATGAGTTCAAAATTAAGAGCTTTGGAGGCGCGGTGTGGAGAAGCCAGTGACTGTTGAAGAGGTTCGTTCGACAAGTGCGGTACAAAGCACTCGCATGGTGCCCAGATAAGGGGGTGGGTGTAGTGACCCAGCAGCCTGCGTAGTGGGCAACGTGCTTGCCGCCAGGTTCACCGAAGAGCTGCAGACGATGCCAACGATGGTCGTAACGGTTTGCAAGGGAGGGGGCAGAGGGCACACGATGCAACACACGAATAAATCGGCTTGGGAGCTCGAGAAGCTCTGGGAGCAAGGGCATGCAGGTAAAAATGCTGGATGCACATGCTCCTTGGGATATCTTGCGAAACCACCACGGGAGACTGGAGCAAAGACAGCGTCGAAGGCCTGCATCCCATGAACATGAGTGAAGAAACACGAGCCCACTGGCCTGTTGTTGGTGGCAAGTAGTGCCAATACAAGAATGCCGAGAGCCCCAATTGGCTGGCCGTGGACGATGGGATGAAGCAGCCAGCCAGTGCGGAGCAAGTTAGCGCTCCCCCCCCCCCTCTCAAAAGGATTTGCCCTCTTTAGATCATAAATAAGACAAAAGCATTGAGGGCGGGTCGGCAGATCCAGAGGCTGCGGCCGGCATTGGCCAGTGCCTGGGATGATTGCCAGCCCCAGCCCAACCTGCGAGCCTATGGTTGATGTCGATGTGTGATGAGATATCCATGGGCGCAACCTGCTGCCTAGTGGGTCGTACAACTCGGAGCCCAGTTTTATTTGTGTCTCGTCCGCCTCGAGCGCCGGTCCATGGGCCCGGATTCCGTTGCTGCCCGTCGTCCAAGTCACATATAGGCCAGCCGAGATGGCACAAGATAGCACAACATCTAGCGAGCAATGGCAAGTGGACAAGAAAACTGGACTACTCTCCACGCCAAGGTCGAGAGGGCCTCTCTGTGGCAGATGCTTTGACTGGTTGTGGCAAAGACCCGGTCGATAAGATGAACGCAGTAAGACCGTTCACTCAGCTGGGTGGGCACAATGCTGGCCCGGACAGGCAGGGAAGCAGTACTTTTGCACAAAAGAGGCGGCCTTGGCGCTCCGGCTGCGAGTCACCCCGAACAAGCACAGACTGTCTTCGTATCTGGCTTTGTCCTTCGCAGCTAGTGCGGCTGGCTGCACAAAGTACACACCTGCCAGATAATTTCGGGGGTGCCGTCATAGACAGATCTTCTGGTGGGCCGACTCTTAATCCAGTAGTGCTCTTCCTTTTGGCGGCTGTCCTTGCTTGCTTTTGCTCCTTTTGCTGGCCTTCTGCTGGCCTTGGCTGGGCATTTGGCCCCTTATGCTCGGCCGCTGCTCCTCCTGGCCCGGGCGCACACGCTGTGGGTGTTAATTAACGCAGATTGTGCATTGTGTGGTATCCGGGGAAAGATGCCAGGGCAAATATCAGGCCTTGTCAAAGCCGTTTCAACAGAGCCCTGCCATATTGGGCCCGATATTGCTGCTGGGGGTCAATGCCGCGCCATATGTGTGTGTGCGACCGCACAACCTCAGCCGTCCTCCCCCCTGTCCGGTATGTCGTCTTTCTCGTCTCGTCTTTGGCCAGCCCTCCATCTCCTGCCTCGTATGGGCGCGTTTTCCCGCGACGGATTGGCTCCAGCAGGCAGTGGGGTCCGTTGGCGCTCGTGATGGTGATCACAAGGCGCAGATTGGCGCCGCCGTTCTTCAACAGGAACACAATGGGAAGACGCCACGGCGTGGTCCTTCTATATTCAATCCATAGGGGGTGTAGACAGCGCCAAAATGTAATCGTCGCCCGTGTCGGCTCTTCAGCGGGCTGGAACTGGAGCGGTGGGGCCAGGGAAGGACTGGTCAGAGGTAGCAGAGATACAACGTGCGATGTACTCTGTCTCGCAAAGTACTGTAGTAGTAATTCTGGTCACTGGCGGGAACCCCAGCAAAATAGCAGCGGCTAAAAAGGGACGGGCTCGGCATGTATTCGTTAGTTTCGAACCCAGTGCCCTGGGAAGCACAGCGCGAAAGCGCGAAGGCCGAGCGGCCGGTGGTTGGCCCGAGGGACAGAGATACCCGATCCTCGTGGTGCGACACCATCGTTGTGGCGGAAAAGCGGTGGTGTTACGGACTGTTGGGTGAGCCTGCAAGAGTTCGTGAGTTTTTTGTCTCGACCTTTTTTTTTTCGTTTCTGGAAGCCAGTCAGCCGGCATGGGGGGGATGCAGACTGCATGAAGTGCGAATTCACCAAGCTGCCTTGCTGGAGTGGCAGGTGCAAGGGGCCCTTCGGCCAGCCAAAAATGGCTGCCAGCGCCCGTCGTCCCTTCCCTTCCTAGCAGTCTTGGGCAGCACAGAGTCGCACGCACTACACAGAAAGCAGGCACGCCGTGCTTGGCGCCTTCCTTCGCTGGACCACTAGCCACAAAACGGGGCAAAGGCAGGCGCGCAGGCGGGTGTGCCTTCCAAGCTAGTGAGAAGAAGGAAGCTGCAGCGGGGGAGAGCATGCCACCCCCGTCGTGGATGGGCCGGCCAGCAGCCAGAACTGTGCCCGTGGCAAGGCAGTTACGGGCACGCTGTCTCCTGTCCGTCCCATCGCTCCTTCCCACCCCTGCACCCACAACCACCCACACCACGTCGCCCTCGCCGGCCGCCATCGTCTAATCCTCGGCGCTTCTGGCTGTCTTCTTTTCGACTTCTTTTCTGACGGCTTCTCCACACCTCGCTCGCCTGGCGCATACAAGCGGGCCAGGCGACCGCAACAACACAAGCAGTGGTCTCTGGCGTTGCACTCGCACCATGGAAGTACTCGTGCCTCAGCAGCAGCCTGATCGCCCCGTCCACCGACGGTCCCCGGCTCGCAAACGACAATGGCGCTTCTTCGGACGATCACAGCCTACCAGACCGACTGCCGTGGTCTCGGAGGCCACTCCAGTCTTGGATTCCAACGTTGCCCCTCCCCGGCCAAGACACGCAGGTGTCTTACACGACAGATACGCAGCCTGTGTGCTCCTGTCTCCTTGCGTCTGCTGCGCTCTGTGCGCCCAGGCCAGGAACTGGCCCTGGTTGCGGCCCTGGCCTTGGACTGCGGCCGTCCTACGCCGGAGAGAATGGAGAAATCAGCCCAGCTGCAAATTTAGGCGGTGTCGCCATGCAGAGCCACTGCCCACTCGTTGCGGGTTGCACGGCGGCAAGCAGGCTTGCCGCCACCGTTAAGCAGGCTTGCCGCCACCGTTGTGACAACGACAGCAGCAGATGTCACAGGCCTGGACATCCCGTAGGGGCCAACGGGACACGAACAAGCTTCATTTGCCAGCCGTGCTGGGAACTGGTGCCAAGTGCCAAGGCACAGAAGGCCAACATTAAGACCCGGCAGAGCCTGGCGGTTGGTGGCCCACGACCGCTCTTGAAGCGAGACAGCTTGCATGTCAGGAACGGCACAACATCCACAGCAAGCGACCTCCTCGATTCGGCATGACAAGATCAGCACTGTGACGTGGCATGGTCTGGATCGGGACATGGCATGGGAGACACGCGCTGCAAGATGTTTCCAGGCACGTATCTCGCGAGCTATCTCACCACGTTCTCTGCGAGACAATACGACGTACGGACGAACACAGCAAACGAGCCAGAACAACGTGCGAGACAAAAAATCACTAAAAACGTCTCCACGCTTGCACGCTTGCACGGCTGGGGCATTTCTGTCAAAACGTGGATGGGTGAGGGCAGGGTTGCCTCGTCTGTCCACCCTGGGTTGCAGTCCGTGGGGCTTGGCTGGCCCTTTCCCCTTTTCAGGTGCCGGATATGGTTGCGTGCCTCAGGGCCTATCCCAAAAGACGGGCGCCCCCTCCCCGGTCCCGGCGCCGCCGCCGCCCCTGCAATGTGCTACTCGTACAGAATACATAGTAGCGACGGGGCAGGGGTGGTGGGTTCAGTCCAATAACTCAACGTCACAGCTGCTTGGTGTGCATTAGCCTACGATGGGGGAACAGGGAAGTTCGACATGCCATGTTCTCAGTCTGGGCGGTCTGCACCAACAAGTCAGCCAAAATAGCCATTGGGGAAGAGGCCAGCCCGCATTCCCGCATCTTTTCCTGACGTCTCCCGTTGTAGTGGGAAGTGTACAAAGCACAAAGTACTCCTGTACTTTGCTGTTACTAGCTTTGTAACCTGCCGCTTTTGGCCAACCGCTTATTCAAACGCCATGTCTGCCGGCTTGCGACTAGGGACTCTGTCGTCCACAAAAGATCACAGCTATTGAGCGCCTGGGCATGCAAAACACTCGCCATGGAGAAACATCTTTGCCGGCATTTGCTCCGGTAGAAAAAAGGGGTGTGCCGAGGAGGGGAAATCATGCAACGCTGCGTCTGCAGCACCTGTTGCATGTCATGTCCAGATATGATATCAGTCAACAGCCTGGCTCCACCCTCGTGGATGATGCGTTGGGCCAGTCGGCAGAGCGGTCAGATGCAAAAACAGCATTCATTCTGGGAAACCGTGGTCGTCCCTCGTACAACCCTGCTAAACCCCTATTTTCAGCCAGGGTTGCCTGATCCTTAGTTCCTTCTGTGCAACGGGTATAATTTTAAACTTTTACCCTCTTGTGCGCAGAAAGGATTCGCCCTAAACAGCTCAGCCTTTCGTGTCGCGACGAGTGCCGGTGCTGCGGCCAAGGCAAAGCGGCGATGAGTGGGAATTGCGACAAGGCAATGCAAAATACGAGTAAGCTCGAAAGCGCAAAAAAAAAGGTGCGGGACGAGACTGCCACTGGAAGGGTTTGGGGGCATGTGTGCGCATGCTACATGCCAAGCACGATTCTCCAAAGTACGGTAGTTTGTCGGAGAACACCGATGCTTGCTAGACGGGTAGTCCCTCGGAAGGATTCAAATCACTGGCAAAGCCGTGTGCCAGTTTTCGAAGCTAACATGCTTTTGTTACGGAGTACTGCTACATACGAGCAGTCAGATATTACTGAGTACGAGTATGTGCGTCGGTGTGCAACATGCTGGCCAGCTTTTTTCTCAGGCTGTTTCTTCGTCCGTGTTGAATGGTCCCCCACCCATGCTCGTTTCATGATCACCAGCTAATTTTGCCCACATTCTGTTTTAGAAGGATTTCAGCTCCCAGCACACACCAGGCTGGTGGTGGTGGGTTGCCAGGCTGCCTGGGGCAAAGCCACAACACCACAAATAAAGCATGAGGAAGTGAGCAAAAAAAAGTGTTGGATGGGGCCTTGAGGCTCATCGTCGTTGCCCAACAGGAGGCTATCTAAACGGATCACATATGCCTAACAAGCACACACGCCAGTACACGTGGGACAGGATCTCGAGGTGTCCGTGGCATTGCCGCTGGATATCAGTCGGTAAGTCGGCCTCGGTGACCGAATGCTATGGCGGAAGGTGTCGTTTTCGGTTCTGGGGTCCCGATGAACTACGGCCCTCAAGTGCTATGATAAAGCGCCAAAGCGACAGTAGGGCCTTGCGTTTTTACACTATTCTGCACGGCAAAGCAGGCCAATTCCGGAAACGAGCAGGAAACGACAGAAACATACAGAGTACAAGGCTGGCGGGCTCGCACTACGAAGAAAAAACGTTGCAGGATCCATTATTCCGTCAGCCGTCTTCCCATATGCCGCCAGGCGCCTGCCGAAGCGGGAGTGGAGGGCAGGATATGGAGGGGGGAAAATACACTTTGATGGTAAGGTACATGGACAGGCAGTTCGCAGAAGAAGGCAGCTAGCTCGACACACTAATCAATACGACGGCAGCCCTTTAATAAGATCGACATGGTTAGGGCGCTACTACTCCGTACGAGTATGTATGCCGCAAAGCCTCTCGTTTATTATTTGTCGTTATTTGTTCTTTTTGCAATGGATTTGCCGCAGACATACGAGAATCGACATCCCCCCCGGATCATACGTCACAGGGAGTATTCGCCGAATTCGCGGTTTTCTTTTTCCTGCCTTCCCGTTCGCAAGCCCCACACTTTCAGCTCGGACGAGAAGCACGGCACCAGGGCCAAAGGGACTGAAGCTGGGCTTGTTGGATATGCCCACATACGGTGCATGGTCCGCGGACGGGTAGCCGCTGACGAGATCGATCTGGTCGGAACGGAGTTAGAGACGGGATATGTGGCTTGCCCGGAAAAAGAATCAGTACTCGTAAGTCTCTCTCTCGCTTTTTTTCTCCAGATGATTCCTTGGTGTTTTGTTTGTTTGTTTGTTTGTTTGTTTGTTTGTTTGATCTCCTCGTCTCCCTTGCACCCCTGCGTTCAGCTGCTCTGTCCTGGCATCCGGTCGATACTTTGTAACCGGAACAGCATTCTTTGGCAGCACGAAACAAAAGTACGGCACCAGAAATGGGATCTTCCTGTGCATTGCCAGATAAAGTAAAAACGGCTGGAATCATGCAACGGCCTACTGGCCCTGCGAAATAGGCAAGGGAGAGTGCGCCCACACACACGCGAGAAAAAGCAACCACGGTCCACGGGTGCTCTGCGTGAGAGCCTCGACCGAGTCCCTCTAGTTTTATGCCACAGCTAGCTAAGAGCTGAGCTGTGAGGGGCAAAAAAGACGGACCACGGCAGTAAGATGTGGTGGATGGGGCGGGCTATCTGTTCCGCCTTGCCCGATTCCGAGGCTCAACGGGAGCTGGAAAAGGGGCCCCGGGCTTCAAGTTAGGGAAGACAGCATTACTTTGTGGTGAACTATCGAGTTCACAGCGACCAAGAAAGCTGAGCTGCTCGTACTTGGACGAGCATGGCCAGCAGTAGGACAGTATCGGATGGCCATCGCGCTCGATATTCGGCACGGAGGACAGCACCAGAAATGGTAACTGACATAGATGTTGTTGTTGCAGTACCTCTCTTGTTCATGCTGCCCATGTTGCATCATATTGCCCGGGGTGTGATATACTACCAAGAGAGTGTGCGAACGCGTTTGGACTAGCGGACTTGCCGCACGATATGGCATTTACGAGTGCACCGCGTTGGCGACTTGCGGACAGCCCCTTTTACTTGCGTCACAGGCAGACACGTCAAAAAAAAAGCAACGAAAACGGACGATATTCTCTGCAATGCACGAGTAAGAGACATAGGGATCGGCCATGCAAAATTTTTGTCAAAGGGATGGAGAGAGCAAAAAAAAGCAAAAAGTTGGGATCTGATCGGCCTGGTGAGAGACAAAGGGTTGGGGAGGCAAAAGCCATGAGGCCAACAGCACCCAACAAAGGACAGCCCCATGGTCTAATTCTCCAAGGCTAGCCTGGCCAGGCAGAGGAGGGTGCATATCACCTCCCAAATCCGGCCAGCTTCCAAAGTGTGCGAAAGAGGGGGAAGAAAAGAGACCTGCAAACAAACGCCTTTGCTGCAGCGAGACCACAAAAACAGCGACAGGCGATTTGTCGACAGACGCGCAACGTCTGTCCGTCTTGGGCAAGGATCAAGCTTTGTTTGTTGTGTGTACTGTATAAGGAGGTACACGACCAGGTACGCATCGAGGTAGTCGTATGCATTTTCAACGGATGGCTTGTTTCTCCATTTGCCGCTCTCCACGTTTCCCTGCTCTTTGTTCTCTTCAATGCGCAGTTCTTATCAATACGAGTACTCTTTGGTTTTCTGTCCGGCAATTGTTTGTTCCCTGCTGTAAAGAGCAAAAATCCTTCGGCAGATGGAGTGTCGCTACCAGAGAAAAAAAGGGGTGCGAGCAGAGAGTGAGAAAAGGGAGCCACTTTTCTGTTGGTGGGAGTATCCATTTCGTGCCCAGAGAGAAAAGGGCCAAGGCTCGGTAGCACTCTCCTATATTTTCTTCTTTCGGGCGGCACGATGCAACCTTTTGGGAGAAAATAAATAAATAAAAAGAGCAAGAGTCGCAGCCAGCTGCGACCTGCCCGTGTAAGACATATTCAACCCCCCTGTCCTGAGACTAAGCCTGGGTATGAAACAGGTAGGCCGGCATTTCAAAATGTAGGATCTTTGCAGTCTGGCGGCTGTGCTGTACTTACAAATTCGTCACAGGCTATTTCGTATTAGTTAAACGAGTTTTGGTGTCTTTTTTTGGTGCTTGCTTTTTTTTCAGGCTTGGTTTTGTTCCGATCCTGCGGACGAGTAAGATACATGTAAGGACAGATCCACAAGACAATTGGAGAATCATAGTAGACGAAGAGAACCACCAAACAAGAATAGACGAGACGACGACAACCTTTTACGTATTCATAAATGTCCGCCCACTGTCGTTCGATTTGATACTCGTACGTGTGGTGAGACGGACGGGTGTCTTACACACGCATACACGCGCGCTACTTTGACCAACATTACACCAGCCAGATGAGTTAATTCTCGGGGCCTTGTTCTTGCCGACACTAGACAATGGCAATGGCAGAATGAGCATTATGAGTCCCATACTGCTTGCAAGATACACCATTACTGCCGGACCATCCCACACTATTGGCAACTGCCTCGATTTCCATGACAAGTGTCACACAATGCCCTCCCCAAGCGGCGTCTATCGCAATGTTATCTCGCGTGCTAGCAGGAGCATCGTCTCCCAGGGACTCGACAATGGACAGTACTTCCACTTGAACTGCCAGCTCGCTGGGGGACCTGGCATGCCTCGGTATACAACATTGGAAAGACCTGCAAACTGGCTCTGATACGGCAGCCATTCAGGCCAAGGAAAGATATATTTGGCAACGATCAAGAGGCGACTGCTAGTCTAAAAGGATACTCTAGACAGGCATATGCACCTGTGGGCTGCAAGAAGAGGAGGGGAAGGACTTTCCCTAAAAAGAATGCCGTCAAAAGGTACTGCTTGTACGGTGTAGGCATATTTTAGCCAGTGTATAGCGGCTTCCGGCGCCACGTCCACAGACCCAGTGGTTCGCTAGGCGCTACTAACACACTACCACACACGCTACAGACGCCATACAATGCACGAGTACGCCACCATGAGTACTCGAAATCTGCTCCGTATTCCCTTTTTTGTATCGCATTTTCTCATTGGGGTTTTTTTTTTCTTTTCTGGGTTCTTTTGGCTTTTGTCATTTTGCAATTTCCCAAAGTCCGTCCTGCCGTCTGCGGGCCACTGCCGTCAAGTAAATCCGTACTTTTTGAAAGTTGTCTGATACCTGCATTTCTACTCATCCTTCCTCCCCCCCCCCCCCTCTTGGTCTTTCATCTACCGCTAGTGACGAGTATCTACGGAAATCTTGCATTCATCCTTCTTGTCGTGCATCTTTTTTCGCAAAGCCGTCGTCCGTAGTCGTCAAAGTCATTGTCATTGGTAATCCGTCTGCCTTTCAATACTCCACTATACCCATCACTAAATAGCACCACCCACCGGCCTATCCGTTTGCGCATCAAACGATCATTCCCGAATAGGAGAGAGAGAGAGGGGAGGGGGGGGCGTGGAAAGTGCCCTTGCGTGCGTGCCTGTGTACTCGCCTGTGGGGTTCGGCCTAGAATGCACAAAAGGGGACAAGGTAAGCGAGAAGTGAGCGAGAAGAGCGCGAGAAAAGCGCAGGGTGCCAGTCGAGCTCCAAGACGATCATCAGTTGAACCAAGATGGGCAGATGGGCGGGATGGGCAGATACAGGGGTGGTGGTGGGGGGGAGGACCCAGATGGCCCCAGTGTGAGGGGGCAGAGGGGGGGGGGGAGGTGTGAGTAGGGGGTGTAGGGCGTGTACTAGTGGGACTCTCAAATGCCGCAAAGGCGCACAAAAGCAAGCAGCAGAGACTTGCAAATGGCTGTAGGTTCTCCAATCATTGCACTCGGCCAGCCTCGGCGCCAACACCGACCAAGTCGCGGCAGGCAAGGACATGAATGTTGAGAACGTCGGCAGTCGTCCAGTCGAGTGTCAGTCGACTGTAGTCGGATGCACCATTACACACCACGAGACTAAACTCTAGACCAACAGACCAACACTCGACCCCAGACGCGGAAGAGCGCCGTCCCTCTGTCAGTCATTCCTTCCCAAGAACAAGGATACGGGTGTTGGCGGTGGCGATATCAAGATCGTAGTCTGGCATGTGGTGGCCGGATCCTTTTCTTGGTCTTGTCTCGCCTCGTCTCTTGTCTCGTCGTCATCTCCTTGTCTTTGCAAATTAGATTCGGTCTCGGTCTCGTGAGTTCCCCGTCTCTTCTCAATAGCCTCTTCGGCCAAGACCAGCCTGGCCGGCCTCCTTGGCTCTAGCCCGTACCCGTCAACAATGTAATGAAGCACGGGGACCATTTGATGCCTGTCGGCAGGAACACGTTTGCCGCATTCAATGCATTGCATTGACTTGCCGTACTCGACACTTTGTACACAGCGGTCCCCGCCCCGATGGAAACCATACCAGACGGGACCAAACCTGGGCGCGGCCCCTTTCAACGTCAAGGAATGTCACAAAATAAAAAAGCTGGGACCAATGGGATACGACGACGGGATTCGGACGGGGTTGCGTCCGGGGGAATGAGAAACCGAACGCAAAGATAGAGTGATCAATGAGAGAGGCCTCGAGATCGCGAAACCCGGTTGCCGAGAGTGTAACGAGGAATGTCGCCAGAAAGAAATATCGAGTCCTAGAATCATGGCTCCATGCCAGGCAAAGGCCGGGTTTCATACTGGATTTTCACTACTGCGTGTCTGAAGTTTAGCATCTTGGAACTTGTTGGTTCTCCCTCCTTGCTTCCCTGCATCGCTGGGGTCCGTCCCCTTGCGTCTGTCTTCCACGTTGCCCGTTTGTAGAGCGCTTGCCAAATCTATCATAGGGAGACGTCAGAGAAAGTAACCAATAAACAGTAAACCAGTAACCAGTAACCAGTAACCAGTAACCAGTAACCAGTAACCAGTAACCAGTAACCAGTAAACCAATAAACCAATAAACCAGTTCCCAGTCGCCAGTTCCCACTTCCTAAAACGACCCGTTGGGACATGCACTGACAAATGCAAAAAACTGATGATCATTCCCCCCCTCTATACTCTTCTCTCTCGCTGGATTCCACCGAGCTGCCCGGCCGACGGTTCTTTTCTCGGGAGATATTTTCAAGATCGACAAATACGGGAGTACAAAGTACTAGAGATGCAGCGGCAAATACGACTGGGTACAGTTACACATTCACGAGATCGTTGTCGTCATCTCTCGACCGTCTTGACCGTTTTCTTTTTGCCGGGTTCGTGCCTGCTGGCTCTTGCATGTCGGTTCCTTGAGGGTTTCGGGTGGATTAGACTTGGCGATGCAATGCAGTAATAGAGTAGATGCAGGGCAATACAAGAGCAAAGTAAGTACACAAGAGTACTCCTATGCTATCGTCCACTCGGGTGTAAGTGATAGCTTATTTCGGAGAATGGGGGGTCCCCTTGGATGGGGCTCAACTTGGCCCGGGGCTTTGACGGGGGCGCTTGAACTCTCGGGAAGAAACAGCTCACTGACCACCTCCTAATATGGAGACTCAGCGCCCCCTGTAGTGGAAATACTACAGGCAAATCCTCGCAAATCCTTACGTAATAATACAGCAGAGCCGTACAAAGTAAACATCTCAATTGCCGGCAGGGCACGTCCTGCCATGTGTTAACTGATGACGTACCGTCCACAGTATGCTCCATACAATGCCTAACGACACTTTGTAAGAGCCTGTACCAGACACGCCGCCGTAAGGATCACCAAATATTCAACATTATCTCGATATATTTCCCCTTTGGGATGTATATTGTCTGTGGGTGATCCTTTGAGCCCCTTTTGCATTCTTCCAGTGTTCCATTCGGCTGGCAAAGTCGGTGCGCCGTAGCGAGACGAGGGCGAGGAGGGAAGGGGGAGACCAGGTAAAGTGCTGACACTCGCTGACAAGTCTTGTGGAAGTGGTAAAAGGGAAAAAGGGTTGTATCTGCAATGGAGAAGTGAAAGAAGGAGAAAAAGACCTAGGAGCTGCAAAACGGTTTCTAGAAACGCATACTCGTAAAACAACAGTGGGCCTCGTTAGAAACTCGAACATCAGACGGACACGACGGTTGTACTCTTTTTGGAGCTCGACGGCCGTTCTCAGAACATCCCCCTTCCAAGCAACTACGGATTTCGTTTGCCGTCCATGCATCCATGCCTTTTTGCCTTTGCTCCCATGCTTTTTTCCTTTTTACGCACTCTCCCTCGGCCCTTTCTTCCCACCAATTGATGCCACCCCTTCTCGTACACGCCTCCTGCCCACTGTATGCAGGGTCCTCCCTCGGCCCTTTCCCTTGTAGCAGCAGACCCTCTTTCAAGGCCCCGTCAGGGGGGCACATTCTGCCAGGCACTATTTTCTCACGTCCGAGTTACAGTTGCATGGGAGTAGTCCCGGGTAGCAGCTGTACTCGTAGTATGTCACTGTGTATGTAGCACCAGCTGTCGAGCATGGCCTGGTAGCACCAGGTATAACGTGCATCGGACAATAGTCGATTAGGGAATGGGGTGTTTCTTGGTGCCCTGTCTTGGTCCACCTGTGGGGACGAATAATGCAGTCTCGTTTCCTAAAGGACCCCCTCTCGCTTCCATGTCCATGCCCACGGGCACACGCTTGCTCCGGCCGGTCCCCCCCCTCCCTCGCTTGTGTATCCATCTGCCGCATGGCATGGTACTGGCGTTTTTTGTACTTTCGCAAGTGGTGTTTTGTGTCTTTTTCTTGTCTCCGTCACCTTTCCGTGCGTGGCCTAAGGAGACCCGTAACCCAAACGTTGGCTGTGCCACAGTAGCTACTGTGGGTTGGGAACGGACAGTGTGACGGTCTTGATGTGCAATACGTCGCCATGTGCTCGTAGCACAGCCTATAGTAAGGTCCTGTAGTAATCGACCGTCCTGTAGACCGTGCCTGATCGCTGTCGGAAACACTGCTGGTTCGTCCGTCGCGCTGGTTCCGCAAATCATGGAGCCCCTAAAAACGGCTGTTTGCCCGCCAAAAAAGCCTCCCTACGGCCCTGCTACGGAGTGCTACCTGCGCAATGCCGCGGACTGCCAGCGGACTGCCGTGATTGCAGTGGGTTCTGCAGATCCCATTCCGCCTTGTCCTTTTTGTCTCTTGGATTTTCCACATCTTTCAAAGCCGTGTAGCCTTTTGCAGCGTAACACGTTTTTCCCACGCCCTGGTGGCCAAGGGCCGGCACGCGGCGCCGTAGGCCAAAAAGGGGCTCCTCTGTGCGCTCGTGCCGACGTTTGTAGAGTTTCTGCTCGGCAGTTCTCAACCGTTTTGGCAAACTTGGCAGGTTAAAGATATTCTACTTGCATATTTACACAATAAGTACTCCATGACTTCACAGGGGTCTCGGGGTGTTCCCTCGATGGAACGAATAGCACCGCTCGTATCCCATAGCGCGCTGTGACCAACCACCGCCGAGACCCGAAGCCCGACAATGTTTTTTGGATTGTCAAGCCGGCAGTCTTTAAGATACGACCATGCAGACAAGATATCGACCTGTTGGATGACTTGGAGGCTCGTTTTCGCAACACGGCACGCCTCTTCTCCCCATACTTTGTCAAGAACCCTTGCCGGGTTGCCAGACGGGGCAAGGCGGCCCCGGTCCTGCAGGAGCAATACCGAAAAGCAATATGCCATGCACGAGGTAAGAGTGTATGTACGAGTACATAGTACTGTGTCTGAATGTGCAGGTATGTGAATCTCACTGCGGAGAGGACCCAAAAAAAGAAGTCTGTTAGCCAAATTCTCGGGGAGCCCGAGTGACGAGAAAAAGGTCATATCTCACATGCAACGCCTGCTGGACGGTATTTGACAGCTTGACAGCAAAGATACTTTCATGTAGAGAATAAAAAAAAGAAACGTTACGCCCGACCACGACTAGAGAATGAGAATCGAGCTGGCAGTCAACGATAGCAAGAGACTGTTCAAAAATAACTCGAATCGTATAGCAAGAGAAGAAAATAAAAATTATCACACGCCGTCTGCCTGCACACTCATGCCGTCAGCACCACCTGCATGCCAGCCTTCCTTTGGCGCCATGTCCGTGAGCGTGGCAACACGGCCCGTCAAGTCAAGTTATTGGGCCGCACACCAACTCTGGGGTCCCTTGGGCCGGCATAGACGCGGCAAGGTAATAGGACTCGATCCATTTTGTACCACTACTCCGTAGTCCTCCTTGTTGCATCTCGTATGAGCTATGCCTCTTTGTTGCATGAGATGTCGAGATGCTCATTGCATGAGATTCGCAGACACGGCTCGGCAATAGTTGGGAGGCCCTGCCATCCCCCCCTGTGCTCCTACCCAGTGTTCGTACCCAGTCCACGGTCGCGTGCTCTTTTCACATATGACATGTGCCGTGACAAGTTGCCCCCTCCCAAAAAGTGTGATGAGAAGAAATTAAAGGGGGCTGAACCAGAATGACAATTCCCGGGAGATCCCAGGCGCTCGGGTTATTCACAAGTATTCATTGTGTACTCGATCTCATTATTGGTACCATTCTTCATTCTCACACTCTCTATAGCGTGCCAAGAAATGGGCTGAACAATTCCCTCGACATCGAATGTTTGTCCGTGAGACCCCAATCCTGTCTGTCCAGGCAGTCTATTTTTGTTTTCTTTTTTGCGGCCTTTTTCGCCGCCGTCCAAGTTCGTATTGTCTCGTCATGTTGGTGTCTCCCCGCATTTGTAGTATTGGATTCCGGTAGTCAAATGCCGTAGGCTAAATTCAAGAAGGATGAATAAATAAAACAAATAAATACTACAAGAATACTTGAATATTCAAACCTTATTCAACACAATCTCCTGATCTTCAGTAAGTGTCTGAAAATCAAAGACGAGACGAACCAAAGATTCGCATCCCGTCGTGTTAATATTAACAAGGTCTCAAGTACGCCGTGCTATGCACATTGGCTACGTCAAGTGTCTCATTGCCACTCCGTGCCACACGGCAATGCGCTGTACTATGTAACTTTTTTTCATACATTGTATTTCCCATGTGCGTCAGCCGGAACGAACTCCTACTCACACACGAAAAGGCGGGGAAGAGGGCAGACAGCCAGATGATAGTAGTGCCACTCGTAGATTCTTTTTGACTTTCCGCGTCCTTGTTGGGAGCATGCAGGGACGGGCAGCCAGTAGGCTCTGCGGGCTTTCCCCTTTGGCAGCAAGGACCAGGGTGGGAGGAGGGTGCTCGTACTCCAGAATATCTGGTCCTTCCTAATCCTCTACCGGCATTGCTGTGCCTCGCCAATACAGAATATGCATACGACATGGATTGATCCTTCAGTGCAAAGTAGACGATTCTACCATGCAGTACTCTGTAACGTGTCAAGCTGCTATAGCATATGTGATGTACTGCGCAGTCGTTCGTCTGTAAACAGCAACACTTTTGCAGTGTCGGTGTCTATTCTCTTAACACTCATTTTCTATTTTTGTCGAAAAAAACTTGCATATGATTGTCGGTTCTCCCCTTGTTGCCCGACAAACGAAAAGGATTTCACTCTCTCTCCAGATAAAAAAGGACTTTGCACGAAATCACTCCCAAACGCCACGTTGTAAAAAAGTACATCCTATGTAAGGAAGATAGCTTTCTCACATTGGTCGGACGCAGCACGAGATTTTCTGAAACGAGCAGTCCCAGAGAGAGATGCCGTACTTTTGCACGTTTGCTTTCTTTTTTTTAAAAGTTCTCGTACCTTTGAGTTGTTTTCTTTTGTCTGTTTTCTCTTCTTTTTGATATCGTTCGTTTTTTTTTTTTTTTTTTTTTTTTTTTTTTGGTCTCCCGACTTTCCCCTTATCGTGCATTCGTCGACCTGCATGTATTTCTTCTTGTCTTTTGGCCGAATCCCAAACTCGTATGCACTCCCTAAAGGGAAACAAACTGTTTTCTTCTGGTATCACCCCAAGATTGGACTACCGCTAAAAAGAAGCAATATGTCACTTATCACTTGGATTGCTAAGGAGTACCAAGAAAGGACCGATGGAAAAGGACCTTCCCAAAACATGACGTCGCCTTCGGCCTCTTTTCTCTTCTTGTCAAGGACAGATGTTTTTGGCCCCAACGCTGCATCCGACCTCCCACAGAGAGAAACAGCGTCCCGACATTTCTTCGATTGGCCCGACAGGCGCAAAGTTTTTTTTTTTTTTTTTTTTTTTTTTTTTTTTTTTTTTCAGAAAGACGGCACAAATAAAGCCCAGCCAAAACGGCTGCAAACCAGCGATATCCGCCAAAAAATAACGGTTCATGCAACCCAAACTCTTGAATTATTTGAGGATTTACGCCCGAGTTACAAGACTCGGCGTGCGTCTGCCGCCATGACATGGTGTCCCGTCTTGTTCTTTTCACTCGGCCGGGACGACGGGAAACTTCCCCCCTTTCCCAGAACCAAGATGCAAGCATGTTGAGTTGGGGAATGGCGGTAAAAGAGAATAACACCCGCAGAAATCAATGATCTACAGAGTAAATAGCCTCGTACAGAATATCTTGGAAGGATTGTGCAGTAGCGCAGACACGCCGTGCTTTATTTTTAACCCAGCTACTTGATCTGTAACTAACACGAGATGTACTCCAATCAACAACATACTTGTCGCCAGACTCGACAATCTCTTCATATGGAGATGCCGTGATTGGCAGATCCAGGCCGGTCTATTGCTTTTGCTTTTGCTTGGCCAAAGGCCCAACACTGACCAACACTGACCAACAGCGGTGATCTTACTCGGCACTACTACCGTGACTGGTCCGGGCCAGCATGTGTCCGTCTGAATAGCACGGCCGAGCAAACACAGTCAGCACTTGGTGTGTGTTGCATCGTCGCCTTTCTAGAATAATCCCTTCGATGAAACTGCAACTTTGCACATTAGCCGACCTTCCCAATTGTCCTCGAGTGTGACCCTCTAGGTGGCATTCATTGAGAGTAAAAAGATTAAAAGAAAGAAGACCAAGGCCTAGACAAGTCGGCCCTAAAGGAGGAGACGCCCAAACAAACCATGACGACACTTTCAGGAATGAGGGCCGTATTTGCCGGCTGTAACAAAAAAGAGTAATCAGCTTAAACTGTGTCAATGTAATCTGTCAATATAAAACAATGTCTAATGAGCACAACAGTAATCAAGAGGGAAAATGTAGTGTAATGAAGGTTCAAGTGAAATGACAATGCCCAAGTGCAGGCAGTAGCCCAAAAGATCATTGCTTTCTCGGTAAGATTTGCCCAAACGATACAAGCCTGAGGGGAAGGGATAAATGCACATGCAAGACAAGTCGGTCTTAACTGACGACTGACATAATGCCTAGGTGACCGACGAGGATTCAGAGATTATGACGAGAATAAGAGAATAATGGCGAGAATAGCAAGAATAGCAAGAATAATACCAAGAATACCAAGAATAGCAAGAACAATACCAATAATAATACCGAGGAATACAAAAAGAGAATATCGAGAATACAAGAGAATATCGAGAATACGACAATGAGAGAATAACCCCAGGGATCCCACGTTTTCCAAGACGTGCGGTATTATGCATCTCTAATATTCTCTTGTTCACAATATTCTTGCATGGACATGTATTTCAATGTAGAAAAAGTATAGACCTGGACAATGGACTGCAAACTTGTCCAGCTGTCTTGTTGAAAGACATTGTCACTGCGTTAAACTCTGTTCTGTTCAGATGCCTACAGCGCAATGCGGCGTATATCGTACAGCTCTCCAGAGCAGCAACGGTGTCAGTCCCATTGCTAGGGGGGGCTGTCTTTGCCTGTTTCTGCTCTAGTGTTCTCGGGCAGCTCTTCGGGACCGAAGCCAAGTCGGCAGAAGCTTGCCTGTTTAGCTGCCAGCTGCTATCTCACAGCTTCTCATCGGTAACCGTCAAGAGACAAGGGAGCAAGCCCCCGCGAAAAGTGCATCGTCTCAAGGAGGCATTCCTTGCACCATGGTCTACATGGCCAAAGTAACAAAACTTACGCCCCATGCAGGAGAGCACGTAAAAAAAAAAAAAAAGAGACTCCACAAATGCCCAAGGGAAATTGCAAATAAACGAGTCCCGGCAGTCTAACAAAATGTGGACGGACTCTATTGTCTACACCGTACAAGTACACGATATCTTCCCGCCGTTCCCCCCAAGTGGGTTTTTTTTAAGGGCCTGGGACGAGAGAAATGACTTGCGCTGGCGGGCAAGGCGGTGGCATTTTAAAGTTTTCGGTATTTTAAGTCATTTTCGCCACAGTGGTTCACAGTAGTAGTAGTAGTAGTAGCCATGAGAGTATTGTACAATCTCCTATTGTCTTGCTCAGCTTGCAAGTACCGGCCTCGCCGCTCGAGATCGTTTCGGACTAGCCCAACATGCCGGGCGTATTGATGGCATGAGGGCCAAAATTTAAAAAAAAAAAAAAAAAAAAAAAAAAAAAAAAAAAACCGCAAGACACAAAAAAGGACAAAGATGCGGAATGTCCAAAGATCGGAATGAGAAAGCTAGGCGAGATCGATTTCCCGGGTGGAAATGAAGGTGAGAAAGGGGGTGGGCGGCCACGGAGTGCGGTGAGGAATGTGGCAAAGGGGGACAGAAGAACGACTGGTGAACGAATACACACACCTACGCTGGATGACGACCTGTCACCTGGACATGGAGAAACACCTTATCATTCATATGCATAGTGTGTTGTACTTTTGTAGTAGTCCTTTTTTTTTTGTCTGTGAATACATTTTGTCTCTGTCAAAAAGTACGAGAAACAAACAAGCAATTAAAAGGCAAAAAGTACCAACACTGCAGGTACTCACAAGAACATGGCCTTTTTTTTAATCCAAAAGGAGGGCAAAGAGGGGACAATGGATTGTGGATTGTCAGCACAACGTTGTAGACAAGGAAAAAAAAAGGGGTTGTAGCAGACAGCGTCGACCACCGAGGTGGCCTTCAAGTGCTGGCACCTACCAGCAGACACCAACGGCCAAACACACTGTTGACACTGGTGACACCATCAGAACTGGCCTGCAACACCCAAACCTGGACCCGACAACCTTTCTTTTTTGTCTGTTGGTTGCCAACTCTTTGCGGCATTCAGACCGGCAGCGTGCTCTGCTGTGCCGGAATACGGCGTTGGCTGTGCCGCACTCTTGTTGGAACCTTTTGGTTTATGTGACATTTTTGCGAGTTGGTTGGTTACAGTAGGATAACTGACAAGCAGGTTGTTGATGCCAGTCGAGTTTGATCTGCTGGACTGTGGTGACGGTTAACGGCGGCAGATGGAAGCGTGTGTGAAATGTCGGCCGCTCGTCATGTGGTGATATTCAACCCTTCCTGACAACCCAGATATTCAAACTCGCAGCTGCATATTCTTTCAAACACTCACAGACAGTAAACAACTCTGAAAAAATAGCTCCCTTGGTATTTCTCCAATGCAACTTTTAATGAATTAAATGATTTCGAAACAGTTTTTGCCTCTCCATTTTTTTTTTTTTTTGTTTCTTTCTTTTCTCTTTTTATTTTTCCTGGTTGGTTGACTCCAAGAAACGTCCACACCCGATCCTGAATGTTTCCTCTCTCCCTTCTTCAGGCATGATAGGCTGCATCATATACAGTTGAAATAGATAGTTGTTGTTGTAGCGGTAGAGGCCCTGATAATAATAACAAGCACAAAAGGCAAAACTTCCCCTCTCCCCGAACCCTTTATTCCAGAAGCAGTTTCCACAGAGCATCCTTGGCCACAAAGTCGTGATGGATCAGGTTCACCAGCCAGACGTCGTCCCGCGTCTGCTCCAGCAGCTTCGCCGTGGCTGAACCCTTGGGATACACGTTGGACCACTCCGTCCAGATGCCAAACGCCTCCTCGCTCCATGCCCGGAAGCTCACTTCCTCAATGATTGTTGGTGTGACGATCTCTTTACCCGGGAACACACCCCATGTAACCGCATTCGTGCTCGCCTCGGTTGGCTCGTTTGCCTCGGCTGCCGCCTTCTTGTCGCTGTCGCCACCGCTGGCCTCGTGGGACGCCGCCGCAGCGGCACTGTTCGCTGCGTCCGACGACACGAAATCGCCCGCTGCGTTGGCTGCGTAGAAGCACACATGGTCGCGCACCTCTGGCGACGAAAGGCGCGTCTTGAGCCCTGTCCAGTCCTTGGCCGGCACAAAGAACTCGACAAACGTCTTTTGGAACACGAACCCATGCGGCGGACCCCAGCCAAAGACGGGGTCCTCGGACGCAATGCCGTTCACGGCCGGCTGCGATGCCACCGTCCACCACCCCTTGGCGTTGACCGAAACCAGCTGCTCCCGAATCGTGCCCGTCTCCTCGTTGAACTCCTCCCCGTCGCTCCATGGCATCGCCGCCAGCTCGCCGCGCAGGTGCCGGATGAACAGCTGGCTAATGTCCTCAGTCGACGTTGGCCGGCCCCACAGCTTCAGAGCCTGGTTCACCGACATGTGCAGGCTCACGCCGTAACCGTCGATCTCGCCGAAAGCTGGCGACCGCGCATCACCCCAGCGGCCGTTGGGGAAGTCGTCCCACGTTGCCTCACGACCGAGCACACCCTCACCCTCGGAAATGGCCAACGTGTTGGCGCGCGTGTTCACCGGCTCGGCCGGCACGCTGGCCTCGAGCGCGGTGGCCTCGTAGTCTGGGTTGGAGGCTGACGGGCCAGATACGATTACGCGGTTACGGGGGTCGGAGCCGATGGTGGACTGGCGGCGGGAGTGCGGTTGTTGTTGCTGCTGTGCCTGAGACTGCGAGTTGCTGCTGCTACCATTAACACGGATGGCGGGCACTGGCACTGGCACTGGCACTGCCGCTGCTGGTGCTGGTGCTGCTGTGTCGGCAATGGCCACCTCGTCGTCTGACTCGTGGCTCGCTGGTATTAAGTGTGTCCGCTCGAGAATAAAAGAAACGGCCTTTTCGAGGTTGATGGTGTAGAAATGAAAGCCCTTGGGCTGGCTGGGCTGCGTGCGGCTCTTGGTGGTGCGGACCTGCTCGACCAGCTCGCTCATGATATCCACGCCCACGCTCTTGACCTTCTCGTCATCCTTCTTGACGGCGTCCAGACGGTCCATGAGCGGGTCCGGTATCCGGGCATGGCTGAGCTTGGTCGTCCGCTTGATCATTTGGTAGTTTTGGATGGGCATCAGACCTGGGATAATGGGCATGTCCTTGAATATGCCGCTCTCGTGCTGCCGCAGGATCGTCTCGAAGCGGTCGTACGCGGCGGCATCAAAGAAGAGCTGTGTCATGATAAAGTCGGCACCGGCCTTGACCTTCTCGACCAGGAAGGGCAGGTCGTGGTCAAGGCTCTGGCCCAGCGGGTGGCTCTCGTCGGCATGACCTTCTGGATATGCAGCCACGCCAATGCAGAAGTAGTCGCCATGCAGCTTGCGGATGTACTTGATCAAGTCAATGGCGTACGTGAACTCGTCCTCAGCTGCCGGTGCCTCGGCTACTGCTCCACCGCTCTTCTCTTCGGCGTATTCGGTTGGCCGTGGCGGGTCACCGCGGAGGGCCAGGATGTTCCGGATACCCAGGGCTTTGGCATCTTCCAGTGCCTTGTCAATCAGCTGCCGGCTCATGTTGGTGCAGGTCAGATGCAGACACGTCGTCAGTCCCAGCTCCCGCTGGCAGATCTCGGCCAGCTCCAGCGATTTCTGTGCCGTCGAGCCGCCGGCGCCCCAGGTGACGTTGACAAACAGCGGCCGCAAGGCACGCGCCATTCTGTCCAGCCGATCCCGCAGGTTGGCGAAACCCATTGACGTCTTGGGCGGGAAGAACTCGAGCGAGAAGTAGGACGCGTCGGCCGGGAGGCCCGCGATCTTGTCTGTGATCTTGTCCATGGCTGCTGGTGTCGTCGTTTCCCGACGGTGTCCCTCCTGTTATCTTTGCCTTTGCTTTTGTTTTTGTCTGGCCCTTCCAGTCGGCACTGGATGGCGCGGCCGCAAAAGGGTGTCAAATGCAGATACAACTCTTTGGCTACGTTCTAGGAAGCTGCCGTTTTCGAATTGACCGTAGGGATGCCGTCGATATGCAGGAATTGTCGGTGGTGGTCGAGCCGAGGGTTGTAAAGTTCGTTCTTGGTAGCTACTCTTTTTTTTTGTCGGCGGCGTAGATAAGACGCCCTATGTAATCGCTGACAGATGCCCCGCGCAGCAGGCTCTGCACAGCAAGTGCCGATAAAGAGCAAGAGCCCCACCTCCTATGACTCGTTCTTTCCTCTTTGGGTTTGCCCGCAATTCGATCTTTTATCTCAACAGAGACAATGCAATTGGCTCCGGGTTAGTTGGTTGCTGTTTAGTCTTTAGCCCATGACTTCTTCGAAATATGGATGCCCCTGGGTGACCACATCCCTTTTGCCGATATTGGGCCTAATCAGCGCGCAACGGTCCTCAAAATATCATAATCCTCCCTTCTGTGCCTGACTCTTATGAAGGTGGCAGACACATCAGTTTGCTCTCAAGTCAACAAAGTCAACAAAGTCAAAGGAAATTGAATTCATCGCATAACTGATACTAATCATCATGCCGTATCTCTTAACTTCCAACCTCAAGTCCGACTGCGGGCCCGTTCTCTCACCTTTCTTTTAGTTACGCCTTGTGGTTCGGCCTGTTTGGCCCGTTTCGGCTTCCGTGCTTCGGGGTGATCTGCAGCCGCCCGCTTCCGAGTTTCTCGACCACTGACGAATTCTCTCTGGCCTTCCAATCGGGTGCTTCTCCGTGATGTCTGGACTTTGATGGTATCCATTTCATCTGAATGTTGGGTACCAGCGTCCACCTTTTTTTCAACGCCCTTTGTTTGGCGGCCGCCGTTGCGATGGGGGGATGGTGACGGGGTGAGTGGGCGATAGACCTCGATTGTGTCTTTTGCTGGAGGAGTGGCATGCTTGTCCTGCGTCTTGAGGAACTGTCTGGACTCCTCGTCTAGCTGGGCGTCTATGAGGGTCATAGAACTAGACTCGGGGAGAACAGGAGTCGCAAACGGCGCCTTCTTGAATTGCGGCTCAGGTGGGCTTGCTTTCTGTTGCTCCTTCGTGCCAGCGACTGGTACTGCAGACTTGGAAGATTCTTTTTCGACTTGCTGTTCAGGTTGTGGCCGGTATCGTGGATGAAAGGTGAGCTTGGTAAAGACATCCGGGGGGAGGCGCTCAAATTCGTCGTCGCCCATTTCGGCTCGCAGAAAATCGTCCAGATAGCCTTCGTGTTTCCACGCCAAGCCCGGGAGAACGCCCCAGTTCTTGTCCCATATGCCACTGTCTATCCATCTGGCGCGAACCCTTCCGTATGCTTCTGAACTGATGTACGGTAAGGCGATTTCTAGTTTGTCGTCGTCTGTCGAACTTGGACCTCTTGCTTTCCTGGCAGATTTCTGGGCTTCGAGGATCGTGTTGCTTTCTTCGTTGATTTGGTGCAAGAACTGGTGAACAGGACGTGCCGCGTCGCGTGTACGTTTCTGGTCGTCGAGTGCATTTTGGTACCAGCGCATCTGTTTTTTTGCCATTGATGATGAGAGTTCCGATACGTCAGGCGGCGACAGCGGCGGCAGCTGTCTCTCGTGCTTCCAATAGCGGTCGGGTTCTTCTCCCCACCACCCAGCCCAGAGCCCCTGCTTTCCCCACCTCTCTATGACCGCTTCCTTGGCAGCAAGCCAGTTGTTGTGCCGTTTGAACTCTTCGTGCGTTTGTGCATCGAACATGCGGGAGGCGAACGAGGAGGTAAACTGCTCGTTGATCAACCAACTCATACGATCGATTCGGGCTTGCTTTGTGCGTTCATTTTCGGGGGGAGGTGCCGTCTCTTTAGAGCCAGGTATGTATGGCACTGGAAGACTTTGGGTTCTTTTGAGTTCCCAGGACTCGCTGCTGGAGAGTGCAGGACAAGGCTGGCGATGCAGGTCAATTGACCGGAAGATGGAAGAGGCCTCGCTCTCAACCGTTTGGTTTAGGCTCATTGTGACAGATGAATTGGCTAGGGGCTTATTTGATAGAAGAATGAAGTGAATCGTATGAAGGAATAAAAAAAGACGGAAGATGTGAGTTGCCAGGACACTGGGATGAAGGAGGTCCCGGTGGAGGCCAATTAAGTACAACAACCACTCACCCAGAAGCATCACGTAGCCGCCGTGGAAATGTTACCGCGGCCGCCATTTTTTATTTTATTTTAATTGACCCGCCAGGGTTTCCTTCGACCTACAGGAACCTGCTGAATCAAAACTTGTTTCAAAACAGTATGCAGGATGACTGGCTATAGTTGTGGCACACAGCCCAATGCAGGTACACCCTCCACAAACGAGGCTCCGTGATGGGCTCTGATGGTGCATTTACCTGACATTCACCCGCATATGACCTGCATAGGGTGGCTTATATGTCACAGATGGACGCAGCGAGACGCAACAATTGATTATGTCCTTCAGAGCCTGGTGGGCCTCGTCCAGTCTTGGATGTCAACCATGCATATGTGCCTGTCAATCACAGCCAGAGTCACCCTGAGAATTATGCATGGGAACTTTTACAGGCGAATCTCTAGTTGACCTGGAAGGGAAAAGGGATGTGCCAACGCACGACGACTTAAGCGCCGGCCACAACGGCGGCCACGACATGTCTACAGCAGCAATGCAAATTACGGAACAAAATAATCGCCAATAACAACAAGGGATACTACGTCTGCTGGTCCTCCCCTAGACCACTACAACGGTGGGCCATCCATTAGTCACCTTCACACTTGTCGCAAACGAGGACAGAGAATGCAAAATGAAAAAAGCCGGCATGAAGCGCCGGTCGGTCTCTAAGGCCGTTGCTCGAATGAAGGGAAGAAAAAATATTCTTTTTCAAAACAAGCATAAAGAGTATCTTGTGGTTTAAAAACACACGCTTTGTAAAATACAACCAGGTATTTTTTTGCACCGTAATCCCGAACCGAATCCCCCCAAGCCGTGATCCATTTTGATTTTTTTTTCGTTTTCTGATTTTTGGGTTTCGTCAAGCTGACAAGTGTCCCGTCAAGTTGCCGTGTTTTTTTGTTGTTGTTTGTTGTGGTTGTGTCCAACACTTTACCGGACAATGCCGTCGAAGCGGGACTTGAACCACTTGACGGTCTCGGTGCGGTTGATGCGGTGGCTGGCACCAACCCGGGCCTTGGCGCGGCGGCGGCGGGAGACGCGCTCACCAGGGCGGGTCATGCAGCAGTAGAAGTCCATGCCGTAGATACCGATACCCGGGTCGTACTTGATACCGAGATCAATGTGCTCGCTGATACCGAAGCCAAAGTTGCCGGTCTCGCTGAAGTTGCGCTTGCGCAGCTCGTACTCCTTGACCTTCAGGCCGCGCTCCAGAATCTCCTCAGCCTTGGGGCCGCGGATGGTGACGTGGACAGAGATCTTTTCGTTACGGCGGATACCGAACGTGCGGACGGTGTAGCGGGCCTTGCTGTAGACGGGGGTCTGACCGCTCAGCTGCTCCAGCACCTTGGCGGCACGGGTCAGTCTGTCACCAGACTCGCCAACAGAGATGTTGAGGACGAGCTTCTGGATGCGGAGCTCCCGCATGGGGTTCTCGTTGGAGGACTTGTCGGCCTGGAGGACGACTTGTTAGCATTTTGGGTCGGGAGACGATGCAGGCAGCGATGAACGTCGCATTTGAGAAGAAACGCAGCTGCAGCATCAAGACAGCTATCGGAAGCGTTAATCCCTTACCATTGTGATTGATATCGTCCGGACGGGTGGTTGTTGTCGACGAAAAGTTGGCGATTTGGTGGGTTGGAGGAGAAAAAGATCGTAGGGAAAGTTCTTGGGAAATTTTTAGACCAAAGAAATATTAGTGCCTCCCATTCCTCAAAAATTGTGTGGGCAGGGAAAAAATAACCCTACCGTGACTAATCACGTGCGGAAAAGTATCTTGGTTGGCGACGAAGAGAGGGGTGAACCTGAATTTGGACTAGCGCGGTATTACTAAGAAAAGCGGGACAGGCTCTCTCACCGCGAGAAGTTTTGCTGTTGTAGCTATGGCCGTTGGAGCCTTGTATGTCTATCCCCAACCTCCATACAGCAGAAACTCTCATAGGAAGCTTTGCCCACCCGCAGAGGAACCTGAGACAACTGCGCCAAAGCTTTTCTTGAGAAAAGAAGCTTTGAAGAACAAAAGGAGAAGCTTTGGCAAATTTTTGAAACCCCCCAAAACAAGTTGCTGCAATTCATTTGCAGCACTTCACAACTTGGCAAGATGTCGAACAAGCAAGGCAAGATGGTAAGTACTCCGTGGTGGTTGCTCTGGATCGCTCCTTCTACTTTGACTGTATTTTACTAACTTGAAACTTCTTGAACAGGCCGGTTACGTACGTGTTCCCCCCTTTACGCGAGTCGCGACGCGCATGCGACCGCTCCCTTCACCGACCCATTCGCGACGATATATTAACATGATATACAGATCAACTACCGGATGCGCGTCACTCTGAACGATGGACGCCAAATGACCGGCCAGATGCTGGCTTTCGACAAGGTACAAACATTCTCGTGATATCTTTCGGAAGGCGCGACTGTCCGCGCTTTCGATTTCGCGACAGCAGTTGTTGATTTCCAAACCAATCATCTAATCCATACGGCTGACGCTTTTTTGTTGCAGCATATGAACCTGGTCCTTGCGGACACCGAAGAGTTCCGCCGTATTCGCCGGAAGCAGGCAAAGGCTGCTGCACCGGGCAGCAGCTCTGCTACGCAGACGATCGAGCAGGAGGAGAAACGCACCCTTGGTCTGGCCATTGTCCGTGGCGCACATATCGTGTCGCTGTCGGTTGAGTCGCCGCCCCCAGCGGACCCCAGTGCTCGTCTCGGAAAGGCCCCGACAGGTGGTGTTGCCACTGGTCTCACAGCCGGTCCGGGTGTGGCTCGCGCGGCTGGTCGTGGTGCACCGGCACCTATCTCGCTGGCGGTAAGTCATAGCCTGCTACACTGCTTATTTTCTGTTTTCTTCGATATCTTTCGTTTCACCTGCTAACATGCAAACAGGGCCCTGCTGCTGGCGTTGGCGGCCAACCTTTCCCTCCTGGATTCCCGGGTGCTCCTGGATTCGGTCGTGGTGGTAAGTTCCCATACTGTGTTGTATTTTCTTGCTTATATAATGTTCTAACGATTTGTTACAACAGCTCCTCCCGGATTCCCCCCTGCTGGATTCCCGCCCGCTGGGTTCCCCGGCAGCTCGGGATTCCCTCCTCCCGGCTTTCCGGGTGGCTCGGCTCCTCCTGGATTCAACCCTCCTCCACGGCGGTAAATGTCTGTGGCTTTGCGATAGCGACGTAAAGTTGCCTTCCAAAGAAATGGAGGCCCTGAAACGACGGCAACCCTGGTGGATGCGTGGCATGTTCTTTCCATATGATCACATTTCTTGTTTGCGGCGTTTTTTGGTATGAGAGTCATAAAAAAGAGCAGAAGCCGATAGGACACAGCATTTCACTGTAGATACGGGCAAGATCAATCTAAACGAAGCACCGGCAGGGAAACGAAAAGATAAAAATGATACCAAATTTCCATCCTTCACATAAAAGACCACAGCAAACCCACGAAACAATAAATGTACTCTTGCTTTGAATCCCGGTGATACAAAGCAAGCCACTCAATATCAAATTGATCAAAGTCCGGACACGTGACCCTTGGGGTAAAAATATGCAGCATCTCCGGCCGGAATCCAACGTCAGAAGAACTAGGAGGATAATTACTAGGCATTTTCCCCATTTCCCATAACGGAAGAGAGGGGAAAACAGGAAATACAGGGTGCCCACCCCCCTGGCACCTAGCAAAAATAGCAGTGCAAAAAAACCGCCCCGAATTTTTTTGCGATAGTAGCATCCCACACTCACCTGTATTTCTCTCGCGCTCGCTGTTTTTTAACCAGAAGGACCGACCCTGCGCCGCCGCCGCCCAATCCAACCACTCCGCTTTCTAAACCCGCACATAATTTAGCGAACGACTCGCCTTTGGGGCATTTCTCCCTTTCCATATCTCTCCCTCCAACGTCTTTTTCTTTTTCTTTCCTTCGTTCCCCCTTCCTCGTCCTCGTCCTCGTCACCCCATCTTACTCGCCTCTCGCTCTCTCGCCCTCTCCCCCTACGAAACTTTTCACAATGGCAGCCTTTGTCAAAGCAGTCAACGCCAAGATTCGGTCGAACCCGGTGCTCGACTATTTCTGCTCAACGCGTGAGTTACCAACCTTTCTAGTCCCGAGAGCGAGCTTGCCATTGTTGTTTGTTTGTTTGGTCTTTCTTTTTTGCTCTGGCGATATGATATGACTCCTACGTCGGACCACAGACGTTCCGTTAAGTCCGGCACCCTAGCCGATTTTTTTTATTTGCGACAAATCGTGCGGATGGTTGTCCGCATGGACAAGAAAGAGGAGGGAAGATATGGGGAATGGGGAATGCGCATGCGATCGAGAGAAGGGACCGTCGACACGGAAAGGGAAAAGCGACTGCACAGCTTTTTTTTTGTTCGTCCTGTAGCTTACTGGTGACGAATCGGATTGGTTGGGGGGGACTGAAGCTCTCCCAAAAAAACGGAGGTGGGATGTGGGGAGATTTTCCGGGGACCGCATGCGACTGAATGGCGATATCGCAACGACTCGACACCACGACAACGACGACCAGGACGCCACCAGCTTGACCGGGATACTTGCCTTTACTTTCTTTTTGCTTTTCTCCTGTCTTTTTTGTTGCTTTGCTTTCTTTTCCACAACTCCTAACACGATGCAGATTTCTGGGGACCGGCGTCCAACTTTGGCATTCCGGTGGCGGCCGTGATGGACACACAAAAGAGCCCAGATCTGTGAGTACACTCCATCTTTACCTTTTGGTTATTCTTTCTAGGAGTTTTGCCCTCTTCTGCGTCAGCATGCTCACCTTCTACCTCAGGATCTCCGGTAAGATGACGGGCGCTCTTGTCATCTACTCGGCCACCTTCATGCGCTACGCCATGGCGGTCTCCCCGGCCAACTACCTCCTTTTCGCATGCCACTTTATCAATGAGGGCGCACAGCTCGTGCAGGGCTACCGGTACCTGCAATACCACAACTGGGGCGGCAAGGAGGCGGCTGCACAGGGCGTGCTGGAGGCGGCGCAGGCAAATGCCAAGGCAGCAGAAGCCAAGGTTGAGAGTGCAGTGAAGAAATAAGAAGAGGACAATGTTGGAGATGTCTGAAGAAATATGGGAAAGGAAGAGGAGGAAGATGCGTGGACGACGAGGCGCTGCCATTTGAACCGAACGACAACCAGATCGTACACACAACACACACGATAACCCCGGGAAAGCCTGAACAAAAACGAAAAAAGGCCAAGTCCGTGGAGAAAGAACGCCATGGCGAATCCACGAAAAAGTGCCGTGGGCAGATATATCGAAGGAGATATAAGCGAAAGGGAGAATTGAAGGAGGAAGAGGAGGAAGGAAGGAAGGAGGACGACACTAGAGAGGTCCGGGGCTGGCGCCCAGGCCTGCATGTTTGACACGCCCGAGGGATGGGGGTCTCGTGCTCAGATGTTGTTTCTGGCAAGCGACAGGTTTCCATTCTCTCTCTCTGCCTGGTTTTGCCTGGCTTTCTGTGCAATAAGGGAAAAACAAAAAAAAGAAAGGAAATTTGCGGGGGATAGAACAAACGCACGGCATGAAGGAAGGGAAAGGGGGGGCCGCGTACCCCAGAGAGACAAACCTTGGCTGTATCGCATCCAGACCTTGGCTGTATCTCATCTTAATATATTACATCGAGCATTATCTTGGAACTGACGCCATGCAGGCAGTGTATGCATGCATATGTGTGTTTGTGTCCCGTGTCTCACAAACCATTCGCCATGTGTGTATGTAGATTGTGTGCCCGTGTTGGAACAAGCGAGCCGACAGGATGTGAACTGGAAAAAAAGAAGAGAATACGAAAATCAAAGAGGCAAAAGAGGGGTGATTGGTACTTTGCCGATGAAGCTGTATTATTCTGAATGTCATATTTTTTGTTGTCGGCATCGTGGACAGAGTCTTGCGGGAGGAACATGCCGAAAGTTCCCCGTTTGCCCCGGATTCCTCTCATCATCTTTCCCCCCCAAGTTGCAAGCTGCAAATTGCGGGCAGGGCACAAAGGTGAAAAAATAGGTCGGCCCATCCCGGAACATTGCTAAAAAAAAATAAAAAATAAACCCCTTATCTTAGTAGTTGTAGATTTCGTTAGTGGAACGGGGAGACGGAGGTTATGTTTTGCGGGGAACAAATCTTGAAATATCGGGTTTGGTCTTGTAAAGTTCTCGGCAAGGCTTGGTTTGGGTTCGTTGCCCTCTGGGGTTTTATGCAGGGCGCCACAAGGGGCAGTGTAGCTCGAAGTAGCCTGTATGCGCCTTCAACTGCCTGCTCTCTCACACTTACACGAGCGGCGTTCCCTCGGGTGAAGTCGGCGTTGGTGCCTCGGCCGGAGGGGACCACCCGGGATGTAAGATGGAGAGGACAAGTTCGGCAAACAAAAGAGAATTAATCGGGGCAGCAAGGTCCCAAAGATACCTTGCATTTGTGTTTACTCTTGTGCCAAAGGCATTTCGGGCTCGCCGATCTCCTTTCTATTTGATTCCACGTAGGAAGGGCCGAAAAATGGTACGATCACACAGCCAAGCTCCGGGTGTGACATGGGGGGAGAGGAGTGACACTTTTCTTGCACTGCTTTGTAGCATGTACGGGTGATCACGTTACAGTCGCCAGCCGCGTTACGACCGGCAAGTCGGTTTTGGGGAGTTGTCTGGAAGCGGCATGTGGATGCGGAAGAGGGCAGGAGGTAAAAGGCGGTGTCCAATGGTTGGGAAGAGCACAGAAAAAAGGAAACAAGTACGGATAAGAACAATTGAAGTTGGGATGTATCAGGAAGTTACAAACGATGGGGGGAGGGAAGTTATTTGGCATACCAAAGTTGGGTTGGAGAGTCTGGAGCCTTGCTGCGACAACTTGCTGGGGTTGGTTTGGGGTACTTGGAGGTGGTTTCTACATCTGCAACTCCGACTAGCAGACACACATGGGAGGGGTGAAAGGCTGCAAGAAGACGAAGACCGAATTCTGGTTCTGCAAAAGGGCATTTATTAGAATCCCATGTCTGAGACCTGCCGAGGTCGGAGACGCATGGGACCAGCAGGAGTAAAAAGTTTTCTCATGGCTTCCTCTTGCGTGACGGAAAATGGGGCGGCATCTAGATTGGAGTTTCAGAAATGACAGCCAGAATAGGCTGTGAGACGAATCTTGCGTGGGCTGTTGTGTAGCCATTGGACGACGGTGTAATAATGGCGCACGCGCCGATGGGGTGGAACGTGTTTTCTGCGGGGCGCCGAGTGGCCGTGTATTAAAGCAGAATAAAAAATTTGATGTCCAGGTGGGAGTATGACTCGTAAAGAATGGCACAAACAGAGCCTGGGCGGCTTGCCTATTTGGCCTTCGTATTTGGCCTCCGTCCTGGCTTGCCTATTTTGCCTGGCTGGCGATGTGTAGAAAGGGCAAACCAAACTCTCCTCTCTGCCGGACCGGAACACCTCCGGAGCCGCAGCAGCCCATTGGTGGCACCTGCTCTGGCCCTGGGCCGCACTGACGCGGCGGCTCACGCTTGCTCGTCTTCCTTTGTGCCGAGTTTAACGGAAGCGACGAGGGCTCAACCCGGGCCATTCTCTCGGTGCAGGCTGGCCTCCACTGGCGCGCCCAAAAGAAAGCAACGAAATAGTCGAGTCTGCGGCAGTCCGTTTATCTTTTCCCATCTGTCTTGGCCGTATTATCCTCGGCTGAACGAAAAGAACGACGCGAACGAAAACTGGATAACTGACACGGCCGCCTGCCTGGGAACGTGTTTGGTGTTGGGGACGTCGGCCACGGGACCCGAGACGTTCTAGGCTCTGCTGGCTACCCATAGGGCAGGTCAATCCGAGGAAACAGCCAGCACCCAGGACGAGGTGTGCCAGCTGCAACAGCTGCATCCAACCGCCAGCAGCTCTGTCCAGTCACCGGGCGTGTTGGAATTCGAATATGGCCCCGTGTGGTTGGCTGCTGGCTGGCGCGGGCAAAAGTGTGGCACTGTGGGGGTGCTGGGTTCTGCTGGCGTAAAAGGACTGTGTAAGCGCAGCTTCAGACCAGCGAGGATAGTTCTCCGTACCTCTTTGTCCATCCTGTTCGGTGCGAGTGTGCAACTGCTTCCGTCCGTGTTGGCCTGCTGTCGGGGGTGCGCCCGAGTCTCTTGGGGAACTGAAGAATTGGTCTCGTAAAACAGCTTGCCCAAGCGAGCGAGCGGCGTCGAGAGCTGCTTGGCTCGAGTTCCATCAACTGACGGTCTCCAGTTTTGGCAATTTTGTTGGGTCGCTCTTTCTGGTTTCGGGGATCCGCTGTAGCTGTTTCCAGGCACATGCCAGCCCCGCAAAGGGTAAGCTTGCGCGCCCACCTCCCAATTGCCTGTCCAATTGCCCCTCCACCCCTCCCTGCCGTCGGTATCCTCAGGTACCTCGTCCACGGTTAAACCCTGCTGCGCTGGGAAGGCTGCTGTTAGTAGTTAGCCGAGGGGCGTGGGGTATGTGCCGGGCGCTCTTTCCGCGCCTGGCAGCAGCTGCCCCGGCCGCTCTGCGACCTGACTCATTGCGACTTCCCATTCGAGGACCCATTGAGAGCCCCCATTGAGAGCCCGGTTTTTTATAAGCTTGCTCTCTGGATCACCTGAAGCAAAAAAGGAAGAAAAAAAGAAAGCAGCGTCCAGTTCTCTCGACAACCACCACCCCCAAACCACCCCGTGGTGCTCAACCGGCTTCTTTTCTGGTTCGTGCTTGCATCCCATTCACCTATCAGCTTTCGTTGAGGTCCAATTGGCTCCTGTGTGCCGCCGGTTCTTACCGCCACCAGCCGCTGGCCGTTCTCTTCGCCCCTCCATCTCGTCTTCTGCTCGAGAGCTGCTCCAGGTTCACAACGCCCCGTCGCATCCAAGGTCAGTCACGCAGCCCACCAGTCACAGGCGGTGAAAGCTCGAGAAAGGTCCCAAGGAACAAAGTAGAAGACCCAGACTCCAAGAAAGCCCCAAGAAAATACCGCGCGTGCCACAGCCTCTGGCCCCCCCTTCCGTGTCCTCCACCACCCAGCCCATCTTCTTTGTGCCATCCTGCCCGCCACTACGCTCTACATATTACCTGCGGCCCTCGTCCTGTCCCCATATCTCTGCCGTGCTAGTCCCCTTTCTCTTTTTTCTCCTTCTTTTCTTCTTTTCTTCTTTTCTTCCTTTCTTCCTCTGTTACTCTCGCATTTGGCTCTCGCTCTCTTCGACCGACGGCCTCTCCCTTTCTTCATTTCTACCACCTACTCACCGCAGCAGCAGCAGCAGACCAGCAACTACAAGCTACAGCTTCCACCAGCTTCAGCAAGCTCTTTGCAACTGAGGTCGGAGCTCCCAACAGCTCTAGAACCCAGCCAAGCAACAGCTTTCTCGCTCCCACCAGCTTTCCCTCGACTACCACCCCCAAGCCGACAAGATGGCTGAGCCTCTTTTGGACGGTGCTGCTAACAGCAACACCTTCGAGGAGGTCTTCGACGAGGATGTCACCCACAAGGAGACTCCCACCGTCCACCACATCCGGGCCAACTCGACCATCATGCAGCTCCGGAAGATCCTCGGTATGTTTGCTGCAACGGAACCCCACGCCGACCCAGCCAGCAATTGGGCTTCTGCCCAGCCTTACGAGCGGCATTTGCTAACCTGTGAACTCCAATTCCGCAGTTGCCAACCGTGGCGAGATCCGTAAGTCCATGAATGACCCCTTTATTGACAAGTCAAGCGTCGCCAGCTAACTGTTGCAAATTACAGCCATCCGTGTATGTTTCCACGCCACCTGCGGACTTTTCGCGGAGTTGTCATTGGGCATGACAGCTTGAGTAGAACCGAATAAACCGAGACGAGACGATTGCTGACTCTGATTCGCCTGTTTAGATCTTCAGAACTGTAAGAACTGTCCAGGCATCTTGCACAACCGAGGGTTCAGCCGGGCCGGACCCCAACGGTCCCAGACCTCTCCAAACTGGTTCTAACGGTTTCTAGGCCCACGAGCTTTCGCTTCACACTATCGCTGTGTTCAGGTAAATGACAATTCGCCGCTGTCCAACGCCAATTGGGGATACCTCGGCCCAACCGCGCCTCTTCTTTTTCACCTGCTAATCGTTGCAGTTATGAGGACCGTCTGAGCATGCACCGGCAGAGTACGAACTTGTCCGACCCAATCCACCTTGCATATTGTTCCTATTTAGTCCGAACCTCAACTGACCAGCTGCACAGAGGCCGACGAGGCTTACGCCATTGGAAAGCGCGGACAGTACACCCCTGTTGGAGCTTATCTGGCCGGCGACGAGATCATTAAGATTGCTCTCGAGCATGGCGCCCAGATGATTCACCCAGGCAAGTTGTTGGCATCCTGTTGACGGATTGGAGACTTGCACGGCTAACACTGATCGCCAGGCTACGGTTTCCTGTCCGAGAACGCCGACTTCGCCCGCAACGTCGAGAAGGCCGGCCTTATCGTAGGTTTCACTATCGCCAGCTGCATTCGCTGCGGATTGCTAACACCGCTCTTTAGTTTGTCGGCCCCAGCCCCGACGTCATCGACTCCCTCGGCGACAAGGTGTCGGCCCGTACCCTGGCCATCAAGGCCAATGTCCCCGTCGTGCCCGGTACCGAGGGTGCTGTCGCCACCTACCAGGAAGTCAAGGCCTTCACCGACGAGTATGGCTTCCCAGTCATCATCAAGGCCGCTTACGGCGGTGGTGGCCGCGGTATGCGTGTGGTCCGCGAGGCCGAGTCCCTGGAGGAGGCTTTCGACCGGGCTACTTCCGAGGCCAAGAGCTCCTTCGGCAACGGCACAGTCTTTGTCGAGCGCTTCCTCGACAAGCCCAAGCACATCGAGGTGCAGCTTCTTGGTGACAACCACGGCAACATTGTCCACCTGTACGAGCGTGACTGCTCCGTCCAGCGCCGTCATCAGAAGGTCGTCGAGATTGCCCCTGCCAAGGACCTGCCCGCTGCCACCCGCGATGCCCTTCTGGCCGACGCCGTGAAGCTGGCCAAGTCTGTTAACTACCGCAACGCTGGTACCGCCGAGTTCCTGGTCGACCAGCAGAACCGCTACTACTTCATCGAGATCAACCCCCGTATCCAGGTCGAGCACACCATCACCGAAGAGATCACTGGCATCGATCTTGTCGCCGCACAGATCCAGATTGCTGCTGGTGCCTCGCTTCAGCAGCTCGGCCTGACCCAGGACCGCATCTCCACCCGTGGTTTCGCCATCCAGTGCCGTATCACCACCGAAGACCCGGCCAAGGGTTTCCAGCCGGACACCGGCAAGATCGAGGTGTACCGCTCTGCTGGTGGTAACGGTGTGCGTCTCGATGGTGGCAACGGTTTTGCCGGTGCTGTCATTACCCCCCATTACGACTCTATGCTGGTCAAGTGCACTTGCCATGGCTCTACCTACGAGATCGCCCGCCGGAAGATTCTCCGTGCCCTGATCGAATTCCGTATCCGCGGTGTCAAGACCAACATTCCGTTCTTGGCTTCTCTCCTGACCCACCCCATCTTCATTGACGGCAACTGCTGGACCACTTTTATCGACGATACCCCTCAGCTGTTCGACCTCGTCGGCAGTCAGAACCGTGCCCAGAAGCTTCTGCTGTACCTGGGCGACCTCGCTGTCAACGGCAGCAAGATCAAGGGCCAGATCGGCGAGCCCAAGAACAAGGCCGACATCATTCTTCCCGAGCTTCTCGACGACAACGGTCACAAGATCGATGTCAGCCAGCCGTGCACCAAGGGTTGGCGCCAGATCCTCGTTGACCAGGGCCCCAAGGCCTTTGCCAAGGCTGTGCGCGAGTACAAGGGTACTCTCATCATGGACACCACCTGGCGTGATGCCCACCAGTCGCTCCTGGCCACCCGTGTCCGCACAGTTGACCTGCTCGGCATTGGCAAGGAGACCAGCCATGGCCTGAGCAACCTCTTCAGTCTGGAGTGCTGGGGTGGCGCCACCTTTGACGTCGCCATGCGCTTCCTGTACGAGGACCCTTGGGACCGCCTGCGCAAGATGCGCAAGCTCATCCCCAACATCCCCTTCCAGATGCTTCTGCGTGGTGCCAACGGTGTTGCTTACGCCTCGCTGCCTGACAACGCCATCGAGCAGTTTGTCGACCAGGCCAAGAAGAACGGTGTCGATATCTTCCGTGTTTTCGACGCTCTGAACGACATTGACCAACTCGAGGTTGGTATCAAGGCCGTCCACAAGGCTGGTGGTGTCGTTGAAGGCACCGTCTGCTACTCTGGAGACTCGTTGGTAAGTTTCCTTTTTTTTTTCTCCCTGTTACCGTCCTCGGCTGCATATTATCTGTGACTCCGGTTTCTAACCTTATCTTTAGAACCCCAAGAAGAAGTACAACCTGCCGTACTACCTCGACCTTGTCGACAAGCTTGTCGCTCTTGACATCCACATTCTGGGTATCAAGGACATGGCTGGTGTTCTGAAGCCGCATGCCGCTCGTCTGCTGGTCGGCTCCATCCGTGAGAAGTACCCCGACCTCCCGATCCACGTGCACACCCACGATTCTGCTGGCACTGGTGTGTCTTCCATGGTGGCTTGCGCTGAGGCCGGTGCCGATGCTGTTGACGCTGCTACGGACAGCCTTTCGGGCATGACCTCCCAGCCTAGCATCAACGCTATTTTGGCCTCCCTCGAGGGCACCGATCGTGACCCTGGCCTGAACGTGCGCCACGTGCGTGCGATTGACACGTACTGGGCACAGCTCCGTCTCCTGTACTCTCCCTTCGAGGCCCACCTTACGGGTCCTGATCCGGAGGTGTACGAACACGAGATTCCTGGTGGCCAGCTGACCAACATGATGTTCCAAGCCTCCCAGCTTGGCCTCGGCTCCCAGTGGGCCGAGACAAAGAAGGCCTACGAGCATGCCAACTACCTGCTTGGAGATATTGTCAAGGTCACACCGACTTCCAAGGTCGTTGGTGACCTGGCCCAGTTCATGGTGTCCAACAAGCTCACACCTGAGGATGTGAAGGCTCGTGCTTCGGAGCTCGACTTCCCCGGCTCCGTCCTGGAGTTCTTTGAGGGTATGATGGGCCAGCCGTACGGTGGCTTCCCAGAGCCACTCCGCACCGACGCCCTGCGCGGGCGCCGGAAGCTCGACAAGCGCCCTGGTCTGTTCCTGGAGCCAGTCGACTTCACCAAGACCAAGAAGGAGCTGCTCAAGAAGTTCGGTGGTCCAGTTACGGAGACCGACATCGCCTCGTACGTCATGTACCCCAAAGTGTTTGAGGACTACAAGAAGTTTGTGACCAAGTACGGCGACCTGTCCGTGCTGCCGACCAAGTACTTCCTGTCCAAGCCGGCTATCGGCGAGGAGTTCCACGTTGAGCTGGAGAAGGGCAAGGTCCTGATCCTGAAGCTTTTGGCTGTTGGCCCGCTGTCTGAGAACACTGGCCAGCGTGAGGTCTTCTACGAGATGAACGGTGAAGTTCGCCAAGTCACAGTCGACGATGCCCAGGCATCAGTCGAGAATGTCAGCCGCCCCAAGGCCGACCCGACGGACAGCAGCCAGGTGGGTGCTCCGATGGCTGGTGTGCTTGTCGAGCTGCGCGTCAAGGACGGCTCCGAGGTCAAGAAGGGCGACCCACTGGCTGTTCTGAGTGCCATGAAGATGGTAAGTCTCTCTTTATTCTTACTAGTTTCGACATCTGTACAGACACTAACTTATGACAGGAAATGGTTATCTCTGCACCCCACAACGGTGTGGTGGCCTCTATCATGGTCAAGGAAGGCGACTCCGTTGATGGTTCTGACCTTGTGTGCAGAATCACCAAGGAGGCTACCAAGGAATAAGATACCAGCGTCGGTGTCACGCCATTTTTGGTTAGGAGTGGCCGTAGTTTGTTTAGAGAAATCAGTGACTTAAAGTTGTGAAGGAGTTGGATACCATCAACATCAACGGAGCCAGGAAAGATCTTGCGGTTTTTTATCAACAAAAGAAGAGAAAGTTAGGTTTTGTGTGCGATTTTCGTTTTGCTAATATAAGTACAAGTTGATTTTGGTTGAATCTGGTGTTTTGTCTTGGGAAATGTAAGGCTGCAACGAAGTGTTTGACCCCTGCCTTGAATTGTAATCAGTGCATGGCTTTATGCCTTGCCGCCATGAGCAGGATGATGCTGCTGTGCTTGCTGGTGCACGACCAGCTGGGGATACTCGGGCAGACTGTCGTCGATTTTCTCGATAACGCAGGCGGTTCCGTAAGCGCAGACCTGGGTGAAGCCGCCACCCATTTCACCGTCATTGAAGCGGAGGGCGATGATGGCGTTTCCGCCGCGAGACTGGCATTCGGAGACGACGCGGCCGACAGCGTCGTTGCGAGCAGAGTAGAGCTAGAAAGTAAGTAACTGAGTGAAGCGGGTTCATGAACGGGGAAAGAAGAGTAGAGAAGAAAATGGTGAACTGAGTGAAGCGGGTTCATGAACGGGGAAAGAAGAGTAGAAAGAAAATGGTGAACGTAGTGAAGTTTTTTTTTTTTAAGAATGAAAACAATGAAAAACAGAATAAAAAGAGACGCGGATATTAAAATATCAAATACAAACAAAACGAATGTGGCGAGTCGAAAATAAGTAAGCAGAGAAAATAAAGCCAAAATATAAACACTGCACCAGGAAAAATAAGAAAAAAAGGAAAAGAATAAAAAAGAATAAAAGGCTGAAAAAGCCAAATGCAGGAGATTTATCGAGCGTAGCGAGACAAAAAAAAGTTAAAAGAAAGACAAGGAAATAAATTCCGACGAGCTTTAACTCGCAAAGCGAGGCGAGGCAGACAAAACCAAGAGACAAAAAAAAAAAACCAATTCACGTATGGACTCTTGATGAGCGAGGCGAGAAACAACAAAACTTACAAGGCTGGTGAACCACCTCAGCTCTCCGCCAACAACGCTCTTGATGACCATGCCGAAGCCGGTGGCCCAGTTGCGGGTGCGGACGGTGAGGCCGTAGACGGCGCCCAAGACTTTGACGACGCGGTAGCCCGGGATATCGTTCATGGTGGAAGTGATGACGCCATTGGTTTCTGTGAAGCAATGGAGGTCTGAGATTTCTGGGGGCATATTAGAGGATGACATTGTGAGGGTGGTGACGGTGGTGTTTGCTATGAGAAGAGATGTAATTGGTAAAGACTTGTAGTGGATGTAAGGGGATGGCGATGCGTCCAGGTGTAAGCGATGTTCAATCCAACTTACTTGGACACACATGAGGAGCTTCCTTTTATATCCTGTCCTCGGTCCTGTCCACGGGCAGCCGCCAAGACCAAGGGATGCCTTGGACTTACTGGTTTTAACTTGATTGCCTCTCTTTCCTTTTGTTCACACGTTGTAATACATTACAAGACAGGGTCACTGGCCAAGTATACAAACAAAACACATAAAAAATGGTGTGTCATTTGCTCTGGATAGACAGAAAGCCCAGCCTTACCCCCAATGATCGGCACTCCAACACCCCGGGTGACAACGGTCTGCCCTTCCTGCAGATACGGTGGAATACGAGCGGCAACTGCTAGCGTGGATAAAATGGGGCCTGCAACGGAACATCCAATCTAGAATCAAGCCGTATTACTCGACAGCCGAGCCGACTTCCTTATTTGCTCTGACAGAGGTCTCCGCCAAGGCTGGTCAAATCAAGCAAGTCACTGTTGCCAGACAAAGTACGTCTTGAAATCCTCAGTTTGTTCATGTACCCTAATTACAGCCAGAAGCAGAAACAGAAGCAGCATTCAGCCTTTTCACAACTCTCCATAACATTTTCAGAATTTGCATCTCAATAAACACTGCCCCCCCCCCCTTTTCTCTGTTGTATCCCAAGTCAACCGTCCACTCAAAGTCTGGCCCTCCCGGACAGTCCCCCGACTCTCCCATCTCGCCGCCCAAAGGTGGTCGTGTTCAGCCCGCAGTTGTAGTTTATGCAGTGCGACACCGTGTGGATGTACCGGATCTTGCCGTGCTCGACCCGGAAGAGGTGGCTGTCGGGGACGGCGATCTGCGGCTCCGACCGGTCCAGCTCGGGGAAACCTTCAAAGATGTCGACAACCCCATAAACCTCGTCTACAATGTACCGCCTGTCCGTGACCTTGATCGTGCTCGGGTAGCCTTCGCACGTGTTGGCCGAAAAGTTGCCGCGCGCCGTGTAGGAGCCCCCCTCGAGACGGGCACACGCCGAAGCCATCGGGATCACCACGCTGACATTGTTGAACCGGTCAAAATAGGCGTCGCCGGCTGCCTGGACGACGGCGCGGGAGTCGCGCTCTGCGGCCGGAATTTCAGGCCACGACTCGATGCCGTCGTAGTGGAGGTACCCGGTAGCGTTAAAGGCCCAGTCGCCGGGCTTGGTAACGACCGACTCGACCACTGAGATTGCAGAAGGCTTTTGGTTTTCAAACAAAAACCTAGTGTGGATGAGGTACGGGGTGTGCGAGGCGGTGGCGTTCTGGCCGGCGGCAATGACTTCGACCAGGGCGCCGCACAGGGTGGTGTCGTAGAACCGATGGGTGCGGTCAATGTGCATGGGAATGGATAGGGTGCTGTTTTTGATGCCCAGGTGGATGTCGTTTTCAGAGTATGACGCATTGGGGCTGAACAACGAGGCAAAGATGGACGGCAAGCCCTTTGTCTGGGCCTGGACATAGGCCTCTGTGGCATTGGCGAGGAACTCGCGGGTGCAGTTGGAGACTGCAGCCGAAGCTGAGTACACCAAGGCGGAGAGAACAAGAGTAGAAGAAACCATGATGAAGGGTGCTGGCGGGGTTTCCCAACGAGAGTATTCAACGATGCTTATCTACTGTGTCAGGAAGAACGAGGAAACCATGGAGGCCTACGCTACTTATATACATGTTTCACACCGCCGGGTCTGCAGAATCAAGATCAATAAAAGTGTAAAGTTTTGACTGCCAAAATGTGGCCGGATGAGCCGACCTATCTGCCAGAAGCTGTTTGATCACGATGGAAAGAATCTTTGAATTAGGCAGAGGCAGTTTTAATTTCACGGTGGCAATTCACCCGGATTGTGTGTCCCTGAAAATGAGATGAATCTCGTGGAGTTAATAAACCCGTGCCGAGTTTCCATCAATCAAATCTTGGAACTTGAAGTTACAGATATGTTATTGCGGCTTGATGAGCGAGGCCTGAACTGATGCTGGTGAAGATGGTGATTCAAGGGTTCATTGACCACTGCCCCACTGTCCCATCACCTTAATTGGTGGGTCCTGATGGGGAAGGAACGCGTCTGCCAGCTGTGTCAGCAGGCGCGACCGATAAACTGGGAACGCCAAGACGTGCTCCTGCCCGCATTCGCAGAACAAAGCAAAAAGTAAAGCCAGAAGAGGCAGAAATTTCAGAGCGCGGGAGAACGACCTCAAAACCGGCCAAGAAACAAGAACGAAAGAGAAGAAAGCATCGAACCCAAAGTTACGAACCCCCGACACCCTGCCGTGAGAAACGGCCGCGAGCTACCGCAAGAAGCCGCCGCAACGACCGCGAAAAGTCACCGTCATGGACGACGAGCAGCTCAGCCGGACGCTGATGACCGAGAGTGATTTCGACGACCCCAACCTTCAGGAGCCTTACGAAGATTCTGACGAAGACAACCACTTCTACTCTGACACCGATGCTGGCTCTGACGATGAAGAAGGCGATCCCGAGGCCGAGGCGGAGTTCTATGAGAGCTATCTGCGACTCAGACGCCTCGCCCGCAACGACGACGAAATGGACAGCACCGGCATTCTAGCCCGGCCAGAAAAGCTCTTTGATCTGTTTGCTGAGGAGTCGGAAGCCGAGGCCGAGAGCTGGACGAGCTACGAGGACGACGACGAGGAAAACGAAGACACCGATGACGACGACAGTGTCAAGAAGGGAAAGAAGAAGACCAAGCGCGGAAAGAAGAACGGGAAGAAGGGCAAAAAGGACAAGGGCAAAGGGAGGGCCATCGACACTACACCCCCTGGCTTTCCCAAGTTCATGGAGCTACCGATGGAGCTGCGCCTGCGGATCTGGGAAATGTACTGCCGCGACCTGCACACACCGACCATGGTGCTGCAAGTCCGCATGGAGATGAACGGCCGGCTCGTGGCTATGCCCAATATGCGCCCGCAGTTACGTCCGCTGCGGCGTCTCCTGGCGGTCCACCGTGAGTCGCGGACACTGGCCCTCAAGCGTGTTCCCGACGAACTTCAAGTGGGCAGCAGCATATACGACATGAACACGGTGGCACGGTTCGACGCAAAGCGAGACATTATACATATTGTCATGGAGCGGTGGCCCACAGGCGGGCTCCAACCCGGGCTTTACAATCATGTCCGGAACCTGGCGTTGGCAGATCCGATGACACGGTCGCGCCCAGCTGGCGTATACCTGGACCGGGTTTACGGCCATAGCGTGTTCGAGATGGTGGCGGGAGACAACGTGTCCCACCAGCGACCGCAGGATATGCGGCTGCCCGAGACTGGCGAGAAGCTGGCAAAGGCGTTCCCAAACTTGGAAAAAGTGTATGTCGTGGAGCCTGGCGCAATACGGCGGTTAGACCGATGGGTCGGAGACATGAAGAACCACGAGGAGTACCGCATCCGGACATACGAAGACACGGGCATTGGACGGTTCCTGGGGAACAACTACACCTACTGTTGGAAGAACTGGCCCAAGGCCAAGGGGGCCGACGAGGGAGGGGAGTCCAGCAAATCAGTGCCTGGAAGCAACACGGCGACAGACGAATCTGACGAGAAAGACAGTGAAGAAGATGACACGAAGAACAAGAACAGCAGGAACTATACTGGGCCCGTTGTAAAGGAAGAAGCAGTGGTCAACCACATTTCGATTCTCAAGGACCGCGGCGTCGACTTTTTACGGATGCTCATTTTTGAGCTGGACCCCGGCATGGAGACCTATACCGAGCTGAGAGAGATGTGCGAGCCAGACGGGACGTGGCCAAAGGACATTGACGGCGTGCCGGTGCAGGACGAGCGGCCATTCTACGAAGAAGACGAAGAAGAGTTTGGTGGCATGCTTGCCGAAGAGGACGACTACGAAAGCTCTGGAATCGACGACTCTGACATTTCGGAACCGCACACGAGCGACGGCGATGAAGATGAGATGATGGAGCAGGCTATAGCTGAAGCTGAGGCTTACATGTCGCTTGCAAACCGTTCGCCATTTGCCAATTTTTCAAGCCCAGAGCCCGAAGCTGATGTCGAGGAAGACGACGGCGAGGCAGAGGAAGAGAATGTAAAGCCCAAACGCAATGCTCGCAAGCGGCGCATCGTGTCAGACTCGGACGACGAAGATGAAGAAGACGAAGAGGAAGCTGCCCCAGCTGCAAAACGGCGGCGTCGTGCTGTTGTTGTCGACGACGACGACGACGACGAAGATGAAGAGGATGACGTCAAGGAAGTTGCTGGTTCATCCAAGAGTTCGTCGTCGAAGCAGGCCGATTCGTCAAAGTCGAAGAACAAGACCGTGGTCGAGCTGTCAGATGACTCTGACTCTGACTCTGACGACTCGTCTCAAACCGAGCAAGGCGACACAGGCAAGCCCTTGACGCTGGCCGAGCGGCTGCAGATCAACCGAATCAAGAATCCGATCCCGGTAGACTCCGACTCCGACAAAGACGAAGATGACGAGGAGGAAGACGAAGAGGTGGAGGCCGGACACCGGCGCGGGGGATTAATTGATCTGTATGCCGACGAAGAGGACAGCGACAGCGAGGATGCGGGGGACTTTGAGGAAGAGGACGATGATGAGGGGGAATCGGCTGATGAAGAGGAGGCCGAGTTTGACGAGGGAGACGAGATGGACTAGACGAGAAGAGGAATGATGCTGCCAGCCTGTGCCAAAGCTGAGAACATTTACCAACGGCGAAGACGAGGTTCTTATGTGATTACAGTTTGCAGAGAGTTACAGACGGCGCTTGCATGCAATATTAGAGGAGTCCGTATATGGGTTTACATGTCAAAGATACCTGCAATCAAGCAATGCAAACGAAGGTCTGTGGGCTGTTGTTGTGTTGTTATTCTGTTGTCTGTCCCATTTTTATTTCTACACCGGATTTGTATTTCCAGTGCTGCCATTGGGCCAGTAGGGCATTATTTCCGGGTCAAGACAAGCCGAGCCACGGCGCATTAATGGGCCTGGCCTCAGCAGAGCTAGTTGGACCACTCAGGGCAGCGCTGTTTTTGCTTGCTTGTAACCAAGAGTGGAGAACTGTCACTGTAGCTTTGGCGTGTATTAGTGAAGAAGGTGAAAAAAAAAAAAGGGAAGAGGCTTTTTTGATCCTCCTCTAACGGCCTCTGACTGTTTTATCTAATCTAATATATTATACGAAAGAGTGCATACCCTTGAACAGACATCCGGCAGGAGACCCTTTACGAGGAGGGCTATTACGAGGGAAGGAACGACAGCTTCACAGTATCTCGACTTTGTCGACTTCACCCACACCGGCACCCACACACACCCATCATGACCCGCAAAATCACTGTCCAGGAGGTCGCCCAGCACCAGTCCCTGCACGACCTCTGGCTCGTCGTCGAGGGAACAGTCTACGACCTCTCCGAGTTTGCGCCACGCCACCCTGGCGGCACCGAGATCCTGCAGAGATACGCCGGCCGCGACGCCTCGCGGCCCTATGGTGCCGTCCACGGCCCGTCGCTCATCCGCGCCAACCTGCCGCCCGAGCGCCATGTCGGCGAGCTCGACCCCGAAAGCATCACACCCCAGTGGCGCGCCAATGCCGCGTCTTCAGACGCCGACGACGAAGTCGGCAACGACGCCGCCCGGCCGCCCCTGGACGAGATTATCAACTTGACCGACTTTCTCAAGGCTGGCGAGCTGGCCCTGCCCCGCCAGGCGTGGGCGTACATTTCCTCTGGCTCCAACGACAACATTACCCGGGACCACAACACAGAGGCCCTCCAGAAGATTCTGCTGAGACCGCGCACGCTCATCGACGTCACAGACGTCGACACGAGCACGACGCTCTTTGGCGGGCGCTGCAAGCTCAGCATGCCCGTGCTGGTCGCGCCCACGGGCGCCACCCGCACCGGAGGCAAAGACGGCGAGCTGGCGCTCGCGCGCGGCGCCCCGGCAAAGGGCCTCATCCAGGTCATTTCCACAGTCGCGTCGTACCCGTACGAGGAGATCTTGGCCAGCATGCCCGACGACGCCGCCGCCTTCTTCCAGCTCTATGTCGACGCCGACCGGACGCGCGCCGCACGCCTCTTGCGGGACCTGCTCACTGGCCCGCAGGGCCACAAGGTGGCCGCCGTCATGGTGACCGTGGACCTGCCGATCGTGTCCAAGCGGGAGGCCGACGAGCGGGCCCGGCTGCAGGTGCGCAAAGAAGCGCTGGCCAAGCTGCGGGAGATGGGCGAGGCGTCGAGCGACGACGCGGCGCCGGCGGCGGGCGGCCTCGCGCGGACGACGGCGCGGTTTGTCGACACGGCCCTTACGTGGAAGGACCTGCAGTGGCTGCGGTCGGTCCTGGACGGGGCGACGAGCCACCACGGGGTGTCGAGCTACCACCCGCTGCCGATCGTGGTCAAGGGCATCCAGCGGGCCGACGATGCCCGGCGAGCGCTCCAGATGGGCTGCCAGGGAATCGTGCTGAGCAACCACGGCGGGCGGGCGGCCGACACTGCACCCCCAGCGATTGTGACGCTCCTGGAGCTCCACCGCGAGTGTCCTGAAGTGTTTGGCCGCATGGAAATCTTTGTGGACGGCGGGTTCCGGCGCGGGTCGGATGTCGTAAAGGCCATCTGCTTGGGCGCATCAGCCGTCGGCATCGGGCGGCCGTTTGTGTGCTCAGTCGCGTACGGCGCAGAGGGGGTCAAGCACTGCGCTCAGGGTAAGTCCTTGAGAGCATCCTGATAAAATTTTTCATTGCTAACTTTTAAATAGTCCTCAAAGATGAAATCGACACGGCCATGAGACTGTGCGGGTTGACAAATCTCATGCGCGACGCACACCCCGACTTTGTCCACACGGGCGCTATTGACCACCTTGTCCCGCCAGCACACCACCCTTATGCGATGAAGCCAGTTTGGCCTGCAAAGATGTAGAGGACACACTACTCGCCGCAGAACAACTCATGTATTTTCCGTGTATAGACACAATAGAGCTTATTGAGCTGAGCATTTTCTTGTCCAAACGCCATGAGACTAAATCACTAAACTAATTTACGAACAAAGGACGTCTATCTAACAGGAAAAACTTGTACAGTCTATGTTCCACGCACCTAGGCACTCTCGGCCGAAACGACAACCTTCTTCTCAGTGTAGCGACGAGGCAGCCGGTTCTCGCCCTCAGTGTACGGGACCCCAGCCTCCTCGCGCGCCATGTCATTCACCCACTTGTCGTTGCCCTCCAGACCGCCCGTTCCGTCTTCCTTCTTCACGCCAACCTCGTTCCACTTGGCCGCCAGATAGTACCACCCCAGGGCATTGCCGACCGTGCCGACCTCGTCTGACACGCCAGTCTTGGCTTCGTGACTCATCTTCTTGTGCAGCTCATCGTTGGTGAACAGCTCCATCAAGTGGCCAGCAACTGCTTTCCAGTCACCAGGCTCAACCAGGAAACCGTTGACCTTGTCCTTGACCTGCAGCGGGATGCCGCCAGCAAGCGAGGCAATCACCGGCACGCCGGCGTGAAGAGCCTCGGACACCTTGATCTCAAAGCCCTCGCGGGTCGACATCTGAAGCACAACATGCGCCTTGGCAATGATCGTGTCAAGAAGCTGGTCATTGGGGTCCAGGCGCATGATGCTAATGTCCTTGATGAGGTCGGGGTAGTGCGTCTCGACCTGGCTCATGGTCTGGTCAAAGATCATTGAACCGTCCGGATCATCAACAGAGCCGTTGCCGCACACCACCAGCTGAGGGGTGTCTGTGATGCCCTCCTTCTCAAGCTGGCGGCGGAACTCGGCGTACGAGTCAATCACCGTCGGAATGCCCTTGGCCGGGTCGAACCGCGCAACCTGAGCAATGTACTTGCGAGCGGGCCAGTTGAGCTCCGTCATGCGCTGGGACCTGCAAGCATTGTTGTAGATATGGCCGTAGTAGCCAGTGTCCCAATCATTCAGGTGCTTGTTGAGACCGTCCAGCCAGTCTGTCGTGGCAGGGAAGTACACAACCTTTTCCCGAGGCACGTTGAACGGCACAAACTGGGGAATTGGGTGGCTGATGAACAAATCGGCCTGCTTGATGTTGCTCCACAGGAAGTCCCAAATGTCTTCCTGGGGCGAACCATGCTTGGCCACCAGATCACTGCGGATCTGGATGTGAGACCGGTACAGAACCGGGCGGTTGGGCGTAGCACGCTTGATCAGAGGAATGAGACCAGGCATCTGCGGATCATCAATCTGAAGTGGTGTTAGTTGTTTCAAGGTTCACAGAACAGGTCAAACTTGAACTCACCATGATGACGTCGGCGCCGCCTTCCTCGGGCGGGCGAAGAGGACCACCCTCAGAGAACCAGTAGCGGTTGGCGTTCTCCGTGATCCAATCAATGATCGAATCCTTCTCTTCCGAAGAGATGCGCTGATCAGGGTGGCTGACACCTTGGAGAATATTGTGCATATTCTTTGTGATACGGAAGATACCAGGACGCGGTTTCGGGACTGAGAGTGTTAGAAAACTTATTTGACATTCGCATATTTTTTAATACGCTTTGTATTACTTACCATACCACGTCAGGTCGACGCCCATGAGACGAGAGAACCGGACAAGAGCATGGCGCATGAGAGCCACACCACCACCCTGGGGCGTGCTGCTGAAGAAGGCAATCTTGACCTTCTTTTCACGCAGCTGCTTGGCGTACACCATCATGGAGTCCCAGGTAGACGGGGCGCATGTGTCCCGGTGGTTCTGGACCGTGGTGAGGTGGGCACGGAAACCGCAGTCAGTCTGCACAACACCGCGCCAGCCGACCTGCAGCAGCGGCACCAGCGAAGGGCCAAAGTTGAGGATGCACTTGCGAGCCAGCGAATCAGCCTGCTCGTCAACTCGTTTTGCGTCCCAAAAGTTCTTCTCCTTGTTTTCCTCGTCGGGCCGGATGACAATGGGGATGATGTCCAGCTCGAGCCAGAGACGCGAGCACAGAGTCGGGCTCATGTACTTGAGCGTCGTGGGCAGCCCAGCACCGATGAACTTGGTAAAGTTCTCGTGCTCGTACTTTTCAATGGCGCCAATGACATAGTCGGCGATCAGATCGTCGCCCATGCGCATGGCGTCGTCGAGCACAATGTTCTTGACGGAGAAGTCGATGCAGTAGATGCTGTCGTGGATGGCAATGGCGACGACAGCGGTGTGGTCATCCGAGAAGACGGCGGAAATGCCGACAAAGAGGGTCTATCTCTTTCAGCTGTGCCGTTCTTATACACGCCATTTCAATCAATTACCAACACAAAAAAAGCCATGTCGTCTTACAGTGAGGGCTGGTCCAAAGGCGCCTTCCGTCTCGACCAGCGTGCTCATCTTTCTCTTCCGGTGCACCGAAGTGCCATCGTGGAACTTGCCTTCCTCGAGAGGCATGATGGCGGTTGATTTGAGTTTTTGAGGTTTTGTGTGATTTTTATTGTTGGCTTTGGGGAGGTTGTATTAACAAAGGGATTTTCGCAGCCTGGGCCACTAACAGGGAATTGCCGAATCTAGTGTAGTGTGATATCAGATGCAAAAATGCCAAAAAGGTGTTGTTCTGGGTGTATCGACAATTGCTGGAACTGTCGACTGTGGAAATTGAAGCTGTAGAAGACAAATCGTTCAAAATGCTTAAAATCTATTGACGACACTGAATTCAAATAAAATGGATGAGGAGAAAGCAGAGAGGAAGAGAGGAGACAGCCGGGAATGGAAGGGACGAAAGGCAGCTATTTATGCTAGGGAAGGAGCGAGTGACATCTGGCCAAGAAGCGGAGGAAAGAGCACAAGTAGGGCTTCGGCTTGGCTTGGGGAGGTTCTTTCCTCAATGGTCCAACATTAGAGGAGAGGACAGCTCACGCCGTTCAAACGAGGAATGAGTGTGCACAGAGCCGCAGCGCAACCCGACGCAGCCAAAAAAAAAAAAAAAAAAAAAAAAAAAAAAAAAAAAAATTGGCACGCATCCGCTTCACGGACTGTGGATGGCTCCTCTGGTCCCTGAGCCGTGTGCAGCTTACATGGCCGGCCCTGGCAGCCCCCACACGCCGCCAGTCTTGCCCCCTCCCATCCACACCACTATGCACACCACTTGCCGGTCGGTAACGTGGGTGCATTTCGGATTGATGGGAGTGCCCCCTGGGGGGTTTGGAGGAATGGGATGTCTGGCCAGGACGTACTTTGTATGGCCCATCTCAGGATGCACGGCACATCTGGCTGCTGGCTGTCCTCCTGCCGCCAAGTTGCATGGAACACGTGCTTCTTGCTCAGCCTCTCTGATATGGACATGGCATGATGCTGGCTGTATTGTTTTACACAACAGGGAGCTCGTTTGGCAAGGGCTGCGGGCGACGTGGGGTTTCTGGCGGGCAGGCAATGCGGGCAGGCAACACGAGCAGCAGGAATCGTTTGAGAAAAAGAAGAGTCGGTCAACAGAGGCGAACAGAGTGAGGAGTATCCGAGTATGTGCCCCCCCCTGGATGTCGGGCGAGGGGTGCTTCTGGAAGCCCTGAAAGCAGGTGACAGGCGGCGGGCATGAAATGAAGCCGAGCGTGTGGTCGAGCCAGATCTCTGGAAATCTGTGGGAAAATCTCTGGATCAAGTCTTGGGCAAAACGCCGACGGGGCCAATAGACACAGACGCCTAACAAATCTCGTCACAAAACAAGATGCGATGCCTCGCAACGACGCCGTACCCCAAACGCCTCCTCTGTCTCCAAGGCTTTCCCCAACAGCTCCAAAAGCCGTCCGTTTCTTAGCGCCCACTTACACGGCACAGCTACCTGGTCGTGGGGTGTCGTGGGGTCGCTAGTGGGAAGCAGAAGAGAGGGTCTGTGGTCCAGAAGCGAGACAGCAACTGGGGGGCGCCTACTTGCAGGCGAGGGAGACAGAGGGGAGTGCCATGCAGATGCACCCCTTTGGAGTCACCCGATGTTGCTGGCAGCTGGGCCGGGAATCGCAGCGACTCGAAAAGTCGGCTTGTGTTCCCCGGCGGGTGAGGACATCCCTGCTGGTCAGGCCATGTCGTGCCAGAATCACTAACAGCGGTGTTCAACACGAGGCGGAAACAGCACTCCTGAGAGGCCACCGGTGAAGATGCATATTTTTTATGGCAAAAAGGAGGTCAAACAAACAGTCTGACCAGCAAAAATCTGGGGCCACCCAAGCTGTCACGGCCTGGTTCTGGTGTTGCGGTCTAATTACCACGGAAGCCATCCGCGAAAGGAAGGCACGCCACAAGGCGGTCATGTGGCCCACGAGCGGCTCCTTCCCAAGGCAAACCCCACGCAGAATCCTGTGTTTGTGCCGATACTTGCGTCTATTAATTTTAGTGATCTTACCTAGTTTTTATCAGTTTTTATCAGTTTAATTCATTTTTATTTTACCTGTGTTTTCTTTTTTTTGTATCTTTTATGTTGTTTAATGTATGGTTTATGCTCCGGAGTCTTCTCCGTACCACCCCTCCAGCCTTACGTTGCGCCCCAGTCAAAATCCTTATCGCCTGCCAATCTAGAGCCAGTCGCCGGCCCAATGACACAGCTGTGCTCCTTCTTTGTTCGGCCTAACGTGCCCCCTAGGCTGTAACTTTCTTACCTCCGGAGCGTTGTTTTCGTCTTCCGGCCTCGGCGACCAGGCGTCGTCACTTTGCGACTCGTTTCTCTTTGCACTCCTTTCCTGTAGACTTTGCTTTTCTGCCGTTGTCGTTTCACACCGGCAAAAGGGCTCCATCCGCGATGATCTTCCCTCTGCGAAAAGCCGCTGGGCTTGTGCTGGCTTTTGCCACAGTAGGCAGCCTCGGACGACGGACACCAGCGAACCGTAATCCATTTACTCTCTCGGAAGACCAGAAACTCGAGGCAGCAAAACTTCCACAATTCATCCCGAACCCTGATGATTCGGTCAATAATGCCTTTGCCGTGTTCAACGCCATCCACTCGGCCATGCGCCAGTGGGGCTCGTCGCTGAACCACAATGGCATGTCTTTCTTTCTGGTGACGATGCCGGCCGGCCAGAAGCTGTTCCACGGCGGCCCCGAGAGTGAGCGGGTAAAGGGAATTGACGGAAAAGGCTATGACTGGACAGCTCTGGACTCGGAGCATGCAGAGCTCTTTGCTGCTTCGTGGGAAGGCGGCAACCACCGGGGCATTGGCAATGGACATCGCGATAAGGACAAGAAGGGCGACAATGACAAGGACGAAGCCTCTACAAAGACCACAGGAATCAGCAGTGCTGAGTGGCGGGCGGCGCGCGAGGCAGAGAGGAGGGACTGGTTTTCCGAGACACACCAGCATCGGCGGTCGTTTATGTCGGACGAGCCCGCCAGCCAAAAGACACTGGGCAAAGACGAAAGCGACGACGACGACGACGACGACGACGACGACGACGATAAGAAACGGCCACCGTTCAGACCACCCCGGGATGCCTACCGCGGTTACTATCACACCTACGAAGCTGCCCGTCCGCTAAACCTGCTGTATATTGACGGAATGGGCGCCGGCAAGGCCGACTTTGGATCGCTCGATTCACAGGATTTCTTGCTGCTTGACCGCCCCATCGATGACGACAATGTTGGCGGGCCCATGATGGGTGAGACTGAGCGGGCTAGCGGACTCTGCGACCTGGCCAAGGACTGGGCCTGGGAGGGCGGCCAGATCGACGGCTTCATCCGCATGGAGGCCGGCACCGAGATCATCTACTGCAACTTTAGCGAGGGCGCCGGCCTGAATGTGTACAGCATCAACACGAGCCCATTTTCCAACGAGACGGTGGGGGTTTCGCTCCTATCGCGATTCGAGTACATCCGCGGCATCTCGGAGCGGTACCACGGGCACCCCGATGGCCGTCTGATTGTGGACTGGTCCAGCATGGTGTCGGCGTATTTCACTCCCATGAACCTGACGAACCCGGATCCTTCGCGGCCGGAGCTGCCGCGGGTGCTGAGCACGAAGCGGGAGCAGCGGCTGCGCCTGCGCGAGCGTCTGAGGCAGGTAGTCATGGAGCGGCACGGACTGGTGGCGCCGCGGGGCAGTTCTGACGTGATGATCGACTGGCAGGGGGTTGTGGACATGATTGTGACGCGGTACTCGAACCGGATTGCGGCGTTTGCGCTGGGGAGCGAAGCCTACGATTCGACAGAGGACTATCTGAACGGCGTGGGCGGGATGATCAGCGCCGTCTTGAACCTGTACCTGGACTACCCGGGCCTGGACAATTATGAGGAAATGGTTGACGCCTGTGCCATGGCGTACCTGTCTCCGGTGATTCCGTACCGGGAAGAGTTTCGATGGGAAGACGTGTCTATTGGGGCGTCGCTGTACGAGGTGACGACGACAATCTGCACATCCCTGTTTGACGTGCGGTCGAAGCTGATGGCAGACGCGGACGACCTGGACAGCAAGGCCAAGGGCATTCAGCAGGTGTTTCTGCACCTGAAGGACACTCTAAAGTGGACGACGTGGAAAGAGTGCGGGACGTGTCCGCACCCCGACGAGGTGTGCTTTGTGGCCATGTTCCCCTGGGGCAGCACAGAGGACCACTACAACCCGAGCTGCAAGCGGGTAGACAAGATGGACATGGGGGACAGCTACTGGTGGGGGAACCGCAAGCGGTGATATCGAGTTTGCCGTTGTTGTATTGGGTCATGTTTTTTGATTTACGAGGCGTTTTGGATATACTCGTTTTCCGTCGTTTCATTTTGGATGGACTCAGTTTGTAGATTGGGTCATGTTGAATTGTATGACATCACGATGGAGCAACAGTTTTCGTGGTTTCATGATTTCATGATTTCTTATTTCTCTCATTCCTATGTCGTCATATACATCTATCTGCAATGCTCTTCTCTTCATTGCATCCCCCTCTTGTGCAGACCATTTATGCCTTTTCGAAACGGGCACCGACAGTCTTCCAGTTGATGACGTTCCAGATGGCGGCGAAGTACTCGGCCTTGCGGTTCTCGTACTGGAGGTAGTAGGCGTGTTCCCAGGCGTCGATGCCGAGGAGGGGCACGAGGTTGCCGGAGACGGGGTCCTGGTTGGCGCGGGTGACGAGGGCGAGGGTGCCGGAGGCCTTGTCCTTTGCGAGCCAGGCCCAGCCGCTGCCCTGGATGCCGGCGAGGGCGGCATTGAAGTCCTTGACGAGGGCCTCGGTGGAGCCAAAGTCCTTTTCGATGGCGGCCTAGAAGCGAGCGAGCGTAAGCGAGCGAACGGTGACAGTAGATGGTGAACGGATAACGAAGCGAGAGAGACGAGAAAAGAAAAGAAAACGAGCAAAGCGAATAAAAAAAGGCAAGAGGCCTGGGCCATTCGTATCGAGCAAAGCGAGACCAGAAATGTGCGTAGCGAGAGCACAAAGAAGGCAGTAACGCGAGGCTTTAGACCTAAGGGAAAGGACCTAATGGGTATTATTTACCTTGAGCTTTCCGGCCGGGTCGCCGCCGCCGTCGCGGCTAGCGGGCGCGAGGTTCTCCCAGAAGAGGGAGTGGTTGACGTGGCCGCCGCCGTGGAAGTTGAGGGCGGGAGCATTCTTGGCGGCGGCGGTGAAGTCGCCCTTTGCCTCGGAGGCGGCGATGGACTCGAGGGCAGAGTTGAGGCCGTTGACGTAGGTCTGGTGGTGCTTGGAGTGGTGGAGCTCCATAATCTTGGTCGAGATGTAGGGCTCGAGGGCGTTGTAGTCGTCTGGATGGTTAGCAAGGCAGGCATTTGGGGCGGGTAGAAGCGAATTGTCGGTGAATTGAGAATTGAATCAGGTCTGGAGAGGCCGGCACAGTCGGACGGGGTTGGGGACGGGGTTGAGGACGGGATTGGGTTGAGAGGATTGTCGTGATGTCGGTTCGACGACGAAACGCAGAGCCGAGCAGCTCTACGATTCTCTGGCGACTCCCACTTTGGTTCACTTTGTCCAGCTCGTTTCTTTCACTTACACGGAAGATCCGGGAGCGTGGCCTTTGTGCGGACAAAGGTGGTGCTCATGGCAGCGACGGCCGGACGGGCACGGAACGCCGAGCGAACGGCAGTAGAGCGGAGAAGAGAAGACATTGTGAGGGATGAGGGGGGTTGTTGAAGGGGATTGAGAATTGAGTGGAAAGAAAGAATGGAAAAGAGAGAGTACTGAAATCAGAAAGAAAAAGAGAAAAAGAGATCAAGATCAAGATCACGATCAGAGTGACGTATCCGGCCAGATGTGTATGGCGTCAAACAAGATTCCCCTTACTGACAAATAACCTCGTTCAGTTTTGCCCGATCCAATCGACAATCAAGCTCGGATATGGTGTGTGCCATTTTTTTTTTTACCCGCATGCTCGCTCGCTCGCTCGCTCGCCCATAGGGCGGAATTCCTGACGGAGAACCGAGCTGTAGCAAAGCAAGCAAACACAAAAACAGCCCAATCACCGAGCTTCGCCGCGGGGTTTATTACTGACCACGACTCCACCAGTGTCGTCATGGTGGTGGTGGTGCATTCTGAGCGCAGAGATTCGTCCGTGCGTGGACGAGAGGGGGAGCTTGGGTCTCGCTGACCAGGTGGGCGCGGTCCTTGGTGCGTGGATGAGCCCGCCGTGGCCGCCATTGTTGGTGGCGGCCGTATTTAGCGGTTGTCTCCCTGTGGCATGTGCTTTCGCGCTGGCACCATTGCCCACTAAACCCCGCCAACGCGACGCGTGCCGGAGTTTGCAGGTTCTGAACCGTTATTCTTAATTGTCCGACCGCGCGGACGGACAAATAATTGTTTCAATTCTCTCGAAATAGGAGGGTATCGCCATGTCCATGAACTGAATTGGGCCTGTTGTTATTGAAATGTCGTACTACGATGTCGACGCCATCCTGACGGATGCAGAGGTGAGCCATTAGGTCGGCAAAAGAGAGACAAACCACGGGAGGCAGATTGGCACACGGCATAGCCCCGGGATTGATAGACGACAGACACCTGTCTAAAATCTAACACATCTCCTTAGAAAATCCCTTGCGAGTTCCAAATCGACGTCCCCGGACTCGGCTACCTCGACCAGAGCCCGTCCCACACCCTCCGCGCCGGCACCCGCCTCAACCTCCCGCTATGGCTCGCCGAGATGCTCGCCCTCGCCAATAGCGGCGGCGACGACTCCAAACCCTTCCTCACAATCAACCTCCCGCCCGCCCTTGGCCAGGACGTCGTCCAGGCACTCAAGGCCGACCCGCGCGCCGTCCCGCTGCGCGACCAGTCTGTCCATTTCTATGGGCTGGCCACGCGCATGCTCGATCTGTTCGAGGAGCGCGACCTGGCTGCCGTGCTGCGGGCGGCGTACCTGGGGCGGTCAGCGGACATAGGGCTTCACGCGAGGAAAGTAGGAGCGGCGGCCGGGGAGAGCTCTTCTTCCGGAGGCGGCGGAGGCGACAGCCGGTCAGCGGCGGACGACGGGAACCACAGCAGCAACCTGGGCATAGGGGCCACGGGCCAAGAGTTCCTGCGGGGGCTGGACGAGTGGGAGCGGCAGCTGTTCAAGCAAGCGCACGACGGGGCCAAGTCTGGACGGGAGTTTCTGGACAATGTGAAAAGGAACTATTAGGGAGGGGATATGGCGGAAAAGGTTATGGTTAGCATTGGTAAAGGCGGAGGGGAGGGCATTATGGCGTTTTGGGGATCAATTCATTTTTGAAATGTTAAATAGCGAGTCATGTTAGTTTATATTCCGTTTGAACACAGAGCCATTCACGTGTTACAGTTCACATACATTTCGCACACGTTTTCCGCATGTTCATAACATTATTACTATTTTTTTTGTCTATGCAATCATTGATATCATACCAACTCCCGTCCCTCTTCCAGTCCAAAGGAGACCAATGGGCCATGTCCAACAGGCCGAACCTTCCAAACATGCGCACTTTCCATACAAACACCAAGAATATTTCCAATGGGCTAAAGTATGTATGCTAACTGACTTCCACCCAAAAATTTACTCGTCCAAATCAGGGTCAATGGCTGTGCCCAAGTCCCGGGACTCCAAAAACGACCGGCCCAACAGGTCGTCTGGCAGATAGTCTTGCTTCACCTTGCCGTTCAGATAGTTGGGGTTGTACTTGTACTCTTGGCCGTAGCCGAGCTCCTTCATCAGCCGGGTCGGCGCATTCCGCAGGTGGATGGGGATCGGCAGAGCCGCCACGCCCGGTTCCCGCAGCGCCGCAAACGCATTGTTGAGTCCCCGGTACGCACGTGTGCTCTTGGGCGCCAGTGCCAGTGCAACGGCGCAGTGCGCCAGCGGGATCCGCGCTTCCGGCATGCCGATCTGCTGCGTCGCCGTGTACGCCGCCGTGGCCAGAGGCAGCAGCGAGCCGTCTGCGAGCCCGACATCTTCGGACGCAATCACGACCATCCGGCGTGCAACAAACAGCGGGTCTTCGCCAGACTGCAGCATGCGCGCCAAGTAGTACAGCGTCGCGTCCGGGTCGGAGCCGCGCACCGACTTGTGAAAGGCCGAGATGGTGTCGTAGTGCTGGTCGCCGGCGCGGTCATACACTAGTGTCTTTGTGAGGGCGGCCTTGAGATCGTCCTTTGTCAGAGGCTTGGACGACGGCTTGCCATCCTCGGTCTCTTGGGGGCGGGCGGCCATGGACAGAGCGAGCTCCAGCAGGTTGAGTGCCGTGCGAGCGTCGCCGTCAGAAAAGGCGGCCAAGTATCCCAAGAAGTCGTCGTCAATAAGGGGAGACAGCCCAGATGTAGGCGCAGGCTTGTCCTCTCCGGCCTCTCCGTCTTCCTCCTTTTTCTCACCCACTGCCCCACCAGTCTCTTCCTCGACCGCCCGCTTGAGAATCCGCTTCACGTCCTCTGCCGTCAGAGACGCCAGCGTAAACGTCCGGCAGCGTGACAGCAGTGCATTCACTATCCGGAACGAAGGGTTCTCTGTCGTGGCGCCAATGAGCGTGATCGTGCCGGCCTCGACTGGTTTGAGAAACACATCCTGCTGTGCCTTTGTAAACCGGTGGATCTCGTCACAAAACAGAATCGTCTTGCGGCCGGTCAGGTTCAGCTCGTTGGCCGCGTCCTGAAACAGTTTCTTGCACTCGGCCACGCCGCCGCTGTTGGTGGCGTTCATCTCGACGAACCGGCTGCCGACACGCAGGGCAATGCACCGTGCAATCGTCGTCTTGCCGGTGCCCGAGCCGCCCCACAGGATCATCGACGGCACGCGGTCCGTCTCAATGAGAGCACGCAGCACGCCGTTGGGGCCGACGAGTTCCTGGCCGCAGACGTCGTCCAGGCTGCGGGGACGCATGCGTTCGGCCAGTGGCGCGTTGCGGTTGGTGCGAGAGCGTTTGGCTGCTGGGGGTGGCCGCTCCGGTTGTGTAGTGTTATTCTCCTCCTTTACTAGCTGTGCCTGTGCTGGTGTTGCTGGGGACTCTTCGCCCGGTCCATCGTCGAACCTCCTCTTGACACCAGCTGCCTGGCCGCCCCCATTGTTCTTCTCCCCTCCCTGGGCAGTTGATATAGGCAGAGAAAATACCGAGCCTGTACCGCCTGGGGGCGTCGTCTTGTTGGCTGGCTGTTGCCGTTTGGCGGCCGGAGTCTGGAAGAACGTCGAGGCAGACCGTTTCTGGGAGGACGAGGGAGCACCTGGCCCACCTAAGGAGGGCGACCTCGGCGGTGGGGATGGTCGTTTGCCCGTTCCATTTGTCGCAGCTGGAGGAGGTGCACTTGGGTCGAAGACGTGTGTAGAGCAGCTCGAGTCGAGATGGGCATTGATATCTGTCGAGCGAACTTGTTTGCTGCAAATGGGACAGTCGACGAGGTTGTTGGACGCAGTGCTCGTGGTGAAGGTGCGCTTGTTGCTGGGGGTGGTTGACGGCGGTCCCTGAGAGGACGTCGTTGTTCGCGAGAACATTGTGAAATTTGCAGACACAGGATGGTTGCTATGGTGGAATCTGTAGAACGAAGTTTGACGTTTCCAAAAGTCAACAGAACGTTAAAAAAGTCACGTAGGACCCTTGGTGGACGCGTTAAACAGGCCGCCAAACAAACACGCGCTAATCCTACAGGGGCCTCCAGGCCGCTCGCCACACTGCGTCACAGGCCTGCGCCGGGCCAGTTCCCAGGCGAAATCCTTATCGGCCTCTGCCTTTTGCGGGGGCCAAAACCAAACGGCGATAGGCGGTAAAGCCACTGGCCGCTAGTAATTCCGCGGCGTAACTGCCGGCCACGCAAAACCGAGCACACTGAAATCCCAAGATTCTTCACGTAACGATATGCTTCTCAGTTTTGGTCGTTTTGAAGTGGTATTATTTATATAGAGATGGGGTGTTCTAGGCGGAATTTGCTCTTATTTTTAGCAAATGCAGCTCTCGATGTCGAGGTATCACCATGCTGGTTTAATTCTAATGCCCAAAACTATGAACAAAAACGAAGTGAACGAAATGCAAAGTTATCAAAAAAAAAAAGAACGCCGTGTCATGAGCTCGTCCCAATGTCTGTCCGGTCCTCTACCCTGTAAATCCGTACTGTACATGTGCCTACACCATGAATGACTCGCCGCAGCCGCATTCCTCCTCTGTTCTCGGTTAGTGGTCGGCAGATAAACAATGAGGGGAAAAAGGTTTCCAACTTACTGATGTTTGGGTTCCGGAACACAAACCGTTGGTTGAGCTTGTCCTCGACCCAGTCCATCTCGCTGCCGATGATGCTGAAAAGTGCCTTGCTGTCGACAAGCACCCGCACGCCGTCCTGCTCCACCAACTCGTCGAATGCACCTGGCTTCTCCACGTACTCGAGGTTGTACGCCAGTCCGCTGCAGCCCCGGTTCTTCACGCCCACCTTGAGCAGCTTCGGGTCGGGGCCCTCGAGAAGTGACCGGACCTGCTCGACGGCGGCCGGGGTCAGCTTCATCGCGGCCTTGCGAGGGGTCCGTAGACGGGAGGGGCGCTTTCCGGCGGGCTTCGGCGGGGTAACGGAAGTGGCAGAGCCGACAGATGCAGCGCCGGTGGGTGGCTTCTTGGCTGGCTCTTCCACAGTGGCGGCCTTGACTTCGGTTGTAGATGCGGTCGCCGGCGAGGTCTCGGCGGTGGTTGCTGGGGTTGCCTTGGCTGCTGGAGAGGCCTTCACAGTCGGTGCTGCCTCTGCCTTCTCTGGCATCTCGAGTGGCTGGGGTGGTGGCGGCGGCCGCATGGTCTTGGGGGTAACTGAGTCTGGGTAGAGCGAGTAGCGTGTGTATGTCGGGCTGGCCGGCGAGGATGTGGTTGTGGACGATGCTGTCGATGACGACGATGTGGTACCGACAGCCGCGGCAGTAGCGACGGGCGACGCTGGCTGGCTGGCGACAGCGGTGCCGGACAGGAATCGGCGACGCTGGCCATGGAGGCCAAACATGTCGTGTGCAACGGCGGCTGCGGCGCTTCCTCCTGCAGCCGCGCCGGCGCGCATGTCGGACACCAGGTGCTGAGGGTACTGCTGCTGCTGGCGCAGCTGACGTAGGCTATGGCGGCAGAAGAGGCAGACCGAGGTCCGCCTCGGCAGAAGTGAAGCGGCGTTCATTGTGAGGTCGGTGGGAGAGTAAGAGGGGATTGTGGTCGAAAGTGACTTGAAATTGGTTCAATTGCCAAATGTGCCAATGGCTGTCAACAAAGAAGGGGAGGGAGCGTTTTATTCGGTTTATGGTAATGTGGGCAAAGTATGGGCTTTGATTTCTAAGGAGCAAACACCTGCCCGCTTTTCGAGCCTTTTGGTGCTCATGGGGCGACAAACAGTGCACGCACGTTGCCACCACCGTACGGATTAACCGTCCGTTCCGCATTCGACCGAGCCAATCAAGGCCGCTGCATTGGTCAATCCTGACAAGCAGCCGTAAACTGCACGCTCATTGGACAGAATTACTGTACCTTTCCTCAAAATCATTAATGAACATGTCCAAACATCCTATTCAGGTTCCCAAGAGACTACCGATAAAATTTAAACGTTAAAACGAAAATAAACACAAAAGGTACATGGCCGGTGCTTGTCCAATCTTTCAAATAATATCGTACAGTAGTTAGTTTAACCCAGAGACGCCTTTGCTGTGATGCCAAAAATAGGTGCCCAATAAATCTGTCTCCCCTCCCAAAACGACGGGAAGGATGAATGAAAGAAACCCAAAACCCGCACTAGGGTCCGTTCCCGCCCAGTCCAGCTAACCCGCCCTTCTGTTCGTCCGTCCGTCCGTCCACTTTGTTATCAAGTTCCCAATCCGCCCTCAAACTTTCCGTCCCTTTCATTCATCGTCCTCCACAAGGTACTTCACGTCTGCAACTGCGGCCCGAGCCACCCGCTTAAGCAATGTCCGTTCGTCGGCTTCACGGTACTTCTCCCAGCTGTCCAAGCCCTCTGTGGCCTGGATGCTGAGTGTCTCGTAGCCTTGCTTGATGACTTCGGCCACCTGCAGGCTGGTGAGAGACGATGAAGATGACGACGCTCCCTTCACTCTGCCGCCCTTTCCACCCTTGGCCAGTCCGTCTGCCAGCATCTGGTGGTAATGCGCACTCACACTAATCAACGTCTCGATGCTGTTCGTCGGCCGGTTCGCCAACTTGTACGTGTCGCGGAACTTGGTCAGCACCTCACCGGCCTCCACCACCTTGTAGAACAGGTCGTCGTATGCGGCTGGGGTCGGCAAGAACGCCTCGCCTGCTGATAGTCCCAACGCCATCAGGTTGACCACATGATCCAGCAGCGTCTCTAGGTGTGGTGCCGCACTGCCCTGCATGTCCGCCGCATACGTCGTCAGGAACCGAATGAGGCCCAGCACCGCCCGGAATAGCTCCGACCAGTGGTACGCCAACCGCGTCCGTGTACGCGACAAGTGTGCGACCAGCCGCAGCATAATTCCAGTGCACAGAGTGTACAATCCAACGTCGAGCCGCCGTCGCAGGTTGTGGGAGATTCCGTCCACCATAACGTCCAAGATGCTGGCCGCCAGCGGCCGCGGTTGTTTCACGAGCGGAAGGTGCGGGGCCCGTTGCCGGCACAGGCGAACAGGCGTGCGGCTCTCGTCGCTACACATCCGCTTGCACAGGACCGGGTCTTCGATCAACAGGCGGAACACCATGAGGCACAGGTGTGTGTACAGAGTGGTACGGTGGGATTGGTATGCGTGCGCTAGCAGGTACGACGCCAGGGAGATGAAGCTTGCAAACGGCTGCTCTTCATCCTCACCATTGCCATTGCTACTGCCAGCGCTGGCGCCATTGGTCGCGGCATCTTTCCCTGTATTGCCTCCGGTCTTCTTCTTCTGGCCCTGTAGCGTCACCAAGTTGAAGCAAAAGAGTTTGTTGGCATGGGTAAAATCATAGGTGGCCAGCAAAATAGCTGCCTCTGGGCCTGGCAGTTCTGCAAACATCCTCTTGGCTGTTTCAGCGTCATAGACCGGCTTCGGTGTAGGCTTGCCTCCTGGAGCAATGCCACTGAGGCCGATAAGTCCAAGCGTGCTGGCGAGGGTCCATCCTTCGGGCAAGTCTTCCTGGACATCAATATATTGGCCCCGTAGGCGGCGACAGCCGTCACCGACGCTGCGCAGAATGGTCTGGATAGCTGCCTCGTTTACGAAATCGTTGAGGCGCAGCTGATAGGGGTTCTGGAACTCGAATTTGTTGTAGTTGGCCAGCAGGCCGATCAGCATAAAGGGGTCGAAGACAGCACGTGGTGAGCCGGCATCGATAATGAGCTAAGACGTAGTCAGTAGGGCAGGATGACTGGAACGGAAGGGTCTCGGCAGTTACACACCCGTATTATGGAAGGAAAAAGGTCCCGCTGAATGAAGTAGGTTAGGAGAGTCGTCTGGTAGGCACCTGCAGTCACGGCCAGGGTAACCTCAATAGCCTTGGTCCGTAGTGCGAGTGTCCGTCCATGTCTGAGGAGGCCATCTAGAGCGGCCACGAACTCGGTCATAACAGCATCCACTCGGTCCAAACCAGCCAGTACAGCAATCACATCGGAACTGGGGTTCGTGTACTTCTTGTCGAGAACCGAAGATAGGAAAACGCTGAGGGTATCGAGTGCGGCGCCGGCAGCCTTCTCTGCACGGGCGGCCGATGTCGCAGATGCAGGGGGTCGGGCCACTGCCGATGTTGTTGGTGATTTGGGGCCGCCATTGAGTGCTGGTGAGTTTCCGTTCCTACTGGTGCCATTGTAAGGCTTGTCGGCGATGCGGCCGGCTGCATGGTCGGTTACACCTCCCGCAGCGACGGTCACGGCGCGCGCAAAGAGCGCCCGTGTCTGGCTTTCGAGGCCGAGCAGTTCGGAGGGTGGGAGGGCGTCGATGTGGCGTCGCAGGGCCGCGCGGTCGGGGCGCAGCAGAAAGAACTCGGTCCAAAACCCTTCAGAGGGCACGGTAGCATCTTGAACATCGTCCTGAGCGAAGAGAGACAAAAAGGGCAGAGTCAGCGTTACGTCCGAGGGTAAGGAGACCAAGGCGCACAGGAGGAGATAACAGACACGGGCACGTGCAGATGACGGATTAACAAGTTGACAGGCTGGCAGAAGGGGACCGTGGAAACAAAAAAGCAGAACCAAAAACAGAGGCCAGAAATACGCACCCCAAAGAGCTCGTCGTAGAGCTGGACAATCTTTGGCTGGAAGACCTCTGGACGGGCCTGCTGCGTCAGAGGCGACTGTGCCATGGAGACGGGAGGCGGAGAAAGCGGACAGCTGGCGGTCGTGGAAAGAGGCAAAGGCGCGAGGTGGAAAGAAATAGGGCGGACGCGAAAGATGGAGAGAAGCTGTCGAGAGTCGGAACAAAGAGACAGGTACGGCAATTTCTGGGAGTGATCTGCGCCGGTCGTGTCGTGCGTAGAGCCAGGACTTGAGAAAAATATTAGTTGAAAAAAGGAAGGTGCCGCCTAGCTGGCTCGCTCCTGCTCTCCAAAACGGGTGTCAATTTGGCTGAGCAGACTTTGCTGCTAAAGCTCGTAAGACACACGGTCCGCCAAGAGAGTCAGATGGGCAGGATGACGCATTCGATTCGTCTGATATTACGAACTGTCCAGGCAAGCGTGCCAAACACGCAGAGTGCGGATAACAGTGAGATATAATAGTGAAGGAAATGCAGAAGTGGGATGCAGCAGGGCTGCCAGGAGGTCAGTTTCCTGTCAATCGCAATTGGGGGGACTTGGGACGAGGCAGGGGAAGCTAACAGCATGCAGGCGAGCTGGTTTTAATTTTAGGGGGCACTGGAAGGAGGAAAGAGGGGAAACAGGCCCACAAGCGGCCCATGTATCGCGCTAGTCTTTAGGGGCTCTCATCCGCCATTAGTGCGCAGCCTTCACATGAAGATCCCACAGAGGCACATGCTTGCAACGGCAGGCCAAGGCTGCCATGTCTCTCCTGGATATGGAGTTCGTGAACGGCATGCGGTATGTCACAGCGTAGCAAGATCCAACTGCATGTTGGGTTCAAAATGGGTATCATTTTTTTCACGCTGTCGTTATCATGTACAAATCATTACGTCCATCGCTCCCCCCTAACCAAATGTCCGTCAGCCTCGTTGCCGAGGCGCTGACTTCCTTATCCCGTACTTTGGGTTCTGGCCAAAGACTTTTTTCCTAACCTTCGGTCCGGACAGCATCGTGCGCTTTTCTTTGTTGCTTCCGTTGCATGACCTGGTCGGCTACTCAGTGAGGTCGACAGTCTTGCTTGTGTTTTCTTGTTTGCGTGTCTCAGCAATGCCCGGAGCAAGTGCCTCGTTGCAAGATGTGGCAATGGCCGTTGAGATGACTGCAGTCGTAGGACACGAGGCCTCTGGCTTGCCTGGTGCCACTTCTCCGTGAGTCACTGTCGGCTCTCCGCAACTGTCGTTCTCGGCTGCATCCTCAAGTCTGGCAGTCTCACTATCTCCAGTTCGTACTTGCGCACTGGGAGTCCCCGGTGCCAGGGGACCGGATACCCTGTGTCGCTTTGCCGGACGGCGTTTAGTCCCGTGTTTGTCGCCTGTTCTGTTCGCAGCCTCGTCTTTGTCGTCTTCGTCTTCGCGGCCCCGCTTCTTAGACCCTGTAATGTTTGCTTCCAATGTAGATGAAGTATGACACTGGGTCCCGATCGCTTTTGAAGTTTCGGCGCGCACATCAGTCTTTGTTGCCTCCAATTCGAGCACTGGCTGTGTCTTCGCTGCTCGCCGCGTCTCGGACTCAATGACTGGTATCTGCTCGACTGCCCAGCGCACACACTCTTCCTTCCTCTCTCGATCACCCCCCAGGTAGCCGTGATTCTGTACGTAGTACAAGTAGTAAACATACTCGATCCAAGTTGTTAACTGATCCTGTGCGGAAGCGTCGGTATCCAGCTCAGTTGGTCCTGGCCACAGAACGAGCGGGTTGGTTGCCAGCCTGCTTTGTATTCGCGCGGTACGTCGCTTGAATGCGCCGTCTTTCAGGTCACTGCGCCGTTTTGCCTGGTATTCGCGAAATCCCTTCCAGCTCACATTCTGGTATTCGAAAACTAACATCTCGTCGCGGTGCATCGCCCAGGGCCGTAGCAAGTCTTCAAAGTCGGCAGGCTGCTCCCAAACGTCAGGGAGTAGCTCCTTGGGATACAGAGGCCGGCCGCCATCTGCAAGGAGAGAGTCGTAGGCTTCTGTCTCAAGTCGAATACTAGTCTCTCGGATGTCGTCTAAACTCGGAGTTGATGGCGACGAGGGGATGATGCAGTAGTCGCCTTTGAGCTGCGGGTTGGCAAGACGCGCAGATACTTCGTCTAGGTCCACGGGCCTTGAGCCAGTCTTTCGCTCGTGATGCAGCTTCCTAAATTAAAAAAAGCAGAATTATCAGCAAAATTTAACCACAGCCAGGACCTTCTGCCTACAAATAAGCTGTGTGTGGCTGCGACGTACCGTAGCCTTTCGACAAACGAATCCGTGATGTTGTCTGGGTCTTTCACGACGACTTCCATGTCTCCATTTGGTAACCTGGCGCCATCTAAATACTTGTGTAAATCGGTGTCGCCCATCACCTCTAGGTCACGAGCAAACGGAAGCGCAGAGCCGGAGCCCATTGTTGTGTCGCTATGAGCAGCCGGTTGGTTGATGTTGAAAGAGAAACGCCCGGTCGCGGGATGGCCGATTTACTGTGATGTACTGTGTACTGGTGGTGTGGGTCACGTGTTGCCACATCACTGCCTGACACGTAGCAATACAGACTTGACTCATAGCAAAGCAGGACCCAGAAAGCGAAAACGAAGCCTTAAACACGTGCACTGTAGGCGACCAGAGTTCAGGATTGGCAATAGGCAGCAGTAGGCAACCATGCGCTGTCAAGAAATTTGACACCAAAGGCTCGTTGGTGCCTTCTCTTTTCCAAAAGCCAACCCGTTATTTTCATGCTAAAATATTCGCAGTCTCTCTCGTTCAAGCTTTATTGTTTCTTCTGCTTCTGCTTATTTTCTTCCAATCTCGGTTCTCTAACTGCTGCCTAGCAAGAGCACACAGCCCCTCTCATTGCAAGACTAACACCGCCGTCGCCCTCAAAATGGACGCTGACGCCGCTATAATTGCGACCTTCTATCCCGCCCAGAGCGCTGCTAACGATTTCAATGATGCCCCCTTTGATTTCCCGCCAAACCTCGGGCTTCGAATTGGACCAGCCAACGAAGTACCTGCAAGTCCGGCATTTTTGCGTCGAAGCAGCTCCAGTACTCCAGAGCCTGATCCAGTTGACGACGTCGTCCCACATTGGGCGAATCTGAAGGGACTGCAGCTGAGATTTGACACTCCACGGTCCCAGAGAGCCGGGTTTCTGATCGGGACGGGTGATGAGTGCGATATTCAGATTCCCGATTACCAAGAGCTCAAAGGCGTCAGCAAATATCAATGTTTGGTCACCTTTGATGAGGTCGGACGAGTCGTTCTTAAAGACGTTCGGCCCGCCCAGAAGCCGGGTGAGCGAAAAGATGGAACTGCGGTTACCTACGATGGTCGGGGCAACGAGAAACGCCGCGGCTTCACCTGGTTGCTCAGCGGTGCTGATTTCGCGCGCCCGGGTGAAGTCGTTGTTAGTCTGCACAAGAGGCTGGCTTTCTTGGTCGTGGTCCCAGACCGCGATCTTCATTCACCAGAGTACATGGCCCAGGTTGAAGACTTTCGCCGCGGCACCATGGTGGACTACGGCCGACTGGCCCAGCTGGAGAATCTGAATATGGACCAGACTGCCACTTCTACAGCTGCCTCGGGTGCACAGACACCTGGCGTGGGTGCAATCTGGATTCGGCGTAAGAAACTCGGGTCTGGTTCATTTGCCTCTGTGCTGCAGTATTCCAACGTGAGCACGGGTGAAGACTGTGCTCGCAAGCTGCCAAACGACAAGCGAGACTATGACGCCAGACGTTGGGAGCGCGAGGCCAAAATTTTGGGACGTATATCTCATGTGAGCATCTTTTTCCTGTTTTTATTATCCCTCTTTTATTATTGCACGAGTCGAAGAGAGTCAATCTTTAGAAAAACACAAACTGACCACGATATTGCTGGCAGCCGAACATCGTCAGCCTGTTGTCTTACACAGTACATCCTTACCCGTCTATGGATTTGGAGTATGCACCGGGCAAAACGCTGGCTGCCCAAGAGAAAATCTGCCCATTCACAGAGTACGAGTCGTCAGCCATCCTGTGCCAGGCTCTGTCTGCACTGGAGCACCTTCATGGCTCATCCCCCGCCATCACACACCGTGATATCAAACCCAGCAACATACTGGTGTCCTACCGCCATACCGACGGTCTCATTATCAAGCTGTCTGATTTTGGCCACTCGCTGGACGCCCAGGAACTGTTGACCGGCTGCGGGACCGCCAAATACATGGCGCCCGAAATCCACCGCGAGGCTGCCAAGCCTCGTGCACGCAGGAAGCCATACACTGTAGCTGTGGATATCTGGTCGCTCGGTGTCACCGTCCTAGAACTGCTGCATGGGCTTCCCTCATACCGCAACACGGATCTTGACTGGTGTCAGGAAGTGACAGATTGGGTGGTTAGTCTTGCCAACAGCCACGGCGTCGAACTTGCTCAATTTCTGGCTTCTCACATGGTAGTCATGGAGCCAACGCTGCGCCTCCCTGCCGGCCCCTGCTATGCTGCCGCGCTGGAGATTTATGACCATTTGGTTTCGGGCGCAGAGGGCGTTGAGGGCCAGACGCCTGCCAGCTTCCAGACTAGCGAGTCGTCATATAACCACTCCTCGCAGTCTCTGAGCCCGGCCGCGATGAACTACCCAGCATACGGGATCCCTGTTTCTGGTGGCTACACCGCCAGTGCTGGCCCTGCGGGCGGTAACGGTGACGGTGCAGAGACGCCAGTGGCATATTATCCCAGGTCAGCGGCTCCCTCGCCGAGCAGCGCTGAAGAAGCGCCTCCTCCTCCGGGATCAGTTGTGGAAGAAAGCGAAAACGACTCTGCATCGCTGTACGCTGCGTCTCCACCGCGTCCTGCTGCCACCCAGGTGGTCTATGGCACGAAACGGCCCAGACAGTCGTCGACGCCCTCGTCGTCATCTCCACGTCATGGAAAAGCACCAGACGCACGTTCTGGCGGGCACAAAACCTCAAAGCATGGAGGCAGCAGTGATCGCCAGGGGCGACACCAATCTGGACAAGGCCACAGCAGCCGTGGACATCATGGTCAGACGCAACATGGCCAGGGCCATCGGTCGAGGCACCACCACCACAGCCATAGCTCACGATCAAAGAGGCACCACGGGTCCGCTGGGGCGCCGCCGATGAGTCCGCTTGCCGTGCCCCCGGTGGTGCTCGAAGATTCTGCTGAGCAAGACTGGCCACCACACTGGTACGGTGACCCTTTGCAGGTCGGCAGCAGTCTGGCGGGAGAGTTTAACGATGGTAATTATGGTGATGGTGGCGATGACAGCAACGTAAGTGATGGCAGTGACGATGGCAATGAACACACTACAGATGTGCAAGAGCCCGTGGGCGTCAAGGGTAAGGCCGCAGAGGGCGGAGCCGCTGCCGACATGGCAGGCCATGGATCAGATGCCTCGTCTCAAGTTCTGATTGACAACATTCTCGAAAAGAACTCGAACTAGAAAGGTATGCCACAGGATGAGAATATGTGTGCGTGGTGGGAGATCTTTGGATACAATTGGTAAACGGCAATTTGACAGTGAAAAAAAAAAAAAAAGATACAAAGGTAAAAGCTATACAAATGCAATTATCCTTCAGGGGCGAGTGAAAGTCGCGTGGATACTCCATGATAGCGTAAAGAAGGACACCCCAGACCAGACGGGTCAAGAACACAGCATCTTGCCATCGTGCTGATATATAGTGAAAAATAGTTGCAGTGTTGAAAAATAACGTAAATATTCGGACTGCATACATAAAAAGACAAATTTCATGCAGTCGTAAAACGTACACAATTTCAAGTCGTGATCCAAAGCCATTGTCGGCGTCGTGACTCTCCTCCTAGCTTCAACGGAGCTTCCTAGATTCAACCTACCCGGATCGCCGTGGCCATCTGGGTCTTGGTATGCACCAGCCACTCCAACGTAGTGGATAGCGCCGATTGCGAACTGTCGTATCCTTGTCCATCTTGGACGTCCTCGAGTCCTTCTCGCCCAATGACTGAATTGTCGACACACCACTCCTTGTCCCGCTTCCGGATTGCTGCGTGTGTGCTTTCTTGTTGACGCTGCGAGGCCAGACATGGAGGCCAAGCAGGCCAGTACAGCCGACAGGGCCACCATGTGACTGATCTTTTTTCACTTGGCTCCGCGGGCGGCTCGTCTCAGATGGTCCGTCTGCGTTGGCACCGCCGATTCCACAATATGCCTGGCCATTTCGTCGTCCTGGCTCCTCGTCCACCGATGCAGTCTTTGGTTGTTTCGTGGCTGCTGCTGCCTGTGCCTGTGCCTGTTGCTCCATCTCCTGCTCAATCAGGGGGATCTGGCTGACTGCCCAGCGTATGCACTCGGACTTCCTGTCCCGGTCTTCTCTTGTATGGCCTTGATCCTCCACGTAGATCAAGTAGTAGATATATTCAATCCATGTCGTGAGCTTGTCCTGGGCAGCCGCATCGACGTCAAAGTCCGTCGGCCTCGTCCACAAAACGAGTGGGTGGCAGGCGAGTCTGTTTAGGATTCTCGAGGTGCGCATCGCAAAGGAAGCTTGCTGGAGGGCATTGCGTCGCGCAGTTTGGTATTCTCGAAAGCCCCTCCAGCTCTTGTACTGGTATGCAAATACCACCCACTCGTCCGGCCACACTCCCCAGGGCCGCAGCAAGTCTGCGTATTCAAGAGGCTGTTCCCAGACGTCAGGGAGCATGTGGATCGGGTACAGCGGACGGCCGGCATCTGCAACGAGAGACTCGTACGCTTTTGTTTCCAACGCTATATCAAACTCGCGGACGCTTTCGACGCCTGGAGTCGACGCTGGAGATGACGCCTGGTTCGAGTTGCCATAAAAGCTGTCGGGATCGAACGGGTTGCTGGCGGCAAGACGCGCCGCCACTTCGTCGAGGTCCACGGGCCGGCACCCATTCTTTCGGTCCTCGTAAAGCTTCCTGTTGACAGTGGGAGAAAGAGCGCGCGCGCAAACACACACACACACACATGTGTCAGTTGCATCAAGTCGTCTTCTGTGCAACAAAGAGCACACCTCCCTCCTCTCGGTGTCTCGGCTTACCCAAATCGTGCCACCAACGCGTCTGTGATGTTGTCCGGATCTGCCACCTCCACTTGTATGTGTCCGTTGTCAAGCCCAATTCTGTCGAGATAAGTGAGTAGATCAGCATCGCTCATGGCCTCAAGCTCGCCCGCGAGGGGCAGTGTTGAAGTTGAAGCCATGCTTGCTTCATAAAAAAAGGGGGGGAGGCGAGCCGCAAGGCTGGGCCCGGAAAGAAGGCAGACTTTGTAGGGAAATCGAACAGGTCAGTGCGCTTTGCGCAGTCGCTCTTACTGGTTGCTCATCCCGTGTTTGGAAAGTGCGCATTGGCATCCAGCCGTAACCGCCGGGCAACTGTTGGGCAGCCATACATATTAGTGCATCTGTGTCTCACGTCAAGAAAAGTGCACTTTATGCAACCATGTCGTTGGCGTGTTGGGAGGCGCACGCCAGGTGGTGTGCCACGCCGGGTCAGTCAAAGTCGGCTCTGGAGGCTCGGCGGGCTGGGGTTGGGCTCTTTCCGTTGTTGGGTTTCGACAGCCTTGTTTTGGGTGGCCTCCTTCCTTCCGAAGGTTATTCCGTTCTGTCGCCTTTTTTTTCTGCTCCAGCCTTGTGTTCAGTTTTCTTTTAAGGCTGCCTATGCCCCCTGGGCATGGCTCGCCCGCCGGTCTCGAGAGATGCCTGGCAAATTATTCCTCCAGCTCCATTGAAAGGCCGCGATCCGCCAAAAAAATGGATTCCAGCTCAGAAGTCATTGTCACTCTCTACCCCCCGTCTCGCTCGGCCTATGGCCTAGAGCAGGCAGTGATTAATTTCGAGCCCAACAAACAATTCCTGATCGAACCTGCAGTTGCCCAGAACATAACCTCGGACAGTAGCACGTCCTCGGAGCCGTTGAGCGGAAACACCACCCCCACTCCGGAACCCGTCACGGAAGACTTCACACACATGAAAGGACTCCAGCTGCGGTTCGATTCTTATCGGCGTCACAGAGAAGGCTTCTTGATTGGAAAGGACAAGACCTGTGACATTCAGATCCCATCTTGCCCCAAACTCAGAAGCGTCAGCAGACAGCAGTGTCTGATCACCTTTGACCAGCTCGGGAGGCTTGTTGTCAAAGACATCCGGACGAGCCAGAAACCGTCCGGCACCTCTGTGGCCTACCGCGAGAGAGGTGACCGAGGTAACAAGGAGCGCCGTAACTTCACGTGGCTGCTCAGCGGTGCCGAGTTCACGAGATCTGGCAGGATGCAAATCTGTCTTGTACCATGGCTCTCTTTTGTGGTGGTGCTGCCTCCCCACGACTACCTATCGCAGCAGTACAAAGACCGCGTTGACGCGTTTTTGTCCGGGGTCGGCGTTGACCGGAGTAACCAGCTAGCTATTGGCAATCCTGCTGACAGTCGAAGCGAAGCAACCTCGTCATCCGCGTCTGTGTTTCAGACTTCTTGCCAGGACCCCATTTGGATTGGGCGACGTGTCCTTGGCGAGGGCACATATGCCTGTGTGAAGTTGTGCTACAATGTTAGCACCGGGGAGGCACTTGCCCGTAAGGAGCCGGTTAAAAACAAACATGTATATATCGACCGGTGGAGTCGAGAAATAGATATACTAAGGGCAGCTCAACATGTAAGTGACCGTCATTGCCTTGTTCTCATGTGCTGGTAGGCTGACTCTTGGCCATTTTCAGGTGAATATCGTCAAGTTGCTCGGGTCTCGAATGGGGTCGCATCCCTACATAGACCTCGAGTACGCGCCTTATGGGACAGTACGCGACCAATTCCAAGAAAAGGCCCTCTCGCTTAACGAAGTGCTGTCTATTTCCTGCCAGTCTTTGTCAGCATTGTCACATCTGCACGGATTCAACCCGCCCATTGTCCACCGCGACATTAAGCCGGACAATATATTGGTGCAACGCCGTGGTCCCAAAGGCATCTGGATCTGTCTGACCGACTTTGGTCATTCCAAAGACGTGGAACTACTCGATACGACTGTCGGCACATCCAAGTACAGGGCGCCAGAAATTTCCCGTGGGGATGGGAAGCCGTATACCCCGGCTGTCGATATCTGGTCCCTGGGAATCACTGTCCTGGAGCTCTTTGGCGGATTGGGAATATATAAGGAGACCGGCGAGAAATGGTACCAGCGCATCATGGACGATCTGAAAGACGTGGTCTCCCGGAACCCAAGCCATGATCCTGCTAAATTTCTATCATCTAGCATGGTGGTTATGGAACCAGCACTGCGCTGTAATGCAAAGGAATGCCACGCTGGCATGTTGCATCTGCGTGACAGGCTGATATCTTCCAGCGTACGGCCTGAGTGGCAGCTTCCCCTGCAGTCCCTGCAACAATATGGGACGCACTCTTCAAATTCAGTTTTGGTGGGAAGCGAGTTTGGTACCTACGACGCATACAACACTTACCCCAGTCATGAACGTAGCCATGAATCTGCTCATGACACGAGGGTATCTGGGACGGGGCAATCCGGTCAATGGTCCACCTCTTTTTCGCATTCATCATCTTCATCATACCAGAGTTCGTCCAGTCGCAGAACGGACCAGAGTAGCGAACACCGCCCACGGCAGACCAGCTATGCAAATAGTCATGTTCAGCAGCAGAGGCAAGGGTACGGCCACATATCGCAGTCTGGCGTGCGCGTGCGACGGCAGCCGCAAGTCCTCGAGGAAGAGCTCGAACCTTTGCCCGGAGCTTGGCTTGGCGATGTCGACGATGCGGTCGACCCAACGCAAAACAACCAAATATTGCCACCAAGAGTTCAGGGTGCTGACACTGGCCTACTTTACGGTACTAGTCGCAGGGCAAACAACATCTATGCCAACGAGCATTACTATTACGGGGATGGGGCTGCACCGGTACAGCAATTTGAAGACATGTCTTTGCGGGACAGTCAATGGAACGGCTATGCTGGCCAGCCGCCAAATTCAATCCGCACGAGACAGTATGAGATGGATATGGGTGACGTGCCAGGTAAGATAAAAGATGTCAAGGGCAAAACCGTCTTGGTACCCCGGTACCCCGACGGTCCAAGTTGAGCTCGTCTCGAGATCGGGGTGTCGTTTCTTTTTTAATCTAAGCTATTGCCGCTTCTCGGTGTAGCAGAAGTGGATGGCAGGGTAGATAGCGCGGGAATGTATTAGCAAACCATGTAAAACGAATGCCATCTAGGAGCGTGAGCTTTGAATAAAAAGAAAGAAAATGGGAAAGTTTGCAACAATCAAAAAGCGGAAAAGAAAAAGAAAATGACAAAAAAAAAAAAAACCACAGCCCACAGCGAAAGAAACTGAAAGAAAAAGAATGTGGTCGTGGGTGTCCTCTTGCACTGAAGTTCACATGCCTGGTGGTCAATGTGCATGTCAAGAGAAAAAGAAAAAAAACAGGTGTTGGCATGCATGTTTGGCCGGCATTTACAAATTCCCCCCTCACTTTATCTTTCACATCCACTTATTAATTCTTATTCTCTGGGCTCATCATTCTTTGAACTGATCTCCTTTTCTCTTTTCACTTTCACTTGATAATTATCTTCTTTTCTCTTCCTTCGTTGGGTTCATCATGCCTTCGTTAAAAAAAAAAAAAAGAAAAAAGAAAAAAAACCACCCGCACTTTCCCCCTGTTTCCTAGGGGTGTGCCCTTTTGACAATAAAAAAAAAAGAGGCATATGCAGACAACTATGTAACGACCATGCAGCCAATAAACAAACAAACCCGGAACCCGATAAAAAAAATACGACGATGACGACGAACGACATTAAAACCCCATCCCGACGAACAAACGACGACCCAAAAAGAACCGCACCCAAAACGTTGAAAAAAAAAAAAAAAAAAACAAGCCCCTATCCCCGGAATACCCCAATAAACCCGTCAAAAACAAAATGTTTTGTTGTTTTTCCCTCTAAAAAATGCCGGCCAATGGCACGGCCTCGTCGTGAATCGTCAATGAGAAGAAAAGATGAAAGAAGAGAATTAGGAGAAAAGGTCGACAGGACCACACAAGGACGGCCTTGAATCTTGAACCATCTCCCCTTATACACCCCAACTGCCGCGGCGCTCTTGCACGCCCCAGGCCAGCGGGCTGATGCTGTTCAGGTCCGGGTGCTGCCGCGCCCACTCGAAAATGTACATCTTGAGCGCCCGCCACCGCGGGCAGTCGCTGTGGTCCTCCTGGTTGCGCTTGTCTTCCGTGTCCTCGTCGTCGTCCAGCGCAATGTGGCCCTTTGACGAGGCAATCTTGTCCATGGCCGACTCGTCGCCGGCCGCAAGCTCCTGGACAGAGATCCTCGAAATCTTGGACAGCTCGTCGTCATAGGCCCGCGCCATGGCCGGGTAGCCCAGCGACAGGTAGTTGTACACCTGCGTCACAAAACTGTCCGTGAACTCGGCGGCAATCTTTTCCTCCAGCTCCGCCGCGGCGGCCTCTTCGCGCAGCCGCTGGTCGAGGCTCATCAGGATGTGCAGGCCGGGCTTTTGCTGCTGCTGCTGCTGCTGCTGCTGCTGCTGCAACTGTTGTTGTCTCTTGTGGTCCAGCTTCAGAGGAGTACCTGCCGACCACGTGCCGATCGGGATGGAGTTGACGGCCTGGGCAAACTGCGAATAATTGACCCCGTCCCTGTGGCCGCCGTTGCCGTTGCTGTAATCCATCGGCTCCTCAGAAACGGTCATGTCGGGCGCGCTGGAGCTGAAGGCCTGGGCAAACGGATCCTTTGGAGAACTGGGCGGGAAAGGCGTGGCAATCATGACGGGGCGGTCAATGGGCGCCAGGGCCTCGTTCTTCTCGCGCGAGTAGCAGTAGCCGTTCCACAGACCGTTCTTGCCTGTCGCGTCGCGGTGGGACTCCTCCTTGTCTCGGCTCTTAGTCCACAGGAACTGGGGTTCCGACTGCGTCTGCTGCGGCGACTGGCATTTGGGGAACACCAGGTCCTTGCCGAGCATGGGGGGTGACTTCCTCCGCAGCTTGTTCAGCTCGCGCTCTGCAAACAGGTCCCGGTTCCGGTAGCCAGCAAAGGGGTTCCGGCCGCGGAAGCCTTCGTCTGGCATCATGGGCTTGCCTGATGGGCCTTGGGGTATGTATGGCATGCCCGTCTCGCCAATTGGGCGGGGTGCACTGCTCTGCACATTATGCCGCATCAGCTCCTCCTCGTCATCCTCCTCGACGTCGCCCTCAGCTTCCCTAAGGTTCCTCGCATACGCTGGGATGCCGCGATACGATTCTTGGGCAGTGGAGGACCTGCGAGGGGCCTCGGAAATGAGAGGCATGTGGTGCTCGCCAATGGGGCGGTAGTCCGCCGAATTGCGTGTCGACTGCCGTCGGGCGGTGGTGGTCCAGAGAGTGTCATTTGGTGGGCTCTCTATGCTCATCTGGTCGAGGTCGAGGGTGGAGATGCGTTCGGTGTGCGAGGGTTTCCGGAAGCCCGGTGCGATATCTGTGCCGATAAAAGCAGAGGCAGACGGGCCGCCCAATGTTGCAGGTGGTTTTGGTGCTGCTGGTGCTGCTGAATCCACATCCATAGAACCAGTCCGCACCTTGGACAGCTGGTCTGCATGCTCCTGCATCTCCCGCACAGCCCAGCCGAGCTCCTCGGTGTACGAGTCGCGACGTGACCTCCGCGTAGCACGGACTGGGGGACCCGTCACGCCTCGACTCTGCGTGCCCGTGCTGTCGTCGTCTGAGCCTTCGCGGATGGCAAAGTGCTCAGCACCTCCAGCACGTGCGCGGCTGTTGGGGAAGGCTGCGAGGGCGGCGTCCTCCAGCAGCCGCTTCTCAGCCTCGCGGGCCAGCATCTCAAAGACATGGCCGGCGGTCTCCTCGTCGCACGACTCACGGCGAGCCAGCGACTCCCGCTTGCGGTGCTTCTTCTTGGTCTTGGGGATGTAGATGTGGTTGTAGTAGGGTGTGATGTCGGTCTTGTCGGTGGGTTTGGTCGCCGGCCCGACGTCGCCTAGGCGCCGTGACCGCCGGGAGGATTCAATCAACTGTGGGGCAAACCTCTTCTTCTCTGGCTCCCTGGACCGTGCCAGGCGGCGAGGCGGTTCCGGCGATGGCGACCTAGGCGATGGCGAGGGGGTGGGCTCGCCGGCCGGCATGCCCGTCTTGCGGTACCGCTCGTAAGTGGTCTCGATAGGGACCGGGGCGAAGCGCCGCCGCGGGGTCTTTACGGGTGGTTCGGCCATGGTGGGAAGGAGGGGTTGTCTGTGTGACGTGGGTGGTGGTTTTCGCAGTGTGTAAAATTTAGTCGCGTTCAGCTCAATCGGAAATTCGAAGCTGGCCAGGGCGATCGACTGTTCTTTTCGCACGGGCGGCTAATATAGGAGAAAGGGCGTCCCTTTGCAGCAAATCTGGCGAATCGACTCCTTCTGCAACCTTAAACGAGTGTCGTGATCAGCAGCTCAATCCTGTCGCAACCGTGGATCAGATGCATGCATGGCTGTCCTCGAGAGCCGGCCAGGGGGGGTGAGGAGTGCCGTGTGGGATGCGTGGGCTGCTCTGCTGGGTATTAAGCAGGCTTGTCTGACGACGAGCCGGTCGCGGCGTGGGCTGGCTGTTGCGTCTTCGTGTTGGGCGTCACGTTGTCGCACTCGGCGGTGGCGGTTGGTGTAAGAACAGATTTCCTGGGGCCCTCGTTCTGCCTATCTCTCGCTGTTTTCTCGTTGTCAATCTTCGGTCAGTCGGCCAGTCCGGCGGTCGTTGTGGGGAGAGCAGGTCGAGCCGTGAAGGGGACGTCGCCAGAAAAGTGAAGCCAAAGCGGACGGGCAGGGCGAAGATGAAGAGGCGAGAAAGACGGGCAGGGAGGGCCGGTGTAATGCGACACTATGTCGGCATGGGAGCACGCCGGGCGAAAATGCACAAGCAGTGACAAGGACGCTGGGGCGAGAAAGGAGGAGAAGGAGGAGGCGGCGGAGGTGGGAGGACCATATGCCACGAACAAGCTGGAGTGAGTGGCCCACGATGCTAAAGGGGCGGTCAGAAGGCCCAGGCGAGAGAGCTAGAGGAATTAAAAAATTAAGCAGAATTAAACCCCGAATAAAAAATGGTGTCAACCTGGGGCCAGCCCGGAGCCAACATTGACTCAACCACACACACTGACGAGGCAGGTCCACGCCTCTGCGGCAAGAGCGACGGACCCCCTGGGGGCGTGCCTTCCTGCATTCCTAAGCCAAACGGCCGCGTGCGGACTTCGGCTTGCCCAGAAGCAGCTGGGTGCCCCCACTGTTCCGCTGTGGGCATTAGTCTACGACTGTGTGCGCCGCCTTTTAGTGCAACTTTCGACACATCCTCAGCTCGGGGTCACTGTCGGCCGCCAACCAGCCAAAGGACCGGGACCTGGAATGTGTCGCCCGGGTGTGCTGAGAATGCTCCAGAATGCCATGCACGTCCAAACGGGTGGCATCCGCGACGCAGCTAGCGCTGGAATGCCCCGCTTATCCAGTTGCAGTGAAAGGGGGAGATATGAAGAGCGGTCATCGACTGGCGGTATGCAGACGGGGAGTGGATGGGCTGCCATTGGCGACATTGGCATGGATTAATGAAGCCACCGCCGAGGTCCTGGCGGTGATTTGCGAGACAGGTTCGAGCCAGATGAGTCTCACCGTCATTTTGGAGGACTGCAGGCAGGTACGAGATACCACTCGTATACGCAGTACTGCTGGCTCGCTTGATATGCGGTTGAACCCGGCTTCAGGCGGTCTAAGGACGTCTGTCATTGGCCCAGGTCCTTACCGGTTATCGTGTTCTCCAATACCAGAGCCACGGGATGAATCTGTCCAAGAACCTGTATTATTTGTTACACTGCGTCCCCTGGCGGTGCAGATGCGTCATCACACATTGGCTGGAGTGGCCACAGACAGAATCTGCTTTAAAACGTCCGATTTCCGTGTTTTGTCGTCGCGGGGAAGATCTGTGGGGGGAGCCAGCGACACCACAATCGGCCAAGGCATAGCCCGAGGTGAGTTAAGAGAACCCCCAAACAGAATGATTCATCTGAAGTGAGAGATCTGGGCAGCAGGGGACGAGAAGAAATGAAACAAGGAAGGAAATGACACATGGCGATACGAGAGCACAGTCCGGGTGGGTAGTGGTCAAACATTCTATTGTAGTCTCATGGTCTCATGATGAATGCCCGTCGACGGCCTTTTTGATTGTCTGGTGCACCTCGCCCAGCTGGAACTTCTCCAGCGGCAGCTCAGCCCACAGCGACTGCTGTGCCACGCCCTGCCAGATCATCGGCTCCGTGCCGTCGATCATGTGCCACCCAGCCTGCTCGCCCAGCTCGAAAAAGGCCGTCCGCGGCTTCGGGTGGTAGCACATTTCCAGAATGCACCCCTTGTCTGGCCGGCCCAGGAACTCTTCGGTGACCCGTCGCGCCAGGATCTCGCCTGCCTCCTTTGGCGGGAAGTCGGGCACGGTCCCGACGACTAGGGCTGGCGTCTCCAGCGCCTTGGCCTGCTCGACAGACGACACGAAAACAATCTCGACGCCACAGCCCACCTGGCTGAACCAATCGACAATGTCCGTCACCTCGCTCTGGAGCCGGTTCGCAACGTACACCCGGCTGGCCCCGAGCCACCGCCAGAGTGCATAAATGGCCGCCCGGCAGGCACCGCCTCCGCCCACCACCAGGGCTGGCTTTCCCTTTGCGTCCTTGCAGGCAGGGTAGTTTTGCACAAACGACTCGCGAATGCCGGAGCAGTCCGTGTTGGAGCCAATGTAGCGGGTGCTTCCGTCGGGCGCCCTGCGCAGAAACACCGTGTTGATGGCGCCAATCATGCGGCCCTCCTCGGTCACGTCGTCGACGACCTTGCTCATGACCACCTTGTAGGGCATTGTGACGGCGCACCCGATAATGTCGGCCTGCTTGAGGGCCGGCACGAACTCGGACGCATCCTGTGTCTCGTGGAGCTTGTACGTCCAGTTTGCCGACAGGCCGCGGAAGAGGGTAGCGTGAAGCAGAGGCGCCAGGGAGTGGGATATTGGGTAGCCAAACAGAAACGTCCGCCGCGGTTCCTGCAGGTCTTTTGGCGTGACAAAGCTCGCGCCGTACTTGAACGACGCCGCCAGGACGTTGTCGTCGTCTTTGATTACTGGTGTTGGCGTGGCCATGCCGATGCCGTTGGTTGACGCCATTGTGAAATTGTGTAGATGTTCATTGACTTGATCTCAACGCAATCATTTCCACGGAATTACCAACCTTTGTAGCTTCACGGCCGCCGAGACCGGTAGAGTCTTCCGGTGGATACAAATGGAGGGGTGTCTAGCGGGTTTTGTTAGCCCGAAAACTTTTACCGGTACAGAGGGCAGGTCCCGCCGACGTTGTGTATCCAGGAACATGGAGGTCATGGACTTGTCAAGGCGTAGAGATTCGTCAGAATTTAAGATAATCTGAAAATTGTCTACAGTTGAATGAAACAATAAGCATTAATTCTTATTCAACAAATTCCAGCAAACAAGCCCCCACCCCCCCCCCCCCCCCCAAAAAAGGGAATAAAGAAACGTGGAAATATTAAGAACTTTAAAAAACAACAACAAACACAGATACACCCTAATACGGAAGTTGAATGAAATTTGCAAAGCCAATCAATAAGAAGCTGTAAATGTGCCTGGTTTACCACTTGGGAGCGAATCAGTTTCATGAGCTTTTGGCCATAACCTGGTAACAATTTAGACTTTCCGAATATGAACCTGGAAGCCAACAACAAATACTGAAACTGTAAATACTGGATCATGGCAAAGATGAGGATCTTCTCTATGTGCTTGACCAAGCTGATGAGCTGGATGGGGCGATTCTTGGAAGCCAACATCTCGGGTTAGGGTGAACAACACAAAACAATACCACCAAGTTTGCATGCTCCTTGGATGGATAAGTCTTGGTCCGTTGTTGTCACAACGTATTTCCCCGAACCATACGACGGCCAAGTACATGGATATGATACGGGCGCCCCGTCTAATCCGCTGGGGTATACTCTCTACTTTGTGGAGGCCCCCGCAAGGGCCTCCACAACCGCACTAACAGGAAAATTCTCTTTACTGGCACAAGACTCTCCGGCCCGGAGTTGTCCTTACCCTTGGGGTTACCTCTTTGGAAAGTTGACAAAAAACATTAATCAAGTGGAACAAAGACTATTCTGGGGTGTAACATCCGTCCTGTCTGACACTGTCATCATTTGTTTCCCCATACCCCGTAAAATGTCGCCAATTCGGATTGCCGTCATTGGCGCCGGCCTCATCGGGCCCCGGCATGCCAGGACTGTTGTGGCCGAGCCCAAGGCAGAGCTCGTTGCCGTCGTCGATCCCATGCAGGGCGGTGCCGATCTGGCCAAGGAGCTGAACACACCGCACTACAAGTCTGTCAAGGACCTCGTCGAGGCAACGGCTTCCGGCAACACGTCCAAGCCCGACGCCGCCATCATCTGCACGCCGAACCACACACACGTCGCCGTCGCCAAGGAGCTGGCATCGGCCGGGATCCATGTCCTGGTGGAGAAGCCCATCAGCACCGACATTGCCAGCGGCAAGAGTCTGTTGGAGCATCTGGAGGGGACGGGCGTCAAAGTGCTGGTTGGACACCACCGGCGGTTCAACCCGTACATGATTGCGGCAAAGAAGGCAGTCCTAGGAGGCAAGTCTGGACGACCCGGGAGCAATGTCCCCGGCCAGGGGCAGCTCGGCAAGATCGTGGCAGTCAATGGCCTCTGGACCTTGTTCAAGCCGGACGACTACTTTGCCGCTCCCACCGACTGGCGGCAGAGCAAGGCCCTCGGCGGCGGCGTCGTCCTGATCAATATGATCCACGAAGTCGACCTGCTACACTACCTGTTTGGCCCGATCACCCGCGTCCATGCCGAGCAGACAGAGTCGCAGCGAGGCTTCGAGGCCGAGGAGGGCGCTGCGCTGACGCTGCGGTTCAAGTCGGGCGTGGTCGGCAGCTTTGTGGTCGCCGACACGGTGCCGTCGCCGTACAATTTCGAGTCCGGGACGGGCGAGAACCCGCTGATCCCCAAGACGGGCCAGGACTTTTACCGCATCTTTGGCACGGAAGCGTCGCTGAGCGTGCCGGACATGACGGTGTGGTCTTACAAGACGGCCGCGACAAAGTCCTGGAACAGCGAGCTGTCGCAAGAGACGGTGCCCGTGTCGCCTGGTGTTCCGTTTTCTCTGCAACTGCAGCACTTTATCCGGGTGGTTCGCGGGGAGGAGACGGCGAGCTGCAGTGCGCAGGCTGGGCTGGCGGCGCTGGTCGTCTGCGAGGCCATCCGCAAGTCGATTGCGACCCAGGAGACGGTGGAGATTGAGCCATACGAGCTTTAATGTGATACCGAAACAAGTAACAAAATGCATCCATTCGAGTTTGAGTAAAATGCATCCATTCGAGTTCGAGTGGTTTCTTTGAGAACATCTCATCGGGACAGTGATTGCCATTACCCCACACTGTGCTGTGACGTCAACCGCCATCCACCTCCGCACTGCACATGCCAATTGCGGCAGCCGAGCGACAATACAAAGAGGGAATATCCAGGACATGGTTGAGGTTGCACTCGTTAAAGTTGCATTGAAAACACCACAGAATCATGGACTGGATAAAGAAGGAAATCAAAAAGGCCAAGGAGGCAAACCTGGCGGCCGGCAGCCACCCTCCTCCCCAGCAGCCCGTGGGACAGACGCCGCTCAACAAGCAGGCCACGCTCCATGCAGCCCAGCAGGCCGGCAACATCAAGACACAGGTCCGCGAGCTGTGGCCGCAGCAGTCCAACCTGCCGCACATTTACCGCGACGGCGGCGGCGGCGGCACCATTGACGGCCAGAACCTCATCATCTTCTCCGACGGCATGTACACCAACGGCCAGCCGCCGACGGAGCCGGGGCGCATGGTCAACTTTACGTCCAACTCTATTGCCGTCGTCGGGCAGGGGCTGAGCACCACCGGGAGTGACAGCAGCCCGGCCATCTCTTCGGTGACCGACTTTGGCAGCCCGCAAAAGGGCCCCGTCGAGGCCATCCCGTTCCTCGGCAGCCACGGCGAGTCCGCGGCCGGCAACGCCATCTGGCCGAACCAGAACATTGCGCCGATCCACGGCGGCTCCTGCGGCGTGTCTTTTCCCGAGGTGATTGACCGCAAGCTGTTCAGCCAGCAGAAGCAGGCGTGCCTGTTCAACACGGCCATCGAGGTCCGCTTGAAGGGTGGCGCGCCCGTCGTGTCGCGGCCCGTCCAGAGCCTGTTCAAATGGGGCGAGCCGCTGTACGGGTCGTTTGCGACCGTGGGCCCGGCCCTCGACGGGTGCCTGTATCTGTTTGCGCGCATCGCCGTCACCGAGCACCCGGACAGCAACGGCCTCAAGCTGGCGCGCGTGCACCAGGACTCGTGGGCCGACCGCAGCAAGTACGAGTTCTGGGACGGCCGGCAGTTTGGCAAGGCGGTGCCGGCGTTTGACGACCACGGCCAGGCCAACGTCTTTAGCTACTCGCAAAACTTTTTCGGCAAGCACTACGGCGCCGGCACGGGCGACATTTTCTGGAGCAACCTGTACGGCGAGTACATTATGCTCTTCCAGAGCCAGGCGGCAGCGCTGGACAACAATGGTAGGTTGCGGACGTTTCTGCCACAGTATTTGTACTAACACGTCAGTGTACCTCTCACACAGCCGGGAGCTGACCGGGGGATGGTCGGCGCCGGTGTCAATCTACAAGCTGCCTCGGTCGTCGGACGGCTTCACGTATGCGTTCCACGCATACCCCAACATGGACCCGACAGGAAAGACTGTGCCGATTACATGGTCGCAAGACTCCAAGAGCCAGTCGCTGCGAATTGGGACTGCCGAGATTCTGTTTTCGTAGGTAATACTTTGTAGATTGAGGGACAGAAGATCACGCAGATGGGAGGGGCATTCATTATATCCATTTATATCAGCCCAATAGAAAGGCACAATCATATCATTAAATGCCTCTTTGTGTCACTGCAGTCCTCGGCACTCGCCTTTAGCATGCCACGAGTGCCGTCCCACGGGTGGCTGCCGGCAGTCGGGTAGTTAAATGGTGTTCCCGCCGGTGGTCTGTGGTAAGCAAGAAACACGGACGAACCGGCCGAGTTGAAGTGGTGTTGGCGCCGCCAAATTCTCGATGCCAATTCTTCGAAATAGGACGTAGGGTCCGGGTGAAATAATTGCTATGTTTACGACTTCTGTCAGCGATTTACCGCACATGTAGAAATTATAGCAGCCAATTTGGATTGCACTCTAGAATCTCGAAAACGTTTCTTCAAAGTTTAACACGAGAGAACTTTAATGTCATATTTCTAATACAACAGTTTCCCCGAAAAGGACGAAATGACGGACCGACCGAGGAGACGGGTCAATTAACTCCGCCAGCATGTACTGATTCTTCGAGAACAGGTCGAGTAAGCCCCGACAAGAGCTGACTTGATTAGGCAACACTGGCCAAGATGTCCGAGTTAATCACCGAGTTGTCTTTCGATCTGACAACGGAGTTATTCGCAGCGTTATTTACAGTGATACCCTGATGAGCTAAGGCCAAGGATCAAGATCCGTCGTCTATAAAGAAGGCGGTGCTCTGTCTGTCTTTGGTTGTGTTCTTCTGTCCATCATCAACACAACCAACCTCGATCTCCATCTCACATTCACCTAAACGCGACCTCAATGCTCATTCTCATTGCTGGCATTACTGGCCTTACGGGCCAGCCGTGTGCCCGTGCCGCCCTCGACGCCGGCCACCAGGTCCGCGGCCTCGGCCGTGACCCCAAGAAGCTGCCCAAGGACATTGCAGACCGCCTCGAGAGCTTTGTCACGACGGAAGGCTACTACGACCTAAAGGCCCTGGACACTGCCGTCAAGGGCATCGATGCAGTACTGTCCTGCATGTCTGCTGCCCCAGAGAGTCTTGTTGAGGGGCAGCTGCTTCTGTTCCGCGCAGCAGACAAAGCCGGCGTCAAGGTGGGACAATGGATGTAATACATCTTGTACTACAATGCTAACTCCTTGTCTCAGATCTTCCATGCGTCTACGTGGAACTGCGACTGGTCCAGACTCAACATTGGCGACCACGAAAGCTATGACGCCTTCATCACTTTCTGGAACCACACCCGCCGCACGTCGTCGACCCTCAAGCCGCTCCACGCCATCTCGGGCGTCCTGCCCGAGTTCTTGTTCAGCGCCCCCCACCTCTGCCCGCTCGACAAGAAGAACAAGGTCATGCACTACTTTGGCACGGGCGACGAGCAGATGCAGTTCACGCCGCTGGACGACGCCGCGCGGTTTGCCGTGGCGGCCATCTCGTCGCCGACGGCGTCCGAGGGCGGGCTGTACCATGTCGAGAGCTTCCGGTGCAGCATGAAGGAGATGGCGCGGGCGTATGAAAAGGTGCACGACGTCAAGCTGGAGCTCAAGTGCCGGGGCAGCCTGCAGGACGTGGAGCGGCTGCTGGAGGAGGCGCGTGCCAAGACGCCACTCACGCAGTTCTTGACGTACATTGGGCTGGCGTACACAAAGTACAACCTGACGGGCGGCTTCAGCTACGAGCCCAAGGACAGCGATGGCCGCTGGAAGGACATGAAGAAGACCAGTCTACTGGAGTTTTTCGAAAAGAACCCCAGCATCTGAGTATGTGTGCAGTACTATTAATACAAGCGCAAAGTCTTTGACTAGGCTGCATGCATCTGTGTTAATCCACTTTGTAGACGACTCTTTTGGGAATACACTTTTGGATTGTCGACGTTATCACTTCTTTTGAAAGGTATCGTTATTGTTTCTAGTTGTTATTTGAAAAAATCCATTTCAAAAAAGTATTCATTCATTCATTTGTTTATTTTCTTCTTCTTTTTCTTCTTTTTCTTCTTTTTCTTCTTTTTCTTCTTTTTCTTCTTTTTCTTCTTTTTCTTCTTTTTCTTCTTTTTCTTCTTTTTCTTCTTTTTTTCAATTTCTGCAACATTCACATCTTAGAGTTTATCGGATCGCCATCCCGGAGTCTACAATGGAGAGTTACCACACCACGGTCAACAAGCTTCGCCCAGGAAGTTTCGCCCAGGAAAGACAAAAACAGGATTGAAATTGACTAAGATCCTGCACATCGATCTGACCGCCAGTCTCTTATCTCTTTGGCTCGAATTCCTAAAAACTTCTGTCTGGCACGCCCGCGTCAATAAATCAAGCATACCCACCCATCTCCACGTCCGGGTAAGAGCTTACGCACCACTCTCGGGTAGTGTCGGTCCACAGTTGCAAAACAGTTTATACGTCACCTTTTGCCAGCTCGGGGTTCATGCTCGAGCTCGAGATAAGTTTATTCAGATAATCTTGATTTGTTCATTTCCAATTACTCAATTGCTCCAAACCAGTCTATTTACACTCTCTCCCATGTCCATTAAGCCAGGCATCTTTAGCCACTCCCTCGGGAGCGCACATCACCATGACTTTGACCTCAAGATGAAAGTGGCCGCCGCTGCCGGCTTCAAGGGCGTCGAGATTTACTATCAAGATCTGGAAGTGCTGGCACAGCGCCTATCGCCAGGGGCCCAGGACTCTGACCTTGTGCGGGTGGTCTCTCCTCCGTCGGAATCGGACCTCCTGAGAGCGGCCGACCACGTCTACAAGGTCGTCGTCCAACAACACAACATGGCAGTCATCAGTCTGCAGCCGTTTGGCTCATACGAAGGCTTAAGGGACCGCAAAGAGCACGACCGTCTTCTCGTCAAGCTCAAGTTCTGGTTCGAGCTCGTCAGGCGCATGCACACGGATCTTATCGGCGTGCCGGCCACGTACCTGGCGCCCGGCAAGACCACCGACGACATTGACGTGATCGTGGCCGACCTCCAGGAGCTGGCTGACCTGGGCGCCGCCCAGAACCCGCCCGTCCGCTTCATCTACGAAAACCTCTGCTGGAGCACCTACGTCGACACCTGGGACAAGATGTGGGACGTGGTCGTGCGCGTCGACCGGCCCAACTTTGGGGCCTGTCTGGACACGTTCAACATTGCCGGCCGGGTATACGCCGACCCGTCGTCGCCGACAGGGAAAACGCCCAACGCAGACGCCGACATGAAGGCGTCGCTGCAACGGATGCTCCAGGAGATTGACATTTCGCGCGTGTTCCTGGTGCAAGTGGTGGACGCCGAGCGGCTGCCGTCGCCTCTGGTGCCGGGGCACCCGTACTACAAGGAGTTCCTACCGCACCGGATGTGCTGGTCACGAAACGCAAGGACGTTCATGTACGAGCAGGACCGAGGAGGCTACCTCCCAGTCGAGGACATTGCGCGGGTGATTCTGTGCGACCTGGGCTACACCGGGTTTGTGTCCTTGGAGCTGTTCTCGCGGACTCTGACCGGTCTGGTCGGCCAGAAGGGAGTCCCGAGCGAACACGCAAAGAGAGGAATAGCATCATGGAACAAGATGGTCGACCGGCTACGTTTGAAATAGAGCGAGAAGGAGGGAATCAGACTGTCACAATTATGAACCCGAGTTAGATACACTGTTATGTTATGAGAGATGGATATACGTCTACGCATTTTTATGTTTTAATATATATTTTGTCATTTAAAGTTTTTTGAACAAGGCTGTGAAACAAGCGAGAACTGACGAATTTGGCAAGCCGTCCAGGTTGCCAACAAGTCGATATGCGATGATAAAACAATATTTTGATAGCGATTTGTCACTTCTCAGCCAAGGAATGATGCTCAATAATGATTACTGCTTTTGATAAAAGTCGTCTCAAAGAACATGCCGTTTACCCGCAGGAATGGGGACGTCGCACCCAGGAGATTGACGCCGGCTAATGATTGCGCCGGTCGGCCCAGCGTCGAATGGTTCGCATCCCAAAACACATTACGACAGACGGGGATTGCCACGTGTAGTGGCAGCGCAGCGCAGCATGGTTGTTGGGATCTGCGGGGGAACAATAGAGGACTGGGGAAACCGGGGTAATCGAGCAAGGGGATAATCTGTATCCGGGACGATGTAAGACGCTTCTCCACATCCGAAGGCCACCACAACAACCAACAGCCAAAAAAGGAGACAAGGGAAATAAGAACCTTGAGCAAATGCCACTAGTAAATTGCCGCACCAGGACAATTTTCTACGTACGAGTCGTGTCCCCCCCCCCCCCCCCCCCCCCCCCCCCCCCCCCCCCAGCCAAGCAAATAGGCTCAACTTGGGGGGTCCCCTTTTAAAAAAGTACGAGCATGTACGCAGTAAAGTCGGTCTCGCTCTCTCTGTTAGTTCCTCCCAAAGTGGGACGTGGAACGGTGTAAGAGCTTTTCGTCGCTGCGTTTATTGGACCCCTGCCCCGGCAACGTGGGCCATTGCCGTACGTTGGGGATGCCGACATCGCAGCAAAAGGGGATCCACACATCACACCAGGATGGGCAAAAGGGTATTGCCCTAGAGAATGTAGCACAAAGTGAATAGAGAGTGTGTTGATATGAATGAAAATCAGAATGCTAGACACCCTATACAGACGCGTGCTCGACTTGGGCAATGTCCTGCTTGACGAAATTGACGCCCTCGGCGTTTTGCCGAAAGGTCTCGTCCTGCTCGCGCAGCTCCTCCATGACGACCTTGTTGGCCTTGCGCACCGGCTTGATCTGGAACAGCCGGTCCATGGCCTCGAGCGGGATCGACTTGGTCTCGGGCACGAGGAAAAAGACAAAAAAGGCCGAGACGATCATGAGCGACGCAAACAAAAAGTAGACGCCGTAGCCCATCTTGAGGAACATTTGCGGCGTGAAGCGGCTGATGATAAAGTTCCAGAACCACTGTACAGTCAGTAAAGAACTCTTAAAAACACGGGTTTCAGACCTACATTGTTTGCTGCCGCGTTGGCCTGGCCCAGAGACCGGGTGTGCTGGCTAAACATTTCGCTGTTGACGACCCAGGGGACGCCGTTCCACGACGGCGTGTACACGGCCGTCCACAGGTAGAAGAAGAAGATGGCCGCAATGCCGCCGCTCGTCAGCTTGCCGTCGCCGGTGCCGTCGACGCCGGCAATCTTGATGTACGCGCCCAGGAACCACATGCACAACGACCCGGCCACGGCGCCAAACAGCAGCATGTTGCGCCGGCCCACCTGGTCGACCAGCACCAGCAGCCAGACAATGGTAATCACCGTCTTGACCACGCCAAAGATGCCCGTCGTCAGAAAGCTCGTGTTGGTCCCCGTGATGCCAATCGACTTGAACACGGTCGGCGAGTAGTAGTTGATCGCGTTGATGCCCGAGCCGTTCTGCCACAGGAACAGCATGCCGCCCAGGAAGAAGCGCCACTGCACGCTCTTTTCCTTGAGCGCCAAAAACGGCTTCCAGAACCCGGCGCCCACCTCGCGCCGGTACGTCTCCAGGTCCTCGTCAATGTAGCTGATCTCCTCGACAATGTAAATGTCGGATGCCGGCAGGTTGCGCATCCAGCACAGCTTCTGGACCGCCTCCTCGCGCCGGCCCTTGGAAAACAGCCACCGGAACGACTCGGGCAGCCACAGGCTGCCAATCGTCAGCAGCCCGCCGGGGATCAGCTGCACCGCAAACGGGATGAGCCACTGCTTGTCCGACGGCGCCATGGTCTCGCTGATGCCGTAGTTGATCCAGAAGCCCACCAGGCCGCCAATCTGCCAGCCCAGCTCGTAGATGCCCACGAGGCGGCCGCGCACCGCGGGCGGCGCCAGCTCCGAAATGTAAATGGGCACGATATTCGACGTGCCGCCGACGCCGAGCCCGGCCAGGACGCGGCCGCCAATGATGAGGCCGAGGCCGCGCTCGTGGTTGGCGCCGAGCATGAGGCCGGCGCCGAGGATAAAGACGAGCGAGTAGAAAAACAGAGACTTGCGGCGGCCGAGAAAGTAGGAGAAGCCATAGGCGGAGAGGCTGCCAAAGAAGGCGCCGGCCTGGTAGACGGAGACAATGTTGGCCGAGATGAGTGCCTTTTTGCCGGACGAGTATGTGTCAAAGTCAAACTCGTCAATGAACGAGGGCAGGGCGAGGGTGGTGCCGATAAAGGCCGAGTCGTAGCCGATCATGCACGAGGCGAACGAGGCGACGGCGGCACAGGCATAGACGCGCCAGTTGTAGACGGCCTTTGGCGTAGGCCGGTCTTCTTTCAATGCGAGAAGAGTCATCTTGGGAGAGAAGAAGGAGGGGTGAGGTCGGGCGTGGATGGTGTGGCAGTTCTTTAAAAAAAAGAGAGAGAACGAAAAACAAAACCCAGAAAAGGAGGACGGGGAGAGCCGTTTTATGTTTGTATCGATCAATTGTTGATGGGGAAATATAGACAAGGGGGTATCTTTATGGGGAAGTAGACCGTCCTCGTAGAGTCACACAGGTCAGCAACGATAGAGTACTTCCAATACGGCAAGGGGATGCCAGCGAAGCTAACGTGGACGAGAAAAACCGAGAAAAGAGTCCCATCCCCGTTTTACCAGGAAAAAATTTCCCTCTATTCCCTGTAAAGTTGGCTAAGGCTAGCTCTGTTTCTTTTTTTTTTTTCCTCTCTTTTTTTTTTCCTGTGCGGCTCCACCAACCGACCCTCCCCCCCAGATGCGGAGCAGTTGTGGAGAGACGTGTGCACGATATCGGTGGAAAAGGATTTAGCCCACCCATGTCAAAAGGGGGGAAAGGGGAAGGGGAGGGTGGAGGAGGAAGTCGAGGAAATGAAAAGATTGCGGGTTAAGGTAGTTTCCGGGGAAATGGCGGCAATGATTTATTGGATCGGTTCAGAAATCCGGGGGTGAGTGTGTGTGGAGGAAAGAGTCCTGTGGCTTTTCTTTTTCTTCTTCCTTGCCGACCACACAGGCCGACCTACTGGCCGCCACCATATTCTTTCGCACACATGGCTGTTGGAAACACCGGTGCACATGTTTTGCATGTTTTCTTGTTTTCTTGTTTTCTTGTATGTATGGTCAAGTGCTATTATATGCCGACTAGTTTAATTGTACAAATTAACTGCAACCAGATTAACAGACAGGCGTCACGCAATCACATCTACTTTCGGCTGATTCTTGGTCCTGATTCTCACCTCATCCCGGCGGATAGTTTAGTGTATTACGAGGCTCTTCCCCGTTGACAGATTAGTCAAGCCCGTTGATAAAGTCACGTTTCGGGTCTCCCTTGATCACCAAGTGCAAGCCGAAATAAATCTTGGCCATCTAAGACATTGACGCCTACCGAATACCTCTCATTATAAACCTCGCCCTTGGGACTGTGCCAGATTGTCGTCGACTGCTGCCCGCATAACATGCCTCGGAGCCTTCCTCCCTGTAAACATTTCAAACTGCACCATGGCCTGTTCAGGGAGTACTTGTAGACCATGCACGGGAATCCAGCCCCGGTGACGCAGTGCCCTTGCTTGCTGCATCAGTGGGGTATCAATGGGGTTGTACGCAAGCTGTGTCTGTCAGTGTCTGAAACGATGCCCTCTGAACGTCATTACTTACATCAATCACTACACCCCCTGTTGGACTGGTGAGCCACGAATCTGGAAGAACAATAGTCGGCGGCGGCTCGTCATCGCTGCTTGCTCTGTCGATGCAGGACACAATGATGGATGGCGGGTCGATGCCGGCCGGCCAGGGCCCGTCCATGGATGGAATGGCATGCACAGCTGCCGGTTCCGTCTTGTGGTTGAATGGCGATGCACTGCCCGACAGGGGCGGGCTTCCGTGCGGGCGGTGTTGGTGCAGTGCCTCGGAAAAGTCCATGTTGTGAAGCATAAACGTCCGGCCATTGAACCGGTCGGCGACCTTCTCGGCTCGCTCGTGTGTTCGATTATAGATGAAGATGGTGCGGACACCGAGGCGGATGGCCGCATACACGGCAGCCTGGGCCATACCGCCAGCACCCAAGATGAGTGCCGTCGTGCGTGAGCGGACTGCGTTAATGGGCGAGAGGTGTTGTCGGATGGAGCAGTGCAGGCCGATCCAGTCGGTATTGTCGCCAAAGAGAGCCACGACAGGGCCGGCGCGGTTGCGGTCCAGCAGAGAGTCGATGCTGCGGGACCTCAGAGGAATGACAGTGTTGACGGCGCCGATAGCCTGGGCGGCCGGGCTGACGTGGTCCATGATGGCCATGACGTCCGTTTTGAACGGCGCCGTGATACTGGCGCCGCCAAAGTTGGGGTCCTGGATAATCTTTTCGAGGTCGTGAAACGACGTGGCCTGGAAGTGGCGGTAGTGGTGCGGCATGCAGCAAAAGTCAAAGGCGGCGTTGTGCATGTCGGGCGACATGGTCCAGATGACGGCCGTGCCGAAGATGCCAAAGAACATCTTGTCAAAGGAAAAGGACGCATACAGTGCTTTCTGGGCGTCCTGCACCGTCAGCATGTCCTCTGGCGGGCTGTCGCTGCCGGCAATCAGCAGGGTGTGGGTGACTGGGGTCAGGATGGAGTTGGCAAAGCACGAAGTCCGTCCCATCCGACCAGTGTTGTATGCAATCAGGGGGATGTGAGAGACCCCAGACGACTCGACACGGTAGGCAAATCGCTGCACCGAAGCATTGTCTGCCCTGGACGTCGCCGGTTGGCAGATGCGCACCATGTCACACCCCCATTGCTCGGCTCGCTGCACAGTTTCGAGCCGGGACGGTTGGTCCCATGCGTTTTCCTCCGGCGTGTGGTCGAAGAAGTGGCCAATGATTTTGGGGGCAATCTTCCCACCCGATGTGAGGCTCTGTGCCAGCTCGACACTGCAGTGCAGATCCAACGTGATATATTCCGGTGCCAAGCGGATGCCGTGTGACACCACATCAAAGTAGAGGGACCAGATGTCGACGCCGTCTGGGATGAGCGAAGCTGGACCTGGCAGCTTGACGTGGATAATGGCGGGCGTCAGCGAATTTCGCCGCAGGACACAATATCGTCTTGTGATGCTCGTAGCGAGGTCGTGGCTGAAGGCTGTGTGGCCGTCTCGCACGAGAAAGTCGAGATCGATGATGAGCTCGACGACATCCGCCATGACGTCGTTGGATCGGAAGCGCAGCGCAATGTCCATCACCCGCTCGAGGGGTAGCTGCAGGGCATAGGTGAAAGGCTTTGCCTCGGTCGGGACAAAGGACAGGGAGTTGCGTGCTTCGAGGCGCATGGGGTGCGAATCGCTGTTGCGGATATTCCGGAGGAGGTAGATGAGGTCATGCTCGACGTGCTTGAGCATCAACGAGGGATGCGACGGCAGTTGTGCTCCGAGCGAGGCGGCCTGGAGGCTGGGATCGAGTGGTTCTGACAGGTTGTAGAACTCAAAGTTGGACAGGCTGCGGTAGCTGGGGGTGATGATCTCGCACAGGTTGGCAATCTTGGCCGTGTCGTTGGTGTGCAGGTACTGGTCGATTTCCTCGGCATCGCGCATGACGTAGATGATGGGGTGGTTGTTCTTGAACTCCTTCAGGAGCTCTTGTCCCGTGCCCTCGGCCGAGCCTGGGCCGCAGACAATGATGCAGCGCGTCCGGTTCTGCTCGAGCAGGGCCCGCATGAGGTCCAGCTCACACCGACGATACTGCTCGAAGCCATGCTTGGCGACGTAGACGGCCCGCGGGAGGCCGGTGACTGCGTAAAAGTTCTGGTCGGCATCCACAACGCGGTATCCAATGGACCCGGCCGCGAGAACAGCGAGGCTCGTTTTGCCAGTGCCCCGGATGCCAAGCAGGAGGATGGACGTGTCTTTTGGCCAGAGACTGTCCTTGGAGGCTGCGATGACGGGGCTGGACGAAGACGTCGGAGGCGTGAAGGAGGAGGACGCTGCTGTCCGTGTCATGATGCGCCGTCTGGACAGATGTCGTCTGTCTCGGTAGCCAGACGAGGAAGACTTGTTCCCGATACCATGGCAGTCCTGGAGAGACGAATGACGTGAGAATGGACTTTTCCGGAGAGTCGACAGAAGGGCTGACTGCTCCAGCTCAAAGCCCACGAGCCCCCAGGCCCCTGACCTATCAGCCGGGCGAGAACTGCCGTCGCCGGCAGATGTATTAGCCGGCTACTCCGCACGCCGCCAAGCCGCATTTGTGTTAGTGAATTGTGGGGAAATACACACAGATAACTGAGCCATGGGGGGGACAAACCCCGAATTTCCCACGAGTAACCCATTTTACATTTCCCATATTGTCCATTTTCTGGGTGCCCCGGCTCGCGGATACCGTTCTTCCCTCCTGTAACACGCCGATACATGCAGACATGGCCGTGGCCGCTGTAATGCACATCCAGCCCGCGATGAGATTTTGCCGGCCAAGAAGATGAGCGCATCAACAAACGAGGGCGGCAGCACTGCCGCTTTGACCACGGCCGCCGACCGCCACTCGTCCGACGAGGACGAGAGCTTCTCCAGAAAACGCATGCGCGTGTCACGGGCCTGCGATTCGTGCCGTCGCCGCAAAGAGCGCTGCGACGGCGTGCAGCCGGCGTGTGGGCGTTGCACGGCAGCCGACCGGCCGTGCTCCTACAACCCCTACCGGAAGCGAGGACTGCCGACCGGATATGTCAAAGGCACCGAGATACTGCTCGGCCTGTTGATTCACAGCTTTGACGACGCCGAGGACCTGATGCTGGCAGTCCTCGGCCGGCAGCAGGACAGCTCCAGGCCCCGGCTTGTATCGACGACGGCCCCATCCACAGCCTCCCTGCTGGACAGATGGAGGAATAGTGCGGCACTGAAGCAACTGCAGAAGGCCCTGGTGGCTGCCGATGCCGACGAGGACGAGGAGTCGTACATTCAAAATCTGAATGGCAAACTTACATCCGCTTTCAATGGACTCCCACGGCGCGACACTGCCGTTGTGGAGGGCACCACGCCCCCCGAGTCAAACCCACCAGATGACTACCCCATGGCAGACCCAACACCACTATCTTCCACTGTTGCAACTGAGCCGCCGCTACCAAGTCTTCCCGTGCATGTAGCAGTTTCCTCTCCATCCGACACCCACTCCCCGTACCCTCGCCTCCCCCCACACTGGTCCTTACTTGTCGACATCTACCTGTCACAGACGCATTCCTGGTTACCCATCATCCAAAAACATGCATTACTTCGATCCGCAAACTTGCTGTCAAGCCATGACGGAAGCGACTGGGGGGTTGGGAGTGCAGACCACCCTGGCCCCGGGGACGTTGCCTCTCTGTGGGCATCACTAGCATTGTCGTCTTTACAGCTGGACACGGTCAAGAAATCCGGAGCAGCCTTCACTCACGACTTTCACAATGTTGATGTCGATGCCGACCATATTTATTCTGTCGCTAGGGAAGCTGCCCTGAAACAGCATTCTGCCTTGAGTGCAGGATACGTTCATGCCTTCCTAGTCCTTTCGTTGGTGGAGCAGGCCCGAGGAGACTGGCCGGAAGCATGGCTCTGGGTGGGCAGGGCCGTGTACACGGCGACTATACTTGGGATTGTGCCACCGCGTGATGATACTGATCCAAAGCCGCTGGACAACTCTGAGAAGAAACTCTTTGTTGGCTGCTTCGTGCTCGACACACTTCTGGCCGTGAAGCTCGGGCACCGGCCATACCTGAACAGCAAAGACTTGGAGCTGGTCGGTGACGCAACGGCGAATGACCTCGAGGAGTGGGAGACTTGGCGGATGGTCTACAAGCCCAGCTCAAGGACCAACTCGACGGGCACTGGTGCATCTGGAGGCCCAGGCAGGGCACTGAGTGCGTTCAACCGGCTAGCCAGTCTAGCAGGAAGACTGAACCAGTTGCACGCCATACCAAACAGCAAACCATTACCGGCCGACAAGTTCACAGAGCTGCTTGACTTGGAAAAGCAGAACCGCGAAGCCTTGTCAGCGTTGGACTCGATTGTAGGCGGTACACGAGGACCTGCCACGGACCAGACCGGCACGTCGCCTCATCTCATGCACCTGCGGATAGCAACGGCCGTCAGCTACCTGGCCATCAAGGCAAGGATAGCCAAAGCCACGCCATACGTCAACATGGGACCCGTCCCGCCAAACCTGCAAAGCATCTTTGACTTTCTGTCTTCCACACCACGACACTCGCCCTTTTTTGGGCCCGGATGGCTTCCCCCGACGACCTCTATATTGTTTGGTCTACTGGACACGGCTGGACTGTCCACGCCAGAATGCCCGCTGCGGCCGGTGCCCTTGGACGGTTCTGTCGGCATCGCTGCCGTGAACACGGACAACACCGCCGCAGCTTCCACGACACTCGACGAGGACCACCAGCTGCTAGAGTCTCTCATGTCGCTGCACGCGGACAACCGCGTGCGTGGACCCAGGCCACCGATCGGCAGTGCTGGCCAAGAGCTCCACGGGACGCTGCCACAAGGAAGCGCAGACGGCACGGGACAGAGCCTCACGATACCCAGCCAATCGCACCTGGCAGTAGACTATGACAGCGCTGGCGATCGCGGGGCGGCACAGCCCGTGCCTGGAAACGACAATACCCTGAACGCCGGTGACGGCTCCATCATTGCCGTGTCGCCCGCCAACACGGCAGGCAGCAATGGCCTGTTCAACCAACTGTCGCTGCTCGACTCTGCCGACTGGTAAGTAACCTTGTTTCTGTTTCAGGGTGGACGACTCTAACATGTGCAGGCACGCCAGCTCGTCAGACTTTATGGAGCACCTCGGCCTGTCCAGGGAGGGTTCTTTTCTCGATTTCAATGCATTATTTTCGTCAACCTAGATAGATAGTGTCTGGTAAAGAGGTCATGAATATGATTGCTTAGTTCTATCCTCGAGGGTGAATAAATGTTGCTTAGTTCTATCGTCGGGGGTCGTTGCGGTATTCTCCCAATCGTTCACGATCAGTACTCCTTGACCTTCATATGCTTGGCCGCATACTCCAGCGCCGCCGTGTACCCGTACACCCCCATCCCGCACACCACCGCCGCCGCCTTGTCCTGGAAATAGCTCTGGTGCCGGAACGCCTCCCGCGCGTGCACATTCGTAATGTGCAGCTCCACAAACGGAATGTCCACCCCGAGCAGCGCGTCGCGGATGGCCACGCTCGTGTGCGTAAACGCCCCGGGGTTGATAATGATTGCATTGACTCGCTGCAGCCGCGCCTCGTGGATCCGGTCGATCACGGCGCCCTCCCAGTTGGACTGGAACGCGTCCAGCGAGACGCCGAGACCGGACGCCTGCGCAGAGGCAGCGTCGGTGACGTCCTTGAGCGTGGTGCTGCCGTACATTTCCGGCTCGCGCGTGCCCAAGAGGTTGAGGTTTGGGCCGTTGATGAGTAGAATTTTGCGAGTCATGGCGTTGGAGGTAAGGTGTACTTTTTGGTTAATGGTTCGTCGATTGTTGATGGTTCCTTCTAATAACCGTCACCGGGCAAGCGTTTACCCTGGTTTTGTAATCGGGGATAGCTGGCGTCCCCGCTTGGGGGAAGCTCAATGTTGCGAAAACGGAGACGACTCTCGTCAAGTGTCTAAACACAATTCGCCCTGCTTCTTGTGAGACTTTCGGTTACCGTTTCAGGCTTCTCGGATTTTGGCAATTTTCCGCTGTCCACGGCAATTGAACTTTTAACTGGCAGACTGGCGTCGGGTCCTGTTCTCCTTTAATAAGCACTTGCTGTACAAGAATAACCCCATAGAATCTTGCAAACCGAAAAATCAAAGAGCGCCATGATCAAGCAAACTTGAACCAGCTCTTTCTGTATTTATTTTTCTGTAAGATTCGTCAAGCCCCAACGCACCGTATGTGGATACAGCCAACTTTGGAAGAATAGAAAAAGAGCCAAAAGGTGAAGAAATTGTTTACGAGGAAGAACATGACCAACTTTAGAAAAATATTAACATAAAAAGCAAAGGCACCAGAGCTTGGTATTGAAATTGGGTTGCCACAAAAAGAAAACACTAAAACTGACAGCCAACAAAACATTCGACAAAAAACATGGGGCGGATGGATACTCACGGAAGAGCGTCGGAGCCGGTGAACCATGGGGTAGACCCTGACGTCGAGATGCGGAGAAAACCTAATCACGAATAAGAAAGCAGCATCCACGGCACGGCCCTGGTCCAAGAAGAAACCGAGGAAGAACAGACCCCAGGGTGCCAAGGCTTACCCCAGGAAAGTCGAACTGAGGGGGAAGGGAACCGAAATTACATCTTCCCATGTCGATCAATGGGGAGAGACTTCTTGCTGAAAGCACCACGGACAAATGTCACGATTGGCTGGAAAAGATTTCTCCGCCATGGCCGTCTTCCCCAGACCAAGGCTGCAACTGCCCCAAGCTCTTCCTAACCTCGTAGGGCTTGAGCTGCATGGATTCTTGTTTGACGAGGACGAAAGAGGGCAGGCCAAGACGACAAGACGACAACATGGAGAAGTACAAACATTGCCAAAAAAGTAAACAGCAAGGGTGCACATCCGACCGACAAAAAATTACCCGTAAAATGCCAAGTGAGCCGACATGCCCAGCGCATGGCGAGCTGCCAAATGATTCCCCGCAGCGGAGGCGGCGCCGGAGCAATGACCGGGCCAGGAACGCCGATGGAGCCATGGCGCTGTTAGTGCAGTCCCGTTTGGGGCTAGCGGCACGTCGTTTCAGGGAAGAGCCCTACGACGCGGGGAAGAATTAGCGGCCCATGTCTCTGTTATCAGCAGTCAAGTTGCATGGCAAAGTTAAAAATTAAACAAAGAAACCTTACAGTGAACCATTGCAAGGATGCATTGTCACATTGCATCTGGCAGTCAGCCGAGATCAATGAAGCCCCCCGGCAGTGTCCCGGCCGTCGTTCCGGACCATCCTGGGCGGTTCCCGTGGCTAATAGTCCCCTGATATTTGCCGTCGGCACAATACATTCCCAACTCTTATCTTGGGAGCAACAAAACCACACGCCATACCTGGCATGCCCGTACACACGTCTCCAAATACCCCTCTTTTGCAGCAACATGAAGCTCATCTTATCCCAACCTCTTTATCGCCAAAGTGACGTAATTCGTCCGGAGTCACGCCAGAGCTCGCCAACCTTGGCTGACCCTGCCTTAGCGCCCCAATGGCAAGCTGTGCCGTGAGGAGAGCTCTCCGCGACTGCCTCCGGGAGGTAGCTTGGGTAGCTGCGGGCAGCTGGCGAAGCTCACGAGCTGCTCGCCCTCCGTCCGGCCAGCGTCTCTGCCATCGGGGTATTTAGTTCCCGCTCTCGTCCTGTCGACGTTGCCTCTGCTCCTAGTCGTTTAAACCACCAACAAACTCTATTTGCCAATTGGTTTTGGCTTTCTCCCAATCTTTTCCACACGTCCCAGAGCAATAATACCCCTTGAGGCACTGCACTCACACCGTCGCCATGGGGTCCTACGGCTCACCCCGTAACAACCCTCTGCGTCTTGTGACAGTCCTGCTGTCCAGTCTCCTCGCCATGGCCGCCACGACTTTTGCAGACGAGCACCAGCTCTTCTACGGCGCTCCCGCGACCATCTGGGAGGACTCACTCCCCATTGGAAACGGCCGTCTGGGCGCCATGGTCCGCGGCACCACCAACAAGGAGCGCTTCTACATGAACGAGGACTCTGTGTGGTACGGCGGTCCCCAGAAGCGCGTCAACCCCAAGGCCAAGGCTGCGCTGCCCAAGGTGCGCGAGCTCATCGACAAGGGCGACTTTGCCACAGCCCAAAAGGTCATGCTCAACGACATGATCGGCACCCCGTACGGCCTGCGCCACTACCAACCCCTCGGCGACGTGTACTTTATTTTCGGCCATGGAAAGGACCTCGTCGACAACAGCACCAGCGGCACCGTCGGACCCAACGGCACCTACGACGCTCCGTTTGAATACACCGGCGTCGACAACTACCGCCGCGGCCTCGACCTGAGCACCGGCATCACCACCGTGTCCTACGACTACGAGGGCACCCACTACGAGCGCGAGGCGTTTGCCAGCACTGGCGGCGACGAGGTGATTGTGGCCCGGATCAGCGGCAGCAAGCCGTTTGCGTTTAGTGTCCAGCTGAACCGCAACTACGACCTCGGCTACAGCGCCGCCATGGACCAGCGCGTCGACACGCAGACGTTCTTCTACAACGGCCAGGTCATTGGCGGCGGCCTCGGCGGCAAGACGGCTGTCGAGTTCGCCCTGGGCGACAAGGTCGTGGTCGAGCCGGGCACCGAGGCCATTGTCGACTCGGTCGGCGCCAACATCAACGTCAATGTCACCAGCGAGGCCGGCGGCAGCGTCCTCGTCCTGATTGCCGGCGAGACGACGTACCGCAACGAAGACGCCGACAAGGCCGTGCAGGCCCGTCTGGACGCGGCGGCCGGCAAGTCGTACGCAGACCTCAAGGGCCCCCACATCAAAAAGTTCCAGTCGCTCTACAACCGGGTGACCCTGACGCTGCCCGAGAGCGCCGCCAACGCGTCCAGCACGGCAACCGACCGCAGACTGGCGGCGGTCAAGACAAACAAGAAGCCCGACACGGGCCTGCAGGCGCTGCTGTTCCACATGGGGCGCTACATGCTCATCAGCTCGGGCCTGTCGGGCCTGCCGCCCAACCTGCAGGGCATCTGGAACCGCGACTACTTCCCGCCCTGGGGCTCGCAGTACACGGTCAACATCAACATCCAGATGAACTACTGGCCGGCCGAGGTGACCAACCTGGGCGAGCTGCACACGGGCCTGTTTGACTTTCTCGAGATTGTGGCCAAGGACGGCGAGTACACGGCACGCGAAATGTACGGCTGCCGCGGCTGGGTCATGCACCACAACACGGACATCTGGGGCAACACGCAGCCCCAGAGCACCGTCATCACGGCGACGCCGTGGATGCTGTCGGGCGCCTGGTTCATGAACCACGTCTGGGAGCACTACCTCTACAGCCGCAACCTGACCTTCCTCGAGCGCTACTACCCGCTCATGACCGGCTCCGCCCTCTTCTTCCAGGACTACATGGTCGAGCGCAACGGCGTCCTCGTGACCAGCCCCAGCGTCTCGCCCGAGAACAACTTTATCGAGCCGGGAACCAAGAACTCGCCCGTGGCCGTGTGCGAGTCGTCGGCGATTGACGCGCAGATCATGACGGCGCTGTTCCGCGCCGTCGTGGACGCCGGCAAGCTGCTGGGCAAGGACACGGCGTCGTTCCAGGCGACGCTCGACAAGCTGCCGACGCCCAAGATTGGCAAGTACGGCCAGATCATGGAGTGGAACGAGGACTATGCCGAGTACGAGATCGGCCACCGCCACATCTCGCCGCTCTGGGGCATGTACCCGGGCAACACGTTCAACGAGCCCTACTCGGCGGGCCAGATCAAGAGCAACGGCGGCAGGGTCCCCACCGCCAAGGAGCTGCAGGCCGGCGCCGCCGCCACGCTCGAGCGCCGCCTCACCCACGGCGGCGGCGGCACCAGCTGGAGCGAGACCTGGATCATGGCCCAGTACGCGCGCCTGCACAACGCCACCGGCTTCGCCGCCATGGTCGACCGCGTGTTGGAGGGCGCCACCAACAGCATGTTTACAATGTACGCGCCCTTTCAGATCGACGGCACGTTTGGCTACACGGCGGCCGTGGCCGAGGCGCTGCTGCAGAGCAACTTTGACGGCGAGACGATCGACCTGCTGCCGACGCTGCCGGCGGCCTGGGAGGCGGGCGGCAGCATCACGGGCCTGCGGGCGCGCGGCGGCGTCGAGGTGACGGCGCTGAGCTGGAAGGGCGGCAAGCTGGCCGAGGCGGTGCTGGTGTCGAACCTGACGGAGCCGCAGACGCGGACGGTGCGGATTCCCAAGCAGCGGCTGTCGAGCGGCAACGGCACCAAGCAGGTGGAGCTGAAGCCGGGTGTTCCCGTCAAGCTGGACGGGTCGTGGTGATAATGTGCACTCGTATATAATTTGATCCGTAATTACAATACAACCGAGACGACCTCGAAAGTGCAGTTATTTGTGACATTTAATCTAGCATACACATCACGGACCCAGGTAGAACCCAGTCGACGCGTTGTCGAAAAACGTCCGGTCCATCATCTGCAGGTTAAAGTCTGTCTGCGTCAGGAACGCCTGCAGAGACGGCTCTGCCAGCGCCATCTCGGCCGTCATAAAGGGCGTCGTGTAAGACGCGCCGAACGCAGGGTAGACAGCAGGGACTGCCATTTCTCTATAACTCGTCGTGCTCGCACCGTCCCTACCCCGGTCGAGTCCTCTCATGTTCTCCTTGAGGTATGAAATGTGCAGGCAAAACTCATTCGCTGCTGGGCTGCCGCTTCGCTTCAGTTCCGACAAGAGCTCCGTGGCGTGCTCAAAGTCTTGGCCGTCTTGCACAGACGACGGCCCGTTGAGAAGTGACGACAAGGCCAGTATAGTCGCCGTCGAAAAGAGGTACTGCGTGTGCAGATAGTCGAAAGCCGTAAACGCACCGTCCACCCACGCCTCCATGAGCAGCCGGTAAGTGTGCTTGGCACAGCGTATGCACGCTCCGGCAAGAGCTTGCACGTTTTCGGGCATTTGAGGTTCAGAACTGGCCGAGGGGTTCTGCCATGCATCTTTGTACGTGCCGAGGGCGTAGAGAAGGACAGGTCTCGTGGCGACAACGACAGACTGCAGGTTAGACGAGGCTATTGCGGAACTCACAATACAGCTCACAATACACACCTGGTTGAATGCTAGATGCAGTGACCGAGTCCGTTCCGGTGTCGGCTGTGACGAACTGCTCTGCCGGTCCAGCTGAAGAAAGTCGGGCAGGTTGTGCACCCACCCCTGGAGGTCTTTCAATGCCTGCTGCACCCGGTACGAGAACGGCTCCTCCTGTGAGCTGCGGCCGTACAGCGACTTTGTCACCCGTGCCGCCATCTTGGTCAGGCTGATGCGTGCTCGCAGGTACTCGGCGTCGGTAAAGTAGTCTCCTCCCCAGGCGGGCGAGCCGCAGTCCGACGGCAGGTCGACATGGATCCGGTCGTCCTCAATGGCGGCCGGCTGGCCCAGGCTCGTCGACAGCTGCCGGTCAAACTCGTAGGCAGACCACCACAGGCGGCGCCGCTGTTCGCGCACAAGGCGGTCGCCCAGCTGCGTCTCGGGTATCTCGAGGTGCAGGCCAATGACGGCAGCGTGGCGCACAGCATAGCCGGCGAGGCAGTAGGCCGTGCGCCGACGATTCGCAGACAGCGAGTACATTGACTTTTTTATTAGTAAAGAAACAACATTCTCCCAGCCCGCTGCTCTGCCACTACTCACCATCAGCAGAAACGTCTCTACCTGGTCCATGGCCGGCCGCTCCTGCAGAATGTGCAGCATCTGGCTGGCCCGGGAAAAGTACGCCAGGCCCGGAAAGGTCTGCTCTGGAGAGGCCATGCGTGTCGAGTACACCTCCCCCAGAGCCAGCAGCGCCCACACCTTGGAGCTCGCAATGGCCCCCGTGCTGCTCTCGCTCGGGTCGGCCAAGAGCTTCTCGAGGCTTTCGAGCGCGGCACTGTGCGACACAATGCAGTACCGCCCCGCGACCGTCCTCAGGGCTGCCATCATGAGGAACCGTGCCCGCTCCGGCGACGGCAGGGGACAGTACGACGCGGCCAATGCGCGGATGGCCTCGTCGGAGGGGTACGCCGTGCGCGGCAAGTGGTTCAGCTGCGTGCCCGACAGCGTCTGCCGGAACCGCGTCATAAAGGCCGACTCGGCCGCCTCGCCAATGAGGATCGGGTCATTGGACGTGCTGACGTTGAGGAACCACGGGCGGTCGTCAAAGAGGGGGTTGCGAGTTGGGCCATTGTCACGGAGGGTGACATTCTGGCCACCGGCTGGCAGAGGGCCAGTATTGGCCGACGGAGCTGCTCCACTGGCCGCTCCACTGGCCGCTTCGGCGGCATCCTCGGCGGGGCGAACACGGCGGGACTGGGTCTCGGCATCGGCCACTTGGCCGGCACGCCGAAGGCGCTCGTTTTCGGCCAGCAATTCGTCAATGTATCTAGAAAGTCAGATTGGGTCTCGTAATCAAACTGTGGACATACTTTTGACTGATTTTCACGAGTCGGTCCCGGTCTGGATATGTGCAGTCTTCAGAATGACCCGAGCGAGCACAGGCCCGACATGGCTGGCCGCCGGGACACTTGACTTTCCGCGAGTGACATCTTCGGCATCTTGAATTGTTAGCAGTCGGAAGTGGCTGACCAAACAGGGCAACTCACGCTGTGGGCTTCAATTTGGCCTTGGACACCCTCGGACTCGACAGCCGAGAGCTGGCTGCTCCTGCCGAACTTGTGCTCCCGGCCATTTGTAATGTGTGACTCTTTTGACGCAATGGGAAAAAGTAGGTAATTCGAGATCTGGAATAAGCAGTTGTTTAATGGGTCTCTCGGCCAGATGGCAAAGACGCCGAAGACGAAGAGGCAAAGCAGGCCCACTTGTATGACTGGCAATAAAAACTTGATGGTGGATGCTATTGGCCAACCAATCTAATACAGTGGACAAGAAAATAAAATATTTAGTTTTGTAATTAATTTAATTCTTCACTTCGGCAAGACGTTCCCTTCGCCGAGAGAGACCATCCGACACCGGGAATACTGGAACGGGCGTGCTGCAAGATTTTAACGAAATGAAGTCATTCAAAAGGACCTTGTCTCCCTTCTTTCTGTGATTTGAAAGGAGTTGCAGATCATTCGCCTGTCATGTTTCCCGAGACCGAGAAAAAAGAGACTCCGTGTCCACCAACCATCATGTCGTCCCCGGAAGAGTCGTCGTCCGACGAGACAGCAGTCGACGAGACGGCAGTCGACGAGGAGCGCGCTGCTCCACCGCCTCCGGCATATGGAAATATGAAGGCGTGGCGCAAGAATGTCATCCTGTTCGTCGTGAGCTGGGCCACGCTGGTCATCACCCTGTCGAGCACGTCGCTCCTATCTGCGACCCCCGAGATCTCTGTCGAGTTCAACACGACCGTCGAGATCCTGAACGTCACCAATGCAGTCGTCCTGGTCGCAATGGGGGCGTCGTCGCTGATATGGGTGCCGCTGGGACGCATCATTGGCCGCAGAAACGCATACAACTCGGCGCTGTTCTTTTCCTTTGCCTGCTCGATTGGCGCGGCCGTGGCTCCGAACATGGCGACGTTTACCGCCATGAGGCTGCTTGCGGGGTTTACGGGCACCTACTTTATGGTGGCAGGGCAGACGATCATTGCCGACATTTTTGAGCCGGCAAGTTACTAGTCCGCGGTGCACTTGTTGAGACGTTTACTGACAGTGTGTCAGGTTGTTCGCGGCAGAGCAACTGGCTTCTTCATGGTTGGCACAGTGGCTGGTCCGGCAGTCGGTGAGTCCGAAACCCGGAAACGACAGCCGAGATGGAAAGCTAACAGCGCAGGCCCGTGCATGGGTGGCATCATTGTCACGTTTAGCAGTTGGCGGGTGATTTACTGGGTGCAGGTGGGAATGGCTGGGCTTACATTCGTCTTGTCCTTTTTGCTCGTCCCCGATATCCCCAATTCGGTCAAGCAGAGCTATTCAAACAAAAGCCAGGGCACATCATCGCCTCGCGACATTCTCAGTTTATTCAACCCCTGGAGAGCTTTCAAGCAGTTGAAAAACCCCAACATCTTCCTCTCGGTAAGTCTAGGCCCTCGGGCAGCAACTTTTCGTATTCTTGCTGACCTGATAGTTCCTTACCTGTGGCTTCCTCGCATCTACCCACTATAGCCTTCTCACATCTGTGCGCCATATAGTCAATCCCCGGTTCCACCTCAAGACGCCTCTTGTCAGCGGACTGTTCTACATCTCTCCAGGCGTTGGCTTCCTGGTGGGAAGTGTCGTCGGCGGACGCTTGTCCGACAGGACAGTCAAGCGATACATTGAGAAGCGGAATGGGCTGCGGCTGCCGAAAGACCGGCTTAATAGTGGCCTCTCTGGACTGTTTGTCGTTCTTCCAATCTCGACGATGCTGTACGGCTGGAGTCTTGACAGGGGCTTTGGCGGTCTGCCGCTGCCTACCATTGCCGCATTTTTCATGGGCGCCGGTGTGATGGGGACCTTTAACTCGATCAACACGTATGCAGCTGGTAAGTCGATTGTGTGACCTTTTATTTCCAAAGTCGCACTGACACATTACAGAGGTTGTCCCTGGCGAGCGTTCGGAAGTTGTCTGCAGCAAGTATCTTGTGCAGTACATGTTCTCGGCCGGAAGCAGTGCCGCAATCGTCCCCATGATCAACGCCATGGGCACTGGTGCATCATTCAGTATCAGTACGTTTTGTTTATCGGCCCTAAAAAATGGTGTTGGAAAGCTAACCGAGCCGCAGTTACCGGTCTTCAGGTCGCGGGCGGCATACTCATCTTAATAGTCGCCAAACCCGAAGTCTACCAAAAGTGGCTCTCCAAACGGAAAGGGGATGAGATCACAGACGAGAAAACTGTTCAGTAGTCTCGCAAGGCGCAGCAATTATAGACAGCTTATATAGACATGGATTGGAAAAGGATAGACAGGGCATAGAATGGAACACGGCATAGACGGGGTGAGAGAGAACATGATACCCAGCTAATAGAATTTTAGACTTTAAATATACACTGCTTGTTTACAATCTCCATGCAGAAATGTTGCCTTCAAACTTCCAGCTGCTCTTGTAGTCTGACTTGAGCTCCTTGTCCAGCAAAAGAGCCCGGAGTATCTCAATGGGCATCATGTTCGCCTTGAGAACATGGTCGTGGAACTCTTTTTCGTCGTACCGGCCGCTCTCGAGCGCCTCCTCTCGAAGGGACCACAGCTGGAGAGCGCCCAGGAAATACCTGGCCTGGTACAGCGGGCCGTAGTCGCCATTGAACGACCGCCGCACCTCGCCCTCGGCCGTCGCCCGCTCGTGGCCCACCATGTCCACCAGCAGATCGATGCACTCCTGCGGCGACAGCTGGCCCAGGTGGAACTTGAGCGAGAACAGGATCCGCGCGCACCGGTGCATCCGCCAGAACAGAGTCCCGACCCGGTCTTGCGGCTCGATGAAAAAGTCGCCGCGCTCCCACAGCAGCAGCTCCCAGTACATGGCCCAGCCCTCGACATAGAACGGCGTCTCAAACATGCGCCGGTACGGCCGGTGCCGGTCGGCCATGAACAGCTGCAGGTGGTGTCCGGGGATCATCTCGTGAAAGGCCGTCGCCCTGGACAGGTGCCGCGCGTTGCCGCGCATGCTCATCATCTTGGCCTCGTGGTCCATGCTGTTGGTCGGATAGGACACGATAATGGACGGTCCGCCGAGGAAGTAGGGGTTGGTCTTTTGGTACTCGGGCGGCATCATAAACATGCGCCACGTCTCTTTTGCCACGGGAGGCACAGTCACGAGATTGTTCTTCTTGACGTAGTTGCAGCCTTCGTCGACCAAGTCCTTGACGACCTGGGTCTGCTTGCCCGGCTCGTCCCACAGGTTCATGACATGGTCCAGAGCGGCCTTCCAGTCGTCACCAAAGCCCAGCTCGCTGGACGCCCGCTTCATCTCCTTTTCGCACCAGGCAAACTTGCGCATCGCAATCTTGAGCAGCTCTTCGGGGGTGTACGGGATGACCTCCGCTTCAAGTTCGACAAGCAGACCATCCCGGCCAATCGGCAGACCGACAATGGCGTCTTCCTCTCCGGGCCTGATTCCGACGAGAGTCGTCCGGACAAGCGGAACAAGGTCCTCCTCGAGAGCCTTGTCCAGTGCCTTGTATGGAGCCTGAGCCCACCAGTCAAACATTGGGTCGTAGCCGCTAAAGAATGACACAAACTCGGCGAGATGTGTCCGCAGCTCATCGAGCGCCTTGGCGGCTCGAAAGGCCGAGTTCTTGTCAATGGTCTTTGAGCTCAGACTCCCCGACTTGATGCTGCTGGCTGTCTTGAGGGCATCGGCTTTGGCGGCATCCATGACCTGCGCCACCCTTTGCGGCTGGCAGTCCTTGAGCGAGACGGTCTGTCGAGCCTCGCACAAGTCTACCAGCGGTGTGGTGAACGCCAGCACCGGGCTCATCTTGTGGTTGCGGACTTTATCAAGCTTGAGTCGGCGCTGGCTGCGTTGGAGGTAGTTCTTGAGCAGCAGATAGTCGACCTTCTGGTTCTGGTCGTACGCCTCAAAGGGCGCCTCGCCCAGGCTCTTCAGCTCGCTTCCGTAAAAGTCGAGCAGCCTTGCCGATCTTTTGGCCGAGAAGCTGACCTTCCAGAACTGCTCCAGATCCTTCTCATCGGCACTGACCCGGACGATACGGTCCTGGATATCTTCCGGCCGCCGGCCGCCGGACTTGGGCCGGACGGCACAGGGGGGGTGTTCGTGTTCGACCTCTGTCCAGTCCATGGTAGCTGCCTGGCTGAGAAATATGTAACAACCGGCGCAACGTTTGATGAGTCGGTTCTTCTTCCGGAAGGTTGTTGAGAGGTAAATAGGTACTGTGCGTGTAGTGGTAGTACCACTGATAGCCGGGGGCTTATCTCGCCACACAAGGCGGGGACCTGTCCCAGCCAATAATGTGATCCGCTGCGTGTGAGCGTGTGAGATACGGTCCTACAGCTCTTTCCAGAAGAAGAAGGTGGCCAGCGGCATCTGCAGCCACGAGAGCTTGCCAGCGATTTATTGACAAGCTTCTCGGGCCGTGTGTGGGTCAGACGCAAGGATATTTGTAGTCACTGAAAGTATCTGGCCAGTCCAGGGAGATATCTCATTCGAATTGATTCAAATTGGTATTTCCAAAACTATACAGGTGTATCTATGCTATCTAATAATATGCAATGCCCTAAAACAATGGACAAGGTTAGAAAAACAAATGTTTCTCTCTTTTTTTTTTCCTTTTTTTTTCTTTTCTCAATAGTCTCCTAAAACTTGCGCGCCAGTTTTGACCATGACCGGATCTTGGCGCCGAAAAAGTACAGCACGTAGACCAGCGCCACGAGTCCAAAGGACACAAAGCCCAGCACGGCCATGGCCCATTTCGAGCTCATGCGGTCAAACATGACAATGCCAATGTGCGCACAGCCGGCGGCAATGGCAAACGACGGGATCAGGAACGCCGCCACGGCCGAGGCCGCCACGTTGGTGTACGTGTCCGTAATGTAGCACACCATGGACATGTACAGCAGCGGGTCCGCGAAGCCCAGCACGGCGCCCGCCACGACGGGCGACCAGTACGACGTGTTGCCGTCGCACGTGAACGCGAACCACAGCAGCGACATGGGGAAGAACCAGACAAAGACGAGCGACGTGAGGAAGCGCGCCTCGGGCCGGAGGCGGCCGTGGCGCTCGCGGTCGCGCTTGAAGAGGTAGGTCTGGACGGGCACAAAGGCAAACATGACGGCGACGCCGACGACAAAGTTGAGGTACGTCAGGTCGGCGCCAATGTAGGACAGGCCATTGTTGACGACAAAGACGTCAAAGACGCCGTCCAGGTACAGAAACAGCAGGCCGTAGGCGAAGCCGTTGTAGATGGCCAAGAATGTGACGATGGGCTCGGTGACCATGATGCGCATGGCCATGGTGGTGACGAAGCGCATCTCGCGCAAGACATTAATGTGCTCTTCGGCCGTGCCGATCTCCTCGGCGTCGGCGACCTGGTGGTGCTTGACGGCGTTCTTGATGACGATCCGGGGGAGCGTCTCTGGGACGAAGCAGAGGAAGAGCGAGAAGGCGCCTCCGATGATGACACTGGTCCGTTAGAGCTGAACATGAGGACGATGGCAAAAAAGAAAAGAAAAGAAAAGAAAATGAAAATGAAAAAGAAAAAGAAAAAGAAAAAGAAAAAGTAATAATAAACGCAAACGTGTGGGTTCTTGTGCTTGAACATAAAAAAATTTAAAGCATATTACTCACTTGATCCAGAAGATCCAGTTCAACCCCATGTGCGGGTTGTCTGCAATCCATTCGCCAACCGGCGAGCCAAGACTGGGGCCAATGTTGGCGGCCGCGACAAACATGGCCAGGGGCTGGCCGGCGCCGTCCGAGTCGCCAAACATGTCGGCAATGGTGCCGGCGACGTTGGAGAGGGCGGTACTGCCGGCGGCACCGCAGAGGAACTGGAAGATGATGAGCATGGGCAGGTTCAGGGCGAGGGCGGTGCCGATGTTGAGGATGGCGTAGATGAGGATGGACACGACGTAGACCCATTTACGGCCGCCGACGTCGCTGCAGAGGTGTTAGTATAAACAATGATGAGTGGAAAGGTTTGGCCGGTGTTGCTGTAGATTTCGAGACTGGATAAAGAAACAGTCGACTTTAATCGACCAAAGGGAGGCAAACAATCGATTGGAGGAGGACAAAAAACTTACGATAGGGGACCGAGGAATGCTGGACCGACTGCATTGCCGACGACAAACATGGACTGCCCGAGGGCAATCACCTGTGCCGAGCCGCCAAATTTTGCCTGGACGAGGAACTCTGCGCTGACGTACGACGTCGACGTGAGGGTGACAAAGATCTGCAGCACGCAGTAGACAATGGTAATGTACCATTTCTTGAGAGGGCTCCAGTGGATGGGGTGTGCAGCCTCGTGGCTATGGACGCGCTGCAGGGTCTCGAGGGCGCTGTCGCTCTCAATGATGCCGTTGGGCGAGTCGGCGACCGGCAAGGCCTTTTCCTTGTCGCCGATGGGGTCCAGTTTTTCCATGCTGGGTTTTTGGCGCAGAAAAAGAAATTTTCCGACTATTTTGGTTGTCGTTTTCGGCAACGTTTTTCGAGGTGTGTGCACTTGTTTGCAAAATGTCGCCAATTCGGTGTAAGCTTGCCGGGAATTAAAGCAAGTCTCGGCAAAAGCTTGGAGAAGCTCAAAAGCTGGGGAAAGGCTGGGCGCCAAGCAAATAGGAGATCGTGGGAACCGTTGGGTCGTGCCGTGGCTTGGGGGGGTCCGGCACTCGAGTAGGACGAAGGAGCAAGATGAAAGAGGAAAGAGAAAGGAAAGGCCAAGAGATCGCGGAGAGTGTGGGCCAGAGAGCTTTCTTAACTATGCCAAGAGAGAGAGACAGGGGCACAGCTGGGTACGGGTTATCGTGGTCTGTTGTCTACCTCCCGATCTGCCCAGAGCCAAGATTCCAGCTGATAGATATCCGACGTATCCGCTTGTCGTCAGCCCAGAACATCGGGCATGCCGTGTGCATATCAATAAAGACAACGGGTTGGAGAAAAAAGAAATGAGTGCGAGGCAGAGAAAGCGAGGGACGAGATACACAAAACGAGGAGCTGCCCGATAAGAACAGAAAGAAGAAGGATGCCAATGAGGGAGGCGGGAAGTAAGGATCCTGCTTGGTGGTTGCCTCTGTCAAGAGATTTTGGGCGGAGCTAACCCAAAAGTACAAGCCCACGCCGCGACAGGGTACTTTGTGGTGGACAAGAGGTGAAAGTCGGACGCGGAGAGCGGCGACTACCTCTACTTCCTGAGGTGTTTTTGAGTTTTTCTTTTGGCCAATTCAAATGCAAACACTGGGCTCAAGTGGATTAATTCCCAGTTGTTCCATGGGAGGGTTCCAGAAGGAAGATACAAGCGTGCAGAGATAGAGGCGTCGTAGATAAAACGGTCTCCGTCTGTCTGGCTGTTATGCCTGAAAAATTATACACAGTGAGAGATAGTGGCACCAGGCGGGTGGGGGGGACTATGGCCGGGAAAAGCAACTCGAAAAACACACTACGCCCGCGTTCCCTGGCCTCCCTGCTGGTGAGATTTCGTACTCGTACACTCATCGACCCAGACGGACCAATCAAGCCTGCGATGGCCAGAGATAAGAGCACGACGAGTGTGTCACGGACCAAAGGTAAAGGGGGGAGGTATCGGTGAATCCATGAAATCCCGGGTATGGCAATAAAAGTGCTCAGAACCTGCTGCTTCTGGTCTGTCATTCCCCAATCGACAATAGTCTTCTTCCGGAAACCAGCTGTGCTTCGAAGGTTTTCTACCCGGGCAGGGCCCATTCGGACTCGGGTTTGGTTGTACCCGACACGCGAAGAACAAGGCACTACTGGGTACACGAATTCCGTACTACTCGCCCAGTCTTGCCAATCCCGAGAAAAGGATTGGTGAGCGTTATTACTCCGGGGTTCCAGTCAGCACTGCACGTGACGGAAAGCCTGTAAAACACGTCTTTGATTTAGGATTCAATTAGGATCCAATCCTGTTCCTAGATGTTTTGTGTTTACAACCAATGCATGTCGTACGCATTTCCTGGCTCGTATAAAAACAAGTCTTGGCATTTGAGCCGCTTACAGGGAGCCGCGCATCTTGACATGTTGGCGCAGCTTGGCATTCCCACTGGTGTTGAGAAGCTTGGGGGATACCCACTAATAAATCGGCGTTGGGAATCTGTGCAGCAAACGGGAACATCCGTGTAATCTCTACAAAGTAGTATTTGTTTCCGTGGACACGCAAAGGAGCCAGGAACACTTCTGATCTCTCTTATTTTTCCATTCCACTGCAACGTCTATTTGTAACGTCTGTTGGTGACGTCTTTCTGGCTGGCCAGTTAAACTGCGACTGGCTCCTTTCTGTCCCCAACGGCTGCTTCTTTTCCATCTGCAGCGAGCTCTCCAACAATTGGCTCCTTTTTGTCGGCGACATCACTATTGATTGGCTCTTTCATGTCTTCGAGAACAGGCGATGCGGGTTCAACCACGGGGTTCTTCTTGGCCTGGATCCTTTCTCTGCGCTCGAGGAGAAGAATTACGCCAATATTGACCAGGTATGCCGCGCTGATAAGAGTTGCCTGCGGCTGTTAGTTACGCACAACATTCAGACACAATTGGAATTGCACACCCAGATGTAGCCACCTTGAAAGGTCGGCGCATGCGACACCTGCCACGCCACGAGTGGCACAACCAGGCCGCTGGTCTCTGCGACGGTGTTGTACGTCGCCAGTGTGATGGACCTTGCCTCGACGTCGTCGGCAAACCCTTCAGCCGTCCAGCTGATAATGATGGGGATGAGTCCATGCGACCAGCCGATCGCAATGTAAGCAAAGAACTTGAGGCCCGTCGGAATGTTCCAGATGGCCAGCACAATGTTGGCAAACACGCAGAGCACGCCTGCAGAAACGGCAGCGTCCCATCTCTTGCCACGGATGTCGCTGTAATAAGAGTTGACCAAGGCCGACACAAGAGCGCACGCGTTTGTAATGGTCGCCATGTTGTTCACGACCGCGACTGAGTACTTGTCTGGCTGCGACTTGAGCCACAGGATGAATGGCGTGCCGCTGGCGTAGTCCATGGTGCAGAACAGCTCGAGCAGCAGGACAAACGCCCAGAACCGCCAAGTTCCCAGCACACGCTTGAACATTGTCTTGTTGAGGCCCGTCGGGGCAGCGAAGCCATCTTCCTTGAGGCGGCTGACGGCCAGTTTCTTTTCGGCGTCGGTGAGCCATCGTGACTTGGTTCGGTCGGGCATGTCGGGGAAGAAGACGATGCCAATGAAAGCGATGGGGATCGTGATGACGGCACAGATGATAAAGAGCCATCTGCCTGGGTTAGAACGAGTGAATCATATCTCAATATTTTGGGGTAACCATCTTACCTCCAACCTTGCATGCCATGGTGATTATTGAGGTTGGTGTATGCGGCAGCTTGAAGATAGCCAGCAATCATCTGTCCGAGGGGGTTGGCAATCCAAAACAATGCATTCCGTCGTCCGAGTTCTTTATGGCGGTACCATCTATCGGTGTCAGCATCTGATTATAATGACTGGGTTCCATTCGTACGTACGAGTTGACAATGTGAACAAGGCCAACGTAACAAGAAGTGGCACTGAATCCGACAAAGAAGCGCATGACGACAAGCTGGTTGTAGTTCTTGACAAAGGCGGTGCCGAGGGTGAAGAGACCCCAAAAGATTTCTGCTGCAGGGAGATAGTATTGTGCTCTGGAATTATCAGTTTGTATTGGATTTGTCTTGGTGGAATCAAACAAGCATAAGATAAGGCGCCCGAAGTTGAGAAAAAAAAAAAAAAAAAAAAAAAAAAAAAAAAAAAAAAAAAAACTTACGGGAGTTTTGTAATCAACATATTGCTGGGAATCTGGAAAACGACGTATCCAACTTGGTCTGGACGAGTTAGTAAACCTGCAAATATCGTGAATGCTGTCCAACTTACACGCTGCATTGATGTAGTTGAGTCGGTTTCCAAAGAGGTCAAGATCCTCCTTCATGCCCGAGACGTAGGCATTGGTAAGCGCCGACACGTCGAGGTATTTCGCAAAGAAGGAGAGACAACCATATGTCAGCACGAGACCGTCCAGCTTTCGAACCAGGATTCGTTCGTCTGCCGGCATGTCCTTGGGGTACCAGTGGACAAAGTCCTCGAAGCGGCGCACGAATTTCGACATGATTGCAGGCTTTCGACACAGCAGACCAGCTTCTCGTCTTCTGCACGTGGCCTACTCTTTGCGTAGAGAATACCCCATACTGAAACTGCGGAAATCTACCAAGCGAATGCATGTTTATATGTCAGGGAATCGTGCAAACATCCGCATGGTGTGCTTGGCCAGTGTCGTTACCGGAAATGCGGCTGGCAGCGCAAGAGGACCCCGACAACGGAAATTCCCTCTTCAGGAAAAAGCATGCGCAAGCATCCAATCCTACAGGATGCTGCATGCTTTCTTCTACATTATGGAGAATCAAGAGTGCAACGGTGTCTTGGCATTGTAGGGAGTCTGCAGCATCGTCAACTCGGCTATCGATAGCGCAATCCGATGCAGAGGTGTCATCAATGACGTCGTCATATACTGGGCCAATCCTGTCATCGTAAGCAAGGCTCTGCACACCCGTGACTTTAGCACGCCGCGTTTCTCCCGCTGTGACCTCTAGTACTGGAGCGATGGCTGTGACTATCTCGCAAGGCTGTCCGTGGTAGCCATTGCAGAAGGCTTGACAGGAAATATAAAACCCAAGAAATGGTAAGCAAGTTACAACATTATGGTTACCGGCTGGCTAGCAGACGGCTTCGTTTGCTAACCATGGCCACGGCATCTCGTTGCGCGCCCTGTTTACCTTCTCCTATCTGACATCAAAAGCCTCCGCAACGAATTACCACCCGTCCATCTCGAGCTTCGCTTTCCCACAACAGAGGTGATAGCCTTATGACATTCAATTGACCGAAACGAGTCGAAATCATAGCTATGCCAGTTTGTTGCCATTCCTCGTGAATGTGCAAGGCAGGTGTGAAAAGGTCCTCATACAGCTGGAGGAACTACATCAGCTTGTGGTCGAACCAACTCACACCCGAGAGCCCCGGTAAATATCGAGTGCATATCGTCCGAGTGGTTCCTCTTCGCTCTTGACTGGCCGGGCCGTTCCAATGCCGCCTCGATCACGGGCATTTCTTCCTATATTGCGAGAGTGCCGCCCGGCACAAAGCCCACAAGGCGATCCGAGACATTGCACGCAAAGTTAACGGCCTGTGTCGTAACTGCTGTTGGCCCTTGTACCGGGACAATATACATGTGCTGACACTGCCGTGGTTCGGGATGCGAGACAGGAGACCCGGTACCGGATAGCGCATATCGGAAAACTTCAATTCGGAAACACAACACGCGAGGCCGAGGCCTTTGCCATGCGCGAGGCTAACGTAGAGGCTACGACTGCAAGCACAACCGGTTGCAGGACCTTCTTTGGGCTCGTTGTCAACAGATCGAGTCAACAAACATCCGTCTATATATTTGACCGACCTGCAAACCAGAGATCGTTGATGTAGACTTTGACCCTGTGATCCTAGAAGGAATGATGCTTATTGAGAAGTAGATGCGAAAGTAAGCTTGCCCATTGATCAGTGGCCGGTTTATATGATAAAGTCCAGCATTTGGAACGCGAGCAGGAGTTCAAGTGCATTTCAAGTGCGTAATGGCAGATTTTATGGCGCCTGGGATCGGTACCTGAAGGCTAAAAATGTTTACCCTACAACGTGCAAACAGTTATGACGGAAGCTGATTAAGCATTAAAAGAGTCAAACTGACACGTAAGAGCGCGAGCTTCGGAACACCTGCAGAGTCGAGAACGGCGTGGACATGATCAAAGAGGAAAAAGTAAGTCCAAGCAAAGAAAGTCATGCCGGGTTCCCGTAAAAAGCCAACAATTGTTGAAGAATACAACCATCCAGCTGCGAATAAACAAGAACCTGGCAGCTTCTAGACGTTGAGACCGACGCGTGTATCGACTGCAAAGTTGAAGTGGTTCAGATGAAAAAAAAACTAGTGGCTAAACAGGAGGTCGAGGAAGCAAGACAGTAAAAAGTAGGCAAAAATACACTAGGATTCTATTGAGAAAACAACAGTTTCCATTGGAAGAGAAAGTCAACAGGATTCTGTCCACGTTGGGTCGCCGTTCAGATACAATATACCTTTAGATTGGGGGCCGTACTGATGAAGGATAAATAGGGGTGACAGTCGTCCCAAGTTTCTCTCTCCATTCTTTTGGCCTTAAAAGGCTGAAATGCGAAATGCTGCGCCCCGGTTGATCCTTCGGCCAAGGATCCTTCGGCCAAAATCCTTCGGCAGAGCTAACCATTGCTGGTAGCTTCCGGGACTGGTGTTGGAACACGTTCTTGTTGAAGACTAAAAAAGAAAGCAAACAAGGCAAACAAAAAACGCGCTTCGCTTTTTAGGACGTTTCACGGCGTACAAGTGCGTGGAGCCAGAGCAAGGCCGGACCTCCCGGGAAAAGGCCATTGTCCAGGAATAAAAGAACTCTTATGAAGAATTCAAGAAAAGAACGAAAAGAAAAGGCAGTACTTCTTGAAGAGGACTTCTGTAGCTTACTATTCTGCATGCATGCATATTGTGGACGATCGCGATATGAAAAAGAAAGCAATGAGCAAAATAACTTTACAAAAAGCAGTTCCCATGACAAAAGTCGCCAAGCGTGCATGGTCTGATCTAGAACCGCATGCCGCTAGCGAGGCGAAGTGGGACGAACCGCAGAAACCGCACATTCAGGATCGAGACTATTTGAAACGGGGAGAAGCAAACGAGCAAATGCGCAAAAACCACTAGGAAATAAAAGAAAACAGGGAATATGGGGAGACGAGGGATGCAGTCGACAGGGGGGATGGAAGAAATACACGAGTCGAGTACGAGAGCAAGATTAGATCCGAGTTGAGACAAAGAGGTACTTCTGTACGGCGTATGCAATAGTATTATTACAAAGTGACAAAAATACGGAGACCCTTGAAGATACAATGTACATGGTGCCAGAATATATAAGAGATGCATCGCCGTCATGATTCCCTTCCTTTGCACCATCGACTCTGCCATCGTCCCGCTATCATGGCTTCCCACAGCTCCCTGAAGCAGGCCATATGCCTCCTTGCAGTGGCAGGCCTGGCCTCGGCCTTGCCATCTGCGCCCCAGGAAACCACTACCACTTTCACGACCACACTGTACAAGAGCGATGCCGAGCCTCTCACGCTGACACTGGTGTCGACCGTGTCCAACTGGAACCTGAGCGTCTCTTCGGTCCCGGCAGCTGTGCCTCCCACTTCGAGCAGCCCATTGCCACCTGAAAGCACACCAGTTGTCGCGCCGAGCTCCCCGTCGACAGCCCCAGTCTCTTCGGTCCCAGTAGCCCCGGTGTCATCCGTCCCACAGGCTTCGACTCCGGCCGCTTCGACTCCGGCCGCTTCGACTCCGGCCGCTTCTACACCGGCCGCTTCGGTGCCCGTCTCGTCCCCTGTGGCATCGGTCCCTGTGTCGGCAACAACTACCATTTCTTCGGCCACGCCGTTTGCTTCTTCTGTCGCCCCTGTAGTCTCATCAGTTGCCACCCCCGTGGTGTCTTCGGCGACTACCCCAGCGGCATCGTCGCCAGCCACGCCTGTTGCTTCGTCAGTCACCACACCAAGCTCATCGCCAGTGTCCTCGCCAGTCGTTGCGCCATCCACGGCGCCAGTCCCGTCGTCGGCGACAACACCGGTGGTCTCATCGCCAGCAGCTTCATCGCCCGAGGCTCCCGTGTCTGCACCGGCAGCTTCGTCTGCACCGGCAGCTTCGTCTGCACCGGCAGCTTCGTCTGTACCGGTAGCTTCGTCTGCACCGGCGGCGTCTTCGCCCGTGGCATCCTCCCCAGTGGCATCGTCCTCGCCGGTCACTCCATCAACACCAGTTGCCTCTTCTGCACCGGCCGTGTCTTCTGCGACAACCCCACAGGCGTCGACGTCACCTGCGGTTGTGCCCTCGTCGGCAGTTAGTTCGTCTCCATTGGCTTCAACGATCCCATTGTCCGCAACTACGCCCACGTCTTCGACACCTGTGCCCGTGGTATCCACAGCCGTGTCGTCCTCTGCCGTTTTACCCTCACCTGTCTCGTCCGGGGCTGTATCCGCCAGTACCGCACCGGGTGTTACATCTTCCAGCATCCCTCCTGCAGTCGCGCCGTCAAGCACTTCCCCCAAGGCAGACAACTCCACGTCTATTGTCCCAACAACCTCTGATGTCAGCTCGACTATCAGCTCTGCAGTTACCTCTGCCAGCTCCGTATCCAGTTCGGATATCCCACCTCCTCTCTCCTCGTCAGCCGTGACCAGCTCAAGCAGCTCTGTATCTGGCTCGGCCATTCCTCCCCCATTGTCTTCGTCTGCAGTTACACCCACCTCGTCGGTTGTCCCGTCGCCTGTTTCGTCCATTGTTGTGCCCAGCACATCATCGGCGGCTTTGTCCTCTGCTGCTGTCACAAGCTCCTCGCCGGCGGTTAGCACTCCGGCCTCTGCACCCCAGGATGGTTCTTCTTCCCAGGACGGCTCCTCTCCGTCGCCTGCTATCACCCCAGGCCCCACCAGCAGCTCTGGTGCTGCTGCCCTCTCGCCCGAGCAAAAGACGACTGCTTCGTCTGTCTCTTCCCAGATTGCCAACCTCACCCCCATCCTCAATGCTTGGAAGGCCAACCCCGCGTCGTCGGCCGCCGACACCGAGTCGCAGGTGTCTGCCGTCAAGAACAGCATCGACTCGTTTATTTCCTCGGCTGGCGGCAGCCCTTCTTCGTCCAGCTGCACGTCGTCAAACATTCTTGATGTTTTTGTCTGCGTGTCGTCGGAGCTGAGCAGTGTCGAGTCGAGCGTGTCCTCGCAGGACACCTCTGGCGTGGACAGTGCCGTGTCGACGATATCTAGTGCGCTGTCAAGCCTGGATGAGCAGTCAGAGAGCGAGAGCAGCTCGTCGAAGCAGTCAAAAACAAGCAAAGATGACAGCTCGAGCGAGTCCGAGAGCGAGTCTGAGACGTCGAGTGCGACCAGCTCCAGCACGAGCTCGTCCCAGTCGTCTTCTTCGATCTCGTCCTCTAGCTCTTCTAGCTCCTCTAGCTCTTCTACGAGCGAGTCCTCGTCCAGCTCGTCTGCTTCCAGTTCAGTCTCTCCAGACTTCTGCGACCCAAGCAACTGTGGCGGCTCTTGCACTCTGCCGGCTGGCCCAGTAGCCATCAGTACCACGCCGGTTTACTGCGATTCCATTCCCACAAGCACACTTGCCAGCACCCCAACAATGGTTGTCAACCCAGCACTGAGCGTGGTGTCGTTGGTGGCCAGCGATGGCAAGAAGCGTCGTGGCCAGGCCTCGGCATCGAAACGCGCACTGCCAGATGATATCGACGATCCGGCCCAGTACATGGTGGACATGGTACCGAGTGTCACATGGGTTAGCCAGGAATCCATCACGTCTGGAGAGTGGCACGAGTGGAACACCGACACCGTGCAGCGCTTTGGAGTGTATCCGCTGTACGGCTGCTCGGGCGTGCTGATCATCTCAAAGCGTGGGATCTTCCTGTCCCACATCTGGGAGGCCGTGTCGAACAGTCCTGACCGGTTCCAAGAGCTATCGTTTGACGCCTTGCGCGACGGCTTCACCACTAACCTCGACGAGTTCAGCCCTCGATTCACCAAGAATGTGCAAAACCCAATCAGCACCATCTCTCGAGAGGACCTGGCCGGTGCTAAAGTGTTTGTCATTGCACCACTGCTGTCTTCGACGCCCGACCAGCTGCGGTTCCCGGGCCAGATCCATCAACTGCTCAGCAGCTTGTGCGACGAACTAGACTCGGCCACAGGCCTCACCCTGGAGTACGCCAGGAAGGGAGAAACGGTTGCAAGCGACAATTCTCAACCATGGGGCAAGGTCATTGTGGAGATGGACCCGGCCCAGTATTTCGACACGAACAACCAGCGATACGCCAGGTACCGCGTCTGGGCAGACGGACAATGGGTGGCGTACGAAGACTTCCCTGTTGGCGATGCCGGGGCAGCCCAGAAGCGCGACGACAACCCGACTTACTGCACCCGTAACCAAACATCGTCCTCGTCGTCCAGCATGTCATCCACCTCCTCCTCGCTATCGACTTTCTCAACCTCGACGCTGTCCAGCTCGTCCTCGTCGTCAGAGGCATCATCATCTTCGAGCTCGGCCTCTTCATCTTCGTCGATCAGCCCCAGCGCCACTTCCAGCCAGGCCAGCTCTACGTCTGTCTCGTCGTCGTCGTCGTCTGCTTCTTCGACAATCACCAGTTCGTCCAGCTCGGTCTTTTCTTCGTCTTCCTCGGCATCATCCTCGGCCCAGTCCACGTCTTACCCGCCTGGCTACCCCTTCTGTGTTTACCACGGTGGCCCGAACGTTGCAACTCCCGACTGCCAGTGCTCTACGACTGTCAACGGCCAGACATTCTCCACGTCGGCGTCAATTGATGGTGACAATGTCTGCGCTGGATACACTACCTACCCTGGAGATGTCCAGACATCCTCGGCGAGCCCAACCTCAAGCCAGGCGTCTTCGACTCCGGCATCGTCCACCTCGTCGTCGGCCCCCGAGCCCTCCGAGACCGAGAGCAACCACAAGGGCAGCAGCATGTGCAAGGCCTGGGCTCAAGGCCAGTGCCCTGATGCTCTCGACCGCTACAAGGACGACCGCGTCTACACCGAGTACACGTCCTACAAGAACGTCAACGTTTTTGGCGCTTGCACAGCCATCTTCAAGTGCGACAGCGACGACGACTATACAAATGCCGCCATGACGGGCGCCCAGATCAAGAAATTGTAAGCAAGCAGAGAGTGCCTGTACGTGATTACCCATGCTGACAATTAATAGCGGCAGTGACATCTTCAACGACAACGACAATGGCGGCTGTGGCTCTATATATCTCAGCAACAACTGCCACATTACCATGAACTACTGCTTCGACTGCAAAGACAAGAACGCCTAGATGTAACGTCTAAAGACCTTTCTAATCTTGCCCGTATCTATTTATTTCTGTACAAATTTTTATTTATTCTTTTGTATTTATTTCACCACTGAACAAACGTTCATCTTAAATGTAAACATGATACGAAATGTAAATACGGGGGGGAAGTTGACTTGAATTGAAAGGATGTATAAAGTTGACCAAAATCAAGTATATGAAATGTCCGTAAGAAGCTAGCGAACGGGGTGTTGTGAATGCTATGCCGGACTTTGTCTCGCCACCGACAGTGTGCTGCGCCCTAGACTGCTGAGTGGTGCCTAGCGGGGTGCTGAAACAAGAGCCACATTGCATGACGTGCCCTTTTTGTCAATAGCTGTCTCGCTGTCTCGCTGACCATCACCAACCCCTGCTTTACTACGCCCTTTAACACACGCATCATGCCTCAACCAGCACCAGACAGCGACCAGAGGATCCAGGAATACAGGAAAAAATGGAAGGCCGACTTTTTCGCCAACATGCCCCCCCAGCCGAAAGATCCCGTCACAGGCCGCCTGAACCCCTTCCCCAACCTGGCTGGCGGCTCCTATTGCGACCTCCCCATTGAAGCGCCGGACGACATTGACTTGCTGGATCTGGTCCACGAACCACCTCCCCTGACGCCGCTCGACAAGGCGTGCATAAATGGCCCCGCGTCCGCAGTCGAGGAGATGCTCCAAGGAGCCAAAAAGTATACATCTGCCGCCCTGCACCGCAGCCTCGTCGAAGCCATCAAGGCCGGAAACGTCGACACTGTCCGGGTCTTGCTCGACCACGGCGCGCCCCTGGTCCGCGACACCCCTCGTCTTCTGGCCGACAAAGCACTGGATTCCGACGACACCAAGATTGCCTTGCTCGACCTGTTCTATGCGCACGGCTGGACCCCCAACACGTGCAGCTTTTATGGCTCCGTCTTGATCGAGTCCATGTCCACCAACGTCAGAGTCCTGCGCTGGCTGCTCGCGCACGGCGCCGACCCGAACCTCGGCATGCAGCGGAGCACCAGCGACCGCCTCGGCGGGCCCGACTCGGACTCGTGCCTGGCCCTCGAGCGCGCCGCCGAGGCCGGCATCACCGAGGCCGTCGCGATGCTCCTCGAGGCCGGCGCCAGGATCGACAACGGGAACCCGCTGCACTGTGCAGCCGGCGCGTGCCCGCCAGAACGGAACCCCCTGGAGCGCCCGGTGCGGCCCACCCGAGAGTTTGACGAGTCGCGGGTGCCGGCCATGGCGCTGCTGGTCAAGGCCGGCGCCGACGTCAACAAGCGCGAGGACACTAGACACCTGACGCAGACGTATGCGATTGTGCACGCAGTGTCGGTCGGGGCAGTGGCGCGGGCAAAGTGGCTGCTGGAGCGCGGGGCGGACCCGACGCTCCCGGCCAGGGACGACTTTTACGGAAACGCCATTGAGTGTGCAGACAGGTTCGGGACGGACGAGATGAAGGAGCTGCTGCGGAAGTGGTCGAGGCCGGGGCTGCTGGCGAGTGTCTGGCACTCTCTGGCAAAGTAATGCATGAAACAGAATAACGGTGGTAAAGAAGATCCTACGAGTTATACGATGCAACAGACAGTTTGATCCAGTTAAACGTTGACCCCGATAAGATGGCCTTGCAGTTCCAAGGGCAACACCGCCGTAGTGATGCCTCAGCCAAGCGGCGACACGGTTCTCAAGACGATCGTACCATGGCTTGGAGATCACGAAAAGAGGACCTGTCGCGAGCAGATACAGCGTGAAATTGACGTATGCCGTCATCTCCCGCAAGGCCATCAACGCCTGATTCGCATGGTTGATTTTAATGACGGAAGTAAAGCAGGCGAGGACGTCAAGAAGGAGGAACCCCCCATTACACTAGAGTATATGCCGAACCACTTGCTACGAAGCTACCTTCACGGGGGTGGATGGCTATCAACAAAGATGTTTTAAAAATATTATACTGGGAAGCCTGTCGTTAACTTTACATAAACTATAATCGTTTTACCTACTATATTCATATACGCAATAGTCGAGAATAGTATAGTTTTCCATGCTGATTTAATTTAGGTGTATTATAAAGTAAATGCTACGAAGCCATAAGACGCGAGACGAAACCGCGCAGTGAGGCGATGGAGTTGGAAGCAAGAAAAAAGACACAAACTAAGCAGGCCACAGTAGGAACATTGGATTCATATCTGTCACATTCTTATCTGATTTCAATCCCTAATCATCTCATCCCGGGTCGTCCGTGTATTGTCGCTGGGGAGGAGATGTGGCGGCAACATAAATCAATTCAGACTCTGTTCCTCATCACAACCGAACCATTGCCGGGGCATCTTTGATTCCTCATCACAACCGAACCATTGCCGGGGCATCTTTGATTTTTCCCGTTTCCAGGCATTCGTCGTCGTGTCGTTCGACCAATCCACATCAGCAAAGTAAACCTGACAACATGATAGAAAAAATGACAGTCTCTCGCTTCCGCTTTCCATAAAAACATTGGGACATAAGACGCAAATAATTGTTGGCGATGTTGGACCCCGAGGCTTTGTCCTGTATCCCACAACGTTCCCAGGGCATCCGACAATTACGAAATATGCTTGACTAAACGGGCGGTCCCTCGGGATTCCGAGGGCCGTGGTAGCATCGGCCAGGACAGAAATGCTTTTTAGCTTGAGGGAACGTGTGCTTCACGTGGGACTGTGGCCCGAGAACTCGGCCCTTTTCCCGAAAGTTGCATTCGAATCTGTAGCTTATTTTAGTTTTTATCCTCGGGGGCTCTGCGCCTCCGTGCGTCCCATGAAAGTAAAGTTACGGAACGGACAGCAAGGTTGCACAGACGAATAGGATGATTATGAGCTGGAATAGGCAGGCGAAGGCTGGAATAAACGAGGCATAAAAGGATCTACCCCTGTCGCAGGGCTAGAGCTGTAGTATTGTTCAGCTCCAGGAATGGCGGCCCCCACACAACGAGCTGGTAGGGCCATTATGACATAACCAGGCAACCGAGGACATTCAAGTTTTATCAGTCACCAAAAGGACCTTTTCACGTATAACTCGTCCATACCCAAGAACCCATAGCGGCATTTGCCACTGAAAATGTATTGTCATATTCCAGCGAAATGCCGTTTATAATTTATAGCGATGGATCTATCTGTGTATAGTTTTCAATGCCAGCGAATGCTTCAATTCCGGGTACTCGTACTTTGGAGGTTCCGTTCTGACTTTTGCGCAAGTTTCACCAAGTGTAAACTGCAATTATTCACGCAGCATAGTGGCAATTGTGTACCATCTCTGCAAGGACCTTTTTCATCCTTTGGACCGGAGTCGCCAGACAGAAAAATACACGAGGAATCCTTCAGACAAAAATTAAGCTTTTACCCATCCCCGTTGGGGGCTGGTCCAAGCATCAGATAACAGAGTTGCCCAGGACAGCCGTTCGGGTTCGGCGGTGGCCTTTTTTTCTTTTGTTTTTGCCTCTTCCTTTTCCCCCCTTCCTCTTCCTCCTGGTCTTCGTCTCGTCCCAGCAGGCAGTGGCTTTCAATTCGCCATTCTGAATTCATAACCGAATCTAGAAATGGCCAGATAACCTTGAAGCTTATTCCATAGTAGAAAAAGACTAATCGTGGCCACGTTCGTCGCCGTTTGACTGCCTCCCCCACCTCCCTACGGACCTCCTCTTTCCTTGGTTGGGGTGGATTGCGGATACGATGGCTATCGAGACTTGAAACTGCCGGCCTTGTAGGGCCCTTGTCAAGCCTTAGCGGGTCCACAGACTCCACGGCATCCCAGTCGCGCCGGCCAGCCCAATCAATGTTTAGAATCGGGCGTCGTACTCCATGGAAGGCTGTCTCGGGTGCTTCTTCACAGCAGTGCCTGGCCTCGACCGACGGCGTCTACAAGCGTGCTCTCCTGTAGGATCTAGCTGCTTGGATGGTGTCTCCATTTGCTTTCTTTGTGTTTTTGGTCCTTCCTTGCAACTCAACCTTGATGAAGAGTTTCCTCCATATGTCTGCTGTTGTGATTGTTGACGGCACCCAGGCCTGCCGTGCGCCAGTCTTGTCGTATGACCCGTGCTGCATTCCCCCCTGCTGCTTCCGGGACCGCATTGCAAAAACCCCTGTCGAGACATGATGATGATGCTTTTTTAATCTTCCCAGGCTAGAGTCTGTCGTGGAGAGAAGGACCGTACAGGACCTCTGCCGCCGACTGTTCCGTAGAGATGAATTCAGTTGTCCTTGGCAGCCATATGCTTCTATATAAGACGAAGCCACTTGCTCTGACATATGCGGCAGTTGTTTGGATTCTTCTACAAGCAATCCGATAATCTGCAATGTGAGCTCCAGTGGTGAAGCTCTACCCTGCAGACTTTATTTTATTCTCTTCTTCTTTTTCTGTATACAACTTGCGGCCTGCCTAGGCACGGTTTGTTGCGGAAATGCTGTCTCTTCGCGCTGTCCTCCTGGGCGTGGCAACCATTGGGAGCTTCGCCCCTGTTGCCAATGCTTGGGAGTGGTCATGGTAAGTGGACGAGCAAAGATGGCAGACACCTGGGAGTCCTTGCCATGGACCACCTTGCTTACATCTTGTCTGCTTCATAGCTCGGCGTCTAGCCCTTGCGCTTTTGGCTGCTGCGGCAAAAACGGCACCTGCGGGTTTGGCCCCGACTACTGTGCTGCGGACAACTGTGTGACCAACTGTGACCAAAAGTCAGAGTGCAACCCTGGGTGGGCCGACGAGCAATACAGCAACAAGACCGACTGCTCCACCGGATGCTGCAACACCCGCGGCTTCTGCGGTATGTCCATGGCGTCTTCTTTCCTCATCCTCCCCGTGATGGTGTTGATAAGCTAACACGGAGGACACCCAGCTGCCACGGTGGCGTGCGAGAACGCCGCCAAGACCAACGCCGCCGTCAAGAGAGACGATGACCCAGAGTACTGCTTTGGGGATTTTAGCAATATCCTCGACCAAGATAACGACCACGACGGTGATGGGGACCCGTATGAGGTCAAAACCTACGACGACGCCTGCTTCATCCTCCCCGTCTCCAGCAACCCTGACAACGCCTATCCGTCGCGCCGCAGTCTCGTGAGCAAGTGGATCGACGCCGGCAGCCGGGTCAGAGCCGAGCCAGCCGGAGGCTTCAACGATGGCCATCCCAAGATCTGCGACGAGGACGGCGAGTGCTATGCCGTGCTCCACCCCGAGAACGACCCCGAGTATCTGAACCTCTACGCCATTGTCAATGCCACTGCCAATGTTGCCAAGCTGCAGGGCTCTGAGCTGGAGTCACACCTCCAAGCCAGGGGCCGGACAGTCAAGTTGTGCCAGCCCCAGGGCAAGTCGACCAAGGTCAAGATCAGGAATTACCCCAGCGCCAAAAAGCTCTCTGCCAAGGGCGTTGCGACCATGCTCATGGACCACCAGTCCTGCCTGACGGCGGTCCTGAGGAAGGTCGCGTGGAAGACAAAGACATTTGTTACGGAGCATGTCATGGAGGCCCAGGAGATTGCCAGGTTCCCCAACTCCATGCTGGCCGGCGTTCTCCCCAGTGGCTCTCGCGCTCCGGGGAATTCCGGCTACGGATATGTTTGGTACAACATGTTCAAGGACGGCGGCCTTATTTTCAAGTCATGGAAAAAGCTAGGCGGCACGGCTCCGCTTGGACTCAAGGGCAAAACCCCCATGGAAACCTTGACGTACGCCTGGGGATATGCGACAAAGGTCTACGACGGATACTTGGTTTTGGACGCTACCACAAACGGATACAAGACGCGGGTGAGCCTTCTTTCGTTCTTCTGGTATGCTGTGACTCTGCAATAGCTGACGTGTCTCTCTTTTTCTCCTGCGTCTTTCCAGATCTGGTCCATGTTTGAGAATATCATCAGCTCAAGTCAATGGGACGGCCTGACCGACAACCAGAAAATCGGTGCAGTCAACGGCGTAAGTCGACCTCTAATGCACTTACGAAAAAAAAGAAGAAAAAAAAAGAAAAAAAAAGAAAAAAAAAGAAAAAAAAAGAAAAAAAAAGAAAAAAAAAGAAAAAAAAAGAAAAAAAAAGAAAAAAAAAGAAAAAAAAAGAAAAAAAAAGAAAAAAAAAAGAAAAAAAAAGAAAAAAAAAGAAAAAAAAAGAAAAAACAAAAAACAAAAAACAAAAAACAAAAAACAAAAAACAAAAAAACAAAACTAACAAATTCATTCCAGATTTATGGTGCAATTGTATACATGAACACCGATGAAGTGAGTAACTTGCTGGCCACCTTTCGACACTTTTTATTCTTGCTAACAACTTTCAAAGGCGCAAGCGGCCTTCAAGTTTACGTACACCAACATGAAGGCAGCCTACGCCCAGATTGACACGCTTGCCGCGGATACATCCAACCAGATCAATGTGATCCCAGGAACCGCGTATGCGGAAGCCTTTGACATCTTCCTGCGCGACCATTTTAGCACCATGTCCAAAAACGTCATCCGCTTTCTGAGTTTCCGTCTTTGGGAAATGTATGACCACTGGAAGGTGATCGACACCCAAGAGGCAAAGGACATTGCGGACATGCTGTTTGACAGAATCATGACTCTGCCCGCGGATGCCTATATCAAGACAGGCTTTATGAACTGAGCACCTGTGCAGCCAGGAGAGGGCAAGTCGTGAGTTGGCCAAGGCCAAAGACTGATTTGTACAGTCTTGTAGCGTTTGTGATCACTTCTGAATGTACATGTTCAATTCATTCTCCATATCTTGACATACGAGAATAAGAAATGAATAAATAAACACAAAAGAAGCCCTCTGCAGATGACAGCGAGGTAAAAGAAAAGAACATTGTGATGAATAAACAATGCTTGTCTACCAATTACAGCAAAGTAGGCTAGAACAGTTTCATGCCCGTCCAGACCTTCACATCCGGATACCATAGCGACTTTCCCGAAGACCCCCGTTTCAGCATCGGCCACAGCTCGGTCAGCGCCGCGGACGGCGCCACCCGAAAGTACCCGGGATACGACATTGTCGGGGGGTCGCCCGCGGGCAGCTTGTCGCGCGCCTTGAAGGGGAAGCCGAGGTCGACTGCCCAGACCCAGGCGTCGTCCTTGGACTTGGAGAGCAGCGACTCGACTGCATTCTTGTCTGCAACCAGGACCATGCCCGAGTCCAGGCCGGGCTTGACCATGTCTGATTTCTCGAGGCTCTCATGGTACCGCTGCACATCCCCCAACGTTGCCCCGTCCAACTCCGCGTCCGCTACAAATGCCGTCAGCAGCTTGTCCGCGACCCGGTCGCCGCCCGCCGACGCTTGCAGACTCTGGTCAATCTGCTCCTCAAACGCCGCGCTCCACGCCTCCCACTCGTCGTCGTCGCTGTAGTCGACCCGCACCACCATGAAGCCAAAGTCGTCGTAGCCGTCCTCCTCGACGACCTGCACGACCGGGTCGCGCGGCGCCGGCCGGCGCGCCCGCTTGGCCGGCGGCTCTTCGGGGACCAGTGGCGCCGACGGGTTCTTTTCGTACATTTCGCGCTCGCGGGCAATGAACTGCTTGTTCCGCTGGGCCATGGACTCTTGCTTGCCGGGGTCCGTCTCGTTGGCGTCCGGCTTGAAGCGCGGCGGGATGGGCTCGAGGCCGAGCCGTTGGCGGTCTTGTCCCAAGCGGGCGTCGATGCGTGCGCCGAAAATGAGGTCCTGGGCCTCTTTCAAAGTGACTGCCGTCGGGGTGATGAGGTGAAGTGTCTTGTTTGTTAGTGCGCATTACCAGATGAATAATACTCTTTTGCCAACCCACCTCATAAGGAAGGCCTGCCAGGTCGTCGTAGGTGGCAGCAGCCAGACGCTCTTCGGTCCATCCGGGAGGACGATACGACATGGTGGCAGTTGAGGTCAAAGTGAGGCTTGCAAGGTTTGCAACTCTTTTCATCGTGTGACGCAAAATCAGGGACTGCATAGCTTAAGTACAGCTGTGGAGCTGGAGCTACCAGGTAGTGACTGACTGCGAGATCGTTAGTGGCGAACCATAGGGCGAAAGCTTGTAGGGCCGATTTTGGTGCGGCAGGTGTGGTGCCTGGAACGCTAGCGGACGATCCACTGCAAAACGTACAAAAATCAGCAGCTAAAAAAAGATTCCGGTGTTGGCCGCCCCTCCCCCCCAAAATTGGCGCAAATGAATTAGGCGAGTCTGGTTTCCCCCAGAACCAGGCCATCCACGATCTGTTAACGAAACGTATTAACGAAACGTACGACACTGCCCGACTCGAGAGTCGACACTACTCCAGTCTCGGCAAAGCTGAAACGACTGTTGACGTTGGCACTTGGGATCTGTCAGATGGAGAGAGGCTATTCCTCATTGAGGCGAGGACGTTGGACACCAATCGTTGGACGGCACCTGATCGTAAAGGTCATTAATTTATTATCATACTTGTTCGTTATACTCGTCTGATTAACCGCAGCAAATAGTCGTCTCCTCGATTCCCGGCATTTTCGTGTCCCGTCCCTCCAGGCTCGCCAAGTCAACCCGCACCACAAACCAGTCGCTAAAGAACTTGCCCAGACCGGCGCCCACGAAAATGCAAATGATAATGTAGCCGTTAAAGTACATGGCCATCAGCATGATAATATATGCGCCCCCGAAAGTGATGGCGTGCAGGATTGACCGCGCCAGCTGCTGCAGCAGACTCGCCCGGAAGACGAGCTGTCCGCTGCTGCCAGCGGAGGCTTTTTCCGAGCTGTCGTCGGACGGCGCCGCACAGCATTCCGTCTGCGGCGGCGGCGGCGGCGGCGGCGGCGGCGGCGGCGGCGGCGGCGGCACGGGGCGAAACACGGCGGCTGCCGCTTGCCGACGGAACTGCCGCGCGAGGAAATTGTCGTACTCCCTGCCGAGCCGGCGCGAAAACTCGACGACCATGACGAGCGCAATGGTGCCGAGGCAGGTGGCGGCCATCATGCCGTTGTTGCGGATGTGCCATGACGACGAGAGGAAGCAGGCGTCGATCGTGGTCCAATTCCACAGCATCTGGGAGGTTAGACTTGCAACAGACGGCTGATATTGAACAGTACTCACGTCAACTTTGCATGTGGAATTGTCGCTGCTCCCGTGGGACATGTCCATGGCGAAGGGTTTGGTCGGGCGACCGTGAATTGATTGATTTGGTAATTGGATGAAAGAGAAGAAACGGGATGGCAGTAGAATACGTGCTTATATGGGATCCTGTCCCGTGGCGCCGGGTGTCGGCAAGCCGAGCACATAATATACCGGCCGTCAATGGGCAGCACGCCCCGAAACAAGCCAATCCCGTCAATTGTGGAGTAAAAACTTGCTTGAACTTGCTCAATTGCCCCAGTTTGCGGCTCTTGGCTCGCAGAATGGACCGTCTTGGCAGACATCGGCGGTCTTGGTACTGTCTAGACTGGGTATTGTAGAAAAACCAATAGCGGCGCGGGAAATGCCAATGCCCTTTAAAAGGAAGGCTCCGGGGCTGCTCCTCGACGTCCTCGGATCGGCATCCATCACTGACAACAGACTGCCCGTCACCATGGACAGACGACACATCCAAGACTTTGACACCAACAGCACAACCGTCAACTACTGGGGCTATGCCGAGCGCATCCTGCCGTGCACCAATGACGCCGGGTCGTGTGCCTACCTCGACGTCGTCTACAATGCCCACGTCGTCGGCATGCTCTACTCGGGCATCCTCTGGGCCACCATCCTGGGCGTCCTGCTGGTCTGGGCGTTTGTCCACCACAGCAGCGTCCGCACAATAGGCAGGCCGCTCGTCCAGCCAGGAGCCGCGCAAAAGAGCCGGCCGTCAGACGCCACGCCCCGTCTCGGCGGGTACCCCCGGCTCTCGCGGTCCGTCGCCGCCTGGAGCAACCAGTACCTCTTGAGGGACGCCCCCCGCTACCTCTTTGGCCGCACCACCCGCCTGCAGGTGCTCGTCATGCTCGCCCTCGTCGGCTACCTGACCGTCTGGTCCTTTGTCGGCATCGTCTACGACAAGTGGGTGACGCCCGTCAAGAAGATGCCGGGCGTGTACAACACGCGCACCAGCTTGGGCCCGTGGTCCGACCGCGTGGGCGTCCTGGCGTTTGCCCTGACGCCGCTGTCTGTGCTGCTGGGCACGCGCGAGTCCGTCCTGTCACTGGCCACGGGCGTGTCCTACCAGAGCTTCAACTTTCTGCACCGCTGGCTCGGCTACGTCGTCTTTGTCCAGAGCGTCCTGCACACCGTCGCCTGGTGCGTCGTCGAGGCCAGGCTGTACCAGCCGCAGCCCATCACCGGCAACGAGTGGATCGCCCAGACGTACATGGTCTGGGGCGTCGTGGCCATGGTCCTGCTGACGTTCCTCGTCGTCCTCAGCACGCCCTGGGCCATCCGCCGCACCGGCTACGAGGCTTTCAGGAAAGGACACTACGTCCTCGCCATGGTCTACATTGGCGCCTGCATCGGCCACTGGAAGCAGCTCGAGTGCTTCCTGATCCCGTCGCTCGTCTTTTGGTTCCTGGACAGGGCCATCCGGCTCGTCCGCACCGCCGTCCTGCACTACCACCCCCTGCCGGGCGCCGCCGCCACCACCACGTCGGGCAGCATGGGTTTCCGCGCCATCCCGGCGTCGGTGCACATCTTTCCCGACCACCAGGACGGCCACGACGTCGTCCGCCTCGAGCTCCAGAACAACCAGGACCCCTGGAAGATCGGCCAGCACTTTTACCTCTGCTTCGCCGAGGGCAGCATCTGGCAGTCCCACCCCTTTACGCCGCTCAACGAGCCCGTCGTGAGCACCCGCGACGGCACCGTCACGCACTCGTACCTGCTGCGGGCCAAGTCGGGCGAGACGAAAAAGATCGCCGAGCTCGTCGCCCAAAAGGTGGCCGCGCGGCAGGACGGCGGCACCGCGGCCACGCCCGTCATCCTGACGGGGCCCTACGGCGAGGACAACACCAGCCACCTGCAGCCGGAGAACAACATCCTGTGCGTGTGCGGCGGCACGGGCATCACGTATGTGCTGCCGGTCCTGCTGGCGCTGGCGCGCCTGCCGCCGAGCGCGGACCGCAGGGTCGAGCTCGTGTGGGTGATGCGGTCGCCGGACAATGTCGCGTGGGTGCGCGAGGAGCTGGCGCTGCTGGAGCGGGTCGGGGACACGCTAAACCTGGAGATGCACATGTACAGCACGCGCAGCAGCAAGCCGTCGCTGTCAGAGACAAGGAGCGAATCTGACCAGCACTCGGAGATCCAGCCAGCCGAAAAGGATACCCGGCACGTTGTCCATGCAAAGGGAGCCAATCTTGCTGTCCACAGAGTCAAAGACTCGTCCAGCGGACACCCCGACCTGCCGGAGCACGTCTCCCAGTTTGTGACCAGCACTGTCCGCGGGCCTACCGTCGTCTTCGCCTCGGGCCCCGGCGGCATGATGAGCGAGCTGCGGGCGGCCGTCTCGGACTGCGCGTCGGGTTCCAAGGTGTGGAAGGGCGACGAGCGGTACGACGTGTCGCTGGTGTGTGACGACCGGCTGGAGTGGTGATGTGCTTGTAGATATGTTTATAGATGTACACTGAAATGATAATGACTCTTTACAGATATGATCGTTCTACGCTTACTGGCTGATAATAACTCTTTACAGATAGGATCGTTCTATGCTTACTGGCTGGTAATAACTCTTTACAGATAGGTTCTATGTTTACTGGCTGATGTGACTTGTAATACGTCTGCGTCGTCATGGTCCAACAGCCTAATGGCTCAGTCCCTTCTCTCTGGCCACCTCCACCTCGCGCCAGTACCGGTTGGCCGTCATCTCGCGCAGCCGGCGGCCGTACTTGACCATGCCGAGGAACGACATGTTGCAGGCAAAGCCCAGACACGCCACGCTAATGTACGTGTTGCGGTAGCCCAGGTGCTCCAGCCACGGCGTGATGCCGTAGTTGATGGCAAACGACAGCGTGTTGCGGATCAGCAGGCACGTCACCACCATGCCGCCGCTCAGCTCCGTGTACGAGCCGATCGCGTAGTTGAGCCCGGCGGCCACGCACAGCGAGCTGGTCACGGCCATGGCGAACTGCGAGACGACCAGCCCGAACCAGTGGATGTGGTACGACACGCCCAGGCCGTACAGCAGAATGCCAAACGGCACCATGAACGACGACATGGCAAACAGCCACAGGGTGTGCTCGGGCTCCGAAATGCCATTGTTGCGCCGGGCCAGGCGCAGCGTCAGCATGCGGCCGACCTTGCCAGAAAAGTAGCCGCTATTTTGTTAAAAGTTGTAAATTCATTGTATATACATATATAGATATGCATGTGGCGCATGAACAACTTACCCGCAAATTGTACCGAGGACACCACCAGCATACGCGGCCGACACGCCGGCCGTGGAGAAGCCGTACATGGTCGTGTAGACTGTTCCGGTCGTGGCGTTTTGGGTTCCTGGCCAGACGAGGTTGTTGCTGCCATACATGAAACTAGGCTGTTAGCGACAACTCGAGCAACAAGCTTGTCAAATATACATACCCTCCGTATACCACTGCCGGGTAGGAGAAGCCCTTGAACGGGGCGATAAAGTTGTCCCACAGACGGCTCGGGCGCTTCTTGTCGACGACGCCCAGCTTCTGCCAGTACGTCTTGCGGGGCCAGACGACCTCGGCTGACTCGACGTCGGGGGTCGTCCCCGTGGCCGTGGTCGCGACGGCCGTCTCCTTTTCCGTCTTGGCGCCAATGTCGTCGGCTTCGCTGCCGCTGGCGTTTTGCGTCATGGGGATCTCGTGGGTCGTTGTGTGCTTGCGGTCGTAGTTGGTCTCTTCCATGAGGAAGAAGCAGTACACAAAGGCAATGGCGTTCCAAATAGCGCACCACCACTGCTCGGTCAGACACGAAAACAACAAATCCTGTCATTGTTGACATACCAGAGTCCATTTCCAACCCATGCCGACGTTGATGAAGCCCGACAGCATAGGTGCCAGCTTGCCGGTCAGCGAGAGGGACCAGCCATACCAGGCGAGGTACTTGGCTCTCTCATGGGTGAACCACTACACAGTCAGGAGATGAAGCGGGAAGAGAATGATGTGGTAGAAAAAGACTGACAATGTCGGTAACCGCCACTTCGCAGAGCGACTCCACGGGAGACCCAAAGAGCCCCAGGAGGATTCGGTTGGCCTGGTACGTGTGCTTGTTGATGCAGAGCGGTGCCGTCGCCAGGATGATAATGTTGGTCAAGAGCGAGAACAGAAAGGCCGGCCGCTTGCCGTACTGGAGCGCCAGCGGCTGCCAGAACAGACAGCCCCATCCGTAAAAGAGGAACTAGTGCATTGTCAGAATTGGTAGAGAGAGCCAGGACAAGACTGCTCGGATCTTACCATGATGCCGGTTCCATTGTTAATGTCGGTCAGGGACAGGCCCGTCGCTTTCCTGATGGGCGTCACGACAGAGTACACGGCGCTGGACGGGATGGCCAGCATGATGGTGTAGACGACAATGCACGACGTCGCCAGCAGCTTCCGCCGGTACGTCCAGTTGAGGGGGTCTTCTGGGTCCTCGCTCGGACGCGGCACCAGAATAATGTCCCGCTCGCTCTTGCCGCCGCCGTGCTTCGTGTCAATGTTTCCTTCCAGATCGACCAGGTGCACCGTGCCCGGCGGCAGGCGCTGGCCGTTCTCGACGCCTTCTATGTACGGCATGTTGGGGGAGGATAAGGAATGGTGATCAACAGTCAAGACGGAAACGAGCGAAGCGAGGAAAAGGAAAAGAAAAGAATGAGAGCGCGTATAGAGGAAGAAGACGAAAAAGGAAGCGGAGAGACGTTTAGGAGAATATGCCCTACTATGTATCTACTTTGTGCCGATCTCCTCGCTTGGGCAGGGGTGGCCGAGAGGGGAAATCGAACGACGGCGCATGCTCTTTTAAATGGCACTGTGGGTTTGAAAAATAAAAAGATAGTGATACCCAGCACCAAAGTAAGCTCAAAGGTGCCATCGGGCGTTTTTCCCATATCACTCTCACTCTGTCGTATCAACAAGGCCAAGTACATTGTACTTTTTTTTTTTGCCTCGTAGTCATGGTTTCGTTGATAACATGCCCGAAGCAGTAGCCAAGCTATGATATGCTACCCTGCCTCATTGCCCCCTCCCCCACCCCCCTCGCGGCAGGCAGGATTGTTTCTGTTGCCAAGCCTACTGGTTGCATCGTTGCATAGTAGTTTGTTGCGCACCATGCTTCCGCCTTGTGGTTTGTGCTTGTGGTGGCGGTGGTGTCCTTATTGTTTTGGCTTTCATGGCTTTCTTGCCCGGAGCCGATCCGATAGCGATTACTGGAGCTAGCCGCTGTCTCCCCGCAAATGATTCGCTCCTCGTGAGATGGACTGGGGTGTCGGGGAAGTGCGCTAAATGAGTGGGAACGAGATAGGGAAGGCTTGCCTAGTTTGTTTCTGGCTGATACTGACTGGACCTCGAGAAGCTTCATCTGACGGCAGCCAAACGCTTCCGTCGTCACAAACCGCGTTCTAGAAGTCGTCTGTGGCGTATGCTTGTTTGAAAACAGCCCGGAGGATGTGAAGAATGATCTTCACTGTATGCCGTAAGGTAGGATACGTGCAGGCGGGCAGGACAGCTGCGCTATGGTACTTTTGGCACTTTGGATGGTCACCGATATGCCTTGCCAGGATTCTCCCCTTGCTGCAGTGGGGCCAGCTTTATCTTGCAGTGTGTTTTTTTGTCCATTTACAAAGGCTTGTGGGCATCGGTATCTCTCACTGTAGTATCGCATTATTGATGGAATCCATCTTGTGTACACACCCTTGATGAAAGATACGGAGGCCGGCGGTCCATTCAGATAAGATAGTGGTTCATTTCTGTGCCCGCCCATTTAAATGACGACAATCTTCTACTTGCTAATCTACGGGGCATGTATCACTTCCGTATCTGTAAACGCCAAGGCCGAAAGGCGTGGCACGTCCTCGCTTCCTTGCCACAACACCGTCCCGGTGGCATCAGGGAGGGTAGCCGATTCGAGGCAGCAAGCCCCCGGACGTTTCAACCCCGCCACACTTCTGGAGCCCATTCGTGAGAGATACAACCCGATCAATCATGTCTATTTGCGAGCTTCCTTCTATTTAGTCTCTGCCGCATCCACAATGTTCGATGCTCCCTTCTACGACGCCTACCTCGTGAACTCCTTGTCTGCGATAAGTGAAACCCGTTTTATCAACTCCGTGCGAGTCACTAATCGGTTGCTTCCTTTCGGCCACGCTGCCCACGCCCACACAATCCGAAGCTCGACATTAGTGAGGCAATATATGCTCAACCTGGGAAGGACATCCACGTTGTAGGGAGAATAAACGACTGATTATCTCGTGAGCTCAACTCTCACAAAAGCTCATCCGCAGGCAAAATGTACGATTCAAATCATCCTCGGAAAATTCACTATCAAACAGCAAATACAGGTATCGCATGTTCATATTCATCTCTTACTACTGCCATTGTTATTTCATAAGACACAGTGTGCCGTTTTTATTTCTGGTTAGCGCAGCTGTTTAAACAGTGTGCTTCCTTCTTTTTTAAAACGCCAAATAAAACCCCCTTTAAACACGCCAACACGTGTTCCATCGTCCTTGGGGGGGATCAGAAATCAAACAATCGCCATTGCCATAAAATGGACACAGTTATAAACCTAGAAAACCGGGCAAGACTTCCGTGGCACCATCTGGGAACAATCAACCACGACCCCGGCCACTGCTATTCCCATCTCCCCCTCGAGCGAGAAGATGGCGGCCCATGACGCTCTATTCTGCTGGAATACCAGATTTATAAACATATTCTGGAATGCCTCCAGCACGCCAATGCTGGGTATACGCCAACTTGCCCTGTTCTGAACTCCTCAGTAAAGAGTCCTCGCACTGTCCTCGAGCGTTGAACCTTGCAACGCCCTGGTCAGGTACTATTCAACTGTAGCCGTCACGATTTGATAGTTTCATTGCCAAATTTGCTTGGTTTTATCCTTGTAAGAGATGCTATGTCTAGATATGGGACGCTGTGTCTAGAAATCTATGTGTCTTTCTCGGCGACCGTCTAAAGGTGATAATGTATAGAGGATAACAAAAGAAAATATATAACCCAAATTGAGAAGATGAATGAGTGAAAAGAAAAGGAAACCCTAGAAAAAAGAAAGAAAAAATATTATGCAAGGTATACCGAATGTTATCCTTTGTTCATTGGCCGTTTTTGAAATGCCCACCGTCTATTAAATCCTTCTTGGACAAGTGTCCTGTTTTTTTTTTTTTTTTTTTGTGTGTTTTTTTTTTCCGACACCTCTCATTAATACCCTCGCCCCCTTACTTCTTCTCTAGGTGGCCTTCTTGGAGGCCTTGGTCCGCAGCTTCATCATGCCGTACACCAGCGCGTACGAGCTAATGACAAAGATGACCACAATGGCAGAGTCTCTCCAGCCGTCGTAGTAGTGCGTCAGGTTCAGCGTGTTGAGGTAGTCCTCGCCCGCCCGGTACTGGCACACCTCGCAGCCCGAGGTGGCGTCCGGGTTCAGCAGGTTCGCCCGCGCGCCCGCGCCATGCGAGTAGTCGCCCAGGTACTCGGAGCACGTCTGGTTGGCCGGCGGGTCAAAGATGGACAGCTCGCGGCGCTTGCACTTGACGGGGATGCCCCAGAGATTGAACACCAGCAGCGAGCCCATCAGGTAGTTGAAGGGGTTCATATAGTAAATCCAGTACCGCCAGAACGCCGTGATCTGGCCATACGGCACCAGGACACCGCAGAACGACACGAGGGTACCGAGGATCAGCGGGTTGGCCAGGGCGGCAAACGTCGCGTTGGGCGCGTAGGCGGCGATGAACTGGCCTATGCCCGTGTATATAAACTCGTACATGAGCATGACGAAAAAGGTGGCGCCAGCCCGGTTCGAGTCGCCGGGGAAGCCGACCGTGTAGTACCAGCACACATAGTAGAGCACGGCGCAGATGCACAGGTACGGCAGCTCCGACACGACCAGGCCCGTCACAAAGGCGATCCACGAGTACATTTTGGACTTCTTCTCGCGCGTCTCGAAAATGTCGCGGCGTTCAATAAAGAGCGGCTGCAGCTGGTTGATGACACCGGGCGCGACGAAAATAAAGTTGAAAATGGTAAACAGGCGCATCTGCAGGTCGCCGAGCGAGTTGCCAATCATCCAAAAGGAGAAGCCGTTGAACAGGGCCGAGCCAATGTGCAGAGCAAACTTGTTGTTGAGGTAGTCCACGTTGCGGTACAGCGACACGTTCATGCGCTGGACGACAATCCTGGTCTGCTCCCACAGCGGCATGGCAAACTCGTGGCCGTCGTCGACAGTGCCGGGCGGCTTGGCCGCAGCGTCGGCAATGATCTGGTCCAGCTCCTTGGTGACCGACTCGTACTCGGGCGAGTCGAGCCACACCTGGTTCCAGTCGCGGCCCTGCGAGAGCTGGCCCGACACGACGTCAATCATGTGCTCGGCCGGGTTGGCTTCCTCGGGACAGGTTGCGCCGTAGCGGCCGAAATAGTCCTTGATCGTCCGGGCATTGTCGCCAATGTCGCCAAAGTAGACAGTCTTGCCACCGCGGGCCAGCAGCAGGAGCGTGTCGAACTCGGCGAACAGCTGGGCGGACGGCTGGTGGATGGTGACCAGGACAGCCTGGCCGACGTCGGCCAGCTTGCGCAGGAAACGAACAGTGTTAAAGGCAGACTGGCCATCGAGACCAGAGGTGGGCTCGTCCAAAAAGATGAGAATGCTGGGCTTGGAGACGAGCTCGACACCAATGGTGACACGCTTGCGCTGCTCGACACTGAGACCAGCGCCGACCTGGCCAATCAGGGTGTCGGCAAGGTCGTGCAGTTCCAGCAGGTCAATGATGGTGTCGACGTACTTGAGCTTCTCCTCGCGGGGGGTTTCACGGCTCTGGCGCAGAAGCGCAGAGAACTCGAGGGCTTCGCGGACAGTAGCGTAGGGCTCGTGCACATCAAGCTGCTCGCAGTAGCCGGCAGACCGCTGGAAGGAGACAGGGAGGGGGCGACCGTCGACCATGATGGAGCCGTGGATGGTACCGTCGGTCTTGCGCTGGGCCAGCACATCAAGCAGAGTGGTCTTTCCAGCGCCAGACGAGCCCATGAGGGCGCCAAGCATACCGGGACGCACCCAGCCTTGGACGTCGTCGAGGAGCTTGCGGTCGCCAGTCGGAGTCTTGACAACGTAGCTGAGGTTCTTCCAGGTGAAGACGGAGGTGTTGCGGATAAGACCGTCGTTGTTGTTGTTGTTGTCCTCGACAGCAGTGTCGTCGCCGCTGCCGCTGTTGCTCGAGGGCACAGTCGCCTGGTCCTTCTCTTCAAGCTGGGACTCCTCGTCGGCATGCAGGGCAAGGGCGATCTTGGCGTTCTCGCGGGGAATCAGCAGCGACGGGCCAGCCTCGGACGAAGCCCTCCATCTGGACGTGAAGATGATGGTGATGAACACGAACAGAGCCCACCATGCCCAGATGATACCAAAGTTGCGCCAGACGTGCGAGTGGCTGTAGGACAGACTCTTGAGGTAGGCATCGCCATAGACAAAGGTCTGGCCCTGGACACTGCCGCCGACACCAGCGCACGACTGGTGGGCAGCATCGGAGTAGCCTGGGCCCATGGGCACCAGGTTGGGTCCGACGCAGGGGATGATCTTGTTGTGGAACTCGTTGGACAGCAAAGCGTCGAAGCCGTATGCCAGCGGATCAATCCAGAAGATCCAGACGAACCAGGGGTGCATCTGGGGCTTGTTAATCAGGTAGCCGTTGTACATGATCAGAGCGCTGATCAGGAAGCCCGACACCTTGGAAGCGCCATCGAACGTGCTGAAAGCGGCACCAATGCTCCGGAAGAGCGCAGTCATACACTGATCTGTTAGTTGATGGTCTTATTACTGCATGCGAAGAGGGGACTTCTTACCACTGTAGTAGCCAGCACAACGACCCAGTATGTAAAGAAGACGCCGGCATCCGTTGTGAGCCCGACCATGAAGTAGACGACGATGGAGAAGATGGAGACCTGGAAGATGAGAACCGGGATATCGGCGGCAATCTGCGCGATACAGAAGGCGGCCGGGTGGAAGAAGGCGAATTGCTTGTGCTTGATGAGGACGTTGCGGCCGCTGAAGGAGTCTGTGACTTCGGACATGGCCAGCAGACTGTTGTACATCAGCGAGAAGAACAGGGCTCCCGACTTGACAAAGAGACCGCCCGAGGTGTTGGGCGCGTCGTAAAACAGCGAGCCGGCAACAAGAGCCTGCAGCAGTGTGGATGCCTGCTTGATGATAAAGGTGGCCTTGTCGCCCCAGACGATCTGGTACTGCCGGATGACACAGGCCTTGAGCTGTGTGCTGAAGCTGACGGTGAGGGCGCTGTTGGACGGCAGTCGCTTGTGCTTTTCAATAGACACGCCTTGCTTGAACAGATCGGTGCGCTCCTTGGCCTCCCCAGACGACGGGTAGTCGTACTCGGCCGTCATGTTGGTGTGGATGGGCGACTTTTCGTAGACCTCCTTGAGGGCCTTGGCCGTGCGCGGGAAGCTGTCCATGCACTCCGGCCGGATCTTGCGCTCCGTGGGCACGGTGATGCCGGTCAGGTAGTCGGCCACGTTGGAGCCCTCGCGGCAGACGAAGCCGAGCTCCTCCATGAAGGGGCGGGCCTCCTTGGTGGGGCCGTAGAACACCTCCTTGCCTTCATCCAGGACGAGGACCTTGTCGAAGAGGTTGTAGATGCCGTTTCCGGCCTGGTACAGGGTCACAATCGTGGCCAGCCCAGCGACGTCGGTCATGGCACGGATGGCCTTTGCCCACTCGAGAGCACTAGAATAAATGTCGTGTTAGATCGCGCCCCAGGCATCAAAACGAGTGAAAACTTACGTGCTGGCGTCCAGGCCTCGGGTGCTGTTGTCCCAGCAGAAAATGGAACCACGGGTGGCCATTGTCTCAATGATGGACACGCGCTTTCTCTCGCCGCCGGAGACACCACGCACATACTCGTTTCCGACTTTGGTGTTGTGGGTGTGCTCAATGCTCATCGACTCGAGCAAGAAGTTGCGGTTCTCCCGCTGCAGCTCCTCGGGGGATTTCACACCCTCGGGCAGCTTGTAGGGGATCTTGAGGCTGGTCGCAAAGTCCATCGTCTGCTTGACGGTGAGGGTCGGGAAGAAGAGCTCCTCCTCGGTGTTCATGACGATCTGGCTGCGGTACTGCTTGGCCTCCTCGGCCGGCAGTGAGCCGTAGAAGACGTCGCCCTCGACAGACTTGTAGCCGCGGCGACGGTTGGCCAGCAGACTGAGCAGGGTGGTGCATCCTGCACCCGGACGGCCCAGGACCAGGAGCATCTCGCCCGGCTTGACGCAGCCGTGGACATTGTCGAGAATCGTCTTCAATGGCGGCTTAGTGCGTGACTCGCGGATTTTAGCGGGGATGTTGAACTGGGAGCGCAGATTCTCGTGCATGGCGGCCTTGGAGCTGACAGCCTTGACGGTCAGGTTCTTCCACGTAAGCCCCAGCTCACGCGGGGGGTGGCCAGACCGGCGGTCACGTTCCTGGGCCGCAACAACCTTGTGCTTGAGCGCCCAGGTGTCTCCCGACTCCACGGACTGGGCGTCACTGCTCTGCTCCGGCTCGGGCTTCTGCATCTTCTCAATGATGTCGATGTTCTGCGACGGCAGCTCGCTGCTGTTCTCCTGCTGGATGGCCGACATTTTGACAGATTGGGCTGCGATTCCCAGACCTGCAAACGAAAAAGGCGTGTGCTCGTATGTGTTTATCTATAGTTCGGACGACTATGGCAAAACAAAACAAATAGGGTGGGTTGATACAAGGGGACAAAAAAAGGAAGAAACAATAACACCAAGGCGTTCCAACCCGCAGGTTCATATCTATCAAACCCTCCCGGCCCTCGGGGTCTCGAGGAGCGCCCGTGGGCCGCGGAGGACACGCGCCTGCAAATCAAACCCAGTCAGATTCGTTACAAAACATGTCCGAGATGCTTTTACATCGGAGGCCGAGGCGGTCGTTCGCGATGGGTCCAGCTCAGAATTCGTCTGAAATGGCCGCTTAGTCATAATGTCGCAATCCATTTTGCTCGGATTCCTCATGTTTCCAGGCGCACTAACACTCAAAATGCCGCTGAGTCAGCGGCGCCGGCGGAAAATTTGCCTTGCACGGACAAACGCTATTGGTGGCGAGGGATTACGGAGCCACACTGCGTGCCAAGATAGTTTCAAAAGTCGGGTCGCAGCTTTCATCCCTCCGACGGAGACCACGGCTGATTCGCCTAATACACACGGACTTAGTGTTATTTTAAAGATACGCGGGAGGACGGCCCCCCATATCCTTCTCCCCATGCCGCTGACTGAGAGGAGTCAGAGGACCGCGCAAAGGTAAAGAGCGAGCAGGCGACACCAGCAGAAAAATCGGGCGAAAACTGCAAAAGCAAAAATATTGGTCAGACTGGGCCAAAAATGTCGGAGACTGCCTCCGCGAAAAAGCGAGCCTGCGACTCCTGCCATCGGCGCAAGGTGAGATTCGGCAGTCGCCCCCCTGCCGCCGCCCGCTGGCCCTACACCTTTAACACACACGATACGAGTACGAAATCTCTTGCTGACGCTGCCCGTTCCCAGATCCATTGCGATGGTGCCCTGCCAAGCTGCAACTGGTGTAGCCACCACGGCGCGGTGTGCACCTTCGACCGGCCGTCCAAGGTGGCAGCCCGTCGGAGCAGGAAGAAGACGGCCAGGGACGTGCTGAACGAGCGCCTGGCTCGGGTCGAGGACACCATTGCCCAGGCCCGGCAGACCCTGCAGCAGACGGGCCAGCAGACGGCTAGCGGCAGTGGCAGCAATGCGCTGTCTCGTCCATCCACCCGGTCGGGCAGCCCGTCCACCACCATCACAAGCGACCTGTACGGACCCACCACACTCTACTCCCCCAGCCCAGCATACAGCCACAGGCCCCCCCAGGACCTGCCGCCCTGCTGCAGCGCTGCAGGGGCCAATCTGGGCCAGCTGAGCTCCTACAATGGCGTCCCTTTTTGTTCCGACCAGGGCCAGGAATGGATCGAGTCCCGCACCGGCACCAAGGTCAACGTCGACTCCCTGTGCACGGCCGATCTACCCTGGCAGCCGGGTTATCGCGTCGACCCGGCTCTTCTCGACGTCCACTGCGCCCAGACCCGAATTACCATGGACCTACCCCAGCGGCTGCTAGTCGAAAAGTACATGTTCTACTATTACCGCTCCAAGTTCCGGCTCGTCTTCCCCCTCGTCGACCCGGTGCTGCTGCAGCACACGTTGGAACTGGCCTACAACCACCGGCCGGACCAGCCCACGCTGGAACATCTGAGTGCCAAGGCATGCATCTTTGCGTTTATGTCCCTGGTGTCGATGCTGTCTGAAGAATGGGACATTGACGTCGAGATCAATGGCGACCCCTTTATTCTGAGGGCAGAGTACCTGCTGCCCCAGATTCTCCACCAAACGACCGTCACCTCCTTTCAGACAGTCTTTATTCTGGTCCGTCTCCGTCTTATCTCCATGCCCTCCCCCCCCTGGCCCGCCCCTGTTCACTAACGATTGTCCGTGTGCACAGTGTGTGCGACATCTCTTCTCTGGCCGCCTGCAGATGTCGTCCATGTTCCACACCTTGGCCTGCCGCATGCTGTTTATGCTCAACGCCCATGTCCAGCCCGACCTGACTCACAACGAAACCAACAGTGAGCAGCTAAAGTTTGACGCCGAGTACCGCACCAAGATCCACATGCGCAACCTGTTCTGGGTGTGCTACGCCGTAGACAAGGAGATCTCGCTGAGGACGGGGCTGCCGGCCGTGCTGGACGATGCCAGCTGCGACCTCACCCTGCCGCCGGGCTACCCGCAGATCCTCTACACGCACCTGACGGCCGACACGCTGCAAGACATTTACGACCTGGACGCGACTGTCCTGCCGGGCGAGCTGCGCCTGGCCCTGCTAAAGTCCAAGACATGCCGCATCCTGTACTCGGCCCGGGCGATGCGCAAGGCCGACGCCCAGCTGCTGCGCGACATCCGCGAGCTCGACAATGAGCTCGAGGAGTGGCGGCTCTCGGTGCCGCACCCGTTCCGGCCGACGCTCTCCGTGTCTCCCGACTGCACGGCCGGCAGCTACCCGAGCGACGGGCTGACGCAGCACATGAGCATGCACCAGATCATTGTCAGCATTGAGTACCACTACCTCATGGCCACGATCCACCGGGCCAGCAGCCGGTGCACGGCCTGGGTGACGCAGCGCAGCGGCGAGACGAGCGCCATCCACTCGAGCCTGACCCTGTCGCTCGAAGCCAGCCGGTCGACGCTGCGGTACCTGGGCATCGTGTCCGGGCGGCTCTTTGGCGGAGCGTTTTGGTAAGCACTGAGCCAGGCCTACTCAACATTTCCCATACTAACATTACAGGATGGTCATTTTCTATCCAGTGTCGGCGATCTTGACGATATTCAGCCATATCCTGTCGGAGCCGCTGGACGCCATGTCCAAGAGCGATTTGGAACTGCTGGGGTCTACGCCGAAGCTCATTGGCGGGTTCCGCAAGCAGGTGTCGACGCAAGTCGAGGTTGAAAAGATTGACATGCTCATAAAGTTTGTAGACGAGCTCACGCGGCTGGGCAACTGTGCGGTTGAAAAGGCACAGCGCGAGCAAGGGATTGCACAAGACAGCAACGAAGAAGACGAAAGCACGAGTAACGGAACACGATAGAAAGAAGAGTGCGACTAGACTGTACCAATACTAATCAGACGCAAAAGAAGAGGGCGGTGGCTGCAAGGACAAATCAAAAAGAACGGGTTCAGGGAAGGGCAGGTTGGCTTCTGGAAGTTTTAGAATTTTGGGTGATACAGGGGGTGGTGTTTTTGCTTTATGGTTTACAGGCGTTGTCTTTATATATATATATGTTTGCTTTTATGTTTTTATACCGATTTGTTTGTTTGGTTTTTATTGTATTGTTTATTTGTTTGCATGTCTCTTTTCTCGTTTGGGTTTTGTTTTTATTATTTCTTTGTTTGCATACCGAGGTTTTTCATATATGCATGTCTACATTTTTTTTGTCCTTGTTTTCTTTGATTTTATTTGGCGTTTTGTTTTTTCAACTTACAATGATAAACATCCCCTCTTATTTTGAGTCATATTCTTTCAGAAGCTTCCCAAAGATATCTCTGTGTATTGTATCTGTTATGAGAAATTGAATTTATTGCAAGTCGAGGAAACCTTTAAAACCAAGAGACAATAACAAATCACAGGGGTGGCAACCTGGATGGCATCCATGGCTCCATGAAAGATGACATGATCGGAACACCAAAACTCGTCAAGATTAATTCATCACAGACAACCTCTTCGTTTCGTGTTGTTGTACTTTTTTCCCCTCTTACGGAAGCATTGGCCTACTGCTTGCGAGGATCTATTTTGAAATTACCGGTCCGTGGACAATGAGATGGACAATGAGGACAACTTGGTTGCGGGCTTGGTCATCATTCTGACGACACAATGTTTACGGGACGGGACTGCTCTATGCCACCGAGACCTGCCTGCTCAGTGTTGATTGAATGGAAATCACGACAACGCCCGAGGATGCCGTGGGCTACGACCATGCCCCTGGCAGCCCGGCGCCTGCTGTCCTCGACCCCTGAATTCAAGACTTCCGAACGTTCCGATTCATGCTGGTCGGAGGGCGAGCGTTGTATAAGGATAAGGAGGAGGCCATGCCAGAACTGGCGGAGTCGCCCAGACATTACTTGCCCGTGGAGAGGCGGCTCTGGCTATCCGCAACGTAGTGTCTGCGCTATGGAAAATCAAAGACATTTACAAGCAATGTGAATGGGACGTGGATTCGCAGTTTACGGAAATACGGAAAAAGCACTTTAAGCAGGTGGTCGCGCCGTTGCAAGAGGCGAGACGCTTGCTACCGGGCAAATGCTTTTTTTTTTTTTTTTTTTTTTTTTTTTGCCATTAGAAAGTAGAAACCGCCCCACACCCGGGCTGGCGTAGACAACACCGGCGTGTGCACCTACCGCGTCGAGCGGCATCTGCCGTATTGCGGCATACAGTGGCGAGGATTCCAGTGACTCTGCCGGCTAACGCAAATGGCCAGAGTCACCGAATGGGTAGCAGAGTCTACACCGTAGTGCCCAGGGGGTATTGCCGGGTCCTGCTTCCCGGAGACCGGAAAACCGTGGTCCACAACTAGTCCAAGGTGCTCAGCTGGCAGGGATTCCGCCAGTTCCCGTAGGAGGGAAATGTCGACATGCAAAACGGGGCTCGTCTTGGACACGGGCGCCTAAAGTCGACGTAAATAATTTTGCTACTTGAACGAAGACGACAGGATCTAGGATAAAGTAAAAGTGCAAAAAAATATGCATTTTAATTTGTAGTATGAAAAGAGAAGAAGATAAGTTGTGTGGGCAAAAAAAAAGACAGTGAAAAAAAGCCAAAAAAAAATGCATTTTGGGGTGAACCGGGATCGAACCGGTGACCTTCAGATTATGTGATTGAAGTTTGACTTCAGTCTGACGCGCTCCCAACTACGCCATCACCCCTGGTGCTTGTTGAAATATTTTTGTGCTAACAAAGGTTTTGAGGAAGGAGCGAGTGAGCGGCGATAAGCTTTAGCCACAAAAAAACCACTTCAAGAAGTGCCGGGCCAGAAATTCCACCAGTCAGATTTGGCAGGTCCCACGATTTAGTGACGATTTAACATGACAACCACCAGACACGGTTCATGACTGTAAACTTTTTAGAAATCAAAAACTACAACATCAATCAAAATGGCACCGTAAGTAAGGCATTCGAGTAGTTATTGGCTTGTTCTAACTTTTTCAGATCTTACGTCCTTGTCACTGGCGCCACTGGCTTCATTGGCGCGCATGTCGTCGACGAGCTTTTGCGTCGGGGCATCAAGGTCCGAGGCGCGACGCGGTCGGCCGCCAAAGGGGAGGCCATGATTGCGGCCCGTCCGCAGCATGCCGGCCGGCTTGACTTTGTGCAGATTGAAGATTTTGAAAAGACGGGAGTGTTCAAGGCGGCGGTGGAGGGCGTGGACGGGGTAGTGCATGTAGCAAGTGTAAGTCGAGCAAAGCTGGGCGAGTTTTGCCGGACTGTATGGCAGACACCTAACAACACAGCCATTTACGTACGACACGACCAACAATGAAAAGGAACTCATCATCCCGGCGATCAACGGCGTCAAGTCGATCCTCGACGCCGCCGCCGCCGCACCGGCCATCCACCGCGTCGTCATCACGTCCTCGTTTGCGTCCGTCATTGACGTCGCCCGCAGAGCGCCGCCGTACTTTGTCTACACGGCCGCCGACTGGAACCCGCTGACGTACGCCGAGGCCGCCGACCCCAACACGGACGCCGTCGTCGCCTACCGGGGATCCAAAAAGTTTGCCGAAAAGGCGGCCTGGGAGTTTGCCGCACAGCACCACCCGGGACTGGAGATTGCCACGATATGCCCGCCCATGACGTTTGGGCCCGTGGTGCACCCCGTCGACAGCGTGGACCGCCTCAACGAGTCGAACCTGATGCTCTGGAAGGTCGCGGCCGGCGAGGCGTACAAGGGCCAGCCGCTGCCGCCGGCGCGGGTGCCGTTCTGGGTGGACGTGCGGGACCTGGCCCGGGCGCACGTGGAGGCGCTGCTGCGGCCCGAGGCGGGCGGGAAGCGGTTTCTGGTGGCGGCGCCGGAGCGGTTCTCGTACGAGGTGGCGGCGCAGATTGTCGGCGACGAGTTTGCGTGGGCGCGGTCGCAGGTGTCGAGGGCGAAGCAGCCGATTGACGAGTCGCACGGGATCGACGGGCAGACGGCGGCGCAGGAGCTTGGATTCACGTACCGAGCGTTCCGGCAGACGGTCACAGACTTGATCAGGCAGGCATCGACGATGAAGGGGGCATCGGGCGTGGTGGGCATGGACTGTTAAAGAATAGAGTAAACAATACTACTGAAACAAAAATACAAATAAAATATGGGAATAAAGAAAAGCATTCAGACGTTTACTTGACGTGCAACTATAAACCTAGACAAAATCATTCAACAGAAACTAAAATCAACAGGAATCACAGACATGACACATTTATTCATACAGTCCAGTTTCAACCAGCCGCCATCAGCAGTCCCGCAGAGTGTCGCATTCTGAAACTCTTCTTTTTCATAACTCCTCTTCGTCTTCGTATTCGTCTTGGTCTTCATCAGCCTCGTCGTCGCTCTGTTCCGGCGGGACCGAAGTGTCCGAGGCTCTGCTAGAGGCGGACCGGCTTCTGCTCGGAGTTCCGTTGGCGCTGGCGGGTTTAAGGTAAGCGTTGGCGAGGCCATTGGGGTGGCCATTGACGTGGATTGCCTTGATGCCATTGATGAGGGTGTTTTGGAGGGGGTCTATTAGTTAGCAACAGAGTGAGGAGAAACGGAAGCAAATCAAGGAAGAGTCAAACGAGCGAAGAGGGAAAAGAAGGTGAAACTAAAGGGGAGAGTATGCAAAACGAGCGAAGCGAGGAAAAAGAAAAAGAAAAACAGGAAAGGAAATGAGAAGAAATTAAAATACAAACAATCAACAGTAAAACGAGCGAAGCGAGGCAAAAGAAAAGAACGAACAAAGAAAACCGAATGGAAAAGCATGCAAATCGAGCGAAGCGAGGCAAAAGAAAAGAACGAACAAAGAAAACCGAATGGAAAACTATGCAAATCGAGCGAAGCGAGGCAAAAGAAAAGAACGAACAAAGAAAACCGAATGGAAAACTATGCAAATCGAGCGAAGCGAGGCAAAAGAAAAGAACGAACAAAGAAAACCGAATGGAAAACTATGCAAATCGAGCGAAGCGAGGCAAAAAAAAGAGAACGAACAAAGAAAACCGAATGGAAAAGCATGCAAATCGAGCGAAGCGAGGCAAAAGAAACAAAAAAGTGGAAAGGAAACAAGAAGCGTTTGGGGGTATCCAAAAAATCAAACAGTACCTTTTTCGTGGACGCGGTGCTTGTCCAGACGGCGGAGCTCGTGCAGGCCCTTTTCGAGAATGGCCTTTTTCTGGGTCAGGTAGTGGCGCTCGGCGACGCTCTCGGGCGTCTCGCCGGCGAGGCGGGCGACCTGGTCGGTGGCAATGTCGTAGACCATGTCCGGGGTGAAGAGGGCGGGCAGTTTCTGGACGAGGCAGCGCTCGACGGCGAGGACGCTGACCTCGTCGATGAACGTCTTGAGGGTGACCTTGTAGTAGGCCTCCATGTAGTCGATGGCGTCGGAGCTGGCGAGGCGCATCATGTCGGGCTCGGTGGTCTCGACGAGCATTTCGAGGAGGTCCTCGATGGAGGAGGGGGAGGGGGCCGAGGAGGGAGAGGCTGAGAACATATCAAGGTTTCTGACCCCGTAAAACGATTTGAGCGACTTTTCCAGGTGCTTCCGCTGGCGCCGGACGCGTGCTTTCTGGACGTTTTCCGTCAAGTAGTGGTTGTACGTGATGGGGTGTCCGTCGCGGTGCGGCGCGACGAGCTCCTCGATCTTGGCCGTCAGGTCCTTTTTGAGGTCGTCCATGGCCGGGTTGATGAGGCCCTGCAAGATCTTGTCGGCCGTGTCGGGCACGGACGTGAACGCGAGCGCGTGGACAATGGTCTTGTAGGCGGCCTCCAGCGCGTACTCGGCGCAGTTGTGCGCCAGCTTGGGCCAGTTCTGGCACTGCTGGCGGAAGAGCTCGCCGACGACCAGCGGGCTGAACATGCCCGGCAGCTCGCGGCCGCGCAGGTGGGCCATCATGTCCTTGACCTCGTCGATAAACTCGGAGCGGTGGATGCACTCCTTTGGGGACGTGTCCCGCGCGCCGTCCTCGAGAATGACGCGCGTGTGGCCCTGCTCGTGCATCGTCTCGGCAAACGTGGTCAGGGTGTTCTGGACGACGGACCGCAGGCGCTTAAAGTAGTCCTCGCCGTCGAGGGGGTTGCCGAAAAAGGTCGTCTCGGTGTAGGCGCCGTCGACGGCGGCCTGCATCAGGTGCAGGAAGGCGAGGCTGACGCGGGTCAGGTACTGGCGCTGCTCGCGCTCGGTGGCGCGCGACTCGCCGAGCTTGCCCAGGCCGCGGTTGCACTCTTCGAGCAGCGAGTCGATGTCCTTGAGCATCACGGGCAGCTGGGCCAGGATCTGGTTCTTGAGGATGTGGCTCAGGCGCGGGCGGAGAGTGGCGACGCCGAGATGGGCCGGGTTGACCGACGACCACACGCCCTCGGAGAAGAAGGCCTCTTCGGACGCATCGCGCTCGGCGGACGTGGCGTTGCGCATGTCGTAGCTGCGGTTCTTGAGGACGTGCCAGCCCAGCTCGAGCTCGACGTCCTTGTTCTCGGCCAGCTTCACAAAGGCGCGCTCGCTGTCGGAGCCCCTGTCAAGCTTGTCCGGCTTGGTGATGAGGCCCATGGTGCGGACGCCCTCCGGGTCGAGCTTGCGCGAGAACGTGGTGACCTCCTGGTTGGCAAAGTCATTGTTGGCGGACACGACGGCCAGGATGATGCTGCGGGGCCGCTTCATGAAGTCGAGGACGAGCTTCTGCACCATGGGCGCCTCGTTCTCCGACTGCTGCGAGTTGCCGGCGCGGAAGAGACCAGGCAGGTCGACGAGAGTCAGATGCTGCTGGTCCGGTCCGGACAGCTCGATGCGCAGGACGTCGTTGCTGAAGCGCTTGGTGTTCCCCTTGGTCGTGCCCTGGTCGTCACTAATGCCCATGGCCGACTTTGCGGACTCGATGACAGGCGCCAGGTCAGGGTGCTCAGCATCGAGCGTGGCCGTGAAGCTGGCCAGCTCCTTCTTTTCAGACTCGGGGCGGCTGTGATGGGGGATGATGGAGACCGAAATCTCCTTGTGGGGGTGACGACGGAGGATCAGCTCCGTGGCAAAGCGGGTGCAGAGGTTGTCCTTGGTCGGGAAGGAGAGGCCAGAGATGGCCTCGAGGACGGAGCTCTTGCCGGCCGACTGGTCACCGCAGACAATGATCTCGGGGAGGGCCACATAGCGGCTGACACCCTGGGATCGAAGCTTGTCGATGATGTCCAGAAGGTCCCGGTGCTCCTGGGAGTGGATGTTGACCGGAGCCATTTTGTGGACGAGAGGTAGGCAGATGGGAAGGGTGAGGTGAGGGTATTCAGAGGAAGATGCAGATGATTGAAAGGACAAGAATTGGAAGGAGAAGAATTGAAAGAAGAATTGAAAGGACAAGAAGAAACAGAAGTGAGAAAACTCGAGCAAACAAAAAAGAAAATAGACAGAATTGTTGGTGCAATTAATTTGAAAAGAATCTGAGGAGAAAGTGAGAAGAAAGTGAGGGATTCGAAGAGCAGACGGACTTTTTAAAGCCATCCCAACGCTGCTGTCCTTAGAAACGGCCTTGAAGTCGGCCTTGTGGCCTTGCGGCCTTGCCAAAAAGAATTCTATTGTCTCGCCCGGTCTGGCAGGGTTGGCAGACTCTGGGTGGCTGTTGGTTTCAGCAAGGCTGTGCGTTGTGTTGGCATGCAGCTGGGCTTTCAGTCAAACGGGGGTGTTGTGTAAATGCCAAAACGGACCAAGGAGTCTCCCCATGCAGGGGTTGTGGTCGTCCCCAGGAACGGGCCGCAAAGGGGGCCTGTCCAAGTGATGGGAGATGTTGCGAACCAGTAGAAAGAGTCACTCTGGAAATTCCCCAATTAGAAGCAAAAGGCCGCATTCATGGCCTCAACGACAGCTCCAAACAAATATTATGCAGCATTGTTTCGTCACATCAAAAAGGGGGCGTTCGTCTGGACGAAGAGCCTGCCAGCTGCGGCCTGGATGCAGCAGTGAAGTAGCCACAGACAGTTTATTAGTGTGATTGGGCCGTTTTGGCTCTGTGATTGGAGTAGATCCCCTCTCCCATCCACCCCCCCCATTCGGAACCCCTGGCAGACCCAGTAGGCCAATTCTCACATCTTTGCCAGTGCTTTGATCTCTTGCACCAGTGCAAAGTCAGTCAGGATCTCCTCGCTGCCGCCGCCCACGACGGTCACCCGCAGGTCGCGACTGATCTGCTCGATGCGCCCGCCCTTGCCGCCCTTGGAGTAGCCCAGGCCGCCGAGGATCTGCTGGCACTCGCGATTGGTGCGCTCGAGGATCTGGCAGCACAGCACTTTGCAGTTTGCGCAGAGGCCGCCGATGCCTTCCGGGGGAGGCAGGCCGTTGCGCCGCGCGTGGCCGAGCATGTAGACGAGCTGCTCGAGGTAGGCGTGGGCGGCGTCGATGGACCGGCCGGCTGACGAGAACTTGGCGCGGATGACCTGGTGGGAGAGCAGCTTCTTGCCAAAGGTCTCGCGGGTGATGGCGTGCTGGTAGGCGTCCTGGATGCAGACGCGCGCGAGGCGAAGCGCCGTGACCGCCAGCGAGACCCGTTCGTGGTTGAAGTCTAGAGGCTTGTAAATGGACCTGTTTCACGGCAAGTCGTCCTCGGGGTACTCACTTGACATGATGATGGCGAAGCCCTCGTTCTCCCTGCCCAGGCGGTTCTCGGCCGGGACCCGGACGTCGTCAAACTCAATGTACGTCGAGCCTGTCGGTCAGTGCCGCCCCCCAGTCTCTCGCGGGGCCGCTCTCACTCACCGCTCGCATGCACCCCCGAGTTGTACATGCGCTTCCGCGTCACGCCCGGGCTGTCCAGCTTGATGATCAGCATCGAGATGCCGCCCTGGCCCGGCCCGCCGGTGCGCACAGCCGCCGTGACGTAGTCGGCCCACAGCCCGTTGGTGATCCATTTCTTGGCCCCGTTGACCACGTAGCAGTCGCCCTGGCGCTCGGCCGTCGTCGTGATGCCCGCCACGTCGGAGCCGGCGTCGGGCTCGGTGATGCCCAGGCAGAAGCGGATCTCGCCGCGGATGATGGCCGGCAGGTACTTGTCCTTTTGCTGCTTGGTGCCAAAGTTGTAGATGGGCGGGGCGCCGATGCTGGTGCCGCCGCCGAGGCCGAACATGACGCCCAGGTAGCCGCAGCGCATGCCCTCGTCCATGCGGATCAGGTCGTGGAACTCGTCCCACTCGTCGAGCGGCACGCCGCCGGGCAGGCGCACGCCCTGGAGGTACTCCTTGGCCAGCGGGAAGATGACGACGGCCAGGCTGCCGTTGGCGGCATGGCGCGTCTGGGCGTCCCGGGGGACTTCGCCCTTGGCCTCCCACTCTTCGCAGAAGGGGTCAATGTTCTTCTCGTTGTGGGCGCGCAGCTCCTTGCGCAGCCGGACGTGGCTCTCGTTGTAGTAGGGACTGCCCCCACGGGTGTACCACAGCGGGTCGGCGAACGGCGCAGCAGTCATTTTGCGTGTTTGCTGTCGACAATGGCAACGTTTACTGTTGAGCCACAAGCATTGTCTACTGTGAGATGCCTGTCTCGTCGTCGACTTGCTTACCCCATGCTGGGCCTCGGCTCACACCCTACCCCGACTTTTTGGCTCCCTCCTCAAGTTTTCCCCACGGGGTTTCGACTGCTCGCATTCTCCAAAGTTTCCCCATCTGGCAAAGATGGCAGTGGGGAGATCACCGAGCACTCCGACTAGCGCAAACCAAGTTACCAGCCTCGATGCAACTTGAGTCTGCCGGTTTGTGTATTTGATGCCGAGCATCTTGAATGCATCTCGAGATACGCATTCAACGAAGCAATCATCCCTCAGTAAGCACCCTGGCATTTCTTCTCGGTCTTGATGAATCTCACGCCTTGTCGCCATGCAGCCGCATCGGATTGGCCAGCCATCGCGAGATCCCCACATCAGCACGGCTACGCGGCACTTCAAATGCCGTGTGACGCCTTTCACAATGTTTGACGCAGTCTTTTATTCGAAAAAGAATGTTTCCCCAGGTTTTAATATTCTGGGGACAGCCTGTTTGAATTTGACTCTTTGTATCTGTCTTGTTGGTTGCTTCGCGTCGTGGTAGAGTCGATATCAAGCCCACGAAACACGGCAATCCCAGCTCGATTACACCCATTTCACACACCCTGCAATGTCCGCAATGTCCGACTCTGACGAGCCGTCGCGCAAACGCATCCGCCTCGCGTGCCTCAACTGCAGACGCAAAAAGGTCCGCTGCGGCGGCGAGCGGCCAGAATGCAACTTTTGCCGGCGCCTCTCGCAGCCCTGCGTCTACACCGAGGACGGCCGCCGGAACCGGTCCTCCGCCCGGGACAGAGCCGCCGGGGTGCAGAATGCCGCCTTCAGCGAGCGCTTCAGCGCCGTCGAGGACCAGCTGGCGCGCATGGCCAGCCAGCTGGGGCGACTGGAGAAGCTGATGGCGTCGCAACCCCCGCACAGCCGTCTGCAGCACCCCGTCGGCGACCTCCAGACGCCCGGGTCGTCAAGCTTTGGGTCCTCCACTTCTGCGCCGCCGCCGCCGCCAATCCCTGTCCTCCTCGACGCCGTCGACATCTACTTCCGCTACAGCCACAACCAGCCGTGCTCGCTGTTCCACGAAACCACACTCCGCCGCCGCCTCCTGGCCGGCACCCTGCCCGTCCACCAGATGTGGGCCATCCTGGCCACGGCCCGCCAGTACACCGCCGCCCTGCCAGACATGCCGCACCTGGACAGCTCCCAGAACACGGCTCTCCACTACGCCAGGCTCGCCTGGGACAGCCTCATCAAGGAGTTTCCCTGGGGCGAGCCCGGCAGCACCGACGCGGCCGTCCAGATCGGCCAGACCGTGTCCATGCTCGTGTGCGTCGAGCACCCTGCCGGCCACTGCTCGGCCGCACACATCAAGCTCGGCCTGGCCATCCGCCTCGCCCTGCACGCCCACCTCCAGCTCGAGCCCGACAGCTCGCTGCCCGCCATCGTCCGCGAGGAGCGCCGTCGCACCTTCTGGTCGCTGTACCTGCTCGACAAGCTCAGCTCGCTCGCCAGAGAGCGCTTTCCGGCCCTGCCCGACATCCAGTGCCGCCTCCGGCTGCCCTGCGCAGAGGCCGTCTTCCAGGAGGCCGGCGGCGACGCCGACGGCGACGCCGACAACGAGCCGCCGCTGCTGAACGTCTTCACGGGCGACTCCATCGACACGGCCAAGACGGCGGCGTGCTCGCCGCTGGCGCTCGTCGTCGTCCTGGCCAGCACGCTCAGCCGCGTGGCCGAGTACGTCCTGCAGGAGAGCCACTACGCCCGCGACGGCGCGCCGTGGCTGCCCACGAGCACGTACACGGCCATCTCGGCGACCCTGCTGCAGCTCGAGCTGCACTGCGGCATGGCCGAGCCGGTCGCCGACGTTTTGCGGACGCGCTACGGCTGCGACATTGGTGGCAGCAGCAGCACGTCGGACCGCTCGCTGGCCGGGAGCTTCATCTATGCCCGCGGCGTGTTCCACCTGTCGCACTGTCTGCTGCACCACCCGTTCTTCTTGCAGCAGCGGCTGGCCGCGATCCGCCAGCAGCGCGCGCCCGCCAGGTTCCTGCAGACGGCGTGGGACACGTGCCGGCGGCATGCGGCCCACCTGACGGAGCTGCGGACCGTCCGGCAGCACCAGATGCAGCACCAGCGGCCGGTCCTGCCGAGCCTGTACGGGTACTGCATCATGGTCGCAGGGACGATCCACGTCATGGCGATGCACGACGAAAGCGGCGGCGACGACGACCCCACACGGTCCGAGGGAAAACGGCTCTACGGCATGGCCGTCGAGATACTCCAGGAGCTGTCGTGCCACTGGCGGCATGCGGCCCTGATGGTGGACCGTCTCGAGCGGTTCAAGCGGGAGTGGAGGCCGGCCGACAACAAGGGGCCCGGCTGGGCAAGCCTTTCCAAGGAAGAGCCCCAAAGGGACGACCCCAACACGGCGGCGCTGTGGAAAAGCGTAGACTACGCCGTGCTGTCGATGCCGTCACGGCCGGGCAGTCCGGGGAGCGACGTGTTAATACACAGGCCTCGTCCTCTCCATCCTCCCCCATCTCTTCCTCCTGCTGCCGGCCCGGATGCGGTCAACGAAAGCATGGCCGAGTCCCTGCAGGACATTTTCTACTCGACGAGCCGGCTGTTTGATTTTTCAGATTTGGGGGCGCTGGCAGAGGCGTCGTCCTACACGCCGCTTCCGCTGTTCAACACCATGTGTTAACTCTAGAGTATTGTATCTACACCAAGTAATCATTGTTCGTCTCTGTTCTCCACCATCTCTGCCGTCGCCTTGTCCTTTGACGCATGCTCCCCCGTTGCATCCAGGCCGTCTCGCTTGTGGACCTCCTGCAGCGCCTGGTCCAGAATGGTCGTCTGGTACGACTTGAACTTCCACGGCGACACCCGGTGGGCAAAGAGCTCGTCGATCTCTTCGAGCGTCCGGCCCTTGAGCTCGGGGATGAACAAGAAGAAGAAGATGAAGCAGACAAAGTTGGACCCGGCCCAGACGTAGCCATATTTGGCGCCCTATGCTGTCAGAGAAGAGCAACAAAGAAAAAAGAAACTGCCCAACTTACCCAGTTCAGATCCGTCGGGTTGATAAAGTACGGCGAGCAGAATCCCGTCAGCCACGCCAGAAAGTAGCCCAGGCTGATGGCCGACCCGACCGTCCACGACCGCAGCCGCGTGCTCACCAGCTCCGTCGCCACGGGGTAGCTCGCGTCCCCGACAAACGCATTGTAGCAGAACTGGTACAGCGCCACAAACGCAATCAGGCAGTTGCGCGCCGCCAGCGTGCCGTCCGCCACCGTCGCCGCCACCGCCAGCCCCAGCATGCACCCGCCCTGCAGCACCGCGCCCATCATCAGGATGCCGTGCCGGCCCGTCAGGTGGCGCATCGCGTAGATGCCCACGTTGACGCCCACAAAGCCCAGGCACGTGTTCATGACCGAGTACCGGAACGCCTCGTCGACGGACAGCCCCGACACGATCATGAAGTACGTCGCGTACGAAATGACAAACCACGACCCGGAGCCGGTCTGCGTCGCAATCACGCCGTAGCAGAGAAGAGTTCGCCGGAGGTCGGTTCCTGCCCATGTTAGGAGAGAAATGATTCTGGACACAGTCTTGTGACTTTGGGCTCACCTCTGTACATGTCGACTGGCCCGATCGTGCTGGCCTGCCGCTTCTCCTCCTCGATCCCCCGCTCCATCTCGACCCACTCGAGCTCCAGCTGCTCCGGCGACACCGCCGTCCCGCGCAGCCGCTCCAGCGCCGCCCGCGCCTGCTCCGCGCGGCCCTTGTACATGAGGTAGCGCGGCGACTCGGGCACGAAAAAGAGGCCGACCGACAGCAGCGCCGGCACGACAAACAGCGTCCCAATGGGAATCTCAAACGACGCCCGGTCCATGCGCCGCTTGGTCGCGTTTGTCACCGTCGACCCGATGATGCTCCCGACATTGACCCACTCCGAGAAGAGCGCGACCATGACGGCGCGCAGGTGCGCGGGCGCGGCCTCGGCCGTGTAAATGTTGCTAAACGTGACCAGGAAGCCGTTGCCGATGCCGAGCACGAGGCGGCCGAGGTAGACGACGCCCTGCTTCTCGGTGCCCATCTGGATGGCGCAGCCGACGGCGGTCAGCAAACAAGCAAGCCAGAGGGCGGGGCGGCGCCCGAAAAAGTGGGCAAACGAGCCGGCAAAGAGGCTGGACAGGAACGCGCCGAGCGTGAGGAGGCTGCCGATGAGCTGCTGGAAGGTGCTGCCAATGGCGTAGCCGCCCTCGGCCGCTGGGTCCGGGTAGCCAAACACCTTGAGGAACCCGGGCATGGCCTGGAGGGCGGCGACGACGGCCGAGTCGAGGCCGTACTGCATGTTGGCAATGGCGACGGTGGCGCAGATGAGGAGGCATTTCCGGTTTGCCCAGAGGGACGTCTCCTCGAGGTGGGCGGCCATGGTGAAGAAGGAAAGAGATGTGTGGAGGAGCACCAGAATGAAAAAATAGCACAAGGCCAGATATTCAGACAAAGAAAGGCACAGACAAACGGGAGGATTCCGTGTGGCTGTTATTTATCATTCGGGGCTTCCTTTCGTGACTACATGGTTAAATACAGCCAGACACGGGATGGGCACAAACAGGCATCCCGGGTCGGACCTATTACCAGGCTTTCATCCTCCCTCTAGCCCGGCCTGGATGACCGCTCCCTGTGCCTATCAGCTTTTGATAAATGGAGATTCCTCGGTCTTGGCTTGTTAAGCAGATATCAAACAAGTTGGATGGAAGGCGCAATCATCAAGGTGAATATGACATGCCCCCCGGGCCTCGAGAGGGGGTGCCAGTCATGGAACGGTCCCGCTGTAATGTTGGTGGAAGCATAGATCCAATGCTGTTCGTCCACGGGGGCCTTCCCTCCCCGCAAATAAGCTCATGGGCCTGGCCACGCTGCAACGGCAGTTGCATTGCCAAGAAGTCTGGGGTATCTTGCACAATGACGAGCTCTGTGATTGGGTCTGCCAGTGCCCTGTGCCTGGCCATGTTGCATCCGATCGGTACGGGGCCACCGAAAACCTGCGGTGCCACGCCAGTCCCCCGCATCTCGGAAGGTCTCCGCCGACAGTGTCAAGGCTGGGTCACGTCTTTGATATCCAAATGTTCAACCCAATGGCATGCTCACTAACCGCGTTCGCAAATACTAAACGTTCATGTGTATATATTATGTATCTCAAGAGACACCCAAACGCGAAACCAAATCGTATCTTACATGATCATATCAACCCGAGACTGTTCGTCCCAGATACATAAGAGTAATAAAAATAAAAGCCAAGTGCCATGAAAAAAAAAAAAAAAAGACGACATGAAACCCAGAAATTGAAGCACAGTCAAGAAGACAAGACATAAAAGTAAAACAAAATAAGCAGACAAGAAAAAAAGCGAGTAATATAAAAACAAATAAGGTTATGCGAAAAGGTGGGCAAACGCAAAACCAAGAAGCCGCCAAACAATGACAGAGAAAAGCTAATAAAATGCCGTTTTTTTTGCTTGCAAAGGACTACAGGACAAAGGCCGCCAATGACAAAAAACGTATAAAATGATGCTTGCTTGTCAGATCACTTACACAACAACCTCATCCTCTGGGTCGTCGAGACTGGCCCGTCGTTTGGCTTCCGTGACACGGGCCACCTTGTGGCCGTCCTCGCTGACGACATGCAGGTCGTCTGAAGCAGAAGTGATGTCCTTCTCATTGGCCACTGCGCTGCCGCTGCTTGGGGTGGCTGGTGCTGTTGTCGAGGCATTGACTGAGGCATCCTTTTCGCTGGTCTGGCTATCTTCCTTGCCAGCGCCGCCGCTAGCAGATGTCGCCGACTTGTCGTCCTTGCCGTTGGCATTGTTGGACAGGAAACCCAGGCGTTCGAATGGCCAGAGACCGCTGACGCCGGCTGCGTTGCTGGTTCCGCCGCCGCTCGAGGTTGTGCTGGGTGGGTGAACAGCCAAAGGCTTGAAGAGCAGCTTTTGGTCAAACGCGCTGGCACTGGTAACGTCCGCACCGGCAGTGCTGCTGATACTCGCCGCCACGTCCTCGCCGCTTGCCGGGTTGCTCACGCTGCCCATGGCGTGTTCCTTGGTGACTTCTGGCATCGCAAAGTCACCAAACTCTTCGTCGTCGTCATCCTCCTCATCACCAACGGCACCGCCGTGACGGACACCTGCTCCAATCTCGTCGTCCTCGTCGCCAGAGCTGCTGTCGCGTCCGTCGCCAAACTTTTCAATGTCTCCGCCTGAGCTACCGCCAGCGCCGGAGGCACCAGGAGCTCCGGCGTTCTTGTTCCTTCGGACCATGGACCGCCACCAGTTGCCCCGGTTCCAGCCAAGGCCCACGCGGCCAATGCCGTCGCCGCCCTCGCCTATGTTCAGACCAGCGTCATCGTCATCATCATCGTCTTCGTCATCCACGTCGTCGTCATCGTTGTCATCATCATCCTCGTCGTCTGCAAACGGGTTGCGAAGTCGTTCAGGTGGTGGTGGGACAGACTGAAGCAGTCCAGAAAGTGACTTGGATCCGCTTGGTGCAAGCTCGCCCTCTTCATTGCCGACGCCCCTCTCCACGTCTTCGCCATCCTCTCCTTCCTTGTTCTCCTGGGCAGCAGCGGCCTCCGCGTTGCGCTTATTCATTGCCAACCTTGCAGCCAACTGCAGGCGCGCCCGAGATGGAGGAATGTTCAAAGGAGGTGGTGGCGGGATAGACGGAGGAAGGAGCGATGAAGACGCATTTTGCGGGTCGGTATAGGCACGGAACTGCAGTAAAAACATGTCAGCAAAATCCGTTTCGGCAGGCACAAACACTTCGAACCCCAGCATCCAGTTTGGAAAGAGCAGTCGTTTGGTCCAGTAAACATATTCCAGAGGTGAAACTAGGGAGGCGGAGACTAGTCCTTTCTGCGTTGGCTGAGAGTCGATGGGCGACGAGAGAAGTATGCTGCGGGTCCTACTACACGAGCGACAAAGCTCATAGTCCAGGCAGCTAGCCTGGGTCTCCCATAAATATCCAGTCGTCTAGGGGTACAACATCTTCAGGGTCCCCGTCATAGTCCTGTTCGCCATCCAGGTTTGAGATGCTCCTTGGGTTGCTGTCGGTCTTGCTCTCGGAACCCCACGCGCCCAGGTCCAAACTGATCTTGAGGGGGTCCAAACGGCACCATTCCACCAAATCAATCATGCTGGGGGATTTTGTTAAGGGATAACCAACCTCGTTATTGACGTCTTCCTCGTTGTCATCATCACCATCGTCTTCCTCGTCGCTGGAGCTGTGGAAGCCAGATGAAATGCCGGCGCTGATAGAAAAGGCACCAGGGCCACTATCGGCACCACCCGGCAGGTCCAGACCACCGTTAAGGCCAGCATCGGCCAATGCAGAGGACGCTCCCTGGGACGAAAACCCAAAGGACGAGCCCAGACCGCTGAGACCAACAGCAGCGAGACCGGCTTCAGCCGCCTGGTTATTAACCGCGACTTCGGGCCGGACGCCGCCAAGAACAGCATTGTCGCGCTCCCTGGTCTCAGCCAAGGGGCCCTCCACATAGTTGACCCAGTCCTGGGACATCACTCTCTCCAGGACAGTCTCGGACAGAAGCTCGGGTGGATGGCGCTCAGTAAACTTGACTACCTCCTCCGCAATCAGAGTGAGGTGTCCCATGTAACCCATGCGTGTTCTCGTGGCAGTCTGCGACTGCTCCGACGCCAGCTGGCCGTTGATGATCTGGGTCGTAATGTCGGCAGACTCAAACAGGGAGATGGCGAGATGTGGGTTGAAACCACGGTCCATGGGGCCGTTGAAAACCTGCTGGACCACGTCGTAGACGACATTGTGCAGAAAATTGTTCCATGGGTATTCGAAGAAGAAGGACTAGAGGCAAAGTTAGCTTCAAGATAAATGTCCAGTGGGTGAAACTCTCCTTGAACTTACCAGTATTGTTGGAACCACGCGGTGCTTGACAAACTGCATCTTCAAATAATCGCCAACAACAGGGTCAACAGACCGGAGATCTGCAGTCGCGTCATTTGCAGCACCTTCGCTTGGTTGATGGGCGATGACAATGGACGCGTCCTCAATCTCAGTCTCTTCGGCTGCTGAAACACCCTCCTCTTGCGACTTCTTCTCGGCTACCTGTCCCTCGGTCTCGGTCTTGGCAGATGGGTCTTCCTTGGGCAGCAGGGTGAGTGGCTTGGGCACCTCGATACCAGCTGGTGTTGGCTCCGCAGTGCCTTCCGTCGCTGTAGCCTTGCCGTGATCGGCGGTCGCCAAGGGTGCCGGTGTAGGGCTCGGTGTCCGTGGGGGTTGTGCCTCGAGTGGGTCGGAGATGCTAGAGATTGTCGGGGTGAAGATAATGGAGGACTCCGAATCGTCACCTTTTTCTGGGTCAGACATAATCTTCTTGGCCTCTTCGCCAAGGGCAGGCTCGGTAGCTTCTGTCACGTAATCCGACTCGGCAGGGAGATCCTCCTTTGCCGATGACGGTGTGCCAGATGCTGTTGTAGCCGGTGTTGTTGTCGGTGTTGACTTGCCTTGGTCGGAACCAGACAGTGGCCGCGGTGCCTTCTTCTTGCTGGGTGAAAGGGGCGCCACAACCAGGTCCGGTTCATCAAAGTGCGGCTCCTCGCTGTCGCCAGGGGCCTTCTCGTCGAGTGTGTTGAGACGTGGCGAGCTCAGCGGCTCCTCGACAAAGTCATCTTCGTCCTTATCAAAGAATGAGTTGGAGGTGGTGGCAGCCGCAGATGCGCCGGAAGAGGGTGGGGTGGACGGCCGTTCTTGGCCTTCCTGTTGCTCGGAAGTAGTATGGGTCACTTCTTCGAATCCATCGTCGTCAGCTGGCGAGACGTTTGTGACTTCCAGGCGCCGGCCCTCGTCGGAGGAAAAGTTTTGCGGCAGTCTCATCGTCAACAGATCTGTGCCGGGTGGGAGAGCTTCTTCGCCGCGGTTCGGGGTCAGCTTGCCCTCCTTGCGAAGGCGCTTCCGCTCAGTGTCGCGGGCGGCAATCAACTCCTCGGAGCCGACCTCATTAAGCAGGCCCATGTTGCTGCAGTGAAGCAGCTCGGCCATAAGCTCGCACGTCTTGAAGCGGTCGAAGCCAAGAGGCTCCAGCTTCTCGCCAAAAGTCGAGGTGAGGCGCGTCTTTTGTGCCGGCGCGTTCTGCATCAGCTTCATAAAGTTGGGCACGTTCTCGGCAAACATGCGCAGCAGGGTGCCGAGGTAGATGGGGTCGCGGCTCGAAGGGATGGAGTTTGCCTCTGTGCCGACGTCTGGGTCATAGTCGGAGTTGTTCTTACGGATGACCTCGATGACGATACCAACGCCGACAGTAAGAGCGTTGCCACCGCCCAGCATGTATGTGATGAGCTCGTCGATGCACGGGTGGGAGACCAGCTGGCGGGTCAGCTCGTTGGGGCCGATGCAGGCCTGTTCGTTCTGGCCGGCATTGGCGGAGACAGTGATAATGGCCTTGATGAAGTCGCCAGCTGATGTCTGTGTGGCCCAGCTGTTTTTCGGGCCGAGGAAGGAGAGGAGGGTCGGCATGACGTCCTGGGTGTGAAGCCACTATGTGGGGGGTTAGCACGGTCCGTTTCTCTGGGCAGTGTTGTCTCACATACCTCAACAACGCCTGGGCAAGAGTCGGGGCGGTCCAGTGTGATAATCTTCAACAGCAGGTCCATGATCATCGGACAGTCCACATGGCGAAGCATGTCCTGGACGGCATTATCTGCTGACTTGAGGAAGTCGACCATCTCCTCGACCTTGCGGTCAAACAGGCTCTCGTTGACCTTGGTGAAGTAGCTGGCCTGGAGGGGATCCAGCGGAACCGGCCGCTTAAGGAACTGCCAGAACTTGCGCAACAGGTCGCGGTTGTCCATGTCCATCAGAACCTCGCAGATGGACCAGTTGTCCGAGGACAGGATCTCGCAAGACACAAACGCGTACTTATTGCGCTTCTTCTCCGCCTCGTCGTCCTCGTCTTCCTCGTCGATGATGCTGTCCGTCGCGTTCGACGACGCACGCGACCGGCCAAAGGGCAGAAGCCGAGGCCGCCCGCGCTCATCGCTCCCGCGTCCTGTCAGTTCCTCGCCGGGTTCTTCGGTGCCGGCTGTGGTGTTGTCGTTGCTGTCCTCCTCTGTTTCGGCCTTTTCCTCCTCCTTCTCCGGCTCGGGGACCGGCTCGGGCTTAGGAGCCACCACATAGTCCAGCAGGCGCTCCAGGACCTCTCGTTGGCGGAGATACTCGAGCAGTTTGCTGTTGTGTGTCTTGATATCGGCGAGCAAGTCGTTTTCGTTCAGCAGGTCTTCGAGTGTGAAGTCCCCCCGATCGAGCATCGTGTCGATGGGGGAGATGTTGGCGTAGCCGCCAAATTTCCAGAACATCTTGGCAGCGCAACTGGCCCGCGGAAGACCATCAAAAAATCACGTTGTTGAAGGATTGGGCTGGGTCGGAATCGTCGTTTCGAGCGTTTCTTTAGGGGTGCGCTCGCGTGACTGCGATGGACGGAGGGAAAAAAGGAAGTGATTGTCGATTGTCAATAGTCGAAACTGAAAAGGATATGCCAGGCGAGATTTTTCGTTGTCTATGAAATTCTGGAAATAAAACAAGCAAGAATGGGATCAAAAAGGGTATCTCGATGATCTAACGGGCGTAACTGAGAATGGGGATTAATGCTGGTCAGCTACTGTTCCTGATCGATGCTGAAGAAACGCGGTGCGGTGCTTCTGCTGTCTCCCTTCGTGCTGCTGAATGCGCCAGACGCCAGGCGTTGCTGTGCTGCGACCGCCCCCTGGAACCTCTACTCGGAAGAGTCGTCTCCGGTCCCCGACACAGAGTGAATCTGGGTCCTTGCACGATGCCTAGAGTAATCGATAACCGTATCTCTTGTTTGTATATCCCATTCGAGTTGTCGGGTGGCGATCTCTTCGCGGCTGGTCTGACAAATGCGGTTTGTCGCGACAGCAAATCGGGCAGGCGTGGGGTGCAGTCCGGGGTCGTCGAGCAGCAGCAGACACGCAAGGCGGCAAAGGAGGCAGCAGAAGGAGGCAAGTAAAGACACACCCTGACGAAAGGGCCGCGATGATGCCCACCAGAGAGCACGAGGCTTGGTGGAGGGATAGAGGGGGAGGGACCGAGGGGTGGGATTGGCAGTGCGGAGGGCTGTAGGACTCACAAATAAGGGCATAGAGAAATTACAGGCAAAAAAAAGAAGCACAAGAAAAGCAAAAGAATATGTTAGAAATACAACACGCCCGCCGTGAGATCGAGATGCCGAATGGGTAAGGGTCCGATGTGGGTGTATTTTCGTCGAGATTTAAGGAACGAGAAAAAAAAGGAGCGCGTTTGTGATGGTCGTCGTCCGTTGATGGGGAAGGAGCAAAAAAAAATAATAACATAAAAAGGCCCCAAAAAAGCTGCTGACCTTTTGGTGGTTAGGGAAAGTACGGCGGCCGGACATAGGCAGAGGATTCCCTATCCAGGCACACTGTCAAAGCACCGTGAGCGAAGAAGGTTTCCACTGTGCCAGGCTACCCACTGCGCAGACAAGGACGTGCAGACAACGCATAGCTACTTGCAGAGTACGTACGAGTACGTATATCCTGCTAGAAGCACAGATGACTTGTCTGGTCACAATGCGCAGGAGCATACTGCAAACCTGATTCGGAGGCAGCAGCCGCTTGGAATTCCGTGTTGCAGAACCTGTCATTTCCTGCCGTTGCGCCCAGGAACAGCAGAGCAGCTGGCCGGATGGAGCTTGTGACTGCGACTGTGATCTGTGCTATTATTGTCTGGGTTGGGGCGCCTGGCTAGTCTCACACCGTGCGCTGGCTGCCCAATCTCCACGGCCTGGACTGTGCGTCCCGTCGGTCATCCCGCCTGCCAGACGGCCCTAGCTAGGGTGCCCCCCCCCCCCCCCCCCAGTCCAGTCCTGGTCCCCTCCAGTCTTCCTTCCAGCGAGAATTTTCGTCATCTCCCCCTCACCCCAGCGTCTACGTCTTTAGATCAGGGGGGGCGACAACCCGGGACAAGCCCACTCCACAAGCAAAGCTGAAATATTGGCCAGCCCCTGAAAATGGCTATTGGCAATGAAGAATGGCTTGAATAGAATGGGCAATGTTTGGATCTAGAATGGGTGTTGTGTTGTCTCTCTGTTATTACTGTCGCAGTCGTATCACTGCCATCGCTCAATCTCCAGCACAAACTCCGAGACACATTTTTCGTCATGCTTCGGATCTCTTATCTTTTTTGAGCCCCTTTTTGGATGGATGGCCCGGTCGATCATGGCCGCCCAAAAAAAAGGGTGGCCTGGGTCCCGCGTCCAGCTGCCTCGTGGCGGGCTGCGAGCACGTGTATGAGGGTGGACAGTGTCACATGGCACATCACGTGTACGGCATGGCCCACTTCCACTAACAGACGACATCCAAGCTCTCGACATCATGGCCATGTCTTGATCGACCATGTCGAGTCATTACCATTCTAAAGGAGGTATTTTTTCTCCCTGGTAAAACCCCATATTGCTCATACTGAAGATCCATTTGAAACTTTTTCCAGAAACCCTAAACCACGAAACCTTTGCCCTTGAATTGCATCCCTCGACAAGACTGGCGCCCTGCCGGTCCGACACTTTGTACCCATCTCTTTCTTTTTGTGTGTGCGTGCGTGTGTGTGCTTGAAAGGTCTTTTTTTTTATAATAAGTCTGCCGTATAATAAATTTTCTTTTAAATACCTTTCCTCTCCCACCTTGCTTTTCTTTCCCTCTTTCCTTCCTTCTTCTTCATCTTCAACAATATTCTTTAATCTTTTACCAACTTTTTTTTTTCCTTCAAAAATCACCTACCACCACAACAACAACCACCGTCAAGATGCGTTTCTCAATCACCACTCGCTCCGTCACGGCGCTCGTCTTTGCCTTCTTTGTGCTTGCCGCCGTCTTCATGCCCATGGTCGAGGCCAAGTACACCGGCGCCTGCGTCAAGAAGAAGCTCCAAGAAAAGGACAACCTCCAGTACTACATCCGCATTCCCGACGGCCAGGCCATGAGCCACGACCGCCGCGGTGTCCCGGGCAAGTCCTACTACGACAACCTCAGCCGCTGCTCCATCAGGAACTTTACCTGCATGTACGACATTGAGGGCAACGCCCACGTCGACTTTGTCCTCATGGGCCGCCGCAAGTTCAACCTGCCCAACAAGTGCGACGTCGAGAAGCACATTTCGCGCGCCACGTTCCAGCAGTACCAGCCGCGCTGCGTCGAGGGCAACCACGAGACCCTCTACCAGGAGTGGCGCGCCTCGTGGCGCGCCTAAATTCATTTCTACACTTAGAAATGAATGACCCGTCTGGTGATATTCGGGAGACCACCGGACGGGGGGGATGGCCTGCCACACACACACACACACACACACACACACACACACACACACACACACAAAAACGTCACAAAAGAAAGGAACGGTGGTCTTGGCAGGCGGCCACCGGTCCAGCTTGGGGAACATATGGAGTTGACGGACGGATACGATATGGAGAATTGTCTACTTATCACATGGGTCTTGATCCGGACTTGGACGGGGCTTGGGATCGGGTCCCGAGTCCCGGGTCTGGACTGGCTCTGGGGGTCTAGCAGAATCTGCCATGGGCCGTTGATATTCAGAATATCCAGTTTAATGGTCTGGAGGAAGCGAATACGGAGGAGGGGGGAAGGCTACAAACAGTTCGAGTTTGCTTCCTCTGTGGAGTTTGGGTGGTTTTTTTTTTCCCCGGGTTTCTGGGTTTTTTTACGCTCTTTTTTTTATGTCTCTTTTCCTCGTATTTTCTGTGTATTGTTGTCGGTATTTTTGTATCTACTTTATCCTTATCTTAATAGAGAACAAACAGCAATACAGATAGATACCCCAACTCTAATGTTCAAAAAATCAACAAGCAATTCGTTAGAAATGTTTTGTTGATCCTTGTTGATACTACATGTTACCGCAAAACACAATTTACTCAAAAACACTGCATACTCTTAGTGAAAATATTCTCGTAAAATAATTTTCTAAAATATGATTGTAATTATTAAAAACCAAAAAAAAACCGAAAAAAAAAACATGCTAAACTACAGGACCAAAGAAAAAAAAAGCCACAAAAAAAGCCCTTACCCACCCGAAAACCCACCAAATAACCTCATCCCTTCCCTGGGACGTCATCCCTTGCGAAGCTGTCCGTGACCATAATAACCCTTTCGACAGTCATTGACCAGTACCTTTTTCGTCTAGAATCATCTTGCACAATCCCTCTGACATTTACCCCGGATCAACCACCCCGTGACCGCCGGTTGAACTCTTCCACGGCCACAGACACCATCTTGTACAAGTACGCCCGCCCGCTCTCTTCGGCCACTGGAATAAACGGCCCGTTCATATTACCCCGGAGCGTAATGGCCATACCTGTCCGCTCCTTGGCGATCCCCTGAATGTCCTTGAGCGGCGCATCCCACTCCGTCGTCAGCTTGCGCGACCGGATCAGCAGGATCCGCGAGTACGTCACAATCACAACCATATCCTCTTGCGGCAGCTCCAGGTGGCCAATGTACACCTCGTTGAAGTACTTGCCATTGTCCACCTGCTTGAGCCAGTACTGGCCCAGCGCCTCGCGCTGGCTGTAGGGGCGCACAATGCCGTCCGCGGGAATGAACCGCGCCAGGCGCACGCGGTCCAGCTCGGACCCGTCAAACACAGTCGTCGTGTTGCGGATGCCCTCCGAGACATTGCTCGCCAGGTCCAGCACGCCAATCACCGGCTTGGTCGCCACGCCAATCATGCCCTTGCCGATGCCCTTGAAGAAGCCCACGGCGCCTTCTTGCTCGGCGCCCTCGAGCGGCTTGCGCGCCAGGCCGCCGACGCCAGACGCCACAGACGTGATGAACGAGTTGGCGCCCGCCGTCACGCCGTAGAACGCATGCTTGGGCCGGTTGCGCGCCCTCGTAATGCGCCGCCGGTCCTGGAACTGCTTGTCCAGCGTCGCCGCTGCCAGGCCCTTTGACATGGCACCCGTAAACTTGGAGACCGAGTCGCTGACACCGTACACAGACTTCTTGACAAACGAGGCCGCGCCGCGCGCCAGGCCAATGCCCAGATCCTCTGGCCGGTCCGACATGATCAATCCCTGGTACGGCTCGTAGAAAATGTCCGTGATGCCCGACGAGATATTGTTGAACAGGCCCACCGGGTTGCCCAGGAAATCGGCCGAGCCCAGAATCTTGTGGATCTGGTACAGCGCCTCTTGGCTGTAGTGGTTCGAGATGTTTTGCGTCAGCACGGGGATCGACACCCGCACATTCTCCAGGATCAGCGCGTTCATCTGCACGGGCGCATCGTTGACGTTGCCAATGGCCATGGTCAGGATGTTGAAGAAGAACATGAGCGGGTTGCGCGACGACGTCTTGTCCTCGGCATTGACACGCTCTGTCCGCACAAACGAAATGTCGAGCTGCATCGGCTGGATGTTGAGCACCTCAAAGTAAATATCGCGGCCAGACTGCTGCAGCTTCGGCTCGGGCAGGCCCAGGTTCTCGTCGCACAGCTGCGCATTGTCTTCCTCGACCTGGCCAGACGCGCCGGGGATCTTGGAGAAGTCGAGCACGGCAAACACAAAGTCTTCGTCCAGGTCCAGTGTCATCTCTTGCAGCAGCACAGTGGCGTACTTGATGTACTCCACACCGTACGAGTCGTCCTTGACCCGTGTCACCATGGCATGCAGCGACGGGTGCGCATCGATCTCCTGAGCTCGCTTGGGCACCACGCTGGGGTACAAGATCATGGGGAAGATGCCGCCATACAGCTGGTTGTCAATTTGGATCCACTTGACGCCCAGGCTGGCCGTCTGGTACAGCGCAGAGTCCGTGTACCGCAGCTGCACGTCGCGCAGCGTAATGTACGCCAGCTCGCGCATCTGCGAGTTGATCAGCGACACACCAATGCCAGCGAGACGCAGCTGCGCGCGGAACGTGACACCCGTGTCCTGCTCTTTGGCCTCGAAACTCGTGCGGCTGCGGTCCGCGCTCTCTCTGCCGCTGTTGCTTCCCCCAGATGCAGGACTAGTGCCTGAAGCACGGCTGCGCTGGCGGTACAGGCTCTTGGACGATCTAAAGTTGGACAGAATCATTGTCTGCGTGGGACCGTCGGCTGTCACGTTGATATCGATGATCTTGGTCTGGCCTGTGACTGCCACAAACTTCATTGGCAGCTGGTTGCCAATCTCGGCCAGCTTGACGTGTCGCTCTTTGCCGAAAGCGTTGATGACAATCTCGCGTGCTTTGGCGGCAGGGAAATCCCAAGAGTACGGCATGATGCTGCGCGGAGGCAGTCGGTACCGGATCGGTCGCCAGCCCGACAGGTCCTCTACGCCGTCCTCATCCACGTTCGGGTTGGCTTGGTAGAATGTGAACTCGGTGTCGCTCTCGTTGCGCATCGAAAAGGGCCAGTTCTTGGTCTCCAGGCTCAGGTTCAAAAAGATCGTGCCACCCTCCATCAGGATTTCAGCACGCACAAGCCGCTGCCGCTGTCCCGGCCGAGCCATCTTCACATAGGTCGTGCCCAGGTCGGAAATGTTGAAAGGTGACGACCACTGGCTGTTGACATCCGGGTAGCTGAGGCACAACTGCTTGACGGTGCTCTTTTGCAAAAAGTGGAGCGGCTGCAGAGCACTCTGTTTGATCGGCATAATGTTGGACGAGCTGGGCTCACGGATGTTGATGCTCTCGCCAATCAGGTTGTGGATAATGTACCGCGGAGCCAGCGTCACCACCTTTGTCATCTTGTACTTGCCGTCGCCCGGCTCGACCGTGATGCCAATGTGGATCTCTGTCGAAGTGGTTCGGCTGGACTGGAGCACCACTTCGGACGAGCTACCAATGGCATCGAAACTCTGCGGCTTGCTCCATTCGGAATCGCCCACTTTGAGCAGTGCTCGGTTCCGGTGGTCGTCGTTGGGGAACGAGAACATGAATGGCTGCACCTTGGGTCCATCGCGAGACGCCGCGACCCCCCTGCGGATCGGCGGCTCGATCTGCATCTGGCCGGCGGCGGCCTTGGCCTGCTGCATGAAGCCCTTGGACCGGACCTCGATCTTGAGACCCGTCTTGTTGAGAACGACGTAGGGGCAGTACACTGTGACCCGGAACGCGCCTCCGGCATTCGGAATGCGGTAATAGTGCAGCCGCAGATGCAGGCTGAGATTGGCATCGTCTTTGCAGACCAGCGAGGTTTCCTTGTGGAAATCGTCCGACGTGCCCGAGTTGATAATGGCAAAATCGCTCGGCTTGAAGACCGTGTCCTGCATATCCACGCTAAGGAGCAGCAAGTGCGACAGCTCAGTGACATGGACAGGACTGACGCCACCCTTGCGCAAGAAATTGGTCCAGTCTCTCTTTGTGTTCTTATCATAGATGCGGTATTTGAAGTCGTAGGGCAAGAGGTTTTCGAGGACAACAGGTGCCGACAGCTTGATCTTCATGTACGGGTAGTTCCTGTAAAGTCAGTATCTGCCTTCGGGAGCGCACAAAGAGGGGCCGAGGTAGGGGTTGGAACTTACTGGACAAGAGGATGGCCCTTTTCAAAGTTGGCGTTGGCTTGGAAGAAGAAGGATTCGTTATGCTCGCCCTTGCAGACCATTGTCCGCGTCGGCCGCTTCAGCAGGTCGCGCCACCACAGCGTGTCGCTAGACCAGTCGTAGCCGAACCCTGAATCGGGCCGTACCACCAGGCTCTTCAGGTATACGGCACCGACCGGTGCTGGCCGCGCCTCGCCCGGTGCAATCTTCTCAATCTTGAGCAGGTGTCCCTCTTGGGCATCATAAACGCCAATCTCAATGGGGATCTGGGTCTCGTTCTCGACGAGCAGCGGACTCCGCAGAGTCACATATTTGACATTGTCGCTGCCCAGCTTGACGTCGACCAGCATGCGGTGCAGGACGTGGTTGCTCTTGGGCCGGAGGCCAAACAGGAACTCGCCCTCGCGGTTCAGGCGGACATTCTTAACCACGTCGAAACCAGAGCTCTCGAGCAGGACCTGAACACTCGCCGACTGCGACTCGGTAATCAAATTCTCACGCATCTTCTCCCACTGCTCAAAGGACCATGGAGCCTCTTCGCCGTCTTCAAGATGGGCAGAGATCTCTTCGTCAGACGACGTGCTGCGGGACGTGACCACCACGCCAAAGCCGGTGTAGTTTCGGATGCGGTACGGAGCGTCGGCCCCACGAGGCTTGCTCAGAACATCTTGGTCTTGCGTCAAAAAGGCAATCGACTTCCAGGCCAGCGCTATCGTGGAAGTCGTGACCGTGACGTCGAAAATACGTCTCGATGTGACGTCAATGGAAAGGAGGCCCGTGTCTTGCGGCCGCGACACGCCAAAGCCCACCTGCCACGGCTCGATCAGAGGCTCCCAGGCTGACTTGGCAAAGTTGTAGACATTGGTGTAAATGTCAATGGACGTGTCGGCCTTGAGAGTGCTCGACCAGTCTTCGGCAATCACGGTGAAATTCTTGACGTTCATGTCCATAATGGGCAATTCGTGCAAGTCGCCAATCAGAACCACGCGGATGCCATCGATCACGGCAGACAGTTCTTCGTGTCGCTTTGGCTGCTGCTGCTCGAGGTCGTGGATGCTGCCGATTGTGGTCCGCCGCTGGCGTGACTGCAGGTCCAGAGTCGGGCGACCGCCACCGATGCTGAGGCCTCTGGTGGTCCGGGAAACTATTCCACCGCTGGCTGTTGTTCCAGCTGCCACTGTCGATGGGCCACGGCCACTGGCCGTGCGCTGCTTCATGCCGGCTTGGCGCAGCTGTTTGGCCTTTTCTTCGGCAGCAGAGGTGACGCGCTGCTTTGGCTGGTCGTTCTGAGACAGCTCGGAAGCGCGGCTGATAATTTGCAGGACCAACAAGATATCGCGGAGGGACAGCCGCAGAACAAGCGGCTCGACCTCAATGCTAATGTTGGTCGTGTCGGGCTTCGAGCTGTCCATGGACAGCTGGATCGAAAAGTCGTCAATGATGCGCAGACGGGAGTCCTCGAAGCGGTCCATGCGGCACAAGAACATGCCAACCTCGGAGATCTGGAAGGTCAAGGCATGCTGCTGCGACAAGAGCACTTGCTTCGTACCCAGGACAATGGCTTCAGATGCGGTCGTCAGCGGGTTGGCAATCAGGATGATTTGCGCATCCACGATGTTGACGCGGAAGGCAATGCTCATCTTTGTGGGCTCTTGTGCCGGCTTCTGCAGACCCTCTTCGACAGGCTCCTGCTGGTCCTGCAGGGTCATGTCTTCGCTGATCCGGCTGTGTTCCTCCGACCCCCGTCCAGTAAAGGTGACTTGCAGCGAGTCGGCGTCCGACTCGTCAGGTGTCTCTGTCGGGCTCAGCATCTCCTCAACTGGCGTCTGCGGCTCGTCCACGCGCATGCCGACAGTGATGAACCGCTGGATGGCAAAGATGTAGTCGAGAGCGAAAATGATGCGCGGGCTGTCAATGGCCACAATAGCAATCACGTTCCGCTCCTCGCCACCAGACATGGTGACGCTGGCCATGAACTGCTGGGCGTTGGTGTTTGACGACGACATTATGCGACGGTACCTGTTTCCCTCGCCGGGGCGGCTGTCGTAGATCTTGAAGGAGGTAATGACAAACTCGGCCTCGAGAGACCCGTTGGCCTGCATCCTCAGCTTGAGCTTGCTATCGTCGAGCGAGAACCGCGACAGGCTGGCACTATCCAGGTTGCCGACTGGGTGGTCTTCGGGCGCGTTGACCAGCTCAAGACCAATCGTCTTGATCTTAAAGACGAGGTCCAGCTTCGTCCAGGTCTGCGAATGGGAGCCCAGCTCCGGGCCGAGATCAATGAGTTGACCGCCTGGCGGTGCAAGGCCGGAGCGTGCGCGCTGCAGAGTGCGGTCGTCGATATCGTGCTCCACTGCCTCGTCGACAAGGTTCGGGTCACCTTCTGTAGCAAATGCTGCGGGCACCGACTTTGACACTTCGAGCAGGAACTGCATCTGATACTGCGTGATGCGGAGGTTGAAGTCGGTCAAGTGCCCCACAACCTCTGTGTCCGGACGCGTCATGCCCGGCTTGTGCTCGGCATGGGTGACATCAAAGACGAGATCGACGTGGTCGATAAGCTCCAACTCTTCAGAGCGCTCGTCGGTGTAGTGAAGCAGGGACGTGAGCCGGATGTTGCGGAAGCCAGCCGACAGCTTCATGGCGACGTCGCTATCCGGGGAGTCGTCGAGCGGCACAAACTTGTTCTGCGCATAGATCTCACCCAGGTAGGCTGTCATCAGGTCCCGCTTAGGCCGGCCTGGAAGCACCACACGGGGGAACACGACAATGGGCGTGTTGACGACCACGTCGAACTTTATGCGGTTGTGGCTCTGCTGCAGCTGTGTGGCCTGGTTGGCGGCCGCCTGGCGGGCGGCGTTGTAGATGGCCTGCATCTTGCCAAACTTGACCAGGAAGTCAATGATCTTGCGGAATGGCTCCTCCACAAAGTTGACCTTGATAGACCCTGCCCGCAGATAGATGGAAGAGTCGTATCCCGGGTACGTGTTCTGGTTCTGGGCGTCAAAAGTCTCGTACCGGAAGTCGGCCAAGTCGTCGCCCTGGATGGTGATCAGCTTCCGGAGCGACGAGTCCTCGGACACGCCCTGGTTGACGTCGTCTGTCAGGTTCAGGTCGCCAAGCCGGGTGGAAATGCGCATGGTGCCGCCAAGCAAGAAGACGGCCACGTCGGCATGGTTGAACGACAGGGTTGCCAGGCGGATGCCGTCATTGTTCAGGATCATCCGGATACTCTTGAGGTCGACCTTGACTCTTATGGCTCCGCCAGCCTCGGCCTGCTGCTGCGGCTCGTTGACAACAACGCGGTCTGCGTCCACGCCAACACCATCGTCATCCGGGCCGTCAACACCGCCAATAGCTGGTGCTCCAGCCTGACCCTGGGCTGCTACTGCTGCGCTGTCGGGTGGGTTTGTAAATGTGACGAGGATGAAGTCAAGCAGTGTGAGCAGCGTCTTGCGGGTGACAATGAGGTTGATGGTCGAGATGGCCACATTGACGTTCATCTCGACGCCGTCGTACACGGGCATGAACTCGGGCGAGTCCTTGTTGACGCGCACAAACTTGACATGCACCAGGGCACGACGCTGCTTTCGGTCTTCGACATCGCCCGACGAGACAATCGACTTGAACTCGGCCGACGGATTGGACACGAAATCGTCAACGACGACGGAAGCCAGGGATACCTCGGCTGCCATGTCGTAAGGCCGGAGGTAGAAGTTGAGATCGAAATCGTGCGCGACAAGCTCCACCAGCAGAGAATCGGGCTGCTTCATGTCCGGGTCGCTTCGATACAGCGAGCCTCGGAGTTCGTCGACGGCAAAGGTGAATTCAAACGTCTTCTGCTGCATCTTGAGCTGGTCGCTGATGGAGCCGCCCGCGTTGGCATCCTCAAAGTTGTCATTGGTATCGTCGTCATCGTCGTTTTCATCGAGGACAATAGCCTTCTCTTGGGTCGGGGCCAGCGACAGCAGCTGGGACGTCGGCCGGTGGCTGTGCCTCCTGTTGGACCGGTTCGATGCGGAACTAAGCAGGCGCGGGCGTCCAACGGCCGAGCTGCGCCGGCTAGACGCTGCCGACCGCGGTGTGCTTGGCTGTGCAGAGTCATTGCCATCGCCACCGCCTATCTTGGGGATGGAGACATCAATGATCCGCATCAGGCTCTTGTATTTTGTGTCGGACATGGCTGCATGGAGCATGGGCATGCGGCCGGACATTTTGACCCGCGTCAGGTTGGGCGCCTTGGGCAGGATGGAGATCTCGACAATAAAGTCGACGTTGATCTTGTCGACAATGTGCAGGCGCAGTGCGTCGTCCTTGGTCACCAGCTGGGCCTTGGTGTCTTCGATAGAGGGGCCAATGAGCACCTGGGTCGAGGTCAGCTTGACGATGAAGCGGTCGTACATGAGCGACTCCAGCCGCTTGAAGTCGTCGTCGGTGAAGCTCTGCCGCTGCTTGGACTGCACGTCCTTCATGGTGTCTCTATCGACCAGCTTGCTGTTGACGCTGATGTGACCGGCATCGAGAATGAGACAGGTCGATTTCGCAGTGGTGATGCTTTGGGGGATGATGATCAGAGGCGCCTGCAAGTCCAGCTTGGCATTGATGGTCTTGTGCTCCTCCAGGGCAAACTCGAGACCTGCGCGCGTCTGCTCCCGGATGCCTTCGATTGACGCTCCGGCCGTCTCCATGAGCGCCGTGATGGACTCCATGTGCCGCTCGGGCGGCTTGAAGAACTCCCAGATGCCAACCACAAAGTTGGGGTTCCACACAATCTCCAGAGGCTTCAGCTTCGCAGTGACTGCTATGTCTCCCTCGCCGTCGAGGGGTTCTGCTCGACTTGGAATCTGAAAAAGGCTTCCTCTTCGATGGGCTTGGACTGCTCCAGCTCGCTGATAGACAGCCGCTTCTTCTTGCGGCTTGTGCCTGGGGCATCCTTGACACGGACAATCTCGGTGAAAAGACTGGCGGGCGTCGTGCCGTCGTTGACCCGCAGGCCGCCGAGGCCCAGGTCGAGGAAGACGGAGTCGGGCCGCTGCAATGTCTTGGCGCTGAAGACGTCAAAGTGCAGGCTGAGCAGATCGCGCAGGTTGTGCCCGTGGGGGTTCTGTCGGAGAGTGAAGCTGCCGGTGTTGAGGGAGGCCTCGAGCTGCAGCTTGACGGCGTCGCGGGGAATGTCCACCTCGTCGGCCAGGGCCGTCTTTTCGTCCCATTCGATCGCCTCGTAGAGCTCTTGTCGCTGCTCTTCGGTCATTTGTGTGTTCTCCTCCGAGTCGTCTTCCGCAGGCTGGTCGGCCGGCTTGGAGCCCCACATCCAGGCGATCCATCCCTGCTGCTCGCCCTGCTGCTGGGCCGCGTCTGCCTTGGGCTGGTTCTTGAGCGCGGCCGCATTCTCCTTCTTGAGCTGGTTCCGCGCCAGGGAGCGCCAGAAGCGCAGGTCTTCGTAGCCCAGCTTCCACTCGAGTTTTGTAATGTCGTCGTTTTCGTCTGGAGTGAGCTGCTGCATCTGCTTCCTCTTTTTGAACAGCTCAATGTATCGCCGCCGGTCGTCGCGTCGCTCGCGGAAGTAGTCCCACGACCACCGCCGGTTGCGTTCGTGGATCTTGCTGAGCACGGCGTCGCCGGCAAACTTGAACCAGGCCTGCGGGTCGTCGGAGGGCCGTGTACCCTTGGGCTGGTATTTCTTGTATTCTTGGTGGCGGATAAAGTAGTGGAAGAGGTCGACCATCATGAGGGCGTCGCGGTACTGGTGGTCGTCGAGGACCACGCCGATCTCGTCAAAGATGAGGTTTGCTTTGAGTTTGGGGGCGCGGACGTCGCCCGTCTTGTCGAGCTCGACCTTGGCCTGGCCGCTGACGGGCCGCAGGATGAACTGGTGCTTGGCCTGGCCGGCGCCGCTGAAAACTGCCGTGTCCTCGCTCACGGGCCCGACTAGGCCGTCTGCCTTTGCAATCATCGCCTTGAACCGCTCCAGGATCTCCTCGTGCGGTATCTCTTCGTCTTCTGTCGCGGTGACCTCGCGGCCTGTGCCGATCAGGTCGGAATCGGTGTTCCAGTAGACGGCCAGGGCGCCGAGGGTGACCAGCTTGTGCGTGGCCGTGACGGCGGCCTGGATGAATGCCGGGCGCCAGCCATTGTCGGTGCTGACGGCGCTGAACTCTTCGAGGGTGACGCCGAGGGCGAAGGGGTGGCCGGGCGCCGAGATGGAGTCCTCGTAGCGCACGTGGATGTTCTTGACCGTGACCTGCAGGTTGTCGACGATCTTGGTGACGAGGCTCTGGGTGAAGCTCTGGCTCTTCTTCTGCTCTTCCTGGCTGAGCCCCTCTTGTGATCGTTCCTTGAGCAGCTCGGCCGAGTCGAGCTTCTCCATCTTGAGCCGCTGCTTCCGCCGCTCCTCCTCCTCCTCATTGTACTGGGCCTCCTCCTTGGGCGACGCGAGCAAAAAGACATCTTCAATGTAGACCTTGACGGGGGCGCCGCTGAGATTGGACCACGGGATGGTAAGGGTGAGCTGGCCCAGGTGGCCCTCGACAACGTTGATGGGGAGCTTCAGCTGGTCGAGCGCCTCCCTTCGAAGCTCGAGATCGCGCAGCTTGACGTCGCCAGACCAAATTCCGACCTTGAGTTGGGTTGGGTCAAAGTTCTTCACGTACATGCCCAGGAAGCGGTTAAGCAACCCGGCCACGAGACCTTCCAACATGGCGCCGGCTTGGGTTCGGGGAGGGGACGCAAGAAATGCGCGACGGGTGACGGAGGCGTGTTGTCGCTTATGGTGAGGCTTCTAGGAAGGGGGGGTTGTCGGACCATTGCTTTATTTTTTTTGCCTGTCGATGACGATTTGGAGAGGCTATCTGCCGTAGTAGCACTCGTAGTGCTCCGCAGCACAGTTAACAGCAGGGACGCTAAACGACTTTGTAGGTGCCTGGCAATCTAACTGTGGCGGTGCGCGATAACGCTGAAAACGGGAGGAACGACCCAAGTGTGGGGTCAGGTCCTAGTGTATTACGTCACCATGCCAACTCTTGGTTTTGGAAAAATATGCAGAGAATCAGGAATCTCGAAAAGAGTGATCCCCATGAAACACGTAAAAGGACTGTTAAAGTGGGAATATTAATGGATCGCTGTTGTCTTTGAGATACGAGGTCTGCATTTTTAAAAGAATGAAAACAAAAGAAAGGCCTAGGACAATGCAAATAATTTTTGGCCATTTAACAGTAAAAACGTTATCTAACAAAAACTGGGTTATTTCTTTTTTTTCTTACTTTGCTCCTACTTTCGCACCCATCCGTTAATATACTTTCCCAAAAACCAACAGTCTAGACTTAGCCGTGTGCTTAATGCAGCCTTATGCCAGGGCGCGCCGACGGTATTTCCACGGATATGTCCAATAATGAAGCTGATACTTGGCGCGTCCATGCAGCAGAGTGAAGACAAAATATTTCGCAGCCTGAGGCAGAAATGTGACGATGTCGTCCTCCAATGCCAATTGCCGAGATACAAACACGGTTAAAAAAAAGTAGAAAATCTGTATTTAGTCTCATTGGCCCTTTCGTCGGATAGCCTCTTCCCATTTCGAATGTAACCCTGGGTCCATGAAGCGGGTTTGCTGGCACAGTAGCAGCCGAGGCCAAGTGGAGTCGGCATCTACGGAGTTGCAAGTCTGACAGGTAGGAGAGGACTCGTTCGTATTCACCAGACATATCACGGCACTCGGCTTGCCAGGTTGTCATTCACAAATCATCACCATGTACATTAATTGTATCGCTATGACTATGAGAGTATGAAGACATAAACCACCAAGAAAAGCAAAAAAAAAAAAAAAACAGAAAAAAAAAAAAGAAAAAAGCCCATGTTTTGTCTACATTAGTTCCTCCGAATTCCTTGCTTTGCCTGTAAAAAGTTAGCATTTTTGATGACGACGTGGAGATGGCGTTCCAATCACCGGGGGGGGGGGACTCACCTTCATCTGTTCAATCCGCGCCTTTAGTTGGTTCGTTACTTCAGCTGCACGCTTCCAGCTCTCCTGCCCGCCGGCACCACCACCACCACCTGCTGCAGAACTGCTGCCCGCATGGTGGCTGCTGTGGCTTGCGCCGATATGGCTGTGGCTGCCGCTGGCAGACCCGGGACCGCTGCCGTAGCCGCCTGTCGACGCCACTGTCCCTTCGTCAATCGGCAGGTCCCGTCTAAGGCCCCGTGCCGGACTGCCGCGGCCGCTCGAGCTGTCGAGCTTGCTCCGCGGGTACGTGGTTTCGCCGTTCTCCTTCTCTTCCGACATTGAGCTGGCAAAGCTCATCCGGTTGCGGCCCCCGCCGGCACTGCCGCTGCCAATGCTTCCCGGGTAAGCGCCGCCGTCCCTGTAGATGCCGGCATCGTCGTGTGTGGGTGACGCAAAGCCGGGGCTGGCCATGCCGCTGGGGCCATGGCCGTGAGGGTGGTGGTAATGGTCGGCTGCTGCGCCATTGTGGGGAGGAGAGGCAACAGCAGCAGCGGCGGCAGCGGCCTCGGCCTTACTGAGGGCACGCTTGAGCCGGTCCAGCTCGCGGCGGAGACGCTCGTTAGTCTGCTCGGCCGCTTCGGCATCGCTGCGGGCACGCACCAGCTGGGTCTCCTTGGCCTTGATGCTGAGGACGTCGCGGGTGTGGTCTTCAATCAGGCCGGCGTTCTGGTTCTTGAGCTCCTGGATCTCCGACATGAACTTGGACCGCTCGTGCCGGAAATCGTCAACCTGCCGCAAAAGCCGCTCGTTGGATGCCCGCAGCTCTTCCAGCTCGGCACGCTCGACGGCAGTCAGGCCGGACATGGGTGTAGGTGAGGCGGGGGCAACAGGCTGTGCAGCTGCAGCCGACGCTGGCTTTGCCAGTGACCGAGATGCCAGACCTCCCCGGCCCATACCTAACCGCGGCCGCGCAGCTGGTGTTGCTGGCGGTGCTGGCTCGTCGTCCATGACTGGCGGAGACACCACCTGCTGGCGTCGCGGTGACATGGTACCTGGACCTGCCAGGGTCCGTTTCTGGGGTGCCTTGATACCGCCGATACCAGACGACTTGGGCATACCCAGCTTGCTGCCTCCTGGTGTTGGCCGGGATGATGGCTGTGGTGCGAGCGGCTCGTCTCTTGGCGGGGCGGCAGCAGCAGCAGTCTTTTTGAGTGGTGACGGGCCACCGGCCTTCTTCAGACCGGTAACCAGCTTCTTGGGTGGGCCGCCGCCGCCAGGAGCGCGTGCTGGTGGTGCGGCCTTGGGCTGCGGCTTTGGCTTCTCCTTTGCTTTCACTTCGGCTGTCTCGTAGAACTCCTTGATCTTGGTCTTGCGGATATCGTCCAGGCCCTCCAGATGCGGGTTCATGGCCCGCTCGCCAATAATCTTCATGACTGTTCCCAACACTTCGGCACCACCCGACCGCAGACCCTCGCTCGACTCGGACAGCAGCTTCTTGGCTGCTTCGACAATAGAGGCAATCTCCTGCTTGGATGGCACGTCCCGGGTTGTGCGCAGACACCGGACGAGGAACTTCATGGTGCCGTCCTTGACCTGTGGGTTCTTGTGGGAGAGGAAAGTGATAATGTCTTCGAGGCACTCGGACAAGTCGGTGGCCAGGAATACCTGGTCGAGGGCGGCGCCCAGTGCGTCGGCCACGGTCTGCTTCTTTTCCTTGAGGCGCTCCATGATGGGCTGCATCACGGTTGTCCGGTACTTTCCGTAGCTGCGGCGCAGACCCTTGGCCAGGACCTCGATACACAGAGCCGCCTGCGTGACGACAGCCACGTTGGCATCCTTCATGCACTTGGCCAGACACCGGTTGACCTCGTTGAAGTCGCCGTCCTTGATCCGTGGCACGTTGGCAGCGGCGTACAGCGCCTCCACCGCCTCTTTGCGCTCTTTCCATTTAGACGAGGCAATGTTGTCGTAAAAGTTGCTCGGTATGGCTTTGAGGACGTCTTGCGGCTCAGCCAAGTCGAACGCGTCCATCTCTGCTGGTTCCTCCTCGTCGTATCCGTCCTCGCCCATGTCGTCGTCTCCGCCGCCGCCGGACGCCGCTGCTGCTGCTTGTGCCTCTTGCTGGGACCGCAGCAGCCGCTCTTGTTTCGGGTTGTCGTTTGCTGCCTTGATCTTGTCAAACTGTGCTTCGAGGTCGGTCTGCTGTGTGGGTTTCAGGTCGCCCCAGAACATGGGCTTCATGGCCTCGCGCAGCCACCGGTAGAGCTCCACGGCCAGTTTTGTTGCTTCGGCGCGCACATTCTTGTCGGCGTGGCCAAAGGCTTTGGGGAGGACTTTGAGGACTGGTTTCGGGTCGACGACCTTGCAGCCGTAGTTGTGGTATATGTTGGTGAGGCAGGTGAGGCAGGCAGCGATCACCTTGGGCTGTTTCGCGGACAGGGAGGGGAGGATTTCTTCGATGACGGGACCGGACACGTCCAGTTCAATGTAGAGCATGATGGCCTCGAGCGCGTTGGCTTTTGTGGCCGGCCGGGTGGACGGCAGGCCCTTTTCGACGAGCGCGTTGATTGTGTGCCCCCGCGACCGCAGGCAGGCTTCGCGGCCGCCAAACTTTAGGAATGCGCACAGGGCGGCCACACCGTCTGATTGTGCGGCCACGTTGGAGTCTGCGGCGGCGCCCTTCCACAGGCTCGGGTCCATGAGAAACGGCCGGAAGGCCGGGTCGCTCTCGTCGGGTGTCGTCTCGAACTGTTTCGCGGCATCTTCGTAGGCTTGCTTGCGCACTTTCCATACCTGGGCGCGTGTTAATAGAAGCGGGCGACAGTGGGAGACAAAGGCACCCCCCCTATTTGGTCGGTCGGGGAGACAAAGGCGACACACACCTTGTGGACAAACCGGTCCGTCAACGGTAGGGAGCTTAAATCTTCTTCCTGGTCGGCCATGATTGCGTCTGTCGCGTAAGGAACGGCAAAAAAAAAAGCTGTCTAGACGTGTTCAGGCAGCTTGGGTATGGTATCGTGACGTTGAAAATTTGGCGACTGTTTAGGTTGGGCAGACGTTGTCCCGGCAGGGGTCCTTCACCCCACAGTTGGCGGCACCCGGTGTCAGGTGATTTCGAGACACGGGCGTATTCGTACATGTAAGTGGGTAGCGGTACCAAAAAGGTACATAACTTGTGGTGGGACAGCCAGCACAGGCCAAGTACTTATCAGTCCCCACAAGTTTCTCTACAGCGGTCCATGCGGATTCCAGAATGTAAACAAACAAGACCACTGGATCATGGCAAAGCAGAATGCCATAATGTGATGCGCTGGCGGGTCTTTCAAGCCTAGGACGTGCACCGAGTAGCAGTCGACGAAAGACTTATTTCAAAGTGGCATCCTTGAAGAGTGGATTTCTGACGTGCTGAGGACTCCAGGCCACAGTGATGTCATAGCGGTTGCCAGGCGCCTTTCGCGTCTTTGCATTCGCTTGCTCTCAAAGGAGACTTGAAGTATGTTTTTCTCCAATCTCTGATTGACGCCTCGCCAGCGTGAAAGACCTGTCCCATTGGACCTTTATCTCCCTGGATGGTTTCTGGAAGGAAAGAACTTTGCTGCAATACCTCCTTGTACGAAAGTCGGGAAAAAAAAAGGAAAAATAAATAAATAATTAATTAAATAAAACAACATACACCCAACCTTTTCAGACTGACCATCCCGCCACCAATGTGCCACTGGATAATCGAAATATGCAAAGTAATAGTTTCGGTGGAGAAGGACGCGAACCTGTCCAGGGCATCACCCGCGTCGGGCTCCAGGTTCGACTTGGGTAGTTTGCAGGACGTGGAAATGCCAAATATGTGCATATCCAGCCCCCTCGCCTTGGGATAGAGTTGACAAAAAGACAAAAAAAAAATATACATGCCGCGTTAACCGTTGCACTTTGAATCGACCAGGGAACTGGTCGCGTGACAAAAATGTGGATGGCTGTTGTCTTTGATAATCGTCTGCACGATACATCTGCAGTCGGAGCATGATGCGAGCTTTTGAAAAATAAAAGAAACAAAGCTACGAATTTGTATAAAGTGGAGAATGTATCGTGAATCTGAAGAAGGAAAAACACGGAACACAACAAGGACTTAATTTTACAGTGTTTCACGCTGTATTGCATTTTACATTTACTGGGAGTAAAAAGTAAGAGATTTTTTTTTTTTTTTTTTTTTTTTTTTTTTTTTTTGCTATGCGAATTTTCCATCATGATTCGTGACATCTAAAATATCAAGAACAAAAGTCAAAAGTTATAAAGCATCGTTCACAGCTCAGCTGGGTCGTCCATTTCCCTCTTTCACAGCCATAATGTTCAACATTTCCTTTCCTACACACAGGTTGAACAGACATTATTTATGCCGCGACTCATTAGAAAAGTCACTGTTCTCGTTGAGCAGTGCGCCTTCAAGGATCTTGCCCAGATGGGTCTTGTCAATGGGCATGCCATCGCGGCGAATCTTGGACGCAAACACTTTGACAAATGCCACGGGACTCATTGTAAAGCCGGAGTCCCGAATGACCGAACTGGCCTGCTGATTCCCATTGCTGGAAACAATAAAGCCGTCTGCGGCAACCTCGACGTCACTTGTAGCAACCTTCCAGGACAGGCGGAGCATGTCGCACAAGGCGACATACTCGTCGAACGAGTCAAAGTAGAGCTGTCCAGCAAACAGATTCAAGAGGGTCTTCAAACGGAGCGGCAGTGGCTGCGTGTCGGCGCGGGAGGGAACAGTGTACAGATCAAGATTGTCGAGGGCCTTCAGCTCCTTGTTGGGACGAGCAGCGTACAAGTGCAGTGTCACACCTGGACTGTGCTGAATGGCCGGAAGAAGAGAGTGCGCTTCATGAGGGCTGATGATCACCATGATATGCCAGTTGTTTGGCTGGCTGCTGAGGATCCATTGGACAGGACGCTGGTACGCATCTAGGTGAGTATCCGACTTGGTTGGTACAATGGTCTTGACAAAGTCGGCTGTGACCAGGATATCCTTGGGAAACATGTCGACATCGAGGTGTTCTGCAGCTGTCGTGTTCTTCAAGGACTCGAATGCCGGGGTAAAAGGCGACTCCCCCTTCAGTATGGGAAGCTCTCCAGTCTCCACGAATCGCCGGACAGCCGGGTGAACTTGTGGTTTCGCCGGCTGGGAAGCTGGGGGACGCTGAGCCTGCCTCTCTTGCTCAACCTCGGGTGCCAGCTCGCGCTCTTGCTCCCCATGAAGAGCAGATTCGCCGAAGTCGACCTGGGCGACCTCATTGCAGCGGTTGCGGATAATTTGCAGACGCTGTCTGGTATTGTTTCTGCGCTCCACGGCTATACCATTACCGTCCTCCTTTGGGCCAAGCACCTCGTCGAGGTTGCTCTCCCCACCGGAGGGCTTTGGCTGGTACCTCTGGGCCAGAGTCATTGCCTCGTCCTCTAGCAGCTTCGTGGCCCGCTCTTGCGTCATTTCAATTGGACGATTGGTTGTCGACAGCTCTGCTTCTGCCGTGGCCTCTGCCCAGATTGTGCGTTGATGCTCGTATCTGCGGCCTTGGACAGCCCAGAGGGGCATACTCTTGCGCAAATCCTTGTGCGTTTCCCCAATTGCCCAGACAAGGACGTCGTGCACGCTCATTCGAGAGTATAGAGACTGGCCCTGCCCGCGAGATTCCACAATTTGTGTTTCAATCTCTTGCGGCACACAAAAGAGAACAGACTGGCCCTTTCCGAGTTTCCGCATACGCATGCAAGCTGTCACAGGAGTTAGCACACATGTTGTTGTGACCAGGGCCGGGAACCTAATCTCTTACCTTGGACCAGCCTGTCTTTGGTCAGTTTTGCACCAAGCGTGACTGCGGCACGGTAGTTCTCCGGTAGTCGCAGATCGATTCCTCGCGTATGCGCCTCGTCCAAGAAAACAAGGCAAAGGTCCAGCTGGTCGTAATACTGCGAGACGTGGAAGGACTCGATGTGGCCTTTGTAGTTGACGACCTTCATCTCTTCGTTGTTATCAAAGTAGATGGCTGCTTCCACCTTGGAACCGTGACGCCTGCGTTCCATACCGAGCCATTTCTCGGCAACTTGCTGGTTGGCCAGTTCTAGAACCTGGGCTCCCACATCGAGAATCACTCGAAGGCGGCCATCGTTCTGACCAACCACAAGATCAAGAAGGCGGCTGGACATGGACGCAGAGGTTGTATCATCGCCGTTGTCCAGCAGACTGTCTGCGTTGTTGACGTCAGCGTTTGGCAGAGAGACCACGCTGTTCTCTTCGCGCAAGAGGGTGTCAAGAACAAGAGCGTTTGTATGTTTCTGATCAGGAAGATCGAGATGTTCCACGCTCAAGGGCAAGACCCGCCTCGAATCAACAGTGCCGCTGAACCCAGTTGTTGGATTCGGTTTAATGGCCGCGAGGTCCCATCCAGATGAGGATAGTTTCTTGGGAAATTCACGCATCTGCTTGGGAAAGACAATGGTACGCAGAAAGTAGTCTATCACTGGTTTTGCGAAGCGAACTGGAAAGGGCAAAAACAAAAAAAAAAAAAAGATTAGCGGGTTAGCATGTGAATGTAGAAACCGGACGAGAAAAATGCAACAAAGAGCACTCACAGGACGGAAACACTTCGGTTTTGCACTGGAAAGAGTCCTCTAGGTTGATTCCCATCAGGTGGCGGAATGCAGGCTGCAGCGTGTCCGAGGCGTCCACCCATGCCTGATACTCGGCATCCGCCTGGTCTGATTCCACCAGACTGGAAAAGGCAACAAACAGATCGTCGTCATCCAGGCCCTGGTAGTAGTAACAGGTGCAAGTCAGTACAATGATGACATCAGGATGGCTGTACTCAGACCGCCCCGTCGGTTGGTCTTTGGCGCGGAATGGAACCGCCAGCCTGGTTGGCGGCTTTCGCGTGTTGTCGAGGCCGTAGTTGACGCGCCAGCGCTTTTGGCTGAATGCAAAGGCCAGAATCCCGCCCGCAAACAAGCCACGCAGAAGAAGCAGGTAATTCCTTGTTGAGCCAGTCCAGAATGGCCCCCCCTCAACTGCCAAAATGTCGCCTTCTTGCAACTGGGCTCGAGTAATGTACTTGAGAACTGCTTGGCGACACTCTGCGCTTTGTCTTGCCATGGGAAACCCGGGGAAGCCTTCCGAGCAGATTTCTTGTGCCGCCATCTCAATAAACAGAATGTCTGATGCATCCTGCTTCAGGAAGCGAAGCCGAGGGAATCCCCACGCACCTCCATAGTGTTCCTCCAGTTCGACGGACAGTGGCAGCCTGTCACGAACTGCCGCGGCGTGGTCTCGGACAATGTCGAGCACGGACTGGATGACAATCCAGCGGTCAGGGCAAAAGTCAATGGGTCCCTGCGTTCCGACGGTGTAGACCATCTCAAACTTGACGCTGAAATTCTCATCGCTCTCGTCCACGATATCGCGGCTCTTTGTGTTGAAAAGATGCTGCGTCTGTAGTAGCTCATTTCCAATTGACACCTTGCCTGAAAGCATGGAGTCAATACCCATTAGCTGGAAAGAGAGGAGATGTTCCGGTTGCACAAGTAGGACGCCCCGTGACTCGATACAGCTAAGACACTGTTTGTGGATTGCTTCCAAGTATGCATGGTCCAGACGCAGTGCCCGGGAGAAGGGGAGATGGAAGATGCGCCGGTCCAGGAGACCACCCAGCTTGGAGACAAGCATGTGGAACATTTGACGAGACTGCGGCTTGGCCACGACAACACGGGCCAAACGGGACCCGTTTGCGGTGGCAATTGCAACAAGTGGCACAATGACAGATGACTTGCCCTCGCCCATGTTGAGTTGCATGACGGCGTTGTCCATTCCAGGGGGGTAGCTGTTTACACGGGGATTAGTATTCAGCTGAGCTGGGCGAAAAGGGAAACGGATTCTTACCTCATCTTCGTGGCGATGTCCTCCTGCACCTCGCGGATCAGGATGTTGCCCTCTATTTCGAGCAACAGTGCCTCTGGCTTGTCGAGCGGGTCCCAGTTCACATGGCCGTGGTTTTGTAGCTCCCGGAGAAGCTCGCCAACATTGCCCTGAGCATGTACGAGTCGACGAGCCCGCTGCATTTCCATCAGAGCCAGACCGTATGCAACAACCCACTTCCGCCAGGCTTCTGGCAGGCGGTTCCAGCGCCCATGGTGAAGCTGCTGAAGAAGAATGATGGGTGACCGGCGCGGCCCGTGACCCAGGTCCAGCGCAAGGCATTTGTTCCATGGCATCTTCCCAGGCACAGAGCGGACAATAAAGTCAAAGATGTCATCAACATGCCGAGTGGCCCGTGTAAGATGGTCTTCTAGGAGACGTGCCAGGCTGCTCGCATCATAAGTCAGACGTGCTGAATCAGTGGAATCAGTGCGGGACTGCAGGCTCTCTAGACTCTGTTGCAGTTCGCTGGCATACTGCTTTTCGTACACAGACCCGCCATTCTGTTCCAATGCCCGCACCAAGGACCCGAGGCGTGACCCAGCCAAGTCACATTGTGAACTATGCTGCACAAGCACCTGGTCGGCACAGAGCTGCGGCCGAACAGCGGGGAGTTCTTCTGGGGCTGTGGCATCAGAAAACATGTCCTCTTGTCCCGGGAATGGGGACTCTTTGACGGCCAGGATGTCTGGGAATCTGAACTCTGGCAGATCGAACGTTTGTGCATCCACATCCTCCGAGTCCACGACAGCATTAATGCTCTCCAAGTAGTCATTCAGCTGGAGGTTGTTGAACCAGGTACCAAAATGAGCTGTTGCTGCCAGCATTGCCTTGTCCAAATCCATGTACGTGGATAAGGACTTTTGAGAGTACGACGGCGGGAATAAAGGTTCTTGGCAGGGCCATTCGTTGTTGAGGTGGTCCATAAGCTTCTTGATAACCTCCTCCTGTTTGGATCTCCAATCTGCATGTCTCCGAACAGATGCTTGCTCCTCAGTCTCTCCAACCCGCAGAGCACTCCTGTGCTCTGGGCACATCTCCAGCGGATACAACGCTTCGTTGATGGATGCCCTCAAAACTGGCTCCTTTAGTTCCAGACCGTCACGAACACTGAAACGTGCTGCAGCCGGAGGTTGACAAGCCGTGGCACCAGGGAGAACAAACAGGGAGGCAGCCATTTGAATGACATCCATGTCGGCATTCTCGGAGAAGGCCATGGTAGCCAGCCAAAGCTTCAACTGGAAATGGTTCAGTGGTGCTGCGTCTTTGGCCTGGCAATGCAACCAGACCCAGAGGCGGCTCCAATGATTGGCCTGCTTTTCGAACCACTGGCAGTCATATGTGAGCAGGGCTGACATGCCCATTTTGGCTTCACCGAGAGGAAGATCCCCGAGCACTTCACAGGCCTCTGACTTGTTGAACAGCTGCCATAGGCGGTTTGCTGCACCTGGAGAACACGCTACCTTGCGTTGGAGGCCAGAATGACCAGGAGACAACATGAGCACTGCATCCATAGACCTTGTGGCTCGCCCCGAGAGCTGGCCGAGGTCCCGGGAATTGTAGGTCAAGTCAGATACGGCATTGCTGGCTTCGGCTCCAAATCCAGATGTTCTTGCAATGGACGATCTTGAAGCTGCGCATTTGAGCAGGACCGGTTCTGACAGCGGGAGCTTTGGCTTCTTGGAATGAGTGTCCGGCTGGTAGAGGTCATTAATGGCATCCTGTTCTAGCAAAGCCTCCACAATGCTTCGGAAGTGCGGATGTTGCGACAGAATAGGAAGCTCTGATTTCCATGTGACATTTTGCATTACTGAAAGGTGCGGCGGGTAGAATGTTCTCTGGGGCGTTAGAGATGCAATATGGACCAAGAGACCCATGTTGTCCGCATCCAAAACAATATTCGAGCCGACGGCAGCGCTGCGCAATATCCCAAGTGCCTGCTCGGTTCCAGTGTACCTTGTCAAGGGGTCTGGGAGACAGAATGCTGTCAACGCGTGGAGATAGCAGAGATAGAGAGTGCTCTGCAGACCATTGGCCTCGAGACGCCCGAGAGTGCTGTTGATCCTGAATGTGTGGGCTGTCGCAGACTTGGGCTTAACTGACACAGCCACATGGTCGTCCTGTCGCTTGAAAGACACTGACCCGTCGGGCACAATCACTCGGCGGTCGCCATTTGATGGGTTTTTGAGCACCAGTTTCTGCTCCAGGCCAACCAGTGTTCCAAGGCTCTGATCCTCGTCGATTTCCATGCCACGATTTTGACACGAACACACAGACGACGTCCACCTCCTCAGGAAGAACCCCAGCTGCACTCGTGGCAGATCGATTTCCAGCGTCTTCTTGTCAGCTGAAAGAAACATGTTGATCTCAAAGCGTGCTTGCAAAGGAGCAAGGACACGGCTCAGTGTATCCCCCGTGTCGCTTAGAGGACAAACGACCATCTTCCCGTCTGGATTCGCCAAGTACCAAGGCGATTCCAGGGATTTACCAATGCGGGACAAGGACCAGCGGCTTCTGCGAGAGGCTTCCCATGGGCTCTCAATGTCACGGAATTCGACAGTGTCGGTTTCGACATTGTACCAGTGCACAAAGTCGTGGACAAATGTCAGCGGAAGCAATTCCTCAAACACCCGTCTCGGCACCAGGTGGTACTTGTGGCCATCCTTGTCTGCCCGCACCAGAAGCTCCCTGTGCGCTCCATTATGCATCCCCAGCTGCACGAGATGGCCCTGATATGCGTGCTTCAATGAAAATTGAAACCCAGGCACCCTGCTGGGCAGCACACGGAAGACGAGATTGCCAAATAGTGTCTGGTAGGACTTGTCGAGAGCATAGTCAGAAGGCAGGCGGGACAGTGGCTTTCCATCGACAAGCAGCTTACCCACGAGCATATTGTAGTGCACGTTCACTGCCAGACTTGTCTTTGTAGTCACCCACTGGTCGCCATGCGCCCGCCACATGCTACCTCGCCGGTAGTCTTGCCAAGATGCGAGCACAGCATCATCCAAGCAAGTGGAGGCCGACTTTTTCTTGGAAGCCACCACCTGCTTTGCAAGAATGTGGTGCGCGCGAAATGCAACCCGCTTCCATTTCTGATGCATGACATGGTCAAGGGTCGCGCCATAGTCGGCTATGCCATTGTCATTGATGATAATGCTGCATTGGATCAGGATAGAGGCTTCGCTCTGCGTGGACAGCATGGCATCGAGATGGTTGTCATCGACGGCGAACGTGGCAGCGCAAATGGCAGCAGTCTGCCGGATCTTTTTTAACAAGACTTGACGGCGAGCCTCGTCATCGATCTCGTCGTATTTACCCTCGAGCTGACATATCCAGTCAAAAGCAATACCCCTCAGGCGCTCCAAAACCCTCAGCGCCCAAGTTTCAACCGAAAGGGCCTGCGCCAGCGACAGAGCGCGACAGGCCACCGAGACAAGGGCACAGAGTACATTTGCAGATTCCCAGTTGCTCTCAATCCTGGCGGCGGATTCTTCCACAGTCGAAAGAAGCTTTCCAACGAAACCATTGTCTGAAAGAATAGCGTGGCTTTCGCGAAGTACACCAAGAGCACCATGCGGGCCAACCTGGTGTATGGCCTGAAGCACGCAAAGAACAGCTTCCGGCTTCTTTAGGTCAATCGACGGACAAGTGAGCTGGACAAGCAGGTTCAGCCAGATAAGACGGTGGCCGGACGGAAGACTGGCAAGGCTGCGATATTCTGCGAGGGTCATATGGGGAGGACACTCAGACTGGCTGGCAATGGCTGTGTTGGCATTTGCATCGTTGCCCTCAAGGAACGTCCGGCGAAGAAACACCTGAAGTGCAGAGGCCTCCCGAGGCAGCTTGTAGGTACACAGGCCGAGTGTGGTGTTTGAGAACTCCACGCCGCCCATGAAGCATTTGCGGCCGCTGTCATAATACTTGAAGTGCAGTCCATTGTTGAGACACACGTCGCCGTCGCTGATGTGGGTGATGTGCTGTTGCAGCCGATGTGTGGCAGAGTGTGCCTTGATCTCTGACAATAGACCGACACGCCTGCCACCTTCAGCCGCAGCGAAAAATGACTTGAGGCCAGCATATGTAGACAAGGGGTACAGTGTCACGGGGGTACGATCTTGAGAATGGCTCGACCCAAGCACGTCGATTATGAGGTAAGTGGTCAAATCTCTCCAGGCAGCAAACTCGCAGGGAGGGTCCAGCTCAAAAACGACAGTTTTCTCGGCCAAGGAATCTTCTGGAAGCGGCCACTCATAGGCCGTGATCGTGATCTTGCCCGCTTTCCTGGCCAATTTGCACTTGTTGCATGACCGCTTGTGAGCCTCAACCTCATTCCCCCATTTGTCTGTTTTGGTGACATATTCGCAACTTTCTGCGTCGTGCTCGTCCATGAGCTTCTTGTACTCCGCCTGCTTGTCTGAAAGTTCTTTGCGTTTCCTCTCCTGCTGATCTTCAGCCTGGCTGACGATCCTGTTGCGGATAGACTTGTGCTTTTTATGACTGTCGTAATACCGGACGGGGAAGCAGTCATCAGTCGCAAAGGCTCCGAGAATGTCAGTTTTGTACTTGGCTGATTTCTGCCTGTCCATAAAGTACTCTTCGACGCGGAAAAGTCTCGCCATGTGGCCCTCTTGAGTCAGAACCAGACTTTGCAGCTTTTCAAGAGGGATTCGTGGCATGTAATCGGCCAAGAGGGGGGTGCTCTGAATTGCCAAGCGATCGCAGGCTACCCAGAGCTCGAAGACTGTCAGGAGCATGACTGAGAAGTTTTCTGGATTTTTCGAGTAGACTGTTGAAGCCGTCCGATGGTAATCCTGAAGCAGATTGTACAGCGATGAACAGGTGTTCTTCTTTGCGCAATCGGCGGCCATCCATGACTGCAAATGCCTCTCTACCCACTGCTCCAAACCAAACAAATTGTAAAGCAGGTGTGTGGCCGGGGTTTTCTTCACCTCTGTCGGCAGAGTTGTGGCAGAAAAGCTTTGAAGATGATCTGTGGCCGGAGGCCCATCGCCGACGTTGGATGGCTCGCCAAAGTCAACGGCAGAAATGAAAGAGTTCAGGCTTGGAAGCTTGAGGGTGACGTCTCTCTGGAAGGACAGTGCTGAAAGTCCAGCCAGGTCGATGCGAGCCTCGTTCACATGGCGAACCTGGGACCACCGCTGCTGCAGAATATCGTTTGTCCGGCGAAGCACACTGGCGGTCGCAGCCACACCGGGCTCGTCACCAATGAGTCCGAGTTTGTTGATGCGCCGCGTGATTTTCGCACTCATAAAGTAGAGAGTGTCGGGCTGGATGCTGGCTTGCAGAGCCAGGGTATCGCTGAGGACAGTCGACATAAAGTGAACCATGAACAACTTGTACAGAGCTGTTGGGGACTTGATTTGGGCCTCTGGCTCTGAACGGTCGAAGATGAGCTGGCTGGTGACACGCAGAAGCAGCCAGAAAGCCGACCGGTGCCATGGGAGCTTTCCATCCTTCAAGAGGACTTCTTCACGCGTCTTCTTGACGATCCTCTGTCCCTGGGAAGCATCGTGGGAGCCACAGGACAGCAGAAAGCTGAAGAGCAGCTCGGTGACTAGCCCCGGATGTGTTGTGTCGCGAAGCTCTCCAATGTCGTTTTTTGCCTTGGTGACACGAGCAATAGTGGTGGCAGAGTCTTGGAAACTCATCTTGCCCAGAGTGGTGGCCAGTGTCTGCTGCAGGTCGTGGCTGCCAAACTGGTCATGGGCGATTGACACAGCTGGTCCCGGGAAGGAACGAACCAGCCGCCCACTTGTAGACATTACCGCCTCATTGGTGGGGGTAAGCTCGAATGCTTCAAACAGCATGCCGGCTTCCTGTTTTGTGATGGCAACAGCCGCGTTCTGAGCCCCGAGGAAAATGGGAAGCATTGTACCTGTAGAGGACACTCGATTAGAATGTGCATACTTCTCTGCAGACGACGCCGGTTGACATGGAAAAGGATACAATGCTTACCGTGGGCGGCTTCTTGCAGTAGGCCGAATGCCTCAAACAGTTTCCCGGTCAAGACATTGGCATCGCCCCCTCTGCTATTGGCCATCAAGGAGAGGGATTGCATGACAAGTCCAGCACGGGGCTTTTCTTCACTTGGCAACATTTGACTGAAGCTTTCCAGCGCCCTTTGAAAAGCGTCCAGGAGGATTGTGTCCATGTCCGGATCGCGATCATCCTTCTGTGGCAGCCGAGGAGGCAGAAATACATGATGGATCAAGTAATGGCGATCGCTGCCGGCTTCCCCAGAGACGCCCTCCATGTTGCTGTCGTCGTGTGGCAACTGCACCAAAGAGGCTTCTCAACAGGAAGAGGCGGTCACAGCGTGAGAGTTGAATGTGCTTTGTTGTTCCTTGAAGTAAATGAACTGCAAGATAGAAGGTGGCTTGATCAAGAGGTTCAAAGAAGGATGACAGATGGAGGAAAGAAAAGGTGTACTGGATGAAAGTAGACAAGATCAAAATGTTTAGTCGAAAAGAAGGAGGAGGAAGAAGGAGCAGGAAAAGAGAAAGAAAGAGAAAGATTGGTGGCTAAAGAGAGGCCAAGGCAGAGTATTTGATATTCGAACGAAGCTGACTTGAGAAATGTTGGACAAGATTGTATTTTCACTCAAACTTCAGTTTGTTGTCAACTATACTTGTTACTGGGACACATTTCAAAGACCGTGTTCGCAAACAACTTTTGCTTGACGCTGGCAGAAGAATGCAGGAAGAAGGCCCCCCAACTGAATTTGATCTGAGTCCAACACGAAAGCAACCTTTGAGCAAACAAATGAGGCGCTCCTGCCACACACGCTGAGTTTAAAATGATTGCAGAGTCTTTAAAAATTCGGCGCTGAAAACTAATTTCTATTGACATTGAAAACTACAATTTGGCAAGTCTGAACCTCAGCTTCCCAGTGACCATGCCAGAGTGTCCTACGAGATCAGTCCAAGTTCGTGCATCCTCGTGTCAGCCCAGTCCCCCAGCGCCTCGAAATACTCTTCTGGATCGTCACCTCGCCAGTCTCTCAACGCAAACCACAGATGACGGGCATCTTTTCCTGCTCGAATGGCCTTTTCATAATCTGGTGCCGAATTGTAGAGCTCCTGGTGGTGAATGTGTTAGCTTGCCAGCATCGAGGTGAGAAAACACACAAAATAATAACAGAAAGTCAGGTTCAACTCTGATTCAACAAAACATCAGCTCCTTCTCACCTTGAAATATGTCCTCGACCATTCCATATAAGTCGCAATCTCTTCTGGTGTCTCGTCGCCGTCCAGCCTTGTAACTGCCGGAGCTGCTTCCTCGTCTGCGACCAAGTCCACCGTGACGGCCATGAGCGGGTCTGACAAGATGGCAGGCGCGATGCACCCTGTTTCCCAGTCGTAAAGGGAAGTCACGTTTGGCTTCCCGTCCTGGTCGACTGCGATGGACATGTTGTGAATGCCAAAGTCGCCGTGGTCGAGAACGAGCCGGTACAGGGCCGTATCATCGTCGCCGGATGGCAGCATGTGCGGGACGAAACGCAAGAGAGACTGCTTCGCCGCTGCAGCCTTTGGCCCAACCACGTTGTGGTCGTCTTCCCACCCAATCATGTCGCCAACATTCCTGATGGTTGCTTCGATTTTGGAAGCAAACAGTGAGACGCAAAAGTCCCTGGTCGGCGCCACTGGGATCGGGATCGACAGTGGCTTCTGCTCAAAGAGACGCTCACGCAGCCACTCGGTTGCAAATTCGTCTGGGACGTGAAAGTTGAAAAGTGCTGCCCGGATATGGGCAGCCTGGGTGAGAAGGTCATTCTGAAAGTGTCAGAAAAATGTGATAACGAGTCGAACAGGCAAATGGGCAAAAATGAGAAAAAAAAAACCTTTTGCTCCTTTTGCAGACCCTTCCAAATGTTGTTCTCTCCGTCTGCCTTTTCAAACAAAAGAAGACGTCTGCCCAGGATGTCACCAGGAATATCAACGTTTGGGCCCGGGTGCTTCACCGGTACACGATGGTAAAGAAGTCGAGAGGCCATTACATTTGGTGCAGAACGCAAGAGCCCATATGCGGCAGCCTCGAACTGAACCTCGGATACTTGTGTTTCCAGAGGAAACCCGTCAAAGTCGGGCATGTTGACATCGCCCCGTGCCAGCCGCGCCAGGACATCAGGCCGGCCTGGAAGTTTGATGTGGAAGCCCTGTTTGGTGGTCAGCTCGTCCAGCAGCAGACGTCGACTCACTTACATAATTGTTGGAGCCACAATGGACCATGGGAATGTCCACGACTTTGGCGTCGAGCGTGTCTTCAATTTCCTGGATTAGAAGCTGGACGTCCCAAACACCAGCAAACGGGCTCTTGCCACTGCGGACGAGGTTGAGCAAGCCCAGCCCGTCGTAGTCTTTGCCATCATGCGCCGTGGGCCAGTCATCGCGGAAATGCATGGTAAAGCACCACAGCGAGATCCAATCTAGTGACGCAGATCTTGGGACCTAAATGATGCAGGTTGACAAGATCTCTGCCCACAGAGACGGGTACGGCGGTGTAATGGCAAGCACGAAAGTGACGATGCGGGGTTGCATGGGCTGAGACTTGCAGGCTGCAAGATCCACGAGGCTGGGCGGCCAACATGTCCAACCAGAGCCAGAGCTGCAAATCGCAGATACCACACCCCAGCAACGACGGATACCAAAAGATCACAGCATAATAAATTGACTGTCTTCCAAGTAGGGTGGAACTGGTCTGATCTCGTAAAAAGATCTCTGCACACCAGTAGGGGCCAAAGAAGACGACGAAAAGGAAACCCAACATAAGTCGTGCATCAAAGTCTGCCTTGGCACGTTTGTGGCTGGCCAATTATTATTGAAATATTTGCGAATACAATGCACAGCTGTCTGTACGCCGCACTAGACAATCGACTTGTCTGGATTGAACAGGGCGCACAGATCTGCGTGCATTTCGCCGTGCCTTATATGTAGCTAATGTCTAGCCTGGTCAAAAGTACTGTCAATAAAAAAAGCAAAGAGTGAACTTTGTGTCAAGACCACCAAGGATGCCAGCTTGAACAAATACCATGCATGCCGATGAGGTCCGGCCCCACACTAGGGCACTTTTTTGTTCTGTTTTACGAGTACGGCTACACAGCATAGCCGTTTTATCTCGTATTGTGAGGTGGCCGCGGAAGCGTTGGCAAGAGACACCAACTGCCAATGCGTCCTGCACAGATGTGTGCAAGAACAATGGATGCTGTACTTTTGGCAGGATGGGGCGGGGACGGACCGATGGCAGTGTGGCAGCCACAGGGAGACTGTCAACTAATAAATAGATTGCCGCCCGCAGGCCTGTAAGAAAGACGGCGTCCAAGTGCTGAATTAATTTCTGATCCCTTTGTCCGTCAAGACTCGACAATGGAGCTCCCGTTTTTGCTATGCTTCCCCTTGGCCGTCCTGGCTGTGGCCGTTGGGTATTTGTTCTATCTCGAACTCTCTCGCTACCCCGTCCCCGAGAATCTACCCTCGGTTGGCTTCGGCCATGGAGTATTTTCGAGGTCAGCAGCTTCTCTTTGTCAAATATTCGGCAGCTCACGAGTACTGGCTGAAGGTTATGAACAAGTGAGTGTATCACCGTACATGAACATATCTGTAGATACTCACAAAACTAGTATGGCGTCAATGGCCAGCCGTACATTGTCCCGGACTCTTCGTTCCGGCCCCATGTTATGCTGCCTCGGGCACACGTCAAATGGCTGTCGACACAACCAGAGACTGTCTTGTCTGCTGGCGTCGTCCGAGTGGAACGAAACGGTGTCGAGTACCTCCCGACCATTCTGGACCACAAGTCGACTATTTCGTTTATCGAACGGATGATTGGCGAATCACTCTCGCAGAAACTTGACATGGTCCAGCCAGACATGTACGATGAGGTCCAGCACGCAGTCGACGACCTGGCCAGATCCGATACCAGCGACTGGAAGGAACTCAATCTCAACACTACACTTTCGACAATTGTCGACAGGACGTGCATTCGAGTCTTGTTCGGCCAGTCGCTGTGTCGAAATGAGAGGTTCCTGACTGCCATGCGGGTGCTCATCGGTTTCATGGGAGCCAGCACATTGATTGTCGGCCAGCTGCCACCGTGGATCTTGCGGCCGATTGCTGGCGCCCTCTTGTGCATGCCGACATTTCTGGCAAAGAAACTGTGCGTGCACTACATTGGACAGGTTGTCCGAGAACGGCTCGACAGCGACGACACTCTTGACGAAAAGCCCCGGAAAGAGACGGCCGACTTTGTCTCGCAGAGCGTTGCCGGCATCAAAAAGTTCAAGGTTCCCACGTCCAATAATGTCAGCGCCTACATTGCGGAGCAGCTCTTGTTTGTGGTAAGTAAAAGAAGCGAGTAAAGGGAAATGTACTGATTTCCAGGCATTTGCGGCCATGTCGACGACTGCCGTCACTGCCAACAATCTGTTCCTCGATATCCTGGGCTTTCCAAATGCCAACTGCTACGAAATGCTGCGTCAAGAGTCAGCGCGCCTCTTCCAATCCGCAAATGACTGGACCGCGCCGTCGTCGCTGAAACAAATGGCAGCTGCCGACAGCGCCATCCGAGAGAGCCTGCGGAGAAACCCACTCCAGTGCCGCGGCCTGCTACGGCAGGTCATGCCCAAGGCCGGTGTCACACTGCCCGATGGAACGCTGGCGCCGCAAGGGACTTGGCTCGGCGCTCCCATCAAGGCCATTTCACAGGATGACAGAATATACCCCAACGCAAAGGAGTACGACCCACTCCGCTTTGCCAGAGGGGACGGCGGCCGTCTTGGAGCTGCCCAACCCGGCGACGCGTACCTGTCCTTTAGCTACGGCAAATCTGCTTGGTACGTGGTCGTCTTTGGAGACAACCGAATTTTGCTGACCACCACGCAGTCCCGGACGCTGGTTTGCTGTCTGCCTTTTGAAACTTGTGCTTGCATACATCACCATGCACTACGACATCAAGCCGTTGGAGGAGCGGCCGGAGAACACTTTGTTTGGGGATGCAAGCATGCCGTCACTTACAGCGACGATATTCATCCGCCAGAGACAGATTGGGCAGTGATGGACATGTTTGGGGAAGACAGAGAACATTCCATTTTGAGAACGACATGAGCCTAGGCTCCTGGATGCATATCCGCATTGTCCACCCCTCAAATACCAAACATTTCCCGGATCAGCCGTAGCGTGTCGTCTGGGCTCTTGACTGCGTGCCCGATGGTCCGGCTGTCGGTGTAGATTTCATAGTCGTTGCCGCCCTGGTGCGTCTTGTCGCCAAAGAAGTGGATCGTCGTGTACTCGACGCCGCCCTGTGTGGCCTCAGCCTGAGGCAGTGTGTCTCGTCCCAGCCGGTAGGGAAGACGTCGAATGAGATTTGTCCGCCGATGGGGTACCTCGAGTGTGAGTCAGACCAAAAGTGAAGGGGAATACACACGTCAACTCCAAATGTGGAAATGCAAGGAGTTTCTCTTGAATTGATTTTATGTCTTTTGCATCCTTGATTCACACAGTTGTCTCTGGTAATTCTTTTCAAATCACGACGTTGAATAAAGACTATTTCTAGTTAAAATAAATCGGAAACCTATCAACAATTAAAAACATGGCGTTTACAAGATAAAATGCACTCTGTGGAAACGAACCCGAAAACTCGGTTCAATATCTCAGGTGATGAAAAGAGATCTTGGCGTTTAAATCTTGTTTTCAAAGTTTCAAGAATATTATTTCCGCAAAGAGAGACGCTCGGTCTCGGCCGAATCCTTTGTGCTGCCTGTTTTACCACCGAGATGCTCCGGCCAAGGACGAGGCCGATAAGATAAGCTGGTCTTGGGACCTCCCACATCTCTGGGCACCTCGTCTTAAATACCAATCGTCTGGTTTTCTTTTTCTTGTCTCTTTTTTATTCACACATCGTATAGACGTATAATCACCTCAAACGCTACCATGGCCTCCCCCCAGCAGTACACATACTACCATGCCGGCCCCCTCTTCCACCTCGCCGACCTGACCACCAACATTGCCCTCTCCCAGGCCATCCAGAGACTCAGCCACAACAAGTTCAACCCCATCCTGCCGCAGAACCTCAGCCAGGGCAACGGGCCCCAGGGCATCCGCGACCGCGACCTGCGCACGCTCTTGTCGTGCGACCTCGCCCTCTTCACCTACGACGGCTGCGAGGTCGACTCGGGCACCGTCGTCGAGTACATGACGGCCAAGATGGCCGACACGCCCACCGTCATTCTGCGGTCAGACTTCCGCGGCGCCGGCGACCAGGACGGCGAGGGCGACCCGTGGACGCTCATGAGCTCGTATTTCCCGCGCACGTGCAAGGTGGTCGTGCACGCCATGCAGCAGTACCACAAGACGATTGGCAAGATCGCGGCGCCAGGCACGTCGGCGGCCGGCATGAACGCCCACGGCACTGACATTGCGGCAGCCATGATCGACGACCTGGCGCTCGAGGTCATTGCCGGGCTGGAAGAGGTCCTGGCCAGGCCCTCGCGGATGCCGGCCGAGGTGCGCAAGAGCGTCTTTACGTGGCTGGCGCTGATGCCCGGCTTTGGCGACGGCGACGACGCGAGCAACACGGCGGACATGCTGAAACTGCTGGAGGGCAAGGAGAGAAGGGGTCTTTTATGAAGAACTGGATCCGGGCATGCGACTGGATATTGAACCATTAAATAAAAGCCTCACTGCATTGCATTAAATATCATTATTCTGTCCTTCTCACAATGACAACGCCTCCAACACCTTTCTGGTCATGGCCAGGACCTTTTCTTCTTCCAAGCGACGACCAACCAGCTGAAGGCTGATTGGAAGGCCGTCAAGAGACTCGGGGTCATCTGGAAAGTCAGCACATTAGAATAGAGAAATACCAAGCAAGAACCGCACTTACAGTCATCTTGGACCAGCTTGCAGATATCTGTCAGAGGCTTCACTGACGGATCCTTCTTGTCAATCGACTTGTCGACCTTGAGGCCTGTCGGGAACGATATGGCGGCATAGTCCAGCACGTTGTACACGCCAGTGTAGCCGACTGTCCAGTTAGTTCACACAAAGCCTTATCAAGGGGGGCGGGCATGCAGCCACTCACAGTGCCTTGCTTCGCCGTGCTTCGCCACGGCAAACGACATGGTCGGCGACAGAATCGCATCGATGCCCGCCGCGTTCCACCGGTCCAGGTACTTGTTCTGGTACGCTGACCGCTCCAACTGCAGCTGCCACATGTCGTACGTGCCCAGCTCCTTGGCCGCCCCGTAGCTCGCCATCTCGGGCCGCAGCGGCTCCCCCGTCCGCGCCAACACGTCCAGAATGCTCTTCCCGCCGTCGGCCACAAACATGCGCAGCAGCAGCGACGACCCCTCCGGCTGGTCCACCGGGTCCCAGTCAACCACCTCGTGGCCCGCCGCCTGGAGCTTCTCGGCCGTGGTCCTGAGCGCCCGCGCCACCGGCGGCGTCGGCCGCGTGATCAGGTCGTTCCACAGGACGGCAATCTTGAGCTTGGCCGGCAGCGCCTCGACCGGCCGCCACGGAATGCTCATCGACTTGGCGTCGGCGAGCCACGGCTGGGCGTCAATGACTGCCTTGGAGTAGAACTCAATGTCGTCCAGCGTCCGCGCCAGCGGGCCGTTGACAGACATGACGGCTTCCTGGCCGGCCATGCCCGAGCGGCAGCCGCGCACGGGGAAGCGGCCGCCCGACGCGCGGAGCGAAAAGATGCCGCAGTTGGCCGCCGGGATGCGGAGAGAGCCGCCAATGTCGGAGCCGACACCGAGCGGGCTGCCCTTGAACGTGATCAGGGCGCCCTCGCCGCCAGACGACCCGCCCGGTGTGAACTTGCGGTGGCGCGGGTTGCTCGTGCGGCCAAACGTGTTGTTGACCGTCTCGGCGATCATCATGGCGGTCGGCACGTTGGTCTTGACGTACGGGACGATGCCGAGGCCCTCCAGAAGGGTGACGAGGGCAGAGTCGTATGTGGCCGGGTCGTTGGCAAGGGCGGTGAAGCCGACAGTCGAGTCGAGGCCGACGAGGTTAAAGTTGTCCTTGAGCGACACGGGGAGGCCGTGCAGGGGCCCGACCGGCGTGCCCGTCTTGGCGAGATGCTCGTCGAGCCTCTTGGCCGTCTTGAGAGCGCGGTCAAAGCATGTTTCCGAGAGGCAGTTTGTCTAGGCTGTCAGTGGGCAGAAGAGTATACTGTTTTTCCAGAATGGTCCTACTAGTTGGTGTGCTGCAATGGCCCGCTTGATGAAAGCCTTGGTTGCAGTCTCCGACTTGAGCTTGCCGGAAGCCAGTAACGGGACGAGCTCGGTGGCAGTCTTTTCGGTAATCTCGAGCTCTTCCTCCGTGAACCAGCCAGACGTTTCCGGCCAGCTCATCACCTCGTCTTGGTCGGCAGGAGGCAGCAGGTTGTCGGGCACGACAAGCTCGGCCGGGAACGTCTCGAAGAGCGCCGCACGCTTCTTCTCGGCAATTTCTTCCCATGTCATGATGTATGGTGTCGATGTATAAGTGAGAGAGGCTAAGCAAATGAGTATTAGGTAATACAAGCAGCGGCAAGATAAGTGTCTTATAAATAAGCAGTCACACGATGCTTCAGAATATTGAGACACCCGCAGATAACTGACAAATTGTTCAACAGTGATGTAGACCAAGTGAATCCAAATCCCGGCTCCAAAATGTCGCCCGAGGCTCCTCATCCAAGCTTCCGGATCTTGGCCCATCATCCCCCTCTCGTTGATGAGGAGGTCTTTAGGTTAGTTGCCGGATCTGGTATGGCGCAGCCAAAGGCGCGCGCTAGGGCGTCGACCTTGGCATCCTACATCCAACCATTCCAGGTTAACAACCTTCCACAGGCGAGACCGGACCCCCCGCTCGGAGACAAAAACAAACCGAAAGCGCGTATCAATATTTGTGGATGGGCAGTTTTGTGGTGTTAAAGATATCTGCAGACCGGGCCATGGTTGCAATCCTACTTTTTGTCGTTTGTTAATCTGGCAATTCCGTTAATATTTGTCTCTTATCTTTTCCGTTTCTGGTTTCCCTTGCCGGACTACGGCCTTTTGTCATTGTTGCCGGCAGTCTATCCCGGACGAGTTTGATAGGTCTCCCAACTAGGTAATTTATGTATTGCTGCTCAAGTCCCAATCGCTTAATCTTGTCACCATCGCTTCTGCTGGCGAGAAATCCTAACAATCCTCTCCATTACCTCTACTGCCACACCGTATTGTGAAGCCAGTCCCCAATCTTGGCCACATACGCCTTGGTCTTCATCTCCGCATCCCGCATGGCTTCTTCTCCCCCCATTACCTGCCGGATGTTGTCATTGTCAAACCCGTGCACCACGTCCGGCACCAGCAGCCAGTTCACACTCCCGCCCGGCCACGTCTCGCTCCACGCATACCGCTCGTCCCCGGCCGGCTCCAGTGCGCCCTTGCGCTTGCTGCTCGCCCGCTTCCCCACACACTTGACCTTGTCCACCTTGCTGTCCGGGTCCGGGATTTCGCGCGACGCCAGCTGCCCGTGCGCCTCGCGGCCCTCGTTGCCCAGCCGGCAGGCCATCCGCCAGCTCTCGTGCGCGAGCATGTCGAGCTCGGCCGCGACGAGGTAGACGTGCGGGGGCAGCGAGCTGCGGGAAGCGTAGGCCGGGCTGAGCAGCGGGTCCGTCAGGTCCTGGCCGTACGGCACGTAGCACCAGTCGAACAGCGGCGTGAGGGTCTTGAGGCTGTCGACGCGGCTTCCCTGGGGCAGAGACAGGGCTGGTTTGTAGAAGCGGTTGCGGAGTTTGTCGGCCGGGTTGCGGGACAGGTCGAGAGAGCCATAGACACTGACAGACGCGCCCGGGGGATTGTCGGCGTTCTTGATGCTGGGCAGCTGCGGGAGGGCCAGGGCCAGGTTGCCTCCAGCGCTGAACCCGAGCAGGGCAATGCGGGTCTTGTTGTTGGGGTTGCCGCCGTGTCCGGCGCGGGCAATGGGCAGCGACTGGTCGTCGAGGATGGCGTGGTACAGTGCCTCGAGATCGTACAGGGCGACTGGGAATGTCACGGCCGGCGACTTGGAATAGTTCAAGCTAATGACCAAGACGTGCTGCGAGTTGGCCAGGTCGCGGTTGTACTCGTCGTCGTCGCGGCTGACGCCGATGCAGAAGCCGCCGCCGTGGATGGAGAAGACGGTCGGCAGTGGTTTCGGCGACGTCTGGTCGTAGTCGGACGGGAAGAAGATTCTGGAAATTGTCCACTATCAGGTCTTTCATCTGCGGTTTCAAAATCATTCTTCACCCACCTTATTGGCAGTGTTGGTCGGCACTCGTAAATCTTGACAATGTTTGGTCCCCCATTCGGAGGATAAAAGTACTCCATCCACCCACGATACCATAGCGGAACAGACAGCACTGCCTGCAGCGAGTACATGTGTATGGCAAACTCGAGCTTCTTGGAGAATGGCGGCACCTCGCATTTTTGTTTGATTTCTTTCGTCGCCTTCGGCAGCGGCTGGCCGCGTTCGCCACGAGAGACGATGGCCATGGTGGTAAGCGTACTGGTGATATTCCAAAATCAAGAGATGTCAGAAATGAAACAAGGTTGAGCTGAAATCAGATATGTGAAATACGCTTTCGTTTAGCTCTCGCTGATCTGTCCGTTGTGTGTTGGCACTCTGTTTAGTTTTTCGAGTTTCGAGGGCGAGTCGGTCCCGGGAAGAAATGAACTGAACATGCTGTCAACAGGGGCAAAGAATAATCCCGAGGACACCCAGGTATATGACAGAAAATAAAGAACGGTATATATATTAACGGGGAATTTTCATGCTCGCGCGGTAGTAGAGACGAAAATAAGTTTGATATACATGTTACGATTCGAAGAGATTTTGCAGTGAAACTGGTTGGCTGCAGCATTTTACCACAACAGGAGCAGCAGAAGGAAGATCTCCAATTTGGCTATACCATCATGGGCTGTTTAGACGGGCCTCAAATCAACGATGCAACTTGTCCGAACCGTGGCGGTCTTCCGCGGCATCCGTCGATCGCGACATATTTCTGAACGGTTATGACGACAGACACTCGTCCAGAATATATTGTTTTCAACAGTCTTTTCATAGACGCCACAAATAAATGACCTGTTTTTTTCTCGAAGCTCGGCAATGCACAAACAAGAGGGTGCAGATGTTCATGCGCGGCTCGGCAGGCAGTCTTTGCATCAATAACGGGAAGCCTTTATTTACCCGAGTTGCCTAGGCAGAGACAGTGGCGTGGCGAGCAAACTGAAAATCTGCGGTTGATAAAGGGAGTGGAAGAGGCTTACGAGTTGCCAAGAAAGAAGAATGGATTCTAAGCTGTGCTTTCTGAAGACGTTGGACGTTGAAACTGTGTGAAGTCCCGCACTCGTAATCATTAAGATGTGGTGAAAACATTACAATAATCATCAGACAAGGGATAGGCAGTTGGCATTATCCATTTAAATCCATCATGTGGCCCTCTCGGCCTTTATCATACATAAATGACAGCGATGAGATATACCCATTCACAAAAAAACATCGTTTCAAGTCCATCTGGTTTCGAATGTCTCCAAGTCAACTCAACAATACGAGTATGTTGGTGATAATGATGGGACGTGGGAATGGTGGGGTGGTAGCTGTCCTTTCCCGACAGGAAACAATTTACTACAAGAAAATCTTCCCGGGGGCGGAGGAAGAGATGCCGCCCCATCATCCGTGGAGTTTCCGGGCAATTCCTACTGGATCTTGCCATACGCAAGCCCTCATGGGTGCGTTTCTCCGAGCCACATACCCAAATATCGGCATCGATGGGTGGTGCCCGATCATTACAGGGCCCCTTGCATCATGCAGAGGATCGTGGTTACTTCCGCAGAAGCCGAAGCTGGCATCGTGGCCGGGCTACTTCAAGGGCCGGCTTAGCCCTGATTGGCGGGACGCACCGTGCTGTGGGTTGCACTTTGCCATGTACCATAAACAGGCTTCTTCCAAACCCGTTCAGATGACTTGCACCGATCTGTGCGTGTCACCGTCCATTGGGACCAAGCCAACCCGCCGCCAGTGTTCTTCGCATCGGGCCTGGCCACCAGGGTAACGCGAAATACCAGTGATATTACAGTTTTGCCAGTACCGCCGCACCGACTCGCACTGTTCTAATGTCTGCGCGTGCATTCCAGCGAGGTAAGCGCTGAGCGCCATGTGGATGTAGAACCTGGACGACGAAGGAGCCGCATCTAAAACACGGCACAGCTTTGCTACAGCAGCCGCCGTGGTCGCCACACCGGCACCGGCATCGTGGTGGTCCGGTGGTATCTGGTCCAGCACAGCCAACGATACAGCACACCGTTGAACGTTGGCGCTGACAACCCAGTCCGAGGTGTCGTACGTGTCGATCTTGAGAACCTGTTCGGCGGCCCGTAGACAACTGCGAGTGGGATTCTGGGCCACACAACCCTTGGCGACGTCGACGTACAGCTCGAATGTGTCTGGCGGGCAGCCGACAGTCCGGAAGAAGTCGTCATCGAGAACTCCGCGGTGCCAGTCGTCAAAGATCAGCTTGCCCTCGGCGCCACCGCGGACAATGGTGCAGCACACATCGAACCAGAGCAGCCGAGCCAGAATGTCGAGCAGCCCCGGCACATAGCGCGAGAGACGCTGCAAATCTGGAATGCTGCGGCAGTGGTGGTAGTCCAGCAGGTAGCGAGCACCATAGAGATGGCACTGCCACTCGCCAAACGTCGTGTCGCAGACCTCAAACACTGCAAACGTGGCTATGCCCAGAAAGGCAAACGGATTTGCTGCTTCAATCGCACGGTTCACGTTCGCAAGTGTCGTCAGACGGTGGCGCACAATGTCGACAGACTCGGGTCGTTGGCCGGCAGCAGTGGGCGAGAGGGAGGCCGCTGGTGGGTTCCGGCCTTCGAGACGCGCCTGGATGAAAATGCAGAGGTCTGACAACAGACTAATCGTTTCTGGGGAGAGGTATTGGTTGTGGAGGGTCTCGGCGTCTTCGTTGGAGAGGATATAGGTGCAGAGGGCAGCAAGACGCTTGATCAGACTGTTTTGGTCCGTCTCAGACCAAGCCTCTCGGCAGCCGTCGCCATCGCTGGTGTTGGTCGTGGGGGGACTGAGGTCGGTGATGCGTGTAGGGGGGGAGGTCGAAGAAGTGGAATTAGAGATGGCTTGTGTCGCAGTGGTGGCAGGCCGGCCGTTTGGTGGAGTTACGGCCAGAGAGACAGGGCGGTTCTGGGGAGGCGAGTAGGAGAGGAGAGATCGTTGCGGTTGAGGGTGGCCAGATGGCGAGGATATCGAGTTGCCGTCGGGGCTCGTGGACGAGGAGGACGGAAACGGTATGGTCAGCGTTGGCAATGCCGGCGCAATTGTTCGTGGAGACGTCTGTGCTGTCGAGTCGGCCAAGTCTCTCGTATTTGGCCGGTCTATCGAGCCGCTGGAGCCCCTGGTGGCTTGTCCAGGGGGGGTGGTGGTCTCCTGCGGAAGTATGGACGTCGCAGGCGTTGGCGCATCGTCTGACGCTGCTGCGCCTGGCCCACGCTTGCGCTCCTCTGGCCAGACCACGCGCAAGGGGTAGCCGCCGCAGACGAGGCCGGCCTGGACGCAGGGCAGACACTGCGGCCGATTGAGATCGCACTTGAGGCCTCGCCGCTTACAGGTGACGCAGTCGCGGTCGCGGCGGATGCCCCGTGGCTTTCCCCGTTTGCGCGGCGGCGAATTAGCATCTGCCGAGGTCGCATTCTTCGTGCGTCGCGCACCGGCGGCCATGGCTAGCGACCAGCCGGTAGCTGGAGTCGAGTTGGCGATACGTCGGGGGCAGCCGACTGGGCTTTGGAGCGTCTGCAGCCCCAGCTGGCTATATGGGGAAAGCAATCAAACACGTAAGGGAAACTCTCCTAGCCCCAGCATTCACTGGCGATGCATGTCTGACCCGGTGTGGGTGGGTGCCGGTGACAGCGCAACGGGCTGGTGGATGGATCGGGCGGGCAGTCGACGCGCAGAGGATGAAGGAAATGGACCAAAAGGAAGCAGACGAGAGGTGACGATCGGGCACCGTATATATTAGATCGCTTTCTCAATGCGGCAATGGACCAAAGATACGGGGTATGGGTGGGCTGCGGAAAGTGGTTGGGTCGCGCCTTCCTGGGATGAGGCCTGGCAGGAAAGAGAAAACCCAGTCGCTTTGTGTCTTGTCCAGGCGCTGGGCAAAAGTCGTGCGGAAATGCTGATAGATTGTCCCAATTCTACTGGAACGGGGCCTTTTGCAGGCCCGTGCCCCACAGATAAGGGCTTTTGTTTGCGTGGCTCAAACAAACACGCCAAACATGCAGCGAACTGCAGGGAAAGAGCCGACAGACAGCGACCCTACCCTTATCTGTCCCCACTTAGGCTCCTTCCCCGCAATCGCGTTGCACGGCTATTAGTCACGGTTTTCTTGCCCCCTCTCGTTTAGCTCTATCAAGCATGGCTCCAGGCGGTGGCGACGCGGTGGAAGGGCAAATTCTGACGGGAGCAGCCAGCAAAAACGAGGCCTGGCAGATACCAGCCAGACCTGCCAACCCCGTCTGCCAGTGGCCCGACGTCTGTCTCGCTGCGACGCACTATTGCACGTCCCATCCCCGTGGCACTCTCCGGCAGGCACCCTGGCCGCACTCGGCCTAGATAGCCATGAGCCAGGGCCACTCTTTGTTCTATTTCCCCAATCGGACTGGGCCGGTTCTTGGCAGCTCTGGAGAAACATAAGAACCATAAGAAGAACCGCATCGTCGGATTCCTGTCTCTGATCGACATGGTCTTGATCCCTCCTCACTCCTGTCCCATATATCGCCTGCCGTCCGACTCGCTGCGCCTACGCCTCGTGCCGTGCGCGTCATCGAGCTCGACAGCCCATCTCACAGGGCCGGCCTGCCTCTCATCACCGTCTTTCCCAGCCATCTCGCCCATATCCCGAGCTGCCCGTCATGTCTCGCATCAAGGAATACTTCCGCAACGTCTACCAGCCCGGCGAGCGGGTGCTGGTCCAGAAGATTGACTTCTTCATTCTGACCTTTTGCTGTCTCAGCTACTTCATCAACTATGTGAGTCACGTTGTCAACCCGAGTTTACAACTCTTAACCTCAAAGCCCGGATATATCACTTATATCTCGTCATGGTATTGGCGCTAACACACCCAGCTCGACCGTTCCAACCTGAACAATGCCTATGTCTCGGGCATGAAGGAGGACCTCAACTTCAGGGGAAACCAGCTCAACGAGATCAACACATGCTTCACAGTCGGCTATGTCATCGGCCAAGTGCCTTCCAACATCGCCCTCCACTATATCAAGCCTCGCTTCTACCTCCCAGCCATGATGGTCCTCTGGGGTGGCCTCACCATGGTGACCGCTGCCACCCACAAGCCGCAACACATCATGGCCATCCGCTTCTTTCAGGGCATCTGCGAAGCCTCGTCCTTCAGCGGCACCCACTACATCCTTGGAGCCTGGTACACTGAGCGTGAACTCGGCAAGCGCAGTGGCATCTTTACTTCATCTGGTCTTGCCGGCACCCTCATTGGTGGTTTCATCCAGACTGGCATCCACAAGTCGCTCAATGGCAAGCACGGCCTCGCTGGCTGGCGGTGGCTGTTCATTGTGAGTATTTCTCCTCAGCCTTGCCGAGTTTCATCCTTTATTCATCGTTGTACTAACCCAGCACCAGATCGATGGCGTCCTAACCGTCCCCGTTGCCCTCTACGGCATCATCTTCTTCCCCGACACACCACACACGACCAAAGCCTTTTACCTTACCGAAAGCCAAAAGGAACTGGCCAAATCTCGCGTGCCATTGATCAACCAGGAACGCACCAGACTGACATGGCGGTTCGGCCTCAAGGTTCTTTCCTCGTGGTACTGGTGGGGATTTGTTGTCCTCTGGATCATCGCCGGTGAGACAGAGTCCTTCAGCAGCAACGCTCTCCTCGCCCTCTACATGAAGAGCCACCCGTACATCAAGTACACTGTCTCGCAACTCAACAACTACCCATCCGGTGTACCTGCCGTCGGCATTGTCTCGACACTCTTCTGGGCTGGCCTCACTGATATGATGGGTGGCAAGCGGTACCTCGTCGCCTACTTTATTGGCATCACCGGTGTCGCCACGTCGATCATGATCCTCGTCGCAGCCAAGAACCCATTAAGCGCCCACTCGACCAACGTGACCTTTGGTGCCTACTACTGGGCCGGTGCTGTCTACGCCTGCCAGGCAACCTTCTTTGCGTGGTGCAACGATGTTATGCGCTATGAAGACCCCCTGTTCCGAGGCATCGTGCTTGCCGGCATGAACCTCGGCAGCAACGCTGTGAACGCCTGGTGGAGCATTATTTTCTACGGAGCCTCGTACGCTCCATGGTTTAACGTAAGTACTTTGTACCGTTCACAAAAATCATTAGACGTCTCTAACTAACACAATGCAGAGGGGTATGTGGGCTATGATTGCTACCAGCATTGCCCTTGTGGTGTGGGCCACGGGGCTGACTTACATGGGCGTGCGCAACGAAAGGAACAGGGTTCTGCATGGCCACGGCGGAGATGGGGAGCCAAACCTCGACAAGATAGACGAGAAGGCCATGGCCTAGGGAATGGGGGAAAAGAATCATGTGTATATTTTGCTTACTGCTTGGGTATACGTAAAAACTTGCATTATTTTTCCGTCTAATCAAAACCCCCATTGGAAAACTTTATTACCCAGTTCTCTTGGGGGACGCCAAAAAAACCGTAAGCATCTTTTCATAGGACGAGGCCTGCGCTCTTTGGGCCTTTGGCGTTTGGGCGCCTTTCTTGGCCATCAGATTTCCGTGAGACTATTGAGGCCAGAGAAAGCTAATACGTAATAGGAAGGGAATGAACAGGCTCTAAGTCCACAAAAAAAGTAGAGGGCTTGAGTTGACGGGGAAAGCCGCTGGGTCTAGGTCACGTGTATATGCCTGCGGCGCGATAAGATAAGCCTCTTCAAACTTTCGAATGTCACGGACAGCTCAACGGCCAACTTTGCGACAACAGGAAAACAACACCAGGTCGTTGGCCGAGAAAGCCACCCATACCCTCAAGATGGCGTCCTCCAAGGACTTCTCCTTTGACCCATCAAAGCTTTCCAAGAACGCCGCCGACGAGTACGACTCGACTAGCGACTCGAGCTCCGACGAAGCGGACGACGCGTACCGCAGACCTTCGACCGACCCTGCATCCAACGAGTTTGGCGACTTCAACCCGCGGAAACGGCGACGAACTGGCCGCAACGCGAAAGAGAGCGCGGCACTTGGCATCTTTGGATCCGACAGCGAAGACGATGCCGGGCCTGGCGGGTGGCGCTGGAAGCACAAGCCGTTGCGAAAACAAGGGATGAGTTTTGTGTCGTCTGGCGCAAAGGACGACAACAGCGACGAAGACGACGACGACGAGGAGGAGTATGGCGACTTTACAAAAATAAAACGAGACATGGAGGAGGAAGACTACGATGACGAAGAGGCAGCAGCAGGAGCTGGCCTCGGATTTGGCGCTTCACGAGGTGGACTCGGGTTTGGCTCGTCGAGCGGACAGGGCCTGGGATTTGGCTCACCGTCAGGGAGCAAAGGAAAAGGGATTGGATTTGTGTCTGCGTCAGTAGGAAAAGGCCTCGGGTCCGGTTCCTCCAAAGGACTCGGCTTCGTATCTGCATCAAAACCACAAACATCGACAGACCCCTCCACCGCCGGTTTCGACGCCGAGCATCCCCTCGGACGGGGCTTTGTCCCATCTTCCGCATACGATCCGGTTCTCAGCGAAGCAGCCCGAAAGGAACCAGTGAAACCAGTCACGATCGCCCGACCGAGTGCCTTCTCGTCAAAGGCAACATCTGGCAAAGGCCGAGGTGACCAACCGCCAAAGTTCAATGCCAACTCGTTTGGTGCGCGCATGATGGCCAAGATGGGCTACGTGTCGGGACAGGGTCTGGGCAAAGAAGGCCAGGGCCGGAACATCATCATCGAGGCCAACCTGCGGCCACAGGGTGCCGGTCTTGGTGCCGTCAAGGAAAAGTCTGAAAAGGAACGACGCGAAGAAAAGCGTCAGGCACGGCTGCGTGGCGAGAACGTGCCGGACTCTGACGAGGAGGAGAGGAACGCCAAGGCTGCCGCACGGATAAAGAAGAAGCTGGCTGCAGGCGGCACTGGACCTAGCAGCAACATGAGCACACCGCGACGCCAAAAGACAAAGTACATGACCATGGACGAGGTCAAGAAGGCCGCTCCCGGGCTGAACATCCCCGAAGCCTTCACCCCGATTCTCGACATGACAGGGCCTGGACGGAAACTGTTGACATCTTCCTCTGGCCTGATGACACCAACCAGTGGGACGCCGACATCTGGAGCCGCAGCTGAAGAGACGGCAGAGCAGGCCGAGTCACGGAAACTTGCACGACGAGCCCAAAACGACTTTATGGCAATTCTGGAAGAGTGGCAGAGTCTGCAGAACCGCAAGGCATATGCCGACCTGCAGGCCCAGCAAGAGAAGCAGGAGCTGGCAGAACTGGAAGGGAATTTGGAGGCCCACAAGACCATGACCGACGCCTTTGCCCAGCTGGCTGTTTTCGACGGCAGCGAGCAGGGTGACACGTGGCAGTTCCTGTGGACGGCGATGATCGCGAAACTCAAGGCAGCTGCCGACACCGTGCCAGAAGCCTCGATATCCGAGATGAAGGACGAGCTGGCAAACATCAGCGTGGCCGCCATCCATCCACTCTTCAAGCAGGCACTAGAAGCATGGGACCCTCTGAAGGACCCCAACAAGCCGCTGGCCGACGATCTGTACTCGGTTCGCAACCTTGTTGGCATGGATACGGAGGAGCACAAGCAACGTCGCAGGCGCAGGGCTGCTGCTACACCCTACGAGACGATGATTTACAAGATGTGGCTGCCACACGTCTCTCGTGCCGCGAGGCAATGGAACGTCCACGACACCGACAGCCTGCTCTCCCTGTACGAAACCTGGCTGCCTGTGCTGCCCGACTTTGTGCGCATCCAGCTGCTCGAACAGGACATTATCCGCAAACTGGACGAGGCCGTCGCCAAATGGGAGCCCAAGCGCAGACGCAACCAGAACCAGAACCAGAACCTGCCCCACCTGTGGCTGTTCCCATGGCTGCAGTACCTGCCATCGCGACACCTCGACCCCAAGAGCGCCGACGGTCTGGTGTCCGAGGTGAAGCGCAAGTTCCGCCAGCTTGTCGACGTCTGGGAGTTTTACCGCGGCGTCGTTCCCGGCCTGCAGAGGTGGCGCGACGTTTTGCGGCCCAGCCGCGACAACGACCAGTGGCGGCCGCTGGTCATGTCGCATGTGCTGCCGAGCATGGCGCGCTACGTCCGGGCACAGTTCCGCGTCGACCCCCGCGACCAGGCGCCGTACCTGGAAGTCATCACGGGCGAGTTCCAGTGGCTGGACCTTGTGGCTGCCGATATGGTCGGCGAGGTCATGGTCGCCGAGGTGTTTCCCATGTGGCACGAGACGCTCTACCAGCTGCTCACCTCTCCGGGCCTCGCAACACTCGACCAGGTCGCCCAGTGGTTCCAGTGGTGGACCGAAGAGGTGTTCCCGCCGTCCATCCGGCGACTGCCTTCAGTGACGGCCGAGTTTGAGAAGGGGCTGAGCATGATCAACGAGGCTTTGGACCTTGGTGGCGACCCCGAAGTCGTGCGCGAACAACTCGCGCCTCCGTCCAAGGGACCAGCCCTCAAGTCCCTCGACGCTTTGTCGTCATCCAGGGACGACCGTCACCGGCACCACCACCACCATCACCGCTCCCACGGCCACCACAGGCGGGACGAGTCTGCCGCCTCTACCCCTGCCGCCGCCGCACCCCCCGCCGACGACAATGAAGAAATGTCCATTCGCCACTACGTCGAGGAGTGGTGCGAGAACAATGACCTGCAGTTCATTCCTGAGCGCAAAAAGGTACACGCGCAGGGCCCGCTGTACCGCATCACGGCCCGCGGCGACGGCAAGGGTGGCGTGTTGACGTACTTCAAAGGCCTTCGTCTGTATGCCGACACAAAGAAGGGCGCGCTCGAGATCCGTGTGGACCGAGACGAGGACTGGACCAAGCTGCTGGCCATGGCGCAGTAAAGGGGTCTGGACGGGAAGGGCGACAAAGATGCCCGCTGTGGCTCGGCGAGGGGAGCAGGCGAGGACAAAAACGGCAAAGCTGCTCGTCATGGCACCGTGAAGAGGGCATGTCGATTTACAGTGCGCTGGGTGTGGCCCCCAAGGATGCCGTCTCGATTCTCCTCTCCGGGGCGAACTGCCTTTGAGCCTCTGCTGCATCACTTGTTTTACGTCCATGCATGACGCAGCGAATTGCCTCCAGTCGAGGACTGTGTTCCTGGGCCTAGGCCTGCCTTTGGACTTTCCTTTGACGGCCTTATGTGTGTGTGTTTTTTTTTTTTTTGCCGACACTGCTGCCAGAGTCTCGGCCATACGACCTTTCACCAGGGACGGCATGTCGCGTTGAGGTTCTTTGAGCCCGACTGCACGAAGACGTGTGCGGGAGAGAAAGAGAGACTGGCAAAGAGTGTGCAATACATGTAGATACGATTAGAAAATGCATAAAAATGCGAGCCTTCATCCGCAGACTCCAACGATATTTGCTCCTTCAACAACCATTTTTACCGTACTCCCCCCCTGAATCGGTAGTCTTTGTTTTGCCGCACACTTTGGTTTCTCTTTTATCTTCACCATTACACTACGAGATATCTTGTCCACGGCCACAAAAACAAAATGGACAGGGATGCTTTGAAGAAAGGCAAGTCATACATTTTCCGCAGAACTCTTCTTACCTTTGTAAAAAAAAAAAAAAAAAAAAAAAAAAAACCGTTCTGAACTTCTGACATTGTCTACGAAACAACAAGCCTTTGAACATCTCGATACAAAAATGGCCGAGGTCTCAGTAGAGGACGAGCCCAAGCCAATTATCATCCTCACCTACGGCGGTACTTCAGAGGCCTGGCTACGCAACGAGGGCATCACCACGATTGGCATATGTTCTACCGTTGTACGCCTATCGGCGACGGGAGACGAGACGACTTTGTGAATGTGATACGGCAGTGCATCGACGCGGTGGGACGTGAAAACGACCTGGACCCTGGGGAATTTCCCGTCAACGACGTGACGGACCCGGAGTTGGTCAAATGGCTTGGGGATAACCAAGTGTTTGAAAATTCCAAAAGACAGAATGCGGTTTACAAGGGGAAGAATATTGTCGTCTATCCGGCTCGTGATGAGTGGGGGGAACTCTACAATGAGCCTATTGGGGGTTAGCCAGGAGCATTGCTGCGTCTTTTCCTACCTCCCAGACTAGATCATTGCACTTTCTTTGGACTTTTGGTTTCATTTCAGTGATAAACACAATGACCCAAAGGTTAGGTCGTCTCAAGCAACTGTGCCGTGCTTGTCAAAAGACAATGATGTTTACAACAGTAAAGGCAGCCCCTATCGTGCTTGTTCATGCTTGCCTGCAGTTTCTGGGCCACAGCGTGGCGTGGAGTGGTGACCAAGACTGTCCTTTGACCACGGCACGATCAAATGGCCTGGCCGTGGGTCCCAAGAATGATGAGCAGGTTTGCGTCTTTGCTTTGTCTGTTTGCTCTCGCACTGGCTATCCTCCCCTATGGCACAGTGGCGAATTCTGCTACCGGTACTGTAGTCCAACCCTAGGCCCCGGCCTTTGATAGTTTTTGTCGTCTTTCATAGTCAACGAGATATGACGATTACCGGTCATCGTACTGGAATGCATGGAGAGGTCTTGATCGTTGGGTTTTTTTCTTGGGGCGGCAAGCCGTGTCAGAGGTTCTTTGTGGTCCCGTCCACACGACGACATGGACGGGATGGGCAGATGGTCAAAGGATGTGCAGTGTGTGTAGATGCCAACAGAAATGCATAAAAAGGTCAGGACTGTCTCGCGTTTGCCTTGGATGGTCTTATTCCGTACTCAACTGTTACACTTTACCCAGACTTGATTCACTTTCTGCTCTATTGCAAACATTTCTCGTCCGCTTAATCCATTCATTGTCTCCCTTTCTCGTTCCAGCACATCGCCTCTTTTGCTTTGGCTGCCCCAAGCCCAGTCCAAAAACAGGCAACATGAAGCCCTACGGAGAGCTGAAGCAAGGTAGGCTCGTGTTGTGCATTCCCCTCTCCCGCAGACTGTCTTGACTAATACGCCAAAGCCTTCAAGGAGCTCGACGCCAAGATTGGCCAGGATGGGCTCAATAAGATCGTCATCCTTCTGGCCGGTGATGCCTTGGCGGTCAATCTTGGCTCGAGAAATAATCTTCCCTTTCCCCAGTCCCTTGACTACTTGCACGATCCTGATCTGGACAGTGGCACTGCTACAAAGTTGAAAGACCTCGCAAAGCAGCATAAAAACGCCTTTAACGACAAGAACAACGACGTAAAACAAGGAAAGCTTGAAGATCTCTGGAAGCAGAGCACGTCGAGCAATGGCATTGAGAGGCGCGTGGTCTACAAAGGAAAATACCTTGAAGTCTACAACGGCTTGTATTCCTGGGCCCTCGACGAGAAGCTCAACGAGATTGCAAAGAACGAGATTGCAAATACTCCCAACGACCAAGATATCGCCGACGCAGTGGAGATTGTCCGCAACATCGAATGGCCACATCGCAAGTCTACCGACAAGGTATCTGCGGAGAAACTCGCGGCGGAAAGTTTCTATGGGTTTCCCACAGACCAAACCGAAACAGCGGAAGCATTTAAAACTGCAGTTGGTAAAGTGGTAGACGCTTTCAATAAGGAGCATGCAAGCAGATGATACTTGGACGGACAATTTCTTTTTTTTTTTTTCGTTTTCAGACAGTTAGTCCAACCAAATTCAAAGCATCGCCATTCTCCAAGGTGATAGAGAAACCGACAGTTAATTGAAGTGGCTGCATACTGTTGAATGTTCTTTTGTTATTTCTGGTATCGATCTCCCTACCCAGGCGTGACTAAATAAGTCGAGTTGTAAATACTTGGCCATCCTCTGCAAAGTCATATATGAAATCCTACATATAACTTCCCTGCTCAACTTTTCCACAAAGTCTTTACATTTAATCCTGTACAACACCTGCTTCTTCCACGTACGGCCATAGATACTGGAAAGCACGGGATCCCGTCCGCTCTCCCCTAGTTAAACCAGTAATCGGCGGATTAGTAGTTGGGTCGGTGACGACCAGCGAATACCCGCTGCTGTACGTTTTTTTTTTGTCGCCAGGCATCGTGAGAACTGAACTCGACTATTTTATTTTTGTCTTTTTCTTCAATTAACTATTAATAAAGTGATTAATACGTACTTGTACAGTAATTTGAATAATAACGAAATCATACTTTTCTCTTTTCTTAGTCTAGTTTATTTTTGACCTTCTCGAGTTTCACCCAATTCAATCTCATCCGCACTGGAATCTACTACTCATACAATATCTACCCAAAATTCTCGGGATATTCAAAATTCTGAAACAGCCAGAACCCGTCCATGGTTCCTAGAGGATCTGCAAGTAGCATGGCGTCATCACTTCCAGCTCCGTACATACTGTCCCCAGCACCGTCGCCGAGATTTGGCGGACAGGTCAAAGGACACGCAGTCACCGGCTGCGGCATGGAAACCGAAGCAGAGGCCAACTCTGTAGAATTCTGACCCCAACCGTCGAGGCGTCTTGGCGTTGCCTGTACAGATGCCATCTGGGTTTCGTCTTTGGCGGCCTCCTTGCCACCGAACCCGACATGCCACGTCTTGCACAGCTCGGGCCCAAAATCAGAAAATAAAAGAGCCTGGCTGGGTGCCAGACGCGGCGGATCAGCCTCAATAAGCGGCTGCTGGAGAACTGCTTCTTTTGCCCTCAAGAGGCCGCTGAGAGCGCCGTGGGCTGAACCCCATCTCTTGCCCAGCTCCTCGAGGGCCACCTTGACGACGCCAAACTCGTGCTCGGCAGTAGAGCCCAGAGACTGGTACCGGAAACCGACCAGCTGCGTGAGGCCCGCCGCCAGGGCGTAGAATGTAAAGACGGGCCCGAGAACGCCGACATGGTCCCGGGACAAGAACTCTTCAAACATGGAAATGACAAACGACGATGCCAGCAGACAGACAGTCGACGACGGAGCCTGCGTTTTCGCCGTGCGGTGGAGCAGCAGCAGCGAGATAAAGTACGGCACGGCCAGCTGGCGGGCCTCGAGGTTGTACGGCATTGCCGTCCACTGGCCACTGTCTGTGCGGCATGAAATGCAGAGATCTCGCGGAAGCTCATTGAGCCACCGGAACAGACCGTCCTCCAGCTGTCGCTGGCAAGCCGGGGTGAGGGTCTGTCGGCGCTGGGCCTCGGCAATGTCGCCCATCTGCTTGCAGATGGAGACATGGGCGATAAACAGGTGTGCATTGCGGTCCGGCGAGGAAACGTCGGCGAGCGTCAGCGGCTGCATGTTGCTGTCCTCCAGATGGATGGTCCGCGGCCGTCCGGTCCCGACAGAAATGATGCTGTCTCGGGGCTTGAAAGTCAGCGGCAGCACACGAGCTTCATCGGCACACAGTCACCTACCACTAGAGTCCACCACAGCCGACGCTTGAACCCCCTGAACCGGTTCTCGGTCGTGTCCGCCTTGTGCAGGTCGACCTGGTACGCCAGCTCGACACCGGTCCGCACCCAGAATCCGCTGGTGTTGGTGGAGAACGTTTCGGGCCCCGTTGGGTTCCACCACTGCAGGAGGCTGACGGCCACCAGGGCGAGCGTCGTGTTGTGCTCGTGGCCGTGGAAAAAGAGCGCCTTGGCCCGCTCGTAGAACTCGGACGACGCCGTGTGCACGAGGGGACTCGACAAGACGCGGCTGCCGGCGAGGAACACGGACTGCAGGAGTAGCAAGGACGGCTTTGGGCGGCTGGCGTTGCGTCCTTGTTCCAGCCAGTGGCGGTCGACAATCGGCATCCACGGATGGCAGCGTTCTATGAACGCGTCGACCAGGCTCTCGCGGACGGAACGCGGTGGCAGGTCAAAGGCCCGGCGCATGGTCAGCATCCGCATGTCCAAGTCTGAGAGCTCATTCTCCTTGCTCGGTTCGTTCTTGGTGGCGGCGGCGGCGTCTTGCTCGGTGAAGGGCACCTGGCTGCTGAGGTACTCCCTGCGCCCGACGTAGCTCTGTTCCGTGGTCGGCGTCTCGTATGTGGTCTTGGTCTGCTGCCGCGACTGGGGTGGAGTGACTATTGTATGGTCCGGGAAGCTGGCCTCCTCGACTGTGACTGCACTCTCCGGAAGCCTGCTGATTGCGGCGAGGCTGATTGGCGTCGATCGGCATATGTCTTTGTCATCTCGCTGTGGACTAGGACTGACGCTATATGTCTTGCGTTTCCGTTTGTGTGGCCTTGATATTTCGTCAGCGACTGTGTTTCCAAGGCAGAAATGGCCACTTACCGGCATATGTAGTTGTCGGCTATGCAGTTGCTACATGGTTCTCGGCCAGATCACATTTGACCTACTGGTGTTAGTAACTTACAAATTCCCACTTCATTTGGTCGAAGGCTTGTGGTACTCGCCTTTTTCTTGTGGCAGACCGAGCAGGCCCTACTGCCTCTGAAATGGGGAGGCATTTGGTTATGTCGTGATATGGAGCAAGGTGGGCGTCAAGCTTAACCATACCACACTGAACACCCGGATGATGAGAGGCGGAGATGTTTAAATATCCCCGGATTACATGCGGGGTAAGAAACTGGGGTAGAAATTCGTGCTAATGTAAGTACAGATAGATCACTTAATGTCTGCTCATTTCTAACCAGACTTATTGCACGAAACATACAGGAATACATCCGCCATCCAGAAACCATGGATGGATATTCATCATTTTTGTCACTCAGGCAAAGTGTTGCATTCTTTTCAACTATCTTGGTAGCTTTACAATTTCGGCTTGGTAGCCTTTGGACGGAAGCCTGTCGCGGCATCGGCAGGCAAATCCTCTCCCCAAACAATCTTGCAGTCCCAGTTTCTACGCTCGAGCTCTGGTATGGCTTTTTTGCACCCCTTGTACTGGACCACCTGGTGGACCACAAATTCGCCAACACCGCCTTCTCCTTCTAGGATCCATCGCCGGGCAACTTCCTTGGCAACAGCATCGTCGTCCCGCTGGGCATCCAGTGCCAGCAGAATACCACTAAACAGCCATCCAATGGTAAACATGTATTGTCTCCCGTCTGCCAGCGCAGAACCAACACTGTCCTTGACAGCCAAAAGCCTACCGACGAGCTCCGACTGAGACGCCGTGAGAGCAGACTTTAGCTGGTCGTCCCGGACGGCTCCAATCGCGCGCGTCAGCCACGCGCTGGTAAGGTAGATGCACGCCGAGTCGATCCCAATGAATAGAAAGTAAATCTAAAGCGTCAGTTGGAGACATGATTGAAATACAAAGCATTCCATCTTACCTTCCACTTCCACGCCTCGAGGGAGTAGGAGACTCCGTACGTCATGGCGAATCCAAAACAGTTCTGGAAGACCGAGTACATCCCCATGCCCTTGGCGCGCTGTGAGTAGTGAAGGACCTCGTTCGGGTAGATGTTGTGCAGAACATTCACTGCTCAGTGTTAGCAGCAGACCCATGCAGTCTGACTGTAGCCTGTAGATTTATGCCTACCAAATAGTCCATGGCAAATGTTAAACATGAAAATAAACGCAACTGTCGCGATGCCCGTCGAGTGGGTGCTAATGTGGTTCGCGTACAGGCCGCCCGTGATGGCAATGAGGCCGAGAAAGAGGACAGAGATGCACATGGAAATGATGAGCAGGAACCGCCGGCGCACCCTGTCAATAAAGCTCGCGCCGGCGAGCGTGGACAGGTACGCCGTCGTGGTGAGGCCCACGTTGATCGCCAGCTGCTTCTGCGGGCTCTTGATGCCCACCAGCGTCAGGATGCCGGCAAAGTAGTAGCTCAGCATGCCGCTGCCGTTGCACTGCTGGAAAAAGCTGTACAGGAAAATAATCCACACGCGCTTGCGCGCCGAGCTCGTCTTGAACACAGCACCCCAAAGTCCCACGGCTTGCTGGTCATGAGCTCAAACGACTCCTGGATCTGCTGGATCTCGGCCGCCACAAAGGGGTCCTCGACGTCGCCCGACGCTGTCTGGTAGCGCGCAATCACGCGGCGCGCCTTGTCGAGCTGGTTCTGCGCCATGAGGTAGCGGGGAGACTCGGGCGTGCAGGGGAAGACGAGGAGGGCGACGACCAGCGGCGGCACGATCTGGACGGCCAGCGGCATCCGCCAGCTCCAGTTGCCGTCAATGTACGAGCTGCCCAGGACCACGCACGCAATGACAATGGACCCGATGCTGTAGCAGGAGCAGTACAGGCCGACAGCCAGGCCGCGGTAGCATGCCGACAGCCAGGCCGCGGTAGCAGGCCGGCGCCACCTCGCTCATGTACAGCGGGCCGCACGTGGCCGACAGGGAGGCGCCCATGCCGGCCAGCAGACGGCCGACGATCAGGCAGGCGCGGTTGGGCGCGACGGCCTGCAAGACGCACGCGACGACCAGGATGCAGCTGCCGAGAAAGGGTGACGCCGCGCCGGCCCATCCAGTCGGACAGCCACTGGAACGGGCTCGCGGCCACGTTGCCAATGGACAGGGCCGCGAGCACAATGCCGAGGCCACCGCCGCTGACGCCGACGTCAAAGTGCTTGCGAAATTCGGGGAGGGTGTCGATGCTGCCAATGATGCTGCCGTCAATGGCAAACGCGGCGCAGCCTGTAAGGGTGTTATTAGCAGCCAAGGAATAAGAATGTTGGGTCATTGGCTAACATGCCGAGTCCCTGGATGATAATCACCACAGCCAGACGCAGAGTGGCCTTGGACTTCCAGGTGATGGCATCCTTGGCCATCTGCTCAAGGTCGACCCTGTTCAGGTTGTGCTGGGCATGTTCAATGACATATTCTTCCGACTTGTCGGGGATGTGTTCGACAGCCGCAGCCACATCAACAATTGCAGTCATGATGCAGGCGATAAAACTGGTTCTCTGTGCAAAAAATGCTATGGCTGAGATCAAAGAAGGGATGGCAAAAATAAAGAGACCTCTTGGCACTGGAGTGGTATACTCGTGCCTGTTGAAGCAAAAGTACTCCATACCTACATCCGGCTAGTGCACATCCCCAGGTTACCCCAGGTTCGGCAGAGTCTAGCCGCCATGAGACGATATCGGGTGGGGATACACACTGGAGGATCACCCAGTCAAGGTGAATATGGAGTAAAGCAAGACAGCAGTGGCAGGGATTGACGTTTGCGGCCCATGGTATTTAGCGACGGTTATTTGACATTGGGTAATTGGGTGTGTATGTCTTCAAGTGGGCGTTTCTCGTGCTAGCTCCGTGACGCGTAAGTCGTCAGGCGTAATTCCCCAATATGGGGACGTTCTCTAAGGATAGAGGAGGTCCTTTGGTGGTCGATGATCACTGTTGCGTAGATTCGGCTTCTGTTTTCGCCGCATGTGCGTGTCGCATGATAAACGCTTGCACGTAAACAGACGCACACCAATACACATTGAGCAAAAACAAAGCAGACCCCATGACACTCAGACGCATGGGATTTGCTGGATGCCTCGTGTAAGTCGCCGTTGGGGCACGTACGAAATTGACGCTATCACCAAACCTGCCAAGCCTACCCCCAAACGGTCTGTGATGGGTACTTCCCACCTTCCGTTTCAGAACTAGACCTGCGACGACTCCCTGTTCATGGCAACCTGCACACAATCACCACTCTGTCGTCGATCTGTGTAGAATCATCATCTCCCAGCTGCGAATCCTCTACCACTGTCCCGAATGCAGCCACCAACGAAACAATGTAGCTGTAATGTTTAACCTCCCCGCTGTCGTTATTTACCCGTGCTCGTGAAAAAAGAAGGAAAAAACGCCACTGAATCATCAATTCCAACGGTAATGCTTATATTCCTGACTAGTCTAGCTGCTGCCCACCCTTTCCAATACTTCTTCGGCGCCGCGGCTACTCCGGCGCCGTAGGGTTGACATCAGTTACAGTGTAAGTCGCGCAGCTTTGTCCAGCCGGGTCGACTGTCAACTGCGCCGCACTGTCGTGACCAGTCGCACAGGCGCCGCTGGCGGTCTGCAGCTCGCCGTTGGAGAACGTCACTGGGTCCACGCCGTTGCAGTCCTGGGCCAAGAACACCGTGCCATTGAAGCCGACGCAGGCGTCGACGCCCACGAGGTCAGCGCGGAAACCGGCAGTAAAGGAGCGCTGCACTTTGAGGACAGACTGGCCGTCGAGCGTGGTCGGGGTAATCTGGCGGTCGGCGGCCGTGTTGACGCAAGCAGCGTCGACCATTTCGCCTAGTGTAGGAGTCAGCCAAATGAAGAGGAGACGATAATAAAGCTGCCGTTCAAGGCACTAACCATTGTTGCGAAAAGTAAGGCACTCGTTGCCAGGAATGCCGCCGACTTCCTTGAGAACGACCGTCTGACCATCAGCAAGGTCACTGGTTCCAGCCGCGGCCCCCGTAGCAGCACCTGCGGCAGCCTTGCCTTTACCCTTGCCCTTAGCTTTGCACGTTGCCGCAGAGGAGGCAGCAGCGGCTGCAGAAGCAGAAGAAGTAGCAGCAACAGAAGCGGGAGCGGAAACCGTAGACGACTTCTTGCGGGGCTCAATGGCCAGAGCAGAGGCCGCGGTGGCCAGGGCGAGAATCTGGAAGATCTTTATTTGGGGGAGAGGATAAGAAGTGAAAAGAACAGAGAGGGAAAATATTAAAATAAAAATGAATTGAACAGTGGACCGGCCACGAGTGGAAAGAATAGTTATTAAAGATTGACTTTTGAGAATAAGTTGAAATTTCCAAAGACAGAACAAAAAGTAAAAGAAAGGGCAGAGCAATCAGATAAATACTTTTTTCTTACCACGTTCTTCCTTTTACCGACTTCCGATGCAAATGTCAACAATCCCATCATCCATCCCCATGTCGACAGCCCCTTTTTTATTTGGCCTGTAATACTCACTTTGTCGAGACTCGTACAAGAATTGGCAAATCACAGCAGTGCACGTCCTGGTCTGGACCGCTGTAGCCTGTCAACGGCCCACCACAGGTGGCTAGCTGCGGCTTCTTCGGGTGTGCTAGGTTTAACCATAGTTTTGGGACCTCGCCAAATGGCGAAAAGGGGCATTTCAGGAACTTTGAATTATTAACGGCCAAAAAATCAAACGGCAAATAACTCTGTACAAATGCAGCACATAGACTACCACGTAGTCGTGTTGCTGCTTTCTTTTGGTAGCTGAGAGTGAATCGCTTCTACTTATTTTAAAAAGAACTCAACAGAATTATGACCTGAAAAAAACAAAACAAAACACAAACCGTATATGCGAAATAAAAGGACAAGAACAGGACCATCCAAACAAGGCTGCATTGCTCTATACCACAATGTGCATTTGCATTGAGAGCAATCTAATTGCGATACCGCCGCATGCCAGTCAGAAGAGGGCTGTCGGGGGCCAGCTCGCAGTCCGGGAGGGCAGCCCAGTCGGCTACCATCTTGAGACAATACGCCAACGTCTCCTCCGCCGGTCTTGACTTGCCGGGATTGCCATAGAACACCGACTTTTCCGCACTAATCTTCATCAGCACGTTCCAGATGTTGCGCACTCTCCCGTGCAGAACGTTGTTGATCTTGGCTGTTTCTGGCACGACGCCTGCCGATGGGTCATACACTACTAGTGTTCGGCCAGTTTCGCATTTGACGAGCGCCACAACACAACTCTTGCCGTCGTTGACGCGGAGGTTTGTTGTTTTTTGGGGCCGACCAAACCCACGACTGGGCGGGGTCGTAACAAGGCCGAGCATGGTCTTGTAGTCCTTGCTCTTGTCCGATGTACGCTTGCGAATTAGTCCCTCAACCGTGGTGCGGTAGGCCGTCTCAGTGGCAGCCCAATTGGCCCTGTCTTTGGCCGAATGGAAAGACACGACGAGCGGCAGCACGCGAGGGCCGTCTGCCCTCTGCAGCGTGCCAAGGTACTGAGCAATTGCCTCAGCATTGGAGCGGGCCAAGTAGTGGTAGTACGCCATGCTGTCTGGGACGGGAGAGGGCGACAAGATAGCAGGGTCGGGCAGAGACGAGGGCAGACTGGTATAGCGAGCGTGGTACGTGGATGCCAGCGTCTCGCAGTCCACCAGAATCTGTTGGCCCCACGGAATCTTGGCGGCCGCGTCTTTGGGAGCTTCCAAGTGAAGCGAAACCACTGTCTTGGACGGAGACTTGTGCATATAGGTGGCCATGCACTGAATAGCCGTGATCTGAGAGCGAATGGTGAGGGCCGTGCCTACTACAACAAGCAGGTCACAGTCACTCGTCACGTCCTCAGCGAGAACACTGTCAATCTCGTCATCTCCAGGCATTGTCGAGTTGTGCAGCGTAATGCGCGGCCACATCGCTTTAGGCTCACAAGGCAGCAGCCGGCTATCGGCCACGGGTTGAGCTGCACACTGGTCGCAGGCGGGCATCGTCCCACCTGCAACATCCTTAAAGTCTTCTGCCCTAGCCGCACGGCAATGGGCAGCTTCGCGGCAATACAGATCGTGCCAGTCGCCATAGAGCTGGACAGTGTTGGGGTACTGGTTGTTGACTCTCGTCAACGGCACACGGACCTCAAGCCCGTCCACGCTGCTCTCGATTCCGTCAATATTCTCTGTGTAGATGCGGAGAAGCCGGCCTTCGCGGGCCAGGACGCCAGCCATCTCGTGAAAAGCGGTGGGCCTCGGGGACAAAACAAACAGCTCCTGTATCGTCTTGAGGAATGCGATTTGCAGGCGGGGGTCGCGGTCAACATTGTTGGCATTAAACGCGCTCTCCATCGGCAGGTTGCCGAGCTTGTGGTGGTCGCGGATATGTTGGAACAAGCCGCCGTCAGATTGAAAGGTAGGCACTACAAGGTCAGCACAAGTCCTCATCTACACAAACAATAGCACGTACCTCCTGCAGCTACCGAGACGCCCGAGCCGACCCAAAAGACTACACGCTTGCGCGTGTGAAGAAGCTGTAGGAGATGATCCATGGTGGGCGAAAAAAAAGCGAGTCATCGAACGAGCCGGCGTCTTGAAAGAGAGGAACTTGGTGGGTCAACAGATAAGGCAGTAAGTAGCGTTAGAGAAGGATATAGAGGATATGAAAAGGGCGAATCGCCACATAAGCGGACGGCTCGAGAAGGGGGTTGAAATGGTGGTGATTTGAGTAGGAAGTGAGGGGATAGGAAAAACGAAGAAGAGAGGCCAATAAGGGAAAAAATTGGCAGCAGCCTCGTAATGTAGGCAGAAAAAGGCTGTGCACCGAAAAGGGAAAGAACGACCGACAAAAGAGAAAACTGAATAGCTAGAAAACAAGGATGCGTGCGTTAAAGGGAAAAGTTTCATTCAAACGAGATGCCAAATAAAATCACCACCAGCTGTTCACACAAGAAACCAGAAGTATAGCCATAAACCCAACAACTATCTAACACTCTTCCTGCCCAGCTTCCCTGGCACGCCTGCTTGCCTGTCTAATCCGGCCAGACCGACGAGGAGTAGGAGGGAATTCCTCTTCCTCTACTTGTCCCCCTCTTCCTTTCCACTCTCGTCTTCATCTCTATCTTATCGTTATCGTCCAATACTACTGCTCTTCTCTTCCTCTTTCTCTTTTTTGTACGTTCTTTGGCCAACTGGGCAAGAGTGGGCCTCGAGGCCTGTGTCGTCGAGCTGTAGACCAGATCGCCTTTTACATAAAACCGCCGGTCACCGGCTGGAATGGCACCTCGCTGCAAAACTGTCAGTCCCCATTCATAGTGAAAAGGCAAGTTATATACCAGTCGAGGTCCTGTCAGGGATGGAACGGTATATCGGTGGAAGACTCGCCCAAACGTTCTGGAAAACCCAGCGTCGTTGGCCTCGATGCGTCCGCACTTCTCGGAGAACTGGCTAATGAGGCACTCTCTTGCTCCTTACCTACACCAGATGGGAAGCGTACACATAACCTGGTTCTTGGGAAGCACGGCGTTAGGATGAGCACCCTTGACATGCCGCGCCAGGCTGCCATTGCACATATAGACGTGGCCGCACATGACCAGCCGCTGAGCGACGTTCTGAGTCATTGTAACCCAGCAAACGCCTCCATTAATTTGGCTCAGACGAGGCAGCCCAGGCTGTTTGGAAGGGGCGACCAGAGACAAACCCTGGCCTACGAACAGCTACCATAGCCCTACACAGAGCAGCTGCAGAACCGCAGGGAAGGGGTTCGAAAAAAAAAAAAACGCAAGCGCAAACGCAAACGCAAAAAGGGTTGCCCAGACAACGGCCGGCACAAAAACGACATATCTCGCCAAGCCGTTGGTCAAATTTGACGAGCTAACTTTGAGAAAACCCGTAGAAAAGAAAAATGTACATTTATTTCTTCCTCTTTCCGGTAGACGTAAAAGTCAACACGGTACAGGCAAAAACTCATTACGAGTGGTGCCCAAACGACGTAGGAGCGCAGGAACGCCGTGCACGTGCCTGACGAGCTGAGCACCAATAATAAGTTCTGGATATCGCCGTAGTCTTGGGTGCACGTGGTGTTGTTGCAGTTGGCGCAGCGCTTGTCCCGAGACTGTCGAGCGCCACGCACACTGTTGATCTTGTGCATCTTGAATCTTGGTCGTTGCGGCACTGCTGACATGGTCTCGGGCATTTTCTGGCCGTTTGCACGAATGGACCCAGAAAGCGATTCCGCTGACAAAGATGACGTGTTCCGGAAGCCCTTGTGGCTGAAGTTACTACTCCTCGTCGGCTCGCCGACGTATGGCCATCCTTTCGTTTTCAACGTGCCTGGCAACCGCATCATCAAGCTGAATTGTTTCCCGAACGAGGAAGCCACTATGCGATACATCGCGGAGCACACTACAATCCCAATCCCGAAACTCATTCGCACATACAAAGCAAGCAGTAGTGGTCGCGTCCACATTGTCATGACCAAAATCACCGGCACATGCTTGTTCGATACAATCGACACGATGACGCCTGCGCAGCTGGATGTTTTTGGCAGGGATCTTTCTGATTGCATCCAACAACTCAGGAATCTGGGCCCTCCTCCTTCGGAACACTACATTGGCGCGACGGATGGCAAAAGTCCAAACCGCGACAGCCGACTAAGTGCAGCGCCATTTGGGCCGCTCAAATCAGTGACCGAATTCCACACGTACGTCCGCTATGGGCGACCTCTGGACCATTTCGCCGACAGAGAAGACGTTGTTCGGGTACATGGCCGGCCGGAAGGATACTACGGTGTCAAGTTCACCCACTCTGACCTCTTGCCGTACAACATTATGGTGTCCGCCGGGCCACATGGCTCCGGCCACATTACGGGCATCATTGACTGGGAATACGGCGGATGGTACCCGGAATACTGGGAATACACAAAGATGCACTACAACGAACACCCCAGATGGGGCAACTTTTACAAGGTAATCGAAGGTCAACCTGGAATCACAAAATATCGAGAGGAGCTCAAGTGCGAAGAGAACATGCAGCGGCATATGGCCTCCCCACTGGACTACTGGGACAAGCAGTGGGAGCCGGGTGATGATGAACGGCGGGCGGCTGAAAAGGAAGCAAGGCGGAAAGAAGCAGAGAAAAGGGCCCAAAGCGGGCCGGAAAATGATGCCGGTATTAATACGGGAAGGGTCACAACCGAAGCAGCAAACAAGTAGCATATGAACCACATTCTTCCGGGCCCATTTTATCTTCATTTGGTATTGTTTTTCTGAAGCGATATGCCTAATACGGCTGCACAGGCCATTGAAGGATGGCACCAAATGCACCCATCAAGATGAGATGGCTCACCCCTTGGAACACAAGGACTGCTTTCCACCTTGATCCTACTGCATCGTGATTTCCCTCGGATTTCCTGGAGCTGTTCAAGGTTGGTAAGGGATTGATACGAAAGATTGTACTGAAAGGACAGGGAGAGCCCATCTAAGTGAAGTGAAAACGTGGGAAGTGAATTCAGGGAGAAATAAATGGCAAGGCTCGTCTAACAAAAACGTTACACTAAAACCTCGGAAACAGGGGTCACTTTAATTGATATATATATGAGACAAAGGGACATGAGAATAAGAATGAAACAAAATAAAATTAGTGTCGATTGACATGGACAGGTCCCGAGAAACTTGTATATTTTGTGGCGGCGGCCTGTTAGGATTCGCCTCGCCTTGCTCCCTTTGGTATTGCAAAGAGTTCTGGCCGAGTCCATGGCGCGGTCTCGGTCCTCAACATGATTCAATACCCCCCCTCGGCGATGCAAGGAGGCTATCACAGTGCTGGCATCGGCCATTTTGAGAAGATTCAGGGTTGTGATGTGTGATGAGGCAAGGTGCAGTGGTAGATAGTCTCGCCTTGCGTCCGACAAAATAAATCATATATATCGCTCCTAATTTGAACACAGCTATGAGAATAACACAACAAGAACTTACACCCATTCAGAGTATCGCACAGCTTGACCCCCTTTGTTGGGCGACTTCGCTGACGTTTTTATCCGGGCAGCACAATGGCCATCATGCGGCCGCACAGGCATCCCATCTCACCGGGCTGGAGCTTCGTCAGCCTGTTTGCCATTATCCTGATATGCTCTTCAGGTTCTGTCATGTCCAGCCCTATGGGGGACTTTATGCTTTCAGCCAGGTAATATCCCATGTGCCTCTGATGAAGCAAGTGGAAATTGGTGCTAAAACGATTCTCATATCGAAAACAGAAGTCAAGCTCCTGGCAATGGGACATCACAAGGGACAGCACATGGAACAGCGCATGGGACATGCGTCGGGCCATCATGCACTACAACGTCGCATACAGTTCGAGGCAATAGCACCCATTCTAGAACCAGACACTTCTTGACCACGGGCAGGACCAACACGACGCTCCTCGTGTCTTCGCATTCAGAACATCTGCCTCCTGACGAGCCTTCTACTACTCCCAGTCGTACATGGTCAAAGACACCAGAGACGACATCCCCAGGTTCTCCCCCGACCTCACACCGGACGGCGACTGGAAATACAACCAATGCGGCCGGTGCCACAACGACACCTTCCTCCACGGGAACCGGTATGAGGGTTCCTCCGGTTTCGAGTGTGCAGTCAGGCTCGCCTACTACAAGCTCTTCAACTCATCCACATAGCAATTCAACAACACATTCTTTGCACCTATCCTCGCAGCCAGCTCCTCCAACATCAACGGGTAAGACAACAACACCGCGCACGTCTCCCAAGCCTCATACGTCTACTACAGCACCAGATCGGCCTGTAACTACACAGACCCCTAAACCCTTCAGCTCCCACTCCACATATCGATCTCCGAGGACGTCACACAGCCCGGAACCGGAAACTTCAACGAACAGATCTCCTGTCAGATCTAGCACCACAGATGCTCCGGACACCACAGACAAGTCTCCTGCACACTCGGGGCCAACACCGTCAACGGCATCAGTATCGGGGCAGGCCACGAATGGATCTACTACGAGCTCTTCCCTCGGAGGCAGCACCTCTCATACCGGGTCAAATGCAACCACCGTCATACGGCCCTCCTCAAAGAGTTCTGTCAACTTGCCTCTGCCTTCAGACAACAGCCGTTCGGTCATACCGCCGGCGTCATCACCCCCCAACAGTCAACCTCCGCTGGTGAATCCCACTGTGATAATGTCCGTAACTATCATTTCAGGCCTTACCAGGACGACTCCCGTCACCCTTGGTTCGCATGGGATACTCCCAACGCTCACCTCCTCGCCACTTCGTACTACGTCTACATACCACTCAATATCACCTGCGCCCAAGATTACTGTCACCTCCTTTAACAAGGTCCAACTCGACAGTATCACGTCGGCATCGTCAGAGTTTCGCGGTCTGTTTCCTCTTCTCATCAAGTGGAAGGAGAACCCCGAGAAGGAGAAGGAGGACACAATTACTCGACTCCGAAAATTCCACAGCATTATGACGAATCTATTCAAGGGCCTCGGTGGACCTCCAGATCCTCCTTCGCTCTGTGGCGGAAATAAACGCAGATCCATCGTGGGCTTTATTACGGGCATATTCCACAGTGTTTCATGCATAATCAAGGATGTCGAAGACGTTGTTACGAAAGTTAAAGACAAAGATGTCAAAGGCATAGAGAAGCTGACCAAAAACATTGAACGGGAACTGGAAAAGGTCAACGACAAGCAAGATGAAAACGAATCTGACAAGGACAACGAATCCGACAAGGACAGCAAATCTGAAGACAAGTCTGAAAACAAATCAGACAAAACGTCCGACAAGACGGATTCGTCTTCCAGCAAATCATCAAAGACGTCGAGCAGCAGCAAATCATCGGAGACGTCGAGCAGCAGCAAGTCGTCGACGACTTCCTCTACGACTTCTTCAAGCTCTTCGTCATCGTCGAGCTCATCATCGTCGAGCTCATCATCGTCGAGCTCATCATCGTCGAGCTCATCATCGTCGAGCTCATCATCGTCGAGCTCGTCGTCTTCAGGTCATGTGTGTGCTCCATCCAACTGTATCAAAAGTCAGTGCACAGCCGCTCCAAAAGGGGGGTCGGGAAAGAAGGGGTCTGCTCGAGCAAAGCAGCCACGCCAGGTCGATACAGTCCTGCAGTCGCCACCTGATGAGGCACAGCAGGACAATGTCACCAGGCTGATGAAACGCACCCTGAGAAATGTCCCAGAATCAGAACGGACCAACTACATCTTGAGACTCTACAACGAAGAAACAGAATGGCTTGAATTCGACAAATCGACATACTATGATGATTTCTTTGAATTGCCCCTCAATGGACAGCCAGACTACCAAGGTGTTCGAAACAGGAGGGTGGCGGGCGTCAACGGGCTCTGGGGCTGCACGGCAGTGGCAATGATCTCTACAAAAGGAGTCGTCCTCGTGCATCTGTGGGAAAACCCCCTCTTCACCCAGTCGCACTACCCTTACGAGAGGTCCGAGACGGACTTTAACAATGACGTTATCGAGTTTGAGTACCTCGAAGGCCAAAACACAGGAATCTTGGGATACGTGGGAGACGACGATGAGCCCGGTGTGCTCCACGACAGTTTCTCGCCATATGTCTACGTCATTACCCCCACCCACGACGGGGGGCATGGAATGATGTACGAGGCCAAGGCAAACTTTCTGCGCCAGGAATGGTCACACGCTCTCACGGGCAACGGCCAAGGGGGCAGGATATTCACCTACCAGCCGCTGAATGCGGAAATCTCCCAGGACAACCGCAACACGATGGGAAAGGTGATTGTGGAAATGGACGCCTCGCAGCGCGAAGAAGTCACCAACCACGGCGTCGTCCAGTACGGCATGTGGAGGATATGGGTCGGCACCCAACTGGCGGCCGAAACAACCATGCCCATGACAACCCGCCTGCACCAGGCCACGGGGAGGCCAACAGCCTCGGGAACGACCAGGACGTCATCCAGCTCCTCATCCCGGTCATCATCATCGTCGTCGTCGTCGTCGTCGTCGTCGGCAAGTCGCGAACTGTGCGCAAGAAGGGGCGCCTGCGGCACAGCTGGCGCCAACGGAGCATGCGCAACGGCGGCCAAGATGGCGAGAGATGCACCGGCCAGTGCTACACCGACAGAGACGGACGAGCCACGACCGACAGCGTCTTACGAGCCACTATGGAACTCCAGTTCGCCAGTGGGAAAGCGCTACTTGGCCGACGTTACGAAAGACGACGAGGAGAAATACATCCTTTCACTCTACAGGGCGCCGCCGAGTGAACTCAGTTGGCTAGATTACGTCAATGCAGACGTGACTGGGAATTGGTATGGCCTGCCACTCAACGGCCAGCCGGACTACAAGGGCACCAAAAACCGGAAATTGGTCGGCATCCAGGGTCTCTACGGCTGCACAGCGGTCGTCATCATCTCGGCAAAGGGGGCCTACGTGGCGCATCTCTACGAGGATCCTCTTTTCTACGACCAAGGGAGACCTAACTTCGACCCGACTAACGAAGAATTTCAACAAAACACAGTCAACGTGCTCTGGTCAGAGGCCGAGCACCCAGTGAGAAGATACGTGGGCGACGACAGCAACCCTGGCGTTCTGGACAAGTCGGCGTTTGCCTTTATCATCACACCCTCACCGGATGGGGAGAGTTTGCGCTACGGGGGGAAAGCACACCTACTGCGCGAGAAGGTGGGCAATATGCTGCGGTCCCCGACGCGTTCAAGAGTCCTTGGGCCATACAAGCAGTTCCTGGCCGAGCAAATTGAAGGACTAGACAATACGCGGGGGAAAGTTGTCGTGGAAATGGATGCATCGCAGAAAGAGGAGGTCACGAGCAAAGGAGTGGTCCAGTACGGCATATGGCGAATCTGGGTACAGTCAACCCTCGGTATGGAGACTACGATGCCCATAACTACCCGTCCGCACTCGTCGTCTTCTTCTTCATCATCATCTTCTTCTTCATCGTCTTCTTCTTCGTCGTCATCACGGAGTTCGTCACGTATTTCCTCCGACACATCTTCAGCCATGTCAACAAGCTCTGGACATGCTACAACAAGACCTCATTCAACAAAACCCCATTCAACGACTCATTCAACGACCCATTCAACGACCCATTCAACGACCCATTCAACGACCCATTCAACGACTCATTCAACGACTCATTCAACAACAAAGACTCATTCAACAAAGCCTCATTCAACAGCAAAAACAACGCCGAAGCCGCATTCGACACCGCCGCCGTCGTCGCTGGTCGCAACCACGGGCCCGCCGCTTCCTTCTGGTATTGTCACCACCGGCGCCGATGGCAACGTCCTCAGCTACCCTTCGCACGTTATCGTCTACTCGCCGGTCACCGATGGCACCGCTACCTTTACCTCGCTCAGAACCTTTGGCGCGGGCACACCGACGGAGCTGGGTCGAATTTTGGAGGCCTCGCAGACGGCGGCCGACAAGAAAGGCGCGTCGCAGTGCCACGACATTGACGACGCGTGCGACCGGGCGGCCGACCGGTACCGGGAGGCGGGAGAGTACGTTGGCTCGGCGAGCCACTGCGCGCTGATCAAGACGGGCCCTCTGTCGAACAGCCATGCCGGGTGTGCCGTGACTCTGGACTGCGAAGATGATACCACGTTGATAACGAGTGGACGGTTTCGATCACTGTAAGTCTGTCCTCTTGAGAAACATCCCACTCGTTCCTTCTCTGAAACATCTTTGTTTCTTCTCTCAGACCTTTTCACATTCTAACTCTCCAGAATAAAAAATCTCCGCGGACAGGGAGTAAAAAAGTGTGGCAACATCTTTCTGGCCAACAAATGCCAGATCTCAATAAACTATGCCACACAGTGCGACAATAAATAGGTGCATCAGTTGAAAAGTTATTTTGTGTTGGAATAAAAGTCATTTTCTGTTGGAATTCAAAAAGTCTGTTACAAGTATGTATGTACGCAAGCAGTTTTCTTTCGGGGGCACGACAGGGCCGAATTGACTCTATTTCGACACGTAAATCTTGCAACCGCGCAGTTGACCACGACCGTTACATATCATACAGCATCTTGTCAGTCATCTAGCCGGAAGACCTCAGGCCTTGTAGCAGGGTCTGATTCCTACGACTAATTCTTGGTGAGCGGCACAAAATGGATGTTTCGTTGTTGCCTGTTTCGCACACCAGCTAGTAGTGGGCTTGGCGTCTAGGAAATGGTAACCTCTTCCCTTCATATTTCGGCCTGCCCTCCCCACGCATGAGCAACCGCAGCTGCCCGGCCGCAAAGACGCCATTGTCCACCATGACCTTGTGCGACCACCACCACAGGTGAGACGACCCATTGCCGCGCAGAAGCCACGAGAGGGCCAGCACGCCAAAGATGGGCGCCTGCAATGCCAGCGACGTCTGGTTGAGCGCCGCGCCCCTGGGGTGGTCTTCTTTGGTCTGGAGATAGATACCAACCACGCCGAGCACCGTGGTGGCCCACGTGAAAAGGAGTATCTGGGGAAGAAACACAAACCACCGCAGCAAAAACCCATCGCCAATCACCCTACGGCCTCTGTCCCTCGACGGATTGTCACGGGCAAGCAACATGACGGGGCCGCACACCAGCACGACAAAGACGACAAACAAGATGGTCGTCTGTTTTTTGGCCTTTTCGTCTTCTGAGTAGGCAAAAGAAATGGCAAACCTGGGTGTAGTTAGTATCAAGCCAACTCCAGGCCAGTCTCGGCGGCTGGAACCTACACTAGAAGAAACATTGTAGCTACTGCTGCCACGTGCAACACGTCCAGCAAGTCGGCGGGTTCCTCCTGGTCAGGGTTGCAGTGCTGGTACATGACAAAGTGCTCGACGGCATTGAAAAAGTTGAACAGCAGGTAGCATAGCGAGATTCCGGTGCTGTCCTTGTTCCGAACGAGGACGCGGAGCTGTGGAACGAAACTGGCGACACAGAGGAAGCCGAGAAGACTGAAAGGAGTTAGCCCAAGCGACTGCCGCGTGGAAGTTCATGTCCCTTACCATCGAATCCAGTCTGGCAGGGTGTCCATTGTGAGATATGCCATTGTTGAAGAGTTGAGCATGAAAAGAACCGAGCGACTGGAAAATTGGTCACTTTTATGCTGCGAACGAAAGTTGCCTTGTCTGTGCCGCAGGAAGGAATCGCTGATGACGAGTCGCCCCCAACCCTGCAAAAGCTAAACGCACAAGCAGGATCTGTATGACGATCCTTTTGCGAAACCTGGAAACAACAGTTCGAAAAATGACGATCCTTTGGCCAGAACAGACGATCCTTTCGCCAAAACAGAAAAGAACAATTCGGATAGTTCGGGGTAATTCCAGACGAAAGTAATGGCTGTCGATTCCATCCGAGTTTGTTTCTGCATGTCACCCTGAAGTGCTCGTCTCTGGAAAGAAGACGTGGCAGTTTGATACCCGATATTAGACTGGGGCCGAAGTAACACGGCATGTTTGCATGCGGCACAGACTATGCACATTCTGATTAGAACATATATTTACACAACAATCTGGCTGCTCTCATTTCAAATTCTCCAGGAACCCTTTGATCACGTTCCCGGTCAACTGGGCGACAGTGTTGTCGTAGTCCTTGAAACCCAACGAGTTGAACCAGTTGATGCTGCCGACAGAAAAGACGCCACCTCCCCCAGACGAGACGTAGTACGTAATGTCTGACCGAATGTCGGGGTTCTGTGTGCCGAGCGTGTTGAGAATGGGAAACGTCGCGTCTTCCGGCGCAATGCCAAACTCGTCAGGGTGGCCAATGGTCGTGGCAAGCACTTTGCAGCACGTCGGGCTGCCCATCTTGACATCCCAGCGGTCAATCTCGTCGCCGCTGGCGCCACCCGCAAGACCGAATTCGCCAATCAGGCCGTCCTCCGACAGGCCCTCAAACATCCACGCAACGCTCTCGTCCTTGATGCTGGCCTCGCAGCGCTTGTACGCGACACCGGGGCCGGCACCTTCACCACTGAAGCCAATGCCAAACAGGTGGTTACACGGCCGACCCCGACCGCGCCACAGTCCACCAAGTCGCCCGTCCAGGCCGTGGAACCGATCACCGCCGGGGAGGGTGTACGTGCGGACGCCCTGGTCGCCGCGACGGATCTCCACCCGGTGCGGGCGTGTCTCCATGTCCAGGACCGTGACCCAGTAGAACCCGTTCCCGCCCAGGTACATGAGGTTGCCGCCTTGCTTGGCGTACTGCGTGTACGCGTCGTAGGACTGCAGCGACGGGTATTCCGGGTGGCTGCCGGTGATGACCGTGTTGAAGCCGCTAATGGCCGCGGCACCGTACTGGTGTAGGTCGTGATCCGTCAACACTTCGTACGGGATCCCTTTCTTTTCCAGGAAACCAATCATCATCGTGTCTGCACTGAACTCGCGTGGCCTCTTGAACGCCCACATAATGTACCCTGGCCGGATATTCATAATTGGCCGTTTGGACGACGAGAAGACCACGCCGGAATCGTCATTGTGGACGTCGTAGCAGGACAGGCCCAGGTCGAAACGGCGCTGCATCCGGGAAAAGTCTTCCGAGTGGGCAATGTCGGTGATATCAAACCCGGGGCCGACGTCAATGGCCGACGACCGGTCTGTCAGGAACAAATGCTCATTGGCATAGGCCAGGTACGTAAACGTCGACAGGACAAAGGCCACTTTGCCGGCCCGCTCCTTCCACGCCTTCTTGCTGGGCCGCACAAAGAACGGCACAACGTCAATGGTCCTGCCGTTTGTCGACGCCAGCTCGACGCCGTACGCGCCAGACCGCGCTTCGGGCGGGATCTTGAGAGTGAAATCGGTATCCCAGCAAGCATCGTCCATGTCGTCTTCGTGAAAGTGGATGGCGCCGTAGCCCTTTTTGAGCTTGCCCCAGTCGCCGTCGGACCCGTCCCAGTCATAGCCGCGGACAGCCCTTGTTGGTGCATTGACCAGCTTGCCATTGCGGCCGTGCCCTGAAATGTCGACAAACTCTTCGGTGCTCATCTTTTTTGAAAAGTCATACTTGACAAGAGTCGCCGAAGGGACGTCGGTGGTCTTGATGGACGGGCTGTCGAGGCGGCCATTGAAAAAGTTGGTGGCGCGTGGAAACGCAGTCGTTGGTGTCGAGGCAAGGCTGCCGCCAATGGCGAGAGACGCGTCTGACGAAATCTTGAACAGGCTGGCGAGGGTGTGCTCGACAGAGACTGGTGGCGCAGCAGGCTCGGCAAAGTGTGGCAGCGGAACAACATTGACAGTCGCTCTTGGGCCTCGCAGCAGCAGAGAAAGCTTGAAGAATCTCTTGGTGTCGGGCTTGAACTTTGTCTCAATGGTTTCAACAGACTCGCCCGTGCCAATCCACACATCCAAGAGACCCGCCTCGGTAATGACAGCAGCAAATCCAGTCTTGGTGGACGCATCGAGGGTGGACAGCAAGGTCTGGGTGTGTCCAGCTAACGGTAGCCATGGCTGGGCGTAGACGGTTACCTTGAGACCCTTGATAGTAGACGCAACATCAGGGAGCAGCCAGTTCTCGACAAGACCATACGAGCCAGGACGAGCAACTTGGTATCGTCCCTTGGCCTGGCCAGCAGGAACTTCCGAGATGACTTCCTCTCTCTTCTTGGGAGAGTTCTCAACATCCACGCCCTGGATGATGCGGACGAGTCTGTGAGTGTACTCTGGTTCAGTACATGAGACCTATATTGTAAGTAATATGTTTTTAGAATTTTGTTTTTTTATGTATACTTTTAAAGATATTTATGCGCCATTCCATTTATTCCCATCTGTTTTTTTTTTATTCAAAAAAAATCTTCTTATACATGTAACTCACCTTTACAGAAACATCGTCACCTGGACTGACGATCCATGGCTCAGCGTAGCCAATTATCTCAGCTGGGTATCCTTCCGGGGGATCTTCAATGGTTGACATGGCGAAATTATTTCTTGGACAAGTAAAAAAAAGTTAAACCTCTTAAGCTCGGAGCCTTGACCAACTACACCCTGACGGATAACTGCTGACGGACTACACTTTTTCCAATTGTCCAAACATTGTCTTATATGAGCCGTCGGCAATCCGTCGCTTCTTGTGTCGTTCTCTGCAGATTAATAACGACGCCGTGATTGGACCGGCAGATATCCGACATCCAACACCGGAAATTGTGGGTCTCTCCTTCCTGTCTCGAAGCCAATCTCGTCCATTCGTGGGGGGACGAAGAAGGATCGACGCCTCTGATAGAGGAATGCAAACGGGCGCGACACAAAATGATCTACAGTCTGATCTAACAGGGGTGATAGCATCACGCACTGTACTGATTGATAGGAGAGAAAACAATGGTTCACCGTTGGTTGGATGCACCCCTGCAACCGTATGTCTATCTCTATCGTTGACACTCTGCAGAAATTGCGCGAGGATTGTGCAGGCAGAGGGGAGCTCCTCTGCCGGATGGATGATCATTTCAAACGAGACACGCGTTTCTGTAAATACTCGGCTGCCGCAATGCAAAAATGTGTGCTGCAAGATCTTTTTTTTAAACTGTGAATAAATTACACAGAATTTTAAAAGCGTCACAAACTCGTTTATCCTTCTCCCAGCGCCATGGCTACGGCTCATGCCAACATGCGGGACATTGTGCCCGGCACAATCCACCTTGTCGACCTTGAACACCACACCGGCCACCAGGCCGATGTCGTCCTCAACCCCCGGCCCAGCGCCGACCCGGAAGACCCTCTCAACTGGAAGCCGTGGCGCAAACAGTGCGCCATCTGGTCCATGTACATTTACATTTTCGGCATTGCCATCTCGTCGGCCGTGCAGTACTCGGTCCTCACCAACATCTCCGACGACACGGGCATCACCGTGGCCGAGCTCAACACGGGCACGGGCCTCATGTTCCTCTTCCTCGGCTGGGGGTGTCTGATCTGGCAGCCGATTGCGCTGGTGTTTGGCCGCCGGGGCGTTTATCTGTTGAGCAGTGTGTTCTGCCTGGCGCCCATGATCTGGATGGCCTACTCGGACTCGGTCGGGCAGTGGTATGCGCACCGCATCCTGTTTGGCATCTTTGGCTCGTCGGTCGAGTCGCTCGGCGAGATTACCGTCCAGGACTTGTTCTTTGCCCACGAGCGTGGCTTCTACATGGGGTGAGTCAACACGTTCTACCCTGGACTGCTTGTTCACTAACACCGCAGCGTTTACACCGTCTTTGTCTTTGCCCCCAACGCCCTGGCGCCCGTCTGCGCCGGCTTCATTACCAACAACATGGGCTGGCGTGCGGCTTGCTGGTTCGGCACTATTGTCCTGGGTGTCTGCACAGTCATCTGCTTTTTTACTCTCGAAGAGACAATGTACTTTCGCAGCACCGTCGAGGGTATCGACGCAGGCGACGCCACAGTCGTCGGCGGCCACGTCGTGGACAGCACGAGCGCCAAGCTCGAGACTGCCGAGAAGGGCGCCATGGCCATGGACACGACACCCACGACGAGATCCCCTGCTCCCGAGCCCGTCTTCTTGCCCGAGCGCACCTACATCCAGAAACTGGCCCTCTTCCGCAGCATGCCCGGCCGGCCGTCCGTCAAGCAAATGTTTGTCATGATGTACCGCCCGCTGCTGTACTTTTTCTACTTCCCGTCCGTCGACTGGGCCGGTTTCCTGTACGGCATCAACCTGTCGTGGTACAATGTGGTCAACGGCACAATGAGTCTCATTCTGAGCTCGCTGCCGTACAACTTCTCGGCCAGCATGGTCGGCGTGGCGTTCCTGTCGCCCATGATCGGCGCCTGCCTCGGCGGCGTCTACACGGGCTGGGTCGGCGACCGGACGGCGCTGTACTTTGCGCGCCGCAACGGCGGTGTGCGCGAGCCGGAGCACCGGCTGTGGGTGCTGGTCGTGTCTGGCATTGTCGGCGGCACCGGCTTCTTGATGTGGGGTGTCGGCGCGGCCAACGACGTCCACTGGATGGTGCTGATTATCGGAGTCGGCATGGTCATGGCCATGGTGGTTGCCGGCGGTTCTGCGGCGCTGTCGTACGATGTGGACTGCTTCAAGGACATTTCCGGCGAGACCATGATTTTGGTGATTGTGATCCGCAACACCCTCGGCTTCGGCTTCTCCTACGGCATCACCCCCTGGCTGGACAACCAGGGCTACACCCGGACGTTTGTGGCAGTGGCCGTTTTGTCGATTGTGTGCAACTTTAGCTTTTTGTTCCTGACTGTCTGGGGCAAGAAGCTGCGCAAGCTGTCGGCCAAGAAGTACTGGGAGTTTGTGGACACGCTTGTCATTGGACACGAGTAGAGTTGCTTTGGAAATCTGGGTATGCCTAATGCCAGTCCGAATCTTAGATATCGCTGCGCCGCAGTGCCGGTACTCTTGATAATGGGGTTCATATTATTTCGTATGGCGTCATCTCTCTTTCCTAATCGGGGCAATTAAACATTCACCGATAGCCGGCCCACACAAGATGCTGTTTATTAATCTTTTAGGTATGGATGGATAAAGCTTCGCTTCGTGTCTTATCTACCTTAGCCAAGGAGCAGTTCTTCCCCAGAGTCTCTGCTGGCAGTTCCCCCTCGCCGCAGCACACCATTTCTTCGCACAACGTCCCCCCACCACACACTCTCTGGGTCGAACCCGTCATCTAGCATGGCCCAGACCTCGTTTAGCAGATAGCAGAGCCAGACCAGACTTGAAGACGCCCAAGATTGCACCTGTCGCCCCATCTCGTGCAGTAGTCTGCCACCATTTCGCGGAGTCCGACCTCGTCGGGGTCAGATGTTATCTCGCAGCCGGCCAGCACAACAGGCAGCAGGCACTGCTTCTGCAGATTGGCGTCGGGGGATATCCCAGAGATGATTCGCAGAATCTCTCTCGCGTAGCCCCTGCAATGTGTCGCTAAATTCCGGATATCTGACCGGGTCGCTTTCAACGCACGTGCACAGTAGAGCAGCATGCCGAGTCGCCAGCACTCTTGGAGATCGGGTATTGTTCCTTCCGACGGGTTCGACTGTCGAGCCCAGAGACGCCTCTCCAGCGCATCAATGTCTTGCGCGGTCAAGTTGTCCGAAGCTGCCGCGGCGGCGGCAATGTCGTAGAGGTCAACGTAGAGGCCGTCGGGGCATCCGTTGAGCGCCTGCAGGCTCCATTCGTAGGCGGAGCTCCATTCCATAATGGCGACCATGTAGTGCCGTGTAAAGATGGTTCGCGACCGGGACAGGAGTGCCCTTGTCACGTCGTACCACGCGAGCATGGCAATCTGTGACCGGAGGCCGGAATCGTGTTGGGCGACCTCGATCCCGCCGTTGGATTCAATGACCGAGTAGGCCCCTTGGAGGTGCACAGCCCAGTGGGAGAAGCCGGTCTCGGCATACTAGGCAGTTAGTGACGGCCATGCATCCAGAAGGGAGAGGCACAAAACGCACATCAAGACCAATGAGTATCAGAATAGTAGCGACAAGCACCTTTGCATCTGCCCTGCCTGAGTTGCCCAGCACACCCCGAAACGACTGCAGTGCTCTGTCCTTGAGGCGCATCACTTCCATCTCCCCCGACTGGTCGAGCAGCTGCGAGCGGTGCCGTCTGGACAGTGCCATGATGCCGTCCATCAGGCACTGGTTGTCGAGAGCCATGGGCAGGCACACGTGCCACGGGTTCCGCCTGACATTGTACGTCAAGGTGACGAATGAGAACCTCCACTCAAAGAATTTCATGGCTTCCATGGTGTTTCCACCGATGCTGAACGGACTCGCAACCTGCTGGAACAGGACGACCGAGTTACGTTTACAGACAACAGGTGACGATCTCGTGGCAGAGACGTCCGCGAGAGGATGGTCATTCTCGGGTGCAGACGAGGCTGCGATGTTGTGCTGTCGGGCTTCGTGGCGGCGCCCTGCGCTTCCGCCCCCTCTTCCTCAGTCCCCGTTCCCCTCTTTCCTGGATAAAGGTGAAATTGTCCCGATTTGGGGGTATGTCTCTGGCGGACGACGCTGGTGTGTGGGCCGGTGCCTGTGTCGACAGTGTCGGGGCCTTTTTCCTTGAGACGCATCCCCGGCTGGCCGGTCCGTTCTGCCAGTCGAGCTTCAGGACAAATCCGTGGCAGTGCGAGCCGGACTCGAGGCATGTGACGCAGAGCGGCCGTCTGTCCTGTTTCGTTTTGGGACAATGCACGACGTCGAGGAGCACTACGCCTGGAGAATCAACACCCTGGTTCTACAGTCATTCCCCAAAAGATAAGTAGACCGCCATTGATATGGGGTAGTTTCTCGGCCAAGTAATCGGGCGATTCTTATCATGGGGCCGTGTGATTATCACAGTCGAGACACTGTATGCAACTCTATTGAAATGTGTTTTAATACTTAAAAGCCTATGCCTTGCCGTTTCCATTTGTCTGCGGGGATGGGACTTCCCTCACAACTGCGTCAATTGCCTTTGCCACCTTGGGGATGTTGTTGTTGGTGAGTCCGGCAATGTTGACCCGTCCGATACGGGGCAGATGGACATGATACTTGTCCGTGAGGACATCACATTGCTCGGGTGTCAATTTGAGGTCACTGTGGGTGTTAATAGACGCGCAGCCAGGATCTGGTGTAATTCCTGAACTTACGAGAAAATGCCAATCTCGGCCTCAATGTGGTCCCAGTCGCCAGGCGTCTGTTTTGTTAGCACTGCGACTCGGGTATACGCTCTGCGAGAACTAACCTCGAGTCTCTTGAATTCTTTGGTGAATCTGTGGCGGTTGGTCTTGAGTCTCGCTCGCATTGTTTCGAGTTCCTGGAGCCTGGATACATGTTAGTGTGGAATCGGGCATGCCAGCCGGTCAGGGCACACTTGCCACTCCTTGCGCAGTTCTGCGTCGTCGAGAACAATGGTGACCAGCCGGGACGCATATGCCGGAGGAGAAGAGTATTCGCGACGCAAGAGACCCCGGATATGGTCCTTGACGTTGTCCGCGTTCTCGGCAGACTTGCACACGACGTGGACAATGCCGCACCGCTCGCCGTACAGAGCAAAGTTTTTCGAGAATGACTGGCAGACAATCACTTCCAGGCCGCTCTCAGCGAGGATCCGGACACCAGCGGCGTCTTCGTCCAGTCCGTCGCCGAGGCCGTGGTAGGCAATGTCGATAAACGGAATGCTGCCTGCCTTTTTGAGCTCTTCGCCCAGCTGGCGCCACTGGTCCGGTGTGATGTCGACGCCGCTGGGGTTGTGGCAGCAGCCCTGGTAGACGAATGCGCTTCCCCTGGGGGCGTTGCGGATCGTGTCAATGGCAAGGGCAATGTTGAACTTGCCGGCCTTGTCGAGGTAGTTGTACTCGTGCGTCTTGAGACCCAGGTAGGTGAATTGGGCAATGGTGTTGATCCACGTCGGCACCGTGATGTAGATGTTGGGTGTCGGGTCAAAAGACCGGCTCAGGAGAAGCGCGCCCAGATGGTTGGCGCCAGATCCGGAGAGTGACTGGATCGATGCGATGCGTCCGTCTGCCAAGACCGGGCTGTCGGCTCCGAACATGATCTCGGCGCCCAGTCGCAAGAAGCGCGGCTCGCCAGTGGCGTAGCCATACTGCAGGGTTAGGAAAGCGGCAGCGGAGAATGTCACTGGAGCTGCTTACCGAATGCCCCAGATTTTTCGCATCGAGAATCTTCTTGGCCTTGTCTGTTGTTGGCTGGCGCGTCTAGATCAAGGTCTTGGCATCAGAATCTCACCTTTCTAATGACGGAGAACTCCTGGTACTTGCCCTCTTCGTTCCTGAAGATCCCCGCTCCTACATCGATCTTATCGGGGCTGGTGTCATTGGTGAGCTTCTGCTTGAGATAGAAGAAGCTGTCTCTCTCTCCTTGGGGGATGTTTTCGAACATGATGCTGGTGGTTGCTGTTTTATGCGATAATTGTTGTAAAGAGAAAGTGAGACTTTGCCGTATTCCCCTGTTGAGGTTTGTGGGTATATACACGGATAGATTTGCCAATCTCGGGGACCATTCTGTGAGTAATTGAGAGGGCCAATGGGTTATCAATGCATTGCTAATGGCAGCATATTCCGGTATCGGGAAAGTCCCAGAGTCTCGTATCATTCCTTCCAGTAAGATGCTGCTGATAGTAAACGAATTGACTGACCAAGGATCGATTAGCTCCACTGCGGTGCAGAACATATGGATTTTCTGTTTGCCTACAAAAAGAAGCCCCAGTCTAGTCTGTAGCAGAGGCAGGTACAGCCGGATAGGCAGTCGGCAGCAGCAGACGCCGGATTTCCACGTGTGATTTTCCATTTAAATACGCAAGGATCCGACGACGTAGCTGCTCTCCGATATCGACTTTGCAAATTCCATGCATCCAGCTGCGGTTGACCATTGACACAAGCGGCTTTGCGTGTTCGTGATATTTCACCACGGCCAAGGAAGGCATTGCGGAACCTTGGCGTGCACATCTCATTATTCCGCAACGATGTATCATGATTGCGTGATTGTGGGGAATAGATCTGGCTAACGCTGTTGAAACTTTATTTGGACTGTATTTTTAGTGAATTGTTTGATCTTGTCAGTATTTAATAGATGTTTGAGAAATAATTAAAACGTTATCGTCGGTAATTAACTTGTATAAGTTGTTGCGGCGTTCATTCATAGTTTTTTTTTTTTTTTTTTTTTTTTTTTTTTTTTTTTGTAATTATAAGTATATTTTTATTTTTTATTTCTTACTAATTCCTAAATTAATACAAGAGAACAAATAAAGCGTAAAAAGTACCTATCAGTTTCGTGGCTTTTTTTTGAATTTTCGTTTCCGATTTTTACTTAATATTGACCGATTGGAAACTACGGAAAAGGACGATTTTTGTTTGCGATTGTTAACATTGCGTTTTCATTCGTAAATAGTGCTCATTCAATCCGGGGATTAAACTTAGACAGCGACTAATCTTTCTAATCTAGGCCTCTTTGATATCCCCCTTCTCTGCGACGGTGACGTCAACATGCGTCGTTGTTCCTTCCAGGACAACGCTGGACCCTTCAAACTTGCTGTTGATTTCCTCCAGGCTGAGGCCGGCTGTTTCCACAAACAACAAGTAAGCGACGGCAAAGAACAGCACGTCAATCGAACCGTTGATAAAGTAAAACTTCCAGCCCAAGTTTGCCATGGCGTACGACATGGCGAACGAGTTCATCAACCTGCATTATTAGCATTCAGATATGCAGGACTGCAAAGAGGGGGCCAACATACCCAAAGCCGCACTCGATGAAGCGGAAGATGGCGATGCCGGCCGCACGAAGTTTGTACTGGGAGACTTCCGTGGGATACACGCTGGTCATGGGCGTGATAGCAAAGGCGTAGAAGCCCTGGAAGAAGAAGATCACTGCAATGGTGCCGTAGATGCCAGAAGTGTTGGTGGAATTGCCGTATTCTACGGATGTCAGTCGACAGATAAGACGGAAGTGGATAGAAAGAACAACTTACTTTTGATCAGACCCCCTAGGAGGAAGATCGAGACAGTCATTCCGCCAATGCTAAAGAGGGTCTGCCGGCGACGGCCAAACTTGTCCAAGGTGAAGCTGCCGGCAATAGCGACCACAAACGACCAGCAGTTGAGGATGGTCGTGATTTGCGTCTGCTTCGTGGTATTGGTGATACCGGCCTGGTCGAGAATATTGGTCAGGTAGTAGGACACGACAAAGTTGCCAAACATCTCCAGCATGACACCAAAGGACACCAGGATAGCCAGGCGCTTCCGGTTGGCCGGCGTGCTGAAGAGCTCGATCCACGGGTTGCGCGGGTACAGCTCCTTCTCCATGGCGATGCCCGTCTCGATTTCGTCAAATGCATGAGCCACCTTGGGCGACGAAGAGTCGCCGTTACCTTCCATGATCGTCAGCACCTCGTGTGCGTGCTCGTGGCGTCCCTTGTTGATGAGCCATCGAGGCGACTCCGGCACAAATGGAAGCAGGGAGATGGCCATGATGCTGGGGATGAACTGCAGCAGCGATGGAAGACGCCACGACCAGGTGGAGAGAATCTTCTCGCTGCCAAACGTAATGACGGATACGATCAGACTGCCGACGTAGAAGCACGAGAAGAACACACCCAGCACCCAACCGCGACTGGCTGCCGGCATCAGCTCGCCCAGAAGGGCGGGAGCGGCAGCGCTCGACAGCTCAGCGCCGATGCCCACAACGAGCCGGCCGAGAACAAACATTGCTGTGTTCTGAGCAGCGGCCTGTAGAATGGTGCCGATAAAGCAGATGATGGCGGCAAACAGAATGCCCTGCTTGCGACCCAGAATGTCCGTGATCGGCTGCATGAACACGCAGGCGACCAAGTTGCCCATCCATGCGCAAGCAGTATTGAGGCCGGTCGTGGCTGTGTTGAGATGGAAGTAGTCCGTGTACGACGGCAGCGCGTTGAGGTTGTTCATAACAGAGGCATCGTAGCCTAGGGTCTGCAGAGAGAGTTAGCGACACCCCATGCATCCATCCTGTCTCGGGTTGTAAACTTACCGCCGAGTTGACCACTGCAACTGCAATGAGAATCGCGACGAGGACTCGGTGGTTATGTGGCACCAGCCTGGACACATGGTGCCGCTCCATGGTAGCCGCCATGTTGGGAATCGTGGTTGAGCTGACGCCGACTGGAAGTTCTTTTGCCACGCCGTGTGTTATTGTGACATTTCGAGCAACGTGAACCAGCGCAGGAACCGCTTTATACGAGATTACCACGAGCTGACCAAAGACCCAAAATTGATTAGAGTCACAGACAGAGAAGACAAATGCCGGCGACGCGAGAGGCCAGAACGAGGAGCTTTGTGGGGGCGTGTGATGGGTTGCGTTCCGGTTGAGTTCGGGCGAGCCGTCTTATGGCTGTGGGAAGGTTAATTCCCTTATCGCTCGAGCTCGGGTGAGTTGTGTCGTGAGCCTGCCAGGGTTAGATCGGCTGCCGGTGGAGTTCGGTCGAGCTGGTTGATAAACGGAGCCAGAGTGGACATGTCCGATGATCACTGCTGGCTCTTTGAGTAGAAAAGGTCTGCCGAGTTCCGACCATGGACAAGGCCGTCTTCTCTTCTTATCGTGTGCGATACACATTGCATCCCAATCTTATCGAGTAATCACGACATAGTATCACCACTTCACGAGCTTTATCCCACCTGCTGCCATGGGAGAAGCACTGCCGGCCAGGGAATGGCCGCCTTGGCCTGAATTCACTGCGAAAACGTCACTCTACGACGAGGATAGCGATTTCCTGCGCATCAAAAAAGAGATTGTTGCCGAGTATGGACAAGAAGCGCTGTGGAAGAGCTGGCTCGCCGTCTGCAAAGAACTGGAAGACGTGACCAAAGAGTTGGAAGTCAAGGGCAACACGGTCATCCCAACATTTGACCTGAAACATGTTGTCGCCGACGGCCTCACGGAAGAAGAGCAGAAGGTGGTGAAGCAGCGTGGATGCATGATTGTCCGACAAGTCGTTCCCGAAGCCGAGGCCAGGAAGCAGTACGACGTCCTGCAGCAGTACGTCGCCGACAACAAGCCACACGTCCAGGCCTGGCCGGCCGCCAGCCCGTCGATGCTAATGCTCTACGACTCGCCCACGCAGGTGGCCATCCGGACGCACCCCAACCATCTGCGCCTGCAGCGAGCTCTCAATGGGCTGTGGCACGACACGTCTGGCAAGTCGTCACCCGAGCCTCTTGTTTACTCTGACGGAATCCGAGACCGTCCGCCGGGATCGCCATTCCTGGGCCTGGGACCACATATAGACGCGGGCAGTCTCTGTCGCTGGGGCGACCCGGCGTACCGCAAATCGTACGGCAAAATCTTCTCGGGCGCGCCGGACCAGCATGACTGCTACGACCTGGACGCCCGGCGCGATGTCAACCAGTTCCTCTTCCCCGGCCCTGCCCACTCCCGCGTGTTTCGGTCCTTCCAAGGCTGGACCGCGCTCACCCCAGCAGCGCCGCGGGCTGGCAGCATTCTGCTGTACCCCGGTGTGCGGGTGGCCGTCGCTTACATGCTCCTTCGACCATTCTTCCGCCCTCCCGAATCCGATCAAGACATGATGGATGCGACCAAGTGGACGTTTGATGCAGAGAGCCCCTGGTTCCCCGGCACAAAGAAACCAGACAGCCAATACCTGAGCCGGTCGTCACACCCCCACCTTCGTCTGGAGGAGTGCCTTGTCACGGCACCGGAGATGCGTCCAGGCGACAGTGTCTGGTGGCACACCGATGTAAGCTTGATGGACATTGAATACCAGAAAGCCAAGGTTACTAATTCTGCAGCTTATCCACGCCGTCGACACGGAACATCATGGCGACGAAAATGCGTCGGTTGTCTTTATTGCCGCGTGCCCGACTACAGAGACGAACAGGACGTACATCAAGTCGCAGCTCAAAGCTACACTAGAGGGCCGTCCGCCACCAGACTACCAGTCGGCAGCTCCTCTCGACGAGAGAAAGTTCAAAGGATACGTCGGGTTATCGGGTCTGGGCCCAGAGGCAAAGACGGCGCTTGGTTTTGATTTGTGAGGAATGTTGGAATTCGGGAAGAGCAGCATCTGGACAAAAGCTTCCACAAAAAATAAATGTAGTGAATTCAAGTTTTCAACTCCCTGAGTGGTAAATCTTTCTGTTGAGAATGGCAACACCCCGCTGGGCAATCTTATTGCGCAGCTTGAACTGGTCCAGGTAGTCTACGCATTGGAACACCTCCTCCATCCATTCAGGTCTTGCCTCGCTCGGTTCGGTATTGTCGATTTCAAAAAGCAGACAGAGAGCAGATGCAAAGACGTAGAGGGACAGCGCCCATCGACTCCTCCTCGCCATCGGCTGGTCCCACTGACGACTGATGCGAATAATACCCCGGGCAGCATCCAGACAGATAGCTCTCGGGCCCCGCAGTGCTGGAGACGACGACGCCACCCAGGCATGCTGCAGGGATCTGTTGATGACCAGTCGAAAGAAGAGAAGTATCAACGTGACGTGCCACCGCTGCCATGGAACCCACGGCTGTTCGTCCGGAACCGCGACAGCCTGCACATTGCCCTCGTTTGTCGACGAAAAGTCGGGCTGCAGCTCAGGGGGCAGCATGGCGATAATATCAGCCAGCTCTCCATCGGCACGACGCACAATCGCCATTAACCCCTCGTCATCGAGTGGCGTCCGGGCCGACATGATGGCCGCGTGGAACTGCTGGTGGCTGACGGCGATGCGGACCAGCACGGTGTGGTAGTGCACCGACACGCTGTTGGCCTCGCCAGGCTGGATGACCGGAAGCGGGACCGAGAACGTGTCCGGCGTCAGACACGGAGCGTGGAACGGCACCTGCAGCCATTCGCAAATGACAAGTGTCCACCACAGCCGGCGGCACCACTCGCGGTCCAGGTCGGGGCAGATTCGGTTGGGGTGCTGGTGCATGCCCAGCTTCTGGGCGATGCGAATCGCGCACGGCCAGATGGTCTCGTTCAGGTTGCAGTCGCCCATATTGTTGAAGCAGATGCCGAGGACGGCAATCGACTGCACTGCACGGATGTCATACCGCCGGAGGTAGTCGGCACGGTGCAGAAACACAATGGCCGTGTTGTACCACTCCCGCATGAGGTACTCTGGGTCATCTACCGGTCAGACACCGTGGGGTATTGGACACGTTCGGTTGGCTTACCGTGTGGCAGATCCAGGTGTTTGAGATTGTCCTCGTCCATTACCATAAGAGCAGCCTTGAAATTAGAGAATGCAAAAGTTTAGGGGGCCGTCAATAAACCCACTGCCAAAACACTGAAATAAAGACTCAGCCAGAAGGGGTCCATCTGGTCCAGCGGCACTGACGCATCTAGCCTGCGCTGGAACGTGTCGTGGTACCGATTGAACTGGCCATAGTCCAGGGCATAGTGCACCCACGAGTTCCATCGCCAGTCGTAGTCGAGGAGGGCGTAGCTGCACTCGCGGCAAGGCACAAGGATGGACTTGGTAGACGGCCACGACAGGCCAGACAGCCACGACCCCGGTGGCGGCTCGGGATCGTGGAGAAGATCGGCATACGGAAACAGACTCTCGAGCCGCTTATCGTCCTGGTGATGTAACGGCGCATCGTCGGACTTGAGCGGGCCCTGAATATCGGCTTGCACAGATGGTGGCGTTGTGACTACCCGGGCTGCCGTGGCCTCTCGCAGAGCTTGTCGAAGCCATTCGTTCTCTTTGCGCAGTTCGTCGTATGTCGGGCCAGTATCGTCACCAGCCCTGCATGAACCCCGGTTAGCTCTGCGTTACCTGGACGCTGTTGATCCTACGCACCTTGTCTCCACTCCCCTGATCAACACTTTCTCGCGCGTGCAGGTGCCGGCGAGACCCCGTCGGATACACCTGCTGCACGGTACTTTCTGGTCACACTTGACCTTCCGATGCGCGCATGCAGTGCAGCTCTTGGGTGCGCGCTGAGTGGACCGCAACCGACGAGGGCTCAAAGGACCCGACGCTGTGTCGGGGGTCGATGTCGTGTCTGTCATGACCAAGGCTTGTTTGTCTAGTTTGTTTTTGCACGGCCGAGGTCGGTCGAGGTCGGCTGAGATCGATCTTGAAGAAATGGGCAGCCAGGAACCACAAAGTAGGATAAGCAAACAAGATAAACGTACGGCGGCCGAGTTCGGGTGAGTTATGGATGTGGGTCTTCCTCCACTTCTCACCACCACGATTGCGGAGTGCAGATAACCGGTTGGGGGAATCTCCGTCTTGGCCGCCGGTAACTAACACACTTATTACGTCCTGGCAGGTGACTGCTACACCAGTATGGCATGAGCTGTACCCGATCTAGATCCAATCAACACACAATGCCTTCTGTCGAGGAGCTCACAGTTTCCCAGGCACACGATGCTTTCCGCTCCGGCGAGTGGACGTGCGAGGCACTGACACGGGCATTCCTCGATCGCATCGAGACGCTCGATAAGAACGGTCCATGCATCAACTCGACGCTGGCTGTATCTACCACAGCTATTGCAGAAGCCGCAGCCCTCGACGAGAATTTCCGGAAGACGGGCAAGTTTATCGGCAGGCTGCATGGCATTCCCCTTGTTGTCAAGGACCAGGCCGACACCAAGGGCATCGAGACTCGCTACGGGACAAGCGCGGCCAAGGGAAACATTCCCACCGATGATGCCTTTGTCGTGAAGAAGCTGAAGGAGGAGGGAGCCGTGGTACTGGCCAAGACGACAATGAGCGAGTGGGCCACCACCTGGTTTTCGCTGTCGTCGGCCGCCGACTGGAAGTACACGCACAACCCGTACAAGCTGGGCTACGACGTGGGCGGCTCGTCCGCAGGAACGGCCGCTGCAGTGGCTGCTAATTTTGCCATTCTCGGAGTAGGCGAGGACACTGGTGGCTCTATTCGATGCCCATCCTCCTTCACCAACCTGGTGGGCCTCCGCTGCACACCTGGACTGATCAGCCGGTCGGGGTTCTGTCCACTAGTCAAGACCCAAGACACGCCCGGCCCCGTGGCTCGGACGGTCAAAGACTGCGCACTGATGATGGACTGTCTTGTTGGGTTCGATCCGGCGGACGAGTGGACCGGTGTTGCGGCGACCTCGCCACCACCCCGCGGTGGCAGTTATGCCGCAGATCTGGACACCGGCTCGATCACAAAGGCACGCATCGGCGTAGTCCGGGCACTCTTTGGACCAGACGCCGATCCATACTCGCACGCCGTCAATTCTGTTGTCGAGCGTGCCATCCAAAAACTGAGCACCGCGGGCACCACGTTTATCAATGTCGACCTTGCTCAGCTCAAGCACTACATGACCTGGACACCGGCCTATGTCGTGCGCAGCCGTTCCGATATTAACGGGTTTCTGGCCACCAAACCACACCTGCCGCAAGACATTGCCGACATTTTCCCCGAAAAGCCTCCGCACATGACAATGGACTTTACATCGGCAGTGGCCCACGGCCCTCTCGACCCTTTCAAGGACCCGACATACGCCAGTCGTCTCCTAGATCGTGACGAGTTTCAGCGTCGCCTGACGTGCCTCATGGTCGCCAACAAGCTCGATGCACTCGTCTTCCCCGACGTCCAGATCCCGCCTCCACGCCACGAAGACGCCACGAATGGCCGGTTTCCAACTACTTGGGACTTTCCCACCAACACCTTGCTGGCGAGCCAGTCACGACTGCCAGCTATCACCGTGCCTGTTGGGTTTACCGAAAAGGATGAGACTGGCAAGGTTGAAGCTGGGCTTCCTGTTGGTTTGGAATTTGTCAGCTGGGAGTATCGTGAGCAGGCACTGCTGGGACTGGCATATGGAGTGGAAGCACTGATAGGGGCACGTCGCGCGCCGATGTTGACAAGATCTTGAATACGAACCAAACCAGTTGGATTGTCGGCAATAAAATACCTTTTGAACTTGTATTGCGAAGCCTTGGCATCTTCTCCGTCAATATTTCGCAACAATGTATTACGATTGCGTGATTGTGGGGAGGTATCTTTGTTTGACGTTCCTGGAAGTTTATTTAAACTTCAGTCTGACAGTGACTAGTTCAAGATGATGGCGAATTTGTTTGCGGCCGCAAATGTTTTGTGTTTCAAGTATGCAATGTTTCTATATCCAACAATGACAACCGTGCAAGAATACCGAACGAGAAGTAATCATCAAGAATCGAAGAAAAGGAATGACTAGAAATGCAAGACCACCATAACCGTTCCTATGCAATATGTAGTTGGCCATCCTACAACCTCCAGTTGTAGTCGACAAGGCATGCTATGCACTGCAAGGAGCAGTCGCCTAGTTGAGGCAGAAGGGGATCTGGCCAATGTAGTTGCAGTGCGAGCCGTTGGGGCAGTCGCCGACTTTCTGTTTCCTGTAAGCATTCTGTTTGGACAAGACAGTCTTGACTCCTGGGGAGGGGCATTTCCGCTTACCTCGAACTGGTTGGTCGTGTTGCAGACCTTGATCGCGCCCGGGCCGTCGCAGAGGTACTCGCCCGGAGTAGGGCAGTAGTTGACATAGTCGCGCTTGGCGGCAACGGGGGCGTTGGTGCAGAAGGGCAGTTCGTAGCCGTTCTGGGGCAGGAACTCGCAGGCAGTGCCCTCGGGGCAGGGGCCGACCAGCTCCCACTGGCCCTGGATGTTGCAGATCTGGATGCCAGAGCCGTCAACAGAGCAAGAGTAGGTGCCAAAGGTGCAGGCCTCGCGCTTGGCAGCGGGGGAGGCAGCCACGGAGGTGGCGGCAAGGGTAGCGACAGCAGCGAAGAACTTCATTTTGATGGTGGAGAGGGCAAAGAAGAGATGATTAGAGTGAAGTGTTGATATGTTTGATTTGAGTGATTGTTGGGTTGATGATGAAAACAAAACGAGAATCTCAAAGGGCAAAGACATGCCCTTATATAGACAGTATGGGAGTTGTAGACGACTGCAGACGACTGCAGACGGCATAGCCTCCCGCATTTCCCGCAAATGCACTCGCCCATACAGTCAGATGTTCGTGATACTGCCTCCTCTCGACCAAGACTTGATCCCCGATTCCCCTTGCCAACACGGGGTTGCAGTGCAGTCCCGTGCAAGCTAATATCACCTATTTTCGTATGTAAGGTTTCTGAGAGGGTGTGCAGAAACGAGGAAAAGAGCCGAACAGGTCAGCTCAAGCCTCATCTGACTGCCAAGACCATGGCAAACCCTGGGGTACGTAGTAGTGACCGGCTCTTTCACAGCCCCCATCGACGAGGCTCATTCCACTCGTTCCCGACGTATAAGTAAGGTTGGTTCCAGAACTAGTAAAGAAAATGCACAAAAGCAATGAATATTACGCCGCCAAAAGCCCGACGGCCTTGACCATGGATCAAGGCAGGGCTAAATCTCACTGAGACGTAAGACAGCCATAAGGGGCAGACTGAAATCCATCCAGTCAATGTATCCAGCCAGTGTATTCGGATGAAGTACTATCTGACTTGCATCTGCTAGTTACTGTCAGACCGATGCCTGTAGAACCCCAACTCCATTATGACAGCCAAAAGCGGTACGCAAAATGTACAAGTCAGCTAACTGGGCCTCCGGGTCCCCAAAAAGCTACAGATCATGACGACAAGCCTCTATTCTGCCCAATAGCTGCAGCACCCAATGACTGCATATGTTAGGTAACGGTAATGACTTTTGCAAATGTCATCGCATCTACTCAGCGCTGCATATGTCATGATATTGGTTGCACAGCGGGCTGCATACTGTAGAAATAAACGAACGAAGCCGAGAAGCCCGACCAAGGCTGATCCTTGGGAGAACGAACTCTAAACACGAGATTTAAACTGCATAGTTGACGCAAGTGACATATCCTAGCCACTATATACAAGATAATACGGACTGCACGTGCACTTGGCGCAGGCGGCTTGCGGGGAGGCGAAGAAAAGCGGGAGCGAATGAAATAAGCATACGATCTATACGCCGGCTGGCGGAGCGCACCATGAAAATGCCGGCTCTTGGCATACGAAGGATGCAGAGGGCTGATACACACCCAATCGGCTTGCCTCGGCGACATGGCTGAAAACAAGAGGGCGGGATGGCGCAGTCGAGTTCTTTGGCCGCCTGTAGCTGAAGGGTAATGGTTGCCGGCAATGTTGAAGGCCAACGGCTGTGTCTGACATGCTCTTATTTCTTGCTCTTTGCACTTTAGCTGACATTCGTATTCACCGGCCAGAATCCTAAAAATAATACCCATACATTCTACAATTACGCCAACAAGTTAACAGTTGCCATTAGCCAAGTAAAATTTGCTCAACCTCGCGCATACAGATACGAATAACGATACTTCCCCAAAAACAGTTGCATGAACCATTTCATACCAGGAGGTCAATGATCAGAAAGAATAAACTGTCATGAAAATGCATTGTGTGTTTATGGGGTATTGTGTTTATGGGGTATTGATAGTAATTCGTTATTGTTTCTCTCGTTTGTTTTTCTTTCCATCTTTCTTTCTTCGCTTCTCTGGAGGGATCTGTCCCCGTTTCTTCAAGAAAATTTAAAATAGATCATCTGATAGGAAAGCAACTGTCCGTTGTCGCCCTACTTCTCCCGGTGTCTGGGTTCAGACATGACGTAGCCGTCCAAATTATGACAGCTATTTTAGGGGGAGGGTCCATCGATTAAACCCCCAACACCCGTTAGCGGCCAGTTTTACCCTGCTAGTGGACGGAGCCGGCTCGCCCGGTAAAATTTTAGTGGTGAACGTTGGTGGGGTTGGTGAATGGGGTCCGTTCCGTGACTTGGGTGGCCAAGTAATGTGGCATCCTCGAGCCGAAAGCGTCCAACACGACAGACGAGCTTCATCTTGTCTAATTTTCCGACCAAACAAAATAAACCGGACACTAAGAAATAGTCCATGTCTCATCTGGTGCCAATTGACTCAAAGTGCGAAATCACAAGCAGCAAGGAAATATGTCACGTGATCGACCCCCATCGCACCAGGTGGTGTTAAAAAACACCATTGGGTGAGACGTTTTCGCTTGGGGCTATCTGGTCATCAAGCTGTCAGCCTGACAAGTGGCGGGGGCAGATTACTGGCAGCGGACCTACAAAGACGCCCCTAGGCTGGTTGCCTGACATGAAACACCAGTCGCCCAAGGCGGCCGGCCAATTTGCCAGCCAGTTAAACAAAAAACTGTCCAGAGGTGCAGAAATGGGGGCCTGCCAGACCATCTGGCCGCTTGTGGCCGTGCAATTGCCAGCCTGAAGGTTCAATGTCTGCGTTGTCCCAGGCTGCCTCTGGCGAATCTGTCAGTCTCGCGATAGTGTAGTCGCATTATTAAGGAGTCGTATACCTCGCTTGGTAGACTTGGGCCAGTCATGAACACATCTCATCACCAAATCCTGCCATGGACGACCGTCTCTTTTGCACAATGTGCGACCCACCGGCTCTCATCGAGCCGCGCATGTACGCCGAGTTTGCTGATCACTGCCGGAGACATCGCCACAAGATCTCCAATGACTCCAAAACCAATATGAATTTGCACCTCGCACTGTCATGCAATCCCGGTGTTGCACTGCGGATAGGGTACGGATGTCAGTCGTGTGGTATTCTCACCCGTAGAAATCTCATAAAAGGGAAACACGACAAGAAAGAGGACCACGATATGGATCGCGTTCTCGTTGTCTCTCAGGACTGGTCGAACAGGACGGCCAATCAGCTTCTGTTCGCAGATGACGCCTTGCTTTCGGATCTGGCCCACGACTATAAAAACAACATTACCGGACACCTCGAGTGCCGTCGCATTCCCAGATATCTACTTGACGAGGTAAGTTCACCAAGGCAGCCTCAAATGATGGCACCGCACTGACAGGTCAATACCATTTAGTTCCAGGACAGACTTTACCCGGCATCATCAGAAATCAAGCTTGCCAACATGTATCGAGCATACCGTCAACATGGGAATGACTTCAAGCCCCTTCCTGGTCACGGCTGTCTGTTTCCCGAACGCTATCAAATCCCAGCGGGCCATGCATACTGGAGGTGCCCAGTGGTTGGTTGCAAAATGCCATACCGGACATGTGAAGAACTTGGTCGGCACTTTAGCGTGAGTATTAACACGCACAAGGTGGAGTTGATCGCCCGCTGACAAACACCCAGATGGTTCATACATTCTCTGCGCTCAACGACAACATGGATGGCACCTTGACAATTGTCGGCAGGTGTGCTGGTCCGAGGCCAATCGTTGTCTCCAGACAAGACCCAGCACATATCAAAGACGGCAGTCCACCAAGTCCAATTCTTGGTCATGGCTGTGATCCTGGGCCATCTCAGCCACCAACCAACAACAAAAGGAAAAGTGCCAGCTCCGAAAACCAGCGACCATATAAGCTCGTACGTCGGTGGTCCCACGAAGAGACAGATGAGATACAAAAGATCCCGTCAGATCTTCTGGGGACTCCTCATACGCCGAGCCCTTCACAGACAGAGACATTGAACCCAACACCCAATGACGACGAGGAAAACAATCGACAGAGAAGCATGTCAACTTTGCGGGGGCTGCCAACTGATGATTTGACTTTACCGGCAATATCAAACATTGAAGAGATCAGAGAAGTCAGACGACAACTGGAACCAGGGGTTCATATCACTCCGGCCACGGTCCAGGAATACCTCAAACTGGTCATTCCACCGGACGAAACAAACATCAAGGTCCTGTCCTCTGATGTCTGGCAGGACTGGAAGGAAAATGGAGTTCATTCTGGCAATGCGCCTGAGCCTCTTCGGCCCGGGCAGTACTTGGTCATCACTGCCCTCAACGAAGGCCACTGGTACGCTATCATTGTTAGTCGGGTTCTGGATCACAGTGTTCTTTTTCTTTTCCTCGATCCACTTGGTCGGGACCACCTCGAAGACTGTACCACATTGCTGTCGTACGTCGAACATGCAGTCGCCTTTTCCACCAAGGAAAGAGACTTCATGTCCAGGCATGTCCGTGGTATTCCGAGGCAAGCAGAGTTTGGGGACTGTGGTGTTTTTATGCTCGCTTACCTTTCATCGTTCATAAAGGCGCCTCAACAAATTGAATGCATCCTTGACGAGCGAGACTTGGGGTGGGAAATCAACGGGAAGGATTTCCGTCGACAAATCTGCCGCCAAATCAGCGAAAAGTTTGAACAGCGGCTGGCCGACGACCTGCAGCAAGAACTCGGCGGCGCCATTGATTCAATTGTGAAGAAACTCGAAGAGTACGAAGAGCAGTTTCCACAGATCAGGAGACGAATCCAGATTGGCCTGCCAGGACTGCGGCCCACTTCGCCGGTGGAAATTGACGAACCGGATGCCAACGTTCTTGCAGCTCTACTCACGAGAGAAGGAGTACGAAGAGGGAAGGCGATGGCTGTATCGCCCAGTTCGTCGGGAGAATCCGAGGCATCAAACTCGTCTGTCCTGTCGGAGCCTTCTGATCCTGAGCGGTCTGGTGGATCTGAGCACCCCGAATCTTCGACCCAGGCCCGGGCCAGGCAACCAGATTCTACCAGAAGAAGACCCCACCCGGTTCAGAGCACAAGACAGCCAGAAACAGTTTTTGACCCGTATTACGGTCCAAACGATGCAGAAGAAAGACCAACAGGTACGTTTGAAAAAAGGAAAAAAAAAAAAAAGAAAAAGAAAAAGGCAAACAACCAAACAACCAAAAAAAAAAAAAAAAAAAATCTACTAACAAACTTTAGACAGCATCGTGGTCTTGGATGACGAGGGCTTCGATCTCGGCTCCTTTTAGAATAGAATAGAATAGTATTATTTATAAAGTTCGAGATGCATAAATTTGAAGCTTACAGTAATATCATCTGGCATGGTAATACTCTATCACACTTATGCAGCCTCATCGGCATCGTCGTCACAGCCTCGGGGGGGGGGGGGTTCTTTTACGGCCCCGTACTGTTTCTTTATCCTAGGCCACCCATGCTCGAACCATTCTTCTCATGTGCTCCAAGTCAACCAGTATTGTCTGCAGAATTTTGCCATTCAGTCCTACCCCCTCTTTGTCTCTACACTTTGTTTCCACGACAGCAAACATGCAGCTTTAGTCGCAATGTCTTCTTTACTGCTGTGTGCTTTGTGCGATCCCCTGTTTGTTTTGGAAGAACCAACAATCAAGGTATTCGAATCTCACCGGCGGACGCATCGTCATGGAGGCAATGTAGCGGCAGTTGGCTTGGATCGAGGACGTACTGGTGCGGTACGGGGGGGGCGTGGACGACAATGCCCTCGTCCATCACGGAAAGAGAAGACAAGACGGATCCTGTCTGTCTGGAACTGTTCCGTGTGTCCCGTCTGGGAGCGGCCATCTTCCAAGGCGTATTCGTGGTGCTCTGGTCCGTCCTTGCGGCCGCCCTCTTTTACCGCTACCGATGGTACAGCCTTTCCTCCTCGCCCGAGCTGCTTCTAGAGAGCCTGATACTGCTGAGCCAAGGCAGCCTGGTGTCGTGGTTGGAGCGTGAGTTTCCGTCACTGGAGCGGTATAGTCTGACGGCTATTTACAAGAAACTCTAGGGCTACTGAGACTTGCGGTTCATGCTTGAGCCGTCATTTGAAAAGGGAGAACCAACCACGGAATGGACGGAACACTGGCTCCGAGTCTAAACATGACGAGAGCTTCTGTGGAAGAAGAGACGGTAGAAGCTTACAGAGATGACGTGCCCGAGGAAGAGTCACCGACAAGGCCACCGAGGCCTTCAGATCCTTCAGATCCTTCAGATCCTCCAGATCCTCCAGATCCCTCTGGCCCATCGCTAGGTCCTGTACGGAGACGGCGGAGCTATGGAACAGGTGCAGATGATGCTTGAAATTAAACACCATCAAGAATTAAAGTGATGCTTAATTTTGCGGTCGATATTTCCCCATCTATCTTCTTTTAGTTATCATTTTTTTGTATCGATTTCCGGTCTCATTCAAATTTTCTGGAAAAGGAAAATAAAACCTCCCATACGCCGTCCTACTATAGTTAATGGAATACCTCGCCCTTTTACTAAAGGGGATATCCCACACTGAAGAGAAATATGTGAAATGTAGAAATTTATCTTTTTTTTTTAAAAAAAAAAGGTTTTTTTTTTTTTTTTTTTTTTTTTTACAAAAGCAATCCTTGACGTTTGAACGGCCCATCTCCTTTAGGAAACAGAAAATCGTCTTTTTTTTTTGGTCATAACAGGGGGTCCTAGTTACCTGCCTACGCAGCTAATGAAAAGAGCCCGTAGTTTTCCAATCAATTTTTTTTTTTTTTTTGCTCTTATGTTCAGCTTACTGCTACGCCTACATGCGTTTGATAATGCCCCCTGTAAAGGGGGCAAAATAGCCCTGCGGGCTATCTGCTACGCGCTGAAGCCTACTAAAGCCCGTCAAAAGCATCCTTGTTCAACAGGATAATGCTGTTCTACGGGGGCTAAAATAGCTTTATAAGCTACCTGTCACGCGGTGTTTGGGGCATTTAGCTGTCTGCTACGCGCTGACGCCTGCTAAAGCCCGTCAAAAATGTCGAGCTGACAGTTAGAGAAAATCATTGAAAATTGCTTATGTCTCTTCCAAGGGAGACCATGACTACGTGGTACCAGTCTTGCTAAATACATGGATAAAATAGGTGTATTCCGATACCTTCCGTCAGTCAAGTGACTTGCCTCCGATGACCTCCATTTGGGTTAGTCACCCCCTACGAAAATAGGGGTTATCCCTCGGCATAATCCCTTCCGTTTCCGGTGACTAATACCCCGTCACCTCAACAAAAAATATCCCCTGTAGCGGCCTTCTGCCAGCTTATGCCTGTCCGCTCAGTTGTCTTTTATGTTCTGGGTTACAGGTGCCAGTGTTGTCTGGGTTAAACGTCCGGGTTCCAACACATCCAGCAAGTCGTTATTCATTTTGTGGCTTTGCGATGCAAAAAATTCGTTGGCACCTGCGGCTGTTACATCTTCCTAACCCGAGAACTTCTCACAGGCAGCAATGGAAACTAAGACTCAGCCATGTCAAGTCCTTCAGTAGGAGACTGAAATGGCTTTGGTAAATGGTCTATGGCCGCAGGCAGCTGGGCACCTGGCAGGACAATTTTAGGTATTTGGATTAGTTGAATCTGTTTGTCAAATTTCCAGGGGTCCAAAACGACGGGGGCGGGTGGGAAAACAATAGATCGAGGGGTTCCAAGTTAGCCTGGGGGCTGGCAAATAGGAAAACTTGCGCCCGATGCATCTACGGAATTTTTGGTCACACCGGTCCGTTGCCATGTACATGTACTTAGCTTTGATATCATGTCGCCTTCCGTTCAGCTGAGCCATAGGAAGCCTAGAATACGACATACTCTTTAATGGGTTTAGCGCATGATGTTGGTCAAGAAACGCAGAGCTGTGAGGGCCAATAACTGCACAGAAGCAAACCTACATAACCAGAAGACGACCGGGGTATACAATAAGGACGTCGAGACTTTGGAATCCTAAGTAACAATATTTTCGGGTGTGCCCAGTTCCAAGCACAAGCTGCTGAATAGCCAATAAGAAAAGGGAAAGAGCAAACGAAGGTGGTCAAGACACAGCAGGGAGATGTATGTCTCCTATCTAAAGTAAGTGCCTACAAGTATATTTCCACACAATTTACATATATGAGGTACCTACCAACGCTATGTACGATCTTATAAGGTATTCGAGTATATAAATTAAACTTTATTTGATTGAATGATTTTAATCACCTAATCGCGTAACTAATTGTTATATTTTTTTTTAATATATTTATTCTTTTACTTTATTTGGACACTGCGTTATCTGCAGCCGGTGAGGGTATCCCACTCTAAAAGGTCTGCGAACCAAACAAAACCAACCAGCTTTCGGTATTTCTCCACCCAGAGCCTTACAGGGCTCACACGGAATAGTGATAAAATACAAATAAATTAAAACGGAAAGGGTCAAGACACGGCACGTCTTTGCTTGAAGAGTTTGTAAAAAGATGCAGCCGTGTCCAAGGAAACACCCATGTTATGCAAGTTGGAAAAAAAAGTAGTAACTGCATATCGCAACATCTTATTGGTCGGGAACCCGGGAAGGATCCGCGGGCATGCTGTTGGCGGCGAGATGGCTGCCTTTTCCGGCCAAGTTGCGTCTGGTTACGTGTGAAATGTAAGAGGCAGTCAGCGAACAGGGGGATGGCTTCAGGCTGGCTGCCTGTTTTCTCGAGCGCCCACGACACATAATACTCAGAACCCTTTTATTCCTGTCTATCCCTTTGGAATATTCGCGTGCTCTTCATGCAGACAGATCTGAAAATTCAGGATATCCATCCGCCCCCCAGGAACTCGAATTGTCAAGGCCTCATTCTGGACCGCAAGTAACCATTCCCCTATATCCCATCTCGCTCTGATTCAACTAACAGATAAAGAAAGCAGGTCTTTCTCATGCCCACACTCCAGAAGCCGGTATTCCCCACAACTCTGGCTGATCACGGCTGTGCACGTTATGGATGTCCTACTGTGTTCGTTTTGTGACCCTCCAGCTCCCCTGGAGGCGCCGACAGTCAAAAGCCTCGAGGACCACAGGAAGAAGATACACAAGAAAAATAATTACACCTGCGGACGTGGTGTTAACCTCCCCTTGGCTCTTGCCTGCTGCCCTACTGTTGCCATTCGCAAAGGCAGTGTCTGTCGAGTTTGCGGCTTCCTTACGCGTGGCAATAACGAGAAGGGGAAGCATCCCCATTCCCTCGTTGACGTTTTTGTTGTTTCACGGGATTGGGACTCCACGACAGCTCACCGAGAGCTGTTTCCTCCTGGGGATGACAGTCTTATCCGTCTCTTTCACCAAGAGTACGAACAAAACAAGAGACCAACGTTTTGTTCTCACATGGGTGCATTTCATCTTGGTGTAAGTGCATCAGTCGGCAGACTTATGATCACGAGAGCCGGCGGCCAGTCCATGCCTGCGCGTTTCACATACTTTTGCTTCCAATTCCATCTCCAATTCCATCTGGTCTTTTCTCTTTCTCCCCACGCGCAAAAACCGCTAACATGGCTCTTTTACCCACCTAGTCTGCCAAGCTCAACGAAACATTCTACCACCCATCAGAAGAGATAAAACACGCAACATCAAATCGAACGTATCGAGAGTTTGACGTTGAGAATCACACGCACGCAATTCCCCATGGCGTCTTATTTCCCGACAAATATGTGTTCCCAGGTAACTCGTCACCATGGAACTGTTCTGTACGGGCTTGCAAAAAAGCATACGGGTCAGTGGTAGACCTCGACCGTCACTTTTCCGTAAGCGAATGCACTTCCATGATAACTCCCCATCCTTGTTCTGTTTCCTTTGCTGCCTTTAAATGGCTACATGCCGCCGACATACACCTTGCTAAAACGTAAACTGAGACAGATACATCATGCCTTTCAATCTTTCCACGACAACCTCGACGGGACGCTCTCAGTTGTTGGAAAATCAACATCTCCCAAACCCATTGTCGTGTCGCGTGACGATGGCGTTACACCCTTACCTATTCCGGAACAAAACAAAAGGAGTCCGGGCCCTCTGGATGACCCTTATCCACTGAAAAGGCACAGGATTGAGACCAGGTCTGCATCAACCCGCGCCGGGCCCAACATACACACGAATCTGTTCGAGAAGCAGGACGGTAGTCCCAGTGGCCAGCACCCGAAACACTATGTTAAGAGACTGGATCAACTTTTCGGTGATTGGGACATTGAGGCCATCACCAAGCAGGCCACTCCGGGTTCCAATTTGAGTGTTGAGACAGTGGTTGCCTACCTTGGTTGCTTCATTCCTCTGCCTGGTGCTGGCATCTACTGCGTGGACCCCAGGCTGTGGACCCAATGGAGACAAAACGGGGAGATAAGCGACTGGCCCGGCCCTCTTTCAGAGGGCAATCGCTATATCATTCCCGTCCAAAAGAATGGCTCTTGGCATTGCATTCTTGTGGCTTGTCTCGCAGATCCGGAGGACATTATCATTGCCTCTTTCGATCCACTGGACTGCCGCCACTTTACGGACCTTACATTTCTGGCTGAGGGGCTCGCACAAACTGAGCACATATCACGGGTCAATCTCCTGCGCATGGTCATGGCCAAGGGCATCCATTCCTCGCAGTGTACTCAAACCGATTCCGGTGTAGTTATGCTGGCCTACACCTACGGTCTGCTGAAAGACACCCACCGGGCAATTGCCAAACTTCGGAGAAACCAAGATCTCTCATGGACAGTCGACCCGGTCTCCTGCCGTAAAAAGGTCTTCTATCCCATAAAAACGTTTGTCAAGGCCGCCTTCATGTCGCAATTTTCATCCCGCTTGGGGTCATTCTTTCGGGAGGAGATGCTGTACGTGCAGAATGTGGAGAGCTGGTACCCTGGCCTGCTCATGCAACTCCAGAGAAGCCAAGCCTCGGGCAGGATGACCGCGGGCCTGGACTCGCCAAACACCAAAACAGGCCTTGAAGTTTTGTCTATTCTAACTAGACAAGCTGGTCTGGACAGACCAAGATCGGGGACCGACACTGCAATTCCCACTACGCCCACCATGACATCAGCCCTCTTGGATATTTCCAGAATTGGTATGCTGTGCAGTCTTCCCCGTTGCTACACACAACTTTTCCCACTTGCCGTTGTGTAATTTTGACGTCTCACATGCTGACATGATTACTCTCAGACACATCACTTCAACCTGCAAGAAGAGGCACGGCCAACAAGACAACCCCGGAACCGACTACGCGGACTTCGTCTGTGGCTCCTCCTTCTGAACCTGTCCCGGTTACTACGGCAAACCCTTCGGCCATGAACCAAAATACTGAATCGATACCTTGTGCATCTACCCAAACAGAGACCATAGCCGGAAGCAGAACCTTTGCTGATTTCCCTGAGGGGCCCCCACCCAACACGCCTCAAAGAGTGGCCCCTGCGGCGCAACAGCTATCCCTGAGAAAGATTCCCAACCATCCAACGGCGAACCCCTCGCCCAGGGCATCGTATTCAAGCCTTCCAGCCCCTGTTGCAGAGATGGGAATCTGACCTATGAAATTGCAATGTTTATTTTACAGGAATCCTGTAGTTGTTCACTTTGTCTTCTCTTCTATCCTCTTCTCTCTCTATCTCTCTCTTTTTTTTTTCAACTCGAAAAAAAACAGTTGATCTACTTTGTTATGTTTTCTTTTCAACCATACGTACACGCCGTCACCGTTTCTGATTTATTTTATTCTATTTCTATTTACTTTCTATTTCTTTCCCTCGTCTAGCTTCCTTGGGCCTTTTTTAATGTTTCCTCTTCTGAAATCCGTTACTTTTGTTTCCTACTTCGTTCAATGTTCAATGTCCTTTTATTTCTTTAACTCAAATCCTAGATTAGCCCTTTAATTCCAGCCTTATTTCTTTAAATTGTTATATGTCGGTTCACTTCTTAAGACCCACATATTTCCCTTTAAAAAGTCCAATCTAGGATTCCGGCCGGGTTCTAAACCGTTAAACCGCCGTGATACCGGGCACCAAACCTTTAACGGTAACGCACTCTGTTTTTCTTCAGCTAAAGCGATAATGACTCTCTAATGCCATTACTAGGCTTTATCTCCGTGTTTTACGGGAGAAAAAAACAACGTTTTTTTTTCTGTTAAAAAAATAAACCGTGCCATTAAAGCCTCAGCCTAAAGTAAAATCCTTCTTTATAAAGCATACGCGAGACAGAGTACGTATTTTAACCAAAAAAAATAAACGTTATCAATCTGACAATAAAAGTATTTACTACAAAATCGAAAAAAAAAAACGCACAGCAGCGGGTATGCAACGTCTCGTAATTCCATGGCAAAACACGTGATTGCCCCATCCCTGCGGCTCTTCTTCCCCTTTCCATCCTGTCGCCGACACTGACGATTGCGATTGCAGACATGCTCACTGGACAGACCGAAACGGAGATAGGAAATAATCATCTTGTAAAAACGGGGACGGGTTCTAGGCCAAAGACCGGGTTGTGGGTGACACAGATACGGCATGGGTGCGTCATGGCCCCATCCTACGAGTGGCTACACGTCGACCAGGGACCACTTCTTCGATGGCGTGTTCTTTGTTAGATGTTGACTGGGATTTGATAAGCAAGACCTCATGTATAAAAGGACGAATGGTGTCTAACTTTGAATTTTGAGAGCTATCGTCTTTATTCACACCCATCACCATCACTCAATTCTACACGGCATCCATCCCACCCCACAATGGTCCAGGCAGTTCAGTTTCGCGGTTCGGAGTCTGGTCGAGTGGTGAAGACGAATTTTGAGCTCCCGGCTATCAAGCCGGACGAGGTCCTGGTCAAGGTCACTCACAGTGGCCTCTGCGGAAGCGACCTTCACTTTATCCACACTCCTCTCGTTCTCGGCCATGAGGGTAAGCCCCCCCCCCCCCCCGGGATACTGCTTTGGAAGTGTCTAACAGTCTAGGTGTCGGTGTTGTCCAAGAGGTAGGCCCTGCCTGCAAGCAGCTCAAGGTCGGCGACCGTGTCGGCTGGGGTCCTGCCGGCGGGTCTTGTGAGCAGTGCGAGCCATGTCTTAACGGACGGGACAACTACTGCACCCAGCCCACAATGTACGGCATGAACGAGTTTGACACTATGGGATCCATCTGCAGCCACGCCGTCCGCAAGGAGCAGTGGGTGTTTAAGATCCCGGAAGCTGTTTCGTCCGAAGACGCAGCTCCGTTCATGTGTGAGTATTAATACCGACCCACTGCCTTTGGCATTCTGTTCCTGCTAACACCACCATCAGGCGGCGGTGGAACCGTCTGGACGCCTCTTGTCGAGGACTGCCGTCCTTACGACCACGTCGGCATTGTGGCTCTCGGTGGCCTGGGCCATCTGGCTGTTCAGTTTGCAGCCAAGATGGGCTGCCATGTGACCGTCTTTTCGTCGACGGATGCCAAACGCGACGAGGCCATGAAGCTCGGCGCTCACGCGTTCTTCGCCACAAAGGGAGTTGCTGACTGGAGCACTCTCGGCGTCCCGTACAAGATTGACCGGTTGATGATTGCTGCCTCGTCGCAGTTTGACCTGGGTGTGTTCTACCCAATCCTGGCTGCCAATGCCAAGATCATCCCGCTCTCGGTCGACACTGCAAACCTGTCAGCCCCGAACATGCCCACATTGATGAAGGGCATTCACATTGTTGGAAGCTGTATCTGCGGCCGGTATCTCCAGTAGGTCACTCCTAAACCCTCTCCCGTTGACACGTCTTGTGGTCTAACAATCCAGAACCAAAATGCTCGATTTCGCCACCCACAACGAGATCCACTCGATAAACGAAAAGTTCCCCATGACGGAGGAAGGAGTTAACGAGGCCGTCGAGAAGCTCAAGGCTGGGAAGATGCGCTACCGCGGCGTTCTTGTTTGGGAGAATTAGCCATTCCCTCGGGAGTGGAGACGCAGTGACGTCTGAGAAGAGCCGTTTCTCGACATCTTATTAGCTGAACTGGAAGTGGTGAAATAGAATAACCTTTTCTAGCGCGTAAGCCACCTGCATAAGTGCCCGAAAAACTTGTGGGCCTTTTCACATCTGTGCGGCAAATTGCGGACGGGGAGGAGGCAAGGAAGGTTGAGTGGAGTTTCGTAAGCCAGCTGCATACAAAGCAAAGCCGTTTCCAAAAGCTGCCTCGTTTTCAGCGCCCCGAAACCTTGTTTTCAATCCCGGGAGAATTTCATTGCCCCCAACATCAAAACGATGGATCATAACAGAGACCAGCAACATAAGCCTCTGCCGTACCACCCACTACGCTTAGAACGGTTTCACAACCTGGCCGAAGCCTGGGCTCCTGAAGATGACTGGACCGGCGTGACCGCCACTGCGGAACGCAAGAAGCGCCAGAACCGCGTCAACCAGCGGCTGTACCGTGTGTGACCCCCCCTCCCTTTGCATATTGACGATCTCCATCCTACGCGATCGTTATCGTATGCAGCTGGCTGACGCCCTAGGGGGGTAGGGAAAAGAAAGCAGGCGGCCCGGGAAGCACGCAAAAGGGTGGCCGACGAGCTAGGAGCAGCAGGAGGAGAAGAACCAACAGGCACCCAAACAGAAACAGACCCCAGAGAAGTGCCACCACCACGAGACATACTAGTCGGCCTACCCGACTATGGACCGTTAATGTATGTCAGCCCGCAGCATGTCGCCCGCGGACTGACCATCCTACAGCGTGCATACGCGGCTGCGGCCACCACTACCGGCCAGCCCCCTCCGCTGCCCCTGCCACACCCAATGATGACTGCGCCGTCGATGCCCCTCGGCACGCTGATCCGGCTCAACGTCTTGAACGCACTAGCTCGCAATGCCGTCGCCATGGGCATCCCGCCCCAGGGGCTGTGTCGAGACGAGTTCGAGTCGCCGTTTGCCGTGTCGGGGCCGCCAACGCTGCCTCATTTGCGTACCGTGCTGCGGGCAGAGTCGTCTGGCGAAACTCCAAGGCCCTGGGCACCGCCACGAGGATGTCCCGCCACTCTGTACCCGACCGACCTGCAGCGGACAACCCAGCACCACCCGTGGATAGACCTGTTCCCGTTTCCCAAGTTCCGGGACAATGTGCTGGCCGCAGTCGCAGACGGGCGGCTGGACGAGGACGTGCTGTGCTCGGTCATTCTCGAGGTCAACGGCGAGAGCGTCGAGGCCACGCGCCAGCGCAAAGAGAGCAACCCCAACACTGCCGACGCAGCTCTTATTGTGTGGGGTGACGCAGCGGACCCGAGCGGGTGGGAAGCCAGCGCGTCGTTTCTGCGGCGGTGGGGGGCGCTGGTGCAGGGGTGCCCGGAGCTGATCGCGTCGACGAATGTGTGGAGGTCGCGGCGAGGCCAAAAGTTGATCATGTTTCCGACGTAAGGATGATTTGGGCGGTACTAGAACAATCGAGGCAATTCTGAGCAGTAGATCTTGAGCAATCTGGGTAGTAAACTAGAATCTAAACGAATAGATGAGAAATCTGGAACCCTAAAAGGATTAATGGCTACTGGATGAACCACACATTATGTGCTTGGGTGTTTAAGTGGTAGAAGGTCAGCTTCAGACTTGTATCTGATCCATGATGCGTGTCGCCCCACTTTCCAAAGCTTGCCAACCAGTTAAAGAGTCCCAAACTTTTTTGGGAGGTTCTGATTGGCCCCCGTCCAGAAGGGCAGATTCTCCACTTTTTGTGTGGGAGTGACGGCACGTGATCGCATACGATACATTCAATCGGCACGTGATGAGCTTCGAGATGGAGTAGTTCTGTACAAAGGGGGACAGGCAACCAGTAAGAAAAGGGCAAAGCCCGAGAGTCTGTCTCAAGTGTCTCTCACTGTTTTAGTTGAGAGTTACAATGGTTGACGATCTGTACGGTGGAAGGAATAAGCAAGCAGTTATACATGCAAACCGGCTTCCCCCCAACAGAAGAATATCAGCTACAGTTCGTGACGGATAAAATGCTGCGTGTGAAAATTACGTTAGTGGTTTTACGGAGCTGCCATTTTGACAAGAGATAAGGCACGGAAGAGCACAAGACATTCTCGTGTTTTATCTGGCGATTGTCAGATCCGAGACCGCTACTTTTTCCACGCCCTACGCCCTATGCCCCACACTTTGTACCACGCGCCAACTTTCATGGCTTGGGAGGCTTACCTAATTTTTCAATGGTGTCAGAAAGGAGCTGTCTCTGGCCGTGTTTGGTGAATTTCAAAGACAATCCATTGTTGAATTGGGGACGCCCTTTGCGTCCCGATCGGATCCATCTCAGCTCCCGGAATCCACGGTCTCCGTTCTGCATCCGTTGGAAACTCGGTCTTGTACGGGACCCGAGAGTAGGAATCATTTCGCCATGGACTCCAGGTGGCCTAAATATATCTTTTCGTGTTCCAGACACATGCCTTTGGGTGAGTAAAATGCCGCTGATGCTGTTGCGCTCATCGATCTCTTCTACAGGACTCCGTCGAGTGGCCGTGACGATCCCCAAGACGTGTGCACGCAACATGACTGTCAACCCGAAACAACCACGCGTCCATGTTCTTGGGTTGGGCAGCATCGGCACCTTTGCAGCACACTCACTCGGCGAAGTGCCGCCTCCTCTGACACCATCCGTCACCTTGTTATTACATCGGCCCTCGCTCGTCGAAGAGTTTGCGAAGAAAGGTTGCAAAGTGAGGCTGGAAACAAGAGAGGGCGGCATTGTGGACCACAAGGGGAACTACCACATCGAGGTTCTGGAAAATGGGAGCTGGCACAAGGTCGCGGACGGTTCGAATCAGTGGAGCGCTGAAGTCCAGGACGACGTCATTGACAACCTTGTTGTCTCCGTCAAAGGGCCGCAGACAGCACCGGCTCTTCAAAATTTGAAGCACCGGTTGAACGCTTCGTCACACGTTCTGTTTCTCCAGAACGGAAGCGGCATGATTGAAGAAGCCAACAAGCAGGTATTCACCGACCCAGCGACTCGACCAAACTACATCACCGGTGTCGTCTCACACGGCGTGACTCTCAACTCCCCCTTTGACGCGACACACACTGGATTTGCTGCGACATCCTTGGGCCCAGTCCCTCGCTCGACGAAGTCAAACACGACAAAACCCGAAACGTCCTACCTCTTGGAGGCACTCCCGCTCGTTCCACGATTCAACGCGACCGCACACTCCTTCGCCGAAGTCGTGCAGATCCAGCTGGAAAAGCTGACGGTCAACGCATTCTGCAACCCGCTCTGCGCACTCAACGATGCCCAAAACAAGTTCCTGTTCACCCTGCCCGAGCTGCGACACTCCCTGTTGAGTGAAATTTCTCGAGTTGTCTATGCGTTGCCCGAGTTGCACGGGGTCCCCGGCGTCAGGGAACGGTTCTCTGTGGCAACATTGGAGAGCACGGTGGACGGGATCATCCAAAAGACGGCCGAGACAACATGCTCGATGGTGGTCGACTTGCGCAAGGGACAGAAGACGGAGATTGACTTTATCAACGGATACTGGTGTCGCAGAGGAAGAGAGGTCGGCGTGCCAACACCCATCAACGACAGCCTTGTGCGCCAGATCCTGGTGGCCCAAGGCGATGCAGACTTGGCGACGCAATACGAGTAGTTGCGGGGCTAGGCAAAAGGACATACACAAGAAAAAGAACACTAGACATAGAGATGAATAGACGCAGGGCCGCCTGGGATAAAAGTTGCAATAAGCTTCTGTCGAGCTGTTGACAACCAACAGTCGATATTGATAAGGCCGGTGATTGGCCAATGAGTGGTTGAGGTCGTTGGTTTTGTGTGGAGCAGCTGGCTCTCCGGTCCCGGTAACAGAGACTTGGCCTGAATACATAATCAAGGTCTTTCCCTATTGAGTCATCATGTCGTTTCGCTCGACAGCCGTGTCGCCTCGGCATTAATCGAACTTTTTGCCTCGCTCATCCCTACTCTGCGGTGTCTGAGATTTCCCCCCTCACGCCTACCGGCATTCGTGCAGAAGCCATGGCCAACGACGAGCGACAGCCATTTGCTGACGGAGTCGACGAGAATGGTGAGTTGCGGCCGGCATCTCGATGCGCGCAGAGTTACACTAACTCCCGAGGCTCAGCCGTGAGGCTGTCACAGCTGGATTTCTCCCAGGTCGGGCAGGAATCGACCATTGCCAACGACATACCAACTTCTTCGTCATTCAACCCCTTCCCGAGTCTCCAGCAGATCCTGGACGTAAATTTCAACACGACCACCACACTGCAGAGCTCCTTCAATGAACTCGACAACGTCACAGGCGAAAACACATGGAACTCGGCTCCATCGTCCTTTGCCCCCACGCCCAGCGTCGAACCCCAGTCGCCTTGGTCTGCAGCACCCTACTCCCCGCAGCCGGAACTCATTCCCGACCTGCCGCGGGGACGGGACATGAACTTCCGGCAGCCCGGACTCCCTCGGCAACGAAGTCGATACATGCGGAGCCATCTACACTCATCCATACCAGCGCCCATAGCGATACCAAATGTCAATGGAGGGCAAGGTTCCTCGTCTGCAGCCGACCCGATGCAGCGATGGCGCAACTCGCCCCCAGACACCGAAGCCGCCTCTCTGTCCGCCATTGCCGACGCCCTGAAGCAGATCCCCATTCGCGCCCGCTCGTCGGCGGGGAGCGTCAGCAGCCGGCGGGCTCCGTCGACCGTCAGCTTCGACAGCGGGACGAGCTGTTCGTCGGCATCGGCCAACTCGTCGAATTTCGGCGGCACATCCTACGGCGACCGTACGCGGCACGGCCGCGTCTCGAAGAAGCGGACGGCGCGGACGGCAACGGCGTCGACGGGCGGGACGACGACGTTTGCCAGACGTGGTGCAAGCAAGAAAAAGGACAAGGACAGGCGGATCTTCTCGTGCACGTTCTGCTGCGACACGTTCAAGAACAAGTACGACTGGTCGCGGCACGAAAAGTCGCTGCACCTGGACCTCCAGCGGTGGCGCTGCACGCCGTTTGGCGGCACGGTCGTGTCGGCCGACACGGGCCGCGTGCAGTGCGCCTACTGCAACCTCCTGGACCCGGACAAGGACCACCTGGACTCGCACAACCACGGCTGCTGCCAGGGCGAGGGCCAGGCCAACCCGTCGTTTAGCCGCAAGGACCACTTGGTGCAGCACCTGCGGCTCGTGCACCACGTCAAGACGCTGCCCATCATCGACTCGTGGCGCGACGAGGGACCGCCCGTGTCGTCCCGCTGCGGCTTCTGCGACGCCCGCCTGGCCACCTGGAAAGACCGCGCCGACCACCTGGCGGCGCACTTCCGCAAGGGCGCGCAGATGGACGACTGGAAAGGCGAGCACTGCTTCGAGCCGCCGTGGGTGGCCGCGCAGGTGCAGCACGCCATCCCGCCGTACCTCATCTCGTTTGAAGGCAAGGCTCTGATCCCGTTTTCGGTGACGGACCCGGCGACAAAAGACCAACTCTCCCAGCTGATACGGTCGGCCGAGGAGAGTGCCGAGACGTGGGAGCAGGAGGAGCGCCTGAGCGGGTCGCCGGAGCAGCAGGGGGCAGCACTGGCCTCGCCGGAAGCAGATACATTGTCCAGCAGGAGGCAGTCGGTGACGTTTGCCGAAGTGCTGGCCACACACCTCGGCCGCTTTGCACGGGCGCAGATGCGCAACGGTGTCGAGCCGACCGACATGATGTTCCAGGACGAGGCGCGCCGGGTCATGTTTGACTCGACGGACCCGTTCCACCAGACGATTGCCGACAATGAGGCATGGCTCTCGTGTGTGAAAAGCAGGCATGTCGGGGAGAGTCCCGGCAGCGGAGAAGGGGGGCTGAGCAGTTGATCCTGTTGCGTGAGGTCTTTTTTTTTACATCTTGTTTTCAAGGGGCTGTTTTTGGTGTTTTCCTTTTCGGTTTCGGTATTGTGGCAAACGGAGTTGACTGTCTTTTCAAGCACTGTATTTATTTACAAATTCACAAAGCATTCACCGTGTGCTCCCTCCATTTTCTAGTCGAGATGGCTATGGTTGAAAACATTGAGACGCCATGGCCCGCCTTTGAAAAAGGATATCCCCGGCGTAGGCGATCCAGACGGCCAGACTGTGAGGCAGTCTGCCTTACAAACAAGGGGACTTGATGCCTTGTCTCGAAAGTGAAAAAGAAAACTAAAATTGTTGTATGTTTTAACGGTTTGACTAACAGGAGACATGAAGGGAAAAAAAAAAAAAAAAAGAAAAATGTAAATAGGAACAAGCACCTAAACAAGTTGATGAGATAAACATTTATGAATTGCAAAACAACCAAACTGAAGCAAAAACTACAATAGTAGGGGATAAAGAGTCGTGGGAGAAGAAAAACAAGTACAAATCAATGTACTGCCAGTCTGGCAGCACCGAAAATGTGGGGAAAATCCCGTCTTGAAAGAAACCGTTTGTCATTCATAAATCTTCAACCTTGATGCCATTGTCGTGGGAGTTGATGCCATTGTCGTGGGAGCCGCTCGACAGCGTCTGGGTGTCCGGGGATGTTGGTCCAGCGCGTGCCCAGTGTTGTTTGTCTGAAGCAGTTTCCTGGTCGTCGGCCATGGGGACATCGTTGTGGGTGACAGGAAGTTGAGACGGAGAAGCTTGTCGTGGCTGTTGCGACGCGCCTATTCTTGTAATACATTTAAAGGTCAGCAATGTTTCAAGCACAAATCCTAAATCCAAAGTGACTGTAATAGCAACTCTCACCGGATGGGTTCAAACAGGGCTGGCCATCAGAATCTTGCACCGTCTTTTCATTCCTTGTTAGAAGGGTGGCGACGATCTTTGAGGCTCGCTGCTTGGCTGCATCATCAAAGACATGTTCATCCGGCTGTTTGTACATTTCCAGATGCTCGGCGATTCCAGGCACGCAGCTCTCCATGTCAGCCAGATACTTGACCAAGTCATCCAGCAGAGCATCCGTGTTAGCAAACATGTCTGCCAGCATACAGTCCTTGACAAACGTCTGCAGTGGCTGCAAAACAGTTTCCCAAAAGGCGGACATGTCGACAGGCCAGCCGAGATTGCTTTTGCTCCTTAGTTTGACGAGTGTTTCGCGAGGATGGCACATCAATTTGGCAATGTAGGCCATTGTGAGTACTCCCGAATCTGACGGGGTGCACTGGGCCGGATGGATGCCTCTTGCATTCACAATGTGCAAGTCCATCTCCCCCGGGGTGTTCTGATTCTCTACAAAGGCCGGGATGAGAATCTTATCCTTGACATGGCTGCGATTCATGGGGTCCAAACAGGCAACAAGAACCTCGTCCTTGTCTGCAATGCAGGCAATGACGATGCAATACCAGCACTCGTCTTCTTCTGTGGGGATAATGTAGCAGATATCAGAGGACGTGTTGGCTGGCAACGAGGTGACTCTGCTGTCACTCCTCCACTTCTTCCACAGCCGAGGATCCACGCAGTAGACGTTTCCCGCGTCGGTAAGCGGTGGGAGGCAGCGCAGACAGGCGACGACTGTTTCAGTATCCAGACCGGTACCGGACATGGCCTTTGCTGCAAGTGATGTAAGTTTCCAGCTGCCAAGCCGCTCGCCCAGCGTTTCGACCAGTTGGTTCACCCCCATGCCGTGATGCTGGAATAGATTCGTGTTTATGTTTGGTTCCCCATGCGTTTGGTGATCGTCGACCAGAAGCCTGCGGCGTTTCAGTGTGTTCTCCTTGGGTTGTGTGGAACGGCTTTCAGCCGGACCCTGAACAGGCTCTTGCGGCTGGGTTCGGCGAGGTATGTACCCTTCGCGGGACACGACAATGGGGCGAGGGCCAGTACATTTACCGACAATACGGATGGTTCCATTACATTTGTCGTGGAACGCCTGGAACGCGTGGGCAACCTGAAGAGCAACACATAAGCAAAACAATGCCAAATAGAAAATAGATTGAACCTGACATACCGGGAAATGCCGCCCAAGACCGGTCTCTGTGTTGTATTTCTTCTTGCATCTCATTACGGGACAGGTCCATTTCTTGCCCGCCGTCGGAAATGCGTATTCATCCGGAAGCAAAGCACTGCAGATTGTGCCAGGGCCGGGGGCGGCCGATATGGAGTCTTGGTATGCGCGGCCGCTTTGTGTTTTCACAATTTCATCAGCACGATAGTAGTATTGTCGGTCACATATCTCCGTCTAGAAAAGGCGAATGAAATGTTAGTTGCAATATCAATAAAAGAGAGTGAGAAGCACATCAATGCTCGACTGCTACCGGCAGAAACTCACTCGGAGCTGGCAGACGGCCGATTGGAAGCTCGGGGGTAAATTCTCTTTGTATTCGCTTTGCAAAAGGCGCACGGTGCTGTCGTCGCCAGGCGGAAACAGTTCCAGTGTTTCGTCCGCAGACCTCTAGTCTGGAGAAACTGCAAAAACAGGTTCCGACGCATCTGCACCCCGCAAAGATGCGCGGGGGAACGCCACTTTTCGAATTGTGACGACAGGGCAGCACTCCAGAGTCAGGTGTAGGTCGGTATTAAAGCCATCGCAGTGTGGCATAGAGCAATTCTGTATGTGCCTTTGCAACGATTCCAGCGTAGGCTCCTTCAACCTCGCTGGCGGGTTGCACAAGGTGCACAAGAGCGCGAACTCTGTGGGCGGGCCGGTTGATGAAGACATTGCTTGACTGTAAGACGTTCAGGATGTGGAAACAAATGAAAAGAACAAAAGGTGCGAGGCTGAGTGTGACGTGGGATGGTTGCCGAAGGAGACGTGGTTGGTTGAAGCAGAAATGGCGCGAGGTCAAAATTTGTGTTGTGTCTTGAAGCAAAGCCGAGCTCATATAGTTTTTTATTTTATTTTTAATTTGATCTTGGCCGCCTGAGGAAGGAGCTATCCTCAGGCACGTATGGTTGCTTTACTTACTCATCATGGCAGAATCGGACAACACAAACAAGCACACAGGACAAAGAAAAACTATTACATACGAATGGAATGTAGAAAGAGGAAAAAAACCTACTCAAATGAAATACATTGGACCTATCCACTACTCTCTCCGTCCACTGCTGCAGAGTGGCTCAGCTCTGACAGCAGCGCATCCAGCCTCAGCAGACTCAGGTTCATCAGTCCCTTGCGTCCACCTGCGCCACGGGACGATATCTTCATGGTCCAGCGCCACCGGGTGAGGTAGTCGAGGAGGGTCTTGTAGTCGTTGTGCATGCCGAGGAAGGAGTGCGTGCTGGGCTTGGGCGGCGCTACGGGCGGCGATGCCGCAGGTGTGGGCGACTGCAGCGTGACGCCAGGGGGGGATATTGGCGGGCGGAGGATGAAGACGAGGTTGAGCATGAAGCACGACGCAATGGCAAAGTTTGTTCTCGACCCTGTTTGTTAGTTAACATTGAGCAATCGAGCGAAGCGAGGACCGAAAAAAAAAAAAAAAAGGAGGTGGACTCACAGCTGTGCCAAAAGGCGTCCCACTCGGACCCGGTGAGGTTTTCGGCAAACTCGACGACCTCGCCGACGACTGCGAGGGCGCCCTTGATGACAGCCTTGATGGCGGTGGCCTGGTCGTCTGGGATGGAGCAGCTGCCGGTGTCGTTGGCAGCGGCGGCGGCGGTCTGGTGCATGGACATGTTGGCGAGCATGCCGACGGGCCGGAGGAGCGCCCGGAAGAGGGTGACCTGCACGACGAGGTAGGCAAGATAGAACGAGCCGCGGGCGTCGAGCTGGCAGAACGAGCCGGAATTGGCAAATGTGCGCTGCGAACCCCGCGATCCTGTCGATTCTCTGGCTCGCAGGATGTGCCGTTTGATCTCAGCGGGCAAGGTGTCGTGCCACCGTTTGAGCTTGCCGCGGAGAACCTTTGTGGCTTCCAAAGACAGCTCGAGGTTGGACGACATCCGGGCGGCTGCCCGGACAGTGAAGAACGTGTCTATGACCTCGGACAGGATCTCCGTCAAGGACACGAGATGCGGGAAGTGGCTGGCGGGCAGATCAAACTCGAGCTCGTTCGAAATGTCCGTCTCCATGTCGGACTCTCTCAGGGGCTCCACGTCAAAGTCGTCATCTCGTATGGAAGACGGCACAGATTCCCCTAGACTGGTCCACTTCTCCATCATCCAAGTAGCCCACCATATCCGCCGTCGTAGCTTGCGTTCCCACAGTGGAATACTCGTCCAGTGCGAGGGGTCGCGGTGAAGGCCAAGGCAGTGGCATAGGGTAACGGCTGTGGTTGAAATGACAGACCGGAATGGCGTGCTCGGGACATACTGGTTTGTTGCGTGTCGTTGGAGCAGCAGCAGAAGAGTCTGGATCGTGCTCAGTCGAGGAGTATGGAGCTCGTCCGACAGTAACGTCCAGGCTAGTTTGAAGAGTTCATCTTCAGACGGGCATTGTGGCAGCCACACCGAGAGGACATCGTCATATGTGACATACGGCAGAGCAGCCGCATAGATGGCGGCCAAGAGAGGGCTAGGTAAGGCGCGACTGTCTTCAGGGCCATTGCTCAACTGTTGCGATGTCAGGATAGGGAAGCTGGGGTGGACGTAGTGGGTGTAGAGCAGAAGCAGACGATGTCCCAACTGGGAGCCAATGAGAGTTCTTAGTTCATCGTCTGCACGTTTCATCTCCTCTCTTGGCACTCGTGGCTGAGACTTGGACGAGAACTCCTTGTCGATGACTGTAAAGACTAGTGGAGGGAATGGTGACTGCGCTGGTGTCTGCTCTTTCTGAAGGTTTCTCGGCGGGTGGGCATTGCCCGACGACATCCGTCGATATCGAAGGCCACGATACAGCACCGAAGACTCATCATTGTCGTCGTAGTCCCGATGACTGAGTACAAATAGGTCGAGGTCGCCAGTGAACCCAATGGCTCGGTAGGTCACGTCGGGGTTTGCTTCCAGTGGCCTCTCACGGGAAGACCGCACAGTCCCGGGGGAGTCATTGGGGGGACTAGGCGAGACGGCTCTTTCAAAAGGCTGTGGAAGGGTCTGTCGAGTTGAAGTGTCAACGTTTCTAGGGGGTGGCCCTTGGGCTACGGTGATGGAGGGTGGCGAGAAAGGCTGGGATTGGACATCGGCCTCCTCGTGCCCAGCAAGGAGGACTGCATTTCCACCCGGCTGACCGGCATCGATACCAACAGACAACGGTGTTATTGGCGACAGACCAGTTGCGTTATCCAGCCACGATCCAATAGGGATCAAGTCCCCAAACTCGGGGTCCAGTCCCTCTGACACCAGGCCCCCTTCTTGACCGGCATCAGCACCGTCGGCCAACGGGTCCGTGGCTGCTGGGTGAGTGCCTGGCCGCTTCCGCTTGCTCGGTGCCTGGAGAAATGTGCACGTCCGGTTGCGTTCCTTGCACAGACGGCATGGGGGGCCATGCTTCATGTGGCAGGCTACCTTTCGGCCTCGGCAAAGGTCGCAGGGCCGAGCCTTGCGGGACTTGTATTGTCGGCCACCGGTAGATAACATTGCGACAGGCGAAGGCTGCAGCAGTATATAAGTCAAGCAGGGCGATCGCACACGAAATCAGCGATTATGCAGTGTGTCTTTTTTTTTTTCGCCGGCCAGGATGAAAAGAAAGGTTGAGAGGTCTGCATGGTGAAGTCCTTGGGACGTTTGGGGGTGAGCGGTTGTGGGTCCGTTGGCCGTTGGCCGTTGGCCGTTGGCCGAATTGCGGCCAATTGGGCTTTCTGAAAAGAAGTCGGCCGACGGCCAAGACGATTGTTGCAAAACTTATGACATTCCCATTCAAACTCCGAATTACAACAAATAAAAACACAAATAAAAGTGAGACAGAATACAAAGAAAATAAATAAAACCATTCGTCCTTCACGCGGGGGCCCAGCCATACCCATACGGACTCCAGGCAAACTCCATCCAGGAGTGCCGTGCCTTGCCCGGGCTGTCGTGAATCTTCTTGCCCCGGAAAGGGCAGTTGCTATCCAGAAACGCCAGATCCGTGATACCCTCAAACGCAACCATCTCGTCGTTGGTAAACGTAAACGTGCCCTGGTGTGACTCATCAAAGACTTCGCCTTCGCCCAAGTCTCGGCACCTGTACCTGAACATGTACGTGTTGGGCGGGTAGGCGATGGGGTCGGTCTCGTGTCCACGCGCGAATTCTTCGATGGGGACGTGGACTTCTCCAGGCTGCGTCGCTGTTGCTGTCGTCTTGGCCTTTTTGGCAGACGGCCAGTCCTGCTGCGGCTGGTTATCACCAGTGGCTTTTCTCTTGAGACTGGCAACAGACGTGTCGGGCGATGCGTCGGGGGTGGGAATCTCGACAACGTCAGAGTCGCTAGCATCCTCCCACTCGTCTTCGTCATCGTCGTCTTCTGGGTCGAGAGCCATATACTTGCAGCGCTTGACAAATGCCTCCTTGTCGTCTGTGGATGCAATGAGCATGATGCCTTCAATGTAGCCAAACTTGAGGTCGGCTTCGAAGAACTTTGCGTCCTTGGTGGTGCGGATGCTGATCGTCATGGCCTTGGTTTTCTCCGAGAACTCGGTCTCGGCCTTTGGGCAGCGGACAATGTATTTGCCAACAGGCGTGGCTGCCGGTCTGGGGTTCTTCTGGGCGAGGGCCTGCGGAAGTCCTGATGCTTCTTGTCTTCCTTGCAATCCCTGGCATTGGCGGCAGTCTCGACCTTCTTCTGCTCCTTCTTGATGTGCGCTTCCACGGCCGTGTCCACCGCGGCCTTGTTCCAGCCCAGGCACAGCATCGTGGTCTTTGGGCCGCGACTGCCGGCGTAGTGGAGGCCCGGGATGGCATCGAATACAGCCTCCCTTCGTCCGCCGATCAAACCGTAGCGGCCCAGTGGGATGTTGACGGCCCTCGTTGTCTTGGTCGGGTCCGGCTGCCCATCGGCGAGGAAGTATTTGTCGACAATGGCTTGTGGGTAAGTCGCAAGGTCCTCTGGCTTCGTAATAGCGAGCCATTCGGCGTACATCTCGGCCTCGAGCTGTTTGCGACTGGCCGGCACCTCGTCACATTTGCCTTGCTTGATGCACTTCTGTAGGAATGCCAAGCCGATGCCCTTGAGATCGCTAGGCTCAAACGGAATGTCGTAATGCACCAGCTGGCTGCGGACGAGGCCCTTTCTGTATCGGAGTTCGCTGAGACCGTCCTTGGTGGCTTCGGGGTAGAACTTATTCTTGAGCTCTGCTGGCTCCATGCGGGAAATGCTGTGGGCCCTAACAAGCAGCTTTCCTTTGGTGAAACAGAAGCCATCTCTGTGCACTTCTTTGAGCACATGCCCGAAGTGAGACATGGTGAGAATTGAAGAATCGTGTCGGTTTGCAGTGTGGGCAGGGACTCTGGTGACAAGCGTCTCAACCACTAACACGCGTCTTGTACACAGCACGTGACATTCTGCAATTCCATACCGCACGGCCACAGGGCACTGTGCGCGAAGCTTTCGTTCACTTCTGAATCGACACATCGCTCCAAAGACCTGTTTGAAAAAAGAGAAACGAATAGATTATTCATCTAGTGGCCAATCCATTTGTTTTAACAGTATAGTAACGGTGAATTGGCGCGGACACGTGGTGCACCACATCGTAAACAAATGAAAAGAAAAAAAAGAAAATCTGTCACGACATGCAAACATATGCCCGGCAATTTGGAGCATTTCCAAAGGTTTGATCTCGTAAATGATTTTTATTCAACTCAGACTGGTTCGGTCAGCAGTCTCCTCAGTTGTGACTCCAAAAACCACTCACCGTGTTGCTCACGAGGTTGTACTGCGGCTGTAATTGCAGCAAACAAAACGAGTTGCTCGTAACAGGGAGTCCTACACTGCTCGTCCCTTTCCACCGTCCGGAATGAAGTTCCCAGGCGCGTCATTGTGTATCTGCATCAGCCAAGCCCGCGGACACGTTTCGAGTGTGGCGCAATAATGAGGTTGAATAATCGACGCCCCAGATGTGGCAAATGTCCCCTCAAATTCGCTGAAATTATTCTTAGCCCGCTGGAGGAGCCAAGGGATCGGCGCGTTTAACGCTGCTTTTGGAGTCGTGGGGATCCACCGCTGGAGTCCGGGGTAAATCGTCCGGGGTACAATGTACGTCTGCGAGCTCTGTGACCACGGATTTGATTATTCACCCGGTGCAATGTTGATAAACTACGCCATGCGCCTCCGTCCAAGACTTTAACTGGGGTGAGATATTTTCGAGGCTCGAGATTGGCTCATCCCGCGGCTTCCGATATTCCGCACGATGCAGAGATATATCAACAAAACTTCTTCTACTTTTCCGCACCGCCCAGCTGGGGAACCTGTTGATCAATAGAAAAACAGACTTCTTGGACACAACGACCTCGGAGCGAGAATTCTTCCTTTCCATCCCTGCCAATGAAAACGATCATCAGCGCAGCCCGAGAACCTACGCTTGCAGCCATCATGTGACTCGGTATCGGTCCTATTGTCCAGCTCCACCTGCAAAGGGGCACTTGGCAATCTGGGCAACCCCATTGTCATCGTGAACGTCTGGCACAGTTGACCGGCGAGGCCGAGTACGACTGAAACAGATCAGTATCCTAAGCTGGCACTGGTTCCCCACGTTTCGCCCTAATGCACTGGGCCAAGGGAAAGGTCGGTTGGGGTGAAATTCCACGACCCGGTAAACCAATTCTGGAAGGCTCGGCGGCGCATCATTATCACGGCTCCCGCAGAAAACGTCGCCATGACTCCATGTCACGTGGACAACCGTCAATGCGTGCCTCACCTCGGGAGTATATACCTGGAGATTGTCCTCCTCCTCGACCAAGCAGCATACCGATGGAGTATCGCTCTCATTCTATCACAGCTCCTCGACTTGGTTTGGTGTAAAGCAGTTCCACATCGACCATGTCTTTTTTCATGCCCAAAGAGCCGTACTTTGGCTTCAAAGGAGGATGGCTCACTTTCTGGATCACCGTTGCCTGTGGCACGGACATGCTCTTGTTTGGCTATGATCAGGTAGGCACAGCTGACAACAACACGTCTGTCATGCATGCTAACTCGTCAAGGGCGTCTTTGGAGGCGTCGTCATTTCACCAGATTTCCTTCGCCGGCACGACTTGGAAGGACCCACAAAGACTGAGCTTCTCAGCACCGTCACAGCAATCTACACTGTCGGCTGTTTCCTGGGAGCTGTGCTTGCCACGTCCATCGGCGACCGGCTGGGCAGAAAAAAGGCCATCCTGCTTGGAACAACAATCATGGTGATCGGCGCTGTCCTCCAGGTCTCGTCATACAGCTACGGACACATGATGACCGGACGGATCGTCACTGGCATTGGCAACGGCATCAACACTTCCACGGCTCCCGTGTGGCAAACCGAGACGTCAGCCATCAAGTGGCGTGGACGGCTGGTGGTCATTGAAATGGTCCTCAACATTGCCGGCTTCTCCATTTCCAACTGGATCAACTACGGCATTGCCTTTGCCAACGGGCCTGTCACCTGGAGGTTCCCCCTTGCCTTCCAGTTTGTCTTTATTATCATTCTCTACATCACCACTCCATGGCTGCCAGAGTCACCTAGGTATGGCAAGATCTTACGCAACAATTATTCCTCGCAGCTAACCACATTTAGATGGCTGGTTGCAAAGGACCGCCACGACGAGGCAAAGCAGATCATTGCCGACTTGGAGGGCAAGCCGGTTGATGATCCACAAGTTGCCAGTATTCTCAACGAGATGAAGTTCTCTGTTGTCTATGAGCGGGACAATGCCGTCAGCTGGATGGACCTCCTGAGGGGACGCACTGGCAACAAGGCCGGCACAAAGACCCTTCGTCGTCTCATTCTCGGCATGGGCACGCAAGCAATGCAACAATTTTCGGGAATCAACATGCAAGTCCCCCCCCCCCCCCCCCCCCATTTAGTTTCCTCGTATCTCGTCATATGCTAACTTTGTTGCAAACAGTACAAGCTACTACCTCCCAACCGTCCTTACGCAGTCTGTCGGTCTTTCGGCCGATCTCGCACGGCTGCTGGCAGCTTGCAACAGTGTCCAGTATCTCTTGTTCTCCTTTATCGGCATCGTCCAAGTTGAGAGATGGGGCCGCCGCAAGCTCATGATGTTTGCCGCCGCTGGCCAGAGCTTCTGCTACATTCTCATCACCGCCCTTATTCGCTACAACGAGAAGCCCGGCTATGCGGCCGCAGATAAGGTGGCCTCGGCCTCGGTGGCATTCTTTTTCTTGTACTATGCCTTCTTTGGCATGGGCTTCCAAGGTGTTCCATGGCGTAAGTAGATCTTTTGTTTTTGCTCATATTCACATCGACTAACAAACAGTCTACCCTACTGAAATCAACTCGCTGCCTATGCGCACCAAGGGCGCCGCCTTGGCCACTGCCACCAACTGGATCGTCAATTTCATGATTGTCGAGATCACGCCCATTGGCATCCAGAACCTCCACTGGCGCTTCTACCTGGTGTGGATTTTCATGAATGCCGTCATGGTGCCCCTCATGTACCTGTTCTACCCCGAGACGTCCGGCCGGTCTCTCGAGGACATGGACGAGTACTACCGCTCGAACCCGCCGCTGCTCGTCTTTAGGGACAAGGAGGCCATTTCCAGCAAGCGGCCCGAAAAGTACATTCAGCGTGAGCGCGACGAGCAGGCCGCGATCATGGGCAAGGACTCTGACGCGGTCGTGACGCCGACCAAGGAGGAGGGAGAAATCACTCACCAAGAGGCGGCGTAGGAAAGCCAGGATTATATCTGGTGAATATTTCTGCTGTCAACCGGGATTCGCCATGTTTGATCCAGCTGCCAGGGCCAACCAAGCTACAGATTTGTCTAGAATAAATGGTAGACCAAAGGCTGTCCCATCTAAATCTCTCGATACACTAGATAGAATAAACTATTTAGACAATTAAATATGCGGAGACATGACTAAGTGAATTAAATTCAGTTGTCATAGTATGTTTAAGCCGCATCGTTCGAGAGTGTAAGCTGTCGTACTTTCCTTTTAATAGTCTCCGCTGTGCAGATCACGACTGGCTTTCTGCTGAGCCGGCGCAGCATCTGTCAACAGGCTCACCTTGTCCTCGATCAACTGCTTCACACTCAGAATGTCCTGCAGCCCAACCACTGTGGTTTTCCTGGACCAGCCGATCGACGTTGGAAGACGTTCGTTTTCTGACTGTCAGTTACGAGAATATCGTTTGCACCGCCCTCGTATGCGACGTACCAAAGAAATACTCCACAAGAGACTTGTTGACGGTTCCAGTCGCGATATCGCCAAAGGCAATAACCGGGGCTGCCACCTCGCCGAGGCTGAACTGTTCCGTGCTGGAACCAAAAGTGTATGTCGGGTTGAAGGCGCGGGAGCTGATCTGGCGGGCAAGTTTGCTGTTGGCCAGCATCGTGGCATTGATGATGGGGTCTGTCCAGTAGGACTTTGTTTCGTCAAAGACTGTCTGGCTGAACTCGTGGTTGCTGCCAAAGAATGCATCCAGGCGGCTTACATGGTCAGAATTGTGGTCGTCCTTGGAAGTTTATTGCATCCGCACACTTACCTCAAGCTGGCGTCGTGCTCCAGAACATTGTGGCGGTTCAGATCGTCCCTGGCTATCATTAGTAAGACGGCCCAATGGGTGGCAGGCAACCACTGACACGATCACAACATACAGGGTAAATGAAGTAGAGTTCGGCTTGGGGCTAATGAAAATGGCCTGGTCAAACATGAGCGTGGCAAGCGACTCGTTGAAGTTGAGGGCGGATCCCATGGCGTTGATGACCGCGTCCCGCGTAATGTTTCGTCCATCATGCTGGAGGTAGCCGTGGTTGGCAAGGGTGTTCATCATGGGGCAAGGGCCGCGGACTATGATACGGTTAGTGGGTTTGATGTGTGACAGCGGGTTAAGCACGACTTGCAGTCTCCTGGTCCTGGTGGGTGCCAATCAGGCACGGCCTGGCGCCGTGTATGGCCATCAGTGAATCGCTGGTATGCAAAGGCCGTTGCCAGCAAAAGCGACAGGGCGCAGATCTTCATGGTTCGGATTGTCTTGTTTCGGCGTGTCTGGGTGTTGTTTGGCTGAAGAAACGGAGGCAGGTGTCCGTCAAACTTCTCAGGCAAGCCATCGCTTGAAAGAGTCGAGGCCATATATACGTCTAGACGAAGGGTCTATACGCCGTATCACACAGACAGTGATGCCGTCCGAAACACAGGCAAACGTGGTTATACCTCGTACCGAATCCGTTGTTCTCGTTCCTGCTCGGATTCTGCCAAAAACGACGATCTTGAACAAAAACTGGATGTAAACGGCCAATCAAGGTCGAGGCAATTATAATTCCAGGCAACAAGCATCAAGCTACCCACCACGGCTGGCTCGATATTACAGATGTCATGCAGCCAATACATATAGCTTGTTGCCATTGCTGGCGTTTTCGTTGGTCTAGCCGTCACGCCACGAATACGCGTATAGAAAACAAGCAATACGCGTATCCGTATTACGTTTCGGGTGGGCCAAAAAGGCTGTACCTGCAGCACAGCATCCCAATAAGAGGCGCTGGAAACAAGATGATCAGTACCATCGTTTCAGATCTGCACAAGCAAGTCCATTAAAACGAGCCGTAGCTCGTAGCTCCCGTGACGGCAGCTAGTGCCGTTCGCCAGTTTCACGGCAGTGGAGTTGGGGAACAGTCTGGGAGGGGGGTTCTATACCCGTATCTAGCTGCATTGGTATCCGCAGACATTCCGGGTTCTCTATTTGAAAGGCGAAGATGCTCGTTGGGTAGGTTCTTAACCTGTTACCTGGCCTCTCCTCGTGTCAGACTGTCATGCTTAGTACTACCCCATAGTCTTTATGGTGACGGTGGAGACACCCATTCGACGTGTCTGGTGTTATCTCTAATCGCATCTGTGATGCCCGGGGAGACAGGTAGAATGGGCGTGGCGGGGAATACCACAGCAGGCCTCTAGGAATCGTAGCCATGGCTTTGGACAAATGAACTGCCACGACCGACATATAGATGTGATGACGTCACCGAGAGGTCTGTCTCCTCCGCGGAGTGCCAGCTGGCGACAGGTGTGGATCCTATGCAAGCAAGCGCTGAAAAACAATGTATTGTAGTTGTCTATTCGCATTCTCTTTTTAAAAACATATAGTAGAAGTTGCCGGGCGTCTGCTCGAGCACCTCGAAAGCGTGCAGCTCCTCTGGTGAAAACTCAGGCCGCACTTGTTTCGCCTTGACTTGCTACAGCTTCGCTTCGAGATCTTGGCGCTTTTTCTCCCAAAACCCAATGTCCCTGAAGTTGGGCAGTGGTATCTTGCCAGCCCAGACCAGGCCATCGTCGAAGGTGGCCAGTCCGCGGATGGGAAACTCTTCGCTGCGTTTTCGGGTTTGTGGTCGCGTGTCGAGATCTAGGGCATAGAGACTTCGTTATGGAGGATCCACTGGTCAGGTCGGAGGTGGCGAGTTTTGCTACGTACTGTCGACATTTTGGACTAGAGAAGGACGAGGTTTGGAGACGGGCGAAGAAGAGGAGATCAGAGCCATTGTTCAAGGCATGGCGCTGGACATCAACGACTGGGGTTTCCGATTGGACGACATCCACATGAAGGAAGGCACCCTTGCGCCACAACAAACAGGCGATTGACACCCATTTTACTCCCCTCCTTGCGGCAGATTTCTCGTCGGGTGGGGTGAGTTGTGCCGTTGCTGCCTTGTCCCGTTCGCTGATGTCTGTTTTCTTCACTTTCCGCCCGTCGGCTTCTTCGAATTTTCCAGCGACGAGACAAAAACAACTGTGCTAAATATGCTGGCTCTTTTCCAGCGCTTGTTCGGCTGTCTGGCCAGCAGCCTCTCATTTGTGCGGGGCCTCTCATTTCGGGACCCCCTTAAACTGCTACGTTCATATTGGCTCGACGGCAATGAACGGACTTCGACAAAGCCTCTGAGCGAGCATCTGAAACTGCTCAAAGCGTATTCTGACGCTTATCTAGCTCACGATCCTCTTCCGGATAATTTTCCTCCGACTCTCACGCCCGACGACGGACCTCTGCTTGTCTCGCTCGTGTCCAGCTACAACGGCCACTATTACACCGACAAGGTTGTCATCAAGCGCGAGCCACACAGAGATGAACTGGGACTTGACATTTACGGAAACCCCTGCGTCTTCCCATACATCTCGGACCGCATACGCATCGAAGCCGCCAACTTGCAGTTTATTGCTGCCCACACTACCATCCCCGTACCTAAGGTCTTGGGGGTTTGGCAGGAGAATGGGTTGTGGCATATCAAAACATCTTTGATCAACAGTGGCATAGAGCTGCGGAGCATTAGCGAGGATAAGCTAGTAGCTGCTGTCGCCGAAGTTGAAAAACAGCTCGAGACGGAGATCCTTCCGCAGTTAAAGCGCTTGCATCGAAACTTTATGGGCTGCGCCGACCCCAGCTTGCCAGTTGTCCCGCCGCATCGTCTATGGGAGGCCAAAGACAAGAGGATATGGTCGCCTATGCCCAAAGATAACGAAAATGCTTATGTGTTTTGTCATACCGACCTCGGACGGCAAAATATACTGGTCGATACAGACACATTCCGTATTGTTGGCATTGTGGACTGGGAGACTGCCGGATTCTTCCCTGAAAGTTGGGAGCTTCCGTTGTGGAAGACGGGAACCCACCAAGAGAGGCACCAAATGACATTAAAGGCGATTCCACTAGAGCTAGCTATGACGGAGGCGGTTGAGCCTGAGGGCGTATGAAGTGATGTACTTGCGATTTTTTTGGCCGCTTTTTTATTTGTTAGCTCTTGTGCGGTTTATGGTACGGGCGCTGTCTTTGTCCAGTCTTCTTTATGTTTGTTTGTTTGGTTGTTTGTTTTGTTCTGCTGTCAATGGTCTCTTGCTATTCCATAGCTATTTGGCGCACGCGGATCTTTTCAGCAATGCATGAGCGTCCTAGGAGGGTTTGAACACCTGTGAGAAATCCTTGTGTGAGATTCCATACTTTTTGCAACGGATTAAAATAGGTACAGTAAATGCGAGTCATTCAGAAGAAACAATACTGCAAAATCTATTTATAACTTCAAACCTGCCAAGAGAAAGGAAGAATAATTCAAAATGAAAAACAAGGGAGAGAATGGGCCAAGCCATCCAAAATGCCCCTCGGCCATTCGCTTACTACAATAAGAACAAACACAACACTCTCGGGCCCCAATCTGGAACTGCAGCAACAAACGTCCCCTTCCCAACCATTATAAAGATGGCCTAGACCTGGTTTGTGTATTGGTTGCCTGTCCTGGCTGCCCAACCTGTCGATCTTAAGCATATCCATTTCTACCACGGTTGCCCAACTGCAGGCTCGATCATCCCAGTCCTTTGTGTGTACACTGTAGATCAACAGTGACTTTCCACTCTTCCCACTTCCACTTCATGTATTTTCACTACACGCTTCCAGAGGCGTCTCCGTCACTGCAAGACTCTCCACGCTATCCCGCATATTAATGAATTCCACGTGGATATAGCGCAAGGCGCACTGGCAACTCGTGTCAAACAGCTGCAGCTTGAGCATCGAATTGTCTTGCCATATGTCCTAGGCATAGCACTTGATGGGCTGCACCGGGTATTTGTGTGCTCCAGTCTCGTCATAGGCCGGATAGCACCGTCGCCGTCGGCGGCCGCGTTTGGTCTTGCCGTCGTACAGCATGGTGCGGGCAGCGAGAGGGCGCGAGACTGTCTTCGATAGAGGGGCGTCTTCTTCGGCATAGGAAAGAGAAAAGTAGGAGCCGCGCACATGGTCGCGCGAATGCTCAAATCGGAAGACGGGTGCATGTGGATGCAGGTACTCGTCCTGGCCGTCGGCGTCCACGCTGCGTCGACCCAGATGATTGCCCTCTCCCAGGTTGCCCCGGAACGTGACGTCGCCGTAGGTGTCATTGGGCCACAGGTGCATCCGTCGTTCAGCTTTTGCTAGCGTGTTCAATCCAACAGAGCCGGGTCCAGGAACCCAACCAGCTCAACGTCGGCTCCGTTGGCCGGCGTCCCAGCCCTGTAGTATAGGGTAGAACGGGGAAAAGTAGGGCGGAATAGGGTAGGGTAGAGCAGTAAAGACTCTAGTATAGAGGCCTATAACAATAATATACTTATTATCTTAACTTATTTAAATTTAAGATTTCTTATTTAACATCTAGTTCTCTTTTATCGCCTTCGTCGCTATCACCTCAACCTCTCTTGCTAAGAACTGAGTTAGCTTGAAGCACTTAGCTTAGAGCATTTAAAATCTATATAAAGACTAATTATAATAATACACTTGTTGCCTCGGCTTACTTAGATACCCGGGATTTCTTGCTTAGCATCCAGTTCTCTTTGTCGCCCTCGTCGCTGTCACCTCGACCTCTCTTGCCAAGAACCGAGTCAGCCTGGAGCACCCAGCTATCTCCCAGATCGATGCGGATAGCTCTCTGTCTCTCTTCGTTCCATACCACATTCGCCTCGCGAAAGTCGTCATCCAAGAGCCCTGCGCGTTCGAGCTCCTCTTGTGTTCGCTCTGCTTCTGCATCCAGTTCCCGCACCATCTTCCCAGCCCATGACAGAAGGAGCATATCAGTGATCTCGACAAGCGTCGAAAGCGAATATTCCCGTTGCAGGTGAACCCGCCCGAGGCAGACGGGGATGATGTTCCCTTGGTGCGCCTCTAGTGTTCCGTACACTGCGGCCTCGCGATCCAGCTTCGCCCGATACATCGCTGGCGAACCCTTGGCCACAAACGTATAGCCGTAGCCGGCCACCGTCAACTTAAACAGAACGCCAGTGGCCCCGTACACCTGCTCCCAGCATTCGCAGTTGTCATCCAGGTTACGCCCAAGCTGTGCGCAGATGTTCGCACACACCCCAGCGGCTGTGAGGGGGTGCTTCTTGCTTGTAGCACTTGGGCTCCAGATGGCGGCCTTGGCATGCAAGGCTGCGTTTGGACAGTTGGCGTCTATGGCCAGTCCTCGGCAGAGACCGGATAGACAGGCTTGCGTACAGAAAGGCAGCGTAGGCCGTTGGGGGATAGACGGCTGTTTGATCCAATTTGTTGCCTGGTTCTCGCTCCCGCCGCTCCGGCTCGCGGGCTGTGGGTTTATTGTGCTGTCCCGCTTGCGCTTGCTGGGCGATCGTCCGCGCGCGCCCTCGCTATCTGCGGAGTCGAGTCGGCTACCTGGATTGTCGTTATTGTTATCGTTGTCGCCGTCGCCGTCGCCGCCGTCATCGTCGTCGCCATCGTCTCTTCGACTATGTACCGTGGTATGGCAACCAAACGCCACCTTCAACAGTCTCTTTGGTTCTGCCACAGTATCAGCCGGCCATTTCGGCAGCTTGCCTCTGGCATGGTCAATCCACTCGGCACTGCGTCTGGTTTGGCGGACGGCAAACATGCAAAACGTACAGAGGTACGCCACTGCTGTGTGCTGTAGCTGTCTGGACTGCCCCTCATTCTGCGTGGTGAATATGACGGGGAAGTAGTACAAGACCGTCGGCTCGGCTGTTAACACGTGTAGGAAGAGAAGCGCACTTCCTGAAGCAACGTATCCGCACGAAAGTCCTGACCTGATCATGTAGTCGAAGGCCTGACACAACACCATAGCCACAAGTACCTCGCCCTTGCGTGAACCTGGCGAGCTGGATCGCGAACGGTTCGGCGACGACTTTTTAGGCTCCGGCGGCAAAGGCGACGACCGGCGGGGTGTTTCTTCAGACGGTCCGGCTCGCGGTCGCGACGCGGCCCGCTGCTCTTTCCGGCCATGCACCTGGGCAAAGAAATCATCCCCCGGGTGTTTCCCCAGGACGGCCTGCACTGTGGCAGCCTTCAGCTTATGCGCAGCCTTGTGCTCCCCGACAAAGCAGTTGACCTCGTCGCCCGACTCCTTGACCAGGACACCCCACCGGTCTGGTTGGATTTCTTTCTCTGGTGATCGTCTCTTCGACGGCGGTGGCCCGGCTTGTTCTGTGCTGGCTCCAGATCGGTCTTCGGACCCGGACGGTACCGGAGTGAATCCGGTTGAGCTATTGCGGAAAGTGATACGTCGTACGTCTGACTCGTCGCCTCGAAAAAAACTCTCCAGGATATCCTTTGCCGGAAACTCGATAGCTGTGCGAAAAAACGAGCGCAGGTCGTATTCGTTCTTTAAGCCGTCTGGGCTGATATGGCGTGTCAGATAGTCCATCTGATGGGGTGATGCGAAGAGCCTTCGGGTTCCAAAGGCCGCTTCCAGCTGTTGAAACATGGACCGATGCACGTCGGAGAAGGCTGTCCACTGTTTCAGAGAGACGGGATAGAGCTTCCCGCCGACCTTTGTTGTTCCCAATGTAGCCCTCAGTGCTGGCTCCGGCTCGATTTTGAACCGCCCAAACAGTTCTTCCTCGGATGATTTCAGCAGTCCATGGAAGGTAGAGAGCTCTAGCCGTTCTTCCGCCTTCTGTCGCCGCTGCACTTCATCCGCCTTCTCTTGTTCCGCCGTCTGTCGCCGCTGCACTTCATCCGCCTTCTCTTGTTCCGCCGTCTGTCGCCGCTGCACTTCCTCCGCCTTCTCTTGTTCCGCCGTCTGTCGCCGCTGCACTTCCTCCGCCTTCTCTCGCTCCGCCTTTTTGACTCGTTCCAGGAGTTCTCGGTTTTCGGCTTCTATATAAAAACAGTTAGAAACTAGCATTATTTGTAATTAAAGAAAAGACTTACCTAGGTCTTTGACCGGTTCCATTGTTGATCGATGACGCGTTTGACGCGTTTGTGGCTGCTGCTCTTGTTTGTGGCGTTTCATTTTACTGCCGGAAGCCACTGCCTATCGGTCACCGGAACCGGAAGAGATTTAACCCCTATTCCCGGGGTGACTAATCAAATGGAGGTCATCGGAGGCAAGTCACTAGACGGTCGGAAAGTCCCGGAATACACCCAATTTTCACCAGACTGGTACCGCGTAGCCTTACGTAGAAGAGACGCAAGGCTTAATGATTTTCTCTAATTGTCAGCTCGACACTACGCACGTCTTCCTCCGCTACGCGCACGCGAACCTGTGTACCCCCTCCACCCTGCCGAGTGCACTGGTATTCCCGCTCGCCTGCCGCACATAAGAGGTGCATCTACAAGGAGTTGGTCCAGGCAGTACAGGACAGCCAGTCGCTAAATCCGCCTGCGGCCGGGTTCATTCCCAGCACCATGCGGTTCCCTTGTACCTCCCTTGCCCTCCTTGAACGAGAAGAAAATGGATAAGTGGGGGTGCGGTGGTCAGAGGTCATAGAAGAAGACCATCTCCGCACTAACGTTTATTACCCTGGTACACCTCGTAGTTGCCTGGGGTGAGCCTCGAGAGCCAAACCTAGTAGTAGATAACACTGCCCATCCCACGTAAGGCTTGTCAGATACAGATTGGTCAGTCATCCTCCCCGTGTGCTTGACCCCATTAAACTAATAGACGAGGAGAACTGCTTCCCCTCACTTACGGATGCATTCATCCACCGACATAACCAGGGGAAAATTCGCCAAGATGCCTCGTCCTAGCCAAGAAAACGCCAATAGCTTAGGATGCTTAACTTTTTTCAGTCAGCTTTAAACGTCGGACCCGGATGTCTGCCGGCCCACTTCCATACAAAAGTCCCCCCTGACATGTGCTATCAGTCTGGCCTCGATATCTGACCCCCACCTAAAATGCCACGAAAGGCTATCCATGAGGCTGGTAAGACAATGAATATGTCTTTCGCGGAGTAGGTACATGTAGTGTAGTTGCTGCGGGGCATTGGTGACTGGCGAGAGGGGAAATTGGCTCTGGCCATACGCAGTCGTTTGGAGTTACCGTCACAAGACGTCCTGTCTGTTACCTGACACCTCATCTCTTGCTTTGTTATCGCCGGCTATGAATGTCATGAACTCTGATTTCTTTTCGACTTGTCATGGCTTGAATTAATGCCTTCATGCCCGTCGCTTAAGTTGTCCGCCTAAAGCTGCATCGCCTGGCCTTTAACCGACTCGACGAAAGCTCTCCACAGCTCAAGATAACAGAGTTGAGCTAGGTTCGTCCACGATTTAGCTCGCATTTACCTGATCCGAGACGAGCTTAGTTGCAGGGGATATGGAATGGATCACCATATCAGACTAATCGTGACTGCATATCGAGAAACCAAGCTTTACAAGGTTTCTGACCCCCAAAGTTGCTGTGCCGATCTAGCACAGATACGGGGTAGTATGCTACAGGCTCGCGTGGGCAACTACAGTGTATCCAGACTCGAGAGCAGACATAAAAATTGATATCCCCAACTTGTTTGGATCGGCCATGCGGATCAAGTTACAGGACTATCTCAACAGAAAGCTCGAACCCCCTCCTTTTACCACAGGTCCACAATTGTTATTTACCATATCACCCACCCAACGCAATGGATCCGAGTGAAGAGCCAACGCAAAAGACTGGCACGCGCCAGATCGAGGAGTTTACCGTTGACGCGGTTGATGTCCTACAGAACCAGACGGGCCTCGCCGCCCTCCATGTCGTGAAACGCGTGGAACCCGTCAAGAACTTGAGCAAGCGCATGCTCCAGATGTACTCCATCTGCGCTCTCATGTTCCTCGGTTCGACGACTGGTGGTTTCGATGCTTCGCTCATGGGCAACCTGCTCGCCATGCCCGCATTCCAGGCCGAGATGGGCGCCAAGATTGTCGGCGTCAAGACTGCTCTGATTTCCAGCATGTTTTCTATCGGCTCCGTGTCCGCCCTCCCTTTTATCGGGCCCTTTACCGACACCTGGGGTCGCCGCGTCGGCATCGGCCTGGGCTGTGTTTTCCTCATCATGGGCACCATCATCCAGGGCACCTCCCACAGCCTCTCACAATATCTCGGCGGACGTTTCTTCCTCGGCTTTGGCAGCTGCATCGTCAATGCTTCCGGCCCCTCCCTCGTCGTCGAATTCGCCCACCCAGCCCATCGTGGTGTAATCACGGGTCTCTACAACTGCTGCTACTATATTGGTGCTGTCCTTGCAGCCGGCGTTCTTCGTGGCTGCGTCCACTTGACAGGCAACAGATCGTGGATTATCCCGACATGGATCCAGCTTGTTTTCCCAGGAATCCTTGTTATCGGCTGCGTCTTCGTTCCCGAGTCTCCTCGTTGGCTGTTTGCCCATGGACGCAAGGCCGACTGCCACAAGATCTTGACGAAATACCATGGCGAAGACAACCCAGACTCGCTGTACGTGAGGTTCCAGATGAGCGAGTTTGAGCGGCAGCTGGAGCTGGACGGTGCCGACAAGCGCTGGTGGGACTACCGCGTTCTCTTCAAGTCGCGTGCCCACCTGTACCGTGCCATTCTGTGTGCCGTCGCTATCCCGGCCTTTAGCCAGTGGACCGGCCAGAGCGCCGTATCCTACTTTCTGCCCGCCATGCTGTCGTCGACCGGCGTCACTGATTCCGTGACCGTACTCAACATCAACCTCGGCATCACGATTGCGTCTGGCGTTGCTGCGATCACAGGTGCCAGTCAGATGGACCGTTTTGGCCGTCGCAAGATGCTAATCACCTGCTGTATCTTCTTGGCTGTGCTTTGGGCCTGCATGCTCGGTGGAACTGGCGCCTTCTACGAGCACAACAACATCACGGCGGCGAGAGCGTGTATTGCGTTTGTCTTCCTTGTCGGCATTGCCTTTTCTTTTGCATACACTCCTCTCCAGGAGCTTTACCCCGTCGAGGTCCTGTCGTATGAGCAGCGTGCCAAGGGCATGGCCCTCAAGAGCATGGCCAGCAATGCCGCAAGTCTGGTCAACCAGTTTGCTTTCCCCATCGCCCTCGAGAAGATCACCTGGAAGACGTATGGGATCTACCTGGCCACATGCTCTCTGTCGGCCGTCTACTACTACTTCATCATGGTCGAGACCAAGAACCACACTCTGGAAGAGCTCAACGACATTTTCAAGATGCCCAACCCACGCAAGGCGTCTGTCCAGGTCAAGGCCCAGGTGGAAGAGGCGACTGCCCAGGTTGCAAAGACAACGGGAATGCAAGTTTGATAGATCTTAGTTGGACATGGAAATTATTTGTCTCTGTCTCATCAATCAATCACAAGATAATACAATTGATTCGTTGTTTGTCATTTATCGCCGAATTTTGCCAGTGTTGTTTGCACTTTCCTAAAATGGAAGTGTACGACTTTATCTCGCGAGGGGCAATTGAGATCCCCCACTCGACAGTGATCCAGCCAAAACCCGAACTTTTCAAGTTCAGCACCTCGCTGCCAAGATGCTCGTCCCAGAAAAGGAGCAGCCTCGGGCGGACGACGTTCGGTTACACACAGAGTTTACGGTGCACACTTCCCAGCTGTTCGACCCCAAGAAGAAGAAGTTCTGCCAGAACGTCTCCGTCACGGTCGACAAGGACAGCGGCCTCATTGCCCGGGTCTTTGAACGCGACGACGACAGTCGTCTGGAGGACCTGAAGCATGGCGACATTGATCTCCGCGGGAAGTACGTGCTTCCTGGGCTGGTGGATGCCCACACGCACGTCTTTCTGCACTCTTACAAGTGAGTGGTTTCCAAGAGCCGGGCAGCCTAGGCAGTCAGCTAACAAAACAGGGAGGCCGATGCACTCACCCAAAAGCGAGACGAGAGCATGACAGAGCGCGTCATTCGAGGAGTCAACCATTGCAAAGCAGCCTTGTTGGCTGGATACACCACATACAGGTCAGTTCGGCAGTTGGCATTCGGGATGGCATTGGGGATCTTTTAGCCAGATTACTGATCTTGAATGGAAAGAGACCTCGGCACGGAAGGAATGCAAGAGTCCGACATCAACCTGAGAGACGCCATCGCGAGGGGCCTCACGCCGGGACCACGGCTGTTTGTCGCGACACGAGAGATTGCCAGCACGGGCGCCTTTGAGCTACGAACAGAGAATGCCAGAGGCGGGCTCGTTGTTCCGCCCGGACCGGATGCCGCCGACGGGCCAAATGGGTGTCGCGCAGCTGTAAGGCGACGAATCGCTGCGGGCGCCGACGTGGTCAAGCTGTATGCCGACTACAGACGAAGAGCGATGCGCTACCCAGCGCGACAGCTGCACCCACAGCGCGAACTCAACCCGGAGGTTCCAGTGTTTAGCCAAGAGGAGGTCAATGCGATCGTGGCAGAATCCAAGCTCGCCATGTGTCCCGTGGCTGCCCACTGCGGTACGGCCGAAGGAGCACGCATGGCCATCGCTGCTGGGGTCACATCGATTGAGCATGGGACGGCTCTGACAGACGAGAACCTGTCAGACATGTCCAAAAAGGGAATCATTTTTGTTCCCACGCTTGCCGTGTACGAAAACGTGTACCCGGAGAGAATGCCCAAACTCCAGGAGCGTGTCCTCAAGGCACACAAGGCCGGAGTGCGCCTTGCCTGTGGAGGCGACACGGGAACGTTTAACCACGGCGACAATGCCCGCGAGTTGGAGCTAATGATTGAGTCTGGAGTCCCCGCAGCCGACGTCATTGAGGCTTGTACCGTTGGGGGTTGGGAAGCCTGTGGTGGGGATTTATGTGGGCGCCGGTTCGGATGGTTCGAGGCAGGGTTGCAGGCGGACATGATCGCGCTCGACTCCGACCCCGAGCAAGTTGTGGACGCATTTAGGCATGTCAGCTTCGTAATGAAGGATGCTGCCGTCAGCAAGAAGGACGGCGTTTCCTTGGTTGGGTAATAAGAAACATCGAGGACGTCTTGCTTGGTCCTCGAAAATGTCAGCCCTTGAAGAAGATGGCCCGACGGGCTTCGGGAAATTCCTAAAGTGCGGCTGTGTGGGCTGCTATTAAACTTGCAACCAAGTTAGGTGCATTTACACACTGAATTTGGCCAAAGCTTGCAAAGTTGCTACAGAATGATTCATACACTACGCAATTATTGCAACCCAGTTGCTGTAAGAAGCGGCCCTTACTTCCGTTGCGGGCAATGGTCTGACTGCCGATCTGCACCTAGACAGCAACCCAGTGGAAATACGACTGCGGAACACACGCCAAATAAAAAAAGGGGAAAAACTGGGAAACTGGAGATACCTCCATCCACCCCATCAACCACGGAACAAATGGAACAAGTCTGACGGTCCGTGTGACGGTCCGAGGGTTTGGCCGGTGTCATCCTCGCGGGCTATCCATTTTAAACTCTGTATAATATACCGGCTCCCCGCCATTTGAGTGTTGGGCCACACGTCTTCAATAGCTACCCCAGGCAAATTCCCATACACAACCATGTCGGCAACCACAACTGTGACTGCTCCAGTCATGGACACAAATCCACCACACGTCTCCGTGGAGAGTTACCCCAAGCTGTCCAAGGAGCAGGCCGGCCACATCCGGCACTTCCACAACCTGGTCTCTCAGCTGGACGGCGAATGGCGGCATATGGGTGGTCTCGAGACTAGACAGGAGTTTGTCGATGCCTACCGGTACCAGCTGGCCACGATGGCCTACGCAGCTACCGTCACACACTATCACCGGCTGCCCGCCCTGCGCAGTGTTTTCAAGAAGCTGCACCGTCAAATCATCCACAAGATGCTGTGTCGTGAAGTCTGGGGCTACTGGTTCATGACGAGCCATAGCGGCAAGCGGATCGACCCCAGCCTGACGGAACTTCGAAATCCCTGGGCCGACCCGATCGTCAGAGAAAACATCATGTACTCGGGCCATCTGCTGATGATGGTCAGCCAGTACGCCATGTTGTATGACGACGACGAGTTTGAAAAGGAAGGGTCGATCAAGTTCCACTGGGATCCGCTGTTCTGGGGCATGGGCGCCGAGACCTTCTCCTACAGCACCAGGACTCTCCAGGAAGCCATCATGAGGGAGATGGACAGGACCAACTACATGGGGGTGTGCTGTGAGCCCAACGTGGTGTTTATTGTCTGCAACCAGTTCCCGGTAAGGTCCCAGACATATACCAAGTAACCAACCAGTGGTCGCACTAACTGCCTGCCAGATCATTGGCATCCGAAACAACGACGTCCGTCACGGCACAGACGAGAGTGGGCCTCTGCTTGAAAAGTACAAGGCCGCATGGGATAAGAAGGGCGGCTTCTCGGCACCAAACGGCATGTTTTATGCCAACTGGCTGCACAAGCAGGACCACCTGGTTCCAGAGACAGCACCAGCCTTCACGGCGTGGGGTGCCGCTTTCATGCATGCCTGGAACTCGGAATACATTGAGTCCTGCTACGACAACATGTCCCTGGGCCACATTGTCAGCACCGCGAACAGCGGCATACGCCTCAACCCAGAGAGCGTCGGCATTGCGTTCCGCGACCTCGTAAAACAAGGTGCCTCACCAACCGACGACTCGACTCTCACAAGAGCCAAAGAAGCTGCCTCGAAAGTCGAACAGAAACCCAAGATAGAGCTGATCCACTATCTGACCAAGCCCCAGTTCGGCTACGTGGCACAGTGGCTGTCCGAGATGCCCGACAAGCAGGACGAGCTGAAGGGGCTGCTGAAATACGCCGACGAGCACCAGAATCCCACCTGGGAGGACGGCGGGCTGTACTATCCGCGCCACGACGAGCCCGTCGACGGCGACTTCAACTGGAGCCATATGGACCCCTTTACTGGCAACACTGCCATTGGGTATGCCCATCTCAACGTGCCCAATGGACAAAAGATCATGTACGAGTCGCCGTGGACGCCGGGCCAAGTACAGGCCCGGCCGTGGGTCGACGGCGTCTCGCTTGGCGACGGCATTGATTTTCTGCGTGGTGCGTGGGACCAAGGAAAGTCGGCGTTTGTGTTGACGATGCGGACCTGGGACGGCAGCAGGAAGGAGGCACCGCTAGTCTTTAGGAATCTTGCCGGCGGAGTGTGGACCGTCTACAGCGACGGCAAGCCAGTCGTGCAAAAGTCTGTTAGTCAGGGAGAAAGCATCGAGTATCCAGTCACTGTCGGCGGAGACGAGCTGGACATTACCGCGGTCAGGTCGTGAAGTGGTGTGTCATGAATGTACAATCTGTCCAGCTAGCGTGTGATAATGAAAAGTCTCCCCCTGTCCATATGTCTATTTCGCCTTTGGAAGAGGGTATCCGCCGAGCTCTGCAAACAGCTTTCCTGCCTTGCCCATTAGATCGCAAACATCCTGGCCCATCCACCCCGGCATGAACTCTGCCCGCGGGACCTCGAGTTCTCGCAGCAGGCTTCCACAGGCCTGTGCTGTTAGTGTGTGGGCATTTAATATCGATAACAGATCCACTTACCAAAGTGCAAGTCCCAGACTTTTCTGTCAGGGACGTCTGCATGACAACCGTTCCGACATTCTCGGGCGTGTTGGCCTCCAGGCCGGCCTCTTTCCAGGCGGCTGCATAGGATGCAGTAATGTGCGTTGGCGTAAAGAATGGCGCAATGGCGTTTACGCGGACGCCTTGTTTCGTGGCTGCAGTCTGGCTCGACCGGAGCAGGCCGACGACGCCGTGCTTGGATGTAATGTACGCCACCACGCCGGTGCCGCCAAAGTAGCCAGACGTGGACGCCAGCAGGACGACAGAGCCGCCGCCAGTCCTGCCCATGTGGTGGATAGCAAGGCGGAGGGCTGGAACAAGTATTGCAATCAGCATGGTGCGACGCAAGCGATTTTGATGTGCTCACTATTTAAAGTCCCCTTGAGATTCACGTCAATGACTTTGAACGCTTCTCGACTTTCCAGCAGGTCGCCGTTTTCGTCCACGTCCAGGTCCAGTACTGGCTTCGTCTCCATGATTCCCGCATTGGCGACGACAATGTCAATCTTGGTGAACCGCTGCTCGGCCGCCTTGAAGAGATTCAGCATTTGCTTCCAGTCGAGAATGTCGACCGGCACGAAGATGGCTCGGTCGGGGTGTGCGAGTGTCTTGATGAGAGCTTCGGCTGCGGCCTGCGCAAACGGCAGGTCGGCAATCACGACATTGGCGCCGTGCTTGTTGTAGAGTGCCGCTGTGGCAGCTCCGATGCCGTTGGCGGCGCCCGTAATCAGGACAGTTTTGCCGGCCGCCTTGGCTAGAACTTGTGGTTGGATGGTGATTTTGACAGGCATTTTGAGTGGTTGATTTTAGAAAACAATTTAAATTGCAGTTTCCAAGTTGAACTGATCAAGCTGAAATAATCAACTAATCACCGAATAAATAGCCAGATCACGGAACAATGATGTGAACATCAACAAACCTTTATGGATCGCTATGACCTGTTTTGTACAAGTTCACTCTAGTAGATCCGGGGTTGTGCGGGGGGCGAGGGCCGCTTTGCTCCAAAATATCACGCTATTTCTCGCAAGGAGCGGTCGGAGACAGACTGGCTTCCCCGTGTGATCATCAGATTTGGAGGGGGGGAGTGAAAAGAATCCCACGTTCCGGGTGAGCCCTACCAGGCCGGCTATCCACTGCAGCAGACCCTAGCAAGAATTGCGCAATCTCCCACTCTGGTGCATGATAGGTTGGATCTCGGTTTAATGCTGCATTCTGACATCAATTGAAATGACGTAAACGTAAACGCCTTTTATAAGACTGGCTTCAATTCACCCTCTCCATTGAAACTACTCCTCGACGCTACGATCCTGCAATACATCAACATAAGCCTACGGCTTCGTTCCGCGGCACAGTAAGAATGGAAAGTCCATGGTCGCCAGCTGCTTGCCCGTGGGTTTTCCGTTTTCAAACTCGCCAGGGAAGCTCTCGACGTCCTTTGTCATCGTCCACTCTGCCTTGACCAGGACGTCGACGAAACCGGCGTCCCGCATCAGCCCGGAAAACCACTCGGCATTGATCCCGTGCCGCTCGACGCCAAACATTTTGCCCTCGGCATGGAACCGTCGCGCCTCGGGCCCAAAGTCTTCATAGTCGGTCAGTGCCACCTGTCCGCCGGATTTGAGGCTGCCGAAAAGTGTGCGCAGCAGACCCTGCAGGTCGTCGATATGGTGCAGGACCAAATGGCTGATGGCAAGGTCAAACTTGCGGGTGCCTGTTCCGGAGCTAGCCTTTGGAAGGGAAGGGTCTTCCGGGTCGCTGAGCATCACGCACACCGGAGTAATAGCAGACTGGACAGCCGGTGGCTGTTTTGCCAGCTTCGAGGAAAGCGCATCGATCATGCCCTGGGCGGCGTCAACAGCGACGATGCTGCGCACATGCGGCGCGAGCATAAATGTCAGAAGGCCGGTGCCGCAGCCAATCTCGAGAACGTCGATGCCATCTGTCGACGTTGTGCTGGCGGTCTTTGTCTTTTCCAAGTCCGGTCGGTATTTGAGAATCGCCTGGAGAGCGCTCTCTGACGCGCGGTGCACGTCCGGGTTGGTGTCCCAGGCCGCGGCTTCGTCGTTAAAACGCTCGTTGCCAGAAGACATGCTGAATGATGGCAGACTGGCGATGCTGTCGCAGTGAGTTTCGGGGTAAGTGACGAGAGTGCCTTTATGTGTTTGCGGGGTGGTCTTTTAACTAAAGTTTCCGAGGGCCATTAGTCGCCGAAAGCTGAAAAGTTGTTCCATCGACCAGCCGGTTTTTTCTGTTCCGCGACGGCATTTAAAAGCAAAGCAAAGGCGAACCACCCCTCTAGCGCCGAGCAAGTTTAAAGGCCCTCGGGCGGCTGTCGGCTGGACGTGGGATCGGTCCCCAACGATAAGGAACAGGGCGGAAGTCGGCTTCTGGGTCTTGTGTTTGCAGATTGGATTCGTTAGCCGAAATGTGTGGTAATATTGAAGCTTGCTCAATGATATGCGAAAAGATAAATGATACAAGAAGTGAAATGGTAAAATAAAAGAAGCAACAACAAAGTTTAAAAAAAAATGTGACGAAGAAGTATAAAGGTAGAGAAGACAAATTTTCCCAAAAGTGACAAACTGAAAGTCTGACGTCAGCCAGGCGCTTAGCAGGAAGCACCGCTGGGCACGTTCTCGCAGGACGAGTACTTCTTGCCGCCCGACACGGCAACGTTGCTCCAGGTCCAGTTCGAGCACGAGCCAGAGCCACACACAATGGCCACGTTCGTGCCGTCGCCGTCGACCCCGCCGCTGCCCTTGATATCCTTGAAGGTGACATCTGTAATGGGAATACCCGTGGTCGGGTTGCCATGCAGATCGCCGCCGTCATAGTTCTGTTCGATCAGGATGCCATAGCCAGTGATGCCCTTGAGCGTGATGCCCTCGTAGGTGATGCCAGTGATGGAGCCAGTCTCGCCACTCTTGGCCTTGATGCGGCAGCCGTTGGCTGAGCTCTGGACCACGTTGTTGAGGAACTTGACATCCGAGACGACATTATTGCTGCGGCCGCCGACCGAGCCGATCGACAGGCCGTGGCCGCCCGAGCACAAGCTGTCCTGCAGCGTGATGCTGGTGCCCGAGTTGACCGCCACGCAGTCGTCCTGGTTGTAGACGGTCGCGCCCGTGATGACCACGTTGTTGCTGTTGCCAATGTCAAAGGCGTCCGTGTTGTGGCCCAGCTTGTCGCCGTCCTTGTTATCGAGGGTGAAGTTGGAGATGGTCAGGCCGTCGCAGCCGCTGATGCTCATCGCCTGGACAGGCGAGTGCTTGAGGTACAGGTTGGTAATGGTCGAGTCCGTCAGCTTGGCCGAGAAGAACTTGGGCTTAGTAACGCCGCCGTTGCCGCCCTTGCCATCCCAGTACTTCTCGCCCTGGCCGTTGAGGATGGCCCCGGTGCTGCCGCTGATGGAGATCTTCTTGCCCTTGATGGCGACGAGCGGGCCCTCCCACTCGGCGTACGCAAACGTGGTGGTGCCCTCAAACACGACAGACGTGCCGTCGTTGAGCTCCTCAAGCGACAGCGGCTTGCCCGACGGCACGGCGACGTCGGACAGCACAATGGTTGCGCAGCTGGCCTGGGACGAGCTAGCCAAGGCTGCGCCGTTGCTCCCGCTAAACGTGCAGGCGGCCCGCTTTTGGAGGTTGCGGAGGTCGTGCTGTTGGACTGTGGGCGATGACGTGATCGCGGGACGCGGCGATGATTCGTCCAGGTTGGGGAGAGGTGCTTCAGTTGGTGCAGGCAGTGCAGACGAAGAGAAAGAAGAAAAGACAGAAAGAGGTTTCGCCGTTGCCAAGATGGCGCTGGCACAGGCCAGAAAGACAGAAGAAGAAACCATTTTGGGAAGGAACGAACGACTGAGATCCACTCGAGTGATGATGTAATAAACAAACAAACAATAACGAACGACTTGCTTAAAATGCCACTTCCCTAGCGAAGTGAACGAGCTCGTTAATTGAGAAGCGAAAGACTGATGATCCGCCGGTGAACCAAACAAGAACCAAAAACCCCGATTACTTGGCGGAAGCTTGTTCATTTAAGCACAAAAAAAAAGCATTGTCTTGTCGCATTTTGCCAAAATCGAAAAGACGGGAAACGTTGGATGCAAAAGTCGAAAAAAGGAGACGAGACGAAACGAAAAACGCATAAACAGGTGAGAACAGTCCAGAACTGGGACGAATTTCCGGGCCCAACAAGGGCATTCTGACAAGGGGAATCTGACAAGGGGATTGACCTGAAAAGTCATGCACGTTTGGTTCCCTTTGTTTTTCCTTTTCTCCACCAAGGGAAAACGTCGAAACCTCCCCACAACTCCTTCATTTCCTAGACAGAAAATCGACCGGGTAGTCCCTCCAAAAACCCCTTTCTCTACCCACCATCACCCAATTCAATGTCTTCTTTTCAACACGCATCAATTGTCTGGCCATCACAAAATCCACTCCTTCCCACGCACAGAATGCCCCTCCTCCCCTTGCACATCGTATTGCTCTAGGCCTCTCTGCTTACACTTTCTCCTCCCGGACTCGTCGGAACATAATCTTACGGTTGGGGTCTGGTCCCATGCCTGCACCCGTAATCACAGACTCAAAGAACCCCTGTTCGCCGCTCTCGGGGAGCCGCATGTCGTAGTTGAGTAGCATCCGCGCCAAGATGAGCTTGATTTCGTTGGCCGCAAAGAAGCGCCCAGGGCACGCATGCCGGCCAAACCCGAAGCTCATGTTCTCCTTGGTGACGCTGACAAACTGGTACTGCTCGCGGTTCTTGTACGCAATCGGGTCGGGCGCGCCAGTCGTCCGCAGACGGACGAAGCGGTACGGGTCGAAAGTCTCGGGGTTGGGGTACAGGTCGGGGTCCATGAGGACGGCCTTGTTGGCCGCCTCGATGAGGCAGCCGGCAGGGATGTACGTTCCGTCTTTGAGCGTAATCGGCTTGAGTGTGTACCGTCTGAAGGAGTCGAGGAACGGCGGGTTCATTCGCTGCGACTCGCGCATCACGCTGTCCACGAGCTTCATCTCGAACAGCGCCTTTGTCGTCGTGACGCCGCCCGTCGTTTCCAAAACTCGACGGATCTCTTCGCGACAGGCCGTGACAACATCCGGTCGTGAAACAATGCCATAAATTCTATGGGGTCAGCGGATACTCCTTTTTTTTGTTGTCAAACCACTTCAGATGAAACACACATAAACGTCGTCGTCAGTGTCGTGGTGTGGATCGCCGCCATGGTCAGGAGCAGCTGCATGTTGGTAATGTCCGTCGGGTCCATGATCCCAGCGGCGTCTGTCTTTTCCAGCATCCACTGCAACACGTCGTCTGGCACCGGGTCGCCCCGTTTCTTGGCAGTCCGTCGCTTCTCCATGATGGGCGCCAGAAAGTCACGCATCTGCTTGCGGTGGGCCCGCACTTTGGCCAACTGAGGCTCAAAGTAGTTGGCCAGGGCTTGACCACAGGAACGGCCATGGCCATGTCAAACGTGAAATTGACAGCGACGTCGAGGTATTCCGGGCGACGACACAAATCGGGACTAATAAAGACGTGGCCCGAAATGATTGCCACTATGCGCATCAGGGAACTGTTGATGTTGACGAGGGTCCAGTCGTCGCAGGGGTAGCTCGCTATCGACAGTTTGTGAGACGCATTGTGAAAGGGGCGGGTTGATTTTGACTGGCATGTCAGAAGTGGACTTGATGTCTTTGCTTTTTCCATTCTTTTCTCGTATCCCTTTATCCCTGCTTGGGTTTCTCCTCTTCACATACCCAAGTTCCTTGTCAGTTCCTTCTTCACCACACTGTTCGCAATATTCGTGTTTCGGTGGGGAGGAAACAAGTGGATGTAGTCGTTTTCCATAATCTTCATAAAGGCTTTGAGGACATCGATCTCGTCGTCGGGTCGGTTCCGAAGCTCGTCGAGGTATCGGTTGGGGACGATGACATGTTCGCAACACCAATGGTCAGAATTATCGACAACCGCAGGGCCTTACCATCAGGAGTGATGAGACGATGGACATCTCCCCTCATTGTCTGATATCCTTCTTCATAAAGTGTTTCCGAGTGGAACATAAACTCTTCTGGCTTTTCATTGTAGCCCTTGTTGAGGACGGGGAATCTGGCACACCTGACGTACCGCAGGAGACGAGGCCAGGAAAAAGTGGCAGTGAAAAGAACACCCAGAAATACGACCGTGGGAATGTTGCGAGCTGCAACGGTGAGGATTGTATCCATGTTGAAAGTAGGTTGTTCTTTATTCTCAAGAGGAATACCAGCGACTGTTTCTTTTTCCCATGAGAAAATCACCAAGACACGTGGGGAAACAGAGAGGAATCCCAAAGACAGCACAATTATTCTATACGAGGACAGGGACCAAGAATAAATTGTTTGGGCATATTTGCCGATTCTATGAACGGGAACCAAGGCTTGAGGATGAGGTAATCTCGAGAGCTAAACTTCCAAAAAGTCCGTGCCAGTCTTGACAGTTATTCTTCATAGACAGCTACCACCACCACCCTCACATTTCTCTATCCTCCAGGCCTGGATCAACTGAAATTCTGGGATGATTTTCACAAAACCATAGGAACGTCACCAAAATAATTTCTGTACCCCGTTGTCGAGTATTAGCCTCACATTTTGACAGCGGCCAAGTGACACTTTGCGTGGTAGTGCTCGTCCCGGACGAATGGTCCCGATGACTGGAATGGCATCCAGCCAATAATTTGTTCTAGGTTATTTCTTGGACTCTGCCGGGACTTGCCTTTTTTTCTGGAGCACAAATCGATAGGTCGATCTTTTCCTCGTTGTGATCTTGTTCACTGACCAGACTGGAACGTGCATTCCCCACTGCCTTGACAGTGCTCCACTTGACCTTTTTGTCAAATGGATAAGAACGGCATAAAAATACGGTCAACAATTGCGGGAATAACTGGCATGTATCGGTACATTTTCCAGGTGCCGAGCGAATTGGGCGGCAATTACCGGCATACTTTCCCTACCAAGTAAGTTGTCCTTGACACACGTGACATTGAACTACACGCGACATTGTGCCAAAACAGGAAGGAACGACCGTTGGAGTGGCGACAGTTCTCACTACGACGCAAAGTCCCACGTCTTTCTTGACGTCGTTGTTTCCCATCTTCCAATTTGGAAGTGTGCTATTACAGGTTGAAAGTGGTTTTCAAAGAGCAGCTGACGTGACCCGTGGTGCTCTCAATACCAAGAATCAGATCCATATCTCTCGCGTAGAAATGCTGCTCACTCACGGCGCAGGAAAGTGTCGTGGGCCGGACACGTGCGTCTACCCGCACTTTACCACCAGCGTTAGGCAGAGTTTTCTCTTCCTTCCTATTCCATCTTGGCCGATATTTTCGCTACCCTTGGCCCCTTGCATGACGTCTCACAGAAACCAGGTAAATGGAGCCATAGAGTGGTCATCTGGACTGTTTATTCCGGGCGCCTGGACCATCAGGCATCTCATCTTGAGGTTCAAGTCCTGTTCAGATTGTAAACAAATTTATTTGTTAGGCTGTTCCTGAAATAAACTCCACGTCCTTATACAATCTGCAACTGAACGGAATTTGCACTTTGCTGACGAAAAAAAAAAGGGTTTGAAGCAAACAGATTGCATTCTCGATCATAATCTTCTTGATGCCTGCCACCGGCAACAAACTACCAACACCAATTATATTGCACATCGCTGACGATTTTTACTTCTCTACAGTCCGGCGCCGTGATACTTTTACTCTTACGAATTACGACAAACCAAACAACATTTTCGGACATATCTTTTCTCGCGAACCAAAACAGCATTCGAGCAGGCTCAATGCAGGGCTTCACTGCACGTCTCCTTTTCCGGTACGCCGGCTCCGACAACATGGGTTCTTTTGACACACCCCCCGACCACGCACCGGACTGGTTGATCTTTGGAACTACCATCCTCCTCGCCATCAGCGCCTTCTGTTGGGACGTTGTCTACATGCTCCTCGCCCACGACAGCACCAAGACACTGCTGTACGGAATGCCAATCTTCCCTCTCGCTGTCAATGTCGCATGGGAATTCACCTACTTTGTCGTCTCAGCGACGGAGGGCGCGACTGCTGAAGCTGCCGGTCTCTTTATCTGGCTGATGCTCGATCTCCTCTTGGTCGCGCTTACCATATTGGTCGCTGAAAACACCTGGCGCCTGGACAGTTCCCCACACATTGCCGCCTATGGCCTGCACAAGCTCTACCAAGATTTCCGTGAGTTCATGGCGGTCAATACGAAATGGGTCCTCCCCTGCATGATTATTGCCGCGACCTACTTCCAGATGACAGTGGCCAGAGACTGGCTAAGCCAGCCTGGCGTGGGCATTGGCGATAAGACTGGCAAAACATGGCGCGGCATGGACGGATACGACACGACGGAATTGGCATTTTGGACGGCTTCCTTGTCGCAGAGCGTCCTTAGCATTTCGTACATGTTCATGCTACGGATGCGTCGCCGGAGAACGCCCTGCTCCAGACTTGTCTGGTAAGTGTGTTTGTGTGCTGTTTTAATTTTTGCGCCTATTCCCCCCAGTTTGTGCGCACACAGTGCTTCCGCCATCCATCATCCCTCCCACGACGTTCACCTTTCCCTTTCCCATTTTGGATCCACTTTAAATACCTAACCCACCCACAACCTTAATCGCACCTTCCCTTCCATTTACTTCCCCTTCCCCTTTCCCATTCCCTTGCTTTCAATTCACTTTCTACCCTAACCCACCAGTGACCTTAAACGCACCTTTGCGTTCTCCCTTATTTGGCCACGCAGACAACTGACTTTGCAGGGCATTTCGTTTTGCCGGTTCGGTAATCGGTCTCGGGTTCGCCAACGGATTGCTGTGGTGGTACTGGCCAGAGGCACACAGCTACTTTGTCCATCCGCTCGCGGTCTTTTTGAACCTTACGTCTCTTCTTGCTGACATATGCTACGGAGTGCAGCTTGGCAAGATGAACAGCTATCCTTCTCGGGACAAGCACGGAAACATCACAGGCACGGTCGAATGGCGAGTGAAGAAGGTGGAATGAGGGCGCGAGATCATGGCACGTTTGTTTGGGAAGCACGTATTTTAGCCTGGAAGGTGCGTTGGAGGACAGTGAAGGAATGGCTAAGGAGAACAAAACCCATAACCACATGGGTTAGGTTACGCCCGTAGGGGGGGTCTACAGCCTGTAACATGCCGACGTTCCCGCACCCCGACGGTATTAACGACTACTGAAACCGAATGTAAATATTCAGAATAGATATCTCCGCCATCGAACAGCAACACGAAAGGAAAACATTGGGCGAAACGACATGTTTGCTTATCTATAGCAGGAAACCAATACCACCAAGTTCTTGCGGTAAAATCATGTACCCATTTTATTCATGCCTTTCCCATAGACTGTCTGCAAGTTGCCTTGAAGCCCCACTCTCACACCCCTAAGGGACGCTCCCTTGAGCCACATCGATTCTTTGCACGGATGGGATACTGCCATGTCTTTTTCAGACGGTATAAAAGAAAGGTTCTGTACCAGCATGAGGAAAATTGAAATCTGCAGGTGCGTATCCTTTGGCTCGTTCTCACGTCCTTAACTTGCCGCCATCGACAAGCAGGCCACTGCACAGTCAACAACTTCGGCACGCAACATCGCCAGATTCCCGTCATCTCCAGCACGCCAAATATCGCATACGCTTCTTCGGCTCCAAAATCATTTCACAATGTCATCGAGTACTCTCCCCACGGGTGGCAGAAATGCCAGCGAAACCTCAAACACCGACGATGCAGTTTTCGATATCCTACGCCCAAACTACGAAGGCCACCTCCGGAAGATTCGCTACCTTGCTATGCAGCACAACGGAATTTTTGCTGTTCGAAAATGGGACGGGTTCCTTGACATAGAGGACTTTACTCCCTATGGTTACGACAGCAGCCATTTGGTCCAAGAGATCCGGGACGAGTTTAGGTACCGAGGTCGCACCTGCCGATACCACTTGGACGTCATCGTCAAGACGCGATACGAGCGAGACCCTCTCGACATTGAGGGCTGGAATTGCTTCGTCCCTGCAGATGATCGTCTTTTTCGTCTGCGCGACGCAGCGCTGGCGTTCAGCAACTGGGAAGAAGACTGCGACCCGGCCAAGATCAGCCCAAGCACCTACTACACCATCAAGCACGCTTGGATAAATCTTTTCGCCACGACACAGCAACTGATGGACATCTACCAGTCCGAGTGGCCCTTGATCGAGGCTTACGGCGACATGGCTCATTGTCTGACTGAGGAAGGGAACCACGCTGTGATTGGACCAAAAGCAACGGCAGTCCTGGACAACATCGACCAGCTTTTCGAGCAGGCAGGCGAACATCTCCGCGACCTTGACGAAGCCCTCAACGAAATTTTACCCCATTAACGACACGAACTTTATGAACAAAGCCACTACAATTTTGTCCTAATTTTTTGTTCTTGTTACCACTTTTTTTCTATATGTACTTTTGCCCGAGGTAGCTGCGGCAAGAATTGCGATCATTTTGGCACGTCTGTTTGGATAGGCAACGGGGCAAACCATTGCGATGGTTGAGAAGGGGATCCTTTCTTTCTTGGGTGGATCATCTGGGTAGCTGTCTTTTGAGATCGGTTATGCTTTATTTTTGGGAGGATATCTTGCATCTTGGGATAGCATTCCTGGATTAAAATTTAAAAACTTGACAACTTTCAACATTTTCTTTGTTTTTTTATTCTGATTCGCACGATAAATCGTGTCTGTCCGCCACCAACTTCAAGGCTGTCAAGACTCTATGGCTGATGTCTCTAACACGGTCCTTGGCGTCAAATTCCAGAGCCTCGAGGACGCGCCAACTACCATTTTCGCCGAACGCATCACAAGTGGGAGGAAAGCATAACCCGAGAAGCGCCAAAAAATGACGATCCTGCCATTGGAAATAATACTACGAGATACAAAAATAATAGAACGACCAAAAAAAGAGACTGTGCTCATGAAAAAGGAAGTCCTGCACCCCCAAAAGATCATTTCCAGCATAGCAAAAAAATGACATCCATTTTGCAGGCAAAACACTGCAAAATGGAAGTACACGCCAAATAAAATTTACAGTCTCACCGGGTCTTTCCGCGAGTTGTATCACCAGCACTTGACCGATGGCCGGTGGTTGGCTGGGCTAGCTGAGCAGCAGGCACTCCAGCTCGATCCTTAAAATCTCACACATTTCCGTTATCTCCCCCTCAACTCTACTCAAATCACACCTAACAAAATGGCCTCTCCGTCGTGCCTTCCCGATGCCGACACAGGGTTTGGCCCAAGAGTCGATCCTTCCTGCCGTTCGTTCGACTTCACCCTGCTGTTCGAGGACCTTTTTTTCGCGTGCCTTCCGACCGCGGCGTTTGTCCTGCTCCTGCCATTTCACATTACCGCCCTGAACAAGGTGGCACCTCTCGGTCGCCGTCGGTCGAGGCTGCTCTTTTGGAAGCTGGTATGTTTTGGCTGAAAGAAAAACAAAACCAAATAAAACCAAACCCAAAATTTCTTGCCCTAATTCCTCCTTTCCCCTGTCGCATGATGATTTTTTTTCTTGTGCGTTTGGCCGCCTTGATGCATTGCTCTTTTGTTGACATACTAGGCGACATTGACCGTCCTTTGTGCCGCACAGGTCGTCCTCCTCGTCTTGCGATACCAGCAAGGCACCCTTTGCACAAAAGTGTCCCTCGTTGCAGACACCCTAGGGATTGTCGGCACAGGAGGCGCAGCATGGGTCTCGGCCGTCGGGCACGGTCGGTCACTTCGGCCATCAACCCTATTGACTCTTTACCTGTCTGCTGAGATTCTACTTGATGTCCCACGAGTCCGCACACTGTGGCTGATAGGTAGCACCGAGGTTGCCTCAGCGTTGAGTGCAGTGCTCTTTTTGGCGGCAGTCGCGCTCGTTCTCGAGTCGATCCAGAAGAGGGCCAGCGCAGAGAAATGTCTGATCGCGCCTGAAGAGTACAGCGGCTTCTGGGCCAGGACCACATTCGCCTGGCTGGCCAGCACTTTCCGCGCCGGATACTCCAAGGTTCTTTCCCAAAATGACCTTCCAGTCCTGGACAGGCAGGTGCGAAGCAGCCTGCTGACCAAGAATTTGGTCGAGACGTGGAAAACAAAATGCAAGTGCTCCCGACGTTGTGGGGTGCGCCTTCCTTTTGTGCTGACAATACAGACGACGGGAAGGCGCGACACAGCCTTCTCAAAGCGTGTTTCCGCGCAAATCTGGCGTCATTCCTGTTAGCTGTACCACCGCGACTGTGCAAATCTACGTTCAATCTCATGCAACCGCTACTCATCAATGCGACTGTCTCCTTTGTCGGGAAGGCGTCTCCAGACACTAGCTACGGAAGGGCACTGATTGGAGCTTGGGCTCTTGTCTTTCTTGGAATAGCTGTGCGTGCGACTAGCGACTTCCTCTTATGTCTGCTTCTAACACTTACAGTGCACAACCGCACTGTCCGCGTACCAAGTGTCGCGGTTCATTACCAGACTCAAAGGTGGCCTCATTGGCCTGGTCTACGAGCAGACGCTCAAGGCAAGAGCGGCCGATCTCGAGGAGATAACCGCAGTTTCCTTAATGGGAACAGATGTAGAGCGTATCGGCCACAACTTTATCCAGATCCACGAAATATGGGCCTCTGTCATCGAAATTGGAGTGGCCATTTGGCTGCTGGAGCGGCAAGTGTTTCTAGCCTGTGTAGCTCCAGTCGTTGTAATACTGGGTATGTTGGTTCATTCAGCTGCCGTACCACCCAGAAAGTCGCTGACTAGCCAGTCTCCATTGGCATCAACATCCCAGTGTCGAATGCAGCCAAAACATCACAGGTGGCATGGATCGAAAAGGTCCAGGATCGTCTTCGAGTCACTTCAAGTGTTCTCGACGACATGAAAGCGGTGAAAATGCTCGGTCTTTCCCAAGTGATGACCGACATGATCCAAAACCTGCGACACATTGAAATCCAGACGTCCAAGGTGTTTCGGCGCCTATATGTCTGGAATGTTCTACTATGTAAGACTTCTTCGCAGGCGTTTTTGGGGCCTACTTGGCTGACAATCTCCAGCCGAATGTCCCCAAAACATATCACCGTTGGCGACCTTTGCAGCAAATCTGGCCATCGCACTGTACTGGAAGAGCGGAACTCTCCTTACGGCCCAAGCTTTCACGTCGATTGCGCTGATCAACCTTCTCACTAACCCCGTGATCCAACTTGTCCAATTAATGCCGCAGTTGATGCAGTCCATTGGAAGCTTTGAACGAATTCAAGAGTACTGCAGCCATGGAGACGAGACAGAGAACGACGACACAATAGAGAACGTGGCTGGATCCGCCATTAGTCTTCACACCATCAATCATCCAGCTAGTGGGAGTGAGGAACAGCCTGACGTACAGTTGGCAAACTGCAGTTTCTCGAGGAACAGGTCCCAGTTACCATTTCTCCAGGACATCAGCTTGGAAGTTTCAAAAGGAAGCGTGGCAATGTTGATGGGCCCTGTCGGCAGCGGAAAGACCATGCTTCTAGAAAGCATCCTGGGAGAGACGGTGGTCACAGTTGGATCACAGCCAACAATAAATACTTCAGTGGCTTACTGCAGCCAGCAGCCTTGGTTGGAGAATGGAACAATCCGGAGCAACATCATTGGCGTGCTGGCGTACGATACAAAGTGGTACAGGACAGTCACATCAGCCTGTGGATTGGACGCAGATTTGCAATCTCTGGAGCGTGGAGACAAAACCGTCATTGGCAACAACGGCTTGAATCTCAGTGGTGGCCAGAAGCAGAGAATTGTAAGTGCCAGGCCACCAAAAGCTCACGGAAACCTCACGAACTGATATTGAATTTCAGTCCCTGGCACGTGCAGTGTACTCTCGACAGGAAATGGTTATTCTCGACGATGTTTTCAGTGGTATGGACACTCATACTGTTGCCTTCATTGCAAGGAAACTCCTAGGGAGTGAGGGGTTATTGCGGAAATCGAAGGCCACAGTACTTCTGGCCACACACAGTCGTGCGTATTTTGAGCTTCCTTTCCGAATGGTAGAGCACTAACAGGTCGCAGAGAAACTGATGGCTTTTGCCGACACCATCGTGACACTAGATAATGGAAAGATTACAGATGTTGGGCCCACTGCCACAATTTCACTTGGAAACAACGACGCCGAGGAAAACAATCCTTCACGGACTGGACCCAGTAGCCGACCAAGGGAGCGCGCAGGACAGACGGAAGGCAGTTCGGCTCGCTCTTCACTCTCGTCAACCGAGGTAGCCGAATTTACCAGGAACGAGGTCGACATGAGCCGAAAAAGAGGCGATTGGTCGGTTTATGGTTACTACTTTTCGAGTTCTGGTCGAGTGACGGTCGTGGCCTTTTTGGTCAGTATGGCCGTGTGGATCTTCTGCACGGAATTTCCAAGTAAGTGGAAGCCGCCTAATTGGCGAAAGCATAAACTGACATCTATTCCATAGCTGCGTGGTTGAAATGGTGGTCAGAGGCCAACGAACAGAAACCAAACAATGACGTTGGGTTGTATATGGGAGTCTATGCATTTTTCAGCATCTTTGGAGTTGTGGCCATTGCCATCTCCTGTTGGTAAGAATTTTGAGACACCACTATCTGTGAGACAAACCGCTGACATACTTTAAGGATTGGTATCGTCAATATCATTTCAAATGCAGCCATGAGCCTGCACTCTGACTTGCTCCGAAGCATTATGAGGTAAGCGGAGTGGGTGCGTTTTGAACAGACATTAAGTTAACAAATCCAGAGCACCACTACGGTTCTTCACAACCACAGACACAGGAACTTTGACCAACAGATTCAGGTACAAAATTGGTTTTGTTAATTTGTTGGAAATGTTTCGTATTAACGGTTTGCTTCCAGTCAAGACATGGAACTGATCGATATGAACTTGCCCTTGGTCATGATCAACTACGTTTCGAGTAAGCTCGGCACAGCGGTATCTCCAACTGTGGTTTTAACTAACATCTGAAGCACTATTCTCTGCCTTGGCCAAGGCAATTATTCTGGTCATCTTTTCACACTACCTTGCAACCATGGCCCCATTTGTTGTGGGGGTTCTTTTCTTATTGCAGTCGTTTTATCTACAGACATCTCGCCAAGTTCGTCTGCTCGAGATTGAAGCCAAGGCTCCACTCTACACTCACTTCATCGAGTCGGTCCCCGGGGCTGCAACAATCCGTGCATTTGGTTGGGAGAGCTACTACCAGGAGCGCAACTACGACTTCATTGACCAATCCCAGCGTCCCGCGTACCTGCAGTTTTGCATTCAAGGTTGGCTTGGCTTCGCTCTGGACTTTCTGATGACCATCATAGCCACGGTACTGGTGGCGGTTGTCGTCATCTGGAAAGAAAGATTCAGCGCCGGAAACGTCGGTGTCGCCCTCGTCATGGTCATGACTTTTGACACTGTCTTGATGCGGCTGGTTAAAACATGGACACTCATGGAGTCGAGTATTGGCGCTGTGGCACGCGTGAAGAAATTCGTTGCCGAAACAGAGGCTGAACACGGCGGTTCCAGCTCATTTCTCCAAGACGACTGGCCACAACACGGGGGCATCGAGTTCAGAAGCCTCGTTGCTGGCCACTCTCCTGAATCTGACCCCGTGATAAAGGGCTTGCGTATGGAAATTAAACCAGCCGAGCACGTCGTGATTTGCGGGCGTTCTGGCTGCGGAAAGACTGTAAGTGTCAGACGAGAAAGGTTTTATGTGGCACTGGCAGGCGCTAAACAGCTGACTGGATGCAAGTCTACCATCCTATCCCTCCTTCAAATGGCCGACATCCAAGGTGGGCAGATTCTCATTGATGGAGTTGATGTGTCGACCGTTTCTCCTTCGGTCCTGCGGTCTCGCATAAATGTTGTGCCTCAAGACCCACTTCTTATTCCAGGCACAATTCGATTCAACATTGACCCCTACGGCGAGTCTTCAGACGGCAATATCACCAGGGCCTTGAATGCTGTCAAGCTCTGGGAAGTAATTTCTGGTCATGGTGGACTTGGGACGGAGATGGATACCAGTATGTGGTCAGCAGGTCAAAAGCAATTGATTTGCCTTGCAAGAGCCATGATCAGAAAAAGCAGAATCGTGATCTTGGATGAAGCTGCCAGCAGGTAAGTAAGGCTAACCGGATGATGTGCGATTGAAGACAGCTAACGAAAATCAGCGTTGATGAAGCCACCGAAGATATCATGCAAGAAATCATTGCGACCGAATTCAGTAACTGTACAGTTCTGGCTGTCATGCACCGGCTGAAGCACGTCGGCCAGTACGACAAGGTTGCTTTGCTCGACGACGGACAGTTGGTGGAATTTGAATCCCCGGAAATTTTGCTTCAACGGCATTCCAAATTTACCGACCTGCACCATGGAGGAAGGAAATAATTTTGAATTTCTGAAGTCTTGCATCCGTTAATCTATTTACTCTGACGATCATACGCCGCTGCTTCAATTTCGACCATCATGTCCGGCTTCGCCAGACCCCCTACACCAACCGCCGTCCAGATGGATCGGTGGTCTGGAAACCATTTGTCAAATGCTTTGATCATTTCTGTCATGACCTCTGGGGTTGTCTCGATTTTTGCGTGGTACGATCAAATCTTGTACACCTCCGAGGTTCCCTTGCCTCCAGCTGCCTTCATGGCCGTGACGATGTTGCTGAATGCCTGGTCGATTTGCGCCGCCAAGTCCTCAACGACAGCAGGCGGTGCTGATGCAGCGATCCAACCACCTGTGATTGTTAGAAAACCGCAGCCGAGTTATATACATTCATGTCGCGTTCTTGTCAACTCACCTTGTCCGGATATCTCGACGGTGTCGCCTCTTACAGAACTCTCTCAACTCGTGACTATGGAAATGGCGGCCAGAAATCTCCAGCCAAAAAGAATAGATGTTGGACGCCGTCATCCCGACATCGATTAAATCGGAACCGAAATGTGTGTTAAAAAGGTGCTCAGACGGTTGCATAACTAATCTTGTACATGCCACAGGTACAAACTCGGTCGTCCATCGCTCCTCCTTCACTGCATCCAGTGCAATCTCGCAGCGCTGTCAGTTAGCGGTTGTTCCTGCCTGACAGTCGATAAGGTGGGGCAAACAGGTAGACCCACAGGGCCCACAGCGTTTTCTCTCACCTTCTCCTCACACAATCGATTCTGTTTTTGACCTTTCTTGACGATTCCTGTCCTACGATTTCGTGGACATTACTTCCCCAAGATCACCCCACTAACCTTCATGTTTCATTGTGATTTTTTGTTGAATTTTTCGCTGCAGTTGATGTCCTTCTTTTGTTTCTTTAAGAGACCCCATCATCAACCACAAAATGCCACCAAAAAAAAGCCCAGCAAAACCGTTCAAGGGCGTTGTTGACATCGAGGATGCAGCCCCCATACCATCACCCCCAAGACATGGGCATCAAGCTTCGCCGCAACCAGTGTCCATCCTGAGCGATGAGGAACGGGAGATCGGACGTCGCCGATTCTATGCCATCTTGGAACACCTGAAGGAACAGAAGAAACCGGAAGATCGCAAATACAGTCGCCCACTGCTTCTCCAACATACTTATGAGTATGCACGGTCTGCTGAGTCGAAGGATCGAATTCTTCGAGCCTTTTTCGACTCTCTGGAAATTCCTCTCGACAAGGACGGCGAAATCGACCACGATGCCTTGGCTGCCGACGTGTATGGTTTCGCCGATTACCTGGTCGACTACTTCTTCCTGCCATGTATGCTTGTACCAGTGGTTTTGCATTTTCTTCTCTAGTATTCACTGTCGCTGACACCAATCCCATCCACAGTGCGAGCATGTGGACAGAAGACACCAGAACCGACGCCCAGGTACGATTCTGCAGTAAGAGGCCAACTGCTGTTTCTAACCATTCGTCCGTAGGGAGTTCCTCCTCCCGGAACAGCAAACACCTCTGTTTTAGATCGACACTTTCAAATCGCGTAGGATAAGAAAATCTAAATCCTTTTCTTTTCAGTTGATATTTGTATCCCTTGGCACGACATTGCTCGCTTGGCCTCGTGAAAAAAAAGACCTGCCTTTGTTTTTAATTGTTCCCTTCCTAGTCGTTGTCAACCGAGTCTGATTCCCGCGCGGTCTGGTGGCCAACCAATCCCTCCCCTGGCCTGTCCATCCCGAAGATGGGGTCGCGTCTCCGTCCGAGGTAACTGCGGCTGTTGGAGGACTAGGCCGAGGTTGTTTCACGAGACTGGGTCACTGGTCAGGGCCACGGTTCTTGCCCCTTGGGAGGATGCGGCAACAGGCCATTGTAATTGTATTGGGGAATCCGCTCTGCAATCCCCGAGGACCAATCGTAACGTTCATGGTACATTGCTTCCAGCATCAGTGTTAACACGACTTCTTGATTGATTGATGGGGGTCGCACTTGTCTGCTAGGTACGTACCAAATATGAACATTGTGAATGTTTCTGCAAGTTTGTCCAGTCGATCAGCATGTTCCGTCCACCAGAGGGTTCTCTTGCTCTGTCCTGGGCGAACACTAACCAGCATTTCTAAAAGGCTTATCTCTGTCCAGAGACTGTGAAGCCAACTCGTGCACACAAACAAAGTCGAAAGCCTTCAGTCTGTCTCCATCTTTGCCGACACGGTCACACGATTCGTCAACTGTTGGATAAAAGTACTGGTTAGAAAAAAAAGAGACGTTCAAAAAAAAAAAAGAAAAAGAAAACACAAAAATGGCAGAAAACAAAAGCTTACCCATGATATCCCTCCCACCTGGCTGGCCCTTTCCCATCGCGGTGCTGGCGTGTGTAAGTTCGTGGATAAAAGTGAGCGACATTATGGCTGAAAAATCGTCAATGACATATCCTGTGAGATCGTATCTGTAAAGTTGGTTATTGTAAAAGGGCTTCCTCAGCCAGGATCCGTCCCAGAATCGCTGGCACAGAGTAATGTGGTCCGCTGGGGGTCCGTTATTGTAACTAATGTTTGGAATGGTCATCCCCATTGCGTAGCCGCGTCGGACCGGTAAGACAAGGTACTTTCCGAAATGGTGACTGTATACTACGCCGTCTGGTGTGGCTGTCAGTTGCGTGACTCGACAAACGAGCATGCTTGAAATAGACGAGAGAGAAAGAGAGAGAAAAATAAACCCCTACGTTCACTGGTGCCAATGGCACCAATCCACTCGTCTGTGCAATGCACGTAGATTGACACCCCAGGTCGACCCGGGTTGACATTGACAGACAGCAGTCTTTGGGTAATTTCGAGGACTCGTTTCAGATACCCAAGTCCCGTGTTCCATTGTGCGGTGCCGGGGCTGATAAAGTAGAGCCCGTAGAATGTGCGGAATGTTCTCAAGGATACAGCGAGGTCAGGTCCAAGTGTCTGCACGTCAACGTCCGGTCTGGATAGTGCAGCCAGTAACCTCTCCATTCGAGCCACGCAGAGGGTGAACTAGAACCGATAACGAGAAATGATTAGCAAAGGAGACGATGAAACCGGTTCTCCTTGTTTGTTTGTTTGTCTGTTTGATTGCTTGTCTCTTCTTTTTTGCGTTCTTCTTTTGGGCATCGCAGTCACGGCCGTAGGCATTCTTACCATATCTATCACATCCGCCTTCATGCTGGCCAATTCACGTGATTTTTTGGGCCGGGCAATTGTATTGCATGATGTCGCGCTTCCCGAAAGCGTCTTTACTGGACTCTGGGGTAGTTTCATTGGGAGTATCCAGGGCGCTCGCAGACATTAGAAGAAGAAGTAGAAGGACACCGACAACGGCGATAACGAGCCATGGTGGCTAGAAACCGACGACGGCAGGCTGGCGTTTGCGAGTACAACGATTAAACGACGCTAAAGGACAATAGACGTATACTTTTCTGCAGCGGGAAAGAAAGTGGTTTTGGATCGCCGAGCATATATACAGGGAGGGAAACACGGGGTGTGGATGGGCTTGGGATTGGGGCTGGGAGGGACAAGACATTCCCAATCATCCGCTTTTACCCCATATCCTTCTCATATATTGGCTTGTCAATTGGAATCGTTGTTGTCTGTCAAATAGCATGTTTAATTTAAATGGCCCCTGTAGTCTCCCTACGGATGCCAGTGCTGTGCGTCCGTCTGTCTACCCCAAACTTGATGTGCTGTTGCCGTTGAGCACGATGGATTTTCAGCTCTTAAAATCAGGCACATGTCCAGCAACACCGGACGACCAGTCGTATCTGTCGAGATACATGGCTAATAGTTGAAATTAGCCAGGGCTTCTGCTACATGTTTTGTCAAGCAAAAATACATACCGACTGCGTAGAGTGTAAGTGTGTCTAATCATGGCTGTTAACTGGGTGTACATAGGCATAGCTTCCGTGCCTCTGGCCTCTGTGTTGGGCTTACCAGCGTTCTCAAAGGGCCGTTGTTTGTCTCCCACTTCGGCCAAGTCGTGGACGCAGTCAAACCCGTAGGCCGCCCGTCCATCCTCACACGTGACATCGTCTGTGCAGTTCCCTGTTAGTAATGCGACAGGGTATGCGAGAACTGTTCTGTTGGAATGTACCGAGAACGGGCAGACCCTGGGATCCAAGGTCGGGTCTCATCACTGTGGTGCAGTGTGTCATCTCGTGGACGTACGTTGTCGCCAGATTGTCACGGAAATAGTCTATTGATTCCCCCGTCCAGTCGACAGTCTTGTAGTAGGACATGGTGTGCCCGTCATTGTACCTCTGTTGCCAGGCCGGCCAGAAACTGGGACAGAAAACAGTGTGGTCGGAAATGTAGCCGTTATTGACAACAATGCCGGGCAGAGTGAAGGCCATGGACCTTCCACAGGGGGCTTGGAGACCGAGATAGCCACCATTGTTTGCGTCGTAGACAGTAATGCCTATTCGTGTTCGAATTGCAATCAGCACAACGCAAGAGCCCAAAAAGATACAGAGATACAGAACAGCAGCCCAACTCACCGCCCTCCACGCCAACCAGTGTCAGCCAGTGGTCTGAACAATGAAGAGCTACGTTCAGGCCATCCATGTTTGGGTTTTGAAGTGCCGTTTTGACTCTGCTGGCAGTTTGAATGACCCTGGTCAAGTAGTCCAAGCCCTCGGCCCATTCATGCTGGTCGGCACTGACAAAGAAAAGCCCAAAGAGTGCGTGGAAGGTTTCCAGCACAGTTGTGTCGGCGGGATCGAGCTGCAAAACGTCGGCATCCGGACGGTCCAGGGCACTGCGCAGTCGCCGGGTCCTTGTAACGACGGCCTGTATCTGTCAAGGAAAATCAGTCTGCAAGCCAGCATGCAGCAGGAACAGGAACAGGATTCGTACCATGTCAATGGCATCAGCCTTGGCGGCGGCCAACGCGGCACGTTGCTGTTGTGTGCAGTCATCTGTGCGGATGACTCGGCTGTCGAGAGCTTTGCCTCTGCCAGTCAGGAACGTGCCGTTGATGGCCAGGGCATTGGCCAGCGTAAGAGAGAGGAACAGGGCCCCAAGGGCCTTTGTGAAGTACCTGCGAGCCATTTTGTCACTTGTATCTCATTGTGGTTGTCTGCTGGGATCGGAAGAATGGAACGGGGTATTTGAAGACTGGGAAGTAACAACGTGGCCCAAAGGCGAAGCTGGCAAACAGTGAGCATGGACATAGAAAGAAGGGAGGAACGACCAGTGGCAGGCTTGGCACTGCCCCCTCGGTGGTGCCTGCCGCCGGTCATGCTTAAAACGATTGAAGGGGTTGAGATAATCAAAGTTTAGTCGTGTGCTACCCAACGACGGCGTCGCATAGTATTTTTAAATTTCTGTGTCACTGGCTTCACCCTCGCCCCAGCGTCTCCCTCGCAGGATGCTGGGACACAGAGTACCGTTCAACCTGAAACCCCACAGGTTGTGTATGACTAAAGCCAAGACGCCTTTCGTATCTCGCGACCCCCTCGACTCTGGAAAGCCTGCCAGCAGTTGGAGGTCTCAGGAGTCTCCCTACTGTGGCTTCTGTTGGTTGACCGCGAGAGCATCCATTGGATGGTCGGCCACGTCAGGCTCATCATCCACAATCTCCTCCCCGCTCCCGGTCGACCAGTCCACGCTGTCTAGAAACATGGCTGTCAAGATGGCAATTAGCTCGGCACACACGTCGAGGTTGGCTATGCGGTGCGATACTTACCAACTGCAAAAAGGGTAAACGTTTCTGCATTTATTGTACGTCTCGTTAGCCCAGGCCATCAAAAGATTTGAATTGTCCCGGACCGCCCTCGACCAAGAACTGCGAACTTACGGGCATTTTCGAGTGGTATCAGCTTGTCGTCTGCCTCGGCCAGGCGCTCAACACACGCAAAGTTGTATTCGTCCTCGTTTGGGTTGGCACACTCAATGTCCTCTCCATACGCCAGTCAGCTACACCGCGCCAGAAAGCCAAGGGAATGGAAACCACGAATGGCAAATTCAACATGGCCATTGCGAAACTTACGGAGAATCGGAGCTCCAGTTTGGGTCCCGGGTTTCATGACCGTCAGGCAGTGGGTAAGTTCGTGGAGATAGGCCACAGAGAGGTCATCTGCAAAGGAGTCGATCGACTTGTCCAGCAAGTCCTGGGTTTTCCAGTGTGTCATGTCCACCCCCCGGCTGTGTCTGTCCTGCCACACGTCCCACACATCGTTGCAAAAGACAATATGGTCTGCCAACAAGTTGTTGTCGAGTCGAATGCCCGGGAGCGTGTAGGCCAAGACCTTGTCACAGCCTTGTTCCAGGCGAACCTGCGTGCTATCCACGGACCTGAAAACAGTTGTCGCTGTACCACATTGTCAGCCAGACGATCAATGCTGGGGTACTTGCTTTTGCTCAAACGCCGCAAACTCACCGGTGGCCATGGCATTGGTGATCCATGCATCGCCGCAGTGCAATGCCACGACCTGTCCTTGCTCGTTGGGGTTGGCCAGGGCGTAGCGCAGTCTTCGAGCAAAGTCGCCAATGTGTCCCAGGACTTCCAGCCCGTGCTTCCATTCCGGGCGATCTTTTGAAACAAAATAGACCCCATAGAGGGAATGGAACATGTTCATGAACGCCTCCTCGTCGGGGGGCACGTCATGGGCCGAGTCTGCTTCTGATAGAGCAGCTACCAATCTGTTGATCTTGGAAATGACAGCGTCGACCTTTGGAGAGATAAATAAGTGACCGAACGAAACCGGCGTAGAGGGAAAGGGGACTTGGAATGACGGACGTACCATGTCAAATGATTCTTGTTTGGCGGTGATCAGGGCATCTTGCTGGGCCTGTGTGCAGTCGATCATTCCAACAGTTCTCCTTTCGAGGTGGCCGCGACTTTGGAGCCCACGCGCCGACCTTCCTTCTGTCGTCAAACAGGAAACAGTGGCGAGGAAGAGGAGGAAAACCACCGCCGTTAACCTAGCTCGTGGTAAGCAATGGGCCATAGTCTTAGCTTGAGGTGGAAATAGCGAATGCGGAAACGAATGTGAGACAACAAAAGACAAACACTTCTTATTATCACGAAATTAAAACTAAACCAAAAGGATTATCACCGCAAAAGTATTCCAACGATAGATATTTTAACAGCAATACAAAAGGCCTCTGGCAGACATTGTGCACCGCTTCACCAAAGTTTCCTTTGTTCACCACTTTGCAGTTCCAAGAAAACATAACTCCCTCGGCTTTTCAAAATCAACCCCGGTTATGAAGCAAGCGACCCGTCCACAATGAAAGCACATTCGTGTTGGTTGTCAAAGCGTCTGTAAAATACATTAACTCTTTGTATCCATAATTTGGATGTCTGTCTCAGACAATTCCTTCAGGGGAACAAAGAGACTTGAAATTTTTAGCATGCCAAGGCCCAAAGGGGAGTCCAATCCCCAATAACCAGGCAACAGGGCGCTCAGTGCATGGCTCAGTTGGCGACGCCTGTCGACCAGTTGTGACGACGAAGGTACAAAGCTACAAAGATGTTAGCAACAACAATTGCCCAAGAAGCCACACAATTTCAATATCATACCGGCAACGTAGTAGGTGAAGCTGTCTGTATGAAAAAAAAAAAAAGAACATGCGTCAATTTTCGCATCTGTGTTGAGAAATATGCAATGGTCGAAGCCAGAAACAAAAACAAAAAAGCCCACCTGCGTTTCTCATAGCTCTATTATCCGGAAGGTCTGCAATATCGTGGACACATTCAAACATGTATGCGCCCCGGCCATTCTGGCACAACTGGTCGACTGCGGATGTCTTAGCTTTCAGGCAAGGAGAGGTGTGCACGTCTGTTGGTGTTGAGCTTACATAGCCTTCGCAACGGAAACCTCCCTTTCTCCATTACACTGAAGCAGTGCGTCAGCTCGTGAAGGATTGTTACCGACAAGTGGTCCGATACAATATCCACAGAGTGCCCACTCAGATCCTGGCCCCGGAGAGATCGCATAGTGTATCCGCGGGCGGTATTCTCCTGCCACTCCTGCCAGTTCTGTGGGCAGAATATCATGTGGTCTTGTCGCTGCGCTACTCCAAAGTTTGAGAGGGTTATCGCTTGGACTTGGTAGCAATCCTTGTCAATGACGGCCTCTTCCCCTTCTTCTGTGAGATATATATCGCCTGAATGTCGAAGCACCAGCTGTCAGAATCGTGCCATTTCTCGGGATTGGTTCTCGACTCTGCTTACCGTGCTGTTGTTCAAGCGTCTCCAACCAGTTGTTACAGTGCAATACCAACTGTAGGCTCGGGTCGTCCGGGTAGTCGAGGGAATGCTTCAAGTTCGCCCCAATCTGACCCAAGACTTTCAGTTTGTCGATGCCGCGCCGCCTGTTTTCCAAGTCCCCGTCATCTGATGTAAAGTGCATCCCGTAGAACGAGTGGAATGTCTCCATAATAGTCTTCGTGTCGGGGTCCATGTGATCTAGGTCAAGCCTCGGCTGCCTGACATAGTTGTACAGGGTCTTTGTTCGCTCAAGCATGGCGTTTACCTAGCAGATGTCATAATGAGTCGCAGAGCCCAAATAGTGCACAATTTCTTCAGTAGCGTGCATATTACCATCAGAGAAACATCGGCCTTGGCCTCCCGCAACAAGCTCTGTTGATTCGGCAGACAGGATTCAAACCCAATGTATCTTTTTGCGTGCAATGCAACGTGCTTGCCGTGTGTTTCTATCGTTACCTGGGACAGATTGGCTTCTGGTAGAACTGTTGCTGATATGGTGACTAGAAGTAGTGAGAGGACATGGAAGACCAGGAACGGTGTCGTTTGGATTTGCCTCATGGTGACAGACTCTGAGACGGGGCTGAGGATGTCAACTTTGCGTTCGTCTGGCAGAAATAAGACTGCGGTGACCATCTGCTTGCCATGTCTGGGCTCGGGCGAAGCTAAATACCATGCCAACGCAACATGCCCAAACATGCCGACACTTGAAAAACGGTCATCACACGGCAGCAGGCAAGAAATCTGGTCAAAGATGCAAACCTGGTGTAGTGTGCCACTCCTCCGGAAACCAGTCACTTCTTTCCGCCATTTGCTCAAAATTGTACATTATCCGCGCGGCCAACCACCGTACTGACAACTGCCGTGATATCGACTCCAAAGATGATATTCAAAACATGTCCATGGAATACCAGCGGATATGCAGTGTCCAGGCCATTGCGGTTTCCGAACACCGCCCTTCGCAGAAGATATCCCTCTCGGATGCGGAAAAAAGAACACTAGACTATCAAACTACATCAATTCCAAGTTTCAGTCTAAATGATGTTTATTCCCATGTACAGTTTCAAGTGAATGAGCACGAAAACTCTAATCAGTCGGTTTAATTTAGCTAGACGAATTGCTTCCGTGACCAGTGGCTTACCGTTGACCAGCTGACCTGTATCCCGTGCACGAAGGGAGACTCCAACGCCCTCGAACCCAGCGACGTGGCAGCCAAGCCTTGGGAAATAGACACGGCTACATCCGAATGCAACCTGAATAAACAGTTGGGGGCAGAACACGTGTCTAGACCAGTAATCAGCCTTGCATACGCTTTCCATTTCGAGACGAGCATCCCCTGGAATTAATTAGGCAATTCAGCAAGCTCTTGTCCAGCACAGCATAGAGGGTGCTGGAACCCGCCAAACCCGCCGAACCTGCCGAACCCGCCGTTTCCTGTTCGCCCTGGATGTCGCAGGCTGTGCCTCGACCCGATGAACCCCCCCCCCCCACCCCGTCGCTCTTTCCTCGCATAAAATAACCTGCTTCCTCGAGCTGGTCTGGGCTTGGCTTTTCACCCCTCTCACTTCCCACATCGCAGAAGTTTTCATCCTCCCGTCCAAAAAACTGACCTTTTTCAGTTGACTCCAAGCACCACGATGGCACTGCTGTACGGCCTGCGGCACTTGGCCGTTCTTTTGGTCGCCATCTTCGCCTGCATCCCCGTTTTCACCTCTGCGTCGCTTTTTGACAATAGAAATCCCTTTGAGGGTACTCCTGACCAGATCGCTCTGATTGAAAAGACTGTCAAAGAAAACCAGGCAAGTCTGGCTGCCGCCGCTGCAGCGGTATCTGCCCGTGAAACGGCTCGCATCGCTGCTCGCACGGATCCCAACGACAGCATTCGGGCCGTGCTTCAGCGACGCAAGGCAAACACCGCCCAAGTCGACAAAGCGAGAGACAGTGTCCGTAATGCAATTGAGCAACTGGCCACAGAGAACCAGGCACGTCTTGACAACCCGGCACGCAACAACTATGGTCTCAAGGCAGGAGGCATGAGCACGGGAAATGCATCAGCATTCCCTGCAAAAGGAAATGTTACTTCCGCTGTGTTGACACAATTCCAAGTGACAGACGACATCATCTCTGCTGCCGCCTTGCTTGCGGAAATTGAGGCTGCACAACCGCCGAATTCAACCCGTCAGAAAGCGTCTGAAGCGGCATATGCCGAGCTGGACAACATTAGAACCGCCCGCGCTCATGCTTTCGGAGAGAGCCCAGACATTGTTCCCCGGACACCGCCAAAGGCGTCTTTCTGGATGGCGGACATAAAAAATCTGGGCACTTCACCTTACGGAAAGGACCCCAAGTACAAAGTTTTCCGCAATGTCAAGGACTACGGGGCCAAAGGTGACGGAAAAACGGACGACACTGCAGCCATAAACAAGGCTATCAGTGAGGGGAACCGATGTGGATCGGGGTGTCTGTCATCCAGTGTAAAGCCAGCTGTGGTCTACTTCCCCCAAGGTAAGTTGATACATAGAGACTGTCTCAAGCGCCAAAGCTGACAGCATCCAAGGAACGTACCTAGTCAGCTCGCCCATCATTTCGAAGTACGACACACAAGTGATTGGAGACGTGAGCAGCCCTTTCAATTTTGCGGTCCATTCGGAGCTCAGTGCTAACCTTGAGTCAGCCCAATGTTCTGCCTATCATCAAGGCTGCGTCGTCATTTGTTGGAATCGGAGTCATTGTTACGGACGTGTACTACAACGGCACACACCCAGCAGGAGGGAATTCTCCAGAGTGGTATATCAACACGGTAGGCGCCATCCTTTCAATTATGCACGTCTTGAATTCAGCTCTGACGGATCGGCAGTCCAACTTTTACCGCCAAATCCGCAATCTCATCATCGACATCATGGATGCCAGTGACAAGGGGAACATCGCCGCTCTTCACTACCAGGTGGCCCAGGCGACAAGCCTAACCAATGTCCACATACTGTGCAGCACAGCAAAGGGAACCACCCAGCGGGGAATCTGTATGTCGTAGTCGGCTGGTTTTGTTCTCGCTGATTTCAACTAACCCGACAGGGGCTGAGAACGGAAGCGGGGGCTTTATGGCCAACGTCGTATTTGTCGGTGGAAAATACGGCATCTGTAAGCCACTTCTGTTCAGTGGGGGGCTGTCTCCGCGGCTCGGTGCATTCATTAACTGACAAAACAAAACCAGACGGTGGCACACAGCAGTTCACCTGCACAGGCTTGACGTTCAGCCAGGTAGAAACAGCCATCCAGCTGATTTGGGACTGGGGCTACGTGAGTTTGGTCCCCATCTGTTATTCCCTTGGCCAATGTGCGTCTCTGACTGGACCAGACATGGAAAAGGCTCTTTATATCCAACACGACAGTCGCCATCAACCTGCTCAGGCAAGATAAAAAGTCTCGTACCACAGGCTCCGTATTTCTCCAAGACACGTTCATTGGGAACTCTGAGACCGGCATCCTGATGAATCCACCCGCGGCTGGCCCCGGCAAGGGTTCCACGACGGTCACGTTGGACAATGTGGTTTTCCAGAACGTCAAGACAGAGGTCCGCGACACGAAGGACAAGATCATTTTCTCCGGGACCGAGGGAGACAAGGCCGAAGCAATCGACATGTTCCACATTGGCAATTCGATTTTCATGGCCGGCATGCGCGACGAGAACGGCTTCCAGAACGGGACGTACTCGACTTCGATACGGCAGCCAGGGATGACCCAAGCGGGTACCACTCCCTTCAAGAAGCCAATGTATCTCACTCATCCGAAGAACCAGTACGAGGCTGTGCCATCCAGCAGCATTGTCCAGATGAAGACGGCTTGCAAGGGTGATGGTGTCACAGACGACACAAAGGCTTTCCAACACATGCTGGACAAGTACGGCAACAGCGACCACGTAATCTTTGTCGACGCGGGATCCTACGTTCTCACCGACACCGTCACTGTTCCGCCCGGGGCACGTATCGTTGGACAAGCCTGGTCCCGGCTGGTGGCAAAGGGCGCCAAGTTCCAAGACCCGAGCCAGCCACGCCCAATGCTGCGTGTGGGACAGCCCGGATCGGTTGGCACGGTTGAGATACAAGACCTCATCTTCACCCACGCCGGGCCTACGCCTGGGCTGGTCGGCGTGGAGTGGAACATTGCCGCGGACAGACCAGGCTCTGCGGCAATGTGGGACTGCCACTTCCGCATGGGCGGTGCAGCTGGCACGGACATGCAGGCGGCCCAGTGTCCATCCAAGACAGGCAAGGCCAATCCTAAATGCATTGCTGGGTCCCTTCTGTTCCACCTGACCAAGACCGGCTCCGCATACCTGGAAAACGTGTGGGGATGGGTGGCCGACCACGACATTGACGACCCCAAGAACGCACAGGTCGGTGTCTACGTTGGCCGTGGCATGCTCGTCGAGAGCACCAAGCCGACCTGGATCTATGGAACAGCCATGGAACACAGCACAATGTACCAGTACTCCTTCTACCGTGCGCAGAATGTGCTGGCGGGGATGATCCAGGCAGAGTCGCCGTACTACCAGCCTACTCCCGCGCCCCCGGCCCCGTTCCAGTTGAGTGACGTTGTGTACTACAGCGACCCTTCCTATGCTGTCTGCAAAAGTCCAAAGTGGGCAGGCTGCGATGCTTCGTGGTCTCTTCGCGTTGTCCAGTCGTCGGCCATTGAGATTGCGGGCGCTGGCCTGTACGCGTGGTTCAACGATTACGCCGAGATGCCCTGCGTGAACAATATGAATTGCCAGAAAAGCCACGTCTATCTGGAGAACAACAACGGCAACATGTCAATCTACAATCTCGTTACACTTGGGTCCGTCAACATGATCACGGACAATTCCAATCTGGGCGCCCAGGACATTTCAGCCAAGGACAAACTTTTTGCCAACGCAAATCCCTACTGGAGCCAGCTGTCCGTGTATCGTCCACAGGTCATTGTGTCTGACGGAGGGGGAGGGACTGGCGCTGGAGGTAGCGGTAGTGGCGGTGGAGGCGGCTATGGAGGCGTTGGGGGTGGTGGTGGAGGAGGTGGTGGCACATCCAGTCAGGCCGGCGGTTCGCCCACAAGCGGAGGTGGAGTCGCACCACCTCCGGACAGCACACGTTCAGGAACAAAGCCGTCTGGCGCAACCTCGTCTGGAATCAAGCCTCCAGGGAGTAAGTCTCCCGGAACAACTACCCCCCCGGCCGCCACTTCCACGAGAGTAACCTCTCCTGGGATACCTGCATCTGGAACCAAGTCCTCCAGAACCAAGTCGTCGGTCGGGAAACCTTCCGGCACAACCTCGTCTGAAAACAACCCCCCAGTGAGTAAGTCTCTCAAAACAACCACGTCCGGAAACAAACCCCCAGGGAGTAAGTCTCCCGGAACAACTACCTCCCCAACCGCCACTTCCACGGGAGTCACCTCTCCTCGGACACCTGAACCTGGAACCAAGTCGTCGGTCGGTAAACCTTCCGGAACAACCACGTCTGAAAACAAACCTCCAGGGAGTAAGCCTCCGGGAACAACTACCCCCCCAGCCGACACTTCTACGAGAGTAACCTTCCCTGGGATACCTACATCTGAAACCAAGTCTTCCGGAACCAAGTCATCGGCCGGGAAACCTTCCGGCACAACCTCGTCTGAGAACAAACCCCCAGGGGGTAAGCCTCCGGGAACAACCACGTCTAGAAACAAACCACCAGGAAGTAAGCGACCAGGAACAAGTGCAACCCTGGTGGGTATTCCTCCAGAAACCACCCCCCCTGGAACCAAACCGCCAGCGGCCCCTTCTCCGACAGGGTCTACCAATGGGAGTGGTATCGCTCCTACTGGTAGCGGCAATGGAGCCGGTGGTGACGGAGGCAGCATGGTCTTTGTCCCGCCGGAAATCTGGTCCAGCTCACGTCCTGATGTCAGCTGTCTTCCACCCTGCACGCTGGTTCTTCCCCCATCCCATCTAGAGTCGATGACGACATTGTCGTGGCCATCGCTGACAACAACTCTGCTTTCCTTGTCGGGTTCGGCCACCCACATCATCACGACGACGATGTCCGTCCCGCCCATTACAACATCCGAGGTCCAATACTGGCCAATCACCTTTGGGAATGGAAGCGCACCAACTACAGACATTATCCCGCAACAGAGCATCATGCCTCCGCCGTTTGTTTACGAATTGCCGCCGAATGTGATGACGGCGCCGCCAGCAATCTACGCCAGCCAGGTTGTGGGCACAACGACCTTGGGCGGCCACCAGAGTGGCAATCCATGGGAGTTCTCGTCGGTCGGGCCGGATTTGGCGCACACGACAACAAGCAGCAGCAGCAGCGGTGCCGCATTCTGGTTTCCGCCTTGGGTGGTCTTCCCGACTACGACGCACCCTGTCACCGTGCAACCGATGCCGACCATCAACTTCGTCCTCCCAAAACCGCCCAAGCTCCCCCTTCCCACGCTCCGATTCCATCCTAAGCCGCCCGGTTCCGTTTGCGTCTTTGGCTGCGGATCGCACGACTGCAAGCAATTCGGGTGTGGGGGAGGCTGCGGCCGCTACGGCTGTAACGGCGGTTGCGGGACATGGGGCTGCGGCGGGGGATGCGGAGCGGCCGGCTGTGGTGGCGGTAGTCCATGCATAGACAAGGGGGAGTGCGACGGAGGCTGCCCACTGAACAAGTGCGGCGGCGGCGGCTGCAAGGGCGGCAGTTGCGGAAACAACGGCTGTCCCAACGGCGACTGCAGCAAGTGTCCCAAGGGCGGCTGCCAGGGCATCGAGCCGGACGAGAACAGCGACTGCGACAAGTTCGAGACGGCCGTGGTCTGTGAAGAGACCGTGTACAGCTACCAGCGCGCCAAGGAGACAAAGTGGACGTCGACAACACAGACGTTCTGCCTGACGAGCGAGGGATGCACCGTCCACGCCACGACGGAAAAGACCACAGTGACATCGTCGCCGCGGTCGGCCACGTCTACGTGGAGCGGCGAGCTGTGGGATGCCTCCCCCAATACTCCCCCGTCCTCGTTGGTTTCGGCCGTGGCGGCCTCTATCGAGAGGGAACAAAGTGCCTGGACCCAGTCGGTCAAGGCTGCCCGCAGCAGCAAGACAGCGTCCACCACGAAGCCGACCGTGACGGAGAAGCCGAAACCGTCTGAGAAACCGAAGCCGCCTGAGAAACCGCCGCCGCCCAAGACCACAAAGCCGCTGCAGCCCTGGGTATGGTTTTCAGTTGTAATCAGTCTCTATACGGAACATATCTACGGCGAGGACGATTACACTACTGTCCGCTGGAACGTGCACACGACGAATCTGTCTAAAACTACAACGCGCCACGTATGCGACGATCCTGTCGCTTCCTTCACCACCGACAACGACTTTGCCATCAAGAAGGGTTCCATGAACCGCTTCAAGGCGTTTCCCATTGGATTGCATCGTTTTCCGTTGCCCAAGATACACACGGGCGATTTCAAATATCTCGGCAACGAGGACGGGCCGGGAGAATTCACATTCGAAAACAACGAGGATGTCACCAAATGTTTCCTTCCGAAGGATCGTAAAAATGAGTACAATTGCTTTCTCGACCATTCACTCAACATTGTTGCAGGACCGAGAGTTGAATGTACCTTTCGGGACCAGAGGTGGTGGTAGACGACGGGGTATTGAAGACAGCAGAATCGGCACGGGCTTCTAGATGCCCTTGAATAATGCAGATACGTCTTGTTAATAAAATGCTCATCCAGTCCGAGGGTGGGTCTTGGGATTTCCCTTTAGCACCAAGTGCAGCCGAGCTAAAGATTCTCGCGAGCTTTGTGGCTTTTTGGGCCTCCCCGTATTTTCTGCGACGTCATCCCGCGACTTTTTACAGCGCGTCTCCCTCGCCACCACCACACAATGGACGCCCACAAGCAGGCCGTGGGCAAGATTGCCGCCGCGGTCCGCCAGTTCTACCAGAAGCGGGAGCCGTACCGCATCTTCCACGGCTCGACCAACTCGACGCGTCCCCGCAGCGGCGCCGCCCACCGCCGCTTTGTCGACATCAGCGCGCTGCGCAATGTCCTGAGCGTCGACACGGCGCGCCGCACCGCCCTGGTCGAGCCCAACGTGCCCATGGACCGCCTCGTCGCCGCCACGCTGCCCCACGGCCTGGTGCCGCCCGTCGTCATGGAGTTCCCCGGCATCACCGCCGGCGGCGGCTATGCCGGCACGGCCGGCGAGAGCAGCTCGTTCCGGCACGGCTTCTTTGACGAGATCATCAACCGCGTCGAGATGGTGCTGGCCAACGGCGACGTCGTCGAGGCCACGCCCAGCCCCGCAGACCCGCGCCGGGACCTGTTCCGCGGCGCGGCCGGCGCCCTCGGCACGCTGGGCACGACGACGCTCATGGAGCTGCAGCTGCAGCCGGCGCGCAAGTACGTCAAGACGACGTACCATCGGCGCAACAGCGTGGCCGACACGATCGACCTGATCAAGCGCGAGACTGATCTCGGAAAGAACAATGACTATGTCGACGGCATCATGTTGTCCAAGGACCACGGCGTCGTCGTGACGGGCGAGATGACCGACGAAGAGCCGCCATCAACGACGCCCGTGCAGACGTTCAGCCACCCCAATGACCCGTGGTTCTACCTGCACGTGCAGGACCGCACGCGGACTCCGTCTCCAGACGCGTCCGTCGTCGAGTTTGTCCCGCTGGCCGAGTACCTGTTCCGGTACGACCGCGGCGGCTTCTGGGTCGGCCGGTCGGCGTTTTCGTACTGGCCGTTCCCGTTCAACAGCCTGACGCGCCGGGTGCTCGACGACTTCCTGCACACGCGCATGCTCTACAAGGCGCTGCACGCCTCGGGCCAGTCGGCGACGTACGTGGTCCAGGATTTGGGGCTGCCGTACGGCACCGCCGAGCAGTTTATCAACTACACGGCCGACAAGTTTGGCATCTGGCCGCTGTGGCTGTGCCCGCTGAGAGCTTACAAAGGGCCGACGTTCCACCCTCACACGACCACCTCTTCCGGGAAGCCCGAGGGGATGCTCAACATTGGCCTCTGGGGCCAGGGCCCGCCGGACGCGGCCAAGTGCGTCGCGCTAAACCGGGACCTCGAGGCCCGGCTGCACCGCGACTTTGGCGGCATGAAGTGGTTCTATGCGCACGCGTACTACGACGAGTCTGATTTCTGGAAGATTTACGACCGGCCGGCGTACGAGGCGCTGCGGGCCAAGTACGACGCCACGTCGCTGCCCTCAGTGTACGACAAGCTCAAGGTGGACCAGAGCGGCGAGGCCACGGACGAGTCGTCGAAGGGCCTGATGACGCGCTGGCCGCTGGCGGGCGTGGCCGGTCTACGGGCGTCTATCAAGAGCGGTGCGTACCTCCCGCGGACGCCGCCATGGCGGCAGTAGTGAGAGAACAAAGCAGCTGTAAGATTAGACTAGACAACAATACAAAAGTTTTGTGCATTTTCAACAATGTATGCATCTGTCGGACCACCAATCATCTGCTTGAAAGCAACCATGACGTGCTAAAGCCGTTTCTTTACTTTACGCGGAATTAAAGATACGTAAGATTTATCTCTGGCAGCGGAATGCCCCGGCTATCCTGTAGCCTCCAAACAATCCCACCCGGGTGTTCACAAAAGGACAACTTTACTGTGAAGAAACGCTCATGACTTTGACACCTTTCGAGGTAAACCCGGCGAGGAATTATTGTTGGCGCTCAGACATAAATCTTTGAATAAATGCATTCATTTTGGACAACACTATCCAGCCTACCCTGAGACTGGCGCTAACTAGCGGTCCCGGAAAACGGGCAAATGATATGGGGCACCGTAACCGCAGTTTGGGACATCGCAATAGTCATACGGCGGCCCAGAGCAGTCCGGACAGTCCTCTGTGTAGTCGATTGAGAGCCACTTTTGGCAGTGGTAGCACGCCTCCATCCTCTTGGTTTCTGTCATATTGGCGGACAGTGTTGTTGTCAATGGTGGTATGCTTGATTCCAGAATTTGCTGTCTTGATGCTTGTAGAAAGAATGATGCGTTAAATGGAAACAGAGAGATGAATCTACTGCCATTTATATACTTTCTTGAGGAGCATAAAAACGGCTGTGACCGACTCGACATGGCGAGTGACATGGTGGTGACTGAGTCACAGGTGAAGTGTCGTCATGGGTACTGCGCAGTGAAATTAATGTGCGTGTATTGCAATCTATGTACTCTGTATTCTATACCGTGTCTAAAAAGAATCTCCTCGCTTGTCAATTCCCCCCGTCACTGCATGGTGTCTATGCTGACGACGTGGCATTAGCAGCGGTGCCGTTGCCGCCACCACTTGGTGCATCGCCGCCGCCGAGACTCGGCGAGTTGCTGTTGGCCTCACCGCCGCTCGCGTACAAAAAGGCGGCCGGCGTGATCGAGTCGGAGATCGTCGCGTTGATGCCAAAGGCGACCCAGGCCAGCAGGCCGTCGGCCACGCTGCTGCCCAGCAGGGTGTACTCGTAGAACGGATCGACGCCGTCGGTGGCCGTCTCCTCTGCCAGGATGGAGTCGTCGGCATTGGTGGTCAGCTCCTGGGTGTTGGAGGCGTAGGGCTCGTTGAGCTCGACGGCGGTGATGAGGTCCTGGTCGAAAAAGGTCTGGCCGACGTGGCTGGCATATGTAGAGTCGGCGCCGAGGGTGTGGTTGGCGAGCTCGGTGGCGTTCTGGTGGACCATGACGTGGATGTGGGTTGCGCGGCTGGTGTAGTGGCCCGGGAAGATGGCGTCGAACTGGGCGACGCCGTCGGCGTCGGTCTGCTGGATGCCGCGCAGCCAGGTCTTGTTGATGTTGCTGTTGTCGCCCGAGTTGCCGTTGCCGCTGGCGACGATGCCGGAATACACGCCCGTGGCGTTGCAGTGCCACATCTCCAGGTACACATCGGGGACAGGGTCGCACGTGTCGACGTCAATGACCTGGTAGTCGAGGTGGATGGGGACGCCCTGCTGGTCCTCGGTAATGTTCTCGCGGACGTACTCGCCAGCAACGTCTAGACAAAGTTAGTGATGGGTTCTGGTTGACAGGTGTCTCTGCCCGGGGGACTTACAGTATGGTCCTTGAGTCACTTCAGGGGTCAAAACACACGAGTGGTTGCCGGAAAATAGGTCGGCCGGCGACGTGTACATGACGCCGGTCTCGTTGTGCGTCGTGTTCAGCACCGTCTCCACATCACGGGCATACAGGCCCAGGCCACGCTTTCGGCGCAGGTACTCGGCCCGCTGTTGCCGCCGACGCTGATTGCGGGCCTCGATGCCGCATGCCTTGAGCTTCTCGGCGCAGTGTGCCAGGGAAGTTCGCTTGGTGTTCTGCAGAAAGTCGCGACGCTCAGCGGCCTCCTGGACCACACTGTGGCCGGGATGCGCGCTGGCAAAGGTGCCTAACAGGGCGGCCGAGGCAAGAAGAGTCTTGACATGCATGTTGAAGGGGAAAGAGAATTGAAAGGAAAATTCAAAATGGGAGTAATGTGTAAGAGAAAAGAGAACAGGCGATTGTTGAATTGGAAGATATGTGGTGCAGATGGGACGAGGTGGACTTTAGCAACAGTGCAGATTGGCAGCTCTTATATCCTTTTAGGAAAGTATCTACGTGCAAGTGCAAGCCGGTCAGCTTTCGCAACCCAAATTGTTGAAAGGGCCGGCCTCGTCATCACAATGGACCGGACGAGCCACCGTTGCACTGGATAGGGGCCGTTTACTAAAAACAAAAGGCACACTGTTTCAGCCGATAACCAGCGGCTCATGGGGAAACGACCCATACGACGGCTTTGCGCGTGTGAGTATGCCCAGTGGCAGGCTATGCAGCCGCAGCTCTACGTAAAAGCCAGAGGAGCGACGGGGGCGTAGAGAAGCTTATGTTCCGCGAGTTAGTGAACCGAGTCGCCATCGTTTACTGCGTTTACTACGTTTACAGTGTCGACTAACAGTTTGAGTTTTAACTAGATCTAGCCACCAACAAGCAAGTGCTGACTTTTTTCTTTGCGCTTATTTGTGTGATATTCTGTTGGACCCTCGATGGCTGATTCACCATGTCTGGCAGATCGATCGAGGATCCAATGGAGAGCTCGCTATTTGGCTGACACTGGCTCACGGTTACTCTTTTGCTATTCCTGTTTCATCCTTTTTTTTTTTTTTTTTTTTTTTTTGCCTCGTCTCTTCTCCTTTTTGATTGTTTTCCTTTTTAGAACACGGGACAAATTGCTACAGGGCTCCACCAATAAACCGAAACAATCCATCCAGCCCCTGGTGCCTGGATATGCATATTGGATGGCATGCATGGGTTGTCGGCAGTCGTTGGGGGCAGGCAGAGCGCCGCGACAGCCCGCTAGGACGTGCTTGTGGGGGCCATCTACGCAAGGCTCGCCACTCAGAAATGAGGCGAATGCAATGACGGCCCCAGAGTACGCGTAAGTGCCACTAAACCTGCTACTTATGCAAAGGCTCCTCTCCACACCATACATTGGTACCACTTCCTCCTCTACAACGTCTACTCCGTCAAGGGTGATATCACGACGGAATATGCGTCGGGTTTGGGCTCTTAGTAAACGGCAAGTACTGAGAGTACTGCCAGTACTCTTGCTTCCATGGTACTTAAAATAGATGCGTGACCCGCAGTCGCCGTTTACGTTTCTCCCTCTGATTGTATCAAGGGATCTGCATTGGCCAGGATCCTCTTTACCAAGGCTGCACTTTCAGGGATCGGCCAAACGATAGCGAATCCCCTTTCTGCGCAGCTGTTTGACCGCTCTCTGCCGCGTACTCGTAGACGACGGCGCATTCCTATGCCTTCTGCTGCGACTCTACAGTGACAGCTCGACCTGGCCCGCTTGAACCAGCCGACAGATAGCACAGTGACGGACGAAACAGAAGGGACGACTCGTAATCACAAAGAGAAGAGCTGCTATTGGGGATACCAGTTGACCAGGTACGCGTCATTTGCCTTGCAACATTCTATCCTAAAAAAAATCCCCAGCAAACATTATTGTGCCGGCCCGCCCAGCCAGTGCTGGTACATGGCCACAAATGCATCTGGCCGTTCCTCGGGCAGCCAGGTGCAGAGGGTGCCCACAAATGCCAGGAACAAGTCCTGGTCGTGTCCGGTGAGGGCAGTCTTCAACTCGGGCTCGGGTGGGAGGGGGACTGGTCCGATCCATTCGCCTGCCAAAAAAACATTAGGATAATAATTCCCTGTGTGTTTTTATTTTTTATTTTTTATTATTATTATTATTATTATTATTATTATTATTATTATTATTTTTTTTTTTGCAGCAGCAGCAGCAGCAGCTCACATACCTTTGTCGTCCCAGTACTTTTTCGTCTCGGGGCTTCGAGCAAGGAACTCGGGTGGAGGCGGGCCAATGATGGATGCAATGGCGGCGAGGTGATGGGCGTCGTTGAGCTCCGGCCATTCGTCGTCGTACACCTTGAAGAGACTCTCTGTGTGGAGGAGATCCCAGGCGAGGAGCGCCGTGGCCCAGACATCGACCGGCTTACCCCACGGCATGCCGAGAATCACCTCTGGGGCACGGTACTGCAGCGGCATGGCGTGCCCGATATTGTCGGACCCAATGCGCGCCTGTCCGAGGTCGCATATGGTCAGCGGTCCAGCGCCGCCCATGACGGCCTGCGACACATGCAACGTCCTGTCTCCGTCCAGCTTTCGTGCAGAGGGTGTGTTGATTTCATTGTCTTCGACCGTTTTCAGGATGTTGTTGCTTGTCAAGGCGATCAAGAGGTTATCCGCGTGCAAGTCTGCCGACGGTTAGTACTCGGCGGTGGTAGACGTCGTCTTTTCCAACATCAAACTGTGTACGAGCCTGGTGGACAAGGCCACGTTTCCAGCAGTGAACGAACCTGTGTGGACAACATCAGCGGCATGCAGAAATGTGAGTCCGAGGAGTGTTTGCGCAATGGCCTGGGTGGCAAAGTCTTGTCGAAAGGCACCTCTTTTCTGCATCCCCTGAAACGTCCTGAGGCTCATGCCTAGCGGGGCCATGACAAAGACGAGGTGAGTGCCATGCGGCCCAGGAAGCGTAAACGACTCCTTCAGCTGGCGGACGTGCTTGAGCCCGGGGTGCTCGTCCTGACCACCTTTCCTCAAAAAGCTTGCAATATGCTGGTAGATGTCCAGTTCATGGCTGTGCTCCACCGCGTTGGTGTGCACCTTGAGCGCCCAGTACGTCGGATTGGGCTCTCTTAAATCCCGGGCAAGCCACACGGTCGACGTGGTTCCGTAGCCAAGCTTTGCGACAACTTGGTAGTGATCGTGGACGACGTCCCCAATGCTCATGGGGTAGTAGTCTTGGCGTCGGTAGTTGGGTAGTCGTTCTTCCTCCACCAGGTCGCCAACATTGATTTCTTCGAAGCCGGTGGTTGGGAATTTGCGGGGCGCAGGGCCACCACGGCCCGACGGGCGCGGACTTGATGACGACATTGGACGCTGTCGGTTGAGCCTGCTTGCGCAAATTAAAGGCCGCAGTGATCTCGCAGGGGATTGTGAGAGGAGCCGCCTAGTAAACATGATTTTTCAGGCAGGGAAGTTGAGGGTGGGGGTGTTGCGGTATGGCAAGAGGAGGGAAGAAAAAGAGAGTTGTTTTTGAAACCGACGAGTAGGATGCGGCCAATGGAAAGCTGCGTTTAGCGCCCGCGTGGTCTTCAACAACTGCGGCCGCATTGGAGGCCAGTAGTAGCATGTTTTAAACAACAAACCGTCTTCGAAGAGAGATCGATTACAATCACTAGGGTGCAACTGCTCACCAACGCACACGTAGCCGCGCACACCCCCTGTGTCTTTAGCACTACATATTAGGGACAGGAAGTCGTCTACGGGCACATTCGGGTCTATTTCTTTCGGCAAGAAATAAAGCGGCAAAGCATATAAATTTCATGTATCATGCTTCTATTGCTTGGACAGCGTGGTTGAATGCTTGTGAGGCTCGAGTTCCGCTGTGACTCAAGGCTCTTCTACTGTTCTCAAGGCTTCGGTGGTGCCTGGCTTTCCATTCTCCTCGGCGCGGCGGAAGTACTCGACAGCATTGTCTTTTCCAGAGGCACTGAGGTTGTTAGAATATGTTTGGAGAGTGGCTTCCTTATTTCTTGATTTTTCTTTAACTTACATGTTGAGGCCAATCAGCTTCAGCCAGAGAGCGGCAATGGTGCCGACGCCGGTGAACAGGATCATGATCTGGTAGGCATATTTGTAATGGGGCGCGTCGTAGGTAGGAAACAGAACGACTGCACATGTTAGGGCTCGAAAATATCAGCCTCGTGGTGTTTCTTTGCTTACCTCCAGTCCATGCCGAGAATGTGTAGGTAAAGATGTTGCCAGTGGCCACGAGGAGCTGCCGGAGGTTGCTGTTGAATTGGAAAATCTCGTTTCCGTAGGCCTGTACAGTTAGCAGTGCTTCTTTCGTTTACTTCCGAAAAGCATGGCTCACAATGATGAACGGCTGCAGAATTGGGCCGACGTAGGTCATAAACTGGGCGACAAAGATGGCCCGCTTGGGAATGTACCAAATGGACAGCATCGTGTTGGCAATCGTGTTGACGCCGGCCACTGCCAGCGCGGCAGACACGCGGTGTCCCGTGTGGTCAGCATAGGCACCGAACAGCAGGGCTGACACAATGGTCAGCGCGTTGCCGGCAGTGGGGATGAGGTTGACCTGCGACACAGAGTACCCTTCTGCCTTGAGCCACAGGTTAAAGTATTGACTGCCATGTCCGCCGTTTGGGAGCAGTCTGTGGGTGTCAGCAACAGACGAGAACAAGTTTGAGTCAAGCGAGTTTGCTCACGTGTATGCGGCAACAAATACCCAAATGTACTTGCTAAAGTAGACTGCCCGGACCAGGCTCCACGACAGAGGCTTGGATGCCACGCGGCCAATCTTGTTCATCTTTTCGACGACATATTCGCGTTCCTGTCAATGTTAGGTGGTTGTTCGCACTCCGACTGCCTTGGGGACGCACCTTCTTGTTCAGCCACAGGGCACGCGTGGTGGTCGGCCGGTCCGGGATGGCATAGAACCCCCACAGCGCAATCGGTATCGAGATGATGCCGTCAAATATGTAAAGCCAGCGCCACCCTGCCAGTCCATGCTTTCCATTCATGCCAGTGTACAGAGCTGCTTGCAGGTAGCCGCTGAACATGGCTGCGGCCGAAGTCGTCTGCTCGAGAATCTGCTGCCGGACGACCAGCTGGTCGGGGCCGTACCACGACCCAAGAAGGGCAGCATAGCCTGGAAAGGCGCACGACTCCAGGAGGCCGGTAAAGAACCGAAGAGCGTACATCTGTTTGGTCAGCATTGATAGCCATGCTGGTTAACAAACGCACCCACGTACAGTCTTGACATTCTTGGACGCCGCCATGGCCATGGTCAGAATGCTCCAGATCAGCTCGCACGCGGGAATCCAAATAGACGGCCGGACATAGCGCAGCTGGATCATCTGGGCAGGCACGGTGCCGATGATGATGCCAATGGAAAAGTAGGTGACCAACAGGTTTCGTTCGTTTCCGTACATGTTGAGCTGGACGTCAGATGGGAGTGATCAATACAGTAATGCGTTGTTCTTGGGACTTGCCTCTTCTTTCATTCCGCTAACAAAGGCATTGCTGTAGTTGTTTTGGTCAAGGCATTTAATGTAATAGCCCAAGAAGACGTAGGAGCTATCCAATGGTCAGATCATCAGATGCAGCAGGACAAGGTCTGGCTGTGGGACGTACCAGAAGATCAAATCCAACTTCCAGGCCACTCGCTTCGCAATCGGCGACCTGTCGTCGGACAGCTTCTTTTTACCCCATGGCCACCATCGACGTCTAGTCAGGGCCTCCTGGACCTGGGTCTCCTCGTGTGGCGAGTTCAGTGTCTCGGTGGGAGACTCGGGTGCCGCAATAACGTCGACGCTCGCCGTGTTCTTGTCCAATTGGTCAGCCATTTTCTCTGCTCCGACGTGATTCGTGGCTGCTGGTGTATTCCGTCTATGAAAGTGCACTGTCGCCCATAGATATTCCTCCAACACCACAGCTTCCACCATGCTTCTTATATCAACCACTCCGGAAGTCTGCATTGGGGGCGAGTGGCAACTCGGAAGCCAGTACATTTCAGAAGGAACATTATGGAGTGCCGATCAATGCTGGGTTTCCCGCGTGTCTTGGAAATCCAGTGTTTTCTCATCACGGATGCAGCATCCAAGAATCACGTCTTCAGCGACCCCCACGATACAATGCAGTTTCTTGGCATTTGTGTGCGGTTTCTACGCGATATGCAGTACCGGTCTGCAGACATTGTTCCTTCTCGGGGTTGTACCGAGAGCAAATCATGCATTCCCTGTCAGTCGGGGAATAAGTCAAAGGAAATGATGCTTGATTGCGCCACCAGAAGCTTGAAAATGCCCAAGGCGACTGGGCAAACTTGGCGTAAGAAGACAAGATATGTACGTTGGTCCTTGGTCCTGTATCTGCCGGCAGTATACCGAAATCGGTGAATTTTCCCGTTCTATGATGTTGCAAGCTGCGACAGAAAGCACATCATCATCCCTTTTATCTCTGCATCAGCGCACCCATACTCGCTCGCAAGTCGTTGTTGGATCTCAGCCAATGAGATGTCTTTCATGTGGAATAATCCAAGTGTAATATTTTGTGGTCCTCTTTTTCTTTTGGTATGCAATAGATATGGTCTAGACTCGGAGAAGAAGTCCGATATAAATTTCCCCAATTCTCTCAAACACATCGTTGTGTCTACCATACTTTCTAAGTAATTTAATGTAGAGCTAATTGCGAATGATTTTAGTCGTATTTTTGGCCAAGAGCTAGCGGTGAATTTGTGCAAAAAAAATAGGGAGAGAGTTTATTTCAAGAAACGATAAAAAAAGAGTCAAAATTTTCAACAACACTTTTTGACTCTACGAGAAACGGCAAAAAAGATGGACTTGCAGGGAATCGAACCCTGGACCACTCCCATGCTAAGGGAGTATTATACCACTAAACCACAAGCCCAGATCTTGCTGTGTTGTTGGTAAACCGGTCTCCTAAAAAAGGAGAATAGAAAAAAGCCACTGCCAGCAACGAAAGAGAAAAAAAGAGGAGCTTCACATCGTGAACAGCAAAAAAAGATGGACTTGCAGGGAATCGAACCCTGGACCACTCCCATGCTAAGGGAGTATTATACCACTAAACCACAAGCCCGGATCTTGTTGTGTTGTTGAGAAATTGGCCTCGTAAAAACGGAGAATAGAAAAAAACCATCAGTGGAAATTGAGGCGAAAAAAAGAGAAGCTTCACATCATGAGAAGCAAAAAATGGACTTGCAGGGAATCGAACCCTGGACCACTCCCATGCTAAGGGAGTATTATACCACTAAACCACAAGCCCAATTGGATCCTGTTATTGGATGTTGAGGTTTTTCGGCCCAAGATCGGCTTGTAAACAAAAGCGTTTTTCTCACAAAAAACTAGAGTGAACAAGTGGAGCTGTGGAGTGGGGTGGAATTGGTGGAGTCAAGTGGAGTGCCAGTGGAGTTGGCGTCTTAGTTGACAATGATGTCGGGAAAACATATCTGTAAAGTAGTGGCCAGTATACAGAAAGATTCCACGGAAAAATACACAATATTATCCATATCTCTCAACGAGATTGCGGATGTCGCCAAGCATCCTACGAGGGATAATTAATAGATACCAGTGGTAAGGGAGCATACATACTGTTGTCTAAGCTGGGTATTGTCGTGGAAGACGGCGGAAACGTGAGTGTTGAAACGGCTATGGTGTAAGTGGTTGCTTGCGATTGCATTGCCATGACTCAAAACTTACAGTTTGTAGACGTCCAGACGGCCATCGTAGTTCTCTTTTGACTCGGAAATGGGGACGTGTCTGTGGTACTCCTCCAAGTATTCAGGCCCAAACTTGTTACAGGCCGGTCGCCATTGTCCAAACTCGTCTAGGATTATGTTGGTGCCAAGTATGCATATGTAAGGAGATACGCCTCTTACATTCATTGTGGGCATAGAAACAGCAGGCGTCAAACACCAGGCTGTTGCCCGTCTCCGTGTCAATGGCCGAGTTGGCAAACCAGAGATCGCCGTGCACAAGTGACCGGCCGGTGTTCTCAAGTGGCCCAAGCAGGCGTGGGATAACAGTATCAAAAATAACAGGTATCAGCCGGTCCAGTTCCGGACCGGCTCCCTCGTCAGCGATCTCCAAGTCTACCGCTTTGCACAGGATCTTGCTGAAAAATACTTCCCAGGAGCCTTCCCAGTCGACCATCTGTGGAAGGTTGCCGGCGTATGTGGGCACGGCAAAGCCAAACTTTCCCGTGGGTGACACGCTGGATGTCTGCATGAGAACCAGACGTGGACAAAAGTCGCTTGGTAGTCGAACCTCGCTGCGCATGTCTCGGAACTCGCACGGGAAGAAATGCGTGCCGGGTTGGTTTTGTTAAGCGCCCCAGGCCACCGGTTTTGGCGCAAAGTCGGGCGTCAATGCGTGGATGGCTTTCATCGGCTCGAACTCAACGCGCACCATGGCTGCGCCTGCCGTCTCATTCCTCGGAATTCTGATAAAGAGCAATTGCGGCGCTCCATCTGCGAGCTCGACATCGATTCTGCCCGTGCTGGCCCAGAAGCTCTCGCCATGGCTGGTAGCAGAGACGAGGTATTGGTTGAGACGCAAGACAAACTCAAGGTTTATGAAACCCAATAAGCTCTAGCTGACAGGGAGCGGTTTGCAGAATGCTTGCAAAATACTGCTGGTTTATTCGCTATCAACCTCCTCATGCCCGCGAAATGTCACCTCAAAATACGCCGTCGTAGCAGGTAATGGCGTCGAGACGAGTGTATACCTCCTCGCGGAGGTCCTCTGCATCATCTCGCCGATGAAATCCAGTTTCAAAGCAAGGAACAGGGAGGCTCATGTCAAATGCCTGGAAGAGGTCGATCAGTGAGAGGCCAACGGCCTCCCGTTCACTGTTTATCCTTACGCATGGTGAGTGTAAAGACCGGCGTGGGTAGGAACGTTCAGAGTGGACAGGGTCGTATTACCTCATAATGGTATCGTTACGAAATGCACCGCAGCTGTGACATTTGTCGCCCAGATGGTGCAGAGCGGCTTCGGGGCGGATTCTGGTGTCCTTTGACAGCGTGTTTCGCAACCACGTGTCTGTCTTATGTCGTTATTAAAAAATGTAGACAAAACTCAGGGATTTTTTTTATATTTGTCGAGCATCCTCATCCTCGTCGCCATTGATGCTGAATTACAAAAATTAGCCGGACTTTTTCAAGTTAACTCTTCATTGACCTTTCGCCGATATCCAAGAGCTCCCTGTTCAAATCAGTTGCTAAAGACAAAAATAGTATTAACGCTGAAGCTGCTTTCTGCTTTATGGTAGGATATGGGTATGTTGGTCTGTGTAATAACCCGTTCACTAGATGAGCGGGGCAGGCCTAACCCCTGCTCTGGGGCGACCGTAGGCAGAGGCCACATACTGCCGTCGCCCACCTCTCGTGGAGTAGACTGGCAAGATTCAGTCTTGCCCTCATATCAATGATTTTTCCACACTTCCACCTACTACTAGGTACGTCTAACAGCGAGGACGTCCCGGACGGCGGTGGCGAGTCTCCAGTTGTGCGGCACAGCTCCGCCTGCGGGCGAAGATTCTGCCACTGGAGGAGGCGACGCTGCAGGCGCAACAGCGTTGGGAGAAGGTTCCAACATGGATCGAGACGGCGGGGGAAAACATGGCTTAGCGAGGTTTGGGTACGGGAAATACGGACCGTGCACGGGTGGTGTTGTGTTGCGGGACAGACACAAGGACAGACAACTACTGCTGCAACACTGTGGCAAAAGTATCAGTGGCTTGCCTTTCACGGTAAGGCCGCATCCTTGGCCAGCATCGCGTAACGGGTGAAGCCGGCAAGGTTCTCGCTACATGCATGCAACTGGTGTGTACCATACAAGGTTATCAATGTATTTACCCCTGATCTTTGTTCAAGTGCTGACCTCCAGGGAGTTCTTTTTTAACAGGGTATTGGATATGTTTATTTTTATGTTTATTTTTGTAGTTAACACGCAGCTGAAGGGCATTGCTCGCAGGGTTATCTCTACTTCACTTTGCTAGGGATGCAGGGGGCTATTTATGAGTGAGGCGGTGTAAGATTAAAGAGGAATGCCAAAACGGCTGTAAATCTTGGCATTGCCTTGCTTTTCAAACCCGTAGTCTCTAGAAGCTATTCGGGTTCAACCCCTCGTCCGAGAAACCTTGTCGGAGAGAGTAAGTGACAGCGAGAAGTCATGATTTAGGTGGGATTATCCCGCCTCGTCTTAACAACACCAGATCTCTGCATGAGGTAAATGCTTGGCAGCTAGGGCGAGGGGAACATGTGCCCGTCAAATTGCCCGGTAGCTTCCTTCACATGGAAACAAACCCAATGATAATGGTCCTTTAACGCAGTGTGGTGTTGAAAACTCAAAAGAATAGCACGCTTTACGTAAAATCCAGCCAAAAAGCATTTCAATCCGGACGAAGAATGTTGCAATACAGCCAGCACTTGTGGCTTGGCCTCACTGAATCCTACTCGTAAAGAGGCCGTGCAAAGCTGATGCGAATTGGGAGTCGCATTTATAGAAAGCTATCTTGATAGCATAGATATACTGATAGCATATGGACATAGCAAAAAATGTTCTGTTACAGTAACTGCTCTGTAACTTCCTCGTCTGCCTTGGGCAGACTTCATGACAGGAAATGAAAACCGAACGATGGAATGGCGATGGAAGAAACACACATGAGATGTCTCGCTGTACATAAATAATATGAAGAAATTGAATATAAAAGGAGAGCAATTCCCGCGTCTTGTCATTCAACTTTTTATCATCATTAGCAACAAACAACAGAGGTCGAATCACCACAATCACTTCACCACTATATCAGCAATCAACACTGTTTGCATTGACCCTAGTCTTCAACATGCAGTTCAAGATCGTAAGTGGTTTTTCCCCGCCTGCTTCCTTTTGCGTTTGAACTCATACCGACACACAACTACCAGGCCCTCGTCTCTGCTCTCGCCGCTGTGGCTGCTGCCGTTCCGGCCCCGGCTCCGTCCACAACCGCTGTGGCCATCAGCCAACCCGATCTGGTTGCACAGGTTCTCCAGGCTGTTGAACTTTTCAAGGACGTTCCCGCGGACGAGCTGGCTGGTGTTGTCCAGCAGAGCTTTGGCATCTCCATCGGTGATGTTGAGAAGCGCTCTGATGCTGGCAACACGCTGTCTAAGCGTTGCCTGGGTGGCAGCTTTTTGGCTTGCTACCAACGTCTGGGTTTCCTCTGTCCTCTGCAGTGCTATGGCCAGGGTCTCAGCTGTGCCAATGACTGCCTGAACTCCCAGCGTGAATTCTGCGAGAATACCTGCTAAATTTTGCTGCCTTTGACAGCTTCGAAAAACTTCCCGTGGGGAGTTTTCTTTTCATAACTTTGTTTAACTACCTGGCCGAGTGTCCTTCATATATGTATTTGGGACAGAGAATCACACATCTTTTGACAATGCAGATATTTACCGGGAATGTTAGCCAGATCACTTAGCAATGGTCTTTTTGTTTTAGAAGAGAATATAACTCTTGTTATCCGCAGAACTGTAATACAAATGTGTTGAAACCATGAGTGCCATCAACGTTTGGGGCTGCCATTTTGCAAATAATTTCCTATATCAAAGTTTTGTCCATAATACGTTTAACGTAGAGAAGACATACCAGTTGTACCCATGCCTCTACGTTACCCGGGAACAGTAAGCAAATCGTGAAACACTTATCCATCCATAAGCGAGATCAGGTACATCCCATCCCGAAGAAACGTATGGTCCTGTAACGTGGGGTCCAACAAAATTGCCCCCAACGTAATGGAAATTCACGTAGGATCAGACGGGCAGTGCTTGGCTTTCTGCGGAGTTCGGCATAGCACACAAGAGCCCGTGTTCACCTATCGACGCACAGGGCCTCGACTGTTGCCAAGATCTACCAGGAACAACACATTTTCCCCTTCGATCACACATTTGTTGGGTCGTCTTTGACTTGTAGTGTTATTATTCAGGCACAGAGTTCACATTACCAAGAACTGCAAAAATAAACCTAAGCGATCTGACATTTCAAACGTTTCAAAAGAAAAAATAAAAGAAAGTGAAAAAAAAATACGGCGCTGCGGCCAGAGAAGCCCAGAAACCGAGCCACGAAATAACTATGGGGTCTCCACGCCATGCCAACCAAGGCCCTTGGCAGTTAAACTCATCTCCTGATACGATGGTCTTCCACGGCGTTCCTTGGCCGGCGTCATACCTCGATCCTTCCAAACACACATCTTTTCGCAGCACCAGGATGTCGATACCCGTCGAGCCACTGGCTGAGCTCATGGGGCTCCACGTGACTGTCCAGCTGGCCAGAGCCAGCATTAAATCCCAAGCGACAAGACAGCCAGACAAGTCATAAGGCAGCGACAAAGATTGCTCCAGTGTGGCTTGCTGGTTCGGTCCGAGTCTTGCCCATAATGGTCGGCTTTTGCAGATAGTAACATTTTCATTTGCTGCTCGTCTAACCGAGCAGGACAGCTTTACCGGGGTGCTTCCTCTCTTGCCGTAGAACTCACAGCAGGTGGTCCTTGTGCAGACCAGTGTCTCGGGCGTATGAGTCGGGCGCTGCAGTGTCGTTGTGGCGTTCTTCGCATGACAACGCAGATTCTGTGGTGCCGTTTAGAAGGCTTGGCTTGGGGGTGTTTGTACCGGACTTATTCGAGTATTCGAGCAATGCAGATGGTATCGACAACGAACGGAAGGGAAGGTCTCACAAGAGCTGTACTTGCCGTGACGCAATGCTCATGCCCTAGGCGTCTTTGGGTTTTGGAAGTCGGCTGTGGTCAAAACGATAGGTTTCCTGCCCGAGTCTGGATGTAGCCAAGTTGCCCCCATCGGCCATCCGGGCCTTGTTGGTTGCTATGTCCAGCTCGACATGACCGTCAGCCTCAAGATATGTGTCCAATAGCATCCCAGTCCCTAGCGATCCTCGTTTTTTGGAGGAACTGGCGCGAGGTCTCATCAGCTAGAGGGAGATATTTAGGTCCCACAAAACATATGCTGTGAATGAAGAGGAGATGCATTCGGCCAAAGACCAAGATGGAGACAGCTGACAGTCCCAACAGCCAACGTTCCAGACGTTTGTTGTTTCGTGGCTCGAAAGGCATGCTGGCGTGCACTACTGCCTTTCTCAGCCACAAATACCATAGCAGTACCGAGGAGTGGCTGGGATGCCGAACGCCGTCCGAATAGACGAGGGCCAAAACAGGAAATCAGTTACGTTGTATGCCCCGGTCGCGACTTCCTCCCACTGCGTTTTCAATGGGGAATGATGGTACACCGTAATGGAGCTCATACTACAAAGTGCGAGGACACAATCCATGGTAGCAACTGCCTGGCTCGGTCCCGTCTTCTGAAAACAGCTTAAAAAAAATTAAACAAAACGATGTGACATTGTCTCGCACCATTCCCCGCTCCGCATCGTCCTACAAGTTTCTACTCCTATCTCGGCCTGTTGCATCCCCGACTAGCTCATCTCATGCCGATGTCTGTCGTTCGTCGTTCGTCGCCATCGTTGATCCCCCCCCCCTGTCTGGTCCTGTCGACGGTCGGTTCCCTTTTCACTCCGTCGCCAACGGCTTCTGCGCATACACCAGCTTCGCCCTGTAGTAGGGGTGCTCCCGCAGCCCTCGCAGCTCCTTGCGCAGACGCGCCGCATACACGGTGATTTCCTGTGGCGTCCAGCCTAGACCGTTGGCAGCCAGCAGCTGGATGACGCCCTCAGTGTCCGCCTCCAGAAGCGCGCGCGAGTACAGGCCGACCTCTTGCAGCGCCGGGTCACGCGGCCACTCGGAGAGCGGGACCTTGTAGCGGAACTCTTCCAGGCCGACAAAGCCGGCCGCCTCGAGGCCGGGCGTCTGCAGGTTGTCGTCGATGGTCTTGAAGGACGACTTGAGGCCGAGCTTCTTGGCGCCGCCGAGGACGATTTCGGACCACTGGCCGCAGGCGGACTCGGGGCTGACGGTGTCGTCGTCCGACTCAAAGTAGCCGTTCACGTCGTACGACTGGACCCAGCCGCCCGGCTTGAGGACGCGGAACGCCTGCTCAAAGACCCTGTTCCAGTCGGGCATGCAGCCGGTGAGCCAGCGGATGTGGACAAAGTCGAACTCGGCATCAGGGAAAGTCCAGTCCTTGGTGAAGTCGTCGATTTGGCTGCCGTTTTGTTAGCGAAGCTAGCCACTCGGAGGGGGGGGGGGGGCGACAAAATGGACAAAAAATAAGAAACAAACTTACAATTGCACATTGGGCGGAACCCATGTCGGCTGGATAGGCGATAGGTCGGTGCCGATGACCTCGCTTTCGGGGTGCACGTCGGCAAAGTCGCTGTTTATTGTTAGCGACCGGTGTGTTTTTTTTTTTTTTTTTTTTTTTTTTTTTTTTTTTTTTGGGGGGGTTTGGCGGGGAGCTGAGGAACGCATCCATATTGGTTCTTACATTGCCCAGGCACCCGTTCCGGTGCCGATGTCGAGAACTTTCTGCCATAAGTCATCAGTAATGCGTTTGTATTCTCAGATGAGATGATACAAAAAATGGCCATCGTACCCCGACATGTTCTGGTAGCGGCGCCAAGTACAGCTTGCCTCCAAGCAGCAGCGTAAAGACGTGGTGTCTGGCTCGGTGGTCAGCGATGATGCAAAAAAAAAAAAAAAAAAAAAAAAAAAGGAGGGGCGCCGGCAACGCACTGAATGTCCAGCAGATTATTCTGCCGCTCGTCGTTGGAGCCCCAGTAGGTGTCGCCTCCGCGGTCGCTGTGGTATGTCCGCCCGTTCAGCGTGCGGTACTTGAGGATGGACGACGAGATGGACGCTGTGAAGGCTGAGTTGTCCTCGCCAAGGGCCGAATCCGTCTCCGAGTCTTCGACCTCCTCGAGTTCGTGCGGCGCATCGACCGCTTCGAGGACAGCATCGGCTGCGCCTCCCGCGGGCGACCGCGGAGACCGCGACGCCGATTTGTGCGATTTGCCCGACTTGCCCGACGCAGCAGACTTGGGTGACGCGGCATCAGCCGCGGCGGGCGGCGAAGGAGCAGTCTGTGGCGAGGCCATGACGACTGTGTGTTTGAGAAGAGGATTAGTGGTGATGAGAAAGGCAATGGGGAATCCTGGGAAATCCTGGGAAACACACGCCCCGGGGGAAAACAATGGCAAAAGGGCGGGGGAGACGAAAAGGAGCCAAATCGCACGAGACACGGGAAGATGGCATGAGCTGCGGAGTCAGCGAAGTGGGAGGTAGCAGGGCGGGTGGCACGCTTGCCCACGGCAGCAGGTAGGAATGGACTGCTACGTTGGCTCCTCTACGCGGGCTGGAAGAATTGCGATACTACACTGGCTTGGCTCGTTGGGGCCTAGCTTTAGTGCTAACTCTAGCTCACCGGCCCTTCCCGTGATTGTGGCTTTGTGGCGAGTGTGGCAGCCTGCTAAAAGCTGCCCTTTTAGGGTTTGTGTCCGTCGTTCAGTATTCAATCCTCCAAGACCAGAGTTCATGCACACCGATTTCGACGACGAACAATCAGCATCATCTTTCCTCGATGCAGGATTGCGAGACGGTCTGCTGGCCCATTTATTCAGATCGACAAGCCAAAGAAAGTCTTTTATCGCTCTCTATTCTACCATGGCGAGGTTGTGATTAGTAATCCTGCCCAGATATCCTGCTCCGTACAAATCCGCCAGGATCTGACTGATACTCAAAGTGAATAGATTTGCAACTGGGAGTAGTGAAAATCTTGACGTATCTTGTTTATGTAGAAATCAATGCGAAAATCAACGTGCAAATTTATCTGCTAGTGCGTGCCCAATCTCGAGTACGATGAAATAGAAGAAACGAAAAGGAAAGGCAAAAAAAGAAGTTTCTAAACACGTGCTACCCTTGGAGTCAATACGCCGTATCCTCCGGGCTTTGTGCCACTACTGGTTGAAATGAAACATTCTTGGGCGAAGCCCACTCTTTCCAATCTGGCAACATCCTAGAATGGCTCGAGCCAATAATGATTGCACCGGCTGGGTGTAATCCTCGAGGTGTATTGGCGGTGCCTTTCAGCAAGGAGGGGTGGACCAGATGGCTAGAGTGGCAATGGGAAGCACCACTACAATCACTACCACCACGGCTGTGGTTACCGTTGCTATCGCTACCGTTGTGGTCGCTGTAGCAGCATCGGAAAACGTTGCCCGAGACGGTCCACCGACTCCGGCTGCTTTCATCCATGGCGACCGGCACTGCCAGGTAACTCATCCCAGCGGGCAGATGCGACAACGACGAGCACGGGGGGGACTGCAGAGCCGGCTTGAAAATGTCCCCCAGATTGGCACCAAAGAGAACCACGGCCCTGATCTTCTTGGCATGGGAGCTCCAGTCACCGCACGACCTCTGGAGTTCCACAGTCTTTGGGTCCATGTATCGCTCAGAGTGCACAAGGCCCATGTACTCCCAGCCAGACACGTGTCGGCCGAGTTCCGCTTTCGGGGTCGCCCTCCCCCCGTGGGCCACATATGTGTTGGCCCACAGGGCGTCAATCGTGTTCCAGATGAGCTTGGCTTCTTGCTTGACAGTGCGCTTCCTCGTGCCGCAGGCGTCAATTGGCTGGCGGTAGGCGTAGGTTCGGTCGGCGTTGTCAAGCATGGCCTGCCGGGTGCTGTACTCGGAACGATCCAAGGCAGCAAATTGTAGATCATCGGAGCCCGTCTTCTCGCTGTAGTCGATGCCCTGTCGTTTCCGGTGGTGAAATATGTTCAGAATGACCTCCTCAGCATTGACCTGGAAAGCCCGGTCCTGCGTGGTGTCGTGCAGAATGACAGGCATGTCGTGGGCATCTTTGAGAATGGTGTCGTAGTCGTCCGGCCTTGCTGTCCGCACGCCGTCGCGCTTGCCAAATATTACGTCGGTTTGCAGAGTCCCCCACTGGTTGAGCCCGATTGTCAACTTGTCAGACTGCACAGTGAACGTCCTTGCGGCGGAGTGGCCCACTCGTTCGTAGTCGTATGCCAAAGTTCCTTGTTGATGGGAGTAAGGCTGTTAGAAGGTCCGCCCAGATACTGGGTGTTGCTTGTGTCGGATCGAACTTGGACTCACCTAGTGTCACATGAATTTTGGTGCACCAGCCAAGGAAGGAGCGGCGAGTAAGAAAGTCGTCGTCGAGTGTCGGACCCATGACACGGGTTGGGCAGTGGTGCTCGATATCCGACCACGGCAGTTTCTCTGGATAGGTGTCGATCCAGTGCCATTGGATGGCGCGGCCAGCCTCTGCCGTGGGGACGAGGGCACAGCTTCTACCCTTGAGGATAAATCCACCTCCAAAGGTCACCCCCTGCTCTATTCCGGCGAGGGCGGCCATGACAGGGATGGAGATCTCCAACCCGTGGTTGTTAGATCCACGCTGTGGGCTGTCAAAGCCGACAGCGATCACAGCGTGCCCCAAAAGACCCGACCAGCAGCCCCTGGGTGGCTTGTCCATCTCGTGCAATTGGGTAGTAATTAGTAATTGTGGAGCATCTCCCATTTTGTTTCTCTGGCATCTGGTGTAAGCACAGAAGATGTTGCTGCCACAGGAGTCCTTGCGTCGAGTTTCCGGTATGGCACATACAGCAGTCAGCCAAGACAGCTGCTGGGCAATCTTCACAACAAAGGAAGCCGAGCCAGAAACGCAAGCTGTTTTCAGAGAGACGTCAAACTCCACACTGTCCTCTTGCTCGGCAGCAGCATCCGCATCGGCGATGCTGTTTGCTTCTCCCAAAGCCAAGGCGTCCGGCCGCAGAGCCCGACCCAGAGCCTGATTCGTCAGCACGTTCCGACCAATGCCGTTTGACGTATTCGCCGACTGTGCATAGATAGGGAGCTTCGCATGTCCCAGTCAAGGTTATGATTTGGTCGAGATTGCCGCACCTTACGTCGGGGTAGTTTGACGCCAGAAATCTAGGCAGGTTCCAGTTTGATTCGAGCAGCACGTGATGTTTTTCTTTCTTGTCAAACTGCGAAAGCATCCGGTTCTGGATGACGGCTTCCGTGTTTAAGTGGTACCGGAGGAATATTTTTTTTATTGCGCTGCACAGCCACCGGATCTTGTCGTGCTGCAAGGGATACGCTTCTCCCGTTCTCGATTCGTCGAGGGTCTGTGGAACCCAACAGGACTTGCCGAATGTTTTCGCGCGTCGCACGTTGTTCTCGTCCAGGACGTAGGATTGCAGTTCTATGGCCACTTCGGTGAAGCTGAGACGAGTCTCGCGGATTTCTTGCTCGCTGCTAGCGTAGTTGGCGTACTCTTTAAGAGCCGAAACAATCAAGCGCAATGAGAGCTTTCGGGTGGCGTCGCCGTTGACAGAATACCTGTAGGACGGCAAGGAAGAGAAAACATGGCCGAGGAATCTGTCAAGGGCCGTGTCAGCATCTCCCATGCCCGAGCCCCAGCCCGAGCTCGAGCTCGAACCTGCGTCTGCTTTGGCAAACCTGTCCAGGTCATACCATGGCGCCAGCTGCTTTGCAGGACGTGCCTCAGGGCCGTCCTTTAAAGGTGGATGATCGATCGGGCAATAGACATAACCGGCTTCGTGATCCGGCTTGACGGCTTGCCGGCTCAGTAAAACCTCTCCGAACGGGGCAGGGTCGAACCCGTCATCGTCGAACATCCTCGAACCCGTCATCATCCAGTCCCTGCAGTTCTTTGTCCATGCCTGAGTCTTTGCCAGACTTTTGAAGACACAAACATTGGCAAAGCGTAAGCATGAGGAGAGAGGAGGAGAAAACGGATGGGGGGCGGGCATCCTGTTAAACCCAGCCACGACCGACGTAAGCTTCAGCCTTGTCTCGGCCGTAAAGGGGAAAGATCAATGTTGAGTATGCATGGCGTTCCCCGCTATAACCCGGGTCGGGAGAGAAGAGCAGGCACCAGCCATTACGTGTAAGATACTCTTTATTATTGACATCTTGCTCAAACACTACAGCTTGGCCCCCCAAATAGACGGGTCTTTCAGCCAGCCGAGCAGCTCCCCGTCGCCCTTGTCGGCATTGCTTGTAGAAAGGCCGTTGCCCGGTCTGGTATCTGGGCCAGGGTCGTTGTAAGGTTGAACGACACGCAGAATGTCCTTGCCCACCTCCAGAATTGTACCCCCGCCATACTTTTCGTCTTCTGCCAGCTTGAGCATCGCCTCTGCCACTTCCTGGGGGGTCACCCATCCGTCTTTCTCTTCGTTCAAATACAGCATCTTTTCGGGATGTTCCTCCCACAGCGGCGTCCGCACGATTCCAGGCGCGACTGCGTTCACGCGAATGTAGTTTGTGGGCTCGAGTTCTGCCAGAGACCGGACAAACCCGGTGACGGCAAACTTGGTTGCGCAGTAGATGGGTGTGCGGAAGACGGGGTTCTGCCCTGCAATGGACGAAATGTGCACAACCCGTTTGGGATTGGTGGCTGAGACCTTGGGCGCAGCGGGGAACTTTCTGTTGGGAGACGACGCCCGAGGATGCAACCATTGCGAGAGGGCCAATTGGGTGGCGCGGATGGGGTGCGTCAGGTTGATATCGAGCAGGGCATACCGCCCGCTGTCGGGCTTGTCCCTGCTCTCGGCTGAGCCGGGCGGGAGCCAAAAGTTGGTCCAGTTCGGCTCGTAGATGCCAGCGCCGGGACACATAATGTCGAAATCGCCAAACTCGTCGAGAGCCACGGCGACCATGTTCTCGAGGGCTGTCCACGACGTGACGTCGGTCTTGACAAAGACTGCCCGCGCCTTTCCACGGTTTCCATTGTAGGTCGTGAGCAGCTTCTCGGCTTCCGGGCGGAGCGAAATGTCGGCAATGACGACGTTGCAGTTGCGCGCGAGGAGTATTTCGGCAAAGCAAAAGTTGATGCCTGGATGAATTAGAGCTTCGTTTCATAAAGGAGTACTGACACTTCTTACCTGACCCGGCCCCGGTGACGATGGCCGTCTTTCCGGACACTGAAAACGTTGTAGCCATGATTCGGGTGAATTGGTTCAAATGTGTAGAAAATCTTGCGATTCTACGGTCTTGGGTGCCGGGATTGGCAGGACGTGATAATCTATTGTTAAATGCTTTGATAGGGCGGGGAAAGCAACGTCCGGCCGACATATCTTTATCCCGTCAGCAGTAGGCCCGCCTTGGTTCGGCACTGTCTGGAAACAGAACCGACCGAATGAGGAATCAAGCCGACTACTCTGATGCTAACCGATTCCCGAGCAGCACACCCCCGCCACGTCAGGTTCCCCTCTTTGGTAAGGCCCAAGTTACGGACGGTACGCTCGGGACCGCACGCGGAGAAGATAAACCGAGGCGCTGCAGCAAAGGGTGACTGGCTCCGTGGATAACACGGCGATAAGCTATCAAGGTGCATATGCATATCACGGGTGTATCGCGAGTTTGATTTACACTAACACTCGACCGTTGAACAAACACCAATGTAGATCACGCTGATCTCAAAGATATAAATTAAAAATGTATCAAACAAGTATAACCTAACTAAACCACTTGCAAAATAGAGCACAACCCCCAAAATATAAAACCGGACTTATGAAGCAAACTACAAAACACATCAAAAATCAACAAAAAATTGACAAAATTGGCAAAAAAATTAACTCACAACCCCCTTTCTCCTCTTGATGGTCTTGCGTCGGCCGGGAATCGAACCCGGGGCCTGTCGAGTATATTGCTTCGAATGGCAACGACAGATTTTACCACTAAACCACCGACGCTGAAAGAGAGAAAGAAGAGGGAAGGAAAGCCGTGAAGCTGGTCTGCGTCGGCCGGGAATCGAACCCGGGGCCTGTCGATGGCAACGACAGATTTTACCACTAAACCACCGACGCTTGTCCTGTTTCGTTGTAGGTTTGGGTCGAATTGGCGCTGATATTTTTGTGGTTCGGGAGGAGACGATGAGGGCGGAGCCGTCTAGGAGATATGATATGTGATGAAATATGCTAGATAAGTGCATTTAGCACTAGGTAGTAATAAGGGGGTAAAAAGTGCATATATTTACAGAAGTCCCTAGTACAAACAGAGACTTCCATGAAAACTTTTCTATTCTATTTAAGTGGGTCGGAACCACTGTTCCGACTAATCACATTACAGCATTTAAGCCTCTACCGTGCCTTTTAGAATTTAGTGTTTAACACTCCTTTTAAGGCGTAGGGGTTTATAATGTTTATAAGAATCTTAGAGCCTTTAATTTAGTGTGAAATGAATCCCTTTTTTTTGCTAATCTACTCCCCTTGACTTTTAATGTTGTATAGCGCTTATTTAACTTCGTGAGAAGTTGTTAAGTTTACTTTAATATAAAAAATTATTATTATATTATAATTATTAAAGGTAATAAGAAAAAAGGGTAATATATAAAAAGAATAATATTTATAATAATAAAAGAAAAGAAAAGAAGTAAGACTATTTAAAAAATTTTATTATTAAAAAGAGAAAAAAAAAAGAATTTTTTATTAAGTTAAATTTCTACTCTTTATATATAAAAAGTCTTATAAACTTTGTAAATAAATCTTTAATTAAAAATTTTATAAAGATATCGGTAATTTAATTAATAAAGGGGACGTAATTTACTTATAATTATTTGACGTTAACGCGCTTTTAAAAGAAATAGTACTTTACGTTAAAATGTTTCATATAAAGGTAGTATAAGAGAGATTTCGTAAAACGGATAATAAACGTATTATCGACTTTTAAAGTAACGTTATAAAAAAAGCCGATTTTATTTATAAATTATTAAAGTTACGATATATATATTATTATAAAATAACTTATTAAATACTCGGCTTTATAAATTAAAAAGTTAACGGTAAATAGTTGTTTTACTATTTAAAAAACTAGTTTACTTATTATAAAAAAAACGTAATTATATAAAAACTAGCAAGATTAAATATTATTTTTTAAAAAGCGTTAACGTATTTTACGATATTAATTATTTTTATTATCGTTTTATCTTTCTTTAAATAACGGATTTTTAATTCATTATAATTATTAAAATATCAAAGTAGTTGTTTCACTTTTATAACGTAGTTTTTAAAAAGAGTAAATATAATTTTAATATATTATTAAGTTATATACACGACGTTAAAGTGCGTTATGGTTTAAATATAAATACTTTTTTATAACCTTTTAATAGTGCGTAATATCTCTTTTTTTATTATCTTTATTATTAAAAGGATAAGTTTTATAATTAATATTAAAGTTAACTTTACTTTTATTATAACGAATTCGTTAATAAAGTTATTAATATAAGTTTTTTATAAGATTTTAATAAACGTTATCTTTTTATTTATTAATTATACACCGATTTTAACTCTTAATAGCTATTAAAGTTAACTTATAAGTTCCGTCTTTAACGATTTCGTAAGTTTTTATTTAAACGCGTTAAATATTACCGCTTCTTTTACGTAAAAGGTATTATTAATATATATAACGACTATAACTCTCCCTTTTAAGTAAACAGCTATATTAGTTCTTAAAAGCTTAAAGTTAATACCTTTTATAACGTCTTTTAATTTCTTTACTTATTAACGTCCGCCTTAACAAAAACTATATAAAATACATTAAAATAAAATAACACAGTTATTTACGTATTTTACAAAGGCTGCGAGGTTTAAGTGACGTTTAAAAAACTATTAAAACAACTCTATTAGCTTTATATAAACTTTTTCGTTAAGTATATTATAAAAGTAAGCAGCGATAATATCGAGTTACTTAATATCAAGTCTTTTATTAACCACAAAAGCGAGAATAAGTTATTAATTGTTAAAGCGGGAGGTGGTTATAAAAGTCTCGTAAAAGTTAACTCTTTAACGTTATTAAAAGGTGTGTGTTATTAAACGTGCTTTTTTCTTTACTTTTTTACCGTTTTTATTAGTTTTATAATGAAGAACTTATTTATTTATAATAAGTTGTTTACTTTTTAAGTGGTTAACGAACTTAAAGACTCCTCGCTTAACTAAATTTATTAATTCTTTTTCCGCTACTATTGTTTATTTTTTTTTTTAACGAAAGCTTGTTTAATCGTTAAGTGAATAAAAAGATCGTTTATTATAATACAAATATAAAGAGTAGTGATAAAGTAAATAATGTTATTAATAATAAGGTTTAACACTTTAATATTAAAGTAAATAAAAATCGAGTCGACGTTTTTAAAGTTAAATTATATATTATTAAGTTTATTAATAATAATAGTTAATCTTTAAATTATTAAGTTAATGTTAATAATACTCTTCTCGCTTATTATATCACCTTTATTATTATTTTTAATAAGTATTTTCCTCTTTTTTTATTATACTCTTTTTAATTAAAAAGCTACGTAATCACTTTTATTATTTATAAGCTTTTCGTAAATATATACGTTAAAAGTAATAAGAATCTTTTACGTTAAAATTAACTAAACACGGTAAAAATAAGTGTTTTCGTATTTTATAGAAATACTTTCCTCTCCCCGCGGTGATAGCTTATTTAGCTGCTTATTGCCCTTTTACGCTTTACGTATAAAGTTAAAGACTTTTATAAAGCACTAGCTTCCGATAAAGCGTAAGTGCGAAAAGTTAAATTAAAAGTGAAGATCTTTAATATACGCTTTTATAATATATAAAAGATCTCTTTTTACACGTTTATAATAACGTTATAAAAGTAATAGCTTATATAAATCGTTTTATATTATAAGCTAATAAAGACGTTATTTATTATTATAATAGTATAAATGCGTAAAAAGATAAATTAAATTACGTGTTTAATATAACTGTTTTAAAAAAGAGAGTAAAGTAGCGATATAATTATTTTAAAGTTTTACTTTTTACTTTTATATTTGAACGCTTTAATTTAAATATATTTAAGTATTTTTTTATAACGTTAATAAGGTGTTTAAAAAGTGTTAAAAGCGTATTAAATATTTTATTTTTATTAATTATAGTTTCAACGAACTTTTCGCTCGTTACTTTATCTTTTATTATATTAACTTAGCGCGTATTATTATAAGCTTTAAGCGTAACGTTAATAACATTAATATAATATACTTCTTTTAACAACTTTACTAAGTCTTCGTAGCGATCTTTTAATATTAAAAATTTCGCTTTTAAAAGCTTATATAAAGTATAAGGCGGCTAGCTTTTATACTTCTTTTTATTAACTGTTTTTATGTTAACAAAGATGTTATTTAAAGAAGTAATTGTATTAATAAGCGCTTTAAAAGAAGAGTGTTTAAGCCTTTTGTAAGTAAAGTGTAATATTTAACGCTCGTTTAAAAACTACATGTTTTATTTAAGTACTCCTTTTTAAAGATGCTATAAGTGTATTAATAGGCTTTGTTAATAATAACGTAGCTAGCGTACAGCGGGATCGACTTATAAAGCACTAATAATAAAAACCCGTTTTTTTAATGTTTATAACGTAAATTTTCTCGCTGTTAAAAGTATAAAAAGTATTACGGTTAAAGTAGTTATTTACGTTATAAAAATAAACGCTTAAAAGGATGTTAATAAGAAAAGTTAATATATATATTATGTTTTTAAAAGAGATATATATAAACTCTTTTTTTTAATTAAAAAGCGTAAGGTTAACGGTGCTAATAACACTGATTTTTATAAAGCTACTACTAGTAGTAATATATTAGTCTTTAACAGGTATAAAAAAGCTTTCGCAGAATTATTTTAACTCGTTCGTAATATAAACGTCGCTGTTTATATTAAAAAGTTAAGTGTTATTATTATTATTAATATAATAATATACGTTATAAACTTCGAAAAAAGCACTTATAATATTAATAAGTGTTATAAAAGGGACGTAACTTTAAAGAAAAGCTTTAATTATGTATAAAAAGCTTTACTTTTCGCTTTTATTATTAGTGTTACTCGCTTTTTTAAAGTTATTAGTAACGGCGTTAAAAGACTTTTTTTTACGGTTGTTATCCCGCATTTTAAAAAAGCACTTATTAATAACGTGTTTATCGCGGTCGTAGTAAGTGTAATGCTTACTTAAGTTAAACTTTAAAGTGTCCTTCCTTTTTTTAACTTTACTTTTATTATTATTACGATCGTTATTATTTATCTTGTTTTTATTACTAGTCTTTTTACTTTTATTAATGTTATTATTATTATTATAATTAATAGTAACAGCTTTTAACTTATAACGGTCTTTCGTAAAAGCTTTTATTTTAAAAAAGACTTTTTAGTTATTATAATTAACTTATTCGCTACGTTATTTTAAAGTAAAATCAGCGTAAACGTCGGTATAACATATTTTAACAAAAGTAAGAAAGAAGAAAATTTAATGCTTAACGGGGATAAGCTCAACCTTCGACTTTAAGTCGTAAAATGCGTTATTAAACTTGCTAATAAAGGCTTTAACGCGTTTAAAAAATATTAAATTAGCTAATAATATCTCTTACTTACGTTAACGCCGGTAAACTTAGTCTTAAAAGCGTAAAACTCTTTTATTACTTTTATAAACTTTTTAAAAAAATCTCGTCTTAAATAGCGTTAAGTATATTATCACCGAAAGTCGAGAGAAACACTATTAAAAATGTGCTTTAAGTCTTAATACTGTAAATAGTATCGATCTCTTCGAAAGTAATAATAAGGTTAATAAGTTTTAGAAGTTAAAAGGTTTTTTTCTTTTAGCGCTTTTAATCCGCCGCTTTTTTAAGCTTAACGCTTAAAGTAGCAGCGAAATTAATAATATATTTAAGTTAACTTTCCGATACCTCTTTTAAATTTATTATAATAGAGGAGTAAAACGAGAGCGGAGAAGAAAAAGTAAAAAAAGGTAGATTAATTACTTTAAAGGTAAACTTTTAATCTTTATGTTTTAATTATTAGTATAACAGTTAATTTAAGTTATTATAAAATTTAATTAAATTTTATTTAAAGCTTTTTATTATTAGTCTTTTTAATACTTTTAATTAGTTAAATATTTATTAAAAGTTAAAGAGTTTATTTTTAATAATAAAACTAAAGTAAATAAAGTAATATAAATAATTAAAGTGTAATAATCTTATTAAAAGTATAACTAGTAATAAGTTATAAAAAAGGCGTTAAAGTCTTTTAAAAGTAGTAAAGTCTTTAAAAGTAACTTATAATAAGTCGGGAGAAAGCGTTAAAGTCCTTTAAAAGCGTTAAAGTGTGATAAGCGCGCAGACCCAAGAGACAGGCCTAAGCGATGCCTAGGCCAAGGGCCCTAGTTAACTAGACTCGAGAGGACTCGAGGGACGGTGAGCTAATCAAGTGCGTCACCGCAGACCCACTAAAGGACCCCAAAAGTCCTTTAAAAGAAATTAAAGCGGTGAGCCTTAGCACTAAGATAAGGGCTAAGCGAGGTGAAAAACTTTAAAGATAATGAACAATCTTATTCTTCCTTTTATATTTTAATTATTTTCTTTAATTTAACCTTTTACTCGAGTTTTTACCGACGGAGACTTTTATAAAATAATTAAAATCTTTTATTTTAAAGGCGGGAGGGATACTTTATTAAAAGTTAAAACTATTAAAGCCTTTAAATATAAAACGACAGTCTTACCTAGTATTAACAACTAGCGTTCTGCGACGATAGTAAGCTTAAAAGAAGCTACTAGTAAATAAAACTATATAAGAGAGGATAAATAATAAATAATTATAATAACACGAGAAGTGTTAGCGTAGCCGGCGGACAAGCGACTAAACTATAAGCTAAGCTAGCTTAATAAATTCGCTAACTTGCTAAAGTAGTAACGGCGTAATAAGACGTAAACCGGCGGTTAAAATAGCAGCTTATAGCGGCTACGATAGCGACGTTATAAAAGGCTTTAATAGTAAAAGCGGGGACCTTTTAAAAAACTTTAAAAGAACTTTAGCTTAAACCGGCGGGAGATAATTAAAAGCGCAGGCTATAGCTGTGTTTAAAAGAAGTGTTTTGCTTTTTAAAGAAGAAAAAAGACTATAGCTTTTAGCGCTTTATAATGCTTATTAAGCTTGCGGTAGACGGCGAGGCGTTAAGTAACGCTTATAACTAGTTTAATTATATATATATACGTTTAAACGAGAAGGCTTAACTATTAACGTCGACTTATTATAAGAATAAGTAAAGGTTAAACAACTTTAACTTTTAGTCTTTTATTATATATTTAAACTCGATCTTTTTAAACTTAAATAAAAAAGCTCGTATATAAGGCTAGCTATATATAATAAAGTAATAGGATAATAAATCTTTTACTACTTTTCTTTTAAAATTTAAAGGCTTGTTATACCGTATAAGTTATAGTAATATATTAAAAAAAAGCAAGATCTCGCTGTTAAAAGAAGCGGTTAATATATAAATAAAAGACGCTATTATTAAATATATAAAGACGAGAGACTACGCGACTTTTTAGTCTTATTTTAACTTAATCAGCTCTTAACTTAAAGGCTGTCGTTATAACACGAAAGCGTATAAAGTAAACCGAGGCGATTTAATAAATCTTTATATAAAACGCGTAAAGACCTGTTAAAAAACGCTTAAAAAGTTTAAAATAAAGAGATAAGAGTACTTTTATTACTATTAAAAGGGGTATATTTATAAAAACTGCCTTTTAAAAGCAAAAGATACTATTTACGTAGCACGCGTTATAAAAAAAGTCGACTTTAAGAGTTTAAAGCAGTTAATAGCCGAGTCGAGCGAGGACTTAAAAAACTAAAAGCTCTCTTTTTAAGACTTAATAGAGAGTAAACGATAGAGTTAATTAAAGAGTGGAGGTGTGTAGAGAAGGAGATAAACGATCGAGGAATGTATATAAACACTGTTATTAATAAGTAATATAACGTTTAAGTTTTTACGGACACGGGATGCTTTATTTAGTTAATAATGTTAAAGTAGCTCGTTAATTACGTTAGTGTATAAACGGTTTTTATATAAGTATAACGGCTAAAATAAGTAATAAGTAACAACTTAAAAAAAGGGCTGTATATTATTAAAGTAGTAAAGTTTAATATAAATATTAAAGGCTATTAAAAGGAGATATAAGTATATATTATCTTAAGATAAATAAAAGAACTTATCTTTAATAAAAGCTAAATAAAAAGAGTTAAAACAGTCCTCGACCCGGCGAATTAATAGATCTATGTATAAAAATAAAGACTATCGATTCCGACCTATCGGAGGAAAAAGAGTAAAAGACGCGCTGCGTAATATATATCGGCAAAAAGCACTTAACGCCTTTTATAAAAAAAGGGGGTAATATAAAGCAGGGCGGTGACGTTAACAGACGTTTAAAAAGCGCTTAAAGTGAAAAGACTTTAAAAAGACCCTAACCCCTCCCCGCTACTCCCCTCGTAGATTTAAGACTTAACAGCCGCGTTTAATAAAAAGACAGCGAAGACTTTACCGCTATATCAGCCGAGACTAAATTATAAGATCTAGTTAGCGAAAGACGTAAACAAAAAAGAGGAAAAGGTGCTTACTAGCCCGCTATACTACCGCTCGCGGGAAGAGTTACTAGTGATTTAAAAGACGATCTTTATCTTATTAAAGTAAAGGCTAATTCGACTTAGCTGATTTGTAAAAAGAGTATTAGTTCTCTTTGTTTAAAAAGTAGACGGTATATTACGCTTTTATATAAATTATTATAAGTTAAACTAAGTAATTAAACAAGATAGTTACCCTCTTTTATTAATCCTCGAAACACTATATATAGTAGTTTAACACTATTAAATAATAAAAGTAAATATAATTTTAGCCTTTTACCGCTTATAAATTAAAAAGAAAGACGAGTAAAAGACGGCTTTTAATACTTAAACAAGCTTATATAAGTAGCTAGTAATACTTTTTAGCTTAACTAGCGCCCCGGCTACTTTTTAACGTTATATTAATTACGCGCTATATAACCACTTAAATAAAGACGCCTCCGCTTTTATTAACGACATAACGATTTACTTAAATAGATCGCGGGAGGAGCACCGAGCGCTAGTATAAAACATGGTGTAAAAGCGGTACGCAGCAAGCCTTTAACTCAACTTAAAAAAAAGCGAGTTTAAGGTTAAAACGCTAAAGTTTTTAAGTTATATCGTACGGCTAAGGGTGGGCCTCGAGATAAACCTAGAGAAACTAAAAGCAATTTGTAAGTAAAAAGCGCCGACGACGGTGAAAGGGGTTTAAGGGTTTTTAAGATTTATTAAGTTTTACTAAGAGTTTTTAAAAGACTATATAAAACTAGTTAAGCTTTTTATAGCGTTAATTTAAAAAGACGTAAAGTTTATATAAACGCTGGAATATAAAGAGGCGTTTTAAAAAATAAAAAAGGCGGTTTTAAAAAGGCCGGTGTTAACGGCGTAAGTGTTTAAAAAGCCGATAAAAGTAGAGCTTAACTCTTTTAAATACATAATTAGTGCGGCACTCTTTTAATAATAAAAGGATAAAAAGTAGCACTTAATAGCGTACTATTCGCGTAAGTTAAATTTAACGGAGTATAACTACTTTATCTACGATAAAGAGCTTAACGCGGTGATCTTTATGTTAAAAGTGTAAAAACCGGAGTTAAAAAGAGAGCGATTTACGGTGTTAATAAACTACCGTAACCTTTAATACTTCTTATAAAAAAGGCAGCTGTCGGAGCAATAAATGCGTTAAGCGGAAGACTTATTAATAATAGACTACGAGTTAATACACCGCCTAGGTAAACTATAAGTGTTAGCAGATACACTTTTAAAAAGAGACTAAAACTAGCTATAAAAGGTAACAGACGACCGCTTAATTAAGCGAGAGGTCTAGCTATTATACTAAAAAGGAGAACACCTTTATACTGTTATAAAGAAGATGTAAACGGGAGAGCTAATAAGCGTGGTTTTATTATAAAAAGAGGTGTTAGCCCTTTTTAATAAGAACTTTAAAAGTCTTTTAAAGGGATTTTTAATAATAACCTTGTCGACTTAAAAGCTGTAAAAGGGTATTAAAGCAGGCGATTAAAATATAAAAAGCAAAGTATAAAACCTTGTTAAAGTGCTTACGCTGTTTAAAAACGAGGAGTTAAAGGGCTTATAAAACACGGCGATTTTAGTAAACCTTTAATACGAGCGCTTATATTAAGTAGTACGCGAAGAGGAGTAAAACCTTTTAATAAGTTAAAAGCTACTAGTAATAACTGTTAATTTTATATTAAATGCTTAAAAGAGACTGTTATAAAAAAAGCGTATATAAATTCTTATATATAAACCGCTATATACCGCTTTAATTTAAAAAGTATACGATTCCCTTTTAAAAAAACACTTTAAACGCGAGAACACTTGTTAAATACTATCGTAAAACTTTATTTAACTTATAATCACGCAAGACGTACGCTGTTTTATAAGGAACTACGCAGTCTGCGTAAAGGTGAAAGTATAGCACGAGAAGAAGAACGGATTATTAAAACCGCTGCCGGTCTTAAACCGGCCGTGGTTTAAGTTGTCGGTCGACTTTATAAGACTACTACTAGTAAGCGACGGCTACCGGTATATTATAGTGGTTACCGACCGGTTAAGTAAAGTTAAAGTGTTAACGCTTTTAATAAATATTTAAATAAAAACGGTTGTTAAAGCGTTGTTAACTTATATATTTTAATATTACAGATTCTTTTAAGTAATAGTTTTAAACTAAGGCTTTTAATTCGTTAACAAGTGTTAAGCCGCGGTATACCGCTAAACAAAAGTGCTCCGCCGGCTATTAACGGCGTATTATTTATAAATCGACGGCGCGATAAAGCGGGTTAACTAAAAAGTAGAGGTTTACTTTTAGATTTTTATAATATATAATTAAGACAACTAAGCGGCGCTGTTACTAATAGCGATACTAAGCTAAAATAACTATATAAACGCGTTTATAAAGCTTAACCCCTTCTTCTTACTATATAACTACAAAGTCCCGGTTATCGAGACTTTACACGAAAACTTAAAGAGTTCACCGCCGGTCTTTAATAACAACTTAATATAGCGTTAATAAATAAGCGCAGCGTTCGTTTAAATCGTGATAAAAGAGGCTTAAAATATTTAAGCAGAGTATACTAACCGCCACCGCCGACCGGCCGAGACGTTATAAGTTAATAATCGTGTCCTCCTCTGTTTATAAAATATCGCGATAAACAAGCTGTCGCGGAAGCTCGACTAAATAGCGCTGCTTTACACCGTTATTAAATTAGTTAGCACGTATACAACACGCCTCGACACCCTTTTTAAAATCCACCCGGTGTTTCACGTAAACCTTTTAAAGCGCTTACTAGCTAATCTGTTACCTAGTCAGCGAGTTATTAACGTGTTACCTCTACTACTCTAAATTAACGGCTAAGACGAGTAGCGAGTCCTCGAGATCTTAAACAGCTAGCCCCGCGGCCGCAGTTACTAGGCCCTAGTTCGGTAAGAGGGATACCCCCGTTCGATATAAAAGCCTTTATCACGGGTTTATAACACAGCGGCTTGCGTTGTGTTTAAGGCGATAAAGTAGGCTTTGTAGCTTGTATTAAAAAGCCCGACGGGAGACTAAACTTTTAATAAAAGAGGGGTATTATAATAGGCGTGTAAACTTAAAAGACAGGCTTAAGCGATATTTAAGTTAGGGGCTTTAGTTAGTTAAATTTAAAAGGACTTAAGGGACGGTGAGTTAATTAGGTGTGTTATTATAAACTTATTAGAGGACTTTAAGGGTCTTTTAAAAGAAATTAAAGCGGTGAGCTCTAGTATTAAGATAAGGGCTAAGCGAGGTGAAAAACTTTAAAGATAATAAATAATTTTATTTTTCTTTTTATATTTTAATTATTTTCTTTAATTTAACCTTTTACTCGAGTTTTTATTAACGAAGACTTTTATATAAAGTCTTTAAAAGTAATTAATTATAAAAGTCTTTATTAATAAAAACTCGAGTAAAAGGTTAAATTAAAGAAAATAATTAAAATATAAAAAGAAGAATAAAATTATATACTGTTTTTAAAGTTTTTTACCTCGCTTAACCCTTATTTTAATACTAAGGCTCACCGCTTTAAATCCTTTTAAAAAACCTTTTAAAGTCTTTTAATAAATTTATAATAAGGTACTTAATTAACTCACTATCTTTTAAGTTCTCTCAAGTTTAACTAATTAAAGCTCTTAGCTTAAACATCGCTTAAGCCTGTCTTTTAAGCCTACGCGCTTATTATAATACCCCCCTTTTAACAAAGGGTTAAGTCTCTTATTAAGCTTTTTAACACAAGCTATAAAGCCCGCTTTATTACTTTAAACGCGACGCAAGCCGCTGTGTTATACACCTGCGATAAGGGCTCTTATATTAAACGGGAGTATCTCTCTTACCGAACTAAGGCTTAGTAACCGCGGCTGCGGGGCCGGCTGTTTAAGATCTCGAGGACTCGCTACTCGTCTTAGCCGTCGATTTAAAGCGGCGGAGGTAACGCGTCGACTACTTGTTAACTAAGTAACAGATCAGCCGGTAGTCGCTTTAAAAGATTTATATAAAACACCGGGTAAATCTTAAAAGGGGTGTTAAAGCGTGCTGTGTATATATCGACTAATTTAATAATTATATAAAGCAGCGCTATTTAATTAAGCTTTTATAATAGCTTGTTTATCGCGATATTTTATAAGTAAAAGAGGACACGATTATTAACTTATAGTGTTTTAGCTAGTTAGCGGTAGTAGTTAATATACTTTATTTAAATATTTTAAGCTTTTTTTATTATAATTTAAATAAACGCCGCGCTTATTTATTAACACCGTATTAAGTCGTTGTTAAAGACTAGCGGGGAACTTTTAAAGTCTTTATAAAGAGTTTTTATAACCGGGATTTTATAGCTATATAATAAAAAGAAGGGGCTAAGCTTTATAAACACGTTTATACAGTTATTTTAGCTTAATATCGCTATTAATAACAGCGCCGCTTAGTCGTTTTAGTTATACGTTATAAAGATTTAAAAATAAACCTTTACTTTTTAATTTACTCGCTTTATCGCGCTGTTAGTTTATAAGTGATACGCTGTTAATAGTTAGTAAAGCACTTTTATTTAGCGGTATATAATAGCTTAACACTCGTTAATAAACTAAAAGCCTCGGTTTAATATTATTACTTAAGAGAATCCGTAGTGTTAAAACATATAAGTTAATAGCGCTTTAACAACTGTTTTTATTTAAATATTTATTAAAAGCGTTAACACTTTAACTTTACTTAACTAGTTAGTAACTATTATAATATACCAGTAGCCTTTACTTACTAGTAGTAGTCTTATAAAGTTAACTAACAACTCCGACTATAACCGGTTTAAAACTAGTAGCGGTTTTAACAGCCTGTTTTTCTTTTCGCGTTATACCTTCGCTTTCGCGTAAACTACGTAGTTTTTTATAAAGCGGTGTACGTTTTATATAATTATAAGTTAAATAAAGTCTCGCGATAATATTTAACGAGTGTTTTCGCGCTTAAAGTGTTTTTTTAAAAAGGAGTTATATACTTTTTAAATTAAAGCGGTATATAACGGTTTATATATAAGAATTTATATATACTCTTTTTATAATAGTCTTTTTTAAACATTTAACGCAAGATTAGCAGCTATTACCACTAGCCTTTAACCCGCTAAAAAGTTCTGCTCCTCTTTATATACCACTTAACGTAAGCGCTTATATTAAGAGTTCACCGAAATCGCTGTGTTTTATAAGCTCTTTAACTCCTCGTTTTTAAACAGCGCGGGCACTTTAACAAGGTTCCGCGCCCTATCTTTTATATTTTAATTGCTTACTCTAATACCCTTTTACAGCTTTTAAGTTAACAAGGTCGCTATTAAAAGTCTTTTTAAAAAAACTTTTAAAGTCTTTATTAAAAAAGTTTAACACCCCTTTTTATAATAAGACTACGCTTATTAGCTCTCTCGTTTATATTTTTTTTATAATAGTATAAAGGTGTTCTCTCTTTTGTTATAGTAGCTAGACCTCCCGCTTAGTTAAGCGGTCGTCCGCGACCTTTTATAGCTAATTTTAGTCTTTTTTTTAAAAGCGTATCCGCTAACACTTGTAGTTTACTTAAGCGGTGTATTAACTCGTAGTCTATTACTAGTAAGTCTTTTACTTATTGTATTTATCGTTTTAATAGCTGCCTTTTTTATAAGAAGTATTAAAGGTTATAGTGGTTTATTAATATTATAAATCGCTCTTTTTTTAACTCTGGTTTTTACACTTTTAACGTAAAGATTACTACGTTAAGCTTTTTATTATAAATAAAGTAGTTATACTCCGCCGGATTTAACTTACGCGAATAATACGCTATTAAGTACTACTTTTTATCCTCTTATTATTAAAAGAGTGTTATATTAATCGTATATTTAAAAAAGTTAAGCTTTACCCTCGTCGGCCTTTTAAGTATTTACACCGCTAATATTAGCCTTTTTAAAGCCGCCTTTTTTATCTTTTAAAACGCTTTCTCGTATTTTAGCGTTTATATAAACTTTACGTCCTTTTAAATTAACGCTGTAAAAAGCTTAACTAGTTCCGCGTAGTCTTTTAAAAACTCCTAGTAAAACCTAGTGAATTTTAAAAACCCTCGAACCCCTTTTACTATCGTCGGCGCCTTTTATTTATAAATCGCTTTTAGTTTCTCCGGGTTTATCTCGAGGCTTACGTTTAACTATACGATATAACTTAAAAACTTTAACGCTTTAACTTTAAACTCGCTCTTTTTTAAGTCGAGTTAAAAGCTTATTATATATAGCTTTTATACCACGTCTTATATTAGCGCTTAATACTCTTCCCGCGATCTATTTAAGTAAATCGCTACGTCGTTAATAAAAGCGGAGGTGTTTTTATTTAAATAGTCGTATAGCGTATAGTTAATATAGCGTTAAAAGGTGGCCGGGGCGCCGGTTAAGTTAAAAAGCATCACTAGCTACTTATATAAGCTTGTCCGAGTATTAAAAGCTGTCTTTTACTCGTCCCCTTTTTTTATTTATAAGCGGTAAAAGGCTAAAATTACGTTTACCTTTGTTATTTAACAGTGTTACGCTACCGTATATAATATCTCGAGAATTAATAAAAGAAAGTAGCTGTTTTATTTAATTACTTAGTTTAACTTATAATAATTTACGTAAAAGCGTAAAATGCTATTTGCTTTTTAAACGAAAAGAACTAGCGCTCCTCTTATAAATCGGCTAAGTTAAATTAGCCTTTACTTTAATAAGTCGAGGATTGTTTTTTAAATCACTAGTAACTCTTTTTACGAGCGGTGGTATAACAGGCTAACGAGCACCTCTTCTTTTTTTCCGTCTGTGTCTTTTATTAGCTGGATTTTATAATCTAGTCTTAGTTAATATAACAGTAAAGTCTTCGCCGTCTTTTTATTAAACACGGCTGTTAAGTTTTAAATCTACGAGGGAAGTAGCGGGGAAGGGTCGAGGTCTTTTTAAAGTCTTTTTACTTTAAGCGCTTTTTAAACGTTTATTAACGTTACCGCCCCGCTTTACACTGCCTCTTTTTATTATAAGAGACGCCGAGTAGTTTTTATTAATACGTATTACGTAGCGCGTCCTCTGTTTTTTTTTTCCTTTAACGGGTCGAGATCGACAGTTTTTATTTTTATATATAAATTTGCTAATTCGCTAAGTTAAAAACCGCTTTAACCCTTTTTATTTAGCTTTTATTAAAGATAAGTTCCTCTATTTATTTTAAAACGATATATACTTATATCTCTTTTTAATAGCCTTCGATATTTATATTAAACTTTACTACTTTAATAATACATAGCCCCTTTTTTAAGTCGTTACTTACCACTTATTTTTAACCGTTTATATATTAACGCGATTAACAAGCTACTCCGATATTATCGATTAAGTGAGGTATCCCGTGTTTATAAAGGCTTAAACGTTATATTACTTGTTAATAACAGTGTTTATATATATCCTTTAATCGTTTATCTCTTTCTTTACACGCCTCTACTCTTAAGTTAAATCCGTCGCCCGCTCTCTCTCGAGTCTTTAAAAAAGAGCCTTTAGTTTTCCGAGTTCTCGCTCGACTCGGCCGTTAACTACTTTAAACTTTTAAAGTCGACTTCTTTTACCGTACGCGCTGTGTAAACAGCGTTTTTTGTCTTTAAAGGGCAGTTTTTATAAATATGTCTTTTTTAATAATAGCGGAAGCACTTTTATCTCTTTGTTTTAAACTTTTTAAGCGTTTTTTAACGAGTTTTTATATATTTTATATAAAGATTTATTAAATTACTTTAATTTACTTAATACGCCTTTATATTATAATAACAGCTTTTAAGTTAAAAGCTAATTAAGTTAAAGTAAGACCGGAAAGTTACGTAGTTTTTTATTTTTACGTATTTAATAAGAGCGTCTTTTATTTATATATTTACCGCCTTTTTAAACAGCGAGATCTTGCTTTTTTTTAATATATCGTTATAACTTATACAATATAACAAGCCTTTAAATTTTAAAAAGAAAGCGGCGAAAGATTTATTATCTTACTACTTTATTACGTATAGCTAGCTTTATATATAAGCCTCTTTATTTAAGTTTAAAAAGATCGAGTTTAAATATATAATAAAAGATTAAAAGTTAAAGTTATTAAATCTGTTACAACCCGAAAAGAAGGACCTTAAGATTAGCACTACAGAAAGCGGTTAGACACGGTAGAAAGAAGTCACGTAACTCGGATAAACATTATAACCCGGATAAGCAAAAAAGATTACATAATAGTAGTCACGTGACTAATCACCACGATCACCGATAATCATGATAATTATAATAATCACTAATAATCAGTGACCATAGTGATCGACGGTGATCAGCTAGATAAATAAAAGAGCGCGCTCGCTCTTTTAAGTATTAAGTAGGAAGAGACTTAGAGCTCTTTAGTATTTAATTTAAGGCTTTAGTTACACACTAATTCGCGATAACTCGTTTATAAATTTAATTATTATATTATATAAACAGATAAGTTTTAACTTAGCTTTACGGCAACCTTTAACCTTTTTAAACTATAGCGCTAGACTTTTTAAGTTAGACAGGCGGTTTATAATATTTTAAATACTCTTATATAAATAGGTTAACGCTTACCTTTTATATAATACGAAAAGTATTATAACACTTAAAAGCCTTACTCTTTTAACGGCTTTAATTAAAGCTAGTAACCCGGCTTAAATTATCGAGTAATAGCGCGTTAAGATTTTATAGCTTAAAGGAATACTTAACTAACTTAATATATAATAAACCGAGTTTAATAACAAGTTCGGCTTTATTATAAAAAGCTACTCTTTTAAAATAAATAAACCTGTTATATACAACGGGACTAAAAGCACTTTATAATTTTAGTTAACTTAGTGCTATTCGTACTTACGTTATTATAAAAACTAGTTTATTATAAAATCTAATAAAGTTTAATTCGTAGCTTTACGCTTAATTAAAAACGTTATAAAATAGTTCGAGCTACGCTTACGCGACTTTCTCGATAACCTTAAAGTTAATAATTAAAACTTTAAAACGTAAAAGATCTTTAAAAAATATAAAGAATTTAAGAATTATATTAAAAACACGTTTAGATTTTTAAACGAGGAGAGAGCAGTTAAACAGGGGCTATTAAAACTGTTTTAAAAGGGATTAGCTTTAAAGTACATAGCTTGTTTCCGACAGCTATCGTCGCGACTCGATTAAAATAACGAACTTTTAATGTTTTAGTTTTATTAAAAACTAAAAGACATAGTTAAAGATAAACTTTTTAAATAAAACAAGCTTAATAAGTTCGCGGAATACGTTATTATAACGGTTTAAATCGACGATAAACTTTACGAACGACGCTTTAAAAAATTATAAAACTTAAAAAAAGAAGAATAAAAGACTACTCTTTTATATTATAACTTTAAAAGGAAGGAAAAAACTAAAAAAAAGCTAACGTATAAAAACTTAATAAAGCTTAACTATACGGGTTACGATAATAAAAAGAAGAAGGGAAAATACTTTAGTTGTAAAAAAGAGGGATATTATATAAAGGAATGTTAATCGAAGAAAACTTAAAAGCTAGTTACGGAACGACAACTATTAGTAATAAACGCTATCGCTTTTAAAAGTTATATATAAAAGGACGAACTTAAAATTATTATAACGATAAAGGAAAAACACGTAAATCTTTATTTTACGGCTTATACTAACGATAACTACTTTATCTACTTTAAAAAAAAAGCTACTTATTTTTATCTTTAACTTTAATATTAATATTTAAAATACCTTAAAAACTTCTTAACACGCGACAAGTTATAACATTACACTTATATACACTAAAGCCGCTATTAATATAAAGCGATTAACTAGTGTAGCTACTTTAAATACAGTTAAAAGAAAGACTTATATTAGTATTATTAAAGCTACTATTTAAGCTAAGTAGAATAAAACTAGATCTTTAAAGAAACCGCTTAATATTAAAAATACAAAAAGACGGGACGAACAAACAATATTAAAAGACACGAAAAGACTTATAAAACACGATTTTTATTAATTATAAAATAAAAAACTATTAAAGACAAACTACTAATCTTTATAAAATAAAACTTATAAAGAATAAAACGCTATTAAAGAGATACCTTTCTAATAGCTTTAAACACTAATTACAGTATATTTATAGTTTTAAAAGCTATATTAAATTAAGTAATAAAAAACTTAAAATAGCTTTAAAACTAAAAGATTAAAGAAAACAATATCCTCGACCTCGACTACAAGCATTTAATACACTTAAACAATATATAAATAATATGTATTTACGACAAATATATAATACATTTACCGGAGAAGATTTAAAGCGGATTCTTCCTACGACGCTATAAAAACCACCTTATAAACGGAACATTTGTATAAAAAGAATTAACTTATTAGAAAATCACTTATATTAATTACGAAAAAAAATATAAACTCTTTTAACTTAAAGACGACTACTTTATCGCTTACTTAAAAAACAAAAGGTAATAAAAGAAATGCGGCACTTTAACTTGTAAAGTCTACGTAAATAAGAAACTACGGGACTAGTATAAGAAAAGAGACTAAGTAAAAAATAAAAAGGGATCTTTATAATAAGCCTGTAAGAGATTTTAAAACGAAGCTTAATAATAGCTTAATATAAAAGACAAAAATATTAAAAAATCTTAGTCGACTATAATAAAATCCACACCTTAACGATAATCGATAACAGCGTATAAAGAAATTATATATTAATAATAATAGTGAACTAATATAAAATACTATAAAAAAAAAGCAAACACTATATAAACTCACGACTTTTAAAAAAAACCTAGCGTCTTATAATAAAAGAAGAGTAGAAAACAAAACTAATTATCTTAATTTAACTATTAACGGAACGACTCGGCAAGAATTATTCGATATTATTAAACTACTAACCTACGACATTATACTCAGTTTGTTTTAATTACGAAAGTGGAATCTAATCGTCGACTAAACCACTAGTTAAATCTGTTATAAACGAGTAAAAAGGACAACATAAACGAGTAAATAACTAGCCTTTAAAGATAATATATAACGGAGCACTTAAGTAAATACGTAATAAAGAAAAGCGACTTTAAAAACGATATTTATAATAAAAAACAAGTATTAAAGAAATTAAATAAAAATAATAACGACTTTAGTAGTAATAAACACTAAAAGATTAAAAAAAGACTCGATTTTAAAGAAGGTATTAAAAGAATACCACTATTTAAAAGAAGCTTTTAAAAAAAAAACACGATAACAAGCTACTATTACACGGACTTTAAGACCACTAAATACCTTTAAAAGAAGACACGTAATTAAAGTTTTTCTTTATTTATAACTTTAACGAGGAAGAATTAAGGGTACTACGGGAATACTTAAACGAAAACTTAAAGAAGGGATATATTAAACTATTAACATTATTAACAAAGTACCTTATCTTATTCGTATTAAAGAAAAACGGAAAATTAAAACTATACGTCGACTATCGGCAGCTTAACGACATCACTATTAAAAATCAACACCCGCTACCCTTAATAAAAGAACTATAAGATAAACTAAAAGGAGCACGCTACTTCACGACATTAAACTTAAAAAGAGTATTTAACTTTATACGAATAATAATTAAAAAAGAATAAAAAACAGCTTTTTAAACTTAATATAAACACTACGAGTATATAGTTATACCTTTCGGCTTAATTAACGCGCTAACATTATTTTAAACTATTATTAACCACGTCTTACGAGAATACTTAAACGAATTTATGATTATATACTTAAACGACATCTTAATCTACTTAAAAACACTAGAAGAGCACAAGCGCTATATAACGGCTATACTAACACTTTTACGAGACATTAACCTCGTAGTTGAAATCGAAAAAAGCTATTTTTACACGTAAAAGGTCGATTACTTAAGTTACACTATAAAGTTAAGAAAAATACGAATATAAGAAGACAAAGTACAAGTAGTTAAAGACTAGCTTACGCTAACTAACTTAAAAGAAGTACGAGGATTTTTAAGATTTGTAAACTTTTATAAACAATTTATTAAAAGCTATAGTTAAATCGCTAAACCCTTTATAAACCTCACTAAAAAGGACTAACTATTCGAGTAGACCGAAGAACTATAAAGAGCTTTTAAAACAATTAAAAATAAAATTACGGAAGAACTAATTCTTATAAAAGCAGACCTTGAAAAAGAATACGAAGTTAAAACAAACTCTTCGAACTTCGCTATAAGAGGATAGTTAAAATAAAGAAATAAAAAAGGAAAACTTTATTTAATCGCTTTCTTTTTAAAGAAACTTAACAGACTAAAACTTAACTACCCGATTTATAATAAAAAACTAATAGTAATTATTTACGCGTTTATAAAATAAAAACACTATTTAATTAGAGTAAAGCGACAAGTTAAAGTGTACACCGACTATAAAAACCTCGCTTAATTTATAATAACAAAAGTCTTTAATAAACGATAAACACGATAAGTAAAATTCTTATCACAATTTAATTTTTAAATTGTTTATAAAAAAAGATTTAAAAACAGCAGAGTAAACGCTTTAAGTAAAAAAAAAGACTATTAAAAGGAAAAAACGATAAAAACGACGCAACTCTTTAAAACTAATAAAGAAGGAGACCTCGTTTTAAAAGAAAGGATAAACGTAGTAATATATTAATAAACATTTAACTTAACCGAGTTCCGTTAAGTATAAAATAAAATAACGATAAAAGAAAAAGACAAGCTGTAAAAACAAGGAAAAGAGTACTACTATTACGGAAAGAAGTATTTATTAAAAGAGATACGTTAGTAGACGTTATAAGATATATACGAATTATTAACGAACGGATATAAAAGAATTAATATAACTTACGACTATATCCGTAAACACTTTAACTACTTAAAAATAAAAAAAAACGTCGAAGGAATTATTAAAAACTGTAACACTTACGTAAAAATAAAAACAACTCGTTATAAATTATACAGATTACTATAACCGCTATAACTACTTAATTAATTATAAAAATTAATTAGTTAAGATTTTATTATTAAACTATTTAAATTAAAAGAATATTACGATAAACCCGCTTACGATAGTGTCTTCGTAACTATTAACAAATTTATAAAATACTTACGATTTATCTTTTAATAAGAAGTAAGCTCGATAAAAGAACTCGCTTATGTTTTTTTATATAACGTAATTATAAACTACGGACTATTAAATAAGATTATTTTAAATAAAAGACTATAATTTATATTAAAATGTTAAACACACTTAATAAAACTTATAAAAATTAAATAAAAACTATCGACAGTATACCACTTTAAAAGTGACGGATAAACCGAGAAAACAAATTAAACACTAAAATAATATTTAAAAGCCTTTATTAATAAAGAATAAAACAACTAAGCTACGCTATTACTAATAGCACAACTCGTATATAACAACAGCCTCTTTAACACTACTAAAATAACACTAACTTACGCACTTTATAAATAACACCTTAATATAAATATACAACTATAAATATAATCTAACAACCCAGAAGTATTAAGAATTTATAAAACATTAAACACAACATATAAACAAGTTTAAAAACAATTAGAAAAGTCTATTAAATAAATAACAACTTAAGCTAATAAACACTAAATTAAAGGACTAATTTTAAAGGAGGGAGACTTAGTCTACTTTAAAAGAACTAACATTAGAACAAAACGCTTAAACAATAAATTAAACTATAAAAAGATCGGACTATTTAAAATTAAAAGGAAAATCTCGGACATTAATTACGAACTTTAGCTATTAGTAAAAGTATAAATACACTTAATTTTTTACATTTTACTACTCGAACTAGTACTTAAAAACGTAAAATTAAAAATAAAAATAGAATTATTTAAAAGAGAATAAAAAGACTATAAAGTTAAAAGGATATTATAATATTAAAAAAGAGGAAGAAAAACCGAATATTTAATTAAATAAAAAAACTATTTAAACGTTAAAAATATATAAAAACTACTTAAGTACTTAACGAACTATTAATAAAAGCTTAACGACTATTATTAACGACATTTATTATAACCGAACCTTTAGCTAATAACGCATTAAAATCTAACGAAAACAACTCCCCGAAATCCTTTAAAAGAACTAACGAACTAACAGAAAAAACAACACTAACAACCACTTCACACTCCCGCCTCTCTTTTTTTTTAACAACATCTAGCTTATTTAACGTTTTTAACTTACGACGCGCTATCTCCTTTAAACGAAAAACCGCCTCTTTACGCTATTTCCGTAAACGGTCGAAACGCGCTAAGCGCTTATTAACAAACTATTAAACAACGCGCTATTCCCGCTCGGTAGCTTCCTTATCCCCCTTGAGACGGCGAGACTTAAATAAAAAACGCTTAATTAAACGAAGTTAATAAAAAGAAAAAGAAGAAAAAATAAAAGAAAAACACGTACTTATAAGGAGACGACGGCTTATAAGAAACATTATAAAAACGACTTTTTTGTATATAATTCGAATAACGCTTGTTATCGCTTAACGTTTTATAAGTTAAACTATAAAAGGAGTAGTTTAAATATAATAATATTTTAATACTTAACGAATTAATCGAGTTAATAAGAGTTATATAGCGTTAAGTAAAATAAGAAGGTATAATAAGGAAAACTTATTAAAAGAAAATAAAACTAAGTTTTTTAAAATAAAAAAGTTAAAAGAGGAGGATAATATTATAACTTAAAAAGAAAGACTTTAAAATTAACATTATAAAAAGCGGTTAAATATAATAAAAAAAAGTTATATAATTTAAATAAATATTATAATTTAAATAAATAAAAAGGATTATATAATAATAGTTATATAACTAATTATTATAATTACCGATAATTATAATAATTATAATAATCACTAATAATTAATAACTATAATAATCGACGGTGATTAACTAGATAAATAAAAAAGCGCGCTCGCTCTCTTAAGCATTAAGTAAGAAGAGACTTAAAGCTTTTTAATATTTAATTTAAGGCTTTAGTCACACACTGATTCGCGATAACTCGCTTGTAAACTCGACCACCGTATTACACAAACAGACAAGTCTTGACCTAGCCTTACGGCAACCCTTAACCCCTTTAAACTACAGCGCTAGACTCTTTAAGTTAAACAGGCGGTTTATAACAAAATCTTTACTTGTTTTTATAATAAGTTAACGTTAATAGCCGAGCTTTTTTATTTAAACGTATATATATATAGTTAAACTAGTTATAAACACTACTTAACGCTTCGCTGTTTATTACAAGCTTAATAAGTATTATAAAACGTTAAAAGCTATAATTTTTTTTTTTTTAAAAAGTAAAACATTTCTTTTAAACACAACTATAACTTACACTCTTAGTTATCTTTTATAAGTTTAAGTTAAAGTTTTTTTAAAGTTTTTTAAAAAGTCCTCGCTTTTACTACTAAAGCTTTTTATAACGTCGCTATCGTAACCGTTATAAGCTACTGTTTTAACCGCTAGTTCACGTCTTATTACGCCGTTATTACTTTAATAAGTTAATAAATCTATTAAGCTAGCTCGGCTTATAGTTTAGTCGCTTATTTGCTAGCTACGCCGGTACTTCTTATATTATTATAATTGTTTATTATTTATCTTTTTTTATATAGTTTTATTTACTAATAGCTTCTTTTAAGCTTACTATCGTTATAAAGCGCTAGTTGTTAATACTAGGTAAAACTGTTGTTTTATATTTAAAAGCTTTAATAGTTTTAACTTCCGATAAAGTATCTCTCCCGCTTTTAAAACGAAAGATCTTAATTATTTTATAAAAGTCTTTATTAATAAAAACTCGAGTAAGAGGTTAAATTAAAAAAAATAACTAAGATATAAAAAGAAGAATAAGATTATACACTGTTTTTAAAGTTTTTTACCTCGCTTAGCCTCTATCTTAGTGCTAGGGCTCACCGCCTTAAATCCCTTTAAAACCCCCCCCCCCGGGGTCCCTTAGTGGATCTACGGTGGCGCACCTAATTAGCTCACCGTCCCTCGAGTCCTCCCGAGTCTAGCTAATTAGGGCCCCTGGCCTAGGCATCGCCTAGGCCTGTCCCCTGGGCCTGCGCGCCTATCACACTAGTTTATATAAACGTTACCGAAGAAAAGGTTATATATAACCGTAATAATCCCTATAATAATTCTTTTTCGCCGGATTGCAGAACCAGGCTTAAAACCTGTGATAAAATATGTTAGATAAGTGCATTTGGCACTAGGTAGCAATGAGGGGGTAAAAAGTGCATATATTTGCAGAAGTCCCTGGTATAAACAGGGACTTCTATGAAAACTTTTCTATTCTATTTAAGTGGGTCGGAACCACTGTTCCGACTAATCACATTACAGCATTTGAGCCTCCACCGTGCCTTTTAGAATTTAGTGTTTGACAGAATGTACAATGGGATAATAGCTCGAGAATTAACAGAGTTGTGTGGACTAATAGCTGATTAGATCTCTAGATCCCACTCTACTCATCTCGCGGATCATCCAGTTCACCGGATCTGACACTGCATGGCAAGTCTTGCCAGTACTAAGAGGAAGAGCCAGTGGGTCTCTGTACTAATTTATTGACTTGAGTGGCTACAGTGATTTCTTGATTTATAATGTTGATGCTTGGATGTATTGGGTTGTCGACTAAATGCGAGATGGCCGGGATGACTGGTATGAATGACTTGTACTCGCGCAAATATATCATGGCATTTCACCTGCGACCTCTTCCAGGAAGTAGCATCTCGATGAATGCTTCAACGTATTGCTGGTTCTCGTACAACATAAAGACAATACGCATGTAAACTTTGGCTTCTTCCAAAGTCAATGGTAGTATTCAGGTGCTCGAGACTGCGAACTCTATATGGGTCCTAGCTCTGACCAGGGCTACACTTGAGATGACTTCTAGCTACTATGCTGGTTGACATTAAAAAGTACTGGAAAGTCTTTCATTGCACAAACTTGCTTTTGACATTGATGAATTGAATAAAACTTCTTTATTTTGAGTTTGGGGTGATTTGTGAAAGTTTCCGTACTGTTAGTTAGCCTATCTGAGTGAAAATCAGCAAACTTTCAATTCGGGGTTTACTCGTTCCCAGCAAAAATCACTTATTAAATGAAAAACAAACCAATTCGATAAAACCTTTTGGCCAATTTAAAATATGACAAAGAACTCAACAGAGAAAAATAGCAATTAAAAACATTTACTTAAACGTGTCGTCGCCAAAGTGGAAAGACCTCATTGGAGGGCCCCAAAAATGGTCGCTGATGACGTCATTGGGAGTTGTAAACTTGAGTTTGAAACACAAGAGAGCCTCACACCTAGTCACAACGTTCACTAAGACCAACGAATAACTTTTTTAATTGTTTTTTATAATCATATTATCAAAAAAGAATCAGTACTGTCCGGGTGCTTTAGCTTTTACGGGTTTAGCAATTGTGGTTCAACTAAGCTCACAAGATTTGCCATTGTGGATCCATCAGGTGGATCTCTTGATGCGCCGGATAAAACCTCAATTTAGAGTCAAAATTTTCAACAAGCGTCCAACGGGTAACAGCGTCGGTGGTTTAGTGGTAAAATCTGTCGTTGCCATAAAAAGCTTCAAATTCGACAGGCCCCGGGTTCGATTCCCGGCCGACGCATTGGAGTTAAACACCAAGTTGTTTGTTTCTTTTTTGCTGTTTTTGTTGAATATTCTTGCGATACATTTGTGTTCTTTTTGCTCTTTATGTGTAAACTGATGTGGAAATTATCTAAAAGTTTTTTTAGTAAAAACTTCATGTCCGGCTATGCTATGCTTTAATTCCAGATATGCTTGTCTAGTCGTCTCAAACCCCCTGGCTGCCCTTCAACAACCTCTCGCCAGCCATAGTGTCCGTGTTGGACACCACCTTGTACGGGTCACCGCCCGTGACGTAGGCTTGTGTGTGCTCAGTGTCCATCTGGAAGGTCGAGTTCTTTTCGCTGCTCTCGACGACTTGGTAGTTCTCGGTGAGCTTGCCGGTCAGGGAATCTTGTGTGCCATCTATCATTTGTTAGCTGACGTCGTTCTACGCACGCTCCTTGCTGGGCCTCACTTACACATGTATATGGTGATCAAGTCAATGACCACGGGCACCCACGTGGCCAGGGCCAGGACCTGACTGAAACTCCACCCGGCATTGACGTTGTTGTCGGCGCCCATCCTGTTGGCCACGGCGCTGCGGTAGACTGTGAACAGGGCCAGGAGGGTCCACATGATGATGCACCCCAGCAGGCCGTTGATGATCTTGGCGATGCGCTGCACATTCTCCCACCACGTGCGGCCCAGGCGGCTCGACCGCCGCGTCCGCTGCTGGCCAAACAGACGCCCCCGGACAGCATCGCGCCAGCGCATCGGGATGAACGTGTGGTAGAACCAGATGAGGAGGTTGACGAACAGCAGGCCCAGGGCGGCGTACAGTGAATCGTCCAGGACGTCGCGCAGTTGCTGCGGGTCGCAGCTGTACTCCCAGTAGACGTCGGACGAGGCCGAGACGCGGTCGAGCAGCTTGACTATGTTCGCAACGCTGTTGTTGAGGCTGAGGTAGAGGCCCAGCGCGGTGGCGGCGAGCGCGTAGGCGGCTAGCCAGCAGGTGGCGCGGATGCGCATCCGCCGGCGGTGGTGGGTGACCATGTTGAGGACGAGCGGAGCAAAAAGGGTGAAAACGCCGACGTACGTGGCATTGATCAGCTGGTAGGGGGAGTGCGTCTTGTCGGGGTGCATGCGCGAGGAGGCGTGCCGGTAGACGGCCGCGGCGAGCATGGAGATGGCGAACAGGAGGCCGGTGTCGAGGAACGTGGGCAGCGACTCGCGAAAGGCACACACAAACGCGTCCCAGCGGCGGTGCACGCTGCGGCTGCGGCTGAACGGCTGCCACTGGTCAATGGAGAGAAGAACAAAGTAGGCCGTAGCCAGAGCGGCCGCCAGGTAGTAGACGACCATGACCTAAGATGGAGGCTGCTGTCAGCGGCTCGTCCCAAAACGCTTGCCGTCCTGTACACACACTGCACTTACACCAATGCCGACAAGATCCGGGTCGCCGGACCAGGTTATGGCCTGGCAGAACTCTGCGCTGCAGTTCTCGACTGGGTACGCGAGCATGGCCTGGTATTCGGGGCTCTCCCCGTCGAGGTCGAAATACCATTGCACGGCCTGGCCAAACTCTGGCTGGACCATGTCGGACGGGACGATGCTGGCCATGTAGTCGTAGATGAGCTCTGCTGGTGTGTTTGAATATGCACCCGTGGTGTTGACGTTGCTGAGGAAGCCGGCCATCCACAAGGATGCCGGCCCGCAATCGGAAAAGTTGAGCTGGGAGGCACTGGGAGCTTCCCAGCCAAAGTATTCAACCCCCGACATGGCTGAGGAGAGGACGAAAGCGATAAGAATATGTGAGGCAATCGCAGTCCAGGCGTGGTCAGAAGACCGTAAGGACGCTGCAGCCGGTCGGAGGCAAGGTTGCCGGGATAAAGTTTAAAGCAAACAAGCAAAGAAGTCTTTCACAAAGTAGGGCCGGCCAGAGATCTTAATTCTCAACAGAGGACTGCCAAGGCGCTGGTCACTCACCGTGCGCGGGCGCTTTATTTAAAGGTCGAAAATAGATCGTTCGAGAATCGAGGAACTACTTGAAAGAAGGGGGCAACCCGTCTCACGGAGATCCAATGTGGCAGGAGAGAAGAGAGAGACCGAAAAAGTACTCCACGATGGGGAAGGGCAGTGGAGCACTGTGGTTTTCCCTCAACGCCGAGGGAGGACGGGAATGGCTGGTCATGGCAGCGAGACAGGGCTGTGGACTAGGGGGTTCCACGGTCAGATTGGGCTGACGTCTGTGAGCGCCGTTGCAACGGAAAGAAATCGGTGGGACATCAACAGTCGGCAGCACGCCAATCAACGACGGGCTTGGGGCATGATCGTGGCCCTAATAATGGAGTAGTCCATCGGGAGTAAGCTTCAGCCGCAGCACACTACCCTGCTAGCCAGGAGATGCGTGGTCCAGAAACCGCCGCAAACGGGCAAGGCCTGAAAGAGGACGTGATCAGCAAATTGACGGTCGAGGACGGTTCTACGGGGCAGTCTGATTAGGAGAGGTAAGATGAGTCCTGTCTGAGTGAAGGGGAAGAGAGTTTTTACTTTTTCTGCAAATGTTTCTAACGCGTTTTCGTGGCCAACCAGACGGGACAATCCTTTTTTCTCTGCAGCTGTTTAAGCACTTTCATTCCGCTCGTCACTTCCGGTGGCTTGTTGCCTGTTTGGCCAGCCCAGCCGCTCGGAGCGCTGCACCAACCCAGCCTAGCTCGCAGATGTCTGGTCCATCAGTAGCGTGCGGCTGTTGGTGAGAAAGCCTCTTAGCGACTTTAGCGGCCTGGGAAAAATAGAAACAGATCAATCGCCAGTGGCAGTGCAAAAAAAAAAAAAAAAAAAAAAAAAAAAAATCTCGATTAACAATAAAGGTTGGGTTGCGGGCTGGACCATAGGATTCAGATTGCTTACTGCCAGAAGTGAATTGAGATGAACAGAAAAAAGACTACAAACAAACCCTCTCGGCGACTCAACACCCATTGCACGGCTGCCCGAATTCAACCCCGTTAATCACTGTCGAAATCGTCCCGTTGGCCTCAAACTCGTTCGTCATGACGTCAATCTGCAAATGGAACCCGTCGGCGCTCGTCTTCTTCGTCCCGACGCCGCCGCTGCCCGACGACGCCAGGTCCGAGTACCAGTCAAACTGCGACAGCGTCACCGACAGCGGCGTCGACGTCACGTTTTCGTGTCCCGTCACGAAATTGGCGCCGTCGTTTGAATAGTCGTGGTACGTCGCGGCCACGCTCGACGACGTGTCGCCCAGCGAGACGGTGACGTTGGCATACCCCGAGGCATGCCCAAACAGAGTGAACTCGCCGTTTGACGCCAGCGAATAGGGCGGCATGTCCATCCCGGGCGTGTACTCGAGCCCCCACGGCACGTCGTCGGGAAACTCGGGGACGACAGGAGGCGTTGTCGGCGCGCGGCTCGTCAGCTCGGCCAGCATGACGCGCACCTGCCGGCCGTCGGGGTAGGTGCTATTTTCGCAAGGCAGAGGATTGGCACCCCCGCAAGCCGGCGACACGGCAAACATTTCATAGTACACGATGCGCGTTCCGTCGGGGGACCACCGCGGGTCGGCGCCGGCGTTCCAGTACGGGTCTGCCGTGCCTCCCGGGCTGGTGTCGCCACCGCCGTTGAGCTGCTGACCAAAGTACAGCCCGCGGTCGCCGTCGTGGTCGAGAAGCCACGGCCGGAAGAAGCGGCGGACGCCATTGTTGCGCACCGACGACACGGCGGCCACGGTCAAGACATCGGTCACAGGGGGCACTGTCCGGAGACCGGACAAGAACATCATCCGGTTCGTGCCGCGCGTGTCCAGCACGACCTGCCACTTGTTGTCGTACGAGTACGAGACGGGGTCGGCATAGCCGGGGTGCGTGGTCAGCCGGCGGACCCTGCCCGTGGCAATATTAATCGCAAACAGATCAATGTTGCACGACTCGACCGGGTAGCCGACATATGTAATCTCGGTGCCGTCGCCGGAGAAGCCGCGCAGCTCGCCGACGGCAATGGCATCCGGGTCAAAGATCATCTGGTCGCCCTCGAAGCTGATGGGAGTCGGGTTGTTTGGGTTGAAGAGGACGCTCGCGTTGACAACGTCGTACCGACTACCTGTTTTGTTAAACTGCAGCCGTCCATAGTAGGAAAACTCGCCGAGGGACGCGCCAGAAAACACAAATGTGTCGAAGCCGAGGTGGACCTGGTCCGGGTGGATGCGGAGCTCGCGAATGTCGGCGCCGGGCGTCGTTCCATTGTCGTCGGCAGTGTCGCTCAGCCGGATAGGATAGACGTGGATTTGGTCCGGGGTGCAGTCGTCGCTTGACAGTTGATGGACACCGCAGTCGACAATGTTGCTGCCGGCCATGGCGCGGGTTCCGTCGCTAAACGTCTGCGGGTAGCTGTCCAGGGGTTTGGCGCCGACACGGTTGGCCTCTGGAACACCACAGGTAAGACACTTCCACGGGTCGCCATTGGAAAATGTAGTCCCATCGGCCTTGATCAGAAACAGCTGCTGGCCGGTGTAGATGCTGGCTGGGTCAGGTGCTGCTGGGGCTCCAACAAACCTGGCCGTGGCCGTGACATGCTTGCCGTCGGGGAGGAAGCTGCCGCTGTTGAGGCCCGTCTGAAAAATGCAGCCGGTTCCGCGAGAATTGACCGCTTTGGTGCAAGCACCGACACTTGTGTCTGCAAGCGACGGGGGAATAGGAAGTTCCGTGATCCTGATGGGCTCTGGTAAAGGTATTGGTGAGGCCGCACCAGCAATCCCAAGAAGGGAAGCCCCCACGAGTGCGAGATGTCTCGCCATGATGTAGAAGTGTTGCAGAGAAACGTAAAATATCAGGGAAAAGATAGCCAGACAAACCGTCAATGGTATCGTCCTTTTGAATTGTCGTAACTGGATGCTTCCCTTCCTTGGTGGGATGAACTCCTCCTTGGTTCGTTTGGTGTCTGCCATTGTCGATCGAGGCTGTACTTGTAGCAAACATTATGCAAGGCAGCAATCAAAGGAAACTGGGAAAACCCAATATGACGTCAAAGTACACAAAACCACTCCGCGGAAGGGTCGGCGCTCGTACAATACGATTGAGTTCGTATGGGTACGAAGGGGTTTGTCCACAGAGCAATGAAATATGGCTCTGTACGCGTACAGCTTACAAGTGGGTCAGATCTACCCCTTGCTAGCTGGGGTAAATCTCCATTTCTTCCAAGTTTTAATCGTCAATTATTAGCCCGACTACATGTCTTCTGGCTTTTCATAAAGCTTGTACACCTCGACCTCGGCTATTCCCGTCCGTGCAGGGATGGTTACTGGAATAAACGATCCTCCGTAGTCTGGGTCCTCGCCGGGCATCGTGATGGCCGCACCACTTCTCGTCTCATCGCCTTTTAGCAGTCTCAGCGTCGACAGCGTGCCATCCGGAAGAACTTCCTTCTCGGCCACGCTCAAGAGTCCCACGAATGTAGCCCGTCCCTCGGGGTCCTTGAATGTCACATTGAATCCATATCCCACCATCAAGAACTTGAGGCCGCCCAGATGTATCACCATGCCGCCGCCAGGCCCTGGTTTCCCAAACACAAACGCCCGTCCTACTGTGACCTGGACGGAGCCCAGCCGACGAGCCCACACATCTCCGGGTTCAACAATGAAGCTATGCTTCGACTTTTCTTCAAAGAAGAACCCCAGTCTGTCCCTGGGACGCGTCTTGAGCAGGATGTGCTGGACCTGCGAAAGCAGCTTGTACTCGCGTGTCACACACTCGTGGCCGGTGTCAATGCCAAACGGACTGCAGCCTAGTGTGCCGAGGGCATAGGCCAGCCACATGCGTCGGCACCCCTACTCGTCGCGGCGCTGCTCGGGCACAAACAGGATGTTGTCCCCAAACAAATAATCGTCCATGACCGTCGCATAGTCGTGCATGTAAATGTCGGGCGACAAAAAGTCGAGAGACGGCGCGTTGTGCTTCCAAATGTCCAGCGTGTGCGGGACACAGCCCCCTGAAGGGTAGACGCCCGCAATGGACCCGCCACCGGCGACCGGCTGCACCTCGTCCTTGTGGCGCTTATCGACGTTGCGGTCGGCATTGAGCCATGCGTTGGTGTACATGGGCAGGGGGTACTTTTGCTTGCCCGCCTCGGCGACCTTGTTGACGTACAGCGAAATGTGGTGGGCCATAAATGCTTCGTCGGCGGGTGCCCCTTTGTCAAAGGCCTCCTCCCAGGAAAATTCTCCAAGCGACGGCAGACGGGGAAAGCGTTCCTTGAATGCAGGGTGTCGCGGAGACGAGGTGTCGCTGAGGTGCAACAGCAAGCCCTTGGGAACCGGTTTCTGGAACTCCTTGTCAGCAAGCGCCGACCTGTCCCGAGAGTCGCCGAGCAGACCGGGCTCGTTTTCGACTTGCACCATGAGCACCGTGTAGTGGCCGCGGTCAAGGTCGTGGATATGGGCCATGAGTGCCGCAAACGCCCGCGAGTCAGCCTCGACAGCTTCCTTTGAAAACGGAGACAGCATCTCCACTGTCCGTTTGGTTCCATTTGACTCGACCACATGGCACCGTGGAAACCACTTGGGGTTGATCTTGACCCACGCCGGCACGTACGTGCTCATGCCGTTCTTGTAGCTGCCGAACCAGAGCAGCACCAGCCGCAAGCGATGCTCGCGAGCATCGAGAATGACCTGGTCCAGCTCGGCAAAGTCAAATCGGCCCTCTTCCGGCTCAATGGCCTCCCAGGCGACACTGCCCAGCAGGGTGTTGATGTTGGCCGCCTTACGCGCGGCCACGCGTCGCGCATGTACTTGGCCGTTCTCAGCGAACTCTCATGTTTTGGAGAAGGACATAGTGGCGTGGGTATTAAAAGCAAGGCTACCTAGATACAAAGCAATCTCCATGTCATAGAACATCATTGCAGCGATTCCTTTTACACCTGCGCCGCAGTCCCTGTAATGCGCACAAACTCTGCCTCTGTCTGTTCCCAGACCTTTTCCACAAACCCATCTGACCTCATCTTGGACAGCAATTCCTCCACCTTGGCAGACGCACTTTCTCCGTCGATGTTGATGGAGTAGACGCCGCTTGCATGCTTTCCATCTGTACCCCTTGCCACATCAACACCAGGTAGCTTCACACCATCATCCTTGCCATCTCGTTCCGGGGGATACTTTCCGCTTGTCGAAAAGTACACTTGCCGCTCACCAGCTTCGGCAAACGGCAGAGTAATATATGGCCCAATTACTTTCATCAACATGCCCAGAAACCAAAAGAGAGGAGTCTTGACGTCTTTGCCCAGGTTCGACTGGACGGCCCCCGGAAAGTCGTGAATAAACGACACTTGAGGAGCTTTCTTGGCAATGGCCTCCAGTGCCAGGGTCATTGTCGAACTGGCGTGGCCTCTCATCGACAGCAGTGGAACATTGCGGGCTTGCAGGTCGTCAATGTAAAGCGGCCCTTCCTTGGTGGCGGCGAAAACCGTGACAACGCGGCGCAGGCCGGCTGCTCTCTGCAGAAGCGGCAGCAGATTCACCACGAATCTCATGCGTGCAAAGTAGGTCACGGCCGAGGGATAGTTGAGCCCTTCGGCGGTGTCTGCACACGTTAGTATCTCTTCTTTCCCTCGCTTCGCTCGATCTCTTTTTTTCTTTTTTTCCTCGCTTCGCTCGATTTTTTTCTCTTTCGCTCGCTCTTACCCTTTCCAGTCACCAGTGTCCCGGTCGTAAGAAACAACAGATTGATCGCCTTCTCCTTTTCGCGAATTGTCCGACAGACGTCGTCCACGGCGCTCAGCAGACTGACGTCAGCACTCATGTAAATGTACTCGCCCCCCGGATTCAGCTCCTGCAGCTCGCCGCGGATGCGTTCTCCCGAGGCCTTGGACCGCCCCAGAAAGTAGATCCGCGGCTTGACTGCGTGCTTGGCAAACTGCCTGAGTGAAGTTTCGCCGATGCCGCTAGTGGCGCCCGCAAAGACTGCGACCAGGCCGGGCCCGAGTGACCCGACCTGCGCATTTGACGCACGCATCTGTTCGAGAGAAACCATTTTGATTGATTAGTGAAGGTTGCAGTTTGTGGGTTTGTCTGCACTTGCTGGCTTTAATACTATCCATGGCTAGGCAGGCATTTGTCTTCGTACCCAGCCCGTCGCGGCCGGAATCTCAGAGATTCCGCCGCACTCCGGCTCCGGCTCCGTCCGTCGGGGACGTTTACGTAAATGACGCATGGCAAGATTTACTGCACTCTGGCCATGTGCGTCAGATGGAACTAGCGCCAATAGAATCCGACACGTTGACAATGTGGTCGGCCTGTAAGCGAGAATGATAACATTCTTGACAGATTCTGGAATAGTTTCGTGGACTAAATCAAGCACAAGCAAGCCCTCCACAATTTCACCGCGGATCTCGCAAGGGAAATCTAAACATGCAAGGCTACCGACCCGAACCACGTTCACTTTTAGGCTAATGTCTCCCATGACGGGCGAGCAGGCCCAAATGTACTTTGCCGACAACATTCCCGTCACAATTGGCACAAAGTACTGGCTCAAGGTGTACTGCACCTACACGGCGCCGAAAACGTGCACTCTCCGGCTGGGGCTGTGTGTCGTCGGCAAGGGCAGGCTGTTTGTCGACGGCCAGGAAAGGATTGACCTCTGGACCAGCCGGCCGCCCAAGACCATGACCACGCCAATGTTTGACCGCGCCAGTATGGAGGTGACGGCCGACGTGGTCAGACAGGTAGACGTTCCTATTGTCATTGCGGGCCTGAACAAGGACCACGAACTTTTACGTGAATACGAATACGATTTTCACGAAAGCGAGAAATGTCACTTCAAATATTAAAAAGACGATAAATTGTCCAAAACTCGGTATTTTATACATGATCCCTTGCGACCTGGTAGCTGTGCTCCTTTTCAAAAATGACCTTGCCGTTCTCTTTTGCTTCCAGCCACGTGGAAATGTGCCACTCCGTCTTGCTCGCCGTCATCTTGGTCTTGCCATTCACCTCCAGATCCAGCCCTTGCCTCCCAAACGCAAGGTCAAACACGTGCTCGGCCCGGCCCGACAGCGCGTCGTCCGGCCGGATGCCCATGGTGATCTTTTGGATGCTGCCCCAGCGCCACCCGTCGGCTGCCGGATCCTCAAACCACCCGTCGTCGTGGTCGTAGCAGACGCTCGTCTCGTTGGTCACCAGGTCGGTCGAGATGGTGTTTTTGGATGACGGCGCGCGCAGCGTCTTGAGTTTTAGTGGCGGGCTGCACTCGGCCGGCGCAAACGGCCGCAGCTTGTGGTCGAGCGGGTTCTCCAGCCGCCGCGGCAGCTCCAGCCAGCTGTGGGCGCAGTCGACGGTCAGCGTCGCCGGCTCGGGCGAGGGCCAGCATGTGGGAAAGTAGGATGTCGAGAGGGCCAGGCGGATGACGCTGCCTTTGCCGATGCGCTGGCCGCACTCGTTGAGCCGGATGGACACGTCGTAGAACTCGCCCGGCGTGAGGGCCTTGATATTGTCCAGGTGGTTCTTGCTGTCGCGGTGCGTCAGGTTGAGCAGGCCGTACGTCAGCCGCGTGGCCGAGCCGTCGGGCAGCACCTCAGACACGACGGCGGCAATAAACGCGTTCGGCTTGTCGCTGGCCACTCTGAAATGCGCCACCGCCGCGCCCAGCACGTCCAGCGGCTCGGCCAGCGGCTCGCTGTCAAAGGTCGTCGCGCCGGCAGCGAGGTCCATGCGCTGGTCACCCGCCACATCGCCGTCCGTGGCATATGGGATCCAGCGGCCCGTGGCAAAGCCGACGGTCTGCGGCGAGCAGAACGAGACGTGTTCTGTGCTTGCCGCGGCGGCGGCCTCCGTCTTGTCGTTTCCCTGCACCAGTCGCCCCGGGGCCAGGTTCATAAAGTGCCGCACGATGCCGCCCTTGCTGGGCCAGCTGGCCTCGGCCACCCAATGGCCCGGTTTCGCAGTGAATGTACGCTGTGGCGCCACTGTGTCCTGCTGGTAGCACCGCAGCATCGGCTCGTCCATCACGCCCGTCTCTTTGCCCTTGAGCCACTTGTCCCACCACCGCACGCACTCCTGGAGGAAGCCAATCTTGGGCTCGGGCGTCGCAAAGTTGGGGTACTTGTGGCCCCACGGCCCGATGAGGCCGCGCCTTGGGCAGTCGAGGTTTTCGAGCATGCGGAACACTGACTTGGCGTACGGGTCGAACCAGCCGCTCACCAGGTACACGGGGATCTCGACGTCGCTGTAGTCCTCGCAGATGGACGCGTGCTTCCAGAGGTCGTCCCGCCGCCGGTGCTGGTGCCACGTCTCAATGTACGGTGCGCCCGTTTCCAGCCGTTCGAGCCACATGTCCCGCCACTTGTCGCCCACGAGAGCCGGGTCTGGCGGGTTGGTCGCAATCGAGAGCATCTCCGAGGCCCACAGGAAATTTTCGACCAGCTGGCAGCCGCCCATGTAGTGGATGTCGTCGTCGTACCGGTCGTCGGTGGAGCACAGAGACATGATGGCCTTGAGCTGCGGCGGCCGGCGGGCGGCCACCTGGAGGCCGTTGAAGCCACCCCAGCTGATGCCGATCATGCCGACGGAGCCGGTGCACCACTTCTGGGCGGCCAGCCACTCCAAGATCTCGAGGGCGTCGTCCTGCTCCTGCTTTAGATATTCGCCGAGCAACACGCCCTCCGAGTCGCCGGACCCCCGCATATCCACGCGCACACAGGCATACCCGTGGGCGGCCACGTACGGGTGGTTGAGGGCATCGCGCTCTGCGGTGCCGTCTCGTTTCCGGTAGGGGATGTATTCCAGTACGGCCGGTACGGGGTTGGTCTCTGCATCCTCGGGCAGCCACACCAAAGCCGAAAGTGTCACTCCGTCTGACAGCACAATCTGGTCGTTCTCGTGCACCTTGATTGGTACCTGTGTCGCTGCCATCGTGTATCGTGTCAGCTATGGGGGAGAACCGGGCGTCGTCGTCACAAGTAGTTAGATGGCGAGTGCGTCAGTGACAGCTCGATGTGAAAGATGAGGAATTTCGCAAAGCCATTAGCTATATATACTGGATAAAGCACGTTTCCCATGCAGAGACCTCGCAGGTTGCTTAGTTTGGTGAGCGACCCGAGGGGCTGCGGGGCACCCAATGAGCCGGTTCAGTCCCGCTTTCTCATGTTAATGCCCATATTAGGACTAGCGCGATGTTCAGGGTCTGGCATTGGGCTTCGTAACTTGTCTGCAACCTCGTCCCCGCAACGGCGTACCTTGCTGGCAAGAAAAATTACATACTATGCAACGACTCTGTTATCGACCCGGTGGTATATTGTACGTAAAATAAAAAGATGCTGCGAGTAAAACCCGTCTTCTGGACATGACGTCACAGCTACTGACTTGGGCCCCCTTTTGTCCGTTCAGGAAGTCTTCTGCATGACGTGGTTCTTGACCTTGGGAGGGTCCTTTGTCTCGTTGTCACCCCACTCAGCCTTCCAGCCCTTCTCGGCGAGGTATGCCTTCCAGATCTGGTCCTCGTCGTCCAAGTGTCTGCTGACGTCCTCGATCAGGATCCAGGAAACCAAGCCGCCCAGCAGCGCAAAGCCGGAACCGATGAAAAAGACGATCCGGTTCCCCTTTTCTTCGTCGTCTGGGTACTTGTTGAGGATTGCAGTAAAGGCCTGCAAACTCTGTTAGCTCTCGCTCTAAAAGTTTGTTGTGCCCTCCGGTCTTCTGTTGGTCTTTGTCTTACCTGCGTGCCTAGTGTAGCGCCGACCTTGGCAAAGGCCGAGATGAACCCGTTGCATTGGCCACGGACCGAAGTCGGGAACGGCTCAGCAGAAATAATAGCGATAATACTAGCCGGCTGTTAGTTTTTGTCCCTTTGTTCGGTCTATTCAGGAACAGACCTCGAAAAACATACCTTCCAGGACCGACTTCGCCCAGAGTCAAAAAGATGCCGTAAATAACAACAAACAGCGGGAAAATGTTCTGGATCTGGTGGTAGGCGCCAGCCAGAATGAATCCCAGACAGGCCTGCAGAACGAAGCCCAGAGTGCCGGTCGCTCTCCGTCCAATTCTGTCTGCCAGAACACCGCCAATAAAGGGACCCGGCAAGTAAAACGAGTTGATCAGAACACCCCAGCCCAGCGTCTTGACCAGCGAGTCGGACGGATTGGCCCGAGACACAATTGTCGAGCTGAAAACGCCAAAGGGGATGGAGATCCAGTTGTAGATGAACCATGTCCAGCAAGCGGCCAAGAGACGGTGCCAGTACTTGCGGATAATCAGCAGGTAGGGCTGCTTTTGCTTGCGCATGGCAGACTTGCGGAAGGCCGTGGTGACAGCCATGCGCACACGGAACCAGAAAATGCAGAGTGGGGGAATGATGGCGAGGCCAAAGGACAGTCGCCACACGAGCTCGTAGCGGTCTTGGCGTTGGTGCACGCAGAGCAGCAAAATGAGAGGCACCAGCGCGCCCAGGCAGTAGCCGAGGTTGGCAGCGACCTCGCTCATAATGGCAAAGATGAATGCACGGTGCTTGCGGAAGCCCTTTGACTCATCGCTGGCCTCGAGAGCACCGGCACCGGTGACAGGGTACTCTCCACCGGCGCCCACGCCCGCGATGCCGCGGCTGACGACCAGCATCCACATCATGCCCGTCTCGCTCTTCCCGTGGGCGGCCGTGCTGAGTGCGACGCCCAGGCTCAAGAGGATGGTGGTGGCCACGGCACCGGTCTTGCGTCCGAGAATGTCGGCAATGTAGCCAAAGATAAGCATACCGATAATCATGCCAATCAGGAAGGCGTTGGACAGGCGGGAGTACATGGAGTCGGTCAAGGCATCGGGGTAGAGGACGGCCATGAGCAGTTCAATGTTTCCAATAACAGAAGCGTTACTGTTGTGTTAGAGTGGCCGCTGGTGGGAACTGGTCGAACGAGGAAGGACACTTACTACCCATCTGAGGCGGTGGCAATGGCCATGAAGCTGAGCATCAGCCAGACGGAGAGTCTGCTGAACACTGTGGTCTGTGGTGCCTCCCCTGCCTCCATGGAGATGAATGTGTCTGCCCGCTTGGAGTCATCGACAGGTCCGATGGTGTCGTCGGCTCCGTCCTCGGGACGGACCTCTTGGATCTGCTTTTCGTCGGGCTGGCCCATGGCGGCTGATTTCAACGGTTGGCACGTGTTGCAATGGTTGAGAAAGGAAGCACAAACCCAATTGTGCTCTTGGGTTGTATTTGTGAGCGAGCATGGGACGTGTATTTGTATCCTCTCTCTCGAATCATACTATTGGGAAGATAAGCCGATGCCCATTCGCCTAAACAGGTTTCCGACCACCAAAATGTTGAAATTTGTTGGCGTTGCCCGAAACGGGCATTAAACGGAGAGACTAGCCTCGTTTGAGTTAAAAGGCTGCGAGTAATGAATTTTCGCACACAAACCACCCTGCGGAGTCGCGAGGTTTGGCCCCCGCAATTTTTTAATCTCGTGGCAAAGTACTTGAAAGAGAGCGCGGCGACATCTATGGCGGTCCGACATCCGCTTACCGGGAAAATCGAGAAACTGTTCCAGTTGGGCTGGGAGACGTTATCTTCCATGGCGAGGCGTAAAGTCTTGATATTTGTTTTGCTACATGGCGAAATAAAGGCGGTGGTCCACGCACTCGTGGAATGGGCTTTTTACATTGTCGTGGCGTCTTCCACTGCGGTGATCTTAGCATCAAATGTCGGCACCTCAGACAGCTACAAGTGGTGCGCCGTTGTCTTCCCATTCCCGTCCAACAATCGTCCAGTCTCGATGTGGACTGTCCCACACTTGCTCGACAAAGGTTTCAATGTATGCGTAGTACCGGAAGGGAGAATCGCGCAGGACGAGCCCACACAGCCGGCGAACGGTTTCCTTTTGTTCCTCGTTGTCGTCGATGGAAAGTCCTGCAATAAGAATGGGCCAGGCCAGACTGCCCGCAAAGGCTTCGAGGCTGTCGAATTGGCCGAGTGTCTGGAACAACCGTCTGCGATGAACACTGACATTCACGATATCACCAGTACTCGCATCACTAGTACAACTGTTGGGACTGACAGCACTGACAGCACTGCCGCTATGCTTGTGGGAGAGGCGCAAGTGTGCATAAAGAAGCCCGGCGTGGTGGTAGGTCTGGACAAGCCGAACTACATCGTGTCGGTACGAACCAGATGCCGTGTCCAGGAGCTGTCCGACGCCTACCAGGGTCGCTCCACGTGCCAGCTCAAAGGCGTCTTCCAGGTCACCAGGCGGGAGGTTTGCGCGGTGTGTATGGTCTTGCCGGTCGTGGTCCTGCCCATCGTCTACCGATTGCACAGTGATGCCGTGTATGAGGAGCAGGTACTCGCCAAAGAGCACGGGTCCGTGGTCAAGGTCGGGCAGGACGGCATCCCATATGAGGTTCGAGCTGAATAGTGTCGTGCAGGCTAGGATATTCATGGCGGCCACTTGGTTCCGTATAAAGACAAACAAGCCATCCTTGGGCGTTTTATCCAGAGCCAACGTCCGGATCAGTCCTCGTGCGCCTTGGAGATGTAAAAGTGCAGCAGGCAGCTCGCACCTGAGGAGCGAGTAGTTTGTGAGGACGAGTGTGGTGGCCAACACGGCATTGGGAGGACCCATATCGGCGTCGACGTAGGCGTGCAGGTCGCCCGGATCCATGCTGGCCAGTTTGCGGAACTGGCCCGTGACGAGCCTCATGGCTTCCTGGCATGCAGACTGGGAGACGGACCGGGATATTGATAGAGACTTGGGGGTACATTGTTGTGTGCCATCGCTAGACTCGTTGTCGCTTCCCTTGTTTGCGTCGGTATCGGTGTCCTCCGTCGGTCGATGGGCCGCCGCGGCAATGCCTCCCATGGCCAGTCGAAGTGCCCTCTGCTTCCGGGCCAGCGGCAGGACAAGACGTCGGTATTCGTTGTGTCGCGACTCGACCCATACGTTCAGAGGAGCGACCTCTGCGGAGTAGTAGTGCATCAGCTGGTCCAGGATGGCCTCGGACAGCAGCGCCGGTGGGGGGGAGGCTGGCAATGCGTCGCAGCGGACCAGAGCGCCGCACGACGCCTCGCGGGTCCGCGGGGCGGCCAGGCCCTTGTTTCGTCCACGGCTGGCAATGGCGTTTGTCCATCGCAGATGGGCCCCGTAGCCCGGACAGCCAAGCCCGCGGCTGGTGCATTTGGAGCAGTGCGGCACGGTGCGGTCACACCGGATTCGCCTGACGCGACATGTGCGGCAATCTGGTTGTTAGCTGGGAGCTGAATGATGGCAGGGCGAGGGCTGAACGGCGCTGAGTGATGGGAGAGCAGCCAGGAAAGGGAGGAGTCGAGGCCCCTCCCTCAGGTCTTCAATTTACCTTTGTTGGAATGCCCAGATTCCATCGTCGGCATCGTGGCAGCGGTGTCTGGGGCGGTGTCTGGGGAAGAGGCAATCTGCACTAAATGTCGCGTGTTCAGTTCATGGAAACCTCTGAAATCCAAAGTGGGAGCTAGCTTTGACCCTGAAAATGCAGCAAGTTTTTAGGTGGGCCCACTCCATGCCCCTCACTTTGACCAGTCATATCGGAGTCCGTATCAGCCCCGTAAAAGTGGGGAACTGAATACCGCAGGCACCACAAACGCCTGGCTTTATGTGGCATGCGAGGAGCAGAAGTTCATAGTTAAAGCAGGTAAATGGTATTCACGAACTGACCATAATAGCAGATATATTTTTGGGTTCTGGGAGGAGGTTGTTGTGTTCGTAGTGTTGTAGGAACGAGTTCGAAATTTTCAAAAGCGAAGGAAAGTCTTACTCCTCGAGAATAAGAGGGAAAAAAAAAAACAAGTCAATTTCAATTTCAATTTCAATTTCAAAAAAAAAAAAACCTTTCAAACGATTCATTTGCCACGCAAGTAAAGAAAATAAGAAAAGAAAAGAAAAGAACCTAGTTTGTTCCTCCTACTCTGGGAGATCGAGCGGCTGCCTTCATTGTTCCATTGGCAAGTGTAGGAAAGAAGTATGGTGGGGTAGTTCCTTCCCAATCGGGTAACTAACACGACACAGCTTTGTTTACCTTTTCATTCAGGGCAAGTATGACGAGCCATGGCTTTTCTTGATATGGGAAATCACACGTGTACATTTTACAGGTTGAATATTTATTCTTTCATTCTCCAAAATCCAACGTGCTCTTTATGCCATCCAGACTCCTTTCGGGAAAAAACAAATGCAAATCCGTGAGGTAGATCCAGTGGACATGGGAGAGAATCTTGCTCTAAATTGATACAGCCATTGTTATTTTCAAACAATACTTGATCATTGGAATTCTTCCACGGTGACTCCCTAGCTCCAGCTTTCTTCTGCAGTGCGATGTGAGCGCCCGATTCCTGCCGCCGGCGTATCTAGATATGGCAATAGGCATTACAGCAGGAACGTCTAATAAATACCATAGTTCTTCGTTCTTTCTTGTGATTAACCGTATAATGATGTTCACATGTGTGGAAAAAGTGGAGAGTATTGCGCATGTTGCGCCTCCCCATCGTGTGTGTAATTTCCAATACGACACACGTTGTTTACATCAACCATCCTGCAAGAACGAACGACGTTTCTCGATCACTTGAGAAACAGGATGGGTGGCCCAGGCCACATAAATGTCAAGATTCCTCTTCTTCCTCACGTTGTGCACTTTCTACTGGTTTCTTTCCCACCGTTGCCCATCCCCTTCTCCCCCATACCGCGCCATGATCACTGCCCCAGCACTGCGTTTGCTTTATCACATTTGCTGGAGTCAAGGTTTGCTAACATATTACAGAATCATGACGTGTGATACCGCCTGCCGCTTTGACTGGGCTGGAATTGCCGTCGGTGTTGCTGGTGCCATCGGCAGCGCCGTCTTCTATCTGCTCTCACAACGGCAGGCCAATGCTGCTGTAAAGGCAATCTCCAAGGCGGCCTCCAAGGCTGTCACCAAGACGGCCACCAAGGCTGTCACCGAAGCCGTTGGCAATGCAAGAAGGGTCCGGGTCCTCCGGGTTCGTGAGGCTCAAAACCACGCTCTGAATGTGGCCAGGCGGCTTCGGGATGATATCAGGGACCTTCGGCAGGACCTTCGGCGGGGCCTTCGGCGGGGCCTTCAGCGGGATCTTGAGGCAGCACGAGTACGAGCATAAGTATGTAATGGATGGACATGTACTATTATCAAAGAAATATTGTTAGAAGGTCCATAAGTAGACTTAAATTTGCAAGCCTGTATCTGGCCTAGAAAAGAAAAAGAGTTTTATTTTTCGGAGGGTATTCGCCTGCCATGAAATATCTATTCTTAGAACTAAAACATGTCGTGTAATAATATCTATACTGTTCACTTTAATCCATAATTGAAAAGCGATGTACACATGACCTCGAGAATGTCTCTTGCATGCGGTGAGCCGTTGGCTGAAATATTGGCCTCGTGGCTTTGGGACGAGTTGGACAAGATATTTGCAGAACAACCGCAACCGAAAATATCTTTCCAGCGGAATACTTTGCCTGTGCACACATCGGTTTTGCCATACCTGCCCCAAGTCATACCAACAGACGCCAGGAATGCTCTTGTTTTCCCGTAGCAGGGGCCCGGGAGCCGTAGGACAGCTGCCGCAACAGACGATTCGTTTGCGAAGCGGTTCGCGTCCGCCTTGGCCAGGACGGGTATGCTCTGCTCAGGGGCCATCATTTGGATAGAAAACAACATTCGCAATTCGTCATAGTACGATGGTAATGATCCTCCCCCATACATTTTATCGTCGTAGGCCCTCATTTCTGCGGCCAGGCACCGGAAAGCTCGGCGGTACATGTATTCGACGATTAAGAGCATCTGCTCTTCAGCCGCCACCACAGAGTCCATACAGGCTGCAAACTCTCCCAGCACAGAGGTTTCTAGCTCCTGGTGCAGCTCCAGAGCTATTTCTGCGCGTCGGCTGCGGCTGTCGGCGAATGCCTGCCGCGCAAACGTCTTGGCAGTCTTTGCCGCCAGGGCATGGCCGAATGCGGCAGCAGCATCGGACGGGGGAGACTTGGGTGCAAACACAGAAGGCCATGGTGATTGTGATGGTGTCGGATTTGTAGTATTTGTCGAAGATTTTGAATGTTTTCTTTTTTGTAGTTGCTCGGTTTTCATCGCCTGGTAGCTGTCTCTTGCGGCTGCGGCTGCGACTGTGGCTGCAGCGGCGCCGGCTGCCAAGCGAAGGACGATCGGGGCCACCAAGGCGTATTTTGGCTTCTTGCTGGCGACGACGCGATTATGGGGGGCGGCGTGCAATAAGCTGTCCAAGACTGGCTCAGACGGAACCTCCGCCTCGCACTTGACGGCCAGCTTGACGGCCAGCGTCTTGGCCTGGTTTGCAGCGAATGCGGCGTGTGCCAGGTGTTAATTGATCGCCAAAGGGTCCGCATTATCCCCCAGCGCCTGGTCTCCGGCGGTCGGCGTCGGGGTGGCGCTGGCGCTGGCGAGCTGCTTCTCGCTTATACTTTCGCATGGCAGGTCCAGCCCAGCAACATAAGGATGGAGGGCGTATTGGAGTGCGGGAACGTTTTCGCAGAGGAACGTGGCGGGAGGTATCTTTTGATCGATGTTGTGCTCGTGGTTTTCGTCAAATTCGCTGTATGGTGGTGGCAGGTTTTCCCGGTTGTCATTTCTGTCCCCTGTCAACCGAGACACAACATTGGCCAGCCAATGTGGGAGGTCGCGTCCCTGCATTTTGCTCTTGTTAATAGATAGATGTGGAGGTGCAAGAAAGTCGTGCATTTCGACGGAGTTTTTGGCTTCAATTATGATTTTGGTTTTGGAACTACGAGTAATAGTTTGCTGGTTGGGGTTACACAGTGCCAGTCAGGGATGAAAGGACGCAGGGTTTGCAGAGGAAGGCGGGGCAACAGGCACGGGCAAACCACCACCTCTTTCCATATTTGTATGGATTTCACTTCCAGTCCTCTTCACGTTTGCACATCTACAAACGCACCTAACAACTTCATGCTATACCTGGAAAGCAATGACGACATCGACTGAGCAGCTGGAACTGTACCCCGAACGAGCAAGAAGCTGGTGTTGTTTCAATCCTAGGTCCCCAGATCGACAAGCCCTCGACGAAGCAGCCAGCTGACACGCGCACATGCGTCGCACACAGGAAGAACATCCCTGAAGGGCAGATGATATCCCTGCGGAAATCAAGCGATGCGCACAATGGTGTGTATACAACGATTGGTTTTGTGAACAGCAAAAACCACGCCATAGGAAACACATTGACGTTCCTGCTACACGCTGGGTGGTTGTTTGAACGGCAGTTCAGGGCACGTCTTTGTTCTTTTCTAGATCATCCTCCTACAGCCTCGTGGGGAGCCTTCCGCGAGCGTTCCAGTTTTGCACAGTTTGGCAACAAGTACACTTGAGCCCATCCCTGCAGGGTTTAGGGCAGACCATTACTAAATATGTTGCAGGGTTTCCGATAATTTCATCCTTAAGAAATATTCCCATTCTATGTGGCCATTTTCAAAAGCGTGCAACAACAACCAAACGAACATTTACCCCAGTCGGACGCCGTATCGAATCCACCTTCCGCCAGCCGATAATGCCAGAGTTCACAGCACCTTCCTGGCTCGCCGGGATATTGTCTTATTCTCAGCGACAGCAGGGCGACAGTTCCCCGCCGCCATACAGCGAGTTCGACGACACCGAGGCCGGATCTCGTGCCGCAGCCAGTTTCCTCTGCGATGGCATTCCAGCCTTACAAGAGTGCCTTCCTCCAGACATCACTGCGATGATCAACCTTCCGAAAGGATACATAAGCGAGGGCCATCTCAAGCACGACAGCCGGAAGGAGACTCACAAAGAAGACCGTCGTTTGAAGGCATTGGAACCCTCGGCGACTTGTGCTCGTCTTGCCCATGCCGAACACGTTGCGACACTAGCAAAGGAGCGGGCGGTCAATCTAGCCCGCAGGTTCGAACAAAATGTCCCAATATGCGCGAAGAAAACACCATCGACGATCCGCCCCGAAACCTCCCAAAGAGACCACAGCGACAATAAGTACGCTACCGACATCTACAAATCCACACCCGGCGAGGATAGCGCCATCAAGCTCGCAGCCGGCGCAGCCGCAATGACAGTTGCAATAGCTGCAGCACGAGACAGCCATCGAGTTGTGCAAAACATTGCCAAATTCGACAACAACAAAAGGAGCTGGTACGACAGGATTCTTTTTAGAAAAAAGAAGAATAACAACGAGAACAACCCATACCCGTATCCAGAGTGGTCAGCGTGGCCGGTCTGGCCGGAGCTCACGTCTGAGGACCCAGACCCATCATGGGGAGCAGGCTCGTCGCCCTCGTTGCTCCTGCCATCCCATGATTCTCCGTGTCCATCTGCTGTCGCTTTCGGTTACGCCCTGGCTGCAAAGATATCCATCGAATTCGCGTCAAAGGCCGTTTCCGACGTTCACAAGACGATAGGCAAAATCCAGGGCCAGTGGGCAAGAGACCCTGTCACCCTGGGCGATTTTAGTGTCTGCATTGGCATTGTCGTGGATGCAATGCAAGTTGTCGACAACATAGCCGGGTTCTGCATTCGCCGGGCTTTTCGCACCCTCGCCACTGACACCAGGGATTACGATGCAAAGGTCATTGCGTGTAGACGAGGGTACTCCGACACCGAAAATGTGCGAATGAACTTTTCGTTGAGGGTGCTGCCGGCGCCAGAGGAGTTTGAGGACAAAAACCAAGCCACGGCAGGGGTTTCCTTTTCTTTTGACAAGGAAGGCTCTCCAACAGCCGCCGTTATTGGCTTTCCACAACATCACCCCCAGCATGCAGCCCAGCCAAGGCCGGAATTGTCGGTTGCTCTTGCTCTTGCTTGGGGCAAATTCGCTGAAACTAAAGTTCGCACCAGCAAGCCCGCCATGAGAGGGGTGAAGACAAAAACGGAGGACTTTTACTCTTACTCTGTCATTGCTACCTCTCGGGAACTTGACCAGGAATATGACGATGATGAACTAAACATCGTGTCCCGAGCCTCACCGCATGCCCGGGACGTCCTCGAGACGATGATCAAGTCGCTCATGGACCATGGGTTAAATTGCGCGCTGTCGGACAAATAGTAGCAAAATTAAGGTGTGGCCAGGTCCTCCGTGTATGAGGGTTAGTGTAATTAGTGGCGTGCTCCTTATTTATCTCTCTGGCTCCTTTTCTTTCTGGCGTGGAGGTAATAAAATACAGTGATCACGTTCATCCTGCGAGAAAGCACATCAAGCCCCCCAAGCTGGACCACACTCCACTGGCATATAAAAGTCTCTGTGAATTTGCTTGATTTCAAACCACTGTTGATCTTCTGACTAATGTTTGTCACCATCGCTCTTTCCTTCCAATTTGCTAATTCGCCTTTTCAGACCATTTTGGGAAATGTCAGACGGACTTAATAGTCCCGAAAGCTTCACTGGAATCCCAGCCTTTCGGACGGCAATGCACCGCAGGATTGACCTCAAGAGTCGGACTTAAGTCGTAATTAACAGAGTCCGGTTAACTCCAGCCCTTGGAGGAGAGGTATATAAATGCATTCTCTACTGGACATGGACAGAACAAGCAGATCATACGAAGAGCAGAACCAACCAGATTGCATCTCAGAGACCACTCGATCACCATGAAGCTCGTTATTACTGGCGCCACCGGCTACCTCGGCCATGAAGTCCTCCAGCAGGCCCTCAAGCACCCGGAAGTCACCTCTGTCGTGGCCGTTTCTCGCAAGCCCGTGACGGCAGACGACGCCGCCGGGGCCGGCAAACTGAAGAGCGTCGTCGTCGAGGACTATGGCGTCTACTCTGACAGCGTCAAGAAGGAGCTTTCTGGTGCCAATGCATGCATCTGGTAGGACTGTGGAGAACTCTATTGTCCCCAACCAGAAACAACACCCAGCTAACCAAACCAGGACCGTCGGTATCCTTCCCACCAAGATTGCAGACGTCGAGTGGGACCAGGTCAAGTACGTGTGCCAGGACTGTGCCAAGGCCGGACTGGAGACCATGGCCGAGGTCGGCACGGGCAAGCCGTTCCGGTTTGTGTACGTGAGCGGCGGCCTCGCGCAGCGGGACCAGACCAAGACGCCTCCACTGTTTCCGGAATACAGTCTGTTGAGAGTGAGCCCCCTGTCTTTTCTTGGTGTCTTGTTCCATCTGTTCGTCGTCTCTCTTTCCCTTCTGACATTCCAGGGCCGTGTGGAAATCGACGTCCTGGGCTTTGGCGAGAAGCAGGCCGACTTTGAGACACAGGTGTCGCGTCCCGCGCGGATCCTCTCACCGGAACGGCACGACAACCCCGAGGGGTACGACACTCTGGAGCGCGAGGACCTGGTGGCGTGTCTGCTGGACCAGGCCCTGCACGGCTTTGAAAAGGACACGCTGCAGAATGCAGACCTCACCCGAATTGGACAAGCCGCAAAGGCGAAGAAGTAGAGTAGAAAGTCATTTATCTGTTATCTGTAACTAGACGGCGCAGTAGAATGTCATTTTATGATCTGTCTACAGCTACATTCCCTCTGCAAACGACGCAAGGTGTCGCTGAATTGAATGTCAAACAAGTCTGGGACCTCGAGGTCTATGCTCTGCGCGGGCACATTGTACATGCTGAACGTCTTGTCGGCCAAGAAGCTGTCAATATAAGGATTGGCCAGCGCGTTAATCTCGTCAGAAAGCAGTTCTGAAAACTTGAGAAGTGGAGGCTCCCAATCTGGCTCGACTGCGTGGTGCTTGTCCATGACAAGGGTCGACGGCGTTTGGCCAGACAATGAGCTGCTGTCTTGTAGGCCACTGGCAACAGGCAATGTTGAAGAAGTGGCGAGTGGCGGATGTTGAGGTCTCTCAGTAGTGACTCCTGTCGACATTGTCCCAGTGTTGGTCGACACATTGGTGCTGGCTGGAGTTGCCGTCTTACCAGCAGTGGCGGTCCCCTGCTCATGATCGGCCGCACTTCGCATCTCTTGGACGCTTTTCTGCAGTCGGTTGAGACGGTCGCAGAACTCGTCTGCTGAAATGTTGCCATTGTCCCGGATGGCACGGAGTAGGCTGAACGCGGTCTTGACAGCATCCGACATGGCCGGACTTGGGTTCATGACAGCCGAAATGATGAGTACCAGTGTCGACGAGAAGATGTAGTGTGCGTCCCAGTACCCAAAGGTTGCCAGAATGCCGTCCACATAGAGTTTGGAGAGGATTCGATTGCAAGTGTAGGCAGCACTAACACAGCTCTCGGCCAAGGCAAGCGTCATTGGCGACACTCGGGGTGAGGGCTTGGCGGTGGATGCTGTACCGGCAGTGGTGGGACCAGCAGCCGCACGCTGCACAGGAGAAGACACACTCGACACGAGTTGGAACTGCGTGCGGAAAAGGTACAGCAGAACAGGCCGCGTGGTCTGTATGATGCACTCGTTGTAGGCCAGGTGCAGGCTGGAGACGTTCCGGGGGGGCATGTCCCAGTTGAACTCGAGCTGTTTGGGCAATGACTTGCCCCATGACTGGAGGCTGTTCAGAAAGCGGTGGACAGCATGGATGAGTGAGCTCTTGGCCTTTCGAGGGGGAAGACTGTATATTTCGTCGACTAATGAAGTTAGCATTCAAGTCAATTGTCCTGGTGCACTTGTTTTATTGAATTTACCAATATCCCCTGTGATTCTGGCCATACCTATGAGGGCAACCATGTCACTCGGGTCGTTAAAGTGTTCCCTCTCTTCTGCACTTAGACCGTCCATACTGGGGAGCTCCACATCAATAGCATCATCACGTATTGATACCGGCTGGCCAAGTTTGGAGCTGGTCATCCGGTCGTATGTGTAGATCGACCACCATATGCGAATGCGGCTCTCTCGCTCTACTGGTTGTGTTTGGGCAGTACAAGGCGCTGATGGACAAGAACTTGCCGGTGCCGACGATGAAGGAGTGGCGGGAGCTGCTGATCCAGACGAACACGCGGGTGTGGACGGGGGACAAGCCCGGCGGGGTGCGCAAGGTGGACGGCGTAAAGTACAACTCGCAGAAATTCCACGGGATCGATGTTCTTATTCCGGTTTAGGGAGCCGGCTTGTTGGAAGTTGAATAGTTTTGTGAAGTGGGTGGAAATTTAAAGATTGATCCTTTAATGTTATGATTTATGGGACTAAGAATTTCTATTCTATTTTTTAAATATCTAAACTATGAAATTGGAATCCAAGTGGAAAAGAACAAAGACAAAACAAACAGGTTTAGTTGATTGGAAAACAAAAACAAACGAAAACCGAACAAGGGACAAAAGGCGCTATACAACCACAAAATGTGTATTAACGTTGAAAGTAAAACAGAAAATAAAAATAAAGTGAAAAAAGGCAATAACGTGTTTTGGTCGGGAAAGAAAAGGTCCGCCGTTTCGCCGTCTCGGGGCGGGGTCACTTGCGCCGCCAGCTCTTCACCTTGGTGAGGTACGTCACCACAATGACCATGGTGTAGTTGAAGGCGATGAAGCCGACAAAAATGCCGATATTCTTGTGGCGGTTGGCAAAGTCGTAGCCGTATTGGCCATACTGGGGATGTTAGTTTCCATCTACACAAGTGCTTGTCTCCCTGGACTTACATATGATTGCCCGTCTCTGTACCGGCAGTACTCGCAGTCCGCTGCGGCGCCTGGGTTCATGAGATATCCCGTGGCGTTTTGCAAAAAGTCGCTTGCATACTGCTGGCACGTCTGGCCACTGGGGGGCTGGAAAACCGAAGCCTCGCCCGGCCGGCACTTGATGTCGATCCCTTCCAAGACCGACGTCGTGATGCCCTCGGTAAAGTAGTACAGCGGCGACACGTAGTAGTACCATCTCCAGCCAGTGGGCGTGCTCGGGCGAGGCATGAGCGTGCCTGAAAACATATTGACAAACATAAAGAAGAACCCGTTCGCCGTGAACGCACCGCCGACTGTCGGCATCAGTGCCGCACAGAGCTGGGCCAGGCTCCGCAGAAAGACGGCAAACAGCTGGTACATGAGAAAGGCGTAGCCTGCACGAGACGGGTCCGTGACGTATCCGGCGGGGAAATACCACAGGAGCCAGTACACCGACGTAGTGACGACCGAGTAGGGTATTTCGACGACAATGGCAGAGAGCACAAACGTGAGCCAGTGGTAGGTGTGGCTCGCCTTTTCGCGCTGCAGAAACAGGTCGCGGACTTGCAGGAAGCGCGGAATGACCATCAGGCCGAGAGGAGGACCGACAATCAGGCCCACAAAGATGGAGTACACCAAATTGTAGGCGCCCTGCTGGCTGTTGTCAGAGTTGAGGTACGTCAGGCCGTTGACGAGAGCCTGGACGGTGTTCATGACGAGCATCGATGTGAAGTAGGCCGGGTCGCGCCAAGAGTAGAGCCACGTCCGTTTGAGGATGACACGGAACTGGAACAAGAAGGAAGTGGCATATTTGACTTCTGACGCGGTGGCATCTGGGATTGTCGGAGAGTCAGGGTCAATGGCGGCAGTCTGAGTGAGTTCCTTTTCGAGACCAACCCTCTCGGGGCTGTTCTGCCAAATGGCGGACCAGTCTTGGGCAGAGCCACTTCGAGAACCAGCACCGACGACATCCAGCAGGTACTCGGCGGGGTTCTCGCCCTCTCCGCACGGCCGGTCGTGGCGCGCAAAGTAGTTCATCGCCGTCGAACAACGGTCGCCAAAAGGGCCCTCGTATGCCAAGTTGCCACCGCGAACCAAGAGGATCAGATTGTCAAAAGTCTCGATGACTTCTGCTGCCGGTTGATGGATGGTGCACAGGACAGTCTGCCCAGAGGCAGCGAGTTTCTTCAAGAGTCGGACGATTTTGACGGCGGACTGTCCGTCGAGGCCTGACGTTGGCTCGTCAAGGAACAGAATGTCTGGCATGGCCGACAGTTCCACGCCAATGGTGACCCGCTTCCGCTGTTCCAGGTTCATGCCGGCTCCAGGCACCCCAATCAAGGCATCGGCAATGTCTTCCATGTCCAGGATGCGGATAACGTCTTCGACGTGAGCATCCTTCTCCGTGATTGAGATGCTCCCAGGGCGCCGAAGCCGGGCAGTCATCTGCAGGGCTTCGCGCACAGTTTGGGTCTGCAAATGGACGTCCTGCTGCTGAACATAGCCCATGCTGCGGCTGAATGACTTTGGCAGCGGTTTCCCGTCGAGAAACAAGCTACCAGAGAGTTTTCCAAATTCGACACGGCCGGCGAGGGAGTTTAGCAGGGTTGACTGGGATGTTAGTTGGCTTCTTTGACCACCAGGGGCTGTTTGGGTAACATACTTTGCCAGCACCAGACATTCCCATCAGCGCTGTGAGTTCACCAGGTTTGATTGATCCTGGAATTATTCATTAGTTCACAGATAACTTTAAACTTCTGGGTAATGACACTAACCACTGATGTTGTTCAAAAGACGTCTTGGACCATCTTTGGTGGTGATGTCCAGGCAGACGTCTTTCCAAACAAGAGTCCGGCCATGGTGGACACCGACGTGCTGGGACTCTTTAGCTTCAACGATTCCACCATCGAGGGGAATGGCCTCCAGATCGGCCGGATTTCCCTTTTCAGTGTCTGAGCCAGAAGACATGTCACTTTCAGGAAGAGCGTTGCGTCCGGACTTGTAGAAGATGGTAGCAAGTTGGCCGGCTGCCACCTTGTAACGTTCCATTCCAATCCTGACAAGTTAGAGCTGAGTCGATAATAGGAGAGGGGTTCACTAACGCTGTGAGAATAGTAAAGGCGACAAAGAACGCAGCATTGATTCCAACATTCCTCCAGAGATGGTCGACGTGGAAGCTGTACTGCTCCGCAATATATGCTCGTCCAGACACGACTGAAGAGCCTGGGACAGACCCAGGCACAGCACAAACTCGATTGGCGTCGTTGGAGTACCCAGAGCCCATGGGCACAAAATCATTCCAGCTGCACGCAAAGTCCAAATCTCCAAACTCGTTGATCATGGACGATTCGTAAGAGTAGTAAAGTGGCTGGCTGGTCAGACAAAGGAGAAAGTGAAAGCGATAATGTGGCTGGACTTACACTGAGATAACGGAACCATGCAAGCCAGACTTGCATCTGTTTGGCTGGAATGTACAGGCTGGTGTATGCAATCATTGCAGTGACGAGTCCGCCGACTGGAAGCACCGCCCGGTTAAGAGACGGCGAGAAGACAGCAATCGACCGGAACAGCATCGCCAATGCCATGTGTGCCACATAGGAAATGCAGAACCACGTGAAGAACTTGTGGGCTGGCAGCTGCAGGCCGGTCATAAAGTACTGGGGCACGTTGTACAGCATGATCAAGACCTTCCATGGCAGGTCGGACATGACAAGAGCAGAAGAGTAGCTCATTGGGCGGTAGAATCTGTAGCTCTTGTGGCGGATGACGAGGCTACGCTGGGCAAACGTGGTGCCAAACTCGTTCATGGCTTGCAGACCGGGAATAAGTGTGAGAATAAACAGCGATGACGAAATAGGAAACAGCGACTCGGAGACCTGTTTCTGGTTCCGGTAGACGGTTCCAAGGGCGATGCTCTGCACAACCAGACAGGCTGCCGTCATCTGCCAGGTTCCGTAGTCGCGGTACAAAACCTTCATCTGGCGAATCGTGCACTCTGCCACCTGGCGGTAAACAGGCAAAGAGTACTGTTGTCGCTCTGCTGGCGGCGGGTGCTCACGAGACCTCTCGTTGCTGATTTCCTGTTGGGTGGCTGTGAAATACTTGCTGTTGCGAAAGATCTGTTCGAACTGACGGGCAGTCCGTGGCACTTTCTGTTCATATCCAGGACGAACATGACGCAATTGAGGCTCAGCCGTCATGGAGTTGAGAAAGTCGGTAATGGTTGACCGCTCAGGACAGACAAATCCAAGCTCCTCAAAGTAGGCCCTGGCTTCAGATGCCTTGCCGTAAAAGATTTCTCGTCCCGAGTGGATAATCAAAACTTTGTCGAAGAGAGGCACCATGGCATTGCTGCCCTGGTAGAGGGACATGGCCGTTACGCATCCTTGTTGGGTGGTGAGCTCGCGGGCCATCTGGATGAATTCGAGGGCGTTGGAAGAGTCGAGACCGTTTGTAGGGTTGTCGAGGCAGAGAACGCTGTCGAGTTAGAATGCTGATACCCCGCGTCTTGGATGGTGCACTTACTCTGCACAAGTAGCAATTGCTTCAGCAAGGGAAACACGGCGCCTCTCTCCACCACTGACACCTCGGATAGCAGCATCGCCAACTTTGGTATCGAGGACATGCTCGAGGCCGACAGAACGTGCCAGAGAGCGGACGGCCGTGTTGAGTGTCTCGCGAGAGCTGTTTGATGGCCACGTTGAACGAACTGCGAAGCTTTTGTTTGTTAGCTTGTCTGTTTGCAAAACAGACTGCAAGAAGACGTACCCAAGTGTTTCCGCTACAGTCAAGTCAGGCAGATGGCTGTCCTCCTCGGCTGTTTCTTGTTAGCAGTTGAAGTCAAATGCATTGGGGAAGGGACATACCGCAAAACGTCGACAGCGTGGAAGAAGCCTTCTCTGACGACACATCTCTCCCATCATACGCTAAAATTCCCTTGGTGTTCTTGTACTCCTCGCGCATATTGGCCAGCGATTTGAGAAAGGTCGTGCATCCACTGCCTGGTTTGCCAATGACGAGAAGCATCTCGCCCGGGGAGACGGTTCCCCAGAATGAGTGAAGTAGAGTGCGCCATGGTGCATGTTGTGTGTATGTTCGAGGATTGAGAATATCTAACCATGATCGAATGGCACTGGGAATCGTGGGAGCTCTTTGGATCTGGTGAAAGTCAGCTTCGAGTTCTCCCGCCTTGCTGTAGGTGCACTTACACCTTTCCCCCAACCTTCCACAGACAGGTCCTCAAAGACAACCGACGTCTTCTTCGATTGAGTGTGTCTGCTACCCAGAAATTGGCCGACAATAGTCGAGATTTGTTCCTTCGTTTCGTCAGCCATGGTGAAGAGGGTGTCGATTGGCTGGATTGTTGGTCAGGCTGGACGTGTGTCTGTGACATGCTGCGTGGAAGCTCTTTTAAGGAGAAGATGCAGTGTATACGTGATTGGACGATGACAAACATAAGCAGATTCCACGACCACTGAACTGTGCAATAACAAACCAAAGAATGCCATCTGGATGACGCAAAGAGAAGGGCAAGCCCGATTGGGAAAGGTTGCGAAGACTCCGATTTCGAGACGGAGCTAAACCCGATACAGCAATAAGTACAACACATTTCCCAATCGAGCGATCCGTAAGCTACTCCGAAAACTCCTTTCGGCTCCCCGCAACTTACTAATGTGTGAAAAAGGTCGTACAATTCGACCTCGCTACGCTCTTTTCGATCGTTTCTGACCCCCGAAAGAGAGCCCATATCTTTCCATTTCCATTCTCAGGTCTCTACAAGGCTAAGCCCAGCATGTATACGACCTTTCAGGCATTTTCTCCGACTTCTCCAAGGCAGGCCTCCGACAAGGCCAGGGCCGCTGCCGAGGAGTCTTCCCAGCGGCCAAGGCCCAAACGGGGACAAGTCCAGCGCGCCTGCAACTCGTGTCGGCTGAACCGAATAAAGTGTGACACCGAAAGACCCTGTCGAAACTGCAGAGTACACGGGCGCCACTGCGTTGACGGGCCAGTAGAGATCCGCAGCCTGGCCGCAGCCACCCAGTGAGGATCCCCCCCTCCCTCGACTTGAGTATACCTGCGATGCTAACCAACACAGAGAAATCGAAAAACTTCGCAAAAGAATTCGTCAGCTGGAAGAGTATGGGCCATCACCGCCGTCTGATGATGGAAGCCGTCAAAAGTCGGCGTCGCCTAGTCGCGAGTGGGAAGGGTTCCGCCTCGACGAGATCTACTACGGCCCCTCGTCACTCGAGTACTTTAACCATCGTCTCTATGTTCGACTACAGCCGTTCCTGCCACCTGTAGGCTCGTGCTTCCAACAAGTCAAGCGCCCTCTCGCTCCTCCTAGTCAAAAACCAACCCCCACACGGCTCTCCAAGCAAGAGGCGGACCGGTACATTGACCTCTACTGGCTGTGGTTCCACCCCCTGTACCCCATCCTGGTTGAGGACACCTTCCGGGAGTACTACACCTGTCTGTGGTCGGCGTCGGCTGAAGACGGCCGGCATGCATCTCCGCTGGTGGACATTATGCTTGCGCTGTGCATGCAGTTCACGGCCTGCTTTACCGAGTCGCCAGAAAACAAGTACCTGCAAGAGTACCCGTCAGAGGCAGGCTGCTACCACTACCAGAACTGCCACGCTCTTCTCTCCAGACGACACACCACGCCAGATGCCATGGACATTCAGTGCTACATTCTGTCGGCAGTGTACCTCCAGAATGCCGGCCTCACGGACCAGGCCCAGATCATGGTCTCCCGGGCGGTCAGGACGGCCACCATTCTGGGCTACGAGCGCGACGTCCTCAAGAATCAGGCAGTTTACCAACAAGAAATTCTATCTCGCCGCATCTGGTGGACTCTCTATCTGCTGGATAGCCAGATGGGCATCGACAGCGGCCGGCCGTTTCTGGTTGACGCCGCAGCGGCACGATGCCAGGACCCTTCAGATGGCCACTATGCAGCCGAGCTGCTGGGGTCGTCGTACGACGGGACCCGGCCGGTGACGTGGCTTGCTTTCCAGAACCAGTCTCTGCGTCTGGTACGCACTGTGCGCCAGGTCTACGAGATCTTCTTTGCCGCGTGCGACCGCAACATTAGCAGCTTGCAGGACTCGAACGCCACGGACCTGTACACCGATGCGGCCGCGCGGGAACGGTGCGCCAAACTGCTGATGGATCTCATGAAGCGGGTGACGGCATGGGCCGAGCAAGTGCCTGCCGACCTGCAGCTCAAGCACGAGTCTGGCCCGGCCTTCAGTCGCAACCGGTCGCCCTACATTTTCGACCCCGTCGCACCATTGTGGCTGCAGTACCAGCGAGTCCTGCTGGAGCTGGAATACCACCACTACTGCTCGGTGCTCTACCGGTCATTCATGTGCTTCTTCCCCAACCCGGCGTTTGGCACGCCATTCTCGGACAGCTGCGCCTCGTTTGCCCTGACGCACTCGATCGCGACGACTCTGTTGATCAACCAGGCGCTGTCCGAGACCGACCTCCTGGCCGGGTCGTACCGCGCCTTGCACTTCCAAAAGAATGCGACTCGGGTCATACTCGGCTTCACGTGCGGCTATCCCGTGTGTCCAATGACGCCGTGCGCTCGGCGGATGGCCAAGAGGGCACTCCTGAGCTACGAGCAGCTGTGGCCGCACACGCGCAGCTGGGCCATAAAGGAGGAGATCCGCAGTGTCAAGGAGCTGGTGGACATTTCCGAGCAGGTGCTGGACAAGTTCATGGCGACGCTGCAGGCTGGCGGGGCCACTCTGGAAATACCAGCGACAGTGACCGACCTGAACACGCCGATATCAATAAGCATGGGAGGCAGCGGCGGCGCCGACACGAGCATCACGACGCCAGCGTATGCCAACCTCGGCGGGACGCTGGACAACCCGATCATGTCAGACGACAACACTGCACCAGAGTCACTGTGGCTGAGTTTGGAAGCGGCCGGGATAGACGCGAATTGGGGATGGCCACTGGACGGGGCGGTCATGCTGGAGCCACCGGCCACGTTGCAGTGATCATGTAGATTGATACCTTTTTTTTTTTTTTTTTTTGCTACTCTATTTATTGTCCCTCTGCGTCAACATCTCTCACCATCAAGGACAGCCCATGTTCTCCTTGGCCACCAAACTCGGCCATGTCCTTGTATGCCCTGTGCAGCTCCTTGAAGCCATAGCGCCTGTACAGCGACTGGCCTGCTTTGCATGCATACAGCAGAATTGGCAGTCCGGATTTGGACACCTCCTTGATCCCGGCGCCGACCAGTGCAGTCGCCACGCCTTGCCTCTGGTACTCTGGAAGAACAGCCAAGTAGTCGAGTTCTGACGTGTCAGTACAAAGCAAGAAACGCGAACGAGGTGTTTTGCTTCTTCACTGAAACACTGCGCTGCACTTACTGACAAACTTTTGGTCCCCCAGCAGCCTCTCCTTGGCCGCGTGCACCTCGTCGTCGATCACGTCCAGCTCCGGATAGCTCTCCCACTTGACCTCCTTGGCGAGGTCGTCAAACTGCTTGCGCTGCTCGTCGGTCGCGCTGGGGCCGAGCCCGTCTGGGAGCAGCAGCTGGCCGTCGGCCGTGGCGGCGCTCGCCTCGTCGGGAAACTCCCAGCGAATGAAGCCGACGAGCTTGCCCGTGTCCGGGTGGACCGCCTTTTGGAAGCGCTTGACGGCGTGCCCGTCGACGAGATTGCGGTACTGCCGCTTGTTGGTCTGGGCGATGCGGTGCTCGAGGCCGTCAGCCTTGATGGAGAGGCGCCAAAAGTCGTCGTCCCACATGGCCGTCACATTGTTGCGGGAGATGTCTGGGACGTCGTCCAGAGTGACGGGCAAGATTTGCCAAGCGGGCATGTTGGAAAAAAGAACAAAAAAAGAGGCGGGCACGATTGACTAAAGTGTTAACAATAAAGAAAGTTGAAAGCTTGGTATGCAGCCAAGATTGGCCGGTTTCCCGCTTAATATTTCTCCAATTCGAGCCAACGTGTCCTCTAATTGCAAGCTGCATTTTCTCGTACGAAGTAGGGCCTATCTCGATGATGTAACCAGGAATGGTTTCAGTCCTATTGGCCGTTGATAAGATATGGACGACAAAAAAAGATAACATTACACGAGATACGAAGTACGAAGTTTAAGTACGACAAAAGAGAATGTACATTGAGATATTACTCTTTTACAGTGAAAATAAGAACGCATATTGACAGCAGAAACCTGGGTTCACCACATTCCTAACGAAGTAACCTTCTGCTGGGAAGCTAGCGACCCCAATAGCCCCCCTCACAAACTTCTGCTTACTTCTCCGTTCAGATCACCGCTTCTGGCTCCGGCTCCGCCATCTCATCCTAACGGCCGAGTCTCATGGCTCTTTCGGCATTCATTATGGCATTTATTTACTAAGCAGACGAGCCTAAAACTCGTCGGGTTTTTCGATGAGAATCCTCTCTAAACGACAGATTCGAAGCATTGATTTGGAATTCGATGCAGTGGCAACATGTGTATTGAGCTTCAAGAAAAGGCAGTCGAGGGCACGGATTCAATACGTCTTGCGTTGGGTGGCAAGTCGCGTCGGCAAACTGCCAATATTGACATTGGCAAAATATTCCACGGGTTTTCACAATGTTGTATCGCGTATTGGGATGTAGTTATGTGTAAATATAAAAAGGCCTGCCGGTGAGAAAAGGGGGCCAAGTTTCCATGGACCGAAAAGGACGAGACAAAAGGAGTTGAAATAACACGGGGGGGGAACACAAACATTTTATATATGCATTCGTACTTTGCAACTGTATATTTATTGGCAGCCATTTCAGAAGCTACCCCGACGTCTAGAATCATGCCAGAAAAAGCCGGGCAGTCTTGCGGTTCTCGTTTTCCCATTGCTGCGGATCGGCAGATGTATAGATACGACTGCCATTTATGCAACCTGCCGAGAACCGGCGCCAAGGTAAAAGGGGCCATAAAGTTTGTATTTCACCTTTCTCCTCGCTCTCGCACTCTTCCAATTCTCCTTTTTTTCCCTTGCTTTAACCGGCCAAGAGAAACAATTAGGGGGAGAAGCTCCTTGGTAAATAGAAAAACAGGCGAGAAAAACAGGCGGCGAATTCCGTACAGCAAGACGATAAATTCCATTTCTGCATTTTGGTTTAATTTCCCAACGGTTCGTCTTTGGCCAAACGGTTTCGCATTCCATCCCCTTACTTTCGCCCCCAAACGGCACTCGTACAGACCCCGTTCGCGCCGTTGGGAGATCCTGAACCTTATCCCCCAAACCCGGGACAAACATGCGCCAACTGCTCACTTCAGACGATATGCCGGGGGACGCCAGAAGCCCACCAGAAGCCCGCAAGAGAAGCCCCGGATTATTCCACTTGAAGCCAGTGCGCCCTACGAGGCAATGTCCGGGCAGTCCGGCGGTTTGGGGGCATCTTTGCATAACACGCAGTCGCGGGTGGAACCTGGGGGTCCAGCAAAGCCACAGCTGCCGTGCCTTCGATTGTCGGGCTTCGGACTACCTTTGTAGGACAGCCATCCTGCGGGATTGTTCCTGCTGTGGGCAATTGTATAAGTAGTCCAGCCACCGCCCAGCTCAGCGGAACAGGGTGTTGTACTCATTGGCAACCATTCCCACCCTTGTCCCTCTTTTACACATTTTGCCTCTGCCACTTTTGCTATGCCAGCTCTCACCTCTGTGACTCTGGCCTTGGCCGCCTGGGCCTCGGCAGCAACAGCCCTCGTGCCTCCCGTCTCCGTCTCCACGGCGGCTGCTGCGGCCCCGCGCTACGTCCTCTACTTTGACCAGTACCACACGGACGTCCTGCCTAACAAGACAATGACCGCCGGCATCACGCACGTCGTCACCGCGTTTGCCAACTCGTCGCTCTTCACGACCGACCCCGTGGGAACCTATGAGCCGTTCATGCCCCTGTCCGAGGTGCGCAGCATGTTTGACGACGGCGTCAAGCTCAGCATGGCCATTGGCGGCTGGGGCGACAATGCCGGCTTCCGCGTCGGCGCCGCCTCCGCCGAGTCCCGCGCCCTGTACGCCCGCAACATTGCCGCCACGCTCGACCGCCTCGGCTACGACGGCGTCGACATTGACTGGGAGTACCCTGTCGGCAACGGGGCCGACTACAAGCAGGTGCCCAACAATGCCACCGAGGCCTCCACCTACCCGCTGCTGCTGGCCGCCATCACCGTGCCGGGCCTCGAGCGCGACATGATGGCCTTTACCGAAAAGACTGTGCCGCTGATCAACGCCGCCGTCGACGTTGTCAATGTCATGACGTACGACCTCATGAACCGCCGCGACACCGCCACCAAGCACCACACCGACATCGCCGGGTCCCTCGACGCCATTGACCTGTACGCGTCCCGCGGCATGAGCCCGGCCAAGATGAACTTGGGCATCGCCTTTTACGCAAAGTACTTTGCCCTCGCAGCCAACACGACGTGCGTCGGGCCCCTCGGGTGCCCCATTGCGCAGGCCGAGGCCGCCGACGGCAGCGACACTGGGTCGTCTGGCGCCGCCACTTTCGAGGCCAGCTCGTTCCCGGTCGTGGTCGACCCCAGCAGCCTGGCCACATCGCCCGACGATTCCTGCGGCAAGGGCACCAACTATACATGTGCGGGTCTGGCCCAGGCCGCGGCCTGCTGCTCGCAGTACGGCTTCTGCGGCACCACGACGGCGCACTGCGGCACCGGCTGCCAGGCCGGGTACGGCAACTGCACTGACGCCGGTGCCAAGAGCGTGGCGCAGTCTTTCGAGGACGCCATCGCCAACGGCCGCCTCGACAAGGCCAAGGGCGGACAGTGGTACGTCGACGACGAGGCCCAGCTGTTTTGGACGTGGGACACGCCGGAGCTGGTGGGCCGCAAGTTTGACGAGATTATCCGGTCGCGCGGGCTCGGCGGGATCATGGCCTGGAGTCTGGCCGAGGACAGCCGTGACTGGCGGCTTCTCAAGGCCATGCAGGACGGTGTTGCCAGCTTGAAGGCTTAGAGATGTTTGATTTTCTTGCTTTCTGTATTTCTTGTTCGCAGGTTGTCTCTCTCTAGGTTTGCTGTGTTTCAAGACAATTAATAAATTTACAAACTTTCCATAATACAAAAGCTCAGAGACCGAGTCCAAAAAGATATATCCAACAGCCTTTGTAATCAAGTCGTTTCCTTGCGTAGTTAAAGCATGTATGTCCAGGCAGATGTGTAGTGCTTGGTGTCAAGATATTCAACAAATCCAGCTCACCAGTCTCTCAAAACCCAAATTCTGCAAGAGTATCCCACAAAGCTTGCACTATCTTGTGTGCTTCTGGTCTTCCGGCAGACACAAAGTGCTCGGCATGCTCCTCTAACTCGGTGACAGAAGCGGACACATAGACCCCGGTGTCGGACGTTTTGATCTCGACGTCTTCGTTGCCCTCATTTTCCAACATGATACTCCGATCGGGGTCCTTGTCCGAGTAAACGCGAAACCCCGGCTTCTTGCCGCTTTTGTCTGTTTTGGATCTGTCTTGGATTCCGACGGCCACCGCCAGAATTACTGGCTTGCCAGATGGTGTTTTCTTCTTGGTGATCCTGACTGCCAATGAGGTTTCATCTGTGCGTACCCCATCATACGCAGACGCCTTGGCTTTCTCACAGTACAGGATGGCGAACTTGATAACCGGCCGGATACGACAGCAAGTCACGGCATATCGGTCAGGTGAGCTGCTGGTGCACTGGTTGTGCACTGCAGCACAGATATCTCTGCTGACTCGACCAAGGATGTGGGGGAATGTTCGCTCGAAGAAATAGTACGAAAGCAGTCTGGGTTGTTCCCGCAAACAAACGTAGTCCACGGCGGCTGACACGAAATCCGTTGGTAAGTCGTGCCACCCCTTAAATGGCAGGCCCGCATCTTCATCTAGCTGCTCGGTGACAGTTTGTGCTATAATAGAGATTGCCAGTGCGCGGAAAATGTTGCCTTGTTTGAATTCGGCTATGCAGTCCTCCAGCAGATGTGGGAATGTCGCGCTTATCAGCGCAGGAAATTCGAATGCGGCCAAAGTGATTTCCATGTTGGGAATGCCATTTCTCTTAATACAAGCACGCACTTCTTCGGCGCGTTGCACACCAAGCCGGATTTGTTCCGTGCATGCCTTGTTGTGGGAACGAATGACGTCTATGCACTTGGCGTCTGGCTGCTCCGGTGCTGAAATGTTTTCCATGTAGCCTGCCAAGTGGACAAAGACAGGACGGCCAAAGTTGCACTGCACAGGCTTTTCCGCGCCCTTGGTCGACGCCGTGGCTGTGTCCGCTGACGGCGATTTGACAGTGTATCTCTCGTATGGTGGCGGCGATGGCGACGAGTTGCATGGCACTTTGCTGGTGTTCTGCCCGTGGCTGGATTCTTCCGCGGCTTGAAACTTGGAGCTACCCACGGGATCAGTCTCCGTAGTGGTAGACGCCTGGTTCGTTGCCGCTGGAGCAGACTGGGCCGACTTTGTCTTTGCCCGACGGGGCAGAAGCCGTGAAAACATCGTATCTGGTTTCGCTGGTATCCAAACTGCGAGATGGCTTGCTCGAACGTCTGATATGGTGGTGGGTTGGGGTGACGAGGTTGGTTGTGGGATAGAGTATCTGCTCCAAGGTAGAGGATAAAAAAGCACCCGGTTTTCGAAAAAAAAAACACCTGGTGTTGTCAGTAAAAATAAATGTCGAAATGGAATATGAAAAGGGAGAACGAAAAAGGAAGAAGAAATTGCTTTCCATGTTTTCTTTGCGCCCCGGAACCCCCTGGGAACAGGGAGAGCACCTGTGGGCTTCTGTGGTCGGATGAGCTGTCTGTCAGCTTCAGCCACCTGGCTGCATCAGACAGTTCCACCGAATACAAGTAGGCATTCCGCGACGTGCCACCTGCCATAATTCTATTTCCGCCCTTGCCAATGAATACAATAGGGCTTGTGTGCTCCCTGCCTTCCTGCCTTCAGTATTCCTGCCCCTTTGGCACGCCTGCACTGTGCTAAATCAGATTATAGCACAATGCCACAATTTCAAAGGGCTGTCCTGTCTCAAAGCCAACGGCAACAATTACACCTTGTCGTACAAGCCGAATACTCTATCAGCGTTCCCGCTGCCCGTATCCTCCGTGTTTCGGCGAACCTCCAAGGCCAAGAGGGGGCAAGCATCAGCACTGCGGAAATCGCTGCCCCATTACAGTTTCGCGTTCGATATCTCTTCTTTATAAGCAGACAGCCGTGGCCTCTGCGCATGACCAGACGTGCACGGCTGTATCCTCTGTGGCTGCTCGGGCCACCAAGAAGAAGCAAGAGATTGGGCCGGTGATTCTCGCCAATTTCATAAGGCCCTGGGCAGCGACAACGTTTGTCTGCAGGAAGGCCAGAAGCATGCAGGATCGTCGATGCCTATCGTCCCGCCTGCTCTAGGCATCCGCATGAGCACCGAGAAGAAAGCCAGCATTAATGTTACAGTATCACAGTATCGCGTAATACTTGCCTGAAGAACAGGCAAACGTTTAATACTATTCTGTGCTGACTAACTTTACCAGGGTTTTAGCTACTATTATGACCAAACCCCAAAAGCTTTGCCGTGACCGAAAGTGGCAGATGACGTTCTGGCAAAGCCTGGCAAAGCCTGGCAAAGGACAACAAAGATGGCAAGATGTGGAGGAGCAAAATGAGAGACGGAACGGACGGATCCGTCACAAGCACATTTGTGCCCAGCCGATCATACCGACTATATTAGACAATGCAGATGAAGTACACGCTCGGAATAAATAGTATTCTCTACATGTGTCAGATCTAGAAACTATTGCATTCATAACAAGCTAATGTCACGATCTGGCACGACCCGCTACCGGTGTCGTGTAAATAAAGACTCTTTTCTCATTTTATCGGGGATTTAATTTTACATACATGGACAAATGATATCGCTACATGGCATTTTTACAAGGTATCTTAATAGCACACAGGAACGACTACAGCAACGCTTTGCAAGAAAAATAAAAAAGAAGATGTAAAGTCCAGTCGGGTCGCTGACGTCCGCATCCTTCACGTCCGCGTCACCACCCATTGGTGCTCGACCTTGATGCGTCGATCCTTCTTCCCACCGCCGCTGCTGGCCCGGTTGGGATCAGGCCCGGTCAATTCCGTCTCGGACCCGCCGTCCTGCGAAGGTCGCCCGCCGCCACCGCCGACGCCGCGTCCACCGCCGCCACCACCACCTCCTCCAACACCCACATCGCTGCCGCTGCCGCTGCCGCCCGACAGCACCTTGACGTCTGTGCCGTGCTCGTGGCCGTGCGCATAGACCGTCTCCAGCGCCACCGACTCGTCGTCCAGCTGGTAGTGCTGGCCCCGGCTGCGGCTGCCGTAGCCGTAGCGACCGCCGCCGCCGCGGCCCCTGGCGTGGCTTCCCCCGCCACGCCCGCCGCCAATGGTTTCGATTCCGCCATTCGACGCGTATCGGTTGTTGTAGTTGTACTTGCTGTCTTTTGAGCTGCGCAGGCGCTCAAAGCAGCGGCACCAGAACATGGGCCGCAGCATGGGCAGGCTGATGCAGATGATGCCGAGGACGGGTTCGGTGGTGGATAGGACGTTGGCGTAGATCATGGTGCCCGTCAGGTTGGTCTTGAGGTCGAGCGAGGTGAGGGCGACGATGCGGGCGATGGAGACGCCGGTGACGGCGAGGCCGATGAGGAACACGCCGGTCAAGGCCAGCTTGACGGCCATGCGGGCCTTGAGGGTCCACACTGTCGAGATGGGCAGCATGAGGATGAGCAGGTCGGTGACGGCATTAAAGGCACCAATGGCGATGAAGCTGGCGACCTGGCTGCCGCACTTTGCCTTGACGGTCGGGTCGTAGGTGCCGCGGAACGGTCGGCAGATGAGAAAGACCTGCAAAATGTTACCGGCAGACCTGGCATTGTCAGCTGGAGTGCAGAGATCAGCACGACGACAATACCCACCAGAGCAGGACAAATAGCATTGTCAGTTTTGCGGTTCGCTGAAGGCTTCTGTTGACAAAGACGCGGAGGTAGAAGCAGAGGGCGGAGAGCTTGATCGTCATCGTGGTCAAGGCAAACACTAGTTCGTATGCAACGAGGAGCTGCGCTGTTAGGTAAAGATGGCGACGAGAGCAGTAGCAAACATTAACGTACTCTAAGAATCAGTGGCAGATTCACCAGGACCGCCGGGTCGCTCAATGGATACCCAACACCGAGATAGGTCCCTGCAAATGTGGTTAGTACGAAATCGGCAGGAAATAGAATCTCGAGAGCTTCGTGCAGCGTGGCCAAAGCTGAAAAACAAACATACACTACGTAAAGGTCAGCCTGGGTAAGATTCATAAATGCTTCAACCGTTGGGAGCCAAACTCACGAGTCCTTGGATAATAAGCATCGCTGTTGCTTGTGGCTGCCGTGCTGTTAGTTACCAGGGTCAGTTCAAAAAGGGGTGACTGGCTTACCAGAGCCACCAGAATAAAGATGTCGTCCCATCCGATCTTGACGTGTGCCCGCAGACGTGAATAGATTCGCAGGCCAACCACGGAGTAGGCAATAAAGGCGAGAACAGCGTTGACGACGAGATGCGCCTTGACCAGCGTCTTTGCCGGAACGTAGTTGTACGTGACCTTCATGGCGGGCAATTCGATCAAGGTCGAGTAGGGTGCAGTCGAGTGTCAAATGCCGAGTTATCAACTTGCTAATTTGCCGAGCCGTGGTCGTCTGGCCTTCGAATGCCGTCAATAGCTATCCGGTCGGTGTGCAGAGGTGTGGCGTAGCTGGGCTCTTTCCAGGCGACGGAACGAGAAAGGATATCGTTGGACATATATTTCAAACCAACAACCCCTTCTTCACCGTCTAGGCATACAGGAAATGGAGGAAAGAAAAGAGACTTTGGTAGATAATACATTGTCAAGTCAACGTCTGGAAATAGCACCCGTCAATCCCCGTTTTTCTTTTCTTTTTTCTTCTTTTGGTACTCTGGAAGTAGTATTCCAGTGTACACAGTCTTACTTCTCACGCTACTGCAACTCTACTCTACACACCTCTTCACACCTCTATGAGCAGTCATATTACAAGATGTATTACACAGTGGACGTTTCAAGCCCACTTATGGCCATGGATGAGTCCAGATGAGTCCAAAAGGGGGTGGTGGGCTGGAGGTTCTCAGTTTTTCTTTTCTTTTTCGTACTTCCGAGAATAGAAATGCAGGCGAAGATCCTCCAAGCCCGCCACCGTCTCAAGTGAAGTTTTGGGTGAGGTTAGTCTGGTTGACGTGCCTTCTTTTTTCCAGGTGTTTTCAGGTGTGCTGCAGTTTCCTGCAGGGTATCTTGCAAGGAACCCATGGACATGGGGCTGGTTGTGCCGGACGGCTCTAACGGGGAATGGCGAAAGGCCGAACTGCAGCTGTGCCGCATCAGCCGAGGGATTTTATTGTCCTTGTTTTTTCCTCGGGTGTCTTCCTGCTCACCAGGTAATCCCTGCAAGATATCATCCTGATTACCCGCGTATTGCTGCCTGTCACCTTTGAAGTCGGTCTGCTGGCCTTTTGCTCTCGTTTGAATGGTTCAATAACTGGGACTGAAACAACTCGAAATCGAAATACTACATCTGCATGCTACAGTTCTGGCATGACTCGTATGACAGAATGCCGCTGAATTTCTGTGATGGGGGTGGTGGGCGGCGATCTCCAAGTAGGTACGATCGTCGGACAATTCTGTGAAGCAGTGCGTCCGGAAGATTTCCCCCGCTGCGCTACTCTTAGAGTACGGGAGGAAGGTGGACTGCCTAGGCCTCAAGTGGGCACGCTGCAGTCCACTGCAACCCACTGCCCCCCCCCCCCCTCCCCCCCATCTCCCCTGCAATTGTCACAGGCTTTGCAACGGCTTGGGGGGAGCACCCAGTCAACGGCGGCATGGAGTCGATTCCGCGCGCCCAACTGGTGGCTCCGCAGCGGAATACAACCTCGGGAGTGTCATCGCTTGGTGGGCGCGAGAACGAAATGGAAGAACGCCTTTGTGCTTTTGCGCTTCTGGTCTCTTTTTCAGCATGTGCCTGGCCCAGTCGTACGAGAATAGATATGAGCAACACTACGGAGTATGCGGAATGAGGAGTTTAGAGGTAAACAACTCTGGGCAGTTTCCGAATGCGTGATAAAGCGGAACCCGGCAGGATTTCTTCAGTGTTTCTTCATGCTCGTGCTAGCCACGTGTGGCGGGGAAGGATGGGAAGGAAGAAGAAAAGCAAGGGACGAAAAAAAGAGAAAAGGAAAAGAGGAGAAAAAGAAAAGAGAAAAAGAAAAGAAAAAGAAAAGAGAAAAAGAAAAGAAAAAGAAAAGAGAAAAAGAAAAGAAGAGAAAAAGAAAAGTAAAAGAAAAGAAGCCATATGCAAGGACATGTGCGATTTGGTCTCAGATGTGAAGAACAACAAGCAGAAGGGGGTTGCCAGGTAATCATTATGTGATAACTTGCTCCTGCAAGTCGTATGAGAACCCGGAACACTCGACGGAGCCGGAGAGATTCGCAGAGCCTTTGTTACGAACCTCAGTGGCTCAACAATGGAGCACCGAACGGCCGGCTTAACCCTTTCGCGTAAGGTGGTATTCCCGGATGCCTGGTTGCCAGCTAGTGGTGAAACGTCCTGGGGTCTACGGCTGCAGGGGACGGGGGGCCGACAAGGGTCCAGCGAGAAGAGAAGACGATGACAAAGATTATGAAATACTAAAGCGTATCATCAAGAGAACCACGGACAGCCGTTGCAACTGATTAGAAGCCAAAGAAGACAGAAAACCGTTGAACTGGACGTCAAAGCGCAAATGCCCACTTTGTCTGCATAAATGCCAGACCACTAATATGCGGTGAAATTCCAAAGGCTGGCGCCATGTAACACGAAGGAATATCCATACACCCTCTCTGCCGAGACTTTTTTTCGCTTTGCTCGAGGTGCAGTTGCCCCTGGGAATCCCTGGGATACTCCTCACGAGTACTTTTGTGTCAACGATATATCCTCGTCGATTGGTCGCCGTTCCTGTGGTTCTGGCTGTTCCTGGTCCTGTTCCTGGTCCTGTTCCTGGTCCTGTTCCTGGTTTTTCTTGCAAATCCTTTTCCATTCCTCTTTCCCACGTCTCGGTGTCTCGGTTGCACTCGACCACATCTCACACCTCGGTATACATAGCTCTACTCTTCCTTTATCGTCACCCACGTATACATAGCTCTACTCATCTTTCATCTTTATCGTCACCCACTCTCCTGCTCTCGCTCATTCTCATTCTTCCTCCTCTTTCTTGCCCCTGCATATTGCCACATCTAGTACCCACCATGGCTACCAAGGAGTACGACTACATTGTTGTGGGTGGCGGCACAGCTGGCCTGGTTGTCGCTTCCCGTCTGTCGGAGAACCCAGATGTGCAGGTGCTGGTCATTGAGGCGGGCGGCGACAAGACCAAGGATCCTCTGGTCATGGTCCCTGGCCTTGTTGCGGGGGTGTACGGCAAGGATGAATACGACTGGGACTTTAAGTCGACACCACAGGTAAGAAGAGAAAAGAGAGAAGAGGAAGAGCGGAAACGAGAAGTAAAACAACCGAAGCGCGGAAAGAAAAGGGAGAAAGAAAAAGAAGCATAGAGCGAGCGAAGCGAGGACAAAAAAAAAAAAAGAAAGGAAAGCGTAAAACGAGTGAAGCAAGGACACAAAAAAACTGACGTGACAGGCTTCTCTCCATGACCGTTTCATCAGCCAGCCCCGGGGCCGTATGCTGGGCGGCTCGTCGGCGCTCAACTTCATGATGACCGTGTACCCCGGCCGCGCCGTGCTGGACGCCTGGGCCGCGCTCGGCAACGACGGCTGGGGCTACGACGACCTCGCGCCGTACTTTCGCAAGTTTGCCAAGACGGCACACCCGCCAGCCTCGGCCATGGAGATCAGCCGGCTGGCCGAGCACTACGACACGTCCATCAGCGACGCCGAGTCGGGGCCCCTGGCCATCACGTACAGCGACTCGTACGGCACCATGAACTCGGCCTGGATGGAGTCGTTTGCCAAGCTGGGCCTCAGGGCAACGGCAGACCCGCGCTCGGGCACGACGTTCGGCGCCTTCCAGCAGTCGGCGACCATTGACCCGGAGACCAAGACGCGTACCTTCTCGGCGTCGGCATACCTGCCGGATGCCGTGCGGGCGCGGCCGAACCTGACGGTGCTGACAGACACAGTGGTGAAGAAGCTGACCCTCGGGGGCCAAGGAGATGCTGTGGAGGCGACGGGCGTGCATCTCGCCGACGGCAGCGAGATCCAGGCCAAGCGGGAGGTGGTGCTGGCCGCGGGTGCCCTGCAGACACCGCAGCTGCTGGAGCTGTCGGGCGTGGGCGACCCGGAGCTGCTCAAGAAGCACGGCATCCCCGTCGTGGTGGCCAACGCCAACGTGGGCGAAAACATGCAGGACCACCCGATCGTGTGCCAGACGTTCGAGGTCAACGACGGCATCGCCACGTCGGACATTCTGCGCGACCCGGCCGTGCTGAACGCGGTGGTGGCCATGTTCCAGGACGGCGGCAAGGGCCCGCTGGGCCAGAGCATCATCAGCTCGGCCTATGCGCCGCTCGTGGGCGACAAGGGCGTGCTTGACGTGGCCGACCGCAAGACGATTCTCGATGCCAGCCTCAAGCTGCCCGCCGCTACCAGCTCGGACGCACTCGCCGCCAAGGCGGCCGGCCTGATCCGCGGCATCCTCGAGAGCAAGGCCGAGCCCGGCGTGCAGTACCTCGCCTTCCCCGGCCAGACCACCATCAAGCAGATTGGCAGCATGGCCGAGATTTTGCTGCCGTCGCGGCCGCAGAACTGCATCACCGTCATGACCATCCTCAACCACCCCTTCTCCCGCGGCGCCTGCCACATTGTGTCGCCCGACGTCGGCGTCAAGCCCGCGTGGGACCCGCGCTACAACGACGTCCCCGCGGACCTCGAGATCCTCGCCGGCGGCGTGCGGTTCGTCGAGACGCTCGTGCACACGGAGCCGCTGGCGGGCATCTTCCGCAAGGACGGCCTGCGCTGGCCCGAGACGGCGGCGACGGACGCGGACTCGGCGCGCGAGATTGTGCGCAAGGCGCAGATCTCCGTGTTCCACGTGTCGGGCAGCTGCGCGATGGCGCCCAAGGAGCAGGGCGGCGTGGTGGACGCGAAGCTCAAGGTGTACGGGGTGGGCAAGCTGCGGGTTGTCGACGCGAGCGTGTTCCCGATTGAGCCGCTGGGCAACGTCCAGACGACGGTGTATGCCGTGGCCGAGAAGGCCGCGGACCTGATCAAGGCTGACCAGTAGATAGATGACCTTGCCAGACACCTTCTTGTCACCCTTTTTTTAAAGAGTCTATGATAAAGACAATCTTTTAAAACGTCTACGATAAAGACATTCTTTTAAAAAGTCTACGAATGATAAAGACATAAAGTCTAGGCCTGATGAACGCCACCAGCGGGCCAAGCCATTAGCTGTCGATCAGGCTCCTCCCCTCGTGGCTCGACTACACTCAAAGGGGAATGTCCAACCGTGACGCCAATCGACAGATAAAAGGGCCAGCCAAGGATCAAAGCGGAGCAGACAAACGTGAATTGGAAAACAAAACTGTCATTGTTGTGACTGTAATCTATGGTCTAAAGAATCTAGAGTCCCCCCCCCCCCCCCCCCCCGGGTCGTATCCATCGCTTACTATCTGTCCCCTACCACATTCGCTCCCAGGCGCGCTGCCAGAAACCCATGCCGGCCAGGCGCGCCTTCTCGACCTCCTCGATGCCGCCCTCCTCCCACTGCCGGCACTCCTCGTCCACCTCGGCCTTGCCGCTGACCAGGTCCGCGTCGGCCGGGTGCACGTAGCCCCGGCCCTGTCTCAGGTAGATAAACTTGCCAATGGCATACATGACGGCGGCAAACGCCAGGGCAAAGTAGGACGTCACAAAGCCGCGCACGTCAAACGGCTCAAACACGTCAAAGCCGACAAAGATGAGCGCGAGGCAGCCAATGACAAACGACAGCAGGGGCGTCCAGGGGGTCCAGGGGGCGGCATAGGGCAGGTCCTCGTTGCGGAGGCCCTGGGCCTTGCGGGCGCGGTAGAAGCCAAAGTAGGTGATGAGCATAAAGACGTAGGTGGCAATCAGGGCGGTCGTGGTCAGGTCGACGAACCAGAGGAACACCTCGGACGCCGAGTTGGACGAGACCAGGAACGTGATGCAGGCGATGAGCGAGACGACGGCGACGCAGTAGATGGGAATGCCGTTCTTGGTGCACTTGCGGAGGAAGCGAGGAGCTTGGCCGTCTGTGGGGGGTGGTTAGTAAGAGGCAACTGTCATGTGGAAAGGGGGGCAAGTGGAAATATTCAATGATTTGGGGGGGGATTACTTACCCCGAGCAAGACCATACAGGGTTCTGGATGCGGAAAAGAGGTACGCGTTGCCACAAGACCTGCAAGGTGTTAGGTAACAGAATATCATGAGCAAGGGCGGGAGAGAGGGGGGGGCCTACCATCCGGAGAGCATGATCAAGGCGTTGATGAGATGAGGCAGGAAGCCAATGCCAAGGTTCTTGATGCCAATGACCCAGGGGCTGGCACCTGCGCCGGGTTCGCCGTTCTTGATGGCACCCATCAGACCCGGGTCTCTCGACGAGCAGATGATGCCGACAGCCAGGACACCGACAATGTAGAAGCCAACAATGCGGTAAAAGACAAAGCGGGCAACACGCGGGATGGTGCGGCGCGGGTTCTGGATCTCACCGGCAGCCAGGGCGATCATGTCGGGGCCGGCCACAGTGAAGCCAGCGTACATGACGGCAGACCACCAGCCCAGGAAGCGGCCAGTGGCGCCCTCGGCGTGGTAGCTGTGCATGGCGCCGGCGTCCCAGTTGCTGAAGCCGTAGGCGTGGTGCTTGGGGTTGCCGCCGGACATGGTGATGAGCGTGATTAGCACGAGGCCAACAAGCAGCAGGACCTTGGTCGAGGCCATGATGAACTCGGACTCGCCGTAGTACTTGACGGCCACGACGTTGAGCAGGATGCAGACCACCATGGCCATGGCAATCCACGCGGCCGGGTTCGTGTCCGCGTCCCAGAACTGCATCACGGTGGCGACGGCGCTGTACTCGACGCACACCAGCATCGTGCCCGCAAAGAAGTACGTCCAGCCCATGGCGAAGCCCACGGCCGGGTCCACGAAGCGAGAGGCCAGCGCAAAGATGGTGCCGCGGACCGGCAGGTACGCAGTCATCTCGGCGACGCAGAGGTACAGAGGCCAGATAAAGGTAACACTCCAGAACGCGTATGCCAGGACGATGGACAGAGGGCCGGCCTTGCTCAGGACGCTGCCAATGCCCACCCACAGACCGATGCCGATGGAACCGCCAATGGCCATGAGGTGCACGTGGCGCGGCTTGAGGCCTCGCAGAGTCTCGAGCTCTCTGGTGACCAGGTTGTCGTCGGGCTTGGAGGCACTGACGTCCTGCTCGCTCTCGAGCGGCGAGATGCCGACATTGCTTTCTTCTTCCTTCTTCATGGTTGCTAGTGTGTTTCCGGGTTTCGACGACTCTGCCTAGCTAGCAAGTCTGAAGAAACAAAGCGGCACCTGGCTCTTTTATACCTGCCGATCTTGTCCAACGACTCACACTCGCCCATCATTGCCATGCCCTGTTGATAGACGACAAGTGCCAAGGCTGCGGAAGCCACTGTGATACGGAGGTGGACTTTCCCCCAAGATAAGTATCTTGACCTGTTACACTGCCGTAATGCCAAGCCAGCGAACAGCAGTCGGCACTTCCGCACATGGCGCATTCCCCTGACATTTTACACATTTGCACACCAACACCTCGCTCTAATTCGCCATCCCTATCGCCCAGTTTGTCGTTTGGGACAGTAATTGTGGACTGTTTCTTAGTTTCCCTATTATCTGTATTCTCCCTATCAGTCGCAAAGGCTGGACTTTCCTAATTCTGCTTTTCTCCCCCCAAAAAGCTTCCTTCAGTCCCTGGTGATTTCCTTTGATCGGAAAGATAATGCCCTCCACGATTTCGCTTGGCGTGCATGTGGGGAACACAAGTTCGGGTTAGTCGCAGCTTGCCCGACAGAGCCTCACCTGTGCCCTGTTTGCCGTTGGAATTGTTCTAGAAGGTGTGCTGACACATGTTTTTACTGGAGTGGTCCTGTTGGTTTGGTGTCCAGTTATCTTCACCCATTCTCTGTAGTTTCATTGCCATGGTATGAAAAGACGTTCACATCCCTGAGAATACAAATGGGCCAAGGCAGTCCTTCCGCTCCCCCGAGACAAGGTGAGCGTCTTTAATAACACGCGTCTGTGGCGCCAGGCTTGCTGTTTTGCGGAGCGCATCGACCAAGCGCTGGTCTTGGCCAGGCTGCCCCGCCCACGAACCTGCCGTTGATGTGTCATACAAAGTCTTCCATGTCGGCTCCGCTGGAAGCTGGGGAAGGAACAGTTCCGCGCATGACATGCGGGGTTCATCTCCATGGATGTGTATATACAAGTTGCATCGCGGTCTTTGACTAAACAAATCCTTGAATAAACGAACCACTGCACGTCTGTGGCATCACGTCGTTTGGCAACCAGTATCACTGTGGACCGGATACATTGCTGACAATCCATGTGTCATACTTGCCATTCCACGCCGTCCTCGAATTTCGCACGGGAAACACGACAACAGTGTATATATAACTTCCTCGGCCGAGGTTGGCACTAAATTTCTTCGTATCAGTAACATTAACGACACATCATACTTTCATGCTCAGCACGTCCCTCTGATGTCCTTGCCATCATCGTGATCAACTGCTGTTATCCCGATGCTTGCCGCAACGTTCCCATTGGGTCTGAACCCCATGTACTCCAGTACATTGGACGACAGCGATATCTCGATCAGGGTCTTAGTCACCGGGTTGAGTGCCCCTGGAAAGCTCGAAACGATGTACTGCAACGACATGACCTGAATGATGTTGGTTTGCGATCATTATTCCTCGGCAGAAGAAAGGTACGGAACTGTACAAGTGCAGGCAGTATAAGGGGGGTGGGTATAGAGGTGTAGGAATATTCCTGGTGACTCTATTTTCCGTCACTGAACCGCCACTTTCAGTCAGGCCTTTGGTCTCAGCTAGCACAGTCTGGTCAAGGTCAAACAGCAAAGTTAGTAACAAGTTCCATAGGCATCACCAGAGGATTTAATCCAGTGTGCTTTGATGATTTGTAAAATATTATCCATATATGATGTCGTCAGAAAATTTATGGACAACTGTGAGGTTTTACCTTTAATAATTCCAATGTTCCATTAAATGGTTCGACATATTTACCTATCTAATATTTTAAATAACCTTGATTCGTGTCGCCATGCATTCTAGCGGTTTTGCGTCTGTTTCGGGTCTCATTTAATTTGACGGCGAACAGATACTGGTGTCTGGAATGGCCCCATACAGTTATGCTTGCGCTTATTAGAGCTGGCGCTCTCACATAAACTCATATTTATTCTGACGCTCGTGGTATGGCCTTTCGTCATTGCAGCAACAACGGATCGCCATCTATCCGACCGTCACGGGCACAGTTAAGCATGCATTTGCCGAGACTCTTGAGGGAAACTCTGTTCTGCGGAAAGTATGCCAGTCACTTTTAGTGGCGTTGACACACCAAGAAATTTCAGGCAGACATTCTTAGCAGACACCCGAGAGATCACTGACGTCGTCTACATATCTGTTCATTGCAGTCTCGAGCTGCTGCATCTTAATGTTGGAATATTCCTTCTCTACAATGGTGATATATGTCCTTTTACGCTTTTATATTCGACCTGAGTGCAGTTTCGTTTACGGCGGGTACGCCTATTCCACCCATACACATAGCGCGTAACTGTCTGTAAGTCGACGGGCATCAACACAAGTAAGCGGCCCAAGAACCTGACACTCTCTCGACATGGACATGCAAAGCTGTGACGGTGACGTACTCTACGCGTGTTGGACACGTTCGCACCATATGCATCACTTTTGTGATGTCAGTGCTATCCACTGCATCACCCGTGTCCTATATAACCTTTGAGATTCACGGCCCGTGAGTAAGCTTTGCAAACTGTGGTGTGCAGCAAAGCAATCATCGGGCTTTTAATTCTTGAATGATATCAATTTGACTGTATAGTTTGTGGATGATGAAGTTTTCAATTGTTTTCTGTTTTATTTTTGTTGTTTATTTTCTACGGAAGAACTTCCTGGCATAGTGGTTAGTTTTGATTCCTTGAGTTATTTCTGTTGTCAATGTCTTTTGAAAGAGAGTAAGGCTCTCTTGTAGAACGTAGTTGTAAACACGAACACCATTATGATTTCATGTACAAGTATTTGCATAGCCCACAGATGGTCTTTAAGCCAGTACCAATTACCCTGCAAGATATTTTTATTTTTATTTTATTTTTGGCTATAAGTCTATTTTATTTTAATTCTTGTCTTCAAACACCTGAGTCTATAGTTATTAAAACTGTCAAATACCAAAAGCCCAGTTTGTCTCTGAAACGACAACCCGAAAAGAATGACAGTGTCATTGTAATCATATCTCAAAGCAACAATCTCAAGCTACAAAACAGAATGTAGTTGCGGTAGGATGGCTCGATCGAGGGGCAAACGTCAGAAATATTGACAATCCGGCCGAGTAGACGGCACAGATTGCCAGCATTTCTCACAAACAACAAATCTCGTTTACAACACGGCAGGTCTGGGGCGGGACATATCTCAGAATCGATCTCGGTTAAGATGTTAAGACGGGTGTCGGTATATTCCAGGGACAACACTCTGTAGCGTATTTGAATATCTACTGACAAAACTGACAAAACTGACAAAGATTCAATAAAGCCCGTTTCAGGAACTGCAACCCTTTGGCGTGCCGTCAAGATCATGATACCTTTTTTTGTGCACCAGTTGTCATAAATAATTTTTGAGCCAATCCGAGATAATAGTACAGATTATCTTATTAATTCTACGTATCAACTGCAATCAAACGGTAAACACCACACACGGAAAAAAGGGTAGCACTCAAGATCAAGCTATTCCTTATGACCTACATTATCCTCGGTTAGGAGGGGGAAACCAAATAATGTCTCGCCAATTCTACAGACAAGTCTGAAAAAAGGGCTTCGCACAAAATTCCTACATCAGGAAGCTGTATATACAAACTAGACTGGCAATCAGTTGCCACGAATAGAAGTCATTGCTCGACTTGACTACAGAGTACTATGCTTGGACTCTGGCTAGGCCGTTTGCAAGCCAAGCCGGGTACTCGTAGGCCTGCTGGCCCGAATGCAGCAACAGGCCGCGTCTTGGCAATGAATGCCAAAAAAGTAAAAGTATCGGCACAGCAGGTTGAGACTGAACTGGGGCAGTGGCAGATTTCAGCCCCGAGTCTCTTGACCGAGAGCCGGCCTCGAGCCGGCCTCGAGCCGGACGTTACTGTCGTCGGCATTCACGCAGCCTTGAGCGAGACTGGCACAAACCGGCTACGCGAAACCCGTCGGACAAGGTCGAAACGAGTATTTCTACTTGTATTGTGCCTACGTGTTCCTAACTGTGGTTGTTCCATCGCATCGTGGCATTGTGATGACCCTTGCTTACTCTTGCCCCTTGCCCGAAAGGGATCTGTTGGTTTCCGGATCTGTCTCTTTGTGTGTGATCCCATTCTGGGCTCCAGTGCTCCAGTTTTCAACGTTTTCCTCTTTCGGGACGGGATGGCAGTCTTTCAAGGACCGGGGGTTGTGTGAATAGCGATTGCCAGTGTCAACGGGCTGCCAAAGGAGGGAGTATGTAGTACTTGGCTCCAACGGCGCCAGTGCCAATGCTTGGTGTTGCCATGTCTCGAAAAAAAAACAGCGTCAATGCAAATGAAGGGCACTGCTCCTGTAGGCGAATACAACATAATGGGAGAATCCTTGAAGAGTGTCTAGGCGAGATGGGGCAAGGGGGCTTCGGAGACTTTTTCTTTTTGGCGGCAACGGCAGTGTTGGCAGCGGCGAGTGTCCCGCAAAGGAAAGAAAAAAGGAAAGATGGAGGGTATATATGAGTGTATTAAGCTTTTTCTTGGGATTCCCTCGCACTCGTGTTTATGTCCATTCACAGTAAGAGGGGGGCGGCGAGGCTCACAAGAGAGGAAGAGAGACGGCACGTACAGTTACCGCGGGAGTGGAGTGGTGGTGTGTCTCTTGGGGTGAATTGGAAAAGAAGCCATGAAAAAAAAGGGGAATTCACACCCAAAAACCACGGAAACTAAGGAGCATGTCTTGCTTCCGACACGAATCACTTGATCATGGGTTAAAGGCACGTCGTACTTTGAATCCTTACGGTGTGCATAATGGAAGCGTCGACGAGGGGAGGCTGTGTGCGAGGGCAAGTCTACAAGTATGGTGACAATTCACACGGTGACATTTCAGCTGTCAAGGTTTAGTCACAGCGAGCAGGAAACGGCAGAAACACGGCAAGTTTTGTGTCCTTTCGCGACGAACCGCATGAACAGTCGCAATTGCTGTCCCCCGTCTTCCGGGGCAGTCAATGTCGTCGCTACAGTAGATAGCATCTGCTTTACATCCCAGAGATTAGAATCTTACATATGCTGCTTACGACTTGGAACCTCGGGACCGAGCGAATTGATCCTGAATTACCCTGAATGCTACTCTCGACAGCTTGCTGGCAAATCCTTATCGAGTTGCAGAACCCCTTTGACAGGTCATAAAAAATCTAGATCTTTGTTTGGGGCTAAAAGCTTGGGGCCGTTGTTTGGTTTTGTATATACGGTGTACTTTTTAAAGGCAAACATCCGATTTTTAAAGATCGTCGCTCACATGTTTTGATGGTAGCTGTTGAACAGCCAAAGCTGCAAGAGGCGCTAAGTCGGCACATTGCCGGGGTTTTTTGTCCGGACAGGTCAGTCTCCAGATTGGCGACCTAGCAGCACAGCACTGCCTGTAAGCGAGACGAGGTTAGACTCGGATGTAATGAATAAAGATCCGACGCAGGACCAGTGCTCTAGATCGCGAGCTACAAAAGGGCAAGTTCTCGCAAGGTCATGCACTTTTCGACGAGTGCTCCCAGGGCCAGTCTCGTTTGGGAATCAAGGCATGCACGACGCACGATGCACGGCGCGCAGGCAGGGCGCCAGGCCGGGGGTAGTTCTCTTTTTGGGAACTGGATCAGCGATGCAGTAGGAAGGTATGCAGGCAGGGGGGGTGAGGGGGGGGACCAGACCAAATGAGACCACAATGAGGATTGCGGCGGCAAATGGAAGAAGCAACGACTGCAGCGGCCCAGGACGAGGCCCACGAAAGCAAATGCAAATAGCACACGCCTGCAAACACGAGGCCATGCATCATTACACCTCTATGCACCTCCTATGCACCTGCACAATACGTGCTCGAATGCACCAACACGGTGACCACGGCTCCGGCTTTGGGCTTCCGGAGGCCGGTGGGTGATGGGGGAGGGGACAACACCTGGTCCTCGCATCTTTGTGAGAGCCGAGCCAGACCGCGACAGACTGGCTAAAACCAGCCCAAGCAATGCACGGTGTAGATGGACTCGATGTTCAGTTTCAAGAAATAACGGGACGGTGAAATGAATATCTTTTTTGCTGGCATTCACGAGACAGTCACTGCAAGGTACTTTCTCGGAAGGGGAAGTGGGAAAGTAGACTTAAGTTTAGTGGTCGGCGACCAATGGGCGGATGTGGCAGCCTTTCCAGACAGTAACTGCGAGACTTGTGCAAACTATGTAACTGAGATTATCTGTGCATATCTCTTGTGCTTGCATTTCGCTATCTTCTCTCTTTTCCTTCTGCATCGAGAAGTGCGGCAGCCGGCTAGTTGGCAGGCTGATTGCGGCAGCTAGTTAATCTATCAGATGAGAAATCTATCCGTCATAGCTGTAGATAGAAGAGATACAGAGATACGTCTGCGTGGCAGCACCCCGGAGACTTCCTGAGACTTCACCGTTGACTGTCCACCCCCCACGCCAAACTCGGTCAGCGCCGTGTTGCTTGACACGCACCCTCCACGAGCACTGAGACAGTGTCAGTGTTTGACTGCCAAGCGTCTCTTACTACTTTGCACTACTTTGTACGGTGTACAGCCAGATAACTTGTCATCCGTTGTCTTACAGCGCCGTCTTGACCACTCTTGGGGCAACTCTGGTACGCGCCGAAGGGGTGTCCAAGGGCTGTCCTGACGGGGGTCAGAATTTGGTAGACTGACTTGTGTGGTTTAATTCTTGGTGCGTGTGTGGGTGGGCCACGTGCTTGTAATATTGCGTAGTGTATCTCGTCTTCTGGGACAGACGGTTGCCATTTTTTCCATTTCAACAGTCGTGAATCAACTTGTGATCTCTGGGACGGGAGAATCGCGGTCTTTTAGTTGTTTAACTGTTTCGTCGCGAACGAGTGTTCCGTTGTCGGATTACTGGAATTCTCGCGGAATTGATGCCAGCGAGTGAATCGTGGAGAAAAGAGTAAACTACAGACTCTTCGCCTTTACAAAAGATTTCTCACCTGGCCGTTCGGCCCATATTCGGCCCAAGCAGCTGCCGTCTTGGGGCTGCACCGTGCCGCATTTTGCGGGCTTTGCAAGCCCCCTGTTCTTCAGCAGGCACTACGAACAGGACGCAGTAGTTCTGGCGTAGTCTGTTCGCCAAATATGCCGCATCCAGTATGGTCCAGCAGTGTCCTTCCCCTTTCTCCCCGGGAGATAGAAAAAGCGCCGCAAATGGCGCTTGACATGGATCAGCCTCTCAAGACATTGGAGGTATTACAAGGCACCCCAAGACAAGAAGGCCGCCAGGACAACGCCAGTAACCCAAACACCTGGCTAGCGGGTGGGAGACGCCGCCTCTCAGAAAAGAGAACAAAAAACCGACATTCCCTCTCATGCCCCCCTGGCAGGTGCATGTGTTTTGTTTTTCAAGCGTTTTCTTGGGTTATCTCTGGCGTTTTCATGGCGTACCACCGTACTGCTATGGCGTCTTTTTGGGGTCCTTTCCGTGCGGCTTCGCGTAAAATTGATTTCTTTTGGTAGTCAGCCCCTGTCCTTTCGTCCTCGCCATCTCTTATGTCCCACTCACACTCTTACTGGCGTCTTGACCCAGTTTCCCATTGCCATGTTGCTGGGAAGTAGACTGCCCCAAACGTTGTAGCTGGGACCGCATTGATTGGCTGGTGCAGGGGTCTGACGACGAAGGACAGCAGGGGAAGGGAGGGCCCTCAGGCAGAGCGGTGTGGAGCCGGAGTTTCATTCCGATGTCACAGAATGGCTTGAAAGACTGTGTATCTCGCAAAAGAGCTCAAACTCCTGACAGTCATTGCCGTTTGCTGTCAAGGGCCGATCAGCATGCCCGTGTTTTGCTGATCCCATACGTCACTGCCATCAGTCTGTCACTCTGTCACATTTCGACTTGTTTTCCCCGATCTAAGTGCCCAGTGCCCAGACATTCGCTTTGCGGCCTTCCCTTTTGCTCCTCAATACAAACTGCGGAGCGGCGCGTCCAGTGGTCGGGGCGGATTCCCAGTTTAAACATTCGTAGAATAGTCTGGTGGGTTCTTCGACTGGGCTCGGGCTACGTGGGTTCCTTTTCATACCTCGACGCTTCCCAGAGGCGTGTGTGTCATGAGGGGGGGCGTGGATGAGGAAGGGAGGCGTTTTCTGACGGCCGTTTCCATCAAGACAAGCAAACAAGGTGTCGAAGTCTCTACTGGTAGTACATGGATGTAGAAACTATCAAGACACCGAGGAGAATACCTACTTCTGCTCCTACGCGGCACACCGACAGGGAAGCGATGTCGACGAAGTCCCGGTCGTCCGATCTAATGGCCTTGCACCTTTTTGTGTGCGTGGGATTGTTTGGGTTTCGGTTGACACTTTTGCCAAAAGAGGCAACGTAGTAGGGGAAGCAGGGATCGGACGCCTTGCCCTATCCCAGGCCTTATTTGGAAAGATCTTGGAGCTGGTTTTTACGAGCCCCTCCGGACTCTGTGCGGACAAAGTGCCGGAATGACGAGTAACAATGAGTGCCGGCAAGCGATAAGCAGGCCGTCGAGTAATACCATAGGAAACAGGTGCCGGCAAGTGTAAATACTCAGACTCCAGCGATCACGGTACTCAATATGACCAGTCTTTTGCGGAAGCATGGTTTTGCGAGGCCCCAGGGCACGCACGCCCCCAAATTGCCGCGCACCCTCTGTTCACCGAGTCTACTTTCTGATGTGGGCTGCTAGACAGGATCCGCTGGAGACTAATGGTGTGTGGGCATTACCCGAGGCGTCCTCTCTGGTACCCGTGGGCACTTTTCGTGGAAAGCCTCTCCCTGGGTGTTTCCGCTAGACCAAGACGCTACGAGCGCCCCGTCCTTTGCGGGACTTAGTTGTCGCTGTTGGAGGGACGGTCCATTCCCGGATGGCCACTGGGAGGTTAGGTGGGGGGTGAAGTGGGTTTGGGGGCTATTCTGAGTTGACAGAAACCAGAGACGAAATACAGTGGAATTTGTGTGTCTCTTTACAGCGCTTCCACATAATCTCGTAGCGCTTACAGCGGAAACCCCCAGTTGATGATTTATCTTAGGGTTTTACTCTGAAGACACACGCCCACTCCCGCGTCCATACTTTGGTTCTGAAATATTGACTCTATCGACCCCAGTTTGCATCATGAAATTAAGACTAGAAGACAGAAGACGCCTGCGCTACGCCTACGCGCTTGACCCAGGAACCATGGAGCCGGGGCAGCACACGGGGACGACAGCGATTGCGATGCCCCTGGAGCAGACAAAGACGAGACTAGACTAGCAGACTAGACCTTGTAGGCCCCGTCTCCAAGGAAAGGGGGCTCTCTGTCCATGGCATTGGGTCTCGCAGCCCGATGGCTCTACACCAGATCGAGACAAAGTTGGCTCCAAGGCAGGTTTTGTCTGGAAAAACATACGACTTTCTGTAAGGTTGCTTTCTTTTTGACGTCTGGCTAGTTGTGTAGGGGTTCTCGGTTAACTTTACGGCCTCCGAACGAGTATGACTGGTGTACTCCATTTTCATTTTGTTTTGTTTTCGCTCTCTTTCCTCGCGTTCTTCTCACCTCGCCGACTTCTTGGCCGTGACTACTCTTCTAGCTTCCTGTCGGCTCGTTGTTCGGCTCGCCGTGGCCACCCGCGGCTTCCACGGCTAGCCAGTAGACTAGCAAAAGTTCCAGGCCCAAGTAACTGGACCACGATCTACAGGGAAGGAGAGCGCATATAAGAACTTGGCCGAAAAGTAAGATACAACATATCGACAGCTTCCCGATGAGTTTCCCGGCTCGATATAATTCATCTGATGCCGATAACCGCGGGAAGCACGGGGTAAATAATTCGGAGTAAGTAGGAGTAAGTATTCGGAGTAAGTATTCGGGGAAAGTATTTGGTCGCAGTTGGGCTTTAGACAGTTGATCGCTATTGGAGCTGTAATGACAATCATTATCAGCTTTCCTTATTCAATCTAGTTGCATGGCGTTGAAGAGTCCATAGCGAGGCATCATAATTGACAGCATGAGATACTGTTTGTTCCAGGTGATTCCACCTCTTTCCCTCGCTCTTTGCCCCCTCCTTTGCGCTTTCAAAGCCCGAAAATAGGGGGCCAAAATTGAAAATGGCGTGCAAAAAAGTGCAACCTTTTCAACCGGTGAAGACATGCTAGTGTCCACAGCAGAACAGCGCGATGGCCAATGCCATTGGCCGGATACCGGGAGAAACCAAATGAGGCCCCATGAAAGGTAAGCACTTCTTGCAAGCGAGAAGCATGTGAAGTGCGAGTATTATTTTTACCTTTTTTCAGTCCTCGGTTCTTCCATAACCCTGTCCATATACATATATCCTCAACGGGCTGGAAGAATCACAACGATGGGCCGAGACGCAAAGGGTTGATAAGCTGTCAGACCTTTCTAATCAGGTCAGCCTTAAACGTAAGCCCTGAAAAGGTGGAGTTGTTTCGTCCACAGGGCATAACGTAGTACGAGTGAGATGCCTCTTTGGGAGTGCCGGGAAGTCTGGTACGCTGTGACTGATGGGGGGCGAACTGCAATGGGGGGACTCAATGGGTCCTATGGGCCAGTCCCACATCACGGCGGCAGCTTGGCCGGAAGTGTTTTAGTGTGAGTTTCAGGGACGCGAGGGCAGTGGACGGGGCGGCGTGGACACACCTGTGGGCCAGGAATGTGACTCTCAGCATGAAAATTGGCAAAAGGTCCCCCTCAGGCCATAACCAACAGCCAACCGCGTCCTGCTTCCGCGCTCAGCGCCCGCCAGGAGACGCCACAAGCGAAAGCAAGAAAAATTGGGGGCCTTGCTGGTCTGAGCTGGAGCTGGGCATTTGCTAACCCGCGGCTACTCGGCTGGCCAGGTGAGATGTGACGAGGGCTGCGGACTGTTTGCTGATTGGGGGTTTGCCAGACCTACTCCAGGCAGTATGTTGTGCAGCGGAAGAGGTACGCAGAAAAGACGGTGATAGGGGCCCATCCGATACCGGGCGGGCTGAAGATCACGTCTGGAGTGTTGAAGAAACGAGTCTCGTCGAGAAGCCCCAAAGCCGGCTGGAAGCTCCCTCACCAACATCGAGACCGTTTGCGGTCAAAGTACACTGCTTCGCATGAGAGAACTACTGCTCGCCTGCCCCTATGACGCGTGGTCAGCACGTGTGTCGTAGACCTTCCTGTCGACCACTGCCGGGCGTCCATTAGCCGTGCCCGTAGTCCTGCCCAATGCAGAGGACCAGTGTGAAGGCCTGCTGGCGAGCGCGGCCGGGGCATTTTGCTTGTTTTTTTCTTGTTTTTTCCTGCCGCACCCGCAAGAGGGCGCCGCAAAAGTCCTCCTGCGGCGGCCTTCACAGGTGACAGTGCCTGTGTGCGCCCACATGCGCTATGGCTGCGCTAAATAAGAAGCTCTTTTCCCTGCTGGTCTGCCTGGTTGGCTGGCCCTGGCGCAATTGCCGTGACAGACGCCGTAGACGGCTAGCAGGCGAGCGTAGGCGCACTGAGCCCATGCAAGAGTATCCCATGTACTGCTGGCCCCCATAAAAAACGGTTTCCCCTCTGTCAACTCCTTCGCGTCCCTCAGCAGAGCCAACTCCTGGATCAAGCCACCCAGGCCGTTCAAGAGTGGCCTCTTTCAGTGGCCTCCTCGGTTGTTCCTCACGCGTCTTTCCTTCTTGCCCCCCCCTCGCATACTCGCATAACACACCCACTAGCCTGCTTACAGAGCCTTACAAAGTGAAGCCGCCCCCGAGTACTTTGCATCCTGCACTCATCTCAACTTTGCCCGCTAGTCTTCACCTTATGCACCATCTCCCACCCTTCCGCCTCTGCTGCTGCTAAGACCCCTGTCGCGTATGCACCCCTCCACCCTCCATCCCTCTTCGGGCGCTGTTTGGCCACTGCTCGACCGCATTCAACGCCTGTTCAAGACAATGCCAGGACTATTCTGTACTTTGTACATTAGTGGCTTTTTCCTTTTTGGCGTTTGGCCACCGACCCTTGTCGTTCTTTTGTTCTCTCGACGACGGCTCGACTCATCCCAGGGCCATCACGTTGCCTGTAATACACGGGTGTACTGCGTATCTTACCACAACGCTCTGTCTCACCTGGGCGTCCCGTGCCCTGGTTCTCTGGCTGTCGTCTTCTCCACAATGGCTGTGGCTCTCCACAGTCCTGGGCTTTGGCCTTAGCAGTGAATTCTTCAGCAGATCCTCGCTGCCGTTCTCCTCATATCCACCCCTTGCATGGGCACCCTTGTCCCACTCACCTTCTTCCACTCCCTTTCCGTTCCCACCTTGGAGTGGGCGTGGCATTGGCCGCCAGAAGCCCTTGTTCCGCTGGTACTCAACTTTCTCTTTTCGTACCCCAGACGCACCTCTACCCACCCCTCCCCGTTCCTCTCTCTCGGGCCGGTCAAGCTACAGCTTCCCGAAAGGCGACATTTCGGGGTGTGAAGGGGGGGTGTACCCGTACTACGTATGCGGTCTCCGTAGGGTGTGACAGCCACCCTTGTCCTTGAAGGATGTACCTCGCCCGTGTACATCCTCCCATATTTCTTATCTTTTTTGGCGTTTTATTTCCTTCTTTTTTTTCTTTCTTTTTTTCTGAGCTCTATTCCTACAGGCTACCACTTTTTTCCGCGTTTGTTCTCGTCTATTTCCAGAGTACAAAGTATTTTCCCTTTATTCCTTCTTTTATTTCTTTTCTCTCCCTTGAATCATCCATCCAAGAAAAATATGGGGTGCCTAGTCTGAGAGGAGTGTTTCTCTTCGTTCCTTCTCCTTGTCGTGCACGTTTCCACTTCCACTTACACTCGCACACCTTGTTGGTGCAGCAGGCACCTGGTCTGGTCCCCTCCGTCTCCGTCCCCGTCCACCCCTGTATAAGAGTCTCGACCCGCCCTCTTTCGACCCGACCTGGCCCCGTCCATATCTCGACGGTCTCTTAATTCTCGCCAGCCATATTGTTCTGTACTCGACACCACATCCATTCCAGCAATCCAGTGTATCGATTGCCCCAGCTGCAGTAGCATCTCGTCTATTCTGCCTTGCCACATCCCTTCCACGAAACGACTGCCCCGGCCTCGACCCCACACCATGTGTGAATTCACCCAGGTACGACCTCCTTCCGGACCAGAAGCCCTCTTTACGACATGTCAACATTCCAACTAACAGCCCCCAAAGAGAGAATACAGCTGCGGCCACTTCAAGTTCATAGCTGCCCGGTGGTGCAACACATACCGTCTGACACATCGGCGGTGCCAACCAGAGATCACCCATTTCGAGCTGAGGTAAGAACCCAATGCAGCCCGCAAGGTGATGGGGCAAAACTAACAGTCCACAGAACAGAGGAGATTTGCAGTAAGCATCTTCCATGATTTGACTTTCCTGCTTCCCCTCTCCGCCTCCCCACAGTCAGACCACAACATGCATGACTAGCACCTCTATGACTTTTAGCTTTCCTTCCTCTGCTCACACTACCAGCACAATGCCGGCCACACGTGGTGCCTGAGTGGCAGCACCTCATCCGGCGTAACAACAACACGCCTTCCAGCTTGACGGGTGTCCGCAGTGTCAACAGCCTGGCCAGCAGCCGCTGAACATTGACAACGAGGACGTCGACGTCTGGGCCGGCATCTTGAACCAGCTGACCGACTTGCCAATCAGCAAACACCGAGCTCTGTCGACTTGGACGGCACTGCCGACTCTGCCAGAGTGGACCAATCCCGACTTTTCCGGCCCGGAGAGCAAGCAATTGGGCATTTGCCTCGATCGGAAATTTGAAAAGAGAGACTGGTCGCCTCGGCTTGCCTGGGATAATTGTCACCGGGTTGCGGAAGTGGCCACCAGTCCAGTTTTTTTTTTTTTTTTTTTTTTTTTTTTTTTTTTTTTTCAATTTTTGGTCGGTCTCGTCAGCGTCTCTTTGGACGACAATCACCTGCAGAACATCTACCACCCTGGATGACTGCGACGTGGACAAAGCAACCAAGATGGGGACATGCAAGAGGAAAATGCAACAGAAAAAACAACAGTTGCAAACGCAACGACGAACTCGACGACACTGAATTTTGAGCGACACATGAACATTTACAAAAATTGGCAACAAACTACTGAACTACCGAAGTACCGAAACGATAAAAACGAAAGAATTACAAGGCAACATCTATCCAAAACCAACAAAAATCACAACGAAACAACCTATCAAGAACACATTTCGAATTCACACGGATTCATTTACACGGCAGCATTTTTTATTGTTCTTTTTTCTCTTTGCTTATTCCTCTTTCCTTTTCTTCCCTTTGTCACCTAGATTGGACTACACACCACAAAAATCAACAGCTACACTGCTGAAGGGAGCATTTTGGTTTTGGTTTTGCTTTATGCGTTTCTTTGTCACTTTTTTAACGGGAAATATCATTGTTTTGGAGTATCAAGAGTGCTTTCAAGGAGTACTTTGACTACTTTTTTGAAATTGGGAGTACCTCTGGGAGTACACATCATGGGAGTATCATTTTGTTTTCTTTGGTCATTTCTGGATATTTCCATGTTTTTTTATCACTTTGGCGTTCAATACCCTGTTTTGTATTTCTCATTGCAGGCAGTTTAGGTTATCGGTAGTTTATGATATTCACACTGCAAAGAATTTGAACTAGACGGTCGTTTACATTTAACAGGGACATCTTTCACCCCTTGCAGCCAGTCAGCATCACGAGGTGCAAATGTCTCCGTCAACGACTTCTGCTGTTCATTTCTTCCAAGCACCTTGTGGGCCATGATTCATCAACAGGTGGCTCCTCGCAAATCTTTGCCAAAGACATATGCTCGTAGAGATCCATCGACCTAGGGAAGAGGCAGTCCAAGCAAGACTGGTCAACGCTACGACAATGCCGATGACCACAAGGAACCAGTTGGATGTCTTACGATTTAAGAGTCGTTTTTATTATTTCCGTGTTTTTTGTTTGTTTCTAGCTGTCTTTTTTATCTCTCACTCTATTTTCTTTGCTCACCTTATTTCCTTCTTCCTTTCCGTTTAATGGTCTGGGCCAAGGTCGACCCATCGCGGCAAGCGCCGCCCGTTGGGGAAAAGAGCTAGGAATAAGGAAATAACCACTTGGGGTTAGGACCACACTATGGACGAGACGCCACCAAACAAAACGGCCACAGTCTCAACGGCTGCCAACGCCCAACAACAAAAGTGCAGCAATAGCAGCAGCAGCAGCAATAGCAAATCCTTCGCGCGACATGCACGCCGCTCCTTCTCGACGGCTTCGGCGCCTTTTTTTCACGTCCTTTGGGGAGATGGAAATACTTATTATCTGATGCTTTTCTCCCCCCGGCCTGCCCCTCCCTGCCTCCGCGTTGTACCTGCTTGGCCTCTCCGGTTTTTCAATGCACTTGTCTGCATTTCGCTGCATTCTGCACTTCTGCTCCTCCACGACTTCCTCTGTCGGAGTGGCATGCCTAATGAGGGCCCTTCTTTTTTTGCTTTTTCTTTGCCCTTCTTGTCCCGCTATAGTTGTTCCACTGCATTGGCGTGTTCTCTGCCCATTCCTTCGTTTCTTAGGTCATTCTTAGGTCATCCTCGGACGGGTCTTTTGTTCATTTCCTCTTTTCGTCTGTTCCCGTCTTCTCCTGGCTCTTGCATTTTCCACGAGCACTACCCCCCCTCTCCGCGCCCGCCAAGCGTCTCGCCAATAATTGCCCCGAGCTGTGCAGCAATCACAGTCCCTGTCTCACCTCTCCTGTCTCACATGCTGCCATGTAATTGACGTTGGCCAATGCTCCGTGTCCAGGCTGGCCAGTGCTTCCCCATGGCCAGTGCTTCTCGTGCTTGCATGCTGTGCTTCCCCTGAACTTGCCCGTTCTCGCCGGCCTGGATACGCCATTGGACATGGTTTTGCCACTCTTTGCATGCAGGTCACCATCACATGGACGGCATGCAGAAAACAGCACACAGGCCACAGGCTGGCGCATTCTTGTGATCCTTGCGGGATGCGTCTGCAAAGTGCGGTTGTAGCGAGGATGGGGACTTTGGTGGGCTGCTGTACAATGCACGGGTATCTTTTGTCCATTGTACGAGTACTCGCAAGCAGTCTCGGAGGTGTCTCTCTTTGACAAGGCCGCCGAGTGTACAACGGTGCGTGTTCTTTGCGAAAGAGGGCCTCGGTGCCGCTCTTCCTGGCATGCCCCACGCAAGGGGTCGGTGTCCACCACGGCAAAAGAAAACGCACGAGTTGCTTCTGGGCGTTTCTAAATACGGTCTCAAACAAGGTGAGCAATTCTGTCATTTCGAGGTGAGTGTGGTGAGGTGAGGTCAACCAGCCCCTTGCCGTTTTACTCAAAAGGGTCCAAGGTCCTGTCATAAATCATTTCCCAGGAAACCACGAACCCCCAGCGATCTTACAACAGTGTGTGTATTTTGCCTTGGAGACAAGGGCAAATCCGTGCGTTGCCGCAAAAATAAATTCGGGGCCACCATGTCGCTGGGTTACCCGTACCCTTCCCACGGCCGACACATCAGCGGGTCGAAGCAGGAGATGTGGAAAAGGATACATGGGATTTCAGAGACCACAAACTGCCGTGGTAAGACCTAAGCTCATCCTCCGTGTCCACCACCCCCCTCGGGGTACCTGCACATGAGCCAAAGCAGAAATATGAGCGTCATGTCGACGCTGCTGCCCAACCGTCAACGTCGTCATTTCTCTAGTGTGCGTAGCATCGGCCCCTGCAAAGCAAAAGAAAAACACTAAACACCCTCTTCTAGAGCATGTCCCCCGCCCTGTGTGGATCGCCGCGAAGTAACGTCGGTGAATGTGCATAGGTCACCTGCAAGTCCCACGCAAGAGCAGCAGAGGAGCTATCTTATCAGGTACGAGTACGGGTAGACTGAAAAAAAAAAAGAAAAGATACATAACTGCCTGTCCGTCCACCATTGTCCACGTCGCATCCGACACCCTCCTTTCAAATGTCTGGTTCCGCCCTGTAGCCCGTTCCGCTCCTTCGCATGCTCCTTGGTTACTTTCCTGGTGCTTCCCTGCTGTACCTCATCGACGGCCAGAAGCATGTCTTTTCCCTCCTTGTCGTATTTCCCCCAGCGTCGCTTTTCCTTGGGAGGATCTCCTGCACATCAGACCGAAAAAAAAAGAGGTCGACCCTGCCTGTTCCCCTAAACCCGGAATTCGCATGACCGTTGCAAGGGCCGAAGAACCAATGAAGAAAACGACCATCCAATCATTGCGTCTCCTCTTTTACACAAACGCTTCCGGCCATAAAAAGACGTGCCGGCCTTGGTGCGATGCAGCATGTGCAGCATTCTAAAGACACATGTGGCCACTGTTGCAGCCACCCCTCTTTGTGCCGTGCTCAAGTTCCTTGCATCTCGTACTGTCACGTACACCAACACGGCCGCTGTGCAATGCTTTGCATCTTGAAAGTGCATCCAATGTCGGTGTATACAAGCTCACGTCACTTGATTGTGGCAATTAATCCATTTTCATCTGTCAATCTTGTTCTACACATACCGGTCTGTAATGACACTCTGCGTTACCACAACCAGTCCATAAACCTAGACAGTTAGTATCATCAAGTGCACCTGGGGACACTCGCTTTTACGTACCGCTCGTATCTTGTCGCTGGCGCCTTGATGGACAGTTGCGCCTCGTGCGCCCCGACCTCGGCCAGGCCCGTGGTAAAGTCCATGTCCAGCGGTTTAATGAACGGCGTCCGCTTGATGGTTTTCCACCCCAGGTAGATGGCCACTTGCTTGTCAGTGCTGGCGAGATTGACAAGAGAGTTGACGTTGACTTACAGAACAAGGCCATGGTAAAGTACGCCGTAAAGAAGCCAGAGAAGCTCCAGTGGCCGTGGACAAAGACGCCATAGCCGTTTGTCAACAGGATAATGCCCACCCAGAAGATGGCAAAGTAGTTGGAATAGGCTGCGCTGTCAGATGCAAAACAGATAAAAAAGGGAATGGCATCCCTTACGCGTCAGTTTGCTCTTGAACGGCAGCGGGTCGGTGCTGATGCCCTGCGCCTTGAGCCCCGCGTGGAACCGCAGGTTGGCCACCATTGTGAGAATGTAGGCAATCATGATCGCCGTCGACCCCAGGTTGATGAACCAGCTGAGCACTACCGCCGACGCCGTGTTGCACGTCATGAACGCCAGGCACGCCACGGCAAACGACAGCAGCAGCGCCGGCAGCGGCACGCCCGACTTTGTCGTCTTTGCAAAGATGCGCGGTGCGCGGCCGTGCTTGGCCAGCCCAAAGACGGTCCGCGATGCCTGGAACAGGAGACAGTTTGTGCAGCTCCAAGCGGAGGTGATGCTAAAGGGTCAGACGGCGTCGAGTCTCGGGGGGGCACGTTTTACCTACACGACAGCGTTGCACAGGTCATGAAGCACCGGGATGGCCAGCCTGTTCATGGCAATGACGAATGGCGACTTGGCCACGCCGTTACCAGAAGCAATAGCAGTGACTGGATGGTTAGACGGGTGAATGCACAAAAATAAAGAGTCTACTCACTCATAGTCGGGTCGTTGTACGGCACCAGCAGCCCGATGGCAAAGACAGACAGGACGAAGAAGAAAATCAACCGGTAGATGACCCTTCTCACGGCCTTGGGAATGTTCCGTCGAGGGTTGGCCGTCTCGGGGGCACAGTTGGCAATGAAATCGGGACCGCCAATGGCAAAAGCAGCAGTGTTAAAGACGCTGCATTGTTAGTGAGGAACCGTCCGACACATGACGTCTCTGGAGATGGACTCACCCCCAAACACCGAACAGCAGGAACCCGATAATCAAAAAGATTTTGAAAATGGATGCGTAAAACTCGGCTTCGCCAAAGTACTTGACGGCCAGGCAGCTGAGCACAAAGGCAACAGCCAGCGTGACGGCCACCCAGACGCCGGGGTTGATATCGGGGAACCAGTATGCCCATAAGCCGGTCATGGCTGTGCAGTCGGCAGAAGTAAAGATCCTGGATTGTTAGCCAAATGTTTGAGAGGTGGGAATACTTAGTGGACTTATGAGACATATTAGTTGCTGCATCGAGAGCAGACAAGCGATATGCCACGGCAAGATACAGGCTGGCAGAGGAAGACCTCGAGATAAGCATTTGCTATGTCTGCAATTGTGTTTGTGTTGTTGGCGGTGGCGGTATTCGTGGCGGGTTGGCAGTGGTGGACGTCCAAGAGAAACTCTCAAGTCCCTACAGTTTCTCAAAGTTGTCCAGAAAGTAAGTGATGTTTCAAATTGAACCAAGTTCAACATGAATACTAGCCGCCAAAGGACCTTGGGAATACCCCGAGCCATCGCCGGATCTCAGTTACGACTCGAAAACGACGAGTGCGCCAAAGTTTCGGGCATTCCGTTATTCTTACAAAAGACAGTACATTTGGCTGGCATGGCTTGGGATCGGTGACAAGAATCACCATTCCGACATTTGGAGCATCCTATTACTTGACCAAGGAAGACCCCATGACGGTAGCCGGTCTCATCCAGCCGACAGATGTTAACATTCTGGTCCCCGACGAGCATGGGGTATACCACTTGGCTGCCATGATGCTTGGAATTGGAGGTATGTGCATCTCATTGCTGGTGACTTTCCTTAAAGCTAACATAGATGTCTAGGTGGACAATGAGTCAAGGATAAACGTAAGTTCAAGGTGGGAGCACCTTCTGGTTTCTTTAGTACTGACCATACAGTCGGCAAAGGCTTCGACGATCTGCACTTCAGTGGCCATGTCCCCCACTACAAGTGGCAGCTGCAAAGGCCACTGAACAGATACCTGTCGAAGCTCAAGGTGGAAGTCCCGGTACACAAAAACAGTGAGTTAATCTACCCGTGTACTTGTGCGTCGCCTCCACCGACAAACAACAAAAGGCAAGCATGGCGTTTTTTAGGCAATTTTGTTTTGACGTCGGCCATGTGCGGTGTTTTACATACAGCTCGATTGTCACAGATATACAGAGAAAATCAAGACACCCTATGGGATATGGCAGCAGATAGTGGTTCAGTGTTTGAGCCTCCTCTACTGCAATACGGCCAGAGTTAAATGTCTTTATCAAATTACATGCCAACCCAATGATACTACTCCTCCACTACGTCTCGTGCAAGTCCTCAAGTATGACCGGCGGAGACCGGGAACACCTAGAATAATTCATGTAGCCCACAATCTCATCTTGGCTACTGTGAGGTATGTTGTCGACTGTGTAACCCATTTGTTGCCGGCTTTTAAAGTTTAGATCAGATCATGGTTGTCAATTCACTAAATATTCCCCTGCAGTTTTGCAACCCCCCAACAGTGTTACTTTTTAAGAATCCGAAACGGAAATACAAATAGCAATGCATCCCAAAAACTTTTCATTCATACTCAATCATAAAGACATTAGTGTAGACGGCGGCGACGGCATGCTGTGTGGGACATTCGCCCCCGCAGCCGACGGCGTTCCCTGGACGTTCCCGAGTGCCCGGAACAGGTCCTGTGACGGGTCCAGCGCCAGCAGCAGAGACAGCCCCTTGCTGACAGTCTCGTTGACTGCACTTGCTGGCGGACATGCGCAAGGGCCGGACTGGGTGCCAGAAGTCTCCCCCAGTGGGGGCTCCTGCAGCAGCACCAGACAGGCACTCGCCAGGGTGTGCGCGTGCGTCCAGAAAAAAGGAAACTCTGGCAGGTCCATGCCCTGGCCGAGCCGGGTCTTGCCGTAGTAGTAGAGGTCGTGGCAGGCGTTGACGAACCGGAGGGCCACCGCCCGGAACTCAGGGCCTCGCGGCACGGGCAGGCTGGAGAGCTCAAACAGGGCCTGGTCGCACATGGCCTGGCCCGACAGGTGCAGCCAGTCCACGGACGGGGTGGACATGTTGTCGGCAGTTGCATCGGCAGAGCGGTTCCAATCTGGCAGCCACGTCTCCTGGAGATGCTCCTGGACATCTTTTATCCAGTCTGGGGTTGCCGTCGCTGCAGTCGACCCGCAGGCGCGGACGTGGATAGAGTGTCGGATAAGCGACAGCTGGTAGACGTGGAGAGCCAGCGGTGCTGCGCGGCCATTCCCTTGTTTCGGCGAGCCGGTATTTCGTGGCGTCGATACCGTGTCGGCGGCGGTGCTCGTGTCGGCAAACACGGTCGGGCGGCCAAAAGCAACGGCCGCTTGCGTCTCGAGGGCCACGAGGGTCCTGTAGAGTGCGCGGCTGCTCGAGCGCACAGTCGGATGCAGCTCCGTGTATCCCGTCTTGGCCAGCAACAGCATCGGCCATACTGAACTGGCAGTGGCCGACGGGCTGAGCAGCATATAGACGCACTGCAGGAGGAGCATCTGAAGGCCATCGACACCCGCCAAAAACGATGCCCCGTGGAGGTGCATAGCCGCCAGCTGCCGGTCTTGGAAACAGGCGTAGTGTGCGGACGCGTGGTCAGCAAGTCGGCGGTCGGTCTGGGACAGAACACGGAAGCTGACGGCAAGGAGCAGGAAGATCAAGGTCGATTCCTGCGGCGCCATGATACCGTCGCCGGCGTAGATGGCCTCGTTGAGATTGGAGAGCGCGTCCAGACCAAAAATTGGAAAGAAAGTCTCGACAGATTCGTGGTAGATGCAGAGCAGCCGCGTCGACACGCCTGCGTCTGGCAATAGGTCCATGGCGCTGTGGAAGGGTGCCAGTTTCGGGAGGGCTTGCACGATTCCGTCGCGCTTCGACGGGAAGGCGTCCATTGGCAGCTTGTGCAGAGCCATCAGAGCCTCTCCCAGGCGGGAGTACACGCTGGACGATCCCCAAAAAGAAAGCCCATTTCCGTGCACAGGGTGGTTTCGAGAAGAACCGTAGATTGGAGGCAGCAGGGCGGCGGCCAGACTTGGCGATGGCGAGGAGGAGGATCCGAGGCTGCCGGTTGTGTCAGGCGTGTTTGATATTGTTGAACTGCGAGAGTCTTGCTGCTCTTTTAGTGTCTTGAGCTCTGCAAACCGGCCTGCCAATCTGGCTAGATGTGATCGAGAGACCACGTTGCCGAGGACATGGTCTCGGTACGTGCAGTCCTGGCCGGACTTTTCGCAGTTGGCACATGCCGGAAGTAAAGAGTCACACTTTATGCGACGCGTCCTGCATCGAATACATGAAGGCAGTGTGAGCAGAGCGGCTTTGAGGTCCAGGTCGGCCAACGAAGCTGAATGCATCGGGAGTCCATCAAAGATGTGTTGGGTTGGCGAGAAATGAAGCCTTCTGGGGGGGGCGCAGGCAGGTAGATTATCTAAATGATCCACACAAAGCTTGGGGCGTCTCTTTACTTGCTAGACCTGGGTCGGTTGCATTGGTGCCCTCTTCCCCCTCCTTCATCGCCCTTAACAGATGGGGTAAGACCCTGGCCAATGATTGAGATGGACTGGCTTTTGATCCCACCTCAAGGGCACATTTCTGCAAGGTACTATCAGCTGCTAGGCTGACAGGAATTTTTGTATTGTGGTTTTGCCTATCAGCGCTGAACTATCTGCAGCAGCAGCTAGAGTGACAGGTCGCCTTGTAAGCTCCAATTCCTTGTTTAGCACGGCCAAAGAATGGTCTGATCTTTGCCCTTTTAAGATTGGAAACGCTTCTCTTTCTGCCGGAATCTAGACAAGTACGCTCGGGCAAGGTAGTCAAGATTGTTTCCGTATCTGTCCAGCTTCCCACTGCCTGTCCACCAAGCAAAAACAGAGGTTGTGTCTTCATACTCCTCAATAGAGCCTTGTTTGGTGGGCCTTTAGTAAACTCGCTATAGATACCCAAAGATGGAGAAAAATGTTCTGCCGCAGTGGCAATGGGTGACTGTCTGCCTATGAAGACGAATTGAATGCTATGCGGTCAGCGAAGTCCCGGACAATGTGGCGATTTAAACAACGGCCATTCGAGTAAAGGCCACTAAACTGTTTCGTCGTCTGGTTCAATCGCAGGGAATAATCGTCATTACTTGTTGGGGTCGAGTCCGGGGCAATGTCCGTGGGTCGGTAGATTGTGGCTCGCGCCGAGTTACAGCAAGTTTCTTTTAGAGCAGACATGGCGCAAGGACCATTGCTTCTTCTTACCAACTTACTCTGCGGGACCGCCATGGTGTGTGCCTGAGAGGGCGCCTGATTGGGCGTCTTTGATAGTTTTTTACATTTTGCAATTTGTCTATCTTTTCTTTCGACTGCCAATATCCTTGATTTTCTACAAAGTTGCTTTATTGAACGGTTTATCAGAGTGATATACGAGTACGCATTGTTTGGCTGCAACACGCCACAAGCTAATGTTGAACTGCATAGTTGCTTTTCTTTATTCAGAAAGTTTGTTCGAGAAAGTTGCATTTTTGGGTTGGGCAGGCATGGTCTTTGTGACTCGAGCCAGGGTTCCCAGTAATTTCAAGCTAAACGACCCCGCCAAACCCAGGCTAGTTCCACGGACTGGTGCTTGGCATATCGGACGGAGTCCGGTGGCCGTTTAAATGATGCTTGTAAGTGATAAGAAGGCATCATAGCCTAATCTATGGCTGACTGTCGATCTAGTCGAAAATGTAGTTTAAAGCACCAAGTCGCTGTAAAGACATTTCAAATGTCTTGTCGAGATATGGTGGAAGAGGTACGCAGCCCCGGCCAGCCCCGGCCAGCCCCCCCCCCCCCCCCATCTCGAGCGTCACTAATGCGTCCATCCAGCCTTGGAACCCGCAGCGTGGATCCACTGGTCTGCTTGATTTACAGCAAGGGCTGCCCTCTAATGCGAATAATTGCCGGCGGGGCCAGTAGTCGTCGGGGGAGTTGGTGGCTTGTTATCGTCAATGATCTTTGGCTGGCAACCCCTCAAAAATGCTGCCGATGTGCCGAGGGTCCCCTTCCGCGCTGCACCGCACACGTCGCTCAACTCCGCCGCCATTGTTCGGTCGTTATTTCGTTGGTATTTGTGCCGTCTGCTTGATGCATCCTTGAACAATGCCCATGACATTATGGTTTCATGTAACATTATCCCACTTTCGAGTCAGGTGCACTTTACCGCCTACATGGCCCATCCCGAGTTGTCCCCGGTGCCAAACGAATCCCAGTCCACGTTCATAAACGCTTCAAAGTTGTCCCCCATGGGCCCCCAGTAGCTTTCGTCAAACAGAATGTTGCCGCGCTGGTCGTTGTTTGGCAGGTACTGCAGCGGGCCTGGTGGGTTACCTCTGAGGATACTGTCTCGTGGCGGTGTGTTCTGCACATGGGGCTGGCTGAATGGCGGCACTGCGATGCCGCTGGCCGTGAGAGATGTCCGGGATATAAGGCTCCGCCGGTATTCAAAGTAGTTGGCAATAGCCACACAAGCCGGCCATCGTCGCGCCATCATGGACTGGAGAGTTAGTATAGCCTGTAGCCTCAAGAGACTTGAAGACGAGCACTTGCATATGCAGCTGAAAACTCTTTCAGGAGGTGCATCACCTGGGCCTGGGAGTGTGTCTGTGCAAACAGAGACGCGTTATCCAGGATCAGTATGGCTGCGCAGTGGCACTGCTGCGTACAGTGCCAGTCGAACTTGAGTATGCCGGTCTGCATCATGCCGCGGAAGTCCCGGAGGAGCGTTGTGGATGCCTCAAAGTAGACCAGTTTCGAGGCACGGTCTGGCGTCGGGTTCCGTGGACAGGGCATGTGCAGGTAGATGCGAACAGCTGCGACGACAAAATCGAACCAGTCTGGGTTCGATTCCCCGAGGCCGATTATCGACTCGACGATTGATTCGCGCCAGGACACGAGGAGGCTGTCCATGTCTAGAAGCCAAGCTGCATGGGATGTCCGCGGCGGCAGTTCTCCATCGCCAAAATTGATCGCGTAGATCTGCGACTCGAGCTGTCGTAAATGGATCTGGTTCAGCCATTGCCGGTGGCGCTTTTTGGAAAGCAGGCTTTCTGGTTCGTTGAAGCTGTTCTCAGACGTGTCTATTGTTGGCATGCTTGCGCCGATGTCGAAATGCTCTGGGGGCTGAATATTTATCTGGTCGTCCGTGATTCCGACTCGTTTTAGAGCTGGTACTGAGATTGAGCGGTCCAGAGAGTATGCCTGTACTGTTAGCACCATGTGTGCTGTCATCTGTCTGCCTTGTCGGCGAACGTACCACCCAAAATACACGCGCTCGTGTCTTCTGTGCCTCTTCGTCAATACCGTCCCATGATGGATCGGACCGCCTGTGCAGCCCTAGTGCTATTGCCATTCGCATCGCCGTCTCCTTGGCTGCCCAGATGTTTGCTGTCCCGGGCCGCAAGTTGGCAAACTGGCACACCAGCAGGGTACATTGGATAGCCTCGAGGGAGGCTGTTGGCAAGCTCTCGTACAGTTCCATCGCCGAGCGGAACAGCGCATCGCCAAACGCCATGACCTTGTCGATCTGGTCCGACTTGGACGTCATGGTGCTGATGGCCAGAATCATTGTGATCACGAACCGGCTGACCGGCTGCACTGGATTGGCGTAGGCAGCCACATAGTGCGCGTGTACCTGCGTTCGGTCCAGAAAGGGGTATTGTGGCAGGACGCGGTCGACATAGGCCCGTACGAGAACGTCCGATACATGCCGTGGGATGGCTGCGAGGTCGACCGGGGTGGATGATGTGTTGTTGTTGGTGCCGTTGGGTGTTGCAGAAGTGCCCGTGGCAAAGGTGTCGTTTGATGGAGTAAGTGACGGCGGCAACATGCTGATGCTGCTGTCGACTGTCTCTTCTGGCTCGGCAGCCAACTCCCGGCCACCGGGGGCAAACTGTGCGCCTGGGTTGCGTAATGGCAGGGCGGAGGGCGAAGCCAGCGACAGGGCAGTCAGATTTTTGAGGGAATTCCCAGACACCTCGTCCTGGCATGCAGCCGTCGAGGGCTGCCCGGCCAGGCGGCCCACGTAATCGTGAACTTGGCGGCGAAACTGCTGCGATGGAGCAAACGCCGGCGAATCCCGCGCGTTCTCCCCAGCAGGGCCAGGAGGGTGCGTCGATCCAGGCACGCGCAACTCAGCTTCCAGGTCGGCAATGGCCGTCTCCAGGTACTGGACGAGGCTTCTGGGCATGGGTGCAGCGGTGGCTCGGTCAATCCCGACGCACTCGACACCGGCCTGCCGGCACCTCGAACAAGACGGGGCCAGGCCATCGCACTGATTGTAAGCTGGCGAAAGGAAGAGGAACGCGGTCTCTCATATAGCCAGGGGTCTCGGGTTGGCTTACTCTTCTCTTCTGGCGGAAACACCGGGCACAAGCATAGGTTGCTCGACTCATTTGGCGACGTTTCAGAGGTACTTGGTATACGACGCGATAAATCGCCAACTTTGGAAAGAAAAACCGACGAGAAGGACGCGCATGGTGTTATTAGAGGGTCCCCGCGCAGCAGGCAAGAGGATAAACGGCCCCATACCAGCATTAGGTCACTGATAAGAGTGCTTCTAGTTTGGTTCGCTGGTATTGGGGTTGCCCCAAAGTAGCAAAGCTTGCTTTCTGGCAGTCTCAGATCCTAGACAACTGGGTGTCGCGATTGCTTCTCTTTTGCTTTGAGAAAAGGGCTGTGGTGATCAGGAATAATCCGAGACAAGCGGCAGAGCGGCAATAGATCAGGATTTAGCACGGAGCTGGGCAACAGCTCACTCTTTAAGCCGCTCTTAAGCTCGACAGTCGCATTCCAGAGCAAGTCTTGTCCCCGTGACCTGGATGAGGGGCCGTCAGGAAGATTATTCTCAGCAAAACCCAGGCTCCAGGCTCCATCTACCCGAGTTCCCCGTACTTGCGTTTTCGTGGGGTTTCGTGGGGAAACTCCTGGGGAGCAATGACCTGATGTGATCTCATGAATTGACCACGGAATTGGATTTTTTTTCTCGTTAATTCTGTTTTATTTTTACATTTCTTTCCACACATCGCCAATCAACATGTCGTTGTTTGCAAAATGGTTGCCCATGTTTGGGAAGCCGAAACGGCTGCCTCCCCGCGTCTTCTCGAAACGCTTCGACAGAATCCTCGCCGACCGGGTGGAGGAGGAGAACCTGCCTCGCTACAGGGCCATTGAATACTACCCTGTCAAGATTGGCCAGATTTTCGAGTCGCGGTACCAGGTGGTGAGCAAGCTCGGGTTCGGCATGTCCTCGACAGTGTGGCTGGCCCGAGATTTGGAGTGAGTTACTGGTTACACCTCCATCTGATGTTGGGTGGCTCGTACACCTCCGTCTGTTTTGTACCTCCTAACTCTCCGCAGCATGCACAGCCACGTGGTCCTCAAAGTGTTTACTCGCCAACCAAAAGGCATCGATGCCAACCCAGAGGTCGACAACTACAAGAGGATCAATGCCGTGTGCGCCAGGCCGTCGGAACATCCCGGCCAGCTCGCCATCCGGTCTGTCCTGGACAATTTCAGAATCGACGGCCCTGACGGCAACCACTACTGCCTGGTCCACCCGCCGCTTTGGAGTAACATCCGCAGCGTGTGGTACGCCAACCCCAACCGCCATTTCCCGCCTGACACAACCGCGCGGATTCTGCACCAAGTCTTCCTGGCCCTGGACTTTCTGCACACCGAATGCCGCCTCATCCATGGCGACATCAAGGCCGACAACATCATGTTTAGCATGGACACCAAAGACCCCGTCCTGGAAGAGCTCGAGAACAAGGAGATCAAGCACCCCAGTCCAAGGAAGCAAGTCGAAAAGGGCAGGTTCATTTATCTGTCGCGAGAGGTGCCGATGCCGAAACTGCTCCACTATCCCGTCCTCTGCGATATGGGCTCGGCCGTGTCCCGGGATCGCACCAACACTCAGATTATCCAGCCCGACGCATACCGCGCACCCGAGGTGGCCATGCAGATGCCGTGGAGCACTCCGGTTGATATTTGGAACGTCGGCGGCATGCTCTGGAAAATGATGAACAAGGACGAGCACTTGTTCGAGTACCAGGACCCAAAAACTCGCAGGTACTCGGACAAGAGGCAAATTGCCAGCATCATTTCTCTTTTGGGGCCGGTACCCCCGGGAATGGCAAAGCAGAGCACCGTGAGGGATAGGTTCTTTAATGACAAGGGTAAGCGGATCCGTCAAGACTGTTCACGTGCGCTATGCTAACTTTCTCAGGCAAATTCGACTGCGGTGTGCCAATACCGCAAACAAGAACATGGGAAGGCATCGTAGAGGACCACAAAGCTTTCGGCAACGACGACCGAGAGCTCTTCTTGGGATTGATGAAGAAAATGATCGAATGGGATCCTCAGAAGCGGGCCACGGCAGCAGAGCTGCTCAAAGATGAATACATTGTAAAATATACAACCAACACATAGAATGTCTAGACTATTGTACAACTAAAGCATCATAACGGATACTGTTATGGGCCGAATTCAGGGAAGAAGAGTGTTCGTTGAAGATTAACAAAAGTAAAATTCAGCAAGGGCGACGAGCGATATGATGTTTCATTGGTTTGTGATCGGTTGGAGTGGTGTCATATATTATATTATTGGTCCAAATACAGAAGAGTCCTATGAATCAAAATCCCATTGACAACCATGTATTAGTCGTGTGTGTCTGCGATTTCTGCTGTGATACTCTTCATGCGGGCGGGTGTTATCGCTGGCCTAGTATAAATCGACACGGGAACGGCAGCAGAGACTGTCCGTGTCTATCTGGTGTTGCTGTGACTGTCGAAAGAACACGGGGAAGCATGAGACATTCCCAGAGACTCCTCCATATTCCGCAATATTGTCTTTCAATAATTGCTGCCGCAACCCTCTCTCCAGTCGCTCCTCGGACTGTTCGCCGGCCCTGTCAGCAGCACAGGGGGAGGGGGGCACAGTCTGCTACACCGAGATGACCTAGGTCATCCTGGTCAACGCCACTTTACATCTGGCACCTCCCGCGCAGTTATTCCTGCCTCGTTTGCCGCACACACGATGCCCCCTCCTGGGATGTAGCAAATGTCGTGGGAGTGATAGTCGGTATATGGGGCCGAGTGGAGACCGGCCAAAATCTCCGAGATTTGTCCCCTCTGGCTAACTGATTGTTCACTGCTCCACCCTTGCGCTCTCCCCCTCAGTGGTGTGGCGTGTGTGCATGTGGATTTCGTATCTCGACTAACACGCTATTGGAATGGCGGTACTTGTCCATCCCAAGCCCTGAGGCAGCCGTTATCAGCAAGCAAAACATCCTGGTAACACACGAAAGGGGTGACATGATATCTGGAGATGTATATCCATGGAGAGCAGCATCGTTATCGTTATTTGGTGGGTTGTTCCATGACAGGCCTCCACGGTAAAAGTCTCTTGGTTTCATTTTCTTATAAAGTCGACACCGATTCCCAAAAAATGGCATAGAGCTGCCATTGCTACCGCCTCGAATAACCAACCCACAAAGAAGACAGACACACATCTTCAACATGAGTGAGAGCAAGATTGCAGAGGTTCCTTACAACCAGGACCTCGAACGGAAAGACATGGGTGACAGCCTGACCAAGACCGACAGCCGTGGAGTCGGCGAGGTGCAGGATGACGATGCCCATGGCAAATTCCAACGGGATGTCTCCCACCGGCAAATGCATGTAAGTGAGAGGAAGCTTGGCCATTTGAGAGAGGCAAACACAGAACGAGGTAGAGTCTAACTGCACACAGGTCATCTCCCTCGGCGCAAACGTCGGCAGCGGTCTGTTTATCGGTTCGGGAGAATTGCTGGCGACGGGAGGTCCGGGATACATGATGGTCGCCTATGTGATTGCCTGCACCTGCGTCTGGGCCATTCTCCAGACAGTTGCCGAGATGACCATTGCCTACCCAGTGTCGGGCAACTATGTCGACTACACCGAGCGTTGGATGGACCCGGCCCTGGCATTTGGTGCCGGATTTGCGCACTGGCTCGGTAAGAACAAGCAGCCCCCATTCGTCTCTTCCAGGTCTAATACAATCAGGCTGCACTGCCATTGTTGCAGCAGAGGCCAGTTTCTTTTCCATTGTGCTCAACTATTGGGCCCAAGACCGATGTCCTGAAGGCGTGCTCAGTAAGTGTTCTGACCTGACTCCGTTTGTTGATTCTACATTCACACCGGTGCTGACATGGATCCCCTCAGTCACCCTGTTCCTCTTATCCTGGGTTTACGTCTTCTTTCTTCCCAACAAGGTCTTTGCATGGATGCAATACATTCTCGCCCTAGTCAAGGTCTTTCTTTTTGTCCTCATTACAATCGTATCCATTTGCATCTTGTGCGGTGCCGGACCCAAGGGATATGTCCATACTGCCATCAATTGGACAGCATTACCAGCCTTTAAAGGCGGATTCACGGTAGGACGACCACTGCACTCATATCCTTCCGAGAAAAAAAAAAACCAATCAAAAATAGGCATTCTCTAGATGTGTCTTGTGGGCGACATGGGCTGTTGGTGACCAGCTGTTCATCAGTGTCATTAACGGCGAAAACAAATTCCCCCGTCGGTCCATGTCCCAATGCTGTCAACGTCGTGCCTGTTCGCGTGGCTACCATGTACCTGCTGTGTGCCTTCTTTGTCACGTTTTTGGTGGACTCGGACAATCAAGACTTGCTCAGCGGGTCCGGCTCGGCCACGTCTCCGTTTATCATTGCCCTGAAAGAAGTCGGCATCCCGGGTGTTCCGGACCTGATGAATGCCTGCATGGTTCTGGTGGTCATTTCCTTTGGCGCCGAAGAAATCTACCTGCCGTCACGCGTTCTGCGTTGCATGGCCCACAAGGGCATGCTCCCTGAATTCATTGCCCATGTCGACGAGAAATGCAGGCCTCGCTGGGCACTCGCCATTACGCTGGGAACAGCCATCATGCTGTGTTATCTCAACCTCAGTTGTATGCCCCCCCCCCCCCCACTTCTCCGCCCGCTCCCGCCCGCTCTCCTGCTTTGCATACTGACAGAGTCAAGCAAACGGCACCATTGCCTTGAACTGGTTCCAGAACATTTCCAGTTCTGCCGTCTTTTCTCTCTGGATCATTGTGGCCTTGACATCGTTCCGCTTCCGCGCTTCGTTGAAGGCTCAGGGTGATGGGCTTCTGTCGGAGCGTTTCGCCTGGAAGTCTCTTGGCTGGCCTGTCTCGACTGTTGTTCTCCTGCTCGGGTCTCTGCTGAACCTGGCCTGCTGCATCTACGCCGGCATTGAAGTTACAGTAAGTCGACGTCAGAGCCTGACGAATGCTTACAAAACCAGCAAAACACCGTGCTGACTCTTTAAACACAGGACGGCGATACGAGAGTGTACAATTTCTTCTTGTACATGATCGGTCTGGTTATTATCGTTTCCTTCACGATCATTTACAAAGTCGTAAGACGAACCAAAATCCGGTCGGTCCACACGGCTGATCTGACGACTGGGCGGCGTGTCTTGTCGGACGTCGAGCTAGACTGGCTAGAGCGGTACTACCAGATTCCTCTTTGGAGACGTGTTCTGGCATATTTCAAGGTCTGGTAAGAAAGAGAAGGTCGGCGAGGATATGATGGCAAGGATGAGAGGGGGGGAGCTGTTCACGTATAACTGGGGGGGGGAGATCAATATCAGCTTTTCTGCAGATACGTACCCATTGATTTAAATTTATTAAATGCGGTCCACAATTACCACAATAGGAAGTCTCGTACCATACCACCCAAGAGTTCCCCGCAGATAGGGATGGCAGATAAGCATGGACAAGGGAAAAGGTGTTGATTTGAAGCACCCCTTCGGGATCACCTTCCCCTCCTCTTTTTGTCTGGTAAGGGGGTGTCTCTGCTTTCATTTTTTCCTTCGCTTAGTTCTTCTTTTCGATTCTTGATCTTTCATATTTCACTCAGGTAGTTTTCGCAACATGCAGAGACTAGAACATGGCAATCCTCGGAGGAGGGGATCGACTGCGTAAGCTCCCCCAGTTCAGTTCTTCATAGGCCGGTTTACAGGGCCTGGGCTAACAGCGCAAGATGCGTTCGGTGCCGCCGGCAGAAGATCAAGTGCACCGGCCGAGATCCATGCGAGGCATGCATGCGGCGTAGGGTGGTCTGTGTCTATGAGTCGGACGAAGCAAAAATAATGGTCACGAAGAGGTACTATTTCCCCAGAAGCAAAGCATGAGACACCCAGGAAGCGGAGATGGTATGGCAAAAGTATATATAAAAACAAAACCGCTGACACCAGAACAGTTACATAGCCGACCTGAGAAACAAAATCGCGACTCTGGAAGCTCAAAAACAAAACTCGCCACAAACCAGCTCCAACTCGGACCAGTCAAGGCAACCACAACCACGGCCAGCCGCAGAAAACTATCCACAAAAGTCCTCGCCCATGGGGGACGGATTCCAAGGCTCGTCGATGGCCAGCCACGAGGATGAAACTATCCAAGTCACCAACCCTCTGACCTCGCCCGCGTATGTGACCCACATCCTCGACCCAGAGGGAAACTCGTGTAAGTGTTGGTGAATGAATTTTGACTGGACGAGGCCCTTTCTGATCGTGAATCCAGACCATCTCGGCCACTCGTCAAACTGGTCGTTTACGCAACGGGTCTTGCGTCTCGCGTACACAAACCTCTACCATGAGCCCTTTCCTCCCAGCATAGTCCGCAACTGCGGCGGCTTCGATTTCGGGTGGGACGGACTGCGCAAGTCGGTGGACCCGGACATTAACAACTTGCCGTCGCTCGACCACGCCATCTACCTGCTCAACGTCGTCAAGTTCCACACCGGACAGGCCTACCATTTGTTCGACGAGAACAGCTTCATGGCCCAGCTGTGCCAGTTCTATGCGAACACGGCCGAGACCAGGCAGCGGATGAACATTTGGTATGTTCAGTTCTTGGTGCTGCTGGCGTTTGGCAAGGCGCTTGTGGTCTGCGACAGACAGGCCGAATGGCCGCCGGCGTCTGACTTGTTTGCACGCGCCGCCATGCTGCTTCCGGACATGCCCTATCTGCTGCGTGATCCCGTGACGGCCACAGAGATCATGTGTGCCATGGGCCTCTACTACCAGTGTCTCGATGCAAGGGCGTCTGCATACAACAAGGTACGACCGCTGTGCCGAATACAGCAATCTTTAATCCTGACTTTTGCAGATTGGGCAAGCCGTTCGACTGGGCCTTTTTGTCGGGATGCACACAATGATGCAGCCCGACAGCCTTCCCGACTCACTCATCCAGCGGTGCCGACGAGTCTGGTGGACGGCCATTGTGTTGGATCGCCAGCTGTCCTCCACGATGGGTCTGCCTATGCATGTCCGGGACTATGAAATCACGGCTCCGCTGCCTCATTTTCCGGAATCCAAGCAACGAACGGCAGCCATGGACATTCATGTGAAACTATCTCAGGCAGTAGCACAGGTAGTAAATGGTATGTTACGGTCCTGTCCTGTCCTGTCCTGTCCTGTGCTAACTGTTCAGTCGTGTACAGAAGCGACGGGAAATGGGACCAAAATTTCATCACCAGTACCCAAGGCGTCCTTCGCAGCGCTGCCGATGTGGCCGACGGACTCGGTATTTATTTCAGCATCCCCTCTCCTGGATCCAGCCAGGGAGTTTCTCGAATCTCGGGTCACTTGAACCTACTTTACCACCAGGTAAGGGCATCTTTCGACCAACTGTCCCGAGTTGCATTCTTACTTTCTAGTGCATCATTTTCGCGACAAGGCCGTTTCTCTTGAGCGTATTGGAAAAGCGGTTAACCTCTGCTGGGTCGGATACTGGACCGCCGCCGTTGAAAGACCCTGTTCGATCCCTGGTGCAGATCTGTATTGCCTCGACCGAGAAAATCGTGACTGTCCTGTGTGCTCTGCGAGAGCAGTACTTGATTGGTAAGGCTCGACGTCGTGGCATCGTTTGCCAGCCACCACTCTTTGTGGCAGCATTTCTCTTCGTCTAACCGTGTTAGAGTCATTTTTGCCTTTCGACCTGGAAGGCGCCTTCTCGGCCGGCGTCATTATCGTCATTGCCAATACCTTTTGCCCCAATATGGTTGACAAGAGCGACACCTCTCTCCGGACAGTGTATGACATTGTCGACATCATGGTGGCCAAGGGCAATCTCGTGGCCGGCCTGCGGTCATCGGAGCTTCAGCATCTCGAGGGCATGATGGAAAAACTGCGAGAGTCGTGCCTGGATCCAACTAGGGAAAATTCAGAGCAGCCCATCTCGGCAGCCAAGACGGCGGATGCACGCATGGAGGCACGCATGGAAGCACGCATGGAAGCACCACCCGTCGATGAATCAGCAGCCGCCATGGCAGACACGAACGAGCTGGAGACGTTGACAAGTTCGGAAACACAAATTATGGACAGCCAGCTGAGCGACATTACAGGCTGGATGGAAGGATACCATGACCAGGAATTATTGGAGCAGCCTCGTCTGTTGAATATCCTGGCCGATTCTTTGGAAATGTACAGCACGGCAGACTTGAGTTAAGTATGTGTATATATTATCAGGTCATTTTAAGGGAAATGAAATTGTATATGGTATATATTGTAGTGCATACAACGGAAATATAAGACATTGTACTGTACTTTGTAAACACTGCCATCATATATTTAATGTTTGAATATTTAAATGCATTCGGCTTTACACATTTTTGATCATGTGAGCATCAACGTTATACCTGACCGTCCAACAACGCCCCGCCACAAACTCGTGGTCCGGGCCTCCAATGCTGGCCCTTCTTTCCACACATCTACAAGTACTTTGATGCCCGTCCTGGATATGGCGATGCCGTACATGTCTACTTGGTCGTACCAGCCTCGGAACCGTGACTGGAGGTCTTTGCTAAAAGCCTCGCTCGCCGCAATAAATGCCGGCCAGAAGAGAGGCGCCGCCAAAACCTGCGTGGTGGCTTTGATTCTTTCAATGGCCTCGATGCTTTCGAGAACTTCCTGCACAAATGTTTGCAGGAAGCGATGGCTGAGCAGTCGAATGTGCTGGGCAAAGTAAATGATGATGGCATTGTGGAATGCTCGGGTTGTGTGCTTTACAATGTCTGCGTTGGACGAGGTAAAGGACTGCCCGTGTTCGACTTGTGACCAATCCATGACATCCTTTTCGAGGTCATTGCATTTTTCGGCCAAGTAGTGCGGGACGGCTGTGTTGCCCGAAAGCTGCCGAGCGTCGGCCACGTCGTTGACAACCTGGATCGTTCTGCTGAGCAACACCAACAGGCTCTCCGGGACGCCGTAGATGCATTCATAGGTGGCCATGTGTGTCGATGAGGCGGCGGCCGTGCTATCGTCCGAGAGTGGCCCATACGAAGCCGGAGAGTCCGAGGTGCAGGCTCTGGATATTTCCGAGACCTCGGGATTACTCCCACCGATACTGGTCCGCAAAGCCGTGCTATCGTAGATGGTCCGCAGATAGAAATGGATCCGATGGAGTGCTTGCGCCTTGGGGGAGTATCTCTTCTTCCAGCCCTTGGCCTGCCGGATAAACGTGAATACCGCGTCTAAATGCAGAGCACACGTTGCAGTATCCCCTGACATGACCTATAGAGTGATGCACAATATCAGCCATCTGCCCAGAGATCGTCAACTATCGTGGGCATTCTTACATTAATGGATATCATGGAGAGCATCGTGGCCAGGAACTCCTTGTACTTGGGCCGAGAGGGGTACCGGAAATCAGTTTCCACAGCCTCTTTTAAAAGTTGGATAGCCTTGCCACGAAAGACTGTGGCCTCCTTGTCCCATGAATCTGCAACGGCAACGTTTGCCGTTCTTGTCGTTTTATCATTCGCCAAGCAGAAAGCACTGATGGACAACAACGCGTTCCTGAGAGCACCCCTGATCCGGGAACTGGAACCCCCGACGCACAGTTCCCCGGTGCTCTGGAGAGCACGAGGCAGGTGGATCGTCTTCCACGGGCTCTTGGGATTGTCGAGGACACAGAACAGATGCACTACTCTGTGCATGTAGTGGTACATCAAGAACTGCTCTTGGCTGGACAGGTACGATGGAGTGGGGCATGGGGAAATGCCGGGGGTGTACCCTGCGCTCTCCTGCACTCCGTCGTGGGGAACCCCTTGGGCAGGTCGGTCCTGGCTGTTGACCATGGACAAGAAATGTACCGGGCTGTCCGCAGGCATGTAGCCGAGGGATCCGCAGAAATGTTTGTGGGAATCAGCAAGCGCAAACGAGAAGCTTCCTTGCTGCATCCGATCAGATACGACAGGGCTGGGCTCGGTGCCCACAGGCGTGTGAGGGCAGGCATCTGCAGCAGTGGTGTATGGTACCAGGACTCCAGGGAGAGCACTGCTAGACGGAGGCAAGTCTACCCGCTCCAGAGAGTCTGTGGTGGAGCGGGGTGCATCATGCAACGAGCCGTATTCCGTGAACGTCGGAGGGCCAAAGGATGAGGAATCAGCTGGGAGACGGGATTGCCCCGTGAGTGGGATTTCCGTCCTGGGTGGTAGTCGTGTGCTGAAAACCCCAAAGCATTTGATAAACAGGGATCCGACATGGCCCCCTGTGTATTGGAGAGTATCGACAGTCTCGAGTATTCGGTCAACCTCGTCGTTCTCCAAGAGAGATAAGCCCGAACCTGCGTGAAGCCAGTGTTAGTCGGTCAGGTAGATACGCAGTCCGCCAAAGATTACCTCATTTGAATGCAGATTCAGCGCGGGGGCAGTACGAATGGGAAAGGCACACCGAACATGATTTGACTCCTCTGTGATGGGTGGTGACCAGGCTCCTCCAGGTTGTCACCTTCCCCGCTCGTTGACGAGATCACCCAGCTAAGCCGGACACCATAGCCCTCGCATTCAAGTCCCTTCTTCCAGCACTGGTGACATCGGGGACGTGCTTCGTCACACTTGATCCGGCGGCCGCGGCAGGTCCAGCATCCCGTGAAAGTTTTGCTGTGTTTGCGGGGACGGTATGCTTTGCGAGTTGAGGTGCCCGCCATTGGATCTTGTCTCGCCGCCGCATTCTTAATGGCGGTGGTGGTATGGTCGGTGGTGAGATGTTGAGAGAGGCAGTTGGCAGCGAGGTAAGATGCATCCTTTTTTCGTGGTAGGGCAGAGGGGGAAATTAAGAGCGAGGCTTGGGGTTAGAGGAACCGTGCAGGAGGGTCATTGGCCGGCATGGTCTATCTCTTCATCTTGCACGAAGTCTTCGTGCTAGTCACAGCGGGGGACCGGTGCCTTCGGTCAGGGAAAGTGGGTACGGACTGTGGCGCCGGCAATTTGAGGGCTTGGTTTGTGTTACGTATCTGGCAGGCCACCCCGTGGCTCTAGGCAGTTGTGGGCGAACGTTGCAGAAGCCTCGTTTACAACTTCCAAGCCCGCACTTGCCTCATCGCCCGTCCCGATGGTAAGCGTCATGGAAAAGTTTATTCAGTGTAGGGTCCCAGATGCTGGCCACGAACCACGGCTTGTAGAATTAACCAGCTCCGCCACCAAGAAATCGAAGATATAAGTATTCACATCGACGGATGGGAAAGCAGTGAATTGAGATTTCGCACTCCTCAACCCCAAGAAAAATACACACAAGACTTCAGACCACGACGCCCCCAACTTGACAACTACGAAAATATGGCTTCTTTTACCGCTACATCTACGGTGCAGAACGTTGCCCCCGAGGCACAGGTTCTCGCACGGCAGGTGCTGCATGCAGCAAAGCAGACAGCTCTTCCAGCGGCCCCAACCGCCGTACCACCGCCGCCGCCAGCAGGTGTCAGCGCTGTTGCCACCGGCGGCTATGAATTCCCAGGCATCCCCAAGATTGACGATCCGTACAAGAAGCGGCAATGGCAGCTTGAGCACATGGCTGGAGCCTTTCGCGTCTTTGCCCGCAAGGGCTACTGCGAGGGAACCTCTGGGCACATCAGCGTCCGTGACCCCGTGGATCCCACCACCTTCTGGATCAACCCGTAAGCAGCCTCATCGGGACACACGGACAAAGACCGGTTGTTATCGGCCTTGTACGATTTGATACTAACACATTACCCTCCAGACTCGGCGTCCACTTCGGCATGCTCAAGGCCAGCGACATGGTCCACGTCGATGAGAAGGGAAATGTCATTGGCGGCAACAGGGTCGCGGTGAACGCTGCCGGCTTCATGATCCACAGTGCAGTCCATCGCGCTCGGCCGGACATTAACGCTGCCTGCCACACGCACTCCAAGTTTGGAAAGGCTTGGGCCAGCTTTGGACGGCCGCTGGATATTATCAGCCAGGACACCTGCAACTTTTACGGCATCCAGTCGGTGTACAAGGACTATGGCGGCATTGTCCTGGGCGCTGACGAGAGCGAGAGGGTGGCCGAATGCATGGGCGAAAAGGGCCTTGTTGCCATTCTGCAGAACCACGGGCTCCTCACTGCCGGCGGCACCGTTGACGAGGCTGCTTACCTGTACACAGTCGCAGAACGGTCCTGCGAGGTGCAGCTTATGGTCGAGGCCACCGGACTGGAAAAGGTCTTTGTCCGTGACGACGTTGCCGAGTACACGGCAAGGGTTAATGCTGACCCGGTGAGTGAAATGTAAAGAAGTCTGGACGGTCATTCCACTAACATGTCGTGCGTAGGAAACTTTGTATACCGAATTCCAACCCGACTTTGAGTATGAGATTTGGAAGTCAAACGGCGAGCTGAGCAAGGGACTGTGATCTCGACATGGACAGAACAGTCTAGAATCGTATTGTTTGAAATTGAAGACATAATTGCCATTCCGTCAGAACATGTTTCCCCGGTGTTGGTGCTGGCGGCGCCCCATACAGTAGTCACAGCCATATGTCTTGACAGAAGTCCAGAAGAGCGTCGGCCGAACATAGAGCCAGTAATGCTAGAATACCGAAACCGCACAACTTCCGGGCCCTAAAGAACACGGATAGCCCACGCCGCCCCCAAAACAAACTATTGGTTGCATCTCTCGTCCCATTTCCGTGTTTCTAAAATGAGGGCCAACCATCCACCCGACCATCCACCCGGGACATCCTCTATCGCGCGGATGTACAATTCAGGACAACAGGGCCGGGTTTTGGAGCCAACCGGCAAGAGGTCCCGTCTCCACCCCAGCTTTGCGGAAGGTTACCCCGACCTACACGCAGGGACTCCCAAGGCTTGTTCCCGTGCAAGACTATGCTCCACTTACAAGCTGACAACGTAAATCGTGAGACATACAAGAAGTAAACATAGTGCCCGAGACTGCTCAGAGCCTTTAAAAGCCCAACAATCTAGACTTTGACAGATCCATTAGTACACTGTTTTTCCGTAACTGGACCGACAACTGGCAGCTTTCATTGCAATGGCTAACCGTGCACGGACATTGGACCACCAGGTCTACTCGGTCAAGGACTTGGAGAGACTGGGCTCAGCAAAGCTTGCTGTAGGCGCAAGGGGTGAGTCTGTACGCCTTTGGTAATGTCCCTTTCGATTGCTGACAAGAAAATGCAGAGTTCTATAATGAGGGAGCCATGGATCTGATAACGTGAGCGAGAAGAGAAAAGAAAAGAAAAGAAAAGAAAAAAAGAAAGAAGAAAGAAAAAAGAAAAACCTTGACAGCTTCTTTAATACAGATTTTACTGACCGTCCAGCCTACGCGACAATGAAAACGCATACAATCGCTACAGTATTCGCCCACGGATCCTTCGCAACGTGTCCAACCTAGACCCGACTGCGGAAATCTTTGGTGTCAAGGTGGCCATGCCCTTTGGCTTCTCTCCGCTGGCCAACCAGGCACTGGCGCACCCCGACGGCGAGGTCGCCACATCTCGAGCAGCGGCAGCCATGAATGTGCCCATGGGGCTTTCCTCCTACTCGAACAAGCCACTGGAAGACGTGATTGCGCAGGGCAGGGGAAACCCGTATGGGATGCAGGTCAGTCTGCTGAAGAACAAGGATGCCATGCTGCAGATGATCCGTCGGGCGGAAAGTAAGCAAGTTTCCTGGCAGTCGCCAAAAAGAAAGAAACCTGGAACGCTAACAACAGCAGAGGCCGGATTCAAAGCTATACTCTTGACTCTCGACTGTGCTCGACTCGGAAGACGGCTGAATGAATACCGGAACGGCTTCAGCGTCCCGCCGGGAATGGAGTATCCCAATCTGTTCCCCGGCGTAAACGTGTCGAACCTTGAAGATGGAGACGAAACCATGGCCTACGGTTAGTGTGACGCACAACACGAGCAATCCAAATGGTGGCTAACAATGTGTTTTTTTTTTCTTTTTTTTCCAGATGACGGAATGGAGTGGGATGATGTGGTCAACTTTTTCCGCAAAAACACAACGCTTCAAATCTGGGGAAAAGGAAGTAGGTTTTTTTTTTTTTTTTTTTTTTTGCAATATGACCAAGGCTCTCTTCAAACATACCAACGATTTAGTCTACACCCTCGAGGATGTCGAACTTGCCATCCAACATGGATTCGACGGCATCATCATTTCCAACCACGGCGGCAGACAGCTGGACACTGTGCCTGCGACCCTCGACACTCTTCGCGACATTGCACCGCTTGCCAAGGGCCGCATTCCGATTGCCATTGACGGCGGCGTCCGCCGTGGAACAGACATTTTCAAGGCCCTGGCGCTTGGTGCCGACTTTGTCTTTGCCGGCCGTCCGCTCATCTGGGGCCTGGCGGTAAGTTTGGTTAGCCCCATGGTAGATGATCAAGTCTGACTTGTGTGAAATGTAGTATGACGGAGAGAGGGGTGTCAAGATTGCCTTGGACATTCTCTATGATGAATTTTTGATCTGCATGGCTCTGGCTGGGTGCGTACAGTATCTTGATGTCTCCGCATCGACCAAACGAAGCTGACAGTCGTTTCTAGTTGCCGCACCGTTGCCGACATCAAACGGGAACATCTTGCATTGCTTCAGCCAGACGGTGTCTTGGCCAAGTTGTAAATACACATGGGAAGGAGCAGGATTCTGGATGGCACATGCAGAGTCGTTTCATGAATTTGAGTGTCTATCAAGTCAAAAACATGTGAAATCTTATTTTGCTTTTTCTTCAGAGTATTAATAAACAAGAGGCAAAACAAGCAGTCGTGTATTTACTCAAAGAGTTATACGGGTTATAAGACAAGCCCTTATTCAAAGCTCTCGAATGTCGAATTCGTGATAAAGAAGTTTGTTAAAAGTGCAATGGCAAGTGAATTGACGAAAAACACAACAATCTACATAATGCCTGATTACTACCTCCAAGCTCTACTTATAGGCGTGCTGCCATGCCCGACGAGAGATCCTTGACAATCTCGCCCGCTGCCCGCTCGCCGCTCCGCACTGCTCCCTCCATGTAGCCCTTCCACTCGCCCGCCGTCTCCGTGCCCGCAAAGTGCAGGCTGCCCACAGGCTGCCGCAGCGCATCCGAGCCCAGCGTGTCCAGCACGCCAGGCGTCAGAGACGCGCATGGGCAGCCAAAGCCCGACCACTCGTCCTTGATCCATTGGTAGTGCACAATCTCAACAAAGTCTTGCTTGACCGTGTCCTCGGCGCCGAACAGCTTGCCGATCTGGGCCAGCAGCGTCTCTTGTTGCTCGGCCTCGGGCAGCGCGGACCACGCCTCGGCAGGGGGCCCGCACATGAAGCACGTCAGGACGTACTTGTTGTCGGCGGGGCTGCACGAGTCGCGGATAATGGCAGCCGGGCCAACAAACGACTGCGCCAGGCCGCAGAAGCCCTTGGGGATCCAGAACGGCCTCTTGAACACGACCATGGCCTTGCTGTAGTTGCCGTAGCCGGCGGACTCGGACCAGATCTGCTTGACGGGGTGCAGCTTGGGGACAAAGTTGATCGTCTTGAGCACAGGGCTGGGGACAGTCGTGATGACCTTGCGGGCCGCGTACAGGGAGCCGTCAGCGGTGGCGACATGGACGTCGCCGCCGTCCTGGATGACGTCCTGGACAGGGCTGTTGAGACGGATGGATCCTTCCGGCAGCAGACCGGCCAGGCGCACAGAGAAGGACTGCGTGCCCTGGCGGATGCGGAGGTGCTGGCCACCGCCCTTGCGGTCGGAGCGCATCTGCAGCAGGCCGCCGCCAGACTTGCAGTAGTTGAGGAAAAACAAGGCGGACACGTCGCCGGCGTCCACGCCGAGCATGGCACGGGTCCAGAGCGTGCCCGTCGAGCGAGCCGCGTCAGAGGCGCCACGGGAGCGCAGGTAGGAGTCAAACGTCTGGGAGTCGAGACCGGTGTCCTGGGGCTTGAAGACGTCCAGAGCCTGGCAGTCCGCCTCGACCATGTCGCGGACACGAGCGACATCTTCAGCAGTAGCGCGGTCGTACTAAATGGGTCGAACAGTATGTCAGTAAAGGGAAACAATATCTCGAGGTTACTTTCTTTCTTGTTTTCTGTTTCGAGTCCTGTACGTACCTTTGGCATTTCACCGTACAGGAATGGAGAGACGCTGCCGTCCACGTCCTGGAACGCCACATTGCCGGTTGTGTTCTGCTCAATGGTCTCGAGACCGAACCGACGGGCCAAGGCGATCATCTTGGTCTGGTTCACATCGTTGATCCAGGCGGCACCGAGCTCAATGACGCCCTTGCCCTCGCCCAGACCGTGGCTGTATGTCTTGCCGCCGACACGGTCGCGGGCTTCGAGGATCTTGAACGACAGGCCGGCACGCTGCAGCTCGTGGGCAGCCGACAGGCCGGCCAGACCGGCGCCAATGATGACGACGTCGACAGAGCCAGACGACGCGGGCAGCGACTTGGGAACGGTTGGTCCTGGCGGGACAGCAACGAGGGCTTCGATCTCAATGAGCCATTCGGGGAACGCCAGCTTCGGGACGGGCACCAGCGTCATGGCCGGGCGGTGGCCGCGAAGGAAGCGCGTGAGGTGGCGGGCATGCTGGCGGCGGGCGACGTCATAGTTGACAATGTAGACGGTCAACTTGGCAATGTCCTTGGTGGTGGCACCGGCCGCGATGATGAGCTTGCGGAGGTTCAGCAGGGCCAGGTGGATCTGGGACTCGTAGTCTTCAGGGACATGGCCGTTCTTGGCGGTGCCGACCTGGCCGGACAGGTGCAGGAGGCGTGTGTTTTCGGTGAGAGTGGCGGGGGCCAAGTACGACTGAGTCGTGTTGGACAAGTCGAGAGCTTTGACAGTGGGTGCCATTGCGTTTGGGAAATTGTTCTGAAAATGAGATGTTGCTGCTGGATAGACCTGACAATGTGTGGTTGACGCAATAGAGAAAGTTGAATGTGTCTATTAAAAATTCTGCATATATATACAATCAGTTGGCGAAGTATTTCTTCTCTTCTGCCCGCGCGTCGCGAAGCTCTACACCACCTAGAGCTCCCAGAAAGATGTCGGGGTAGCTTGCCGCATTGGTCAATTCGGTAATTTCTGGGCGCTGGTGAGCAGGCCATGCGGGAACTTATCTTTACCCAGTTTCCCGCCACCCAAGGGACGGACTTTCCACCGACAGGGTCACGGGGAAGGGCACCGCGAAGGTTGTGCCTTCCAGGTCAGAAATCAAAGGCCCGTTTTGGACAAGATACAATTGGATGGGTGGGGAGCTGTCGGGGTAGAGCTTCCATCGTGGTCGGATGGAGGGGGGGGGTTGCATACGGCTTGTAAGTGTCAAAGGAGAATATTCGGGATTTGACACGACAATGTCGGCATTGGTTGTTGCATGGCGAAGACAGCGTTGCCGTTTATTTCCCCTCTCGTCGAGACATAAACATTCTCACCTGTGGATTCTGCCTCTCAAACTTGCAATTTGACATTGAGGCAAGGATACACTAAAACAAGTCTCACACACAAGTCCTGCAAAATGTCTACAGGCCGCCATCTCCAAGACCCATCCCTGCTGATTGGCAAGAACTTCATTGACGGCCAATGGGTCGAATCAGTGACTGGCCAGCGGTTTGAGGTGAACGGTACGAGAACAGCCAGCTAGTACGCCGAGTGAAAGACTATGCTGACAAGACTATTTTTTTTGCTTCATAACTACAGATCCTGCTACTGGACTGCTGATCGGAACATGCCCCGAATCCAACTCTGAGGATGCCAACAGAGCTATCGATGCTGCCGCTGCAGCTTTCCCTGCCTGGCGTAATGTCGTTCCTCGCGAACGGGCCACTATTCTGAGGCGGTTTTATAACTTGATTCTCGAGAACCAGCAAGACCTTGCCACGCTGATCGGCTGGGAGAACGGAAAGGCCAAGCCCGATGCTGCGGGCGAGGTCCTGTTTGCTGCCAGCTTCATGGAGTGGTTTGCCGAAGAGGCGCCGCGGGTCTATGGCGATGTCATTCCGCACTCCAAGCCGGGCTTCCGGGTCTCCGTTCTGAAGGAGCCCGTTGGTGTCTGTGGCCTCATCACGCCGTACGTTGGTGCCTCCCCGGTTTCGAAGCGGTGGTTTTCCTAACCCTTGTGCAGGTGGAACTTCCCCTCGGCCATGATCACCCGCAAGCTGGCCCCGGCCCTCGCTGCTGGCTGCACGGTCGTTATCAAGACGGCGGGTGAGACCCCGTTTTCAGCCACTGCTCTGGCGGCCCTCAGTGTCAAGGCCGGCGTGCCAAAGGGCGTCGTCAATGTCGTCTCGGCCTTGGCGAACACGGCTGAGATCGGCGCGGCCCTGTGCTCGTCCCCCATTATCCGCAAGATCTCCTTCACTGGTTCGACCCGCGTTGGCCGTCTCCTCATGAAGCAGTCCAGTGACACCGTCAAGAAGCTGAGCCTCGAGCTGGGCGGCAATGCCCCGTCGATCGTTCTCGACAGCGCCGACCTCGACCTGGCAGTCAGTGCCGTGGTGGCCAGCAAGTTCAAGGGCACCGGCCAGACGTGTGTGTGCGCCAACCGCATCTTTGTGCAGAGCGGCGTCTACGACGAGTTCGTCCGCAAGTTGATTGCCGTTGTCAAGACCTTCAAGACGGGCAACGGGGCCCAGGCGGATGTCACGCACGGGCCTTTGATTCATGCGGCAGCAGCCAACAAGGTCGCGGAGCTCGTAGACGATGCGGTCGCCCGAGGCGCCAAGGCCGTTGCGGGAGGACACAAACTGGCCGAGCTTGGTGAGTCGATCAACACACCAGCTGTCGTCCAAGTGCTAATTCCAGTATAACAGGGCCCTCTTACTACGCGCCTACTATTCTGACTGATGTCACGAGCGACATGCGCCTCTTCCGCGAAGAGATCTTTGGCCCCGTGGCGCCCGTTCTCCGGTTTGAGACGGAAGAAGAGGCCGTCGATGCTGCCAACAGCTGCGACGTTGGTCTTGCATCCTATGTCTACACGCAAGACATCAACACCGCAGCTCGCGTCACGGAAGGCCTGCACTCTGGCATGGTGGCCGTCAACACCGGCGTCATGTCTGATGCCAGTGCACCGTAAGGCAGGGCCACGTCCACCAAAACAAGAATTCATGCTAACTGGTGTCCAGATTTGGCGGCGTGAAGCAATCCGGCATTGGTCGCGAGGGAAGCAAGTATGGCATTGAGGACTACTTGCAGAACAAGACGGTGGTGACGGGCAACATTAATGTGGCCCACCGGTCGCATATTTGAATCGTGGATGGCCATAGAAACGTTAGGAATCTTCTCTAGCATACAAAATGGAAGCTTTGCATCATATTAGCCACATCATCATGGGAGCTTTACAGTTGGTGATACTATGCAGAATTGGCATGCCATCTTGGCCCAAGCACTTACATGAACCAGCCTACACAATCTGCATTCTAATCTGTTGACTCCACGGCCAACTAGATCCAGAATGCAACCAGAGCCCGCTGTCCGGCTGGACAGTCCTGATGGACGGGCGCTTACGGCGCGCCCCAGGGATGCATGGACTTGACGGGGAAGCCTACCCCGATCACCAGCGGGGCCTGTCTTTCTCTACCGTTCCCGCGGGTTCCCAAACTGGGGGTGTCCTCAGATGTCGGGAAGGCTTTCCCGCGGTGGATTCTCGGCCTTGAGCTCCGTGCCCACTCAGTACTAGGTGGCGAATCATTAGCTCGGGGTGTTAGAGCCTCCCATACAGCAAAGCCGGGTGTTTTTTGTTTGTTTTTTTAATCAAAAATCTAATAATAATTCTATCGACGATGACGCTGCATGTTCTGTCGTGGAACAGACTGCGGGCAATTTGACCTCGATCGCTGGCTGCTTTTTCCCAACATAAACCTGTCCTCTGAAACTGCTCTGTTGTATCGTTGCCACCAGACCTTCCTTCCAGAATTATCTCGCACCAGACAGCTCTATCAGAACCATGGCGAGCCCCAAAGCACGTGTTCTTATTGTCGGCACCGGCGGTGTCGGCACCATGGCCGCATATGCTTTGGAGACTGGCGGCAAAGCTGAGGTGACGGCCGTGATGCGCTCAAACTTCAAGGCCGTCACGCAAAACGGCATCAGCATCGACTCTATCCAGCACGGCTACGGCATCAAGGGCTTCAGGCCAACCCATAGTAAGTTCGGCGTTCAATGCAGCAGGCTCTCCATGGGCTCGACTAACTGGAGTAGTCAGGAACAGCATCCCCGACGTAGCCAAGGAGGGACTGCAGCCATACAACTTTGTTCTCGTTACCACCAAGAACGTGCCAGATGTGCCGCCGACTGTCGCAGAGCTGATTGCCCCTGCGATTACACCCGGCAAGACGGCCATTGTCCTCTCCCAGAACGGCTTAAACATTGAGAAGCCGGTCGTGGCCCGCTTCCCCCAGAACCCCGTCATCAGCAGTGTTTCCACCATTGGCGCGACTGAGCGGTCGCACGGCGACATTTTCCACGACGACGCGGATGCCCAAAAGATCGGCCCCTTTGAGCAGTCTGGCGTTTCCAAGGCAGTTGCCGAGGCGGCAGCTCGCGAGTACGCGGGCATTTACAACGGCAGCGGCAAGCTGGAAGTCGTGTACGAGCCGGATGTGCGCTTCACTCGGTGGCGCAAACTGGTGTACAACGCCAGCTTCAACACGGTGGCCACGGTGCTGCGGACCGACACGACGCGGCTGCGCATGACCCAGCACGCCATCGACGACCTCGTCCGCCCAATCATGCTGGAGATCATTGCCGCCGCAGAGGCCAACGGCGTCCACCTCCCGGAGGATCTGGCCAGCAAGGTTATTCTGGCTGACGCCGTCGAGTTCTTCTTCAAGCCGAGCATGTGCCAGGACATTCTCAAGGGCAACTTTATCGAGTGTGAAGTCATTGCCGGCGAGCCTCTGCGGGCGGGCGAGGCAAAGGGCGTGTCCATGCCGACTCTGCGCACCGTGTACGGTCTGCTGAAAGTGATGCAGGTACAGACCAAGGAAGCCAAGGGATTGTGGGAGCCCAAGTTTGCCGAGGACAACCCGTACAAATAAACGCCCGGCGGTCATGTAGGAAGCACCAAAATGCCAAAAGCATAAGATATATTTCTCTTGATACATCTACATTTGAATTCTCTTCTACATCTCAGGTGACGCAATTGGGAGCTTGCTTGTTTGGAGGAAGTTTTGTGTGACCTTGTTATTTGTTTTCTTTCATCGCCATCAGCGTTGTAGATTGCCGTTTTGCAACACTCTGCCGCTAAGCTGTCGATGAAGTAATGCCGCCGTCCACAACCAAGGCCTGGCCAGTAATGTACCGCGCACTGTTTGATGCCAAAAACACAGCAGCATTCGCAACATCCAAGCTGCTGCCCTGCTTGCCCATGGGAACCGCCTTGTCGCGCTTCGCCAGGAACCCTTCCAGGTCGCCGCCAGCATACTTGTCCGCCAGGTAGCCAGTGAGAGGCGTGTTCATCAGACCAGGGACCACCGTGTTCAGGCGGACGCCCTCCTGCGCGTAGATCACCGCCGTGGCCTTGGTCAGCTGGATCACTGCCGCCTTGAACGCAGAGTACGCCACCTGCGGCTTGCCAATGTACCGCAGTCCCGCAATCGACGACACATTCACCACCGCGCCGCTGCCCTGGGCTTTCATAATGGGGAGAACCTCGTGGCAGGTCAAATACACTGATTTGATGTTGACATTGTTTTGGGCGTCCCTAGAAACCGTTCAATTAGTATATATATATATATTTATATTTTGTTTTTGTTTTTTTGTTTTTTTTATTTTCCTCGTTCGCTTCGCTCACTCGACTTCTCTCTTTTTTTCTTTTCCTCGTTCGCTTCGCTCACTCGACTTCTTTTCCTCATCGCTTCGCTCACTCGACTTCTTCACTTACCAAACATCTTCCTCCATCGTGGCTGGACATCCAGGCGCCGAACGCCCGACGTTGTTGACCAAAATGTCGATCCGGCCAAACTTGGCTACACACTCAGCCACAACCTTCTTCACATCCGCCGACTTGGTCACGTCGCCGTACACCGCTTCAATCGTGCCCCCCTCAGCCTGGATCCGCGCCTTGGTGTTGTTGGCCGACTCCAGATCAATGTCACAGCCAAACACCTTGACGCCGTTCTTCGCCAGCAGGCGTGCAGTGGCTGCACCGTTGCCCCAGCGCTCCGGGTCATACTTGCCAATCTGGCCGATGCCGGTCACGAGGGCGACTTTGCCAGCCAGGTCGGGGAAGCTTGCAGTAGATTCCATTGTCAGGGAGTGGGTGTGTATGATGCGAGATAAGGGTTCAAGGTAGCAGAGGGCAAAAAGACCAAAGTGCTCGTGTTGTGATTTTGTATCCCGAGATGATTCTTCTCAGTGATGTGATGGTTTCAGGGCACACTCTCAGTTTCTAAAAAGAAATAAGTTGCTCTACGGAGTTTCTGCGTTCGCCTCATGCCGGAGAAACCCCGACAACGGAGAACTGCGCGTGGTTGTTCGTGGTCGCCTTCCCTGCCCGTTCGGCAGAGGTGGATGCTTCTGGATTTCTGCGAAATATCCCCGGGGAGCCGCTTGTGCCTGCCTGTCGGCAAGTGCCGCCGATGACCTCTTTTGGCGGCGTCGGTCAAGGTGGCCGTTTTTGGTAAACTGATAGACCACTTAGAATAAAGGGATTGCTATTGTCCAACGATTGGCTCACGAGAGCTTCTTGCCCAGGCACGTCATACCTTGTACACACTTTTTTCCATCGGCCACAGTGATATGTATCCAACACCTGCAAGTCTATTCGCATCTGCACATGTCTTCCCACCTCTGCAAGAGTTTGCTTTCCCGCGCAAGAAGAGCCCCCGTCACTGCACCTTTTGTCTCACGTCGGCCGTATTCCAAACCTCATGCCCCTCTTCTCAAGATGAGCGACTCGAAGCCTCAGACCCAGACCCAGCAGCCAAACTCCCAGGATGCCCCTGACAGTCGCAACAGCTTGGCAAACAACCCAGACTATGACCTGGAAAGACCAATCGACCGGCCTGTCGGCCTGCGCCAAGGCTTGACGTCGTATGGGGATCCCCATTTCTCCTTGTTCTTCCGCAAAGTCTTTATCAAAGCCCTTGGGTACAGCGAGGATGCGCTCAACCGGCCCATCATCGGGATCGTGAACACGTATTCCAGCTTCAACCCCTGCCATGCCAACATTCCCCAGATGATCGATGCCGTCAAGCGCGGCGTGCAGCTCGCCGGAGGCTTGGCCATCGACTTTCCAACCATTAGTCTCCACGAATCATTCTCGTCTCCCACCAGCATGTACCTTCGGAATCTTATGAGCATGGACACTGAGGAAATGGTCCGGGTACAGCCCTGTGACGCTGTCGTTTTGATCGGAGGTAATGTCCTTGCTGAAAAAAAGTCTGCATTGTTTTCGCAACTCACCGAGTGAATAGGGTGCGACAAGACTACGGTGGCCCAGCTCATGGGCGGGATTTCTGCTAATAAGCCCATCATTCACCTGGTGTCGGGGCCCATGATGCCTGGAAGCCATAAAGGAGTGCGCATTGGGGCCTGCACGGACTGCCGCAACAACTGGGCTGCCTTCCGTGCAGGCACCATCGACATTGAAGACATTTCCGCGATCAATGAGGAGCTGGCTCCGACAGTGCGTCTAGATCCGATTGCGCTCAAGAAACCATGTGCTCACCATTATTCTGTTTTTAGGCCGGTACGTGTGGCGTCATGGGAACTGCCAGCACCATGGCATGCCTCCTTGCGGGCCTCGGCGTCATGCCCATCAACGCGTCCACCGCACCAGCAGTCTCGGCAGCACGACTACGCATTGCCGAGCAAAGCGGGAAATATGCCGTCGAAGCGGTGCGCCGCCAGGACGAAATGCGGCCACAGACGCTGCTTACCAGAGAGTCTTTCTTGAACGCAATCACCGTTCTTCAAGCCATTGGAGGCTCGACGAATGCCATTGTCCACCTGATGGCCATCCTTGGACGCCACCCTCGCCTGGCTGGTACCATTGGCCTGGACACATTTGACGAGGTTGGACGGAAGACGCCTCTTTTGGTTGACTTGAAGCCGAGTGGGCAAAACTACATGACCGACTTTCACAACTCTGGTTTGTCTCGCCTTGACCTCTTGCTCTGCTCAATGCTAATACTCCTTGTCTCTTGCAGGAGGCATGCCTGCTCTGCTGCGCGGGCTGAAGCCGTTATTACACCTAGATGCCATGACCATCACAGGACGCACCATGGGCCAAGAGATTGACGCCGCACATGTCCTGTCGGTGCCTCAAAACCTCAGTGTCATCCAGCCCGTTGACGCTCCGCTGTACCCGGCCAACTCGCTCGTTGTCCTGCGCGGCAACCTCTCGCCGGGCGGCTGCGTGATGAAGGCCAGCGCGTCCAAAGACCGCAAGCTGCTGAAACACTCTGGGCATGCCGTTGTCTTTGCAAACTCGGCAGACTTGGCTGAGCGCATCGACGACCCAAACCTCGACGTCCAGCCAGACGACGTCCTCGTCCTCCAAAACATTGGCCCCATCGGCAACCCAGGCATGCCCGAGGCCGGCATGATTCCCATCCCGCGCAAATTGAGCTCCCGCGGGGTGCTCGACATGCTCCGCATATCCGACGGCCGCATGAGCGGTACTGCGGGCGGGACCATTGTGTTGCACGTCTCCCCCGAGGCTGCCGACCCGAGTTCCGTTCTGGGCATCATCCAAAACAAGGATGTGATCACCATTGACGTGGACAAGCGGATGATCAATGTCGAGCTGACAGACGACGAGATTCTCCGTCGTCAACAGGAGAGACTTGAGGCGATGCAGGGGTCCAAGGAGCCGTGGGAGGAGCGGATACAGCTTCGCGGCTACAGAGGCCTGTACATGCGCACGGTCAACCAGGCCGAGGAGGGAGCCGATCTGAACTTTTTGAGAGCGGTTGGTGCCCCTGTGGTAAAGGAAACAAAGGCATAACGCTGGATGATGGTTTTGTGCAAATTCAAAGAAACACGGCTAAAGGGCCAGAGGAATCAAGTTAATAAAAACCCATCTAAGCATCCATACGCACCTGCTGGCATTAGGAGATCATATAGGCCACAGTTCATTGGTTATGACGAGTGTGCTTGTCGTTGCCGGGGTGCTTTTATCAGGGGGTGTCAATGATTGGTACAGGTCTAAACCAAGACAATTTGGGCACTTTATTTTTTCCAGTATTTCATGATTCCCCCCTTGTCTCCAAATATAGCATCGCGCTCTGGTAGAGGGACATTCCAAATAGCTTCATACTGTCCAACATGGTCTCCGCCATCGCCCCATGTCCAGTTTACCCCTTGGGGGTATGCGCCCATCATGACAAAACCAGACAGCTTGACGTGCTTGATTGCCTCCCGGCCGTCTTCGCCGTCTACTTTATGCGCATTTCCTCCTCCTGTGAGCACTTTGGCTTCAGCGCCGGGTGTGCTGTCATAGGATTTGTGCGCGACACCTGCCGGCAGCACAAACACGTCGCCCGGCTCGGCCTCCACCATTATGCCGCCCTCCTCCCATGCGCCGCCTTTTGTATTCTTCTCCGGATCGGCGTCTGTGTCGCCACTGCCAAGGCGTATTCTGCCCGGCCCGGACATGACGGCCATGCATTCGTGCGCTTGCGGATGGTAGTGTGAAGGCTGGCTCCCGCCATATCGCGAAATCCACTGTGTCTCCCAGCCGTTGCTTTTGAATAGATCCCACACGCTCACGGGGTCGACGTGTCCATCTTTGCTTGTCTCAAAAAGACCCTTGTAGTGCAAGAGGGGGAGAGGCGAATTGGGCATAAGCTTCGTGGGTGGGAGCACGTAGCGAACCGGTTCGGAATGCTTCGTGTTGACAAACATTGTGTCGAGAGACAGGGAGTAGTCGAAAGCTGCTTGGGGGGGGATTGGGGGTCAGGTCGTGAGATTTTTCTTTTCTCGGTCAAGGTAAACAGGAGATGCCAGTCCATCGCGTCGTTGCTATGTATCCATGAGAGTTGGACGTGTTCGACCGGAGGGAACTGCCGATATCTTGTACAGTGGTATACGCACCGTGTACACCTGTGATTTCGAGCTCCCCGGTTCTGTACGCACTGTGGTGTGCATGTAAGATGTAAGTGGGGTCCACTTTTTACAGCTACCGGCCCCGGTGTCCGACTACACCATCTGCGAGGAAGCCTGCAAACCACTGTCCGGTTGCTTCTGCGGATAAAATTGCCACAAACGGGAGAACTGATTCATGTCATTCAGGACCGGCCCCTCCCGGGAACATGGATACGCGTTATCCCCCGCGTTTTACCGCCTTATCTGGATGATAAGATGTGACCCCAGTCGGACAGTGCCCCGTAGTCCGGTCCCCCTTTTAGAATCGGAGCTATGCCCCGGTGTGCTATCGTGCCAGCCACCCCTCACGCTTGTCTGGTCACAACGGGAGCTGTGTTATCACCATTGTGACGATGCGAGTGGGGACGTGTGGAAGCTTGTCCAAGGAGATGGGTCGGAAAGGCATGGCAACTGGTCTAATGATCCCAAGCCCGACGAGTTGCTTTTTTGTCGGGGGAGAGAGCCGTCGGGAACGAGTTTCCCAAGTGTATGCTGTAGTTTTGGTAGCCCCTAGCTTGAGAGTGATGTTGACATATATTGTATCTACGTGTTGTTCATTCAAGTGTTTGTCGCTATTAAAATACATTCCTGATTAGATCTGTATGACAAGTCCGAGAACTGGCCAAGAACTGGGATAGAACTGATCCAAAACTCATCCGCAAGCATGCCGACACAAATCGGCACTATGCCTGCAACAAAAGGGGAGGCCTTGAACGGTGCCAGCACCAACCGGCCTGGTTCGAACGGAGCCTCGCCCACACCGCAAAACGGCACACCTGCAACGTCGGTCAAGCGGACGCCCCCAAAGGCCAACGGAGTCCCGCCCGAGTCGTATCACAGCAAAACAAAGACTACTGTCTGGATCTCGGAACGCGCTATTGATCAGGCCAGGCCCCTGAAGCTCATTTACATCGGTGCGGGGGTCTCTGGGATTTGTGGCGCTATTGAGTTCTTGAAGCAAGTGCCAGGCTTGGAGCTGGCCATATACGAGAAGAACCCAGAAGTGGGCGGGACGTGGTATGAGAACAGGTAACGGTATCTTCAAGGTGGCCCAAGCTGGAAGCTCGGCTGATGTTTTACTTTGTTGTTATCCTCCAGATACCCTGGTTGCGCGTGCGGTAAGAAGATGCGAATCCTTACTTGCTGTGCCCCCGTTGACTAAAACATTTCAATTTCGCAGATGTGCCATCCCATTCCTACCAGCTCACCTACGAGTCGTGGCCCAAATGGAGCAAATTCTTTGCCGAGGCCCCCGAGATTCTCGAATACTGGAAACTGATCACAAATATGATCTCCGAAAGTACATTCATTTCGAGCAGCAATGCATTGGTGCGCGGTGGAGCGAGACATCGTCCAAGTGGTTTGTCCAACTGCGCGACGTCCGGACCAATGCTGTGTACGAAGATTCGGCAGACGTGTTGATGACTGGCGAGGGTGTGCTTAACCAGTGGAAATGGCCAGAGATCAAGGGAATCGAAACATTCCAGGGCCAACTCCTGCACAGCGCCGACTGGGATACAGAGATTGATCTGACGGTATGGACCCCTGCATCGTATCGCAGACAGACCACAGACCACACCACAGATCTCAAGACACCCAGTTGGACTAACGTTTCCATTCTCTAGGACAAGTCGGTTGCAGTGATTGGCGGCGGCAGCAGCGGCATTCAAATAGTTCCTGCTATCCTGCCGGCCGTCAAGTCCATGGACCACTACATCCGTGGCCGCACCTGGATCGCCGATCAGCTCGGAGGCGAAGAGCTGCTCAAGCGGTCCAACCCCGAGGGCGGCAACTTTGCCTACACGGACGAGGAGAAGAACACATGGGGCACCGATCGTGAAGCGTACCTGTTGTACCGGAAAGGGCTGGAGTACAACATGCTGAACAACTTTGCCGTCACCATGCGCGGATCCAAAGAGCAGGCAGTGGCCCGTGAGCGGTCCGAGGGCAACATGCGGCGCAGATTAAAGGGAAAGCCAGAGCTCGTCGCCGACTTGCTGCCCAAGCGTGTGACCCCAGCGCCGGGCTATTTGGAGGCCCTGGCGTCGCCCAAGGTCAATGTGGTCAAGACGGCCATTGCCGAAATCGACGGCCACGGAGTCATCACCACGGACAATGTCCACCATCCCGTGGACGTGGTTGTCTGTGCCACCGGGTTCCAGACGGCGCCCGGCGAGCGCGGCTTCCCCGTCTATGGCCGGGGCGGCGTGAATCTGCGGGAACGCTACGCCCTCCGTCCAGAGACATACATGGGCCTCTGCACAGACGGGTTCCCCAACTTTTTCCAGTCGCTGGGCCCGAACTCGTTCCAGGGTGCCGGCACGCTTCTGATCATGATTGAAAAGACGCACGATTATGTCGCCCAGATCCTGTCGAGAATGCAGACGGGCAACCTGGGGCGGATCGAGCCCAAGAAAAGGGTGGTCCAGGCGTTTACGAACCACTGCGACGAATACTTTAAGCGGACCGTCTACGTGGAGGAGTGCGACAGCTGGTACAAATCGTCGGCGGTGCCCAATGCCACGCGCGAGGAGCAGCGGCGGGGGCGGGTCACGGCCCTGTGGCCGGGCAGCAGTCTGCACGCGATCCAGGCCTTCAAGCGGGTTCGGTGGGAGGACTTTGAGCTGACGTCGTTTGACGACAACGAGTTTGGGTGGTTTGGCAATGGGTGGTCGGCGGCGGAGCAGACGCAAACGGACCGGTTCCAAGCCTTGACGCATTATCTAAACGACACACACATTATTCAAGATTAGAAGAGATGGTCTAAATTGGCAACTTGCTTATTTAAATAACACGACACGGCTTTGTGCTTGGATGACCGCAGCTCTACCTGCCAAGCCTCCAGTTTGTTGCTTGGATGTTTGAAAAGCTTCATTTCCTGCAGAGCAATTAAAAACGTAGGCTGGCCCTCGTAATCGTACAAGGCTTGTTATTTTGTGGATGCTTAATCCAAAAGTCCCGTATTTGCCAAGACTCACAGCTATGTCGTCATCTACACGTCGGCAAACGTTTACGGGGGAACCCGAACAGACCTCTCTAGATCCTGGTTCTTGCTATCTGGAACTGGAAATATCCCCCGACAATCAGATCAGTCTCTTTCTGATGCATCTCCGTCGTTGCATTGGAAGAACTGTGCATATTGATACGATGTTTGGAGAGGAGATAGAGCACGCCATAGGGACACTTTGCGGCAACATGCCAATAATTTACACCCAATTGGGCTTGGCTGCAGCACTGACGTGACGAAATTTAAGCTCATCATCGGCGGCGGAATTGGCAACATTGATATGGAAGGATAGAAACTTGTCATTGGAGTGTTCTCTGCCAAATGCCATGGAACGTGGGCAAGCGTGGCCGGGCTGTACGTACTGCACGTACTTTTGTTACTTAGTATCAGATGTAGACAGCTAGCCGTCCCTCGGATATGTGCAGACTTGGCTTTCTATGTATATCAAGGCGGAAATCCCTGAGGAGAGTGGAAACTCCCAAGAAATACCAAGCCAAGTTGCCATCTGTGCCATGCATTCGAACAGCTAGAAGAAATGGAGAAACTAGTATCTGCACAGTACGTTAAAAGGAGGCTTCCGTCTCTTTTGTGGCCGTAGCCAATGTACTCCCGTAGTGTCTTGTAACTCTTCCTCTCCATCAATTCCTGCTCCGTCCTCAGCCATGAGTTCTGTCGCCCGCAAGAAGTGGTACCACATCCAGTGGTTTGCCGACGAGGACACCCCAGAAGAGCGCCGGTTCATCTTCAAGCTTGATCTCTTGGTGGTTCCGTATGCGGTCCTGTCCTACTGGGTCAAGTATGTTGACCAGGCAAATTTGAGTATGTCCTAGGGGAACTTTTACTGCGTTCATGCTCGACTTGTTTGCTCTGTGCTGACTTGAAATCCAGACAATGCATACGTTGCAGGAATGAAGGAGGAGCTCGGCTTCTACGGAAACCAGCTCGTCCAGCTGCAGACCATGTATATTGTCGGCGCTGTCGTTGGCCAGCTGCCGTTCCTCTTTCTCTTCACGTACATTCCCATGTACTGGACCATCCCGTTCATGGACATTATGTGGGGGATCTTTACGCTTCTCCAGTACCGATCAAGGTCGTTTGCAGAAATGGCTGCATACCGGTTTTTGGTCGGCTGGTTTGAAGCCGCCTACTTTCCCGCTATGCACTACGTTTTTGGTAAGAGCCAAAAGAAAGGAAATATTTTACCTATGGAAAAGTCTGACCTTTAGGCGCTTGGTATCGTGGCGACGAGATTGCTCGCCGTGGTGGCATCTTCTACGCCGGTCTTGGTTTGGGCACATTGACGGCCGGTCTGATCCAAGCTGGAGCGTCGTCACGACTGGACGGCGTCAATCGCCTGGCCGGCTGGCGGTGGATGTACATTATCTGCGCCTGCATCACCATCCCCATTGGCATCCTCGGCTACTTTGTGGTCCCCGGCACGCACGAGCAGCCCAACCGCAAAGTCCTGAACGAAAAGGACCTGGCCGTCTCCAAGAAGCGTCTCGAGCGGTCTGGCCACGTCCTGCACGGCAAGGTCAAGTTTGGCACCGTCAAGAAGATCCTGCTCAGCACCAAGTTCTGGTCGATTGTCGCCATTGACGTGCTCTTTTGGAACGCCGGCACGAGTTCCAGCACGGGCAGTTTCCTGCTGTGGCTCAAGAGTCTGAACCGGTACTCGCTGCCCAAGGTCAACAACCTGGGAACCACGGCGCCGGCTCTGGGCATCTTTTACACACTCTTCACCTGCTTCATCTCCGACCTCCTGACGGGCCCGGCCTGGGCCATTACCATTGCGCAGGGCTGGAACGCCATTGGCCTGACCATCAAGACGATCTGGCACGTGCCCGAGTCGGCGCTCTGGGTTGGTTTCTTGACGTCGTACTCGTCGTCGGCTATGTCGAGCGTGCTGCACGGCTGGGTGAATGCCCAGCTAAAGACGTCACCAGCCGAACGGGCTTTCACGCTGGTCTTGATCAACATCTTTGCACAGTCGTCGACGGCATGGACTCCTCTGCTGGTCTTCCCTACGGTGGAATCTCCTCGATTCCCCAAGGGTTTCCCGTTCTGTCTGGCGTGCGCCATCTTGCTGATCATTTCGGTGCACGTACTCAACTTTCATCTCAAACGGAAAGAGTAAGTAGTGATTGTTTTCGTTCATTCTGAAGACTTGTGCTGACAAAAGTAGGCGACTGGCCAAGGCACAAGCTGGACAGGGCCCCGACTCAAACAGCCCATCAGTTCTGGAAGGGGGTGCTACCGACTCGAAAGGTTCTGTCTCTTCCCGCACAGAGGTGGCGGAGGTGGCAACGGTCAAGAACTAGCCTGGTGTTCTGAAGATGGTCTTTTGGACCTGGCACAAAACCTTGGCAGAAACAGATGTTCATAAAAGCGGTACACAAGCTTCTCCATTGGATGATATTTCTAGAAATGCAACCGCACGGCACATATTTCTAAAGGACCCCATCTGTGGGGGGTTGGCCCAATTTCAGTGACCTGTTTTATTAACTTGACCAAACATCGATTGCCGAGTGCTCGGTTGGCCACTTCCAAGGCGGGAAGGTCACGGTGAGGTTCTGGATGTCGACGTGTGGATCCCCTTCCAGATGGTCTCGTGGAGCGCCATTGCCTGTTCGCAGGCAGCCCTGAAGAGAGGGCCGCACAGCGCTCGCTCAACCTGAAGCGCTTCTGGATGGCCTTGCGAGACTACGATCTGTGGCCGGTCTACGTCCTGGGACTTACATGGGCCGTCCCATCGGCACCATCCGCAAATTATTTGACCATCAACTTGAGGGTGCTGGGATTCACTTCTTTCCAGACGACTCTCCTGACCATCCCGGCATCCGTCCTGTTCCTGCTCATGCTTCTGCTGTGGACATGGCTGTCCGAGCTGGGAGGCGGCAGCAAATCCCATGGCAAGCCCAAGAACAACCGCCTCATCTTTGTTTTTCTTGGACAAGTGTACATGTTGCCCTGTCTTATCGCGCTCGAGGTCCTTCCTACAGACGCTAGTCCTTGGGTGTGGTATGCTGTGGCTGCCGTCCTCGTGGGGTTTCCCTACATCCACCCCATTTTAGGTATCTTCACTCTTTTACTTGATTTTTCTCGCTTTAATTAACCAACACCTCCAGTCGGCTTGACTTCTCGAAACTCTGGCAACATCCAGACTCGAACAGTATCAACAGCACTCTACATCATGGCTGTTCAAGCCAGCAGTATTATTTCGTCAAATGTAGGTCTTTTGGCTTTGCTATTTGATTTCGCTGGAAATTAAATGTTCGCAGTAAATTGTTTTTCTCAAACTTAAAGAAATACCGCGCGAAATAAAAAATAACACAAAATACCTCCCACTTGTCTAGATCTACCGAGCTCACGATGCTCCTCGTTACCGAGTTGGAAACAAAATTCTGCTGGGATTGAACGCCTGGAACATGGCCTTAATTGTCTTCATGTTCTTCTACTATCCTTGGCGGAACCGTCAAAAGGCAATAGTCTGGGATGCCATGACGCCCGCAGAAAAGGATGCATACATTGCCGAGACTGTCGACACTGGAGCACGTCGGTTGGACTTTTTTAGGTTTGCATACTGACACCAGGAGACAAGAGACAAAAATATATGTATGCAATGAACATCATGCGCTCGCGTAGAAATAATAATACAAGTCGTGGTCGCTCTCGCCCTCCTATTTCACCTTGCTCATAATCGTCTCTGGGCCACGGTCTACATACATCTGCGCGGCCCTAGCCTTGACACTGTTGAGCATGCCCCGGTCGAAATCGTCCCGCGCCCGCAGCACCGCCTCCACCCAGCTGATCTGCAGGTCCCAGTAGGACGTCTTGAACGTCGCAAACGCCTCGGCCACGCCGTCCTTGCCCACGGTCAGCAGCGCCAGGAACTGCTCCGTCACACGCCACGTCTGCTTCAGGCTGGCCACCGCCTCCGGGTTCGGCAGCGGGCCGTCAAACATTTCAAACACGGCCGCCACATCGGCAAAGATCTGGTCCTGGAATGGGTCCGACCGCTTGAACTTGGCGCCCTTGTTGCGCACCGCCGACAGGTAGCGCACCAGCAGCTCGTCCGAGAAGATCTCGACAAAGACGTCCACGAGCGAGTGGTGCAGCACCTGCCGGTAGTCGGTGACGTACTCCTCGACGGTGGCCACCATCTGCTTCATGCCCGTGGCCGCGCCGTACCAGCGCGACGTGAAGAAGTCGGGCATGACCGACTTGAAGTCGACGGCGAAAATCAGCGACGCAAACTTGGTCATGCACCACGTGCTCAGGTCGACATAGCCGTCGCGCAGAGCGGCCACCTCGGCATCGACGCGCTCCATGTACTGCGGCGACACAAGCGGCTCGATCTTGGCGCGGAAGCTCGACAGGTATGCCAGGCGTGGACCAGCGGGCGGTGGTGCCGCAGCTCCTGCAGGTGGTGGCGCGCCGGAACCCTCTTCGCCGTCGTCGATACACGCAATCTGGTCGTTGGCCGTGGCCACCAGCCAGTCCTGCAGCTGCTGAAAACCTTCCAAGTCGGGCACGCGACCCGACTCGTACCTTTGTGCCTCGTCGTCCAGCATCTTCTGGACCGTCTGCTGCCGCGTCCGCAGCCGCAAGAACATGGCGTCCACGACACCCTCGACCACGTCGGCACGCTGCGAGTTGGCCGCCACGTCGATCTGTTCGCGCAGCATCCGCCATAGGTCCACCAGGTTCCGTGTGCGGAAATAGCCATACTCATCCTGCTCCAGGTTGGAACCTTCAGCAGACACACGCTCGTTGAACTCTTTGCGCTCCTGCTTGCCGATGCGGTCGATCCATTCGTCCAGGAACCGGATAATGAGCTGCCGGAAATCCCGCACCAGCTCAGACTCGCGCTCGTCAAGCACATGCGGCGTCAGCGTCTTGTCGTCGGCCGCGAAGCCCAGCTTGGCCATCTTCTTGTAGTACTTGTCGGGCCAGTTAATGATCTCGAGTGTGTGCGCCGAGCTCGTGTCCGGGTCGTCCACCATGCCAATCAAAAAGTCGTGCATCAGCTGGTGGTAGATGCCCGTGTACGTCTTCATAATGTGCCATTTCTTGGGCATCAGCGGCGTCATGCCGAGGCGCACCGCATTGAGGTCGTTAAAGTACCACCGCAGCTCCTTTTCCAGCCGGCTCGGGTCTTCCATGAATTGTGACTTTGACTGCTCAAACTGCGCCTCGGCGTATGCCCGGATGGCCAGCAGGAACTTGTCCTTGTAGCCGCGCACCGCCTTGGCGCCGTCCGTGATGCCCTGGAACCGCGACGCGATCTCCTTGTGGTCGCGCATGGCGTCCCGCAGGGCCTGCACGCGCTGATCGCTCTTCTCTTCGGCCTCGATGACCAGTGCAAACCGCACAACCAGGTTGTTATTCTCAGCCGTCACGAGAGAGATCAAGCTCGTGGCAATCAGCCCGACGTGCTCGTCGAACCAGTCAATGGCCGCGTCGAGGCGCTCAAAGTAGTCTTCCAGCGTCGACTGCAGACTCGGGTCGTCGGCCCGCTGGATCTGGTCCATGGCGTCATCGCGGATGTTGCGCAGCTGTGTGAGCTCGTAGTGGATAGGCAGCAGGTTGGGCATGTTCTCCTGGTCGGCGTCGTCAGCTCGCAGCATCGCGTCCACAGACGCTAGGCGGTCGTTGAACGTCTCGAGGTTTCGCCGCATCGTCTCGACGGCACCGAAATTGCGGTGCGCCTGTGACACCAGGTTGATCGTGGCAAAGTCCTTGATCATGTTCTGGCTTTCGCTGCACAGCTTGTCGATCTGCATCATCTCCTCCTTGATCTGCTGCACCGCCTTTTGTCCATCGGCGAGGCCGTTGAGACCGCCCTGGGTCGTCTCTAGCTGGTCTCGCAGGCCAGCGCGCAGCTGGCTATCGATAGCCGCCTTTTTGCGCGCAAACTCGAGCTTGAGCGAGGCAATCTTGTCGAGGTCGTCGGGGTGCCGCAGCAGCTCGGCGAGCTTAGCTGGAGGATCCATTCTCGCAGAGGTACGCAGGACAGGAGGAAAGGGAGGGAGCAGAGGGGGTTAAGTTTCGGTCGGTTGTGTCGGGATGAAATCGCATCGAAGATATTAAGGTAGTCTGCTTTATTCGCGTGCGACCATCGCCAGCGAGGCCGAGGGACGTTGTGGATTGGTGGTGTTGGTCGCTGTTCTGGAGGTACTCGTGTTTGAGGATCATGACAGAGCCGGTTTGACGTAGTTCGGGTAGCTGCATAGAACTAGGTTGATGCAGATAAGCGATTTAGGCTCCAACGAAAAAAAGGAGGACATTGGAAAAGAAATTTGGGGTAGATTAAACCAAGCAAAAAAAGCTATGCAAGGGATCGACAGGATCCAAATGCAGCTTGCCCTGGACTTCGATTCTGCAGGAACTGGGTTTTCAGACAGAGAGTAAAAAAAATAAACAGAAATGTTTAATTGTTGCCAAAGGGCAAAAAGAAAGAACTGATCGAACGCGGGCTCGAACCGCGGACCGTCACGGTTGAAAATCCAAGGGGATTCTGTTAACGTGAAGTCATAACCAACTAGACCATTCGACCTGTTTGTTGTTGAAAAAGTTGGTCCTCTTGGTTCTGAAATGGAGCACTCTGGGAGAGCTTGCTCTCTGTAGTCTGGACTTGCAGCTCCACCTTCATACTCCAGTCGAGCTCCATCTTTTCAGGCAATGATTTCAGTCTTACTCTATCCTCCCTACCTTATTTTTGTTACCCTGTTTTACCTTAATTTTGGCACCCGCTCAAACACTAAAACGGCCCAATCACGCCCCCTGTTAACGCCTACCAAACATCTCCAAAATCAACGGATCTGTGTCACGTGGATGAAATGAATCAGGAGGCCGCGCCAAGACAAGCTCTTGTAACGGCTGCCAGCCTTTCAATCATTGGCTGATTGGGCCCTGGAGGACAATGTTTCATGGGGCTCTGTCCCTGGAGGGGTCTGCCCATGCTACTGAGTGTTTCGCGGTACCGTTGTTTCTTTCTATTTGGCGGGCGTTTACAGGAAAGCGGCCTGGGCCTTCCTTCGCCAGGGCTGAGCCTCCTTTCCCACTTACTTACACTGGCATCCGTCTTCCTCTCTCTCAGTTTCGCTCCATTCAAGCTCTCCCTCCACTTCGAGCCCGTTCTACCTCCTGTCTCGAGACTGCTCCTTCCCGCAGCTTGTCACTCCTTACACAAACAACAAACCGGCAACCGCCCGTCTTACCTGCAGCGATCTTTTCTTTTCTTTCCGCCTCTGCTTTTGTTTCTTGCTTCTCTTTTTTTTTTTTACCTTTTGATATCCCTCTGTGTTTTGTTTTCGAACCTGAATTTTGCTTCTCACCGCAAGCTGTCTATCGATCAAACTTCGACTCAGCCTCACCAGATACCCGAACACTCTACCGACAATCTCAAACTATCACCGCCACCATGCATTCCGCCACCACCTCCTTCTCTACCTTTTTTCTCACCGTCGGCCTCCTCTTCCTCGGCCTCCCCATCGCCGCCCTCGCCGCCTCCGACGCCCCGCCAGCCTGCCTCCTCGGCGCCCTCCAGACATTCCCCGACCCGGGCGACTTCAAGGCCGTCTGCGGCGACCTCCAGGCGTCCGTCGAGGGCAACCTCACCAAGGCCTGCACCGACTCGCAGGACCTCGCCAACGCCTTCAAGGTGTACGCAGACACGTGCAAACAAAACGCCGACGTAACGGTCTCGTCGCTGCCGTCGTCGGCCACTGCCGGCGTGACGGCCACTAGTGCGGGTGCCAGCGGTAGTAGCGCCACTGCTACTGGCGCTTCGGGGACTGCCAGTGGAAGTGCTGCGTCGCCTACTGGCACTGGCACGGGCGCAGCCGGTCTGACGATGCCCCAGCTGCAACTGCTCTCTGGTCTTGTCGGTCTGGTTGGCGTGATGCTGTTGTAGTGACGGAATCCAACATACAACAACAACATTCACCTTTGACCGACCTCTCTCTACATCCGATACCTTTCTGTTTCTCGCCATACAGATATGCGTCTGCCTTGATAGTTTTGGAAGCTTTTAAACGGAATCTGTTTTATTTTCTCTTGCATTGGACCGGGTCCTTTAACTATACTAGTTTTTTTTTTCTTTTTATCCAGACAGATTTGCATCTCAAATGGAATTGATAGCCAAGTTGTGCCATTCCACAACTCGACCTCGTCTTTTTTGTGCTTTGAAATTTAAACAATTGTGAATTATCTAATCAGGGACTATGTTCGCTACTCGTAGATCTCTATGCCTTTCCTTTTTAACTTTGTCTCTATTTCAATGTCACAAGCTCCTCTGCGCTTGTCGGGTGGATGGCCACGACATTGTCAAAGTCCTTCTTGGTCGCGCCCATCTTGATGGCCACGCCAAAGCCTTGCAGCATCTCGCCGCTGCCGAGACCCAGGATGTGCAGGCCGACAACCTTCTCCTCGGGACCAACAGTCACCAGCTTGTACGCAGTCGGGCCTTTCTCTTCGGGCTCCATCATGGCATAGTACATGGCCGTGAAGCTCGTCTTGTAGATCTTGACATTGTCCTTGCCGTACTGCTCAATGGCCTGCGGCTCAGTCAGACCAATCGAGCCAACCTCGGGATGCGAGAACACCACAGACGGGATGTTGGTGTAGTCCAGGTGCAGCGAGGCGTACTCGGGGCCGCCAAACAGGCGGTGTGCCAGCCGCCGACCAGCTGCAATAGCCACGGGCGTCAGCTCGACGGGACCAGTAACGTCACCCAGAGCGTAAATGTTTTCCACCGAGGTGTTCTGCAGCTTGTCTGCCTCAATGTATCCCTTGGGCGTCAGCTTGACGCCGGCAGCCTCCAGACCAATGTCCTTGGTCAGTGGCGTGCGGCCAATGGCCCAGATCAGGTGGTCAACGTCCGACACGGTCTGGCCGTCACCGTAGTGCAGGGTCAGCTTGCCAGTGGAGGCGTCCTTGTCGACACGGGTCAGGTTTGTGCTGCGGTGCAGATTGACGCCTAGTCTGTCGTAGTTGTTGGTCACGGCCTCTTGCACCATGGGGTCAAAGGTGCGGAGGAATGTGTTATGCCGAATGAACAAGTGTGTCTCGGTGCCCAGGGCGTTAAACATGCCGGCAAACTCCACTGCAATGTAGCCAGCTCCCACAATGGCCACCTTCTTAGGCTGGGTCGCAATGTCGAAAAACCCATCGCTGTTGATACCGTGCTCGGCGCCAGGGATGGCTGGTGGCTCCGCTGGCCGACCACCAGTGGCAACAAGAATCTTCTTGGCCCGGATGGTCACAGTCTTGTTGCCCGCAGCATCGGCCTCGTCCAGGGTGACCTCGGCCTCGGTGGGGCTCTTGAGGACGGCCCACCCGTGGACATAATCGACTTTGTCGTTGCCGAGGTTCCGCTCGTAGATTCCGTTGAGGCGCTTGATGTAGGCATCGCGCTTGGTCTTGAATGTCGACCAGTCAAACGGCTTTGTCTGCTCGACCGAGAAACCATATGCCTTGGCCTCGTGCAGAGTCTCTGCGATGGCGGCCGCATTGAAGGTCACCTTCTTGGGCACACAGCCCACGTTCACGCAGGTGCCGCCCAGGCGGGCAGCCTCGACGATCGTGGCCTTGACTCCGAACTTGGAGGCGGCCATGCGGGCCGACGCCAGGCCACCGCTGCCGCCGCCGATGACCAGGTAGTCGGTCTCCTTCGTGATGGGTGCCATGGCGGGCGAGGTGGTGGACAGGTGGCGCGAGAGGGAGGTAAGGCGGGCCGAAGCGGGAGAAGACACGGCTGCGGCAATGAACTGTGGCCTGGACAGGGAAGGACGTGCAGATGCAGCAGCAGACAGCGTTCGGCTTGCCGAAGAAAATGCTCGCATGTGCTGGGGAGAGTGCGTCAAAGCCAGGGAAGAAGTCAAGGAGGGGCAGAGTGAAGCTGCGGTTCGCAAATGGGCAGGGGTTGTTGCTATCTGTTGAAGACGGAGAATGTGTCGGGTCTGGTGCACAGATGGCGACATTGGCTCTCGGGCAGGATGCTGCCCGCTCTTATATCGAGTGCCGGGATTTCAAATATTGGCCGACCAGATGCCAACAGCCTTTTTTCGAGCTCGCCGTTTATCAGCAGCAGAAACGGGTGGAGCTATGGCGAATGTCTCCCCGCGCCTGGAAAATCTCATCTGTCAGCACTCGGGCTAGCGCCCCTCCTACAAGCGGCCAGGTGTCTGTCTTTACGGGTCTTTACGTCACCGAGGCCCAGCAAAACTGCTCGCCGATTGCACCAAATACTGGTTACTGATGCAATCCACCCACACCATCGCGTCCCAACGGCCGCCCTTTTTCTCGTTCTGGTTAGTCGCCGAGAAGTAGCACTTTGCATCCGCAACCCAGAACCATCCGAAGCACGAAGCCATGCAGTGCATCCGGCCTGTTTGCCATCCCGTCTCGTGCGCCTGGACTGCTGCTGTCAGCGGCTTTTCTCGGCGTGGTCTTCGAACACGGGCAACAGTAAGCGGTGCCAAACCCGGTAGGAAACCGCGAGCTGCTGCCAATGCGACGTCCAAGAGCGTGGCTGCAGACGATGGTCCCCTTCCGCCATTGGCCCTCCGGCCTCTGCGCGACATCGCCCTGCTCTGTGGTCGCAACACGTCTGGCACCAAGGCCGTGCTGCGAGCAGACCTGGCAAATGTCATAGGCGTCCCCGGCAGGAAGCCAGATTCCAAAGCCGGCGACGTTACGCGTCTCCTCTCCATCGACATGGGCGTCCGCAACCTCGCTTACTGTGTGCTGAAAATAGACGAGCAAAAACACAGTGCGCCCGAGCTTGTCGCCTGGGAGCGTCTCGCCCTTGTCGGCGACGGCGCAGAGGCCATCGACAAGGATGACCAATCGGCCGCATCGTCTTCGGTCGGCCCCTTTTCTCCCCCAGCCATGGCCGCCGTTGCGGCGCGGCTCATCCATGACCGTTTATTGCCCCTGGCTCCGTCCCATATCATCATCGAGCGGCAGCGTTTCAGATCCGGTGGCGCTGCCGCCGTTCTGGAGTGGACTGTCCGTGTCAACTCCCTAGAATCCATGCTGCACGGTATCCTTGCCTACAGCCTCATAGACAAGGCGCAAAGAGCCAGGCATTCCATCCAGACGGTGCAGGCCGTGAGCCCCCGGCAAGTTGTGCAGTTCCTGCTTCGTGGTGGAATTAGCCAAGCCTTGCCGGCGTCCTTCTCCCTGCCCGCAAGGGCCACCAAGGAAAAAGATATCAAAGCTGTCAAGGAGGCCTTTGTCGCCAATGCCCTCATGTCGGCAGCCAACAAGACTCGTGAGCTGATAGGCTACAGCTCCAAGAAGGGAAATCAGGTCCATGCCATGGCTGAAGCTTTTCTGGCCCGGTGGAATGCCAAGCAGAAGAAAACAAGAGCAAAGGCAAAAGCAGGGGACAAGTCGAAGCTGGTTCTTTCCAAAATCGACGACTTGGCCGATTGCGTAACCCAGGGGCTTGTCTGGCTGGAATGGGAGCGCAACAAGAACACGCTGCGTGAACAAGGTGCAGAGGTTCTCTTGGAGGAGAAGGACTTGCCCGAGCAAAAGTAAACTGAAGTTCGTTCAGTTATTCAACTTTTACATACGTTTGGCTATTCGACGACGCCCAAATTTCGTCGACATTGCCGTCCCTTGACCAGCTCCGTGGCATTGTGGCAGCAGCGTGTGTCTTCGCAGTACTTGACCAAGCGTCTCAAGCTTTCTCGCCTGACGACATGGTGCCGCCTACTTTTCGACTCTTTGCCGCTCCTGGCAACAAGACTGGCCCCACGCTCCCCATTACCGCGGCTGTAACAGAGAATACAGCTGGCAGGATACCTGTCACGACTGGCACGTCCCGTTTCCTGGCAGTAACCTTCAAACGACTTGGGAAGGCGCCAGTGTACAACAAAGTTTGGACGCGTTTGCTGGTTCGTTGGCACATTGCGTGGCCAGGTGGCAAAATCGTTGAACCGGTATTGTTCACTGGCATCGTCACTAGCCGCAAATCGTATCGAAAGATGCAGATTTGGTCGCTTAAGAGAAAGCTGGAATAGCTTTGGCTCCTCGAAACCGAGGGTTTCCAGGATGTCGTCCAGCACGCGGTTTGTGGCCGTGGTCGCCAGACACATTATTGGCACGTCTGGAAACGACTGCCGGAACCAGCCAAGACGAGAGAAATCGCGGCGCAAGTCATGACCCCATTCCGATGCGCTCTTCGACGCAGGTTTCGCTATTCGGGGTCCGGGCATCCACGTGGGCGTTCCGGAGTGCCTTGGTTTTGTTGATCTAGTTTTGGTTTCGAGCAGGAGAATGGAGGTAGACAAGTTAGCATTAGCAAGGTGCCATGAGGCGCAGGGGTGGAATACCAATTGCAACTGGTCGTTTGTTGGCAAAGAACTGGAGCAGTGTGCGGGCATTTTGAACTCGCCGTCGCAATGGATCACGTCTAGAGAATTTCAAACAGTCTAACTGTGGACGCTCATCTGGAGGATGATTTGTTGAACTACCGGCAAGAGTGAAGTCAATATCAGCCACGGCCCCAACTATGTGACTTTGGCTCGACGTAAAAGTTGTTGCCGTATTAGTTACCATGCTCACCCAGTGCTCGGTTGCGTTTCCTGCGAAGGTGGAGGTTGAGATTTTCTTCGAGTTTTTTAATGATTTCTGGCAGTTCAGACCGCCATACACGTCGAGATATGTACACCTTCCTTATTTGTGCACTTCTTCCACTCACTCCAAAACGGAAGGAACAGGAAGGCAGACTTGTTTGTTGACTCAGTTGGTGGGTATGTATTATTACGCTTGGCCCATCTCAAGGCCGTCAAGATCGAACACAAGTCGAGTCAAACGCGACTCACCTCCCTCTCATCTCTCTGTGTGGTGGCAATGAAGTTGAGTTGCATTCGTTTGTTTGCCTGGACTTTTTAATTATGCCTCTATGAATTCAAAACAGTGCAAATTCAAATTTCACATCCCTATGATCTCTTTCAACTTTTTCCAAAACTTTTTAAGTGGTATCAACGTCACAGAGTTCGTCAACAATTCTATCTCAACTTACGTGAAGCGTCACCGGTCCGCAAAATCCTCCACGTTATCCCACAGTCTCTGCCGTCAGTAAGGCTTCATCGCACGATGGGTAGGTCTTGCTAACATACATAGTTTTCGAAAATATATGGTCGCCCCTACTTTTGAACATCTCATGACCAGAAGCTAATGAACAGAAGATATGGCCCCCTCCAAAATGGCCCAAAACCCAGACATCTCACCAAACGGCGATGTCATATTTCTTGTTGGACCCAAAAAGACAAACTTGAGAGTCCACTCCCATGCGTTGCGAATTGCCTCAAAGGTTTTTGATGCTATGCTCAGTCCAAGATGGAATAAAGGGCAGAGCCCGTCAGAGGACAGCCCCTGCCAGATTCCTCTTCCAGAAGACAACACTGTGGCGCTTCGTGCAATTTTCAATGTCCTCCATCACCGCAACGACGAATTCTCCCAGCCAAAGCCTTGCGAAGTGCTACATATTGCAGTGGCAACCGACAAGTATGACCTTACTGTTGCCCTCGAGTTCGTCAAGAAAAAGTGGCTTGAGACGGACGCCGCAATGTCAACCATGAACAAATCTTACATTCTGGCTGCTGCGTTGCTTTTCAAGGATGCAGCCGTGTTTTCGTCTTGCAGCTTGGATATCATTCTCCGTCACACCGGGTCCTTCATTCCCATCTCCGAGACACCGTTGGTTGATAGTATTTTGCCGCCGAAGGTGTTCCGTAAGCCGTTTGCATCAAATAAACATGGTCGACGTCATGCTAACCAGCAAAGATATAATGGAGGAGAGACGCTCACAGCTGCGGAAAGAGCTTTCCAACATCATTGCTAGTGGGCTAAAAACTGGTTGTACGGCTCCGTGTAAATGGGGAGGGTCCCGCACCCAGGAATACAAATGCATTCTCCAAGACACGCAGTCCACGTTATGTATTGTCGAGCAGGTGGAGAAAGTCGCCCGCGTTTATGAGAAGAAACGCAACCACTTGATCCGAAGCGCTGGTAAGGATATGATGTCTGGCAGTCACGACAAATCATTTTGTGACCAAGACTGCTTGGACAAGATTTCCAGGGCCAAAAACCGAGCCTCTATCTGCTTTGACTGCATCAAGAACAACGGCGACCAAACAAAATGCGGCTACGAGCACTGATAAATACACGGCGGCAACAGGTGGGGGCACCTGCAAAGATGATTGGCCAGGCTGCTGTGCGTGACAACACACTGAGCAGATGTTCTCTGTTTCGCTGGTTCGTTTTGGGGGGCTTTGACGGTTTCGGTAGTGTTTCTTATTGCAGGCAGAGGTTGCAGGCAGAGGTTGCGATGGCCGCCCTCGGGCATCCTGGCATTGTGTTCTTCCACATGCATGTCTGGGCCCTTGGGGTTTGTTTCGTTGATTTGGCATTTGCCTGTCCTTTAGAGTGCGCCATTAGTGCCTGCAGAGCGCTAGAACAGATGGAGAAAGATGGACGCTGTGACAGGTAGCAAAAACGTTCAGCCGCCAGCTTTGACAGGGCTGAACAGTGCGGATGGAATAGGCACTGTCTGAAGTGGTATGTGACGCAGGGAGCCGTTGTATTTTGTCTAGAAAACAAAGGTCGAATCGCTTATCAAATGACTATGAATTGCAAGATAGTTGTCCCCATCTGCACTGTGCATCAGACCCCAATGCTTCGGGCCAGAACTCGTGCTAGGGGACCATCGGCGCAGAGGACCCCTCCGACAAGGCAACCAGACACAACCAGTACGCCACACCATCTTCGTTTCTGCTGGCGCCCCCTGTCTGTGGGTGGCTCCTTCCCCACCCCGCCCCTTTTCTAAGGGATCTTTTTTTGGCATGGTCGGTCCCTTCCTCTTTTGACCCTTTTTCTTGTCGCCGCTGGACTTTTTTTTTTTTGCTCTGGGTCGCTCCTGCCCCCTGCGGTAATGTACTACACAGAATTCCGTCCGTTGCCTTCGTGCTGACTGTTTTTGTCTTCGGCATGAAATCTTCCATGAAATCTTCCATGAAATCTTCCACGAAATCTTCCACACGTATTGTTTTGCCAGGCCGCCCGACCGGCTTTCTCCCCTCCTCTTAATCCTTGCTGTCTGTCGTTTTATCCTTGCGTTCTCCCTTTTTTTTTTTTTCGTTGCGTGCGTAACTTTGCTCGGTGCTCCCTAATCTATCGACGCTCTCCTGCTCGGCTGTCGACAACGCTCTCCTGGAACATCTGCCATACAACGGCGCCCTCCCAAATCCCAACGGGAAACCAACCGCTCTCCAAACCACTCGATTCTCACCACCGGCCTCGCATGGGCACTGCTGGCGGCCCTCGACTTTGAACAGCCTTGGCCGGCTCGTCAGCTGGAATCGCTGCAGAACAAGCCCGGGATTGAAGCGTCCAGTCGCGTGCGAAGGAGCCTTCTCCCTTCCCTTCCCCCAGCAGCGTCCAGCTGCCTGGCACTGTGGTCCAATCGAACACTTGCCAACACAGGCCACCGCCATCGCTCGCATCGGGCGATTGACTGACGATTCTTGTCGATCCACCCTCCCACCGCCTTCTCCTCTCCCACTCGACCGGCCATGGAGCGCCTCGACCGCAACGGCATGCCGCACGGCGCAGCCGCCTCCCAGTCTGCCAGCCGGGGACTGCCCGAGAACCCGGCCCAGGGACGACGCATACCAACGGCCGCGAACAGCGTACCTGTGCCTCCTCTACCGGCATCGGTCGCTGTCCCCGCTGCCACTCCCGCGCCCACGATCCCCGTGCCGCCGCCTCCACCGATGCCCAACCTCCGGAAGGTGCCATCCAGTACTACCCTGTCGGCCTCGGCACCAATCGCGGCCGGCCAAGTCATTGCACTGGCGCGCGAGGCCATGAAGGACGCCGTCCGACATGCAGACGGGCATGCGGGCGACGCCCACGAGGTCAGCAACGAGCTGAAGCCAGGTCTCACCATCGACCTCAGCCGCAAGAACATCCAGAAGCTGCCCGACGAGGTGGTCGACATTATCATGAACAAGCTCGAACGGTAGGAAGACAAGAGCCCTCTCCAACCAACGAAAACACGCAAGAAGCGGTTGCTGACACTGAACAGGCTCGCCCTGTCCCACAATAAGCTGTCGGGCTTCCCTGCCCGCTTCGCAGAGTGCTCGTCGCTGCGCTATCTCAACGTCCGGAACAACGACATCAGGGAGTTCCCATTACCAGTAATTATTTCTTCCGACCTCTCACCTGCCCAACCCTGTTTCTGTCTATGCTGCCTTCCCCGCTCTGTCTGTGTCTCCCCCAAATGCAGTGTCTAATGTGTCATTCGTGCAGCTGTGCGACCTTCGGTCCCTTGAAATCCTCGACCTTGGCCGCAACAAACTCCGCGTCCTACCCGCCGACATTGTCAAGTTGACCTCCCTCAAGGTCTTTGCCGTCCAGAAGAATCGCATCGAAGAGCTTCCGCTGTGCCTGGCCGACATGGCATCTCTGCAGATGCTGAAGCTCGACGGCAACCCCATTCGATTCCCCCCACCCGAAGTGTTTCAAGTTCAGGCCAGCAGCCCACCCAACGAGGGCTACCTCAAGGAGAGCGAGGTCACCGAGGTGACAATCACATCGCATGTCAAGAAATTCCTAAAGCAGACGCTTCTTAACGGCCGCGCCGAAGCTGCTGCCGCTGCCGCCGCCGCCACTGCAGCAGCCTCGTCCGGGACCACAAATGGAAGCGTCGCCAGCGGGGCACCGACCACGTCTGCCGGGTCCTCTGACACACCCACAGACGACTCCTCCGACACAATTGAGACACCCCGCATCCTGCCCAAACGTGTTGCCAGCGGGCGCTTCCCTGTCCGGGTCAACGGTGCCGAGGTCGGTGACCTTCGATCACCTGGCCAGCCACGGCCTCCTCCGATCCCTACGCGCTCTCATTACCGAGGGCTGTCGCAGCAGAACGCAGCAGTCCGCCGCCCAAGCGGACCCGGCGTCATGCCACTAACCATTGGAAGTATCAACGAGCGTGGAAGGAGTAACTCGGAAGCCATACTACGTGGTGAGCGAGCGAACGAACGGCCGGGCGAACGGTCACGGCGTATGGGGATCGTGTCGAAAAAGGCTCAGGAGCTGGGCACACTAGATGAGACGGAAGCCAACAACCGCTTCAGCCACTACCGGGGTCTTAGTCACGGCTCGGCGATGCAGGGCAACCCGGCGACTTCTGCTGTCATCGCGTCCGAGACCAAGAGCCCAGCCAGTCCAGCCTCCGATTTGGCCATGCAGCGGCCCATCTACGTCCGAAGACTGTCTATTTTGCCTGAGCGACGACGGGAGTCAAAGTTTTGCGACCCCGTCATTGAGGCTGCAAAGGGCGTCCTGTACTCTGTCTTTCAGATCCACCCCATGATCCAGATGCTTATGAGTCTTGCCAACGACGGTACGGCAAAGCGGTCGAGCCTGGAGATTGTCTTTTACAACACCAATTCTCACGTGGAGCAGTTGGAGCGGGAAATCCAGCGACACGAGCTGGGCATAGATGGGTCAGAACCGGGCAACCGAGAAAACGAGAGCGTGCATCGCGCTTGCGTGACACTTCTGCATGCCTACGACCACATATGCTCGCTTCTCAAGTCCAACGTTGACCTATTCCTGGACAATGGCGACCCGCGGTACATGCGGACACTACTCTTGCAGCTTTACCACAGCATCATGGAGCTCCGTGTGGCATCTGCTGGCACAACTACAACTGATGGCTATCGGAAGTCGACGTCATCTCACTCTGCTGAGCGCTCTGCCGGCCGAAACTCTATTACGGTGGGCGTTGGAGACACCATCAAGCCGCTACCACACCTGCCACCCCAATCTCGCGAGAATTCAGTAGTCTCAACGCCGACAGCCGACCGCCCGGGCCTTGGACTACTCCGTGGCGCCAGGGCCAACATGGCACACAACCCGGGCAACCTGAGAGTAGCCACAGATGTACCAATGCCTGGCGGCCCAATCCCATACACCAATGGCAGCGGCCGCGGCCGCACTGCAACAATCACGTCGGCAACACCGCAGTCGGGCGAATCATTCGCTTCGAACAGTAGCCGCGGCGTTATGGCAACCGACTTTACTGAGGAGGACCGGATGTTTGAGCGGATCTTCCTTTGTCTGCAGAAGGCGACCGATCTTGGGTTACGCATGCTTCCTAACCTGAGCGCCCAATATGCATCGGCTCTGCGGGTGGCCATGGCACAGCGTGCTCCTGAGTCGGTTATCCAGGACTGGCGGATACTGCTCTCGGAATGTGCAACGGCAATCCAGCACACGGAGATACTCAAGAGCCGGCTGTCCAATATCAAACTTAAGGAGCCCGGCGTCCGGTCACAAACGGCGTTCTGGAACCTGTGCAGCAACTTTTTGCACGCTTGGCTGGATATGGTGCATACTATCCGCAAGTTCACCAACAAGATTCAACTTCCTGCAGACACCCCGGCACGGCTGCGGCCGATGCATCAATGCGTCAAGGAGACCATTGAGTTGATCCTACGGTCTCCGTGGGCTTACATCCCAAGAGGCCTTGTTGGGAACCCAACCAGCCCACTCAGCGGTGGCAGCAGCGGCAGCGGCGGGATGAGTGCGGGTGGAATGCATTCCAACTCATCCATGCAGCTGCCCATGACACCCCAGAGTGCAGCCTTGGGCCCTGCAGTGCAGTCAACGGTGCCGTCAACGCCCCAGAGTGCATCGTTTGCCAATGCGTTTTCGGGCAACGTGTTTGAGCGGGCAGATGCATTGATCTCTGCGGGCGGCATCTCAATGTCCCACCATGGCCACCATGGCGGGCCATTCTCGTCCATGTCTGGCTCGTCCGCCTTTGGTTCGTCGGGCTTCAACTCGGTGAACAGCACCCTCACCTCTCACACAGACGGCAGCATGACGCCGTCGTCTATTCTGAGTCCTGGCCCGCTTGGCCCGCTGCCGTTCCGGCTAAACAACGGCAGCAAAGTTGCCTTTTGAGAAGAGCAACAAACATCCACATTAATGTGTTTCATAAAACACCCTCCATGCACGACGCCTCCTGAGAGCTCCCACAGGTTTTGGGACCCTACTCTGGACGGCAAGATCCATTCGCTTTTGTCTTCTTTACTGTTTTTCTCCTTGATCTTTTTTTCAACACGCTTCGACCCCCAATGACGACCTACCAAACGCATGTGTAATCTTGCACCAGATTGTTTAATGTCTTTCTTTGTTATTTTGGTGTTTGTTTCTATCTGTCTTTTTGTTTTGCCAACTGTACTACGCACACACATGTCAGCCTATCATTCATTTTTTATTCGTGTTTTCTAAAGCATGGCCTGGGCGTTGGGATGTCACACGGGGACTACTACTACCATATTACTACTGCTACTACCACTACTACTATTTGTTTTGAAAAAAAAGGAAAGGGAAAGGATATATATATTTTTATCGGACAGGAACAATGGATACCAATAATTGGATTTTTTTTCTTTTGCGCTTTTAAAAAAGGGGGGGAGGCAATGAAAGGGCGAAACAATACATTAAGAAAGAGACGGATGTTTTTTCCACAGAAGAAGCCTGGCATAAAACACGGAAGGGAGCGGGAAAGGCGAGATATATCGAAGGAGTCGAATATGTGTATGATTGAGCGAGCGGGGGAGGTATTTCCTTAAAGGGCATTTTCCATTTTCTTTTTCTATTTCAAACTTTATTTTGGGCCATCAATAAATGGTGTCGATCTTTTGTTTCAAAATCTGTTTCCAGAACCAAGGACGTCTATGCTGGGAAGGGAAGGGAGGGAGGCTGTGCTGCCGCATGCGGGCCGTTTGTTCTTTATGTCATGGCATAAGAACGCAAGTGGTTTCCATTCAAAGTGTCTTGACTGTTTCTACACGTACGCCCCTGCACCCGCATTCATACAACCCTCCGCAGAGACACCTCTGGGGGATCCCATACAACATCCCGGTATCCGAGCCGGACCCGTGCCGGGATCGAACCAAGAGCCGTCGGGGCTCCGTGGCCGGCCATCCTGATGAACTTTTCGTTTTCAATGGCCAGCACTCGGCCGAGTCTCGCTCCCGCCTCTGGCCTGAACTCTTTCTCAGTCGCCGTCTCCAAGCCTATGGCCTCTCTCGCTAACCAACTAATGCTTCCGTACAGATGCTGTGCTGCGGCCGGCGTGCCGGCGTGGTACAGGCCGACGCCCTGGGAGGCAATCTGCAGAGGGTCGCCTGTGCCGTGGGGCGTAAAGGCGTTGCCGACATTGTTGACTCCGAGGCAGGCGGAGAGGCCGAGGGAGAGAAGATGGGGGATAGACAGTGTGCCTCTGGGAGGGGAGCTCGACGAGGTAGATGCTGAAGCATCCGTCTTGCTCCTGCCCATCATGTACGTGTCGCTGTTTGGCAGTCCGACAAAGTAGACTGCCAGCTTCTTCTTTCGAATGTCTCCCGCCAGCTCCCGCAGCCGGGCATCCCCCAGTCGTGTCAACTGCGTCGCGTGGCCGACAACGACTGTCCTTCCTTGACTCTTCTGGGCCCAATCGTGCTTCTCCAAGAGGTCCACCAACGAAAAGATCAGAGGCTCCTTGTCGTCTGGGTTGTCGAGGTTGTAGTCGAGGTGAAGGTCCAGGTGGAGGCCGTACTTGAGCGCCGTCGCGACGGCCCACTCGAGGTTCTGTAGGGACAGCTCGCGAGACGACTCGACGTATGGAGTGGAGCCGAGGACAGTGATTGACGGATTGGATGAGGCAGCGTTGGCGGCAAGGACGGACTCAATGGCCAGCAGGTTGGGGTGCGGCCCAGTAGTCCTGGCCACGGTGTCTGGGGCGGTGGTCCCTCCCTTCTCGGGACTTTTATCTGCCTGTTCGCTCCTGTGGTGACCTCCGGTCCCGACAGTCTGTTCCCCTACAGTCATTCCCGAGAAGAGCACCTCTTGCGCAAACGCACACACCTGCACCTCCACCACCCCCCGGAACTCTTGCTGCAGCCGCTCCGCAACCTCTGCTGCCACCCTCCCCTCGCCCGCCGCCCCCGCGTCCACCTCTGCAAACACCCGCGCCGCCGTCACGCCCTGCCGCGCACTCGTCGCCAGCAGCTGCGCGCCCCTCCGGTACAGATCCTCATAGGTGAACCGCGACTTGGCCAGCGCAGTCGTCCGAAGTGCTTCGGGGAAATCGCCCGTCTGCGGGACGAGGTCGGAATACGAGGGCATGTCTTTGGCATTGCTTCGAGAATGGCAGCCGTCGCAGTGGCCGGTCAAGATGTAGGCCTTGTCGAGATGGATGTGGGGGTGGCACAGGGGCGGAAGCAGCAGCTGGCTGGCAACGTTGGTGTCTTGCGAGTTGGCATTGGCCGCCGGCGAGATTGACGCAATGACCCCATCGACCAAGTCAATGTCCCATTTCCGAGGATGGCTGTCTGGTTGTCCAGGTACAGCCTCGTTTCGAGGGAAGATGGCATTCTTCAACTGCATCTTGACAGAGAACTCTTGCCTTTACCCCTGGCTGTTTGAACGTGGCAACTTGTCAATTGCCAAGTTAAGTCCGGTTGTAAACGACGTTATCTGTAGATATCTCAACATGTGGAGTCGTGTTTTACTCATACTTTTTACTCAAGTCTTCGCTCTCCCATCTTCGCTCTCCCAGTATTTCATTATGCCAAATATCATTCTCATTTCTCATTTTTTATTCTTTTTTTGTGGTTTGTGTCTCGTCCTGTCATGTCTATGATACAAAGGGAATCGTTTCTGGAAAAAGAAATGGAGAGACACAGGATGAGACGTGAGATGGACACCCAAAAAGAAGGCGTCCAACCAATAAAGCCAATAAACCAATCGAGGCAGGAAAAAACATTACAACCCTTTCATGCATTTGATAATGACAATTCATCCGTTCCGTCCAGGGGAACTCTGTCGTTTAAAATGAGTCCAAGTGCGTCCAAAACATGAAAATGAAAAACAAAAAAAAGACAATTAAAAGAAAGCAAACAAAGACAAAGCAAAAACAGAATAGCCGTCCAATGTGTCAAACATTGCCGTGTGGTCTATGGTATTGAGTATGCCAACATCAACTGAACGCGATTTCAAAAGACGTCAAGAATGCTAAAGTTGAAGAGTGTGGAGAGGGACGTAGGGTGTCTGGGTCAGGCAACATGTGTCGCAAAAGGACACCAAAATGCAGGGTTAAACAAACCCTTACTGCATAAACTGCCGCTTCATGTCGGCCCATTTGCGGGTGAGAGACTCGTGTTGTGAGTTGACCTAACCGGTTTGTTAGCAGGCATCTCCATCGAAGCAAGCAGACACCACGTAAACTCACCTCTGCATATTGCATCTTTGTCTGCACCAGCTGCTCCTCCAACTCGGACAACTCCTTCTCCAGCCGCTGGTTCTCCTCGTGGACCTTGGCGTTGCGGTTCATAAGGTCCTCACGCTCCAGTTGCCACGCCTGCTCGAGCTCTTCAGGCTGCTTCTCAATAACAACCTTGAGCTCGCGCACCTGGCCCTTGAGACCCTCGTTCTCGTCTTGCAGCTCCTGGTTCTCCACCTTGGTGTGCACCAGCTCTGTCGCCAGCGCCGCCTGCTCGCCATCGGCGCCCTGGATCCGCTCTTCCAGCTTGCGCACTTTGATGGTCAAGCTTGCATTCGACGTTCGCAGATGATCAAGCTCGGCCTCGCGCTCTTTTTCGAGACGTGTCTTCTCCTCCCACTCAGAGGTGTACGCCTTGACCAGTTCGGGAGTCAGCTTCACCTCGCAAGCGTCCCGCACAAACTGGTCTGCCCGGTACACCTCCTTGTCCAGGTTCGACGATGAGCTGCCGAAGAACCCGTTCTCCAAAATGCTGCCTGCACTCGGGGTTGCGTCAATGTACACATCAAACAGGCGGTCCTTGAGGAACGTCGTCAGCTGCGCCATGTCCGACATGCCCAGGAGTGTCGCCGCGTTCTTCTGCATCAAGACGATGCCAAACTTGAGAATGGCCGATAGGCCCTCAGACAGGATGAGATCGTAGATGCGAAGCACCAGTTGCAGGGGGAACCGGTATGCGAACAAGGTCAGGAACCATTGCGTGGCATACAGGTGTGGAGAGATGTTCTTCCGGTGAAGGTGGCAGTACAGAGCCGGCTCGAGATCTTCGAGAAGGCGTTCGAACAAGTACAGGTGCATGTGCAATCCCGGCATATCGTGGATAAACAGATCACGCAGGTGGTACTGGTTCATCAGGCGAACCAACAGGCAGAAGGCTTCTTCCTCGGGCATCTGATTGTGTTAGTTCATTGTGTGAGGTGACAAAGGGGTGCCTAATGGATAAAGGTGCAAAGAAGCAAAAGCAAAAAGAAACAAAGGGGGTTGATATAAACAATGACATACGTTGAAAAGAATGGGCATGATCAAAAAGTTCATGCCCTGTGCGTAGCCCACTCCCTCGTCAAAGAGTGCGTAGGCTTTGCACACACCAAACAGACCGTCTTGGAGGCCCTGAGCAGCTGCAAACTTAGAGTAGCTGGTGCGGGCGCCAAGGTCTCGCCGGATGGTCTTTTCTAGCTTGTGCAGAATCGCCGCGTCCTCCTTCATCTTCTTCTCTCTCAGCTTGCGCTCTGCCACTGTGTCGACCTCCTTCTCGGCGGATGCGATGGACGGTGCCAGAGGCGTGGCTGCGCCTTCGGTGGAAACTGTAGTAGCAGCAGTAATCGTGGTGCCGTTTTCCTTGCCAGAATCGCCAGAATGAACAGACGAGGCAGACGAAGACGGCACTTCCTTGTGGCTAGCAGAGCTGGTGCTGTGGCGCTCCTTCTCCTTGTCGGTGCCGCGCACCACCAGGTCGTGGTAAACGGCCTCCAGCTCCTCATTCTTGCTCTGGGCAAGCACCTGCCAGATGACGCCGCGGATCGCGTTCGGGATGCCAGTGGCAATGGCCTTGTTGAGCTCCTCGGGGCTGGAGCGGGCCACGGCGGCAGGGCCATCGGTGATGACATTCTGCCACAGGTCCCAGTCCACGGGTGCATCTGCGAAGCTGGACGGGCCAGCTGTCACGCCAGAGGCTGTTCCTGGGGCCAGACTGGAGTTGGTCTCGAGCACGGGTGAGGGCAAGGGTTCGCCTTCGACGGGCACGCCAAGTGTGGCGTGGCTCTTGGTGGGTGAGCCGATAGGGGCAGGGGAGCCATCTTTGCCTTCTTCTGTGGATTCGGCCAGCTCGTCTTCGGGCGGGAGAGACACGATGCCGGCCTCTTCACGCATGCGGATCATCTTGAAGCGGTCTTTCAGACTGGTCTTGCCCGTTCCGGCCCGCGGATCGCCCTCTTCTTCCAGTTTGCTCAACATCATTTCAGGGTTGCTAGCCAGCGTGGCCACGGAGCTGGTTGTGTTTCCACGGTTCCGGGCCTGTGAGGGGGGCGGCGACGTGGCGGGCGACTCCTTCTGCGAGCCTCTTGACAACCAAGAAAAGGGACTAGTAAGCTTTCGTGTTGGGTGCGGAGGCGGTGCGGCGGCCGCTTGGAGGGTGGGAGAGGAGGGGTGTTTGGTCGGGGAGTCGCTCGAGTTGGCCGCGGGCGACCAAGGCATGGAGGGGATGGCGTTGGTGATGCTGCCGAGCGAGAGGGTCTTGGGAGGGGCCGTCTCCTTCTCGGGCACGGGAGGCGGGGTGTCGACGTCGCCCTTGTTGGCCGTGTCGTCGTCCAGGTTGACGGTGTCGAGGCCGCTGTTGGAGATGTCAATGTTGGGGATGGCCGAGGGCCGTCGCTGGTGGCCGTTGGGGCTGGCTGGGCTGTTGAGGGAGGAGCTGTCCTCGGCGGCAGCCGCCTCGTCGCTCGGCTTGACGTTCTCGTCGTCGGGCTCGACGGCAATCGACTTGCGGCCGCGGACCTTCTTGAACGCTTGCTGCAGCTCGGAAGCCCCGTCGGCGTCTGTTGCTGGCGAGGACGAGCGGTTGTGCTGGTGGTTGGCGGCCTGCTGGCGCTTCGTGAGAGATCGCAGAGAGGCCGTGTCGGGGGCGTCTTCAAAGGTGTCCTGCTTAAAGGGAGAAACAACGTCATGCCAGAGTCAGCCAAGGGAACAGGTCGCACGTAGACAACAGACAACGGATCAACAGCTCCAGGGGCATGGCAGGAAGCCCTTAACACAAAGCCCTTAAGGCTCCACTCTGCATTCCACACGGGTTGTGTTGTGGCTGGATCTGTTTATGCATGCACACGACAGCTGCTCCTGCAGCAGGATTTTTGCCAATAATACGTCGGCACCCGGACATGGTTCGTATTCAGGATTTGGCTGCTCCAGCGCAGACGGCCGGCTGCGCAAAAGCCAGCCCAGCTGCGGACGGCTGGCTGGTTGCGGGAAGGGACAAGGGGGGCAGGGAGGGGGTGGGAACGGGCCAGGAACGCAGCAGTGAGCCCAGGCCACGGAGCTCCGAGCAAGGGGTGTGCAGGGCGAAGTATTCTCTTACCGTTTCGCGGTCCGAGTTGTCGTCGGTCTCGTGTGCCTCGGCGGGCGAGACGGGGAGGTCTTTGGTGTCGGACATGGCTGCACGTGGCAATGGGTGGTGATGCTTTGGCGAGGAGAGGAGGCGGCGGATAGGGGGGCGGCGGCGGACGGTCGTAAATAAGCTGACGGCGAGGCAGCTGTCGGGCAAAGTCGAGGGGGGAGCAAAGAGGACAGACAATGGGCGACAATGGGCGACACGGACGGAGGGCAACAAGGGGGCAGAAGCACGAGGCAAAAAGCACAAGGAGAAACGACAAAAGGCCAGCAAAAAGAAAGCAAAGCAGAAAAAAGGAGAGGCCAAAGACGAGGCCCCCGGGTCGAAGACACTTGGGAACGTTGTCGGGTGGTCGTGGCACAGGGTCTCCGTCTAGCAGGTCCTCCGGGAGAAGCAAAGAAAAAGGGTGAGAAGAGAAAGGACAAAGTTGAAGCTTCCGGGATGCACACACAAAAAAAACCTGGGAACCCATTCAATCAGGAAACAGAAACAGCCCCAGGGAAACGCGACACTGGGTCGCAGCTTCTGTAAATAGGAAGGTGCCCGTAAGTGGTAAGGAGCAGACCCACCCATTCAGGAGTGCCATCGCAGCGGGGCTGGGCGCATCGGTGTACCTTACAGTGCTTTTTCTATGGGGGCCATTTCTGTCACTGTCTTGGACGTGAGCCTTGTCACGTGGGTGTCGTCATCTGACAATGCACGTGTCTTCCTCCGACGGCTTTCAGACGGTTTCGGCTCCAGTCCGACCCCATAGAGCCACATCCCCATATCCACAATCCGGGGTAATGATCTTGCTCTTACATGGTGCTGGTCGTTCTCTTTTCACGTTCTTTCTGTTCATGTTCTTTTCGATCAAGTTTGTTGACAGAAAAGGGGCAAACACACCAGGAACGCCTGAGAAACAGCCGGATCGACAACAGGGATATCATCCCTTTGTACCCCCGGTGTGCTTAGCCGAGACCATCTTACAGTCGCCATGGCAGCCGACGCGGACAGGGCAAACGAATCACACGGGCGTCTGCAGAGAGTGCCACGATTACCGGCCTGTCGCTTGTGTCACCAGAGAAAAGTCAAAGTAGGGGAGACTCTTGATTTATGTTTCATTTGGCTTTACTTTTTGAAACGTCTAACAACAAAGTGTGACAACAACAGGCCAAAGTGTGCGCCTTGCACCAAAACTGGAGAAGAATGCATTCTCATATTCCCCGGGAACGAGTACACTCCAGTGTCTAGAGAGTAAGAATAGGATAGCTGGGATATTTACTGAAAAGAAGAGAAAAGAAAAGAAGAAGCCTTCGAAGCCATTGTCTGACCATTAGGGAATTGTATGAACTTGAAAAACAAGAAGAAGCATTAGCAAAAGGAGAAGAGCCTACGGATGAAACAACAGAAAACATCACAGTCCACAACAACCCAACCAGCATTGGCGATGTTGTCTCGACAGGCCCAGCCGGAAAGTCCTCCGGCACGCTTTCAACGACAATCGAAGGGGGTAGTTTCAGGTGATTCTTCGGCATTTCCCTTTTTGAAAATAATTTTCTGGGCTCACATTTCTCTCGGTTTTATGACTCTTCTTTTCAACGATGCCGAGTGGAGAAAGAGCAACGCCCATTTGCTGCAGTCGCTCGGCCGGACAGCCAAGGTCAGCGAGGCATCGGTAGAAGTCAATGGCTTCCCAACACCTGAAAGCACACGGTACTTGTTTGAAAAGTAGTAAGTGATTTATTCCTTTTTCAATGTAACCATTCACTGTTTGGATTTGCCTTTTCTGACAAGCAGCCTCACTGGTTCCCACATCCAAAATCCATTCCTGCGTCGACACGATGTCCAGCAATTGTATCTGCGCGTCTTTTCAACAGACTCTAGCGACAAGGGGTGCTCTTCGCGCGACCTGTTCCGGACATTTATGATCCTGGCAATTGCCTCTGTAATTCCCTACCGACTCGGTCTACACCCACACCACCCTCACGGCTACTACCTGGCAGCAATACAGCATTTCGACGGCGACTTTTTGTCTACAAAGCTGGAGTCTGTGCAGGATCTTCTTCTTATCTGTCGTTTTGGGATTTACTATCATCTTGGTCAGTCTGCTGGTTTTCTGGTATTATTTCTGGAATACTAACAGGGTAGGAACTTCAATCTGGGATACAATCCAGCTCTGCGGTCGATTATGCATCGAGCTCGGCCTGCATCGACCCAAGGAAACGCCCGTCGACATGCTTCAAGAGCAAATGGAGCGGCGTGTTTTCTGGGAGTACTACATGATTGACCGGTACAGCTCGACCACGATCAACCGGCCATTTGCCCTTGCCGACCGAGACATTGGCATCCCATTTCCTGCCGACGCCGACGACGAGGCCATTATTTCGGCTCGCGGCATTCTGTCGACAGACCTCGACAGTTTTGTTAGAGCGCACCACCCTCCGCAGGGAAATTCAGAGACGACCGTGTTCTTGATGTGCGTGCAGCTTCGACAGATATCGTCGCGCATGCAATCAGAGTTTTCCTAGCTGCTGCGGCCAAGCCCTGGACAGCACGCCGGCACCAACAGCCACAACGGCAGCACCAAGCCGACGTTTCTTCTGACTGGCCAGATCTTGACGGTGCTGGACGGCATCTTGCAGTCGCTGGACGAGTGGCGGCAGGCGGCGCCAGTGTTTGCCTCGCCGCGCTGTCTCTACGAAACACAAGAGTGGTACGACCTGCTGCTGGCCCGCGAGCGGCTCCAGGCTATCCGCAAGGCTGTCGATCTCGCGCCAAAGCACAACGGCATCCCGGCCCGGCACCTGCTGTCGCTGTGTCTCGAGTCTGCCATGCAGACCATCCAGCTGTACAGCGACATGTTCCGCGACCACATTGTGACGTACACGCGGAGCTACTTTCACACAATGTTTACGGCCGGCCTGTCGGTCATGTTCTGCGTGTCGTCGCCAGCGGAGCTGCAGTACGAGCAGATCCAGGCTGCACGAGATGTGCTGATTGTCAGCGAGGAGACGTTGACCGAGATGGGCGTGAAGCTGCCTGATGCGAGGGGATACGTGACGGCCTTTGAGGCACTGCACAAGAACATTGCTCGGAAACTGGACCAGGCACTGCGAGCTAAGGGCCGCAGAGTGCCGAATGTGGCGTCTCTGCTGGCCGACATGTCCTTCCCTACTACAACCCCAGTGGAACACCACCATCAGACGCACCTAGGAGTTGTCCCGGATCATCACAGTACGGCAGACTTGACAAATGCCCAAGTCCCCTTTTACGGACGAGACCTGCCTGCAGCTCCCTATGCAGCGGCAGTGCAGTCTCCAACAAACACCTACGACGCGCAGCCGCACGGCATGGCATACACGGGCACGACACCTGTCGACAATGAGCCGGTCCGTCGCCGCCAGCAGAGACGGCATCGCCCGCGAGCAGCCAAAGTAAAAGGCCCAGTGGAAGGCCATCAGCACAGAGACGTTGAGCGAGCGGATGCGCAGCGGGAAGATCTCGGCCGACACCAGGTACGGGATGGCGAACCAGCCAATCGACCAGGCCACGGCGTGGACGTAGATGGCCACGATGGAGGCCGTGCTGGCCCGACGGGTCGCCGGGTCCGACGTGATCTCTGCGGCCGACCGGCCGTTGGTGACGCCCAGGTAGGCGCCCACAAAGGCGAGCGTCACAATCTGCAGGCAGATGCCGGTGATCAGCGACCGGCGGCGGCCGATAAAGTCGATAAACAGCACGGCAAACAGCAGGCTCGACACAAACTTGACGACGGCGTAGATGCCCGTGGCCAGGAACCGCTGCTCGTCGCCGTCAATGCCGAGGTACCCAAAAATGGTCGGGCTGTACTGCGTAATGGCATTCGCGCCGGACCACTGGGCAAACATGTGGGCCAGAAACATGAGGACGAACCGGCGGCGGTTCTCTGCAATGGCGAGCGTCTCGCGGATCTGGTCGAGGACCGAAGCGCCGGCGACGACTTCCATTTCGTGCTCGAGCTGGGCCTGCATGCCGTTGAACTCGGCGCGCACATAGGGGTGGTCTTGGGGCAGGCGGCGCAGGCTCGACAGGACAGCACGGGCTTCGTCAGGGCGGCCGCGGGACAGGAGGTAGCGGGGCGACTCGGGAGCCAGGAACGTGCCGAGTCCCCAGATCACGGCGGGGATGACCTGGAGGGCAGTCGGGAGCTTCCACTGGATGTTTTTGCCGGCCAAGTGCTTTGTGATGCCATAGTTGAAAAAGAAGCCAAAGACGACGCCGAGCTGTTGGCAGGAGGTGTACTGGAGAGTGAGGAGGCCGCGGATAGATGGTGGGGAGATCTGGCAAGACTGTTAGAATGGACGGAAGAAGAAAGAAGATGGAAGATGGAAGGCTGTTGATCTATCTCCTTGCCTCTGAAATGTAAATGGGAGGAAGGACTGCCGTGGCACCGATGCCAATGCCAGCAATAAAACGAGAGGCATACAGGCCACTCAGATGTCCGTTGCAAAATGTCTGGCCAAAGATTCCGGCAATGTAGATGAGCGTGTAGAGCTGGAGGGTCTTGCGGCGGCCGATGCGGTTTGTGAGCTGGACACAGCCGAGACAGCCAAAGACGGCCCCTGCCGTGGCAATGGACACGATCCAGCCCTTTGTGTTGGCGTACTCGGCCGTGGTCTGGGTGTCGACACCAAACGTTTTCCGAAAGACGGACGTGACGACGAGGGAGGCAATGTTTCCTGGTCGGTTAGCAGAGTGAGATCAAGCCAGGGGTATCACAGAAGACTCACCCTCGTCAAAGCCTTTGGACACGCCCGAGAAACTCCATACGCAGGTGCAGAACACAAGGTACCAGTTGAAGATTTCTCGAGGGCACTGTTTGAGTGCCTCTGTAGTTGTCTGGAAGAGAGACGATTTTGGAGCCATATTGGAGGCCGGGTAAAGGGGGTCAAGGAGAAGATGACGAGATAAAAGTTGTAATAAGAACAGTGACGATATGAAACGGATAATTCAAAGACGTGCATGCACGCAGGACCCCAAGGCCGCCAGGAGAGGTCTTGTCTCATTTATAGATGGCCTGCCAAGTTGTTTCTCCTGGTTGCTACCACAGGGTAGCTGTGGCCACACACAGACGGCAAACAGGCCTGGACGTCAAAGGCTCTCCGCATGGTCTTGCAAGGACTACTTGCTTGTCTGTATCGGATGGCTGCAAGAATGCCAATACAGCCAGCCCTTGCTTCTTTTCCCCATGGCCCATCATTGCGGGGGAGGCTGTCTTTGGCTTGGGGTTATTTCTTGTTAGTGTCGGACTGGGGCCGAGAATCCCATGCGATGGATCCAGCGGTGGCCGTTGGGGTCGGACCCGCTCCGGGGGCCAGCCAGCTGACGAAGATGTATCGTAGATAACCAAACATTCTCAGTCGACAAGTCGATTCTTTCTTGTTTTCATACTTTACCGAAATGAACTTCTATCCAGTGCCCCCGGTGGTCAAGGCCGAGCTGTTTGTCCGCATCCCGGATGAGCTGCGGTGTCTCGGCCAGGAGACGGAATGGCGTGGTGGTTTCGAGCGGAAGTTTCAAAATATATTCCTCGAGGGTCCTCTCGTGAGCGACACGGGCGACTTGTACGTGGCGGACGTCCCGTACGGCCGCATTCTCAAGATCACGCCGGCAAAAGAAGTCTCTGTGGTGGCTCAGTGGGACGGAGAGCCCAACGGCCTGGCCGCTACTCCAGAGGGAGACATTGTCATTGCAGACTACAAGCAGGTGGGTTCAAATGACTAATTGCTGCCCTTTTGCAATTCCTGACAGACAGGGAATTCTTGTACTCAATCCAGCAGACGGCTCGGTCAAGCCTCTCATGGCCCGCCGCCATCTCGAGCGCTTCAAGGGCCCCAATGACCTGATTGTCGACAACGATGGAAACATTTACTTTACCGACCAGGGCCAGACGGGCATGACTGACCAGACGGGCAAGGTGTACCGGCTACGGCCAAGCAAGGACGACCCTTCCAGTAGTCGGCTTGAAACGCTGATTGACAACGGCGTCTCTCCAAATGGTCTTGTTCTGTCACCCAACGGCCGCTACCTGTTTGTGGCCATGACCCGGTCCAACGAGGTCTGGAGACTGCCGCTTCATGCGGATGGCACGACGACAAAAGCCGGCGTGTTTTTCCGCTCTTTTGGCTGTGCAGGCCCTGATGGACTGTGCGCGGATGAGGAGGGCAGCCTGTTCGTCTGCCATCCAAGCCTGGCCAGTGTGTTTGTTGTGAATGCAGACGGGACGCCAAAGGCTCGCATTGTTAGTGGCACGGAAGGTGTCAACTTGACGAATTGCTGCTTTGGGGGCCCCGAGCACAAGACTCTGTACATTACCGACAGTCTAGAGGGAAATGTCCAAACGGTGGAGTGGCATTGTCGAGGGGCTACAGCAGCGGCCCAGCTGAGGGAGCAATAGCCGTATTCTCAGATAACAAAGCCTTTATTTCGTCAAGCGTTCTACTTCCACGCCAGGACCTGCGTGCTGACTCCCAGAAACCACCCGTTTTCGTCTTTACAAAATCGTTTGAATGCGTCTTGTGCCTGGTTGATTTCATCTTCTGCCACACCAGCCTTGATCAAGCTCGCCCGTGTTGGGTTTCCTGGCTCGAGGCGGGCCAAGCAGTTTTTGGCAAAGAACTGCCTGGCTGGCCCGCCCCAATGCACCGTCGTTCCAGCGCCGACTTTTAGTTTGCTGCCATCAGCAAAACCGACATCCCTAAAGAGAGCAGGCAGGTTTCCGCCGGGAAACGGCACATGTCGCAGCTCTTGCACTTCCTTGCTGTCTGTCTGCACTGCCCGCGCCATATTCTCTGACCACAGTCGGTCCAGGTCGTAGTGGCCGGGGTAGATGTGCATCTCTGCTGCTTCGCTGCAGGCCAGCACGCCGCCCTCGCGGAGCACACGGCGCATCTCGATAACGGCTCGACGGCGGTTTTCGTGCGAGCCAAGGTGCAGCAGGACTTGCGAACAAAATACAACGTCAAAAGTATCATTCTCAAATGGAAGGCCGGCCAGGACATTGGCTATCTGGAACGAGACGTTGTTGGCTCCAGCCGGTATGGCCGCCCTGGCTCGCGACAGGACTTCCTCGGTCAGGTCGACGCCGACCACAGAGCCTTTGGGCACGTGTGACGCCAGGCCGACCGTGATGGATCCTGGGCCACAGCCGGTGTCAAGGATGCGGTAGGCCGGGCGCAGATGCTCCAGCAAAAAGTCAGCATCGCTGGCAGCTGTGCGCTGTGCGTGGCTGCCGACGTTTGCCTCAGTGTAGCCTTGGGTGTAGTTGGACATGCTGGAAAGGGTGTTGAAGAAGCTGGAACTAAAGGAGAGAGAAACTCGAGGTTGATGAGAGTGAAAGCTTAATATATCTACACTTTTGAAAGAAAAGGTCCCGCAAAATACTTCCAAATACGGACGGCTTCTTCGTATTAGTCGGGTTCGCTGCTCGACAGACACCACCTTTTCTGTTAGTGCTGACGTCGTAGCTCTGGCCGTTGATCGTCCACCAATCGTGCCAAGAAAACGTGTCAACCGCAACAAGATTACGACCCCTCTCGGAAGATCGGCTGGACATTCAAGTACGGGGACGACGGCGAAAACGGGCAGGGCATTGAGTACATTGCCATTGTCTTTGAGTACATCGAGCCGGGCGAGAACGACTCAGACGTCGTCCAGGGTGTCTGTGACTTCTTGCATATTGCCGGGTTCGCGCGGACGGTCCGGCCTTGGAATTGGGAGAGCAGCGTGTTGCTCGACTTTTCTGATGTGATTTCTCCAGTCGACTCGCATTGGGCAAAGTATCGCTGCTTCTCGCTCAGAGCAGAATGCATGCAGACAGTGCAGAAATTATTCAGCAAAAATTATTCAGCAAAAAGTATTCAGCAAAACCATGGCAGAGCCTCAGCACTTGTGCCTGGGTCGTTCCTTCCAGACGAATCTTCAATTCCGGGGAAATCGCTGCAACGCCGTTGCTCCACCTTGGGCAGCGGACCCACTCCGATACTGGCAGATCCACCGAGTCGGGAACCAGGCCCGGCCGCATGTGCGCTGCTTGCCTCCATCGGCAGCCGTCCGATATCCCCGTGTAGGCTTATGCCGAGTGTAATTTGCTAGGGAGCTTGTCTAAGCGCTTGCTCCACATGTTCGTCAACACCCCATAGGTCGACCATGGAGCTCTTTCCGCTACCCCATCGGACGCTGTCCATCCTGAGCTGTGAAGAACCGTTCCATGCCCGGATAACACAACAGATGACCCGGCAAGTCAAGAGTGGAACCGGAGCTGTTGAGGCGGTCTACATATATAGCTGGAACATGGCAATAGGAGCAAGGTATGCCGTGCAGTACATTTACTAACAATAAGCGTCTCTTTTGATAACTGCTCTTCAGCCGGCACTTTAGCAAAACAATCAAACAAACAAGAGGAAACGACTTTCAAAGGCAGCCAAGGGAAAAACAAGTTTAGGAGAAAGCCAAAGAAGCCCAGAAACAGGATTCCCTTGTACCCAGCCACCACCATGTCTGTCTCCCTGCACAACAGCATGCTGGAAAAGCTCCAGCGGGGCCAGGTGGCTTCGTCCCTCAGCATCAAGCTCTGCCGCTCGGTCGAGGTCGTCATGATGGCCAAGACGGCCGGCTTCGACGCCGTCCTCATCGACATGGAGCACTCGTCCTTTGACCTCGACACCACCGGCCAGCTCTGCATCGCCGCGCTGTACGCCGGCATCGCCCCCATCGTCCGGTCCCCGAGCAAGGAGCCGTTTTTTGTCTCGCGCATCCTGGACGGCGGCGCCCTCGGCGTGATTGTGCCGCACATCCGCACGGTCCAGGACGTCAAGGACGTTGTCGCCGCCAGCAAGTTCCAGCCCGTCGGCCACCGCTCGTCCACCAACGGCCTGCCGCACTACCAGTTCCGCAGCATCCCCGCCAAGGTGTCCAACGCCGTCACCAATGCGGCCACCCTGGTGATCCCCATGGTGGAGACGCTCGAGGCGCTCGAGATTGTGGACGAGCTGGCGGCCGTCGACGGGGTGGACTCGCTGCTGATCGGCACCAACGACCTGACGGCCGAGATGGGCATCCCCGGCGACTACGAGAACCCGCGCGTCACAGAGGCGTACGCGCGGACGATTGCGGCGTGCAACAAGGTGGGCAAGTGGGTGGGCGTGGGCGGGCTTCACGCGCGGCTGGACCTGGTGGAAAAGTTCTGCGGCATGGGGGCGCGGTGGGTGATGGCGGCAACAGACGGCCCGCTGCTGCTGGGCGGCGCCACAAAGCGGGCGGGAGAGATGGCACAGCTGAACGAGCGGGTGGCATCTGCACCAAGCACTGGGATCGTGAAGAATGGCACGCATTAAGAGAGGGCCTGTTCGATTGTGCAGTCGTTTTGCAGTAGACTTTGACTTGGAATTGTTATTGAAGACGAGAATGTAAATGGGTATAGAGTGTTCTTTCAGTCATTCTAAATATTACTAAACCGTATGTTGTAAATTTAATGTTGCCTTCACTTTGGCATGACGCGATCCAGGCCAGCTGTTCGCCAATCTCGGCAGCAATGTCGGGAATTCCCTCAGCTTCCAACACCACATTGTTGCCAGCCAGATGTATAGTCAGGTCTGTTCCGTTTGAAGCACGAGCTGCGAATGCTGTTAATGCCAGCGTTCGGCAATGGCAATCCGTGGGGATCCAAAACTCACCGCGATATTCGTGGTCTTAGCATCTTCTTGAACAGGCCGAGAAGGTCAGGGCCAGACGACGGCCAGGTTTGGGCCATGTAGTCTTGGCAGCTCAGTGCCTGGGCACTCATTCTCCTGTCAACGTGATGGCATTCGCAAAAGCCTGGGGAGGGAACGCGGTGTGTCGTTTCCTTTCCAGCCCGGAGCCAATCGGGGTGTCAAAGCGCAGTTTGTAGTTGCTTTTGTCCCGTGGGAGAAAGACGACCAGCTCCATGATGTCTCTGTCGGTGTACGGCGCGAAAGTGATGACGGAGCCGTTCCTGAGGATCGCGGGAGAGCCGTCTTCGAATCTCGCCTGGGGGTTGACGAGTTTGTCGTCCAGTCTCACAGTGTCGTTTGAAAGCGCAACCAGCTAGAGCGTCTTGTCGTCGTTGGCATCCAGGACTATGCTGAAGTGCAGATTGCTCTCGAAGAAGAAGCTTGCGTTGCTTTTTGTCGTCCAGCGGAAACCATCCCCAAGGGCTATTTGTACTAGGTAAGAGGATACTTTTCTATTCTTTTTTTTGGCATTTATACGTATTTATCAGATAGCATGATATTCCCATACCTTACCTGTCCTCGACTTTCAGATGTGCTTACTTAATTATTCTCTCCTTCCAGGCTAGTCAGTTCAGACCTTCACAACCGATGCCCCCTCTTCAGAGATTGCCATGCTGCTGCGCTGTAACAGTTCATCATCACGGAAAAGATCCGCTCAGGCATCCCCTCTTTCACACGATGGTGTTCTTCCACGGTCTTGGGAACATCGTTCCGTACCTCCCTGTTTACTTCCAGCCCCACAAAAAAGAGAGTCCGACAGTCCTCGGACTGTCTCCGTGTAGTGGTTGTGGTTGAAGCTAGGGTTTCTGTGTGTGGAGAATTCCCCAGAATCCTGGGGTGCCTCAGCGGTCAGACATGGTCTCCTCGTTGCTGGGCAAATGCTATGAAGGGTGTATGAAAGCAGCCAAGGCTTGGACTATCTTGGTGATATAAGAAGCCTACTTAAGAGAGAGATGCCGATATTCTTGTGAATTGTGACTTTGTACTCTGTACCACAGTATTCAACCTTCCTCGTCAATACACCCAGACCATGGACAACTTTCCGCTTTCAGACACTAAAACAGATGTCAAGCACATCGAGCCATCCGACGATGCCAGCCTCTATCCCGGCCTCACCCTGGAAGAGATTGAGTTTTTGAAATCGTTCGAAGCCAGTGGCCGTGGTAAAAGGGCAGTGCAAAAGGTGGGCAAACCAACTGCAAATCTTTGGCAGCAGGCCGTTCTGACAAGATAGATTGACTATCGACTCATCCCCATCTTGACAGTCCTTTACCTGCTGGCACACGTCGACAGAGGCAATCTCGGAAACGCCAAAATCGAAGGCCTTACCACAGACCTCCGCCTTGTGGGCAACCAGTACAATGTCGCCAGCACCGTCTTTTTTGCGTTTTACATTGTCTTCCGTACGTCTCTTTGGATACCTGAACGAGATCTTCACGACGCTGACCTTTGTCAGAGGTTCCTTCAAACATGGTCTTGAAAAAGGTGCGGCCTAGCATCTGGCTGCCAAGCCTGGTCGTGCTCTGGGGAACCGTCATGACCTGCATGGGCGCCGTCAAGAACTACCACGGCCTGGTTGCCTGCCGGCTCATGCTTGGTCTCTGCGAGGTAACGCCCACGACTCGATATCCTGTCTGAAATTATGCTAACCCCCCCAGTCGGGATTCTTCCCCGGGGCCGTTTACCTGGTCACCACCTGGTACCCGCGACACCAAGTCCAGCAGCGGGTCGCCCTCTTTTACACTGCCTCGGCGTTTTCCGGCGCTCTCAGTGGCCTCCTCGCATTTGCCATTGCCAACATGGGCGGCGTCCGAGGATACTCTGCTTGGTCGTGGATCTTTTTCATCGAGGGTGCCATTACCGTGTTTGTCGGGGTGCTGATGCCCTTTTTGATCATCGACAGCCCCGAGCGGGCAACACGGTGGCTTGCCGACGACGAACGGCGGTACATTGACTGCCGGCTGCGCGTGTCGGGTCAGCGCTCGGTGACGGGAGAGACGACGGACAAGTTCTCGTGGCCGCTGCTCGCCAAGACTCTGGCAGACTGGAAGATCTGGCTGGGCATCTTTGTCGGGTGGGCGAATGCGGTGCCAAACACGGCCTTCCACTTGACGATGCCGCAGATCATCAAGCAGCTGGGGTTTGTTAACAGCCAGGCGCAGCTGCTGACAATTCCGCCGTACTTTTGCGGCGGCATGTCGGCGTGGCTCACTGGTCGGTTCTCTGACAGGTTCACATGGCGGATGCCTTTCATCGCGGGCCCCATCTGTCTGCTGATCACGGCACTGTCAATCTTGTTTGGTCTGTCTCACGACATCCCCGGCAACGTCCCGGCTCTGTACTTTGCCATTGTCCTGGCACAGATCGGCATCTTCCCCCTGAACCCTGGCATTTCGTCGTGGACGAGCAACAACCTGGCGCCTTCGTGGAAGCGGTCCATTGGTGTGGCCTGGCTCCTGGCTGCAGGGAACTTTGGAAGTAGGTCGACTCTCTTGGATCTTTTTGGTTTGCTCATTTTGTTTTGGTTTACTCATTTTGTTTTGGTTTACTCATTTTGTTTTGGTTGCTCATTTTGTTTTACTCATTCTAACAAACAGGTCTGATTGGTGGAAGTGTATTCCTCGACAGCGAGGCACCCTTCTATCCCACTGGCTATGGCACTGCTCTCGGCATCTGCGTGTTTGGTCTGGTTTGCACATTTACCCTGGAGACCGCCCTCAGATGGTCGAACAGGAAGAAGAAGGCCATGTCAGAGGTCGAGATCCGCACCAAGTACACCCAGCAGGAGCTGGATCTGATGGGCGACAAGAGCCCTCTGTTCCACTACATTCTTTAAGCATTAGGCGGTAGTGCTTCTTGTCTCTGTGCCTTTACAATCGACAGTTTCGTCTCTTTTCACCCTGGTAGATTACATGGCTATTGAATCAAATTCTAATAGAACAAGAGCACACAATCAAAGTTATCTAGAAGAATGCCAAAGCATTGGGCGGACTAGCAACGCCGCCCGGTGCCTAAAGTTGTCAGTTGATCAATGATTTCAAAGGTTCTTCTTTTTCTGACTTGCATTCATCGGCGAACTCGAAAGAAACAGCGTGTACCGTCCAAGCTTGCGGCAGATTTCGCTCACTGCTTCCAAATCAAACAGCTCGCCAATCGGCATGCCCCAGCCAGCCAATAGGTGCTCGTGAAAGTGCCACTTGCTCGCGGTGCAGGGCCACACTTCAAAGGACCGGCTGTCGCCGCAGACGGCTGCAAACTTGCTGTCCCACAGAAACTTGACTTACAGCCTTGTCTTGGTAGGCGTAATGCCTGAATCCATCCCACTGCGAGCTGCACTGGGAGTTGAATGACCACTGCTATTGTCAGCAAATGCTCCAACGTTTCAGGGTTTACATGCACAAACCTCGTCATCGTGGGCATGTTTGAGTGGCGCCTTGTTTATTGTCTTGATCTTGCGGGGGAATTTGGGATATCCCGCAGCAGCCAAGGACCAGCTATGATATTAACAAATACTCAGCCAGACGTGCAGTCTTACTTGATGCCTTACTTTATTGACACGCGCTGGCCTGTCTGGATTTCTTCTTTGGCGGCTGCTGCCACAACGTCGTCCGTCAGGTGGTTCAGCATGCCCAGCTGGTCGTCTGGACCCCAGAGGCCCCATGCGTTGAGGCCTGGGCCATCCTTTTTCAAAGGCAGGTCCTCGAACTTGGGGTATGGCTGGATTGACTGGGGAGGCATTTGGGAGAAATAGTAGAGCACGTGAGTATTAGGTCAGTTGTATCAGAAACAATTCTCCAAACTTCTCAGGAAAGGGTGTACTTGTATTCTCTCAGAGACAAGCTTCAATGCTCTTAAAGGGAAAACGGCAAGGCCCTCCGAGAGACAAGCTCCGAGCTCCTGGCGCCGCAACACTTGATCCTCTTTATTGGTCTCCATTCGACCTCCATAATCAGTCGGGAAACTGCAACGGCATGCTGTGCAGTCTTCCGGTCAAAGAGTGTGCCAATGCCGGCTGCGGGTCTCGGACGCAACCCGACCAAGATTGCCTCTTTGGGACTAACAGAGGGGATCCACCGTTCCACTCTTCCTCCTTCCCCGCAGACGTTCTCTGGGGATGTTTGCAGCGTGTCTTTGGCAATCACGTGGTGGCCCTGGTGTTGTATTTGATTCATATCTCGGCCACCTTCCGATCGGATTCGCTTCTGCTTTCTCGAGATTTTTGCTTTTATTCTTTTCCTTTTTTCGACCCAAGGATTCTCTTTCAGTGAACCTCTCTACATCGGGCATCATCCGCAGAGTGGATACATTTTTAACCTTTTCACAGCCACCTTTAGAGCTGGTCGGCCCAGATGTCTCCAAGCCGAGATAACGGCCCTGGGCCGGCAGTGGCCACGGCCCCGGAAGCCGGCCATGGTCCGGGCATCCGTGCAAAAAAGGCTACCAAGCGTGTGAGCGGTGCTGGAAGAGGAAGCAAAAGGTAAGCACGTGGGAGTGCAGCGTGTGTATGGGTGCGTATTTCTGACAGCCCAGTGTGACCGTGTACTCCCAGTCTGCTCGGCCTGTGCAGCGGCCGCCACAGCCTGCCACCCGCGGAAGACACAGCTGGACCTGCTTGCTGACGATGGGCCACTTTCTCATGCGTCGACCCAGTTGTAAGTGGGCAACTCGTACGTTTCCCTTTGGGGTTTCCAACACCAGTAGTTACGTCGAAACTCTCAAGAGACGACTGAAAGATCTCCAGCACTCCCAGCCGCCAAACAAGCGGCGACGCCTGTCCACCCTGAATGGCACCTCCCCCAGTCGTTCGTATGGACAGGCTGAATCTCAAGATGCGGCATCGTCAAATTCAGCCACCGAAAGCAATGATACCATTGCCGTTTCTACGTCTACTTCAGCCCCAACTACAGCATCAACTTCCTCTGGCACTGTGACCAATGCCACTACAACCACAGGCAACGGCGATGCCGCAGCTGGCACGGTCACCCCAGCCGATGGCTGCGAGGGCTCGGTCCGTGCCATGATGGGAGAGATCGGCTACCTTTCCCGGAGCGCCATGGGCGAGTCTAGAGAGGAGGGTGGCGATGCGTCTGTGGAAGAGCAGCCGCCACGATTGGCTCTGGACCGTGTTGTCATGGCCGCTCTGGCACTTGACGGGCATGATCCGTCACAGTCGGCGTCAAGTCATGATGGAGCTGGTGCTTCCGCATTGGTGACGTCAGCGGTCGCAGATTGTCTTGTTTTGCTCTCTCCTCGACAGACATCTGCAGCGTGTCTTCGGCGGTTCATTGGCCAAGTAGCCGTGCAGCATTCGTACCTGGCTACGACCGTTGGCCGCCTTGAAACCCAGCATGCAAGCATTTTCGAGAAAGGAAGCAGCAATATTGGAAACAGCTCCGCCGTTGGAAATGCACCTCTCTTTAATGTGTACATGGCTGTCGCCACAGGGGCTCTCTTGGTCCCCGAGGCCAGTCGACTGCGTGCCTTTTCCCAAAGACTGCATGCAGCTGCAGTACGACTCTTGCCCACGATCCTTTTGCGTTGTGAAGCGCTCGTAACGATCCAATCTGTGCTCAGCCTGGTAATCTATGCCACATTATCGCCAGACGGAGGATCAGCATGGCATCTGCTTGGGCTGGCAACGAAACGATGCATAGCTCTGGGTCTGCGCAAAGAGGCAGACGTCCAAGCTGGTCTGACAGAAAATGAGATCGATGAACGACGGAGGGTTTTCTGGAGCGTCTATCAGCTGGACGGATGCCTTGGTCTCGTCATGGACCGCCCGTTCAGCATCCACGATGAGGTCAATGTAAGTTTTCTCGTCACTCTCGAGACTGAACAAGTCCTCACTCTGTCCTCAGCTGCCGGGTCCTTCTCTGAGCCAACACCTCGTTGTCCATGCTCGACTCATTTCAAATATCCGTACAAACTCTGCCAGGACCTCGCCACTGTTTGACTATAGCAACCTCTGCTACTGGCGGGACTTTTCGCCTCCGCCAGTGGACCATTTGACCCCAGAGGAACAGGAAAACCAGGCAGATTGCCTCCATCAGCTGGCCTGCAGAGCCTTGGTCCAGATTACTGCAAAAATGGAAAGCTCAAACGAAAGAGACAGTGTCCACCGTGGGAATGCAAGGGTAGCCTCCAGTGTCCTTCCCACCCTCCACAATACTATCCATGACGATACTTCCGCGTCCTGTCGAAATCTAATCGAACGCCTCTACAACCGTGCCGATTGTGAGCAGTTTGTCGGTTCATTCATCGATGCGTACGACCTGTTCGCAGCGGGGGTGTACATCTGTACCACACAAACAGGCCAGCCAAATTACAACCATCCGAGCCAGTCTCTCTTGACCGCCGACCTACTCAACAAGTGCACAATGCTGATTACCTCAATTGGCGAGCGGTTCTCGGCGGTGAAGCCACTGCGGCGAGTGCTAGTTTCGATGGCCACACGTCTGAGGTCGAGGCAGATGGGAGATGCGGTACGTCTACCTGGCCAAACGACATAATACGATCGGCCTGCTAACAGACAGACACGGGATGACCGTACCCTGGAGGCTCTTCCTTTGATTGTGCCGGCATATCTTCGACAAATGATACGAGAATGGCTGTGAGGTCGTGTAGAACTATGTTAATGGATTCATAGACGTGTTGGAGTTGCGGTTTGCTCAGTTGACATGCTGTTCAGCTGTTAGTGGAATACCCTTGAAGGCCATAGGAGAGGTTGGCCTTGCCCGTATGGAGTCAAATTTGCACTGTGCTAGAATTTTCTTCATTCATCCCTAGCCATATTACTTTCTTCAGCAAGAGACGAAATGCCCACACAAACAAGCACAGCAGCGGAATGGAACATCTTGGCTTCACTTCAATATTTCCTAGGCAATAATCGTTTTGGGGAATTTGTAATATTTTTGGTTCTGTGCTTTTTTTATCCTTTTGTCGCAAAAAGCTCCTCCTCCCAGAACGCCTCACAGTCAACAATTGTTGCAATGGTTTTGTTTTTTTCCCGAAATAAAATCCTTCCTGCCATCCATTTCCAGGACCTGCTAAAGTGAAAGATCTTATCTGAACAACATCCCTGGACGTTTTGGCTTTGCTCTTGTCCAACCCTCCCCCTCTTCCTCCTCCTATGTTTTGGTATTCGTCGTCTATTTGTGGTGCAGCTTGCGCTGGTAGAAGGCGAGCTCCTCACCCTCCAGGATGTAGCCGTCGCAGCGGCCGGACTGGCCGGGCCGGCTGGCAACAACAGCGTACAGACGACCAGCCTCGAACTGGCGCTCGAGAGCCGAGTCGACCTTGCCAGAGGCGGCAAAGCGAGCAGCCTGCTTCTTCTCGACAGACTTACTCTTCTTCACGGGCTCCTCGACGGTGCCCTGCTTCTGCTGCCGCCGCCGGCCAATGGGCTGGCCGTAGTGGGCCTCGTACCACTGACGGAAGGGGGCGGCATCGATCTGGATGACGGCGGACTTGGTCAGGGTGTTGGTGCGGACCAGCTCGTTGTTCGACGGGTGGTAGACGACACCGATGACACGGGTCTTGCGGGTGCAGCCCTCAGAGCCCCAGGCAAAGTTGCCGGTCTCCAGGCGCAGAGCGCGGTACTTGTGGTTGCCGCCACGGGTGCGGACGACGTGGATGCGCTTGGCACCGATACGGGTGTTGGTGGACTGGCGACCGGCCTCGAAAGCGCGCTTCTTCCCTGTTGTCAAAGGTCAGAACGTATGTCCTGGATAAAGAAAAACAAAGCACATTTGCATTTCTCCCCAGTCCGATACGGGCTTTCGAAAATGAGACGTGTATCACAACAAAGATTTTTTCTCCCAGTTGGATACGGCTCTCGAAGGCAGTGTGTTCTCAATGGGGCTTCCCCCACTCGATGCATCATCCTTCAAGAGCGCATCGCAAAAGGGTATTTTTTTCTCCTTGTTGGATACACCTCCCATCGAAGAAAGTGTATCACAACACACAAAACAAAACATTATTCAATTCGCAGGAGGATTCGACGCACGGTAGTAGGCGCGCTTGGCACCGGAGGCGGAGCGCTTGTGGCGAGAGTCTCTGGAGATACCCATGGTTGCGGTTGTCTGGAGAAAAGAAGAAGATGCAAAGGTTAGCCGGTGAGCGGTTTCGAGATTGGATGCTCTCCGCAGCCTCAAAAGAAACTGATCGCAAAGACAAAAGGAGTATCAGGTAATCTCGATTGGTATAATCGCTGCTGGGAACATACCTGACGCCGGTGAAATTGGACGGGCGTTTAACGAATGGGTGGTGGTGATGGTGGTTGGTGAGAAAAAGATTTGGGATGGGCTGGAGAAAATTATGAGACTGGATCTTTTGGAAAAGTCCAAAAGACCTAAAAAAATTGGTGCGCACAAAAATTCCAATGTGGCGCTAACAAAATCGGCAAAATCAAGGCGGGGCACATTAACCCCTAATCTATCACGTGTTCAGTCATGGGAGTACAAATCTAAAGCGGGGCATCAGTGTCACGTGTATCCACTTACACCGGAACTGGCACTGTACAACACTTCTTCGTCAAGCATCGCAAGCATCTACATAGTAGATGCTTTTGAAATATAATAATATTTATTTTGGTCATTGTTTCTATTATTAGGGTCCAATCAAACAACCCCCTTTTCTGAGTTGCTAGCCCATGCTGTATTCATGCAACAGAACAAAACCGCCTGGACAGCTGCCATTATTCCTATTCTCCAAGCCAAAAGATAGCCTCCAATGCTCCATTCTGTGGTATGCCTTGCTCATTTGTAATAATCTTCAGAGTCAATGTGAGATATGAGATCAGAAAGCCATCCATTGACTTCCTCGGGCTTGATCTCCTCTAGCTCTTCTTTGCCTTTTCCGCCCTCGTCGTTGTCCTCGTCCTCGACCTCGGCTTCTTTGTTTCCTGCCTCGAGGCCATCCTTACCAGTCTCATCCAATTCAGCGGATAAGATGTCCTGAATAGTCTCATTTTCTTTGTTTTCATCACCATGGATTTCACGGGTGTATCCTTTCGGTTGATGGTAATATCCGCAGCAGCCATGGGTCAGCGGCAGCGGAAACACACCACTCCGGCCAAGCCTGACAAAATCCTCCTTGTCCGGCCAGCCGTCGAATCCCTTATTGGCAAACAGCCTGACGTCCTTGAAGTCGGTGTCCTTTGTCAAGGTCAATCGAAACCCCCAGTTTCCGTGAGAAATGTTTTGGCGAGCCTGCCGAACACTGCCACCCGTCTTGGCCTCTTCTTCTAACAGCCGGGCTCGCTTCTTGGAACATGCCATCTTCCTCGCCCGCGCCCGATCCAGAAGAGCAATGTACTCCGCCGATGTCTCGGGAAGGAAAGGCGAGCGCCCGAATCCAGCAAGCTCGGCCCTTTTCCGCATGGCTTCGAACTCTTCGGAGGTCTTGTCGCTTTCCTTGGTGGTAGCAGGCTCCTGGCAATGTTTGGCCGGAGATGCTACCTTGAAGCGAGTAGTGTCCTTTATCGGTGAGGCCAATTTCAGGTTTTTTCTCAGCCCACCCTTCCTGCAGCGGGCAGATGGCGGTGGGGTGGCAATATTGAAAGGAGAAGCCGCAGGGACGGGTGTCGCCGGCCTTGGGGGGGAGGCGGTCGCTGACGTGGCTGGCAGCGGTGGGAAAGCACCCCTGGTGGTCTTTTCTGCTGCTGGTTCCGTAGCCGTGCTGCTGAGATCTGAAGACCTGGAAACTGAGGTTTTGCAGCGTCTTGCTACGGAAGCATAGGTCGGAGACTCGCTCCCTAGAGGAGCCGGTGCCTGTTTGCGCAGCGTGGGAGACGATGATGATGCGGTTGTCTGTTTTTCTGCGTTGGGGTCTTTGTTGAGAAGCAGTCCCCATGGGCCTGTTGGGCTGGGGTCGCTTTGGCCTCCATTTCGCCGTGTCAGTCTCAGACTTCGAGTCATGGTGATACTTTGAGTTTCGAGGATGGCTCCGTGCTGTTTTGTGGTCTTCAAGCGCCCTGTATCCAAAAATAGTGGCTCTGGCGTCCTTCTCCAAAACATCAAGGGGTTGCAGTATGTCTGTCGATACTTGTCGGTAAATATGCTGCGGAAAGCTCTGGGCTCTGTGCTGTGGTCGTCGTTGTCTAGGAGACTTTCTGCAGTTGAGGTTAGTCCCGAAGCTGCGATGCAAACATGCGAGGAAGGAATGATGCACGAGTTCGTACTGAGGCGAAAAGGGCTGACATGTCTATCCCCTCGGTCGGGCAGTTCACCCTGAGGAAAGAAGTCTGGGGATCCCAGTGACTGTATGTGAAAGGACTCTTCTTTCATGAACGGCAGGTAGAATAATGAATGCTGGTAAGATATGGTCGAAGGACGTGATGGTTTATTAGGTTTTGTGAAACCATCGAGAATCAACAGGTATCGTGTGCGCTTTCGGGGGTGGCAGCTCCTTGTTGCTGATATGTCGCGTTTCTAGGTGGCTAAAATAATGTGTTTTCATGGTTGGACAGACGACTTCTTTTGTTTTGTTAGGTAGGTTGGTTTTTGAGTGTCTGGTTGCTCTGCGGTTCAGAGAGCGAGGAAGGTTCGGCCGGAAGTCAAAAGTTGGAAGAGGGAAAGGGCAACTGGGCTGCTAAACAATTCCACCAAAGCTCTTGGTTTGTTGTTTGTAAGCGAGGTTAACAGAAATGCGAACAGGATCTGGGGAAGGAACTTTGGGGAGCAAGGAGCAGGCAGCAGGCGGTATAAACACTTAACTTAGAGGAGGAGACCTCCTGAACAAGACCTGTTGACTGGCCACGTGCTGTTCACCGAAGCAAGAATCCGTTCACTATGTGCTCAGTATAGTAGTAGCTACTCTTTATACACGGGGTCTTCATCATTTGAGTCAATCCGTATGTTGTTCAATGCTTTTCTCTAGTGGTGCCTCGAGCAGTGATAGACAATCTGCGAGAGCGAGCAGGAGCCCGAGCTGGAGAATGCCGAGTACATCATGATTCTGCCGCCCAACCCAAATGCCGTGTGCCAAAACCGAGTGCCCTAATAGAACTCGTGTCCAGTTGTATTCAACTCAGTAATCAAGGGGAGGGCCTCCCTGAAGCTGCGATGCAGTTGTGATGGCAAGGCTTATATGTACATTAGGTACTTCATTTAAGCATAGCTTATCACGTTAATATATGTACCAGTACTTACACATTTCCCAACAGCCGCAAGAGCAGTGGACGGATTTAGATTTCAACGCTAAAACGGAAGGAACGGCCGGCCTGGCCAATCAAGGTGTGTGGAGCTCCCCAACGCAGAATGGCCTCCGAGGCAACGAAAGCCAGAGACCCCCCAGAGCTTCATATGACGATTTTTTCTGGTAATTTTGGAATTGGCTCTGGCTTGTTTGGCTGTTTTTTGTTCTCCCTTCCACAACGCCGCGACGCTTCTTTGCTTGTCTTCACACCTCAAAACCCTGTATTCGTCTCGCCGTGCGCTGCCCTTGTCACACAATGGCCGACTTTGGCGAGATCCATCTTCGGCTGGCGAACCGCAGCAAGTCCGGCGCCATCAAGAACTTGCCACCCACCATTGACCTCGACTCGACGGCGACCATTGAGCAGGTCAAGATCGCCCTGGCCAAGGAGGCCAAGGTTGGCGACTTCAACCGCATTGGCGTCTTCGACCCGACGACGCGCAAGATCCTGCGCGACCGCAAGGCCATTATTGGCCAGCAGGAAAACGTGCTGACGGCCGGCGAGCTGTTGGTGCAAGATCTGGGTAAGCTTAATTCTCAGATCTGGCTGTTGCAGCAATTGTCGCACGATTTCACTCCTTCTAACTGTGACTCTCCCCCCAAGGCCCCCAAATAGCCTGGCGCACCGTCTTCGTCGTCGAGTATGCCGGCCCCCTCCTCTTCCATGCGCTCTTCTACTACTTGCGCCCGCCCATCCCGCTGCCGGCCGCGTGGACCGGCGGCCTTGTCAACCGCAGCGTCGAGGCCGTGACCGATGTCCAGACGATTGTGTTTGTGCTGTTCCAGCTGCACTTCCTCAAGCGCGAGCTCGAGACCATTTTCCTGCACCGCTTCGCTGCCAACACCATGCCCGCCTTCAACATCTTCCGCAACTCGGCCTTCTACTGGCTCCTGGCCGGCCTCGTCTGCTCCTACTCGCTGTATGCGCCGCTGTCGCCGCTGCGCGTGTCTTACCCGCTGCCGACGGCTATCGCATCGCCGCCGCGCTCCGGCTTTGGCAGCACACCGCTGGACTATGTCGGACTCGTGCTGTTCTTTGTGAGCGAGGCCTGCAACTTTAGCGTGCACTACCACTTGGCGAACCTGCGGGCACCCGGCAGCACGGCCAAGGGCATTCCGAGCTGCATCGGCAGCAGCCTGGTGACGTCGCCCAACTACATGTTTGAGGTGCTCGCGTGGATCGGTGTGATTATCATCTCGCGCGACGTGTCTGTGGTGATCTTCATCCTGACGGGCATCACGTACATGCGCGGCTGGTCGCGCGACAAGGAGAAGGCCCTTCGTCAGCTGTTCCCCGACAAGTACAAGAAGAAGAAGTACACTATGCTGCCGGGTCTGATTTGAGGAGCCGAGACACTCTAGTGTACACACATTGTGTGGGCATTCCTTTGAGTGGTTAAGTGTAGCGGTGCATGGTTGTCTGCAACGGTTGGCGGGCGTTTGGATTTGATGGTCAGTCATTTCTTGTCCTGGGAGAGCGAAGGCGCAGGTATGTCAAATAGAAGGGGGCAATAGCTGGGCGTCAGGGATAGGCAAGCGACGACAGTGGAAGGTCACTTTAGACGGGACTGGAGGGAAACAAGGGAACAAGGGATAAAGGTAAAATCACAAAACCTAGTGCAGCGAGACACAAAAGGGTTTTTTTTTAGTATTATATTTAGCAATTGAAACATTTTAAAGACCAGAACGATGAGATATGTGGAAAGGCCAAGACGGCACTAGACAAGGTTTACAAAAAAGAAAGCAGTGAACTTGCAAAATAAGTCATGGCAAGAAAAGTAAAGAAGAGAAAAAGCAAAGTGCAGAGTGTAAAAAGTAAGCCAAAAAAAAAAAACTGCTGAAGGCAAAAAAAGATGTTGTAATGCGACTCCCGCGAATCGAACGCGAATCTCCGACTTGGAAGGTCGGAATGATAACCATTACACCAGAGCCGCTTTTGTTGTTGAAAAGCCCTTGCCCACCTTGGCTTATGAAGTGAGCATACCTTTCCCACTGAACAATGCACTAACAACGCCTAACAGCATCCCCTGTGCCATGTTTGTCAATTATTGTTCAGCAAGTTCATGTTCTTTTATTTTCATTTTCTTTTATTCTACTTTTCCTGTTTTCGAATCAATTCGCATTTCTTGTGTATTCGTCAATCATCTAAAACGGCTATACCTACTTCCCCCTGTCTGGTTCATCTACCACTGTGCCAGCCTCTCCCTTCTCTTCCCTATTTGTCCCTGTGGCCTTGCTTGCCTCTCCAGTTGTTTCCTCGATTTTCGTTACTTTGTCTCTCTTTGCTTCTGAATTTTCCAAGTCCTTGCCAGATTTTTTAAGTCCGTGGTTCCCTTGGTATCTTCTGCTCTTGTATTCTCCGCCACCTGGTTTGTTGTCTCCTTGGTCTCCTTGACAGCTGTGCCTTCCGTCCCCCTGGCCTCTGCCCCCCTGGCCTCTGTCCCCTCGACCTCTGTCCCCTCGACCTCTGTCTCCCTGGTCTCCTGTTTTGTTGCTTCTTCTGTCTCTTGGTTTTCCGCTTGCCTATTTTCCGTACGAGCTGGCACCTCAACACTCGGTTCCTTGTTCTCGGATTCCTTTCTCTCTGGTTCTTTGGTCGTCACATCGTTGGATGTCGTTTCTTTTGTTTCCTTTATCGTGTCTTTGTGTTTCGGTGAGTCATTCTTCGTGGCATCGTTGGTCGTAATTTCGTTATTGGTTGTTTTGTCACTCGTAGTCTCATGTGTTGCCACCTCTTCTGCTGCAACTCTCTCTGGCTTAATGGGGTCTCCAGTCTTGTCATCGACCGTTGCAAGCTCTGCTTCCTTCATAGGTGCTGTCGCCTCCGATGTAACCGGCTCGTTCAGCTCTGGCTTCCCTTCCTCTGAAATTTCTTTCGCCAAAGGTAATATTTCCTTTGTAGGAGTGTCCTCTTTCTTGAACATCTCATCCTTCACAGTGCTCGCTTCCTTTGAGGCAAGTTCTTCTTTCGAGGGGGACTCCTTCAAGGCTGGTTCCTCCTGCAAATTTGATGTTTCCTTTAAGGTGACTTCTTCCTTCGCCGGCGACTCATTCTTCACAACTGATTCTTCCCCCAGGACAGGCGGAAAATCCTCCTCCTCCTTCACTTTGTCAACCGTAGGAGCAGCATCCGTTGTGAAAGCGTCATCTTTCACTGTGTCGGCTTCCACAACCGTAGTTGGTGCCTCTGATTCCTTGCCCTTTCCTTCCTTCTCGTCAACGATCTCTTCCTTCTTTGTGTCATCTGCCACAGCCACGGCTGGGATCTCCGGTTCCTTGCCTTTTCCTTTGTCTTGCTGCTCTTCAATGGTCTCTTCGTTTTTCTTTCCTTTGGCTTCATGTGCTTCTTCGACAACTATTTCTCTCCATTTTCCCTTGTCCAGCTTTGTCTCCCTCGTCTCTTGTGCTTCAACGGATGATGATCCAGTGATGTCCTTTGAGGCGTCCTGGTCAGGCCCAGCTTCTTTCTCGCCTTTATTCTCAGTTGCCTTCCCGGGTACAGCTGATGATCCTTCTCCAACATTTTCGTCTGCTGTCCTTCGCTTTTGGCTTCTGTTTCGGCTGTGGCTTCGACTCCGACTCCTGCTTCGGCTGCTGCCGGTGTAGCTTCCTGTATAGCTGCCAGAGTAGCTGCTGTCATAACTGCTCCAAGAGTCGTAGTCTCCATCGCCGTCATCCACGTCGTCCTCTTCATCGCCAACGTCTTCTCCGTTGGCTAGTCGTTCTTGCCGTCTAGCCTCCCGTGCTGCAGCCCTTGCTTCAGTCCGTTCTTGTACGCGTTGTTCCCTTCTTGCTCGCCGTTCCCGCACAAGCCGCAGCGTCTCTTCAATCACGGATATGCCCTGGAACTGCACTTCGGCCCAGTTCTGCACGTTGCCCACTTCCTTGAGCGGGACCGAAACTTCGTGCACGAACTTGGCCAGGTTGTCGTTTTCTTTGCGCAGGGCGGCCGTGGAGCGGGCAAGGTCGCGCTGCTGGTTGGATATGGCGCGCATGTTGCCGTGCATGAGGGCGGCGCGGCCCTGGAGCTGAGGCTCGAGTAGGTTGGCCATGCTGGCGTCGAGGGCCTGGCTGGCCTCGGCGATGCGATGCTGGCCTGCGGCAGATGGCAGGGTGGGTTGGAGACGAGGTGCAAGTGAAGACGCCGTAGTACCGGAGTTTGATAACGGGCCGAGACTGAGGAAGCCGGCCGGTGGGGGAGGTCCCATAAGGGAGGCTGGCGGAGGAGGAGGACCGGCCGTGGTGGCAGCTTGTTGCCCAGGTGGTCCTGCCGGCCCTGCCTGGCCTGGTCCCGCTTGGCCGGGTCCTCCAGCCGCTCCTGCTGGCCCTGCTGCCTGCTGCCCTGGGGCAGGATGCATAGGCAGCGACACAGATGATACTGACGACGCTCCCGCAGGCGGAGGTGACACCAATGATGCCGCGTCCGTTGTCGCTGTCGCCGTCGACATGCTTCCCGTGGTACTGCTCGCCGAGACGGTGATTGCACTAACCGAGGCCGGCGCTGGAGGGACCGGGCCCATAGCTGCCGAGAACGGTGGCATCGCCGGATGATGTGGCGGCGGCGCGCTGGATGCGGATGTTGAAGACATTTCCGGGTCGTCAGAGTCGCACAAAGGAGTAGACGGAGGGCAGCGAAAATTACTCGCGATCGAGAAGTGAGTTCTTGGATGCTATTCTCGTTCTTGCTTCAGTCTCCTAAAGTCGCGTCATTCAGGACACGATAGCAGGGGCTGGCAAACACGTCGTGTGGTTGCATCAGACGTCACAGGTCGGGCTGTCGCAGTCCAACGGGTTCCCCAGCAGTCATTTGATCCACTCGCTGACAGTTCTTGGGTTCTCTGGAGTCCCGCGGCCAATATTGGCGAGCTCTCATTTGACAGCAGCTGCAAGTCCGGATTGGTTGAAGCTGTCCAGAATATTTCGCTCCTCCGAGTCTTATGCAGCTCCGGTGGAACCCAGTACCAAATTCGTGGTTGAGTGCTGGAAGGGTCTTCTTAAAAACAGGAACTCGTTGATAATGAAAATTAGACACCCTGAAAGCATGTGAAATTTTGCCAGCATCTCACGATGCTGGCAGTCGGCTCTCACAAGACCGCACAGGCATGGTCTGTCTTGAACACAAAGTCTCGGCAGTGAAATTGATTTCGTTAGAATGTATTTTTGTACACGATCCATCGCAGACCAAAGACCCCCAAGATCCGTCAACGCGTGGGTATCCCGGGCCTGGTGTCCTTGCCATGGTCGACTTCCGTCGTCATTTTACATAGCCTGCCTGCGTAAATACTCCTGTCCATCGTCTGCCCCATTACACAGATCCGTGACTCCTCTCTCTCTCTCCTCTGTCCGTTCCTTTCCTTTGTCCTGTCCTGTCCTGTCCTTCCTCCAGGTTTCTCGCTGGTCTAGCCCCCTTTTATCGTCATTTGTCTCATGTAAAATGTGGTAGGTAATAATGAAGAGAGCAACTTTTTCTTTCCCGGTTTCCAAAATCAAGGCCGCAAAACATAACACAGATGTCGAGATCCCAGGTCACAGCATGCTGGCCAAATGAAAGAGAAAAGAAAGATCAAATAGTTGCAACCGTTGTAGTTTTCGTTTTTTGTTGAAGATTGTCATTTTGTTGGTTTATGTTGGCTTCCGTAGATGATAGACTACAAGCAGTCCCGGGCCAGAATCTCGAGTCGTATTCTAGCTCTGCAGCAGCGCAAGCTGGTTGCGCTTATTTGCCGCTCAGCTTGCTGAGGATGCTGCTGCCAGAGGTGCTGGCCTTGTTGGCATCACCGTCGAAGATCTTCAGCAGAGTGCCCCAGACCTGTTCTGGCTTCTGCGAAGCATCAATCGGCTTCCAGATGCCAGTCTTGCGGTAGTAGTCGACAACCGGGGTGGTCTGGGCGTGGTACGTTGCCAGGCGCTTCTTGAGTGCCTCGGCGTTGTCGTCCGAGCGCTGGACCAGCGGCTCGCCGGTGACGTCGTCGGTCATGTCCTGCTTGGGCGGGTTGAACAGCTTGTGGTAGGTGCGGCCCGATGCCGGGTGGATGAGACGGCCAGTAATGCGGGACACGAGCAGGCTGTCGTCGATCTGCAGCTCGACGGCGTGCTGCAGCGTCTGGTTGCGCGCCGTGAGCATGCTGTCGAGGCCCTCAGCCTGGGGAACGGTGCGCGGGAAGCCGTCCAGAATGAAGCTGTTCTGTTAGCCCTTGAAGCAAAGGGAGAACCGTTTCCATGTGATATGGCCGGAACTTACCCGCCCTTGCACTCGGGGTTCGAGTTGAGCTCCTCCTTGATCATGCCAATCACAATGTCGTCGCTGACGAGACCGCCCTGGTCCATGATCTTCTTGGCTTCGCGGCCGAGGGTGGTCTTCTTGGCGACCTGCGAGCGGAGCATGTCACCGGTGGCCTGGGGGGGTTTTGTGTTAGTAGACGCTGGGAACGTTCGGTCTCCGCTGCGTTCAGTATAATCGCTCTCAGAAACACTCACCAGATGACAGCAGCCAAACTTCTCCTTGATCTTGGGAGCTTGCGTGCCCTTGCCTGTACATGGTGTCAGTTTCGTAATCCGGTATGCGCTGGAGCTATTCAGCAGCGCGCAATTGCAGCTATAGCTTCGGCGGCCACGTACCGGCACCGGGAGGTCCAATCAGGATCATGCGGACGCTATCCGAGGACTTGGAGGACTGGCCAAGCTTGCCGGTCTCGAGGTCCTTAATTCGCGCCTCCAGGCCGGAGACGACATCGTGCAGACGCTGCACCTGTTCCTCAATGGCACCCATTTTGCAGGTTGGAAAAGGGCTGGATGTGCGGGGCGGTAGGGAGGGCTAAGGGAGGGCTGAGAAAGAGACAATTGGAAGCTGATCGCGGGTTGCAATATGGTCAAAGGCAAAGGAGAGCAGCAGAAAGCAGAAAGCAGAGGAGAGGAGAGGAGAGGGAGAGGTCGGAGCGGAGAGAAAGAGCAGCGAAAAGCGACGAGCGGCGAAAATAGCAGCAGGCCGAGCTAAAACTCCACGAGGGCTGCTTGCTACCGGGGGGGGGAGCAAACGATCACCAATAGCGGCAGGGGCAAAGCTGGCAAGAGCCACCCAACCAAAAGCGATGACCGGAGGGCGAGGGAAAAAAAAAGGACACAGGCCCCCAGGGCAACAGGCCCCAGGGCTATTGCGCGCAAAAAGGAATCGAAAAATTAGCGTGCTGCTACCCTGGAGCACACGCGACTGGGGGTGTTTTCCTCACTGGTGCGTGTGCCTGGGCGACAGGGTGGGGGATGCACTGTATCTTGTTGGGGCCAGAGGTATCTCGGAGCGAATCTGACGCAATGGCAGGTAGCTTTGGGCGGGCCTCCCTGCAGGAAGCTACCTGGGACGACCCGCCAAGTACATGTGGGTGGCCCCGGTTATTTTGGCCAGCTCCAGTTATCCGAACGGCCCCAAGCCTGCCCGCGTCCTCTCCGCCGAGGTATCTGCTGGCTAGAGAGCCACGCAACAGTGTTCATTCCTGGAGATTCTCGTCCTTTTGCCCCTATGGGCTTTTTGTTGGCGCTCGTCAGTAGGGTTCTTGTCGACTGGCTCCGTTTCACCCATTGCATCCACTTCCGGGTGAAGGGGAAAGACGGCGAGGTCTAGGCATGGACCAATCCAAGGGCATGAACACGATATGGCTGTCTGACTTGAGTAAGATAGATAGCTACGGAGCACGAGTACTACACGAGTATATGTCGCAAAAGCTTGGTAGAATCTGGCAAGATACCGTCTGCGGAGGCTCTCTGTAGGATCCCTGGTGTGTAAGTTGGATACCAAGATCTGTCCAGCTGATTCTTCGGAGAATCTTCGCTTGTTGGTGTGCCACGTGCGCCCGGACATCCCGCTACAAGTCGGCATGGAGCTTCCGATAGGAGTAGAAGATGTTCTAGAAAGCGTTCCCCAGACGGATTGCCAGTCAGTGTTTTTTTCTTTTGGCAGAGAGCCAGATCGAGCTTTCTCCATATCTACGAGGCAAGCTCTGGTCACATGCTTGATCATGTGCACCTAACTTGTCCCTCCCTGTGGCTGACAGTGGCGCCTACGCTAACCGAAAATGGAGCTCACCTTAAGGGCGCCAAAAAAGGCAGCCTCAGCAGTACGACGCTTTTTGGTTGGCGAAAAGGCAGCGACGTCCAACGCTTGTGTTTCCACCGTTTCCATCCCTCATTAACGACCCTGTTTTGAGCACCCGCGACAACAACACACGACGCCAGGAACCGCACGCTGATCTAGAATCCCATTCTTTCTCCTAATCGACCTCCTCCCCGCACCCCCGTCGCCACCATGCCGACGACCACAGCAGAGACCCTGTCGCTCGTGACACGGAACGTCACCGTGGCGCCGATGGTGCTGCTGTCCGTGGTCGACCACTTCAACCGCGGAGCTGCGACCAAGAACAAGAACAAGCGCGTGGTGGGCGTGTTATTAGGGCAGAACGATGGCAAGACGGTGCGGGTATCGAACAGCTTCGCAGGTGAGATAGAGCTCCTGGCAAGGCCACTACTTCAAATGACTTCACGCTGACTTGGCCATCAGTCCCTTTCGAGGAGGACGACAAGGACCCGTCGGTGTGGTACCTGGACCACAACTACATCGAAGGCATGAACGAAATGTTTAAGAAGATCAACGCGCGCGAGAAGTTAATAGGATGGTACCACTCGGGCCCCAAGCTGCGGGCGTCCGACCTGGAGATCAACGAGCTGTTCAAGCGGTATACGCCAAACCCGCTTCTGGTAATCATCGATGTCCAGCCAAAGGAGTCGGGTGTGCCTACAGACGCATACTTTGCCGTGGACGAGATCAAGGATGTATGTATAGTGTTTGCTGCTGTGTGCTGCTGTGTATCGACCGTGTTGCCTTACTAATACTTTCCAGGATGGCACAACTACCTCCAAGACTTTCGTCCACACTCCGTCCATCATCGAGGCTGAAGAGGCCGAGGAGATTGGCGTCGAACACCTCCTGCGCGACATCCGCGACGTTGCCGTCGGCACGCTGTCCACCCGCGTCACCAACCAGCTGCAGTCGCTGCAAGGACTGCACCACCGCCTCGGCGACATCCAGGCCTACCTCAAAAAAGTCCTCGACGGCCAGCTGCCCGTCAACCACGCCATCCTTGGCAACCTCCAAGACGTCTTTAACCTGCTGCCCAACCTGTCTACCCCACAGCCGTCCGAGCTAAAAGCAACAAGCGGCACCGGCCGCGGCGACGGCGACCTGGCATACGCCATGAGCGTCAAGACAAACGACCAGCTGATGGCAATCTACCTGAGCAGTCTGATCCGGGCAATCACTGCCTTCCACGACCTGATTGAGAACAAGATCCAGAACCGGCAGCAGCAGGAGGAGAAGGACGCGGCCAAGAAGGAAGGAGAGAGCGGTACAGGAGCCAAGGACGGCAAGGACGGCAAGGACGAGAAGAAGGACGGCAAGGATGACAAGGATGCAAAGAAGGAGGACAAGCCAACGCCGAACGGCGTCAACGGCGAAGCCAAAGAAGGCAGCGAGGAGAAGAAGTAGGGGTCGCACGAGGGGAAGGAAGGGAGAAAGGGGGGTCAAGCTTCAAAGTGTACTACTATCATCTGGTAGACATCATGGGAGGAACCATGCAAAAGAGAGAGAAAGAGCCTGTTTTTTGTTTTTTTTTCACCGCTACAACTACTGCTGCACTACTACATAAACAAGGGACGCAGAGAGTTAGGAAGCGCTGCTTGCTGGTTTTTATGTTAGGGTTGTTTTGTTTTTCCTATTTATGCTCCGCCTAGACTGCCAAGTCATCGCAGTCCTCTGTACAACTCCTCGGTTTGTTTTGTTTTTTGCCTTCTTGCGAGCTGCATAGATCTCATACGGGCGTGGAAAAAAAAAATACTTGAAAATATAGGCAATAATGATCGTGAAATCGCTGGTTATAGCATCCCCCGGACCCCCAAACGCCAATACCCCTTTGTGCCCTCATTAGCCCTCGCCAATCGCAACACCTGCCATGACTTCGGGTGAACAATCCGTCTCGGTAACTACACATCCTCGTATAGCTGGCCACTGTTCAGCCAATAGACACGCCAGCAGATGTTTGCACGGTGGTGACGAAAAGGCAAGGCTGTCTGCGGGGCTGCCTATGTCTGTCGACTCGTTGTGAGCGTGCCCGTCTCTGTCTTCTTCATTCATCGTCTTCTCTTTGTCTTTCCTCCGCCCAGATGTGTGCACCGATCTCATGGCAAAGAATGCACATGTGCAGTGCCACGCGCGGAGGTGAACGGCATGGACAGTGTCGCCTCCGCGGATCTGGTAGAGTGCTCCAGGACTCTTGTGCCTGGTGGTTGCTTGCCGTCTTTCCCAACGGACTACCCTCCTCCGGTCCAGCAGGTCAAGGGCTGGCAAGATTAGAGCCGGAAACAGAACGTGGAGAGTTGCCAGCAGATGGCGGCTTGTGGGAGGGATGTGGGCTAGAGGGTTAGCCAGGGGAGGCTGTTCTTGGCCTTCGTCTTCTTGTTCAAGCCCTTCGACAGGAATCGCGGCGATTGAGCGTATTAAAGTGTTAAGGAATTGGGGTGATGTTGGCAGGTTTGAAGTAGACATTTCTGCGTAGGCATCTTCTGGTGGATCAGCCATTTTTAATGTGATTGTTTTAGCATTGTAAGCAGTGAGTTGTCGCGATACTGTTTAAATTTTGGATTTTGGAGATAAGTTGTCTCCTACAGCACCAATAAATAAAATAAAAAATATGACACAACAGAGCAAGCAATACACAATTATAAAAACTTCCTTTAAGATTCTGCACACATTACTAAAAAGAGAGAATATACAAATATACAACGGAATAGAGACTACCAACCCACTCCTTACGCCTTTTTAACGCTGGATTATTTTTACCTTTGTTTTCTCGATCGCCTCCAAATATCTTCACTTACACCCACTCACGCGGTGTGCGCAGGACATCAACCAGCCTCTGCTCCCGGCTCTTCGGCTCGGGCTCGTACATGTACTTCCAGCTGGCCGTCAACGGCAAGCTCATCAGGATACTCTCCACCCGCGGGCCAGGAGTGTTCAGGCCAAACGACGTTCCACGGTCGTGCACCAGGTTGAACTCTACATACCGGCCCCGCCGGATCTGCTGCCACTCCTTCTCGGCCTCGGTAAATGGCATGTCCTTGCGCTTCGCCATGATTGGGGCGTACGACGGCAGGAACGCCTTCAGGCAGTCCTGGATAAACGAGAACAGGCTCTCCTTGTCGGCTGTGCCGGCGGTTCCGTCGGCATCAAAGCTCTCGTCAATGTCGTCAAAGAACAGGCCGCCAATGCCCCGGCTCTCCAGCCGGTGCTTGTTGTAAAAGTACTCGTCGCACCACTTCTTGAAGTGTGGGTAGTATGCCTTGTTGTGGCGATCGCAGACGTCCTTGAGCGTCTTGTGGAAGTGGATGGCGTCCTCGTCGAATAGGTAGCTCGGCGTCAGGTCGGCACCACCGCCGAACCACCAGGCACCGTCGGGTGTGCCGTCGGCGTGGGCAGTTTCAAAGTAGCGGTAGTTGAGGTGGACAGTCGGTGCCATGGGGTTGCGCGGGTGGACGACCATGCTCAGACCGGCGGCGAAGAACTGCAACGAGTCTGGCAGGTGGTCTGGATCGACACCGCCCAGGTTGCGGTGGTTGGCACGCATGCGCAGGATGCCTGCCTTGGGCAGTGTGCCGTAGACGACGCTCACACCGACACCGGCCTTCTCAAAAACGGCACCATCCTGCAGCACACAGGTGATACCGCCACCGCCTTCCTTGCGCTGCCACTCGTCGGTGCGGAACGCCCGCGGTGCCCAATCCTTGCCCTCGACGCTGCCGCCCGGCTTGGTGACGCCGCCACTGTTCTCGATCTCGGCCAGGCCGGCAATGATTACTTGCTGCTGTTCTTTGATGAACTTTTCCATGCGCAGCCGCATCGGCGACTGTTCGTTCACAATGCCACCGGCGTCGCGACGCAGCATGTCGTCGCGCTCGGCCAGCGACGGCGAGTCGGCGCGAATGGGGTGTTCTTCTGCCTGGAGAGTGTTAGCTAGGGAGACCGAGAGAAACTACACAGTATGGTTCCCGTCTCCGAGCGCCTGCGAGGCATGTCTTCTCCGTGCGTACCATCTTGTAGTAGAGCAGCCCAGCCCCAATGGCTAGCCCAAAGGCAGTGGCTGCCGCTGGCAGTGAGGGGAAAGTGACAGTAGCAGTCTTGCTACGGGAAGAAGTCGTGAAGCTGGAAGCAGCTGGAAACGACAGACGGGAAACGCCCAATGGCCGCGGATAAGAAGAGGATGAAGACGAAGCAAAGGAAGCAAGAGAAGCTTTCCGTCGGCTCTGCGCAAGAAGACGCAAAGCTCCCCGGGACGCCACCATGGCTGTTCGGGCACAGGATGCCGCCCGGCTTAAATAGAGTGTGACTCGAGCAGCAGAGAGACTGGCCCACGAGCAAAAGGTAAACAGCAATTGGGTTTGGCGGCACACAGCAGAATGCGAGCCAGACCTTTTGGTCGCAAAAAAGCGGGAAATGGGCAGAGAAACCGAATGATCTGTCGTCACCGGTACGGCCACTTTTGGTTCCCCAGTTTTTGCGTTTTCGTGGTGAGTTCAGGCGGCAGCACAGTCTGTTGCCTTTTTCCTCTTTGTCTTCTGCCCGCCTTAGTGTCTCATCTGCTTTGCCTTGGGCCTTGGTTCTCCTCCTTAGCCGTGTCCGGGCCTTTCGACCTCCGGGGGCGGAGTTGCCAATTCAATGGCCCCTTTGCATGTGGCGGCAGGAGCCGACGTGCAGTCCCAGGGGTCGAGACTGTCAGAGCTGGAAAAGTATAAAGTGCAGCGTGACTTTCTCTTTCAAAGAGCTGTCAGAATCGAACGTTTTCTTTCTCATTTTTGCCTTCAACAGGCGAAAAAGCCTCGACCTCTCTGGCCGTCGGACTCTGGCAATTCACCAATGACAAGCGGGGGATTCCAGGCTTGGTCTATCATGCTTATATGCATACAAAGTGGGATGTATTTCGTGTTATTGCATGTACAGGCAATATCCATGTATGCGAGCCAGGTACCACCTGCAGGGGAAATATGGGGACGGGGAAGACAAGAAGCTCATCTGTTCAGGAATGGTCATCTTGCTTGGATCGACGCCAAGTCCGTCTGCCCCGGCTGTGGCGGTCAGCCAGTGGGTGCTTCTCCCATGAAGGCTGTGCAATAAATAGAGCACGCTGGCCGGCGACTCACAGGTACCAGGCAGGTGACGTCTGGGCAATCATCTGGGCAGAGAGTGAAAGAAAGAAGTCTTGCAAAGAAAGGAACAAGGTCGAGCAAGCTCGAGCAGAGTCATGCGTGTAGAATCGCATTCTTCCTCCGCATTTGTCACGGGGCAAACTGGCACGCTGACCAAACACCGGGTCGCCGCAGGAGGCAAAACAGGCCGAAAGCGATGAAAGCAGCCAGGAGAGCCAGAACAACCAACCAACCAGGCCCGCCAAACAGGCCCGGGAGGCAGACAAACTGCGTGTTCAGGGCACCTTGCCAGCCAGAAGCTATCAGCCTGTCCAGGCACTGACAAGCCAGCCACTAATTGGCGCCATGTGTCGAGACGGAGTTACGGAGTGCTAACACACCTATCTCTCCTCCCCATTTCACGCAGCTGCGCCTTTCCTCCCCCATATGACGCCAAACAAGGCGGAGACCACCTCTCTTGCGCTTTTGACTGGCTCACACACCCCCTCTTTCCAGACAGCACGGTACCAGCCACCCCACCCTGCCTGGCGATTAGGCTACCAACTCGTCATCCTCCTGTATCACCTGACCCGCCCGTGTGCCGCCTTTTGGCTCGCCCCAAAGAAGGAGGCAAACGAAGCCTAAAGCGCTCCTTCCTCTTCTTTCCTTCCCTTCCCTTTTGGTTTCCTTCCCTTCCCCCCTCCCTCCTTCCCTCCTTACCTCACCAGAGACCCGTGTTTTTGTTTACTGTCGCATCGCGAAAGTAGCAAACAAGCCAGCTCTTCCGAACAACCTATCCCTCGCTCCTCTAGCAGTTATCCGCGCGGCCGCCCGCCATTTCTCGCTCCTGCGTCATCGCCGAAACCCCACCGCCTATCCACATCCTCCCCAACCGCCCACGATGCGTTCAAAGTTCAAGGACGAGCACCCCTTTGAGAAGCGCAAGGCCGAGGCCGAGCGCATTCGCCAAAAGTACTCTGACCGTATTCCGGTAGGTGACTTCTCTGCCTCTCCCTCTCTCCCTCTCTCGTCCACAATAACTAACGGCGGTTGCAGGTCATTTGCGAAAAGATCGAGAAGAGCGAGATCGCCACCATCGACAAGAAGAAGTACCTGGTGCCAGCCGACCTGACCGTGGGCCAGTTTGTCTATGTTATCCGCAAGCGCATCAAGCTGGCTCCCGAAAAGGCCATCTTCATCTTTGTCGACGAGACCCTGCCGCCCACTGCCGCGCTCATGTCGAGCATCTACGAAGAGCACAAGGACGAAGATGGGTGAGTTAACACCTCTTGAGGGCCACCCCTTGACTGAATATCCAGCCTTTGTTGTTATACTAACACCTTTTCAGCTTCCTGTACATCCAGTACTCCGGCGAGAACACTTTCGGCGAGTCGGCTTAAATGGGAAGAGCGTCCTGGGTTTCCTTTTCCTTTTTTTTTTTGTATCTGATTTGACGGTCGACGGTCGAGGGGTTTGAGGGTTTTCCATCTGCGTCTATTTTTTTTGGTTTCCTTTTTTTTTTCACGGTCGCCCAAGTCGTGATCTCTTTTTTTTCTTGCTTCCTTTACAAATTTGTCATCAATACAACACACGACAAAGCCTGAAACAAACTATAGCATTATTCCCCGTGCCAGAAGTTCCTTTCTCATAAGACGGTATCTTGTGTCGAACGTGAATGAAAAAGTGGGTGACGTCAGAGAAAGCAAGGACGCCTCCTTTCTTCTCCTGCCGCTTTGTTGCTTCCCGCCGAGCAACGTTGCCTTGACAGATCTAGACTTTGTATGGTGTACAGTCGCGACGAAGTGCATAGTCTCGCAGGGCACTGCGCTATCGGCATTTACCAGGAGCCAGAAAGAGACTGCGTCGAGAGGAGACGAAGGCCGAGAAGGCAATATGCATGATACGAACCCCAAGGGACAGGTCGAGACTTACATGTCTAATACATCCAAATGAGGGAGGCGTAAAGGGAGGCAGAGGTACACGAAAACCATCAATCGCGTTGGGTACACCGCTCCCAGATATGGCAACGTTGGTTCCTTGCAGTCCAAGCTGCCAAAGCCTCAGAAACAGTACTAGTCAAATCATCCGGGAAACCAGTTTGTATTAATAAAACGACTTTCTGTTGCCTTACGGGTTCACGGTTCGCCACACTCAACATCTCACAGCACACACATTTAATCAAGTATAAAAGGTTTCGATTTTTTAGTCATCTTGCTCTCATAGGAATCTTTTCAATGTCACAAAGAGAGACGTTGCAAACTTTCCCAACAAGACCACTCGTGAGAATCCCCCTCCTCTTCTGAAAATGCTATAAACGAAATATTTTTTAAACCCGACTCAAACAAGCAACCAAGAAAGGCACACAAAGGGTAAAGAAAAGAAGAAGAAAGCATGTCAACAATTACTCGTAAACGGAAGTGCCAATGGCATAAGCATCAAAAAAAACGTTACTGGCAAAAAAAAAGGTAAACCGAGAAACATAAAATAGTAACAGAATCCGAAATAACCCCCAGAAGAAAAACAATTGAAAGAAAATGAAAACCGGAAAACCCATAGACAAACACGACCGCTGCAGTCCCATGGTCAGAGAGGGCACATGCGCAGTCTAGCTTGCAAGATGCGCAAGCTTGGATTTTTTGTTCAACCCAATAAGAGAGAACGAGAAGAAAAAGGAATAAAGGCAAGGATCACACACCAACGCCAACCTTTGGAGTTCGCCCTCAGAGCGAGATGACAAGCAACAAGAAGAGAAAGAGTTAAAAAAGAAACCAAAGATAAAAACAACGAAGTTGGCCTAAGATGAGAGAAGACGCGCGCAGACCGTGAAACAGCTAGAGTCCGAGAAACCCAAACAAAAACAAAAATCAAGTTTATGTAAAACAAGAAAGAAAAGGCCAAGTACCTGTTTGCATGGCGAATTAGATAGTATCACAGGTGCTCCCCCTTGGCAGTATGTCGTATGGATGCATTCATTTGCGCCCGATGCGTTACCGCCCATCCTTCTGTCATGTCGCATTCACCTTTTGTTTCTTCTGCATGCGTGGTGTTGGCGGCTTGGTCTTGCCCTGCAGACCGTTAACTTGCGGGTTAGCAACTGGTGTTGGCGCCGATGTGGGCCCGCCGTTCATATCGTCCTCAGCTTTGACGCCTGATGGACGCCTCCGCTTATTTCCCGCCGGCGAGGTGTTGGCGCTGGGGCCACTTGAGCTGGTCCCTTGCTGGCTCTGGGAAAGATGCATGCCCGGTGCTTGCATGACACCGGCCGCAGGGCTCCCAACGTGTGGTGAGCCTGGTGGTGGCAGATGCGACAGGTGTGGGCTGGCGCCAATGGGGAACTGGCCCATGCTAGGCGTGCGCGGTGCGCCGCCAGGTTGTTGCATCATCATCTGGTTGTTGTTGGTCTGCATGTTGTTGTACATTTCCAGAGCGGAGAAGGCGGGAACCGTCGGGTTGGCTTGGGAGTAGTTGAAGAGTGGGTTCATGTGGCCCATTACTTCCACAATCTATTGGCCTAGTTAGTTGTTTTGTTTCAGAATACGGTAAACACAAGAGAATATAAGGGGGTAAATGTATGGTGAGGGACGGTGACAATAAGCAAACTCACCTCCAGGAACTGGTTCACAGCTTCAGTGATGCCGACACTGTCTTTGATAAGGGAGTGGGGCAGGTTGAAGTCTGGCGGCTGGCTCTGGGGAGACTTCATCTGCTTGACCTTGCCCTTCTTGCTCATCTCGGGGGACAGCTTGTTGTCGTTGACTTTGTTCCACTCCTTGACCCAATTATGGCCCGGCTGGGCAGCCTGGATGACGAGTTTCCGCGAGACAAATTCCTCGTGGCCGTCGCAAACGAACTCGAACAGTTCAAGCTTCTGCTCGCCGTCGAATTGGGCACGGACAGCACCGCTCGATACAACCTAAAAAATACTTGTCAGGAACAGTGGTTGCATTGTTGGTAGGATGCGAGGAACTGATACGTACGTGTGAGTTATCTTCGAACCACTGCAACATGCTGGCCCGTGGGTATTCCACACAGAAGCGATCGTTGGGGAGGTGCTTCTCAACAGCACCCTTGTCCATGACGAGCTGCATCTTACGTACACCAGATTCGAAGTAGGTGTGGAAATACCGTGCAAGTGCAGAAAAGGGGATCTCGTATTGCTTGTTGGTCTTCTCCTCGGCGTTGGAGATGTGGATGGAGTGCCGGAAAACTCCATTTACGGAGAAGAAACGGTGGACGAATTCGTACCAGTAGGCAATGTCGTCACGACCCTTGGAGCCCTGGAAAAGAAGAGGCGAAACGGTTAGGAGAATGGCAAAAAAAAAAAAAAAGTTAGATCAACTTGATAAAACATACGGGGAAGCCAGCCAGATTCTCGGCAAACTGGGACAAGCGTAGTAAGCATTGTGCTCGAATGGGCTCTCTCTTCTGTTGTTGCTGCTGAACCAAGGCATTTGCGGCTGCGAACTGCTGTTGCTGCGCCTGCTTTGCCTGCTGCATAGTGAGTCCCGGGTTGTTCTGGAGTTGCATCTGCTGCTGTAATTGCTGTTGCATCTGCGGAGGAATTTGCTGAGGTTGCTGGGGCTGCTGCTGCTGGGGCTGCTGCTGCGGGCCTTGCATTGGTTGCGGTGTCTGGCCAGGCTGGCCGGGCATCTGTTGTGGCATGGGGCCCTGAGGAGCGCCATTGGGTGGGGGTGGGCCTTGGCCAACGGCCTGCTGGCCGGGCTGCGGTGTCGGTGGAGGTTGAGGTCCCTGTTGGGGAGGTGCTTGCGACGTAGGCGGCTGGCCGGGTTGGCCGGGCTGGCCGGGCTGCTGCTGTGGTTGGGGTGTCGGCTGGGGTTGAGGGGTCGGTTGAGGCTGTGGTTGCTGCTGGGCCTGCTGGGCCTGCTGAGCTTGCTGAGCTTGCTGAGCTGCGGCCTGCTGCTGGGCCTGGTGCTGAGCTTGGTGTGCCTGCTGGGCCTGCTGCTGCTGCTGAGCTTGCTGCTGAGCCTGCTGTTGCTGCTGTGCGGCCTGCTGTGCGGCCTGCTGTTGCGCAGCCTGCTGAGCTTGGAGGGCGGCGATATGTGCTTGTTGCAATTGGTTTGGGTTGGGGCTTTGGTTTTGCGCCATCTGGTTGTTTGCTGCTTGCTGCTGGATAGCCAGTTGCTGGGCAATCATGGCCTGCGTCCGTTGATCCTGCTGCTGAAGAGGGAAGGAAGCCATGTCAGTTTCGCGGTGTCCTTAAGAATACGCATTTGCCTTGACGATATCAGGCGTAGATTGCAATGCATTAATTGTGTGGGGTATGGGTTGTCCTTACTGGCATGCGTCTCTGGAAGGCAGCAATTTGGTTCATGTTCATATTCATGCTCACGGGCAAGCCTGCTGGGTACATGCCATGTTGCTGTTGCATCAGCATTTGTCTCTGTTGCTGCTGTTATTGCTGCTGCTGCATTTGCTGCATACGCTGCTGCTGGAGCTGAGCTTGAAGAGCTGGATTGTTGGCGACTGCAAAGAGAAGATGGGGTTAGAACCAACATTGGAACACGGAAAGGTGAAGCAACAAACGCGCAATGATGCACGACAACATTATGAGGGGGTGGATTTGAATACGTACAGCCCATTTGCATCTGCTGTTGCTGCAACAGCTGAGCCTGTTGTTGGGGGTTGAGGTGTTGCATAGCATGATTGCCACCAGCACCGGGTGGCATGCCAGCAGCCATCATAGCGGCAGGGTTCATCTGCTGACCCGGACCAGATACGCCCATATGGGCGGCGAGGTGTTGGGGAATGGCGCCAGGCTGGCCGGGTTGGCTTGGATTGTGTGCCATGCCAGGAGCCATGCCCGGATGGCTCTGGGGGACGCCGGGATGTTGTTGCATACCGGGGTGGCCTGGAGGGAATGACTGGCCGATACTCGCCATCATTCTGCGCGCGTGCGGTGCCTGCTGTCGAGTTGAAGGCAGTCGAGGGTCAAGACTAAATGACGGAAACGTGTAGAAAGAAGGAAAGAGGCGAGAGAAAATGCGTCGCGCGCCGTCTCTTTATCGCATGCGACGTGTTTTTTTTTTCGTCGAAAATAAACACCAGGCTCGTTTGAAATGTTGATGCTGTGTTTCGCTTTATTCTGCACCCGCCGGCGACGGGATCGGGGGTGGACGGGGGTGGATGAGCAGGATATATGCGGCAATGTGCGGTTTGGCGCGATGCGATACGATGCGAAAAAGGCGCGATGCGACGGGACGAGCCACAAATGCTGATTATTATGAAGGCAGAGATGCCGGATTAGATGAAGATACCGAGCTTTCCCTTCTTGTTGATGCTGGTTCTCTCTTTCGATGGAAGAGGACCGCGAGGACTGTCGACGGCGTTGATGGGTTAAGGAGGATTGAGGAATTGGTTGGCTGGTCGTTTTGCTTTCGCACTGTTTAGACGGGACCCTTCGAATCAACTGGACCGTTCAGTATGGCTGGGCGGGAAAAAGAACCAAAAGAAAGAAAACAAGCGAAACGCGACGTCGCAAAAGAAAAAAGGGAAGAAACGATCCTTTGCCAATCTGCAGGAGAAGGAGAAGGAAAGGGGGGACAATACTCGCTCTCCAAAGCAGAGGCAGTGGGTTCGGGGAAGGCGTGTCGCCACGGGGGTGGGAGGAAAGGCAGGAAGAGGAAAGTAAAAGAGAGTGCGCGAGCGAGCGAGCGAGTGTGTGCGTGTGAGGGAAAGGTAGTGGGAAAAACAAATGGGGACCTGCGACGGGGCGGCCTGCTGTATGGACGAATAAGGATGGAATAGGAACAGTCGCAACGGTCTGACCCGTTTGGCTGAGGCCCTCTTTTATTTTGGGCGTTGTTCAGTGTATCCCGCCTGTCAATTGCCAGGAAGGAAGCACCGGCGGGAGGACAATGGGGAGGAAGAGTCAGGTGACGGGGGATTGGATGGAAGATGGGAGAAGAGGGGGAGAAAGATGGATCGAACGAAGCAAGGCCACGAAAGGGGGAGAGAGAGAGAGAAAAAAAATGACAAAAATGGCAAGAGACGCAGCATACAGGACAGCTACAGGGGAGCGGGAGGCTAAACAAATTGATGGCAAGATAGTCGAAAAATAGCGAGAAAATAGCGGCCAAGGGACTGGAAGGGCCAGGAAAGGGTTCGGGCGGTCGGGCGGCGCGGACGATCGACAGGTGTGGGCGTCGTTGTCAGGCAGAAGCTGCAGGGAGACAGACCAGCGGAGAGGAGAGAAAAAGGTGGAGGAGACTGACGGAGTAGCGTCGGTGGGTGGGGATGGAAAATAGAGAGGAAAATGGGGCGGCACGCAGCGAGCGCGGCATGTAGGCAGCGGCGGAGAAAAAAAACAGTGGCAGCCGTAGAGTCGTAGGAGTGGATGGTCAACGAATGGCGAATGTAGTCCAAAAATAACCTCGGAAAGCAAGCAGATAAAGAGCACAGTCGAGGGCAAAAGAAGAAGGAAGAAGATGCCCGTACCAAAGAAAAGCGATGGCCATAAGAACGGCCTTCAAAAATAACAGCTGGACAGTCCGGGAAAGAGCGACGGTCCACTAATAATGTTGTGATGGAAGGCACGCTCTGCGGATGGACGGGCCAGACCAGTCTGGCGAGCACCAGAACACACCCAGAACACGGGACAGAATCCAGGCGCAGACAAACAGACCACAAGAAGCTCAGCGGCCTGAGATGGGTGCTTTGGCGACAGTGTGTTTTGTCGCAGCACAGTGCGTGTTTTAGAACACTGTGTCAAGGTCGCAAATCAGAGAGTGAGGCCCGATTAAGAAGACACGAGGCGTGTCAGGAAGTGGTTGTCGAGGGAGAGAGAGGTAGTTCTATTCATTGTTTTTTTCTGTACAAAATTGCTTGCTTCATATGGCCATATAGCAGGCATTGCAGGCATTGCAGGCATTGCAGATTGCAGGCACATATCGCGGTCATGCACGTGGGATGCACAAACGACGCCACGAAGCCAAACAACCATCTCCCCATTTTGCTTGCCCTCACGATAAAAAGACGGCCACTGCAAGGGGCAGTATGACAACACCATTGCACCGGAGAGTCGCTGCAAACTGCCGCGGCAGCAGGAGAGATCTATTAAAACTGTAAAAGGTGCGTTTGGTGCGGTTGGGCTGGTGTGTGTTCTGGTAGTCTCTAATCCAGCGTGGTGTCTCCTTTTCCCTGCCTCGTCTTAACCCCTTTTTCTAACTTCCAAAGTCTGTTCAGCTTCTAATTTTCTCGCCTCTTCCCCTTTTCTGCCGGCGTTCATCTGTTCTTCTCTGGCAGTTTTATCTCCCGCGCTCTCACTCATTTACAGACCGACCAAAAAAAAAAAATCAAAGATTCAAAGCTCGGCCCTCTTCCCTTCCTTCTCATGCTCAAAACCCCTGTTGTCGCGGATTGCCACACTGTCCATCCGCCCCCTCAAGCTCCTGTGGATCCCTCCCCAGTTGCCAACCTAATCGGCCGCCATTTTGCCTTGTCAATGCTCACGCACGCTCTCTATGTCGTGTCGCCTTTCGGGGCTTGATTCCATACGTGTAGACAACCTATTCTCCCTCCTTCCTGATTTAATTACCGTCATAATGTTTCCATAATCATGGGTTATTGATAATTGCCACAGAAAGAGGTTGGAAACACAGAGTAGTCAATGTCCCCAGAATTACCAGGTTGTATTTGAGCGCGAGATGCATAGTCAGATACGGAGTAGAGTACATCTTGCATGGCAATATATGCCTTGGCCAAACAGCTAACGAGGATCAAAACTTACAAGTACGCCGGCAGTCATATTCACCGTAACGGAATGGAGTAGCGATTGCCCCCTCCCGTCTCCTCTATATTTTTTGCCCACACACACAAATGCGCTTCTCTGGGGGTCGCACCCACGGTTGCGTCGCAGGCGGGCGGCGCTGCAGGGGACCACTGCTTGGGCCTGACTACCGGGCCGCTATATGGAAAAATCAATTGAGAATTAGCATGATTAGTCAGGGTGGTCGTATTTCAAGACATCGTAAGATACTCGATGGAGCCCCTCTTTCAACTTCATCTCAGTCAACCCAATGTATTTGTTTCATTCACTTTAATCACTTCACTCTTCATCTCAGTATTCGGCTTTCGCAATGCCCCAAGAACTTATTTCATTCTATGTAAGGAACCGTAAGAAGAAACCGTAGATCCACTACGTAATCTGAACCATATTCTACGTAGTCCATTCGTTAACCACGCACCACCCACGCGTTTCCTCGCGTTTCCGGGTTTATCTTGATGATTTTGGTTTTGTTGGTTTGTCTTCTTTTTTTGTTTGTTTTGTCCCTCCTTTGGTTTGTTCCCTTGCCTTAAAGAGAGGGTAATTTATTTATGAGAGGGCATTTTTTTTAATCCTCCATTAGAAACTGCGCCTCCATTGCGAAATGTTGAACCGACCGGTCAATCATAGACGTGAAAGCCTTAGATTCGAGCATTCAGGGGTCCATGCAGCTATTTCTTAGCGTCGACCTTGGCGATGATGCTGATCAGGTCAACAACACGGCGGGAGTAGCCCCACTCGTTGTCGTACCAGCTGACGAGCTTGACGAACTGCGGGTTCAGGGAGATGCCGGCCTTAGCATCGAAGATGGACGAGTTGGTGTTGCCAATCAGGTCAGAGGAGACAACGTCGTCCTCAGTGTAGCCGAGAACACCTGGAGAAATTGTCAGTATTAGTCGGAGATGGATGGGAATGTTCTTGTGTCTTCACTCACCCTTCAGGGAACCCTCAGAAGCCTCCTTGACGGCAGCCTTGATCTCGTCGTAGGTGGCGGGCTTCTCCAGACGGGCAGTCAGGTCGACAACCGAGACGTTGGGGGTGGGCACACGCAGGGACATGCCGGTAAGCTTGCCGTTCAGCTCAGGAATGACCTTGCCGACAGCCTTCGCGGCACCGGTGGAGCTGGGGATGATGTTCTGGGCGGCGCCACGGCCACCACGCCAGTCCTTGGCCGAGGGGCCGTCGACGGTCTTCTGGGTAGCGGTGTAGGAGTGGACAGTGGTCATGAGACCCTCGATGATGCCGAACTTGTCGTTGATGACCTTGGCCAGGGGTGCCAGGCAGTTGGTGGTGCACGAGGCGTTGGAGATGACGTCGGCGCTGCCGTCGTACTTCTCCTCGTTGACACCGACGACGTACATCGGGGCATCGGCCGAGGGGGCGGAGATGATGACCTTCTTGGCGCCACCCTTCAGATGGGCAGAGGCCTTCTCCTTGGTGGTGAACACACCGGTCGACTCGACGACGTACTCGGCGCCAGAGTCCTTCCACGGGATGGCAGAGGGGTCGCGCTCCTGGTAGAACTTGACACGCTTGCCGTTGACAATCAGGTCCTTGCCCTCAGTCTCGACGGTGCCCTTGAAGATGCCGTGGGTGGAGTCGTACTTCAGCATGTAGGCCTGTGGGGTGGGAGGTTTTAGCGTTAGCAAAGAGTGACGTAATTGCAACAGCCGAGAGCCGAGACGAATGCGAATAGGACAACGAGAATTGCACAACGTTGGACGTTGGAAATTGTTGGGCAATGTTGCATATTCTCTCATCCGTTCCCATCCCTCTCATTTTATTCTCTTTCTTTTTTCCCTGTTCCCTTCCTTTTTGTTCGTTGTTCCACTTACAGCGTAGTGCGGCTCAATGAAGGGGTCGTTGACAGCAACAACCTCGACATCGCTGTGCTCGAGTGAGTTGCGGAAGACGATACGGCCGATACGGCCAAATCCGTTGATGCCAGCCTTGACAACCATTTTGACTGATTGGGGTGTTAGTAGGTAGAGTGGAGAAAGAGAGGAAAGTGGAAGTTTGATGGTGTGAAAGTGAAGCTGCAAATATCTGAAAGAAGCAAAAATTGGAGAGAGAAGAGATCAATTGAAAGTTGGGGGAGGACAGAAAAACGGCTGCAGATGCTTTTATAATAAGCCAAAGAGGTTTCGTCTGGCCGAAGCAAAGCGCGATTGCCGAACAAACGGCCGCTCGTGTTTCGCCCGTGGTCAGGCAAAACACTTTCCTCGGTTGTCGTCCGAAGGGAAAGCCGCGAAAACACGACGAAAACAAGCACGACAACAAATAGGGATGGCGTGTGTAGGCGTGGCCCGTTAGCCAAGGCAAATCAGCCAAGTCGGCCACGCAGGTGTAAGCCGATCATGGCCCCGAGCAGGCCAATGGAGGCCAGATCAGGCCAATGCGGGCAGGTGCAGGTAAGGGTACGGAAGGCTACGGAGGGGAATAGCCGCGCCAGGGCAACGAACAGGGCAGGAGCGAGGCAGCTAGCAGACAGTGCTGAGACGAGACAAACCCAGCCCCAAGCTGCTTCCTTGCCCTTTCGGCTAGCAAAGGAGGGGTGGCTGGCTGAAGAGGGACAAGAGGGACGAACGTGTGTGGAGGGGCCAAAGGAGAGATGAGGGGCATTGGTTTGGGGAGGAGAAAATGGACAAATGGACAAAGTCCACATGGAGAAAGAGTGGCGTGAAAAAAATAATAGCAGAAAAAAAAAAAAAAAGGAAAAACAAGAGGGGCCACCACGGGGAAGAGCAATGGCGGGGAGACCGGGCATGCAGGAGCACAATAGCACTTGCAGGGAGAGGGGGGCTTTCTGCTGGTTGCTATGGAACCGCTGGGAAAGTAGTATTCGAAGCCGTTTCAGCAGCTGTCCGGATGCAGCCCAGAAGATGAAGTTGCTTTGCGGGTAGTGAAGAAGCTCGACTTGCAAGCTGTCGTGAAAACGGCCAGCTGGGATAAAAAAGCAAAAGTCTGGTCCAATGGTGCCGGTCGTGCCTCTCTGGCTGAGCTGCTCGGACAGGCAGGAAAAACACGCAGACACGCCTCAGACGCGGGTGGGCAGGAAGCAGCAGTCGAGGCGGGGTAGGAGCGAGGGGCAGCTATCGATAGCTAGAAGCAGGGGCAGGCAAGCGTACCTATCTGGTTTGGTGAATTAAAGGGAGTATTGGTGATCTGAGTAGTGGTACCTGGTGTGTTTGCAATGAAGCCTGAGGAAAGAGAAGGGAGAAAAAAAAAGAAAGAGAAGAGGGAGGAGGGAGCTGTCTGGGGAGGGAGGATGGGCCGAGTAATATGTATGGTGATGGCCAGTGGCATGAGGGTCATGAAATAAAATAAAAAAATTATATAACGCAGGGTTGAGGAGGCAGGCGCAACCCAGCCAGCTCATCCGCGCAGGGAAAGAACGCCCCAGGGACCACAGAAGCTGCGAGAGCCACTCATCCCATCCAGACAGAGCTCACCCAATTCCAAGACAGCCGTTGAGGGGGGGTCAATTGCTCGCAAAAATAGTTGTTCCCGCCCATTGGCTGGCCGAGCTACCGGACCCACAAAATAGCGAGAAATTAAGACCCGCGAGCAAAAGTCTTTGCACGGTGATTGATACTGGGGAACTTTGAAAAAAAAAAATTAGTGGGGCCCCCTAGCTATAAATTTTGTTTGGGCAGAACGTTTTTTCTCAGAATCTTTCCTGCCTCATAATTTTTTTCTTTCATCCAACCTCATCTCGTTACCTTGCAGAAACATCCCACGCACACGCAAATCGCAGGAAAACAGGCTCACAAGGTCGTCAGACGGCACGAGTGTGCCGCCTGCTGCGCCTTGCGAGCATTTCTGCGACGAGCGGGTGTGTTGCAGGGTTTTTTGCGCCTGTTGGTAACGGGATCTGACAAATGTAAGTTTTCTTCGAGTCTCGTGTTCTGGCATTTCTCAGCTTCATCAACACCAATGACTCTTCACTCCTTCTCCGCTTGCCCTTCACCCTCTCCGTTTCCCGCTCCCCGTCCCCGGTCGGCCATGATGACAACTTAAACAACATGTCTTCTTTTCCCAACAGAATCGACCATGAAGAAACTTAGTCTGCTCGGGAAGTTTCCTCTCCGGAGGATCGCACCTGTTATTTGCCAATATAGTTCGTCTGAGCCATTGACCATTGCACACGCCAGTCTCGTTGTCGTCTCGCTTCTGCTCCGTTTTGCACGCTTGCCATTTGGAAGGAGAACAATCTCGGCTGACCGAACCGCACATAGTGTGACACAGATGAGCTGACGGGCCGATGCCATGGCGCGGCCGGTCTCGTGATGGCCAGATGGCCCGAATAGGGGCCAACCAGGATACAACATGCCTGCCTTGTCGAACCTGGTTGGTCCCATCCCGAGCCTGGTCCGCCTCTATCACGCCCACGCCCGCCCACCCAATTGTCCCAGACTTTTGGGGCCACGCCGAAACATTAATATTGTTCCTGGAACACGAGGTTGGGAACATGCTGGTCCCATATCGGACTGATCTTGTCAGGCTGGCCTGCGAGTCCACAGCTCATATGGGACCATGCATCTAAAAAGGTCAGTGCCATTTCATTTAAAAAGACTACCCGCAATGCCCACACAGCCTCCTGGCCCCTCCCCAAATCTTGCATGATGAAATTTTCCATACATTCGCAGTTTCCTCTTGAGTATCCTTACGGACTGAGCCTATAGTCCAGGTTACACCACATGAAAGCGAAAAATCTTCCTTGGATGTCTGATCAAGATATAAAGACATTACTTGTTGCTCTTTTTCTCTGGTTTGCTCAGTCATGCTAACTGACTCGAAGTATTCTTTTCTTACTAGGTGAAAATTTTTTCATACCCCGAACTCCATTTTGGTACGCCCTTCCGATCGTAGTCGACCATCTATCTCCCCGAGCTCCGTCAATCGGTATTAGTGGAAATCCGATGCCCGATAATATCCAATGGCCCCATGTGATAAAAGCACGCATGTTGAATACACGAGCAGGAAAGAGCCAGAACACAGAAGAAAAAAAATTAATACATAATTCACTCAAACCAACGATGCACAGTTCCTGATTTGTGACCCTTCTTGTTTCGTCTCCGAGAAAGTGATCCACATGTGTTCAGAAGAAAAGCACAACGCCATTTCCATTTGACCATTTGCCTATGACTCCACCATACCCCTGTCCTTGTCCTGCCAGATGTCCCTACCTGGCAATGTTTTTCATAGTAGTTTTGTTCGTAGATTTTACAATAATACACAAGCCCCGCTACCTCTGTCCTCGCTCTGCTCCTCGCTTCTCTGGTCCAACGCCCGCCCTTGCCTTCGTCTCTTCGTGTTTGCAAACTCCTTGTCTTGCTTGCTCTCTAAGCAACACTCACTTCCCTCACAGACTCTCCAGTAGTCGTCGCCCCTCCAGCTCCCACCACTCCTCGTCTCACTCGACCGCCCACCATGCCCCGCCGGTTCCGGCCTGTCCGGCCCCGGCCTAGCCAGTTCAGCTTCAGCAGCCGTCCAAGCTCCTCTACTGTCTTGGGCGACCCGTTCGCGCTGACGTTGCTGGCTGACATGTTCTCGCCGCCAATGCCGGCCAGCACACTCATGCACTGCAACATCCGCCCAACCATTTCCGTGACTTGCTTGCTGTCCTCAACATTTTGCTCGCGCAAGCTGCCCAGGCTGCTACTAACATGCAGGATGCTCGAGGCGCCGCCGCCAGTGGTGTTGTTTCCGCTGCTGTTTCCGCCGCCGCCGCCACCACCACTGTTGGCACTGTTGATGCTGTAGTGCCCGCTGCTGCTAAACGACGGGCGCGGCTCGCTGCCACTGCCAAAGGAGACATTGCTGATGGCCCGGCTGCGGCTGCCGGCGTTGTTGCCGCCACTAGCCGTGGTCATGTCGTTTGCACCCAGTAGTGTCGTCCCGTTGGAGTTGAAGCTTGCCAAGCTCGGGTCGAGGTTGCTCATCGCCGTGCCGGGACGCATCATCTCAGCACCACCGCCAGTAGCACTAGGCGATGTGGACAGCAAGAACTTTTGCTGCTGCAGGCTGCTGCTGTAATGGTACCCGCTAGTATTACCGCCGCCGAAGCCCCCAAAGCTACCGAAGCTGTGCGACAGTGCCGAGTTGGATCGCTGGGTGTTCATGGTGTGGCTTCCATTGCTCGACTGGATCGGAATGGGCGACGAGAGACCCATGCCGCCGCCGCCCATAGATGACAGCTGAGGCAAGAACTCGAGAGATAAGCGAGAAAAGATTGACTGCAGAGTGTCGTATCGAGGAAGGATGACAACATCGCGGAAGGCAGCTAGCACGATGCGCCGGACGTCAAGAACAGGGGGCGACGGAGAAAGAACCCCGGGAGCTGTGGCACTCCCGGCTCCGGTCCCAATGACTCCTCCCCAAAAATCGCGCGCCTGGTCGGGAGTCAAGAGCGTGCCAGTACCGGTGAACTCGAGGTCAAGAGGCAGGAACACGGCTTGCATATATGGTAGAATACTCGTAAAAGTAAACATCCACATCTCGACAAGAGCAGGAATCAGACGGTCCTCGGGAGTACGGCGTAAGGTGCGGTCGAGCGATGCAAAGCCCGTAGCAAGCAGATCGCGCAGGTCGTCGAGGATAATGACAGGGGACCGGCGCTGCAGACAATACTGAATATGCATAACAACGACGCGGTTCAGGTACTCGACAGGGAGACGCAGATCCTCGCCCTCAAAGATGACCAGAAGCTTGGCCTTGAGGTAGGGCCAGGCATCGTCGTAGCTCATGTTGTTGAGGCCGTACTTGGTCGCGTCGACGGTTGGCTCGTGGAGGTAACCACCTCCGTTGCCAGCACCCGTGCCGAAGCTGCCACTTCCACAACTGCCGGCACCACCTGTCCACTCTCCCGTGCCACTGCCGCCGAGTAGAGTGGTGCCACCAGATCCGACGGTGTCGTCACCACCGACGCTGCCTCCGTATCCCCCGTAACTACCCAGAACGCTGGTGTTCGAAGCCGATGCAGAAGCCGCCGCCGCCGCCGCCGCTGCCGCTGCCGCTGCCGCTGCCGCTGCCTTGTCGTCCCTCTTTTTGTCGTCTTTCTTTTTGTCATCTTTCTTCTTGTCCCGCAGAGCACGTGCGCCATGGCGCAGGTCGCTCATGCTTTTAAAGGTCGTAGACGTCGGACCAGGGCTGCTGGGAGGCACGCTGAAGTTGTAGAGGCTGCTTGGTGCGGAGGGATCGGTAGGCCGAGAGTTGCTGGCAGCAGAAGATAGCGGAAGATGGTAGTCTTCCTTGTCCTTGTACTTGTGCTTCTGTCGAGATAGGAAATGGTGCTTCTTTTCCTTCTCCTTTTGCTCCTTTTCCGTGTTGATGGTGTTGCCGCCGCTCGAGAGCCCAGTAGTGCTGCCAGCACCTGCGTCGCCGGCACGGATAGTAGCAGCTGACGAGTTGCCCAGGCTGTAGAAGGGCTGCGCCGAGGAGTCAAGACTGGTGGTGCTAAAGTTGGCCCGCTGCAGAGAGGCCAAAGCAGAGCCGATCTTGCTCGGACTGGGCAGGGGCTTGTCCTTAATGTCGACCTTGGTGGCAGAAATCTTTACGGGGCGAGAGAACAGCTTGACCTTGCTGCTCTTTTCGAGGCGCTTCTCGGGTGGCGGAGGCGGCGGTGGAAGTGGCGGCAAGGGTGGTTGTGCCTTGTTGATCAGAGAGGTTTGTGATGGGTGGTGATGTGGCTGAGGGTACTGCTGGTGCTGGTGCTGTGCCTCGAGGGGGTTCGGCGAGTGTGGTGCCGTCATCTTGGGCGACCCAGGCGCGCCGGAGCGGGAGAAGACGACATTGGCGGCGGTTTGGGCGGCTGAATGGGCCGAGGATGCCGCGGAGACAGACGCAGAATGGCCGGTACTGCCGAGAAGGCCATTGTGGTAGCTGTTGTTGCTATGGTTGCCGAAGCCGCTGTCGCGCGGAGCACTGGCTTCGGTGAGGCTCAAGATTGGCGGTGCTGAAGGGGGGTTGTTGCCTCCGACCGCAGTGGTGCCGGTGCTGCCAACACCTCCGCTGCTGCGCTTTCCCGGCAGTGGTGCGTTGGCGTCGTGAGTGTCTGTGGGCACGGGGACCGTCTGCGACCGCTGGCGAGTATGCTGCGGCTTGTATTCCTTGTGTGGCTGCTGGAGGTGCTGCTGCTGCTGCTGGAGGTGTTGTGTGTGTGGCGAGAGCGGTCTTTGTGAGTATTGAGACTGCTGCTGTGGCTGCTGCGGCGGCTGCTGCGGTTGCTGCGTATCCCGGTCATGCTTGTGGTGCAGGACTGCGGCTTGAGCAGCCATCTGGCTCAGATCTCGCGAGCTGTGTGTTGACAACCCGTTGCCCGGGGGTGTCGTGACCACCGGAGACGAGGAGGCCCCCTGTTGTTGCTGGGCCATGATGACCTGCGACAGGCTGTTACCGCTGTTAGTGGACGGCAGGGTGGCGTCGAAAAGGCCGGCATTCTGGGAGTGTTTGCGGGAGTGGCCAGAGGTGGGCTTAAACGCGGTAATCGGGCTGGTCGGTCCGCTGTCGCGTCGGCTGCCATCGTATCGGCCGCTGCCAGAGACGCCGTTGCCGGAACCGGGCAGCGTCAGGGGCGACACGTTTCGCGAGGCGCCGCCGCCTCGTTCGTTTCCTGAAGAGGACTGTGGCAGGTTGAGGCTGAGACTGCTCGAGCTGGCGTTGGCATTAGCAGCGACCTGGCGAGCAGCAGCCGCAGCCGCAGCCGCCGTCGAGAGTGTAGGGGCCGTCGAGTGCGCGGGGCGGCCGGAGGAGGAGGAGGCGGCGGCGGCGGCGGCGGTCGAGTGCTGTGCCGGTCGAGAGCCGCCGCTGGTGGATGTCGAGGCAACCGCTGCGGCAGCCGCCGAGGAGGGTATGATCGTGGCAGAGGTGTGCTGTTGATGGTGAGGGTGGCGCACTTTGTTGACGGTGAGGGAGGATGCTTGCGGAGGGGGCGAAGACCCCTCGTCGCTGGAGGAGGAGCGCGTGCGGTGTCGCCGCGAGGACGGATGCGGCGAGTGGGCACCCTGCATGCTCTGCAGTCGCTGCTGGTGGGCCGAGCTGCCGCCGGTCGGGCTGAGGGCGGCGCGGGGGGGGTGGTCAAAGGTGGGCGACGCCGAGGAGGCCGTGCTGCGGCTGCTGCTGCGGCCGGCGGCGCTGTTGCTGACGGTGACGGAGGGCACGGCGGCGTTGGGGGACGCCAGCGGCGAAAAGCTGCCGGGGCCACGTGCGGGCTGTCGTGACATGGTCGAGGGGGTGGTGTTTCGGAGGGATCGTCGTTGTCGGCTGTCGTCGTCGCTGTCGTTGTCGTCTTCAGAAAGGCAGCGTCAAAGACAAATGCGCCGTCAGTGACATGGCTGTTCCTTGGGCTGCGCAGCGCTTCGATGCTCCCCGACAGGGCGCCGCTCGTGTGCCGGCGTCACGAAGTCGCTGTGTGGCGGTGCTGCCGGCCGGCAAACAGGTTATCGTCTGGTGTCGTCCGGTGTCGTCTGGTGATTGTCAGTCTTGGGAGAGCCCAGACTCGTGTCTGTTTTCAGCCTCTGGCCGCCCAATTCCACTGCCTAAAACGACCGTCCCGCAAAATCCATAGCAGTCGAGGTACAGGTAAACGCGAGAGTATTGCACGTGTAATATTGCAGAAACGCCAAAACCGGGGAGGAGCCGTTTCGGGGCAGGATGGCGGGAGGGTGTGTAGATTGATTGCGATGGGAGGCGACGGTGGAGTCGCTGACAGCGCAGTTCGTCTGCAAGAGAGTAAGACACCAGGCTGACCCCTGGCGGGAGGGGTGAGGCAGCCACACCCCAGCGTGTCGATGTCAGACAGTGCGAATGTGGCTGGTAACGTCATTAAGACTGTGTTATTGATACTCTCTAAAGTCTATCTATCTACACCAACCTTTGCGTTGTTCTCCTCGTCAGGTGCGCATGTCGCTGATTATTAGTTCCCACTTGATCTCTTCTTCTTTCTCGGCCTTCTCTTTTTCCTTTTGTTCTTTTTCTTTCTGTTCCTGTTCCTCTTTTTCTTTCTTTTCTTTTTCTATCTGTTCCTGTTTCTCCTTTTCTTTCTGTTCCTTTTCCTCCTTTTCTCTCTGTTCCTTTTCCTCCTTTTCTTTCTGTTCCTTTTCCTCCTTTTCTTTCCTCTCCTTCTCTTCCTTTTCTCTCTCTTCCTTTTCTCTCTCTTCCCTTTCTCTCTGCTCTGACTCTTCCCTTTGTCTCTGTTCTCTTTCCTCCTTCTCCTGTTGCTCCTTTTCGCGTTGCTCTCTTTCTTCCTTTTCCCGCCGCTCCCTCTCTTCTTTCTCCCGCCGCTCTCTCTTCTCTTTTTCCCTCTGTTCTCTTTCTTCTTTTTCCTGCTGTTTTCTCTCTTCCTTTTCTCTCTGTTCTCTCTCTTCCCTCTCTCTCTGTTCTCTTTCTTCCCTATCTTTTCGTTCCCTCTCTTCCCTCTCTCTCTGTTCTCTCTGTTCTCTCTCTTCCCTCTCTCTCTGTTCTCTCTCTTCTTTTTCCTGCTGTTCTCTCTCTTCCTTTTCTCTTTCTCTCTGTTCTCTCTCTTCCCTTTCTCTTCGTTCTCTTTCTTCCTTTTCTCTCTGTTCTCTCTCTTCTCTTTCTCTCTCTTCTTTTTCCTGCTGTTCTCTCTCTTCCTTTTCTCTCTGTTCTCTCTCTTCCCTTTCTCTTCGTTCTCTCTCTTCCTTTTCTCTCTCTTCTCTCTCTTCTTGTTCTCTCTCTTCTCTTTCTCTCTCTTCTCTTTCTCTCTCTTCTCTTTCTCTCTCTTCTCTTTCTCTCTCTTCCCTCTCTCTCTGCTCCCTCTCTCTCTGCTCCCTCTCTCTCTGCTCCCTCTCTCTCTGCTCCCTCTCTCTCTGCTCCCTCTCTCTCTGCTCCCTCTCCTCCTTTTCCCTCCTTTTATTCCACCTCTTCTTTTTATGGCTCGAGATCCCCGCCGCTTGGAACTTTGGTTCGTTCCTTTTGTCTTCTTCTTCGCGGTCTGCACGCCGTATCTCTTCAACGCCCTGCACGATAAACCGCAACTTCCATAACGTATTCACCCGTGGGGTCTTCGCACTCAACGAAATGGTTCCTCGCGTGTCCAGTCGGATGCAGAGAATGTCTGCCGCCTCTGCCAGGCGGAGGGGGTCGGCAGGCCCGGTGGTTCCCACGTAGGCAACGTCTTTGTAGTGTATCTGGTGTCTTTCCAGCTCTTCGGTGAGCCGCATCTTGTACTTGTTGAACATTTCGGTGTCATAGAATCCGGGTATGGATCCAGCTTCGCGTCGAAGCTTGATGAGCCTGTCAATGAACGGGCTTTCCTGGCCTCGCTCGCTGTCCTTGTCCCACAGACCCAGCTGTTTCAGCTGGGCCAGCTTTTCAGGGTACCTGTTTTCGGCCTCGCTCACCACGACGGCAATCTTCATTCCCAGAAGCTCGCGGAGGGTCTGGAGCAGCTCAATGGTGCCACTCCTGAGGTGCAGTGCCAGCCGCAGCTCCTCTTTGTATCGCTCGACCAGCGTGTCGACGACTTTCTCCGTTTCCATCGCTGGGGGGGGAGGCAGACCGTTGATAATATAACGCCAGTTAATAATGGCCGCCACCCCGCCGACAGTTCCTTCGAATGCCGACCTCACATGTTCATGGTGAATGGACATGTCAAGGTCTATGTTTCTGCGTTCCTCCATGTACCCCATGTAGCATACACATGCACATCGCATGAAATCCACACGCGCAATCTGCTCTGTGGTTTCTCCTGGAGGGGGCAGGTGGATGTCCTGGGCAAACACGCTCAGTGTCTTGAGCATCGCACTCCAGATGGCCACGTCGTAGTTGTGCAGCGTGTTGTCGAGGCTGAAAATAAACCATTTCTTCTTGGCCATTTTGACCCGCAGCCCATGCATCTCGTCGCTCAATATCCCAAGATATCCCGGGCCGACTGTGGTCTCGATCGCGGTGACCTCGTTCTCGAACAGCAAGCCAGATGCTCGGAGGTGGCATCGCTTGGAGTCGTCCTTGTCGTCGTAGTGGTAGTTTCTCTCTTTACACGAGCAGTTTTTCGGGTAGGCGAAGAAGTTGTTGTAACCGTCGTCATTCTGGCAAGATGGCCGTCCCGCAAGGTTACACGCATTTGACCACCAATCCTCGCCTCCTGCGGAGTAGGCCGTGCTCTCTGTTGTGATGCCGGTGCCATCGGGCTCCCACCAGTGCTGGATACGCCGAATCGCGTCGGCGAAAGTTCCGTCAAAGGGCAACCCTTCGTAGACAAACGCGCGGCAGGCTGGAAGTGAAGCCAACCCGAGTATGGCCGCGTAGCTGTCTAGAAACTCTCGCAGAGCGGCCTCGTCGTATTCGCTGGTTAGGCGTCTGGGGGGCTTGATGTGAGGCACATGGTAGTTGAGCCGCCCGACGTAGCCCAGGTTGAAATCAAAGGCCATGACGGGGTCGCAGAGCAAAACTATGGGACGCGTCGCTTCGCAGAGTTTGAGTAGCCTCTCCGTCTCTCCATTGGTGTATAGCTGAAGCAAGAGCGTGGGCCGAGAGCCCATGGGCTCGGGACTGCATTCCAATGCTCCGCTGGTCTGGACAGGCGTTGCCATGCGGACATCAAATTGGCCGACGTAGAAGCCAGATGTCAGCCTTTCCGAGCAGCCGACTTCGTGGCAATTCGGCACGGTGCTGCAGATTGCTTTGAACCGGCCGCCACCAAAATCACCGCTGTGGACGAAAAGAAAGCGCGCCACGTTGCTTTCTGGGCCGTCGGGCTTGTTGGGCTCGCTGGGCTCTCCCGGGAAGGCTGGGCTAGACGGACAGTTGACAATACTGTAAACGGGCGAGCATTGAAGGCTCTCTGCATTGCTGCTGTCGCCACTTCTCTCGTTGCTGCCGTCTTGTGGTTGGGCCTGTTCCATGGCGTTCGAAAGTCAATGGGACAACACATAAATGATGCTGGTTCTTTTCGCTTGCTGGTTATCGGTTGGTTCTGTTTGAGGTATGCATTGAATGGTGCTGCTGGACGTGTCAGGGGAAAGTAAATACAGAGGAGGCTTGAGCCGCTGGGCCAGTTTTGTTTATCCACGTCTTTCTGGGAAGGAGCATTGGGCGGGCATTGGGGAGGGGAGATGAGCACAGCAGGGAAATGCATGCGACACATCTTTTGATTGTACAATACTCCTTCTTGTGCCTTGTCGATCCGTGCTGGAAGCGCGAGAAGAATACACATCGAGACAGAGGCAGTCTCCTTGTTCGTTGCTTTTTTTTGTGTCAAGTAGATCGTGAATACTGCCGTTGGGCTTTTATTACAACCAGGTCCCCATCAACTATCCAAAGCCCATATCACCCCCAGGTCTATATGCCATACACAAACAATCAAGAATAAAATACAAAAATCGGTATCGAATGTGTTTCCTCTGCATGTTTGAAAAAAAACTGCCGTTGAGCCTCGCCGTCTTACGAGACCGCAAATGGGTGCTCTGCTTTAAAGCGGGGCCAAGACCACGTTCCAAATTTAGCCTCCAACCAAAACTTTTGCAAACTTTGCAGCAACTTTGCTCGAGCGATCCTGGCAACAACTCCTCGTCAAAGACAACTTTCCCTAGAAACGACCGAAACTGCAGGCTGCCGTCCTCTGCCTCCCCAATGTCCACTCCCACCCTCAAGGCCGCGTACGACGGCCACGCACCCCACCAGCCGTTCACAGCAGAGCGCAAACTCGCCCCGCCTTCCGCGTCTCCCTCCACCCAGGAGACGTCCGCGTACTTGGCCGGCCTGCGCGCGGCTGTCGCGTCTGTCCAGGAAGAAGTCAACAAGGAGCTGACCGCGCGCATGGTCGAGGATGCTGCAGCAGCCGAGGCAGCAGGCAAGAACGGTGGCGACAGCAAGCCCAAGCAGGGAAAGAAGAACGCCAAAAAGGTCGAGGACGAGGAGGAGAACTACGGCGAGGAGGTCATGGACGACGACGCTTGAGACGAAGGCCGCGAATGGGACAGGCGACGGGCTGAAGCACCATTCTACTTGTCGAGCAATGTCAACGAGTTGTGGTATTATGCTATACTATGCTGCACTCTCAAAAACGCCCCTCTCCTCCACACACCCAGCCACCTTCTACCTTGACCTCTCTGGTATCTGGCCAACTAGCACACATCTTCACACATCTTCTTATCCCATCTCTCCCTCCCCTTCAATGCCGTCCCCAGCTGCCGAACCTATTGGGGCCCAGCGAATTGCTTGCACCACCCGCACCTCCACTGCCACCGCCACCACCGCCTACACCCCGCCCAGCCCGGTTCAGACAGCCATAGTGGACGACTGCATTGTCTGGAAGGACTGCCACTACGCTTCCACCAAGACGCTTGTGGCACACGCCGCACACGCGCTCTTCGCTGATGACCACCCTCCGGTTGCGCCCCCCCGGGCAAGACCCAGGGAATGCAGTCAGCGAGCCGCCGCCGCCCAGAGTCAGCACTCCTTCCTCTCCCAGCGACACTTTGGCCTGTGCCGCCAGAGCGGCCGTCTGGCGAAGGCCCTTTTCTATACGGCTTTCGTTGACGATGCTGTTGGCGGCGCGCATGCGGCCCCGGAAGTAGGACGCCAGCTGGGCCACGGGCAGGCCGTCTGGGATCAGCTGAAGAGTGGACGACGCCGGCAGGCGGGAGCCGTGGCGGGACAGCAGGTCAAGGGCAGGCTCGCGCTGGGGTGCGTGCGGTGGCGGCGGCGTAAGGTACAGCGACAGGAGGGTGTGGTATATGGAAGGCGCCGAGGGAGAGTCGAGGTCGTCGTCTGCGTCTGCAGGGGCCTCGTAGTTGCTGCCGCTGTTGTAGCTGCTGATGCTGCGAGTGTCGTCGCCGCCTCTCGACGGCTTGGAGCGGTGCACTCTGCGGCCGACAGCTCTGGGAGTGGGCGAGGTCGGAGCCACAGGCGGGAGAGCATCCTGGGTCTGGTGGATGCGGTTGCAGTACCTGTTCTTGTTAGAAAAGTGCCCGTAGCAACGAGCAGCCAAGACGGATCAACTCACTCTTCAGCCTTGCCAAAGTCCTTCATTTTGAACACGTAAATCTCCAGTGCCTGTTTGTGCTGGCCCATGTTGCTGAGAACAACTGCTTGTGCCTCGTAGAACGCAGGGTCTACGGAGGACGTTAGTACAAGCCGTAGAGCAAGAAAGCACGCTCAACCAAGGGCAGACTTACCGTCCCGGGGAATCAAGCCAAAAGCACGGGATAGGCCGTATTGTCGGGTGTCCTTGAGAAACGCCACCAGTCGGTCCATCGTCACATCCCAGCTGTCCTTGCTGCTGCCGGCATCTTGGCCGCTGTCTTTCGTTTCATCGCCCTTGGCCGCCCGGTTCTCCCTCAGCACTTTGATTGTTTGCTGAATCAGCCGGTCGTGGAAGTCCGGCGTCAGGTCGTTCAGCTCGGAGATGATGTGCTCCAGGTACCGAATCTCCAGCCGGATGTCTATCCCAGCCAGGAACCGCACGACCCGGTCACGCGGCAGCGTCTCTGCATTCTCAGAATCGGCCAGGAACACCTCCATGCCCAGCTCGGGATTGGCCTTGAGAGTCCATGCAGCAAACTCGAGAATCAAGTCGATCATCTCAGGGGGGAGGCTCTGCAGGTATGCCACTGTCCGTCTGGGTCCACGAAGGGGGGGCGGTATAGATTCGTCCGTGTCTGTCTTGCTCTCTTCCTCCCCATTCTCACTTTCACTGCCAAACCGCCGGAGGAGCTCCAGGGCTGGCCGGTGCAGCTTCTTTCCGTAGAAGAAGTCGACCAGCTCATTGTACCGGCTCGTGGCCAGCAGCCGCTCATTGACAACTTCTGGATCGCAAAAGTTGGGAATGCGGAACAGCGAACTCGCCAGCTTGGGTCGGATCAGCATCAGCACCCGGAACATGGTCGTGTCTACCAGTGTAAATGTCGCCCGCAGATGCTCCTCATCATGCTCCTCGTCGCGGCCATGTTCGTGGTCATGTTCGTGGTCATGTTCGTGGTCGTGATCGTGGTCGTGATCGCGGCCATCATGCCCCTGTCCGCGCTTCAGCTTGCCCGTGGCAGGGTCAATCACCCGCTGGAGCCGTGCTCGCGTGCCGGCCAGGTAGCTGTTGAGTGCCTCGGCGGCCTTCTTGAGCTCCTTGCCTTCCAATGGTATGTATGCGTTCTCGTCGTGGTTGTGCACCGAGAGGGTTTTCCCGTCCTTTGAATGCTGCCGTTTGTGGTCCTTTGCTGTGCCAACTGCTGAGATCTGGGGCGAGTTCGGGATCGAGTCAGTGCCTTTGCGTGATGATGCGATGGACGATGTTTCGGCATTGGCCTTGCGGCTCAGGAACATCTTGGTGAACCCAGCCCGGGACAGCGTCGAGGTCCCCTCAGGGGCGGAAGGTGTATCTTCCTTTGTGGTTGGGGAGGGGGGTAGTTGAGGTGATCTCAGCGTCTTGGGTGTCTTTTGTGTCTTTGGCTGTGGTGTTTCTGGTGCCTGCTGTGATGCCTCGCCGTTGGTTCCGTTTGTGTCTGTTGCCGTGTCTGCTGCGGCATCGCCCCCTGTTTCGGCAGGTTTTCCAGCTTCTGCCTCTTCTGCTTCCGCACTGGTCTTCTCGGCCTCTTTTGGTTCCCCATCGGCACGTGTCGTGGTCTCCTCCTCGCTGGCTTGTTCCTCTTCCCCCTCTGCTTCCACTGGCTCATCTGAAAGATCTCCGACAATGGATCGTGGGAAGAAACGGAACACCCTCTCAGGCGGAGCGTGCACGTCTTCCTCGTTGAACAGGTCCATGGATGCCAAATAGCGCTTCTGTCGGAATAGCCGCTCAGCCTTCTGCATCTTGATAGACCGCAGTGTCTCGGCCTTGTTGCTCAGCAGCGCATCTTCCAGCAGACCCAAAAGGCTTATAGCCTCGTCCAGATGCCCCTGTGATACGAGTGCGTCGACCTGGGTGTCATACACGGTAGCATCCATCTTCCAGATGCCGCGCTCTGACGAGACATGAAAGCCCTTGCCGGCATGTGCTAGGCTGACTGATGGCGGCGGGACATGCAGTTGTGCAGCGCCCGGAAGGGCGATCGTCTGGAGCAGACTCAGCGTGTCCGGGTTGCGCACCTCGAGAGACCCCTTTGCTGGTGGTTGAAGTGACAGGATGTACGGGTAGCTGTAGCCGATGCTCTCGGGTGCTGATGGCCATGGGATCGGCTTCTTGCCGGGCACTGGCCGGCCCGTGTCGGCCGAGACGAAGAGTGTGTGGACGTCTTTCGCCAGCAGGACGGTGCCAGTGCCAGCATCTTTGCTGGTCCCGTTGCCGTTCCCGTTCCCGTTGCCGCCGCCGTTTCTTATCCCGGTTCTGTTCTTTCTGCCGTTGCCGCCGTCTCCGTTTGACAGCTTCGCCGCCAGCGGCTTCGGCATGTAGTTGCCCAGTCCCATATAGCCCATACCCGCACTGCTCAGCGCGCCAAACCGGCTGCTGGCCGTGGTCTCATTGCCGGTCCCGTTGCTGCCGCCTGGGCCCAAATCGCCAGAGCCACCGCTCACAATGTCGGTCATTTCGCGCGATACCACGTCCACCAGCACGTAGCCGGCGTTCATGCCAATCACAAGCTTGGTGGCGCCTGCCCATGTTATGGAGCGGATGGTTTCGGGGAGGGTTATCTCGGGTGTCGAGTAGGAGTTGCTGCCTTCGTCGCCGTCCTTCGCCGTGCCCGAGACCATCTCGCTGGCGTACCAGCTCCATAGCAGCAGGCGCCGCTTGACAGCGACGGCGAGGCGCGAGACGATCTCGGGGATGCCGGTGGCCGGGTCCTTGACGATGTTGCTGGTGACGGCGAAGGCGGAGGCGTTCTTCGTGCCCGGCAAGGGTGCTGCGCCGGCGAGAGGCGTGTAGGTCTTGAGGTTGTGGAGGGAGACGGAATAGTTGGCCAGGGAAACGAGGACGTCGGCCTCCTTGATGATGGCGAGCTGTTCGATGGCGCGCGGGGCGAACTTTTCGACTTCGCGGAGGAGGTCTGTGGGCGAGCCCGAGCCCGAGGTCGTCGAAGAGTCGGACGGCTCTAGTTCGTTCACCCGGTACACCCTCAGAACACCCGTGTGCAGTCCAACGAGCAGCCGGTCGCCGAAGGCCACGAGCGACTCGATCTTGGACTTGTCGCGCGCCTTGAGCTCGACGATCGGCCGGGCCGTGAACGCGGTGAGCATTGTGGAGAGTGTGCAGGGGGGGCGGTGGAGGTGAAGGTGTAGTCGTCAAACTCGGGGGCGGCCAGCCTCGACCAGCCCTGCATCGGCAAGCTCTCGAGCTGGAACAACTGTCGGGGCTTGCCGAGGAGAAGAAGAGGGTCGGCTCTGCGTTCAGCGCGACGGGATCTGGCTGGCCATATCGAGTACAAGGAGGGTATACGCAGTCAGAGTGGTGTATGCGTCTTGTTCTGCGGTTGTGGCTGCCGTGGCGTGGGCTGTCGTCGGGTCGTCGGGTCGTTGGGTCGTCGGGTCGTTGGGTCGTCGGGTCGTTGGGTCGTTGGGTAGTCGCACATGCAGAAGCTCAAGTTCGTGAGCATCGCTGGTTGGCAGCTGGCATGGTATCTTGGGCCTGCGGATTAAGTGGGGACACCTGAGCTGTGGGTGGGAAGGAGCGGGCGCCTGCCGCGTTCTGCGCATCATGCGCTAGCAGTTGTATGTAGCACCATCTGCCTTCAGTGTAAGAAAAGAACATGCCAGCTCAACAGCGCCCAAATCTTCAAATTCAAACTCTATTAGCCCATTACGAAATCCCGTACCAATGCCGAATAGCTGCGAGTAAACATATAAACTACCGAAAAAGTCCCAAAAGAAATGCGTCTTCCGTCTTGCGTCTATATACTGTCTTCCTCTACTGAAACCGAAATCCAACCAAGACCGTCACGTCGTGTTGCTGTCTCCCCCCCCTTCTACATGCCAGTCACACGCATGGCCACAAAGCCAATAGTCAGCACCACCACCAGAGTCAACACACTGCTGGGAATGCCGCGTGTGATAAAGTGCTTGACCTGGAGGTAGCGCTGGCCGGCCGGGTCCTCCTTCATGATGGCAGCTGCTTTGTTAGCAATGTGCGGGAAAAAAAAAAGTGCAGACCTGCGTTCTTGGAGGTGACTTACTCATATTGGGGAAGCCGCTTGTGGGCAGTCCCATGGCTGCACTGCACATCAACACGCCCGCCATCACCAGTAGGTTCGGATGCGGCTCCTCCATGTCGGCGCCGACATTGAACACGAGCGGCAGCAGGATCAGGGCCGCCACTGTGTGGCTGATAAAGGTGGCAATCACCAGGATCAACGTCGAGAACACCACCAGCACGCCGTACAGACTCATGCCCTGCACCTGTGTTGTGATGCCCGCTGCCACTGTATCCAGCAGACCCGAAGCCTTGACCGACTTGCCAAGAGCCAGGCCACCCGCCGCCAGAATGATAATCGTCCAGGGAAAGTTGTTGAAGTCCTCCTTGGTCAGGATGCCGATGCCAAAAAACAAGACAATCGGCAGGATGGCAATCACGCCCATGTCGCCAAACACGTTCTCCAGCTGGTGGCTCGCACACCACAGTCCGATCGTGATAATCGTCACAAGCGTCACAAACCATTGGACACCCGTAAAGCGCTCGCGCACGGGGCGGATCGGCACAATCGTGGTACCCCGGCCGGGCCGGAAGCTCAGCAGAAGCAGCAGCCAGATGGCCAGGATCGAGATCAAGCCGACAGGAATGGAAACGAAGAACCATGTCAGCCACGTCGGCTCGGGCTTCATGATGCCAATGGCCACCACGTTCTGTGGCGACGCAATCGGAGACAGCATGCCGCCAATGTTGGATGCCAGTGCGATACCCATAATGACCGCCTTGGACATATCCGAGTCTGATGGCAGGTTGCGCAGCATTGGCTCAATAATCGAAAAGCACAGCACAGGCGCTGCCACATTGCTGATCAGCATACTCGCAAACGCTGCCACCAGCATGTTAGCCAGTAGCACCGTGCGCGGCTGTGTGCCAGCCTTGCTCAGCACGAACGTTGCAATGCGCTTGTCGATCCGGCACTTGGACAGGGCCGCTGCCAGGGTGAAGCCACCCAGCAGCAGCATGATCACGGGTGTCCACATGGCCGAAAAGATGGTCGACGCAGTGTCCTTGCTGCCCAGACGTTCGTGCGGTGCGTTATCAGAGCGCATAACCCGAAGGACCACACACAGGAACGGCACCATCAGCGATGTCACAAATAGCGGGATCGCCTCGGTGGCCCACAGCAAGCTCACCAGCACCAGCATGGCGAGGCAGTTCTGTTGCTCCGGCTGGTCTGTTGGCAGGATTCCCAATGGCACGTACAGAAGCACAAAGTAGACTGCGATGATGACGAGCAGAGTGAACATTGTGCTGCTGATCATCCATGCAGGGACTGCCAGCGTAAGACTGCCGAGCTTCACGTATCGCTTCGGTGTCACCTGCTGCTCGTCGTCGCCTTGCCGCAGCCGTGTGCCGCCACCGGTGTCTTTCCCGTCCTCGCCGCCGCCGGCCCCGCCTGCTGCCAGCAGTCCAAACCCGCCGCCGCCGCCCAGTAGCGTGCGACCCAGGCTGGCAGCTTCAGCCCGCCGCTCATAGCCGATCATGTCACGCCACACCGTGTTGCGTTCCCAAACGACGTGCTCGCGGAGATGCGACCGCAAATCGCGCTTGGCTGCCTCAACGTCACCATGTGTAACAATGGCTGTGTAGGCATCCTCCATGCGGGCGATATTTTGCAGCAGAACATCCCAGGTGTCGGGCCGGAACGGGTAGGCCGTCTCGACAACGGTAGCCATGTAGCGCGGGCGCAGGTGGGTGTCGATGATCTTGTCGAACTTCTTGAGCACCTTGCGGAAACCCGTCTTGTTGAGCTGCACGTAGGACTTGAGCTCGCACAGCTGGACGTAGACGCCGACGATGCGCTTTTTGAGCATGATGCTCGACGAGAAGAGCACGGCATCCTCTGGGTCGTCTTCAAAGTTGGTGCTGAGCCGCCGTGACCGGGTGAACTCGGTCGACGCCGTCAGGTCTGTTGAGGCTCCCAGGTTCGGCAGCGTGCGCCGCCGACCCTGCCTGGCCCCGGCAACACTATTTGCCCAGCTCATGCGGCGTCTGCGTTGCTGTTGCTGTTGCTGTAGCTGGTGCTGTGACTGTGTCAGGGCTGTGTTTTCGTCACCGTCCTCGTCGCCGTCGCTGTCGTCGCTCGAGTGCCGGCTGTGAGTGCTCGACTGGTCGGCATTGCTGGGCCCGCCAGCCGAAAGTGCCGACGTCCGGGAAGTCGAGTGCTCGAGAGCATTGTGTCCTCTGTCGGCCGACTGCCCATTGTTGTTGATGTTGTTGCTGGTGCTGGTACCGCTGTTCTTCTTGTTCTGCAGCAGCTCCTCCTCATCGTCAAATGCGCCGACGTCATGCAGGACCTGGTCGACCTCATCGGTAAGTTCACGTTCCTTGACGGCGTAGAACGAGCAGATCTTTTCGAGCTCGACGTCGAGGGCGCGCGCAAAGACGGTCTCGGGGTCTTCGCTAATCAGGGGCCGGGCTTCTGCGTCGCCAGCAGGGTGGGCTTCCGCCTGGTGGACGGTCTTTTCGAGTTGGTAGATTCTGCCTGGTCAGCGTGTCCCATCTTTTTCTTGGTCTCTCCTCTATTCGGCCTCCCTCAAATCTCCTTACAGTTTCTTCAAATTGCTGTATGCAATATAATGGCTGCTCCAATCAGGAACAGCATTAAACTGCAAGCTGTGCGAGAACTTCATCTCGTCCTGCTCTTCAAGCCACCGGCGCTTTTCGGCGCGGCGGCGGAGGGACGGGTCGGAGGGGTGTCGGAGCTCGTCAAGCTCAATGTCAGTTGTTGCACCAGGCGCTTGCTCCTGTTGTCGAGGGCGGCGTCGTTGCGGCGGCTGGCCGGGCTGCTCGTCTACCAAAAAGTCGTCGTCTCTCGATGCCACGTCGCGGACAAACGGCATGGACGCCTTATCGACATGTGGTACAACAGGGAGAAAGGGGGAAAGGGGAGAACAGGAGAACAGGAAAAACCAGGAAAAAAAAAGATGGCGCGAAATAGAGTTCACCAAAGTCGTGCGAGAGATAGGGCTTTTGGGGAAAGAGGCGGGCGGCGGCGTTCGGTTGCGATAGTACGGCGTGCTCCAGCTTAGTTAGGGGGTTGCTCTCTTACTCGTTGGTTGGATTGACCTGTCCAGTCAGACGCGCTGCATTTTTATCTAGTCGTTCACTTGCTGGCTGGCGGGCTGCTGGCCCGCTGCCTGGGCCCTCCGCCTGGACCGCCAGTTTGCCACGCCACTCGACAGTGCCAACCCGCCGCGACCACACACTGAGTATTACGAGCCATGAAGGCTTTGTGGAGCCTTGACAATGAGCCACAACCTGCGTCCCGTGGTGCCACGTTCGCGGGGGATTCGCTGACCCAAGTTTCCTCTCACCGACGGCACAAGTAAAACAGGGCACCCACGCGTGCCTCATCACAAGACAGCCCCCAAGCCAACCAACTCGTCGCAGGGCTCGGCTCTTATCGTCAAGTTCAACGGCGGCGAGAACAACAGCAGACACTGCAAACAACTACGCAATCCACATACACATCACATACACATCACAGTCGCATCCCCCTCGGCAAAAGTCGCATCTGGCCGTGCAACGTTGACGGCGCATGTCCAATTATAATTAACTGCCGGCGCTCTGTAGCGTGGCAATGCATGGTGTTGCAAGCCGATGCAAGGCAGCGGCCGCCAATGAATATATCCAAAACAGTGACCCGAAGATAATCTGCCCGAAAAGTAGCAGGTGAACACCTGCGATGCCAGGCAGGCCGGACTGACCATACCGAACAGAACCAGAGGACAACTAACTCGTGGAACCAAAGCAAATGCCATAAACATGTCGAATCCAAAACAAAACAAAAATATGCAGATGGGGGTATATAGTTTGTGCAGAAACAAAAGAACAACGAAGCGAATCAAATGACGCATCCGAAGACCGAGGCCTGCCATAACCCAGACGAAGTCAAAGAAACAACCCAAAGACAGAGCAAGATTTGGGAAAGGGGAGCAAAAAAATAAGACAAGGCCAAAGAGATTTTGGCCCAAAGTCAGTGAACCAGCAAAACCAGAACAGTCGGGTAGAAATGCTGAAACACTGGACTGGACCAAGACAACAACAAGTCCGAAGTGCACATAAATTCCGAGAAATCCGAGAAACATATACAACACAACCTGCCGTCGTAAAGAACAGCGCGTTAGTTCTCTTTTGCTTCCCCAGCTTGTCCAACTGACTGGGGTTGGCCGTGAGGATGGCCCAATCCTAGCACGCGTTGCAGACTGCGTCGAATGCCGTGGCTACCGCCGTCCTCGTCTTTCGCATCGGCCGCTGATCCCCCCGTTGCTGTTGCTGCTCCACCTGATGCTCCAGCGGCGGCACCAGCCTGTCCAGTTCCTGTTGTCGCGGCCGACATACTAGGACGTCCGCTTAACAACTGACTCATACGGCGACCAAAACCAGGCGATGTCGGCTGGCTGTCACGGCGGTCTTTGCGAGCTTCCGCACGGCGGTCGTCCCGGCGCTTCTTGCGTGCCACAGCCATAGCAGCAGCAGGTGTGATCTCAACGGCACGCGGCGGCCACTCTCCATCCCGTTTCCACCCCGACACGCACGAACGCATCATATCGCTTAAGTTGATGGGGCATGATGGCTGCAGCGAATGTAGCACGACCTTGTCATACAGGTTCAGATATATGCCCGGGGTGATTGATACGCGCATCGGGTTGGCCGGTGGCAGAAAAGGGGGAGCAACAGGGATAAGAGTCTCAACAGCATACTCGATACGGGAGGCAACCGGTGTCAGGGAAGGTGGCGGCGGTGGAATGCTGCAGGCTGGTTGTGAGGAGGAAGACCTTCGCAAAACAGAACCATCACCTCCGCCGTCCGAAGTCATGGGAGTGGTGGCCATGGTCTCGTGGCCGCCAGAGTGCAAAGAGGAGTGCTGAGAGTGTCGTGAGTTGGATGTTACAGGCGAGAGCGGTGCTGTTGTGCCTGTATTGGTTGCGGTTGTTGCAGATGCGGCGCCAGGCGCAGGCGCAGATTGTGTAGGTGCAGTCGGCGTGGTTGTGGAGGTGGAGGGCTCATCGTTGGAGGGTGGCTGTGCTTCCACCACTGTCGGTATGGCCACGGCAGGCGCTGCCTCAGACTTGTTATTGGAGCGGATGCGGAACAGGCTGCGGCGTGGTGAGGTGGGCGAGGAGGACACAGGCTGGGCCACGATCTTTGTCTTGACGCGGACGGTGCGTGCACCAGTCCAGGCGTCGCGACGGGCAGTGAAGCAGGCCAAGCCCTGGTTCCACGCCATTTCGGCGCGCAATTCCCGGCGCACCTTGGTTTTGCGGGCCTGGCCCGAGGCCTTGACGACGACGCCCACCGAGTCTGGACTGTCGAACCGGAAAGGCGAGGGCAGTGATGGCACGGCTGCCATCATGCTGCCGCCGGTGATGATGGGACTAATAACGGGTTCGTCGTCAGACACATCAGAGGTCCACTCGGCGCGTGGACGGAAGTGCTCCTCGTCCTCGGAGACGGTGCTGTAGACAGACTCGGTCTCGGAGTCAGGTTCGGCGCCCGAGTCTTCAACAGCCGTGTCATCGCTCTTGGAGCGGTCTTTGCCTTGGGCTTTTGTTGCTGCTTCCACCACCTGTGCCAATGGCACGGGCGTCATTGGGCTGGCAAACGTAGAGGACGGGTCCAATGGGCGCTGCTTCACAAGCTCGGCAGCTTTTGCGGCCTTCTCGTTGGCGCTTGCAGCAGCTGCCTGCTGGGCAGGCCATTCAAATTCCCAATCATAGCGAACTTTGTCGGCGAGGTAGCGGCGTACTGCCTCCTTCTGCTTGGACTTGTCCCGGCTAACCAAGTCGGGGTCTCCATAATCCTGGATCGGTGCAGACGTTTGGTCGCCGCCGTTCTCGGTTTGGATTGCGCCGAGTTTTTGGTTTTGTTGTTGCTGATGTGCCTGCTGCAGCGGCAGTGAGTGGTGTCGTAACTTGGACCACGGTGACTTTGGCGACTTATAGAGGTCCGAGAAAATCATCTTGGGCATAGATGGATGACGGTAGTTATGCATATGCCCTTCAGCAGAGAGATCAGAGGCAGGAGCTGGGGGAGGCGGGTCTTTAACAGGATCTGTGAAATGATCGACGGGGTGGTGGTGTGTGCGGTCGTCTAATGCTTGGGGATCCTTTGGGGCAGGGGGGGGAGGGAGCAGGTCAGGTGGGCGCAAAGGTGGAGGTGGTGCACTTGACGCCTCTGGCGCTGCAGCGGGAGTGGCCAGGGAGGTGCCAGAGCCGTTGCTTTCTGGGATGAGGGAGAGCTGTGTGGAGAGCAGCGTTGATTTTAAGAGGCTTGGCTCTCCTGACGCTGGCTGGCCCAATTGGCGTGAACGGTCTTCTTGACTCGGCCGGTCTTGACTCTGGCCTTGACTTTGAACTTGACTTTGAACTTGACTTTGAATTTGACTCCACGGCCCTTGCCCTGACTCGTCCTGGCTTGGCTCGCTTTGCCTTGGCCTGCTCTGCCTCGACTCGTCCTGGCTTGGTGCGGAACGCGCCTCTCTTATTGCTCGTACAGCGCCCTCGGCCTCGTTTTTAAACTTTGCATCTGCTGTCGCCACGGGCAGCGCTAGTGCTTCTGCGGGGAGGGCCTCCTGTCGGTTCTGACCACCGCTGGCTGCAAGGTTCTGGATGTTCTGGACTGCGCCGGGCGCTGGGTCCAAGCCGTGGTCCAATCGCGGGGCCCGTGCTGGGGGCGCCTGGTCTAGCAAATTTTGCAGTGGTGGTGCATGTGGACTTGCAGCAGGTGGCCTGATTGCGGCTAAGGAAATAGTCAGAGAAACGAGCAAGGCAAGACAAGGAGGACCATAATTAATGGAGGATCAGTGTGCTTTGGGGCAGGCCTCTGGTGCGTGCGTCGCTGGTGCGTCTGCGGCCTGGCCTACAGGTCTGACTGTGCACTGTATCTGAGTGTGTGGCACGATGCTGGCAGGACGGCGTAGTAAGGCTCCTCGGCACTAGAAAAAGAAGGTGGATGCGAAGAGAGGAGACTGAGACGGCGAAGATGAGGGGACCAGAGACACGATGACGGGGGTGAGACACAGGACAAGGGAGCAGACAAGGGGGGGGGGTGGCAGGCAAGGCATAGGACGGGTATGGACGGGCGAGGACGGTGGCAGGATTGATCGCTCGCGGACACCAGCCCAGGCAAGAGAGCACAACCCGACAAACGTGGACAAGAGCGGGCAAGATTCGGGCAGGTGTGACTCCAATTAATTGTGTCCGCCTGATGCGTCCAAGCAGATCCCGGGGTGGTATGTGGTAATATGTGAGAAGAGGAGACGGGGAGGAGACTGGCTGGCAGGGATACCAACCAGGGAGGGCTGAGTGTGTGAGAGAAGATGGAATAGAAATAGCAAATGGAAATGGAGATGCACCGCAGCAGAAATGGACAGAAACCTTACATGATGTCTGGGGGCGTTGGTGCAGAGAACCGCCGTCGCTACTATGAGGCGTGCCATGGGCAGCAATACGACTATCTCGATGAATGTCTTGGTTTTCTTGTCGCTGGCCGTAGTCTGCTTGGTCTTGACCCTGGCCCTGCTGCCCATTTCGGGCCATTTCGCGCGCGCCGATCTCCACGCTCGTCGTCATGGTCGCAGCCGTCGCCACACGGTCGCACTCGTTAGGGCCGTCGACCTGGGACGCAGTGGTGTGCGTGTCTTCACCGACAACGGACGGCAACTCCATCGCCTTGTGTCAATGTGTGTGCGTCAATGTGTATGCGTGTCGGAGTGGCAAGGTGGAGGGGAGGGGAAAATGCCACGGCTTGGAAGAAAGGCTACTGGGAAGGCTAGGAAGGCTAGAAGGCTAGGCGCCGGAGGTGGAAAATATTGGTTGGACATTACTATTCTTCGCAATTCACAGAGGGAAAGAGCGGCGCACACATGTGGTGAGAATTTACAAGGGCACTGAATACTGGGGACCAAAAGATGGGGCAAGATCCAATTGCGGCAGGCACGACTCCCGGTGGCGGGGAAGTTTTTTTTGGGTTTTTTTTTTTTGTCTGGTCGGCAAAGAACGCAGAGTATGAGCTACTCGTAATATTCCATGCATTCAAGCAGCTCCTTCTGGTAGATATCCTCTCGCCATACCACCATTGCTCACGAATTATCTTACCAACACCATCCTCACTCCAACACGGCTCAATGTTGCACCAGAACCCCAAATTCTGACCGTCGCGTGACAGCTCTCCACGTTTGCTCTGCAGCCTGGGTGGGCATGTAGGACTCGGCGCAACAGATGCCTTGCATTCTGACGCACCAGCATTTGGCAGCATTTGGCTGCTTTTGACAGTAATCTGACAGCATGAAAGGCAAGCGACGTATGAGAACCCGGGAACGGGATACGAGTAAGAGTACGCCCTGCCTTTACACTTCTACCCATTTCTGGCGGCCCTGTTCCACACTTTTTACACTACATTTACTTTGTGCATTTCCCATTCCGCCCCATCTACTTTTTCAACATCCTCCCCACGCATTTCTCTGATTCCCAGCCCTTCAGCGGGCGTTACCCGGGCCTCGTCCCCTCAGCTAGGCTCTCGGCTGTCCCTTACAGGTCGTTCCTTCGCCGTCGTAAACTCAGTAGTCTGCATGTTCCCGCGCTACGAAGTACTCTATCTGGCGAACTCTACATCATTCTGGCGGTCTGCGCTCAGGCGGTCTCCGATAATACCACGGCAATTACCGTCTTTCCAGATTGTGCGAGTTGATCCAACACTACTCCATGAAGCACATAATGCACTTCTTGCTAATAGCCTGTTGGATGCATGATAACAACATGCATGGAAGGACACGAAAGAGTGAGAGGACAAGGGGAAAAAAGAACCAGCGTCCAGCGCAGTAGTCAATCACGTGGTGGCGGATTAATGATGTATTTGAGTGTATATTGGACCAGGCATGCCAGCCAGTGTTGATGAATATATCCGCGCCGAAGTCGGCCATGGATGGCAGCCTCGTTTTCCAACCTTGTGTTAAGAGAACAACAGATGCCGATTTAGACAGTTAGCTCCCCTTGTATGACTGTACTCTGAATCATATGAGACCGTAGTGTGAACTTCATGGGGCGCAACGTAAGCACTGCCTGTTATGAATATACGCTTCAAAGACGGCCAAAGACGGTCAAAGACGTCTTTCTAGTACTCCGAAGACGGCTGAAACTGCGTTGTCTAACAATGACAGCACCCCCCAGCCCTCCCTTTTTTTGGTGTTATTCTATACCCCCAAAGCATTTGGCCATCCAGACATTAATAACGTGCAAAGCAACATGAGATACAAAAAACAAAACGCCCTTTTTGTAGAACCAACTCCTTCGCCCTTTGTTCTTAGTCTAACTCCTCTTTGTGTGACGGATTCCATCGCGCTTCGTCCCACGGCTTGTAGCCTGCCTAATTACTACTGGCCATTCTTTAAGAGTGCCTCGGTGCTCCTGCTTGTCCTGCATTTCTTTCACCTAGGAGGATTGCAGCACTAGCCCGGCTGGGCTCTCCAGTATCTCCACTGGGACGACCACACGGCTTCCCTGCTTGTTGCTGATCCACCGAATCATCACCGGGTCTGGCCGGTGGTGGCCATCTTCGTCGCCCGAGTCGTCATTGGCCATGGCGTTTTTCTTGGTCGTCTTTGGTGCCTGCCGTTTAAGAAGCTTGTTGATGGTTTCGGTCTAAGGGGTTAGTAATTATGTATTGAGCGACCTGGCAGCCCGGTAATCAGGAACCATGGAGTTCCTTCCGCCAGTCGGTATGGCTAGATCCACTCACTTTGACTTCTTCGTTCCGCTTCTCACTCAAGTTGCGACGCCGGCGGGCCATCTCGGCCCGGCGCATACTAAGCTCCTCCGCAGTGAAAACCTTCTTCACTTGCACCTCTGCACGTTGTTAGTAGGTCAGACATAAGGAGTCTGAAAAGGACAGCAAATAGCAAACAAAGGAAAAAAGCAGTAACCCACCATCTGAGAGCTTCATGTATTCTTGGGGCGTCTCCTCGAAACGGGCTCGCTGTCGCCGTGTCATCTTGGTCAAGTCCGGTGTGCCGGCCCGACTGCCCAGCTCACTGTCTCCCTCGGCATCTTCCTCATCGTCATTATCGCCCTCTTCGTCCGCAACCTCGATCTCTTCTTCACCCTCGGCATCCTCTTCATCGCCGTGCATTTCAGTCTCTCCCTCGGCATCCTCTTCGTCGTCTTCTTCCATTACTTCGTCGTCATCCTCGCCCTCAGCATCTTCTTCGTCACCTGCAACCTCAACGGACGCGTTGATCTCGCCCTCGGCGACGATACTGTCGTCTTCCTCGGCCTCGTCTTCTTCCTCGTCGTCATCATCTAGGCGGGCCCTCTTCCGGGTACCGCCACCGGTCCGCCGGCGCTTGGCCCCACCACGGGACTTGACAGCGGAAGCAGCAGGTCTACCTCTACCGCGCGCACCAGATGCCCCACTCGTAGGCTTGGAAACTTTGATGGACGGAGTAGCAGCTGTGGCGGAGGGCGCCACAACATCCATATCAATGTCACCTTCGGCGTCTTCTTCGCCGAGATCTTCCGGCTCGCCCTCAGCATCGAGTTCCATGTCGTCTGCCTCGCCTTCGGCGTCCTCGTCACCAAGTCCGTCCAGGTCCATGTCACTATCGCCGACCTTGATCTCGTCCTGTCGTTCCTCTTCTTCTTCTTCTTCATCGTCGTCATCATCCTCTTCGGCATCGTCGTCGTCGTCGTCTTCCTCCTCGCTGGACTCTGATTCAACATATCTCTTCTTGGGTCCCCGTGTGGGCCGCCTGCTGGGACGCGGTACGTCGGCTGAGTCCTCACGCCGGCTTGTGGCAACGGCAGTAGCACCGCTCTGGCGCTTTCTGGGACCAGAAGCCCTCACTGACGAGAGGTTGGAATCGGCAGATGGGGCGCGGCCGGAGCTGCGGCCGTCGACCAACCGCCGGGACCGGGACGACATGGCTATGTCTCTATCGGCAATGTCAGTGATTGCTGCAGACGCCCGCTGGGCAGCAGACCGTCTGGGTCTGGGCGGCATGGCTGGAGCAGGTTGTGGAGTGGTTGCGTGCGGTAATGCAGGCTACTGCGTGGTGGGATGTGTTTTGGTGAGACAATAAGGTGACAGCTTGGAGGTATGTCGTGGAAAAATTGGGGGTGAAAAGCGAATAAAAAGGAGGCAGCAAAAAAAAGATAACAGGAGATACAGAGCGTAGCGTGCGGGTCAGGGAGCACAAGTGGGAGAATGGCAATGAGGCAATTCGGGCATTGTGGGAGCAGGTCGGTTCTTTGTCCGGAGTTGGTTGCAGTTGCGGCCAGTTGGATTCGTGTCTTTTGTGTCTCGGCCTGCCAGGCTTTGCCCTTGGTGACGCACACGCCAGCCCGTCCGAGCAGCAGAAAGGCAGAAAGGCACAAAGGCACAAAAAGGCAAGAGCCAAACAGCTCCTCGCTGACCACGATTTTGCTGACAGCACAAACGGGGGAAAGAGCGGGTTGGTGTCGCCAGGTTCAAAACGGGCAACCGCGACCCCAAACGCCGGCCTCAGCCACGTGCAACTAAGCCTTGGCTCCTTGGCTGTGTGCCTTCCAATGGGATCCCAGGAACAGCAGCATCTACTGCTCTGCAGCTCCTGCTTTTTTGTTGATAGCTCTTTTTGGGTGGCCTGCTCCACCGGGGAGATAGGCGGTAGGCACAAATGGTGAGACGGCCCGGGCGACGGCCAGCCGAACGGAAAAGAACAGGCAATGCGAGGGATAGCGATAAAGGTGACGCTGGTCAAGACGCAGTGGTGGGGCAAACAGAGAGATGGAAGAAAGCCAAACGAGGACAGGAGAGAAGGAGGGAGATTGTGTAAACGTGCACGACTGGGTGACGCTCAAGTGGATGAATGGAAATGGGCAGATAGGCCAAGAAGCAGCAGATATATGGCACAGAAAGCGATGCGGTTGGACGCGAAGCGCCAGGAAACGCGGGTGGCACGTCACTCCTTGCTTGTGTCTCCTGTTTGGGCCTGGTCTCTGGTTGTGTCTGGCTGTCTCTGCTCGGCTCGCTCTCTCTGCTCTTGCTTTCCTGGCCGTCGGCTAAACTACAGCAGCGACAGGAGCTCATACAAGAACAACAAGAAGACTGGGAAGGCAACCCTCGACGTCCTGTCTGACGGAGCTGGACGTGTCTTGCATCTGTGCAGCATTCATTTACGGCTGGGCCTGGCAACTCTGCCTGCAGAGTTTCTCTTCCTCTTTCCCCCGACCAGACAAACGGGCTGATGTGAGATGGGCCATCGTGTAGGAATTGCGACTCACTCTTTGAAGCTTGTGACGTCTGGTTGCGACGCAATTCGCAGAAAGTCTTAGCTTTTCACCGCGTCGCACGTTAGCGAACTGGCTCGTCCGGGCCCTGGATTGCCCCTACTGACGTTGTCGACTTTGATTTCTGGCTTGTCTGGCCCCAATTGCTTCTTTGGCTGGCTGTCTTTGTGAGAAGCTGCTGAGGTCGGCGGGCGTCGGTGGGTGGTGTCAGTTGCTGCGTGTGTCGTGTGTACGGGCTGTTGCAGGTTTTAGGCGAGTGGTTCTGGGCGCCTGCGACTGGAAATAAGACAGCGTTGTGTGGTGCTTTCTGGTGGCCGGCTTTCTGCGTATCTGCGTGCGTGTTGCAATTGGCACTCAACTGAGCAAGCCTCCTCTCGTGCTTAGTATGTAGCGGTTAGGGGTGTGTACTGTACAGCTGCTTTTTTGGCCTGAACTGTCAGGCACCAAGCTTTTTGTGGGCACCACCCATTCTCCAGGCCAAATGGCCCCACCGGGCCAACCAGCCGCAAGCCGAGGCTACTGCGTACAGGCTTGTGGTCGGTCGTGCCTTTCCAGCGTATATTTCGGCAGCCTCTCCGCTTTGCGACAGCATTCATCCTCGTCGACTTGATGACGTCCACCCAAACACACTTTTCGCCATGAGCCCACCAGACGACAAGGGCAACGCGCCCACGCAGCCCCTTGAGGTCCCGCAGCCCACGCCGGCACTGAAACCATCAGCGCCGGCATGGCAGACCTCGGTCGCTGCGGGAGAAACCTCCACGCCAGAGACCGTCCAGACCAGCGAGACCTCACAGTCTTCCCAGTCTTCCCAGTCTTCACAGTTTTCTCAACCCCCGACGGAGACGTCGGAAATTGCTTCGCCCGAGCAGCCACCAAAAATACCAGAGCCAGAAGCGTCCCCCTCACAGACACCCGAGGCCGTGGCAACCGAGGCCGTGGCAACCTCGACCGCGACAGCCTCCACCGCGACGCCGGAGACAAAGTCCACTCCGTCAACATCAACAGAAACCGAACAACCCACTCTCGACCAGGCACGCGTATTTCTTCGCGACGACGTTGTCCGGCTTGAGCCACGGCCACGAAAGGCCGCTTTCCTAGAGAGCAAGGGTCTTTCACCGGTGCAGATCGATGAACTGCTGGCAGAAGATGAGGAGTCCGAGGCAACAGAAGCAACAGAAGCTGCGCCGACTGAGGCGCCCAAGGAAGTTGCACCAGATGTTCTGCCGTCTGACTCGACCCCCTCCGTCCCCCCAATTGTCACATACCCAGAATTCCTCACTCGGCCCCAGCGGCCACCGCCTCTGGTCACTCCCAATGTGTTCCTCAATACTCTCTACGGTGCTGCGGGTGCCGCTTCACTCATCTACGGCACGGCCCGTCTTGTCCTCGCGCCCATGGTTGATTCTCTTACAGACTCCCGTGCACAGCTTCACGACACAACTGGTGCCAATCTGGCAAAGATGATTGACCGGCTCGAGTCTGTTGTTTCGGAAGTGCCGCCAACAGCAGTCGCAGGCAAGAAGAGTGACGCTGAAAAGGCCGCGTTTGCTTTAGACGGGGACGATAATGACGACAACGTGTCCACCTCGACAGACACAACAACCGAGTCTTACGACGATCCGACAGAGGTTTTCCACAGAGATGTCGGCGTGCAGACATCTATGCCACCCAGCCCAGCACTAGTCCCACAAGACGTCAAGGGCGAAACGGCAGTAATCGTGACAACTGAAGGCGGAGAGTTAAAGGACACTCCCAAGCCATCAGCCATTGATCACCAGGCCGAGAGTCTAGCAAAAATGCTTGCTGCGGTTAAAAGTCTGGACAAGCTGGGCAGTGCAACTGGAAGTGGAAGCGGCACAAGCAATGGCAGCACCACTGACACCGGCCTGGAGACCCTGCTGTCTGATGTCCGCACCACTGTTGGCCAGGTCCGCGAACACGTGGACAAGTTGGCACGGGTGCCACACTACCTCTACGGAGCATTCAATGGCGGGTCGTCTGGTGGCAGCGGAGGATCCAACGGCAAGTACCCGGGGTATGTCATGACGACCCGCAATGAGCCCAACGACGAGATTCGCAAGGCCAAAGAGAACATCCGCCGTGTAAAGGGAACCCTCCTGACTACACGGACCTTTCCAACAGCTAGATGAGCGTGACGCAACGGGTGCAAGAGGGCAGGCGTGGGTGGAAGGAACGACCATCCTTCCTTTACATTGCAAAAAGAACGGCTGTTGCTTGTTCCAGCGTATATCATTGTACTATTTTCAGGCGCAATAGCATCCAACAATTTGATGTTTGTTTAAAGTATAGCTATCACATGACAACACAACTCTCTCTCGTGGTGTTCGTTCGCTACTAAGAAAGCATCGACGACGAACCAGAGGGAGCTGATACGGGTGACGCCAGTGACGGCGAAACTGCCGCCGCCGATTCTTTGTGCTCCCCGTCATTCTGCCCAATGCGGAATCGATTAAAGAACGGTTCCCAGCTGTGCACCTGAATATGTTCGAATCCCCTGCCCTCCGCCACCTGCTCTTGGTACCAGTCCATCGTGGGCCTGTAGGTGTACTCCATCCCACGAGCCTTGGGCTTAATCTCTTTTGCCTTAGCGACAGCTTCTAACAAGTCGTTACGGCATTTAGACTGGCCTGGCAATGCAGCACTCCCAGGCGCTGCCCGCGGTGGGTGGAACACCATCTTGATAGTTTCGCCATCGCTGTCGTCCGCATTTTCTTTTCCATCTTCAACGTTGCCGTCATTTCGCCGTGCTCGGTCGCCGACAAAATCGTTGATTCCGTCAAGCTGCATTGCATCGCCTGACGTTTCTTGCTCAGCCGGCCTCCCTTCGGATGTCTTTCTAGCAGGAACAACAAGCTTGAATCCCTTGTCGACTAGATAGTTCGTCGTTGGTGGCAGCGTGTCTTTCGGGTTTCCTGCCAGACAGTCAAGGTAATCCATCGTCATGTCCAGCTCGTTTTCTGATGGGACTGAAGAATATTTGTTGACCCCCTTCACATCCGGTATTGAACTCCCAACCCACACCCTAGCTAGAGGCAGACCCGGGTTCTTGTCTTCGCCAAACTTCTGTACATAGTTGATGAGCGCCTGTTGAGATAGTGTCAGGTCCGCTTCTGTCGGCTCCTTTGTGTCGAATTTTTCCTTCGCGCGAACGTCCCAGATGATTAGCTCCGTCGAATTGTAAAGCCTTCTCATGTGCGGGTTCTGGGGTCTGTAGATCACTACCCACGGATGCCGTGGCAGCTTTCGGCCTCTCGGCGCGCCTGTTTGGTGGCAGCTGTCCTCTATAGAATAGACGAGCCCGAAATACATTCGGAAATCGACCTCACGATTTCCAAAGGACCAGGCATAGTTGAACCAGTCGCTGATTGCATCTTTAAAAGGCTCTGAGCCAAGCGATACTGCCTCGTCCCCGTCTTTCCAAAGAACCAGATATCCATAACATCTCCAGAATGATTTCGTGTCACAGTATCTTCTCAATTGCCACCCAATGTCTGATGGGTTCTCGTCCGGAAATCTTTTGCTTTTGGGAAGTTGTTGGAAGGGAGCCGGCGCCGAAATAGGCAATGCTGTACTTGGTGAGCCCGTAGTTGCTGTTGATATGGACGTTGCAGGCGCTGTCGATGTGGACGCAGTAACTGGGGCGTCATCGATGCTCCCAGTAGATTTGTCAACCGATGTTTCTGCAGCGGCGGTCTTGCTCATGAAGGCAGCGTCTGGGTCCGATAGTGATTCCTTCGAAAATCTGGGGAACGGTATTCTTCGCCCAGCCCTCTCAGAACCCTTGCGTTTGGTGGCAATGTTAGAGCCCACGACATAGAATTCCCGGAATTCGTCCAAATGAAGCGTCGACCACCATCCGAACCAGTTCACCAAGCTTTGCTCGTCATGGGCGGAGATTGCATCGTCGACAAACACAAGCGGGTTGCTATCCTTGTAGACAGTCCTCGGCTCTGCAAACTCATGGTAGGTGCAAATATCATGGGCAATTAGCCATGTTTTGTAGCGAAGTTCGCACAGAGACGTCGTCACGGCGTTGAGGTTTGTAGCAATTTGGCGGTTTAAATTTGTTTGTGAGTGGTCGGCAACAATGCGTTCGCGAAGCTTGTTCTTCTCTTCGGCCAGCTCGTACAAGTAATGATGAATGTTTGACGCTGTCACTAATTTGACTGGGATGTCCCAACTAGCCCCGGCTTGTATAAGCCATTCAACTAGTTCGTGTGTGCGGCGAGGCTCTGAAACAATAAAGCTGGGCGTGACTAGCACGGCTATACCTTCGGGGAAGAGAGGCGTCAGCCTGATGCGGCCAGGCACGGGTGTCATGCTGCCACGGGTCCAGTCATCGCCCAAGCCGTTCTGGGAGTTTCCCTGTACATGGCCAAACGATGGAAACACAGGGGTGCCAAGAGAACCCTGGGAATAGCACCAGAAATAGCAATTGCTATTACCAGTCAGGATATCCGAGATACCGGGAAACCGCCGCACTGTCGACGTTGCCAGTTCGTGTATGAGCACGGCCGCAGGTTCGGATTTCGTCAGAATCATGTTTCTGAAGGCAGACCATGCGCCCGGACCAGAGCTGAAGAATACAGAGCAGAGCGGGTCAAAAGTACGAAAAATCAATGCTAACTCCTGCATAGACTCTAGCAGAGATGGCGGGAAGGCGAGGAAGATGCTGCGGCGGGCTTCTGGTTTCTGTGCGTTTGGCGGGAACAGCTGGGTATATGAGTTGCGGTCAAAGTTGAACATTGTCTTCATAAGATGCTCTCTGTCACTGCTTCCTGCCGCAACATCCAGTTTGGGTGGTACGCTGCCTGGATACCGAAGGAAGGGCTGGCAGTCCAAGAGCGTGCTGAACATGACGTATCGAAGTCCTGCTTTGTACGTCGTCTCCTGGGATGGTATCCCCAGCTGATCCTCTTTCCAGGAGTCCGATTGCTTGGGATACAGGAGGATCCCAAATGCTGGCCGGAAAAACAAAAGGCCTGTGGCCATCGCCACAAGCTTCTCGGAAGCTGTTTCCAAAGGCGTGAACTTAGCATCGCCATTTATTGCTGCATCGGTGACCACGCCATGAAACAGAATTTCATGCCGGAGGGAAGCAAACTGGTGCATAAAGGTCTGAGCAAAGCATGCGTGCCCAAACAGAAGAAGCTTCAGCTGTAGAAATTCTTCCAAGAGAGGTTGAAATGAGCCAGCAGGCACGCCCTCAAAGGTGGCCTCAACAGGTGTACCAGTCGCTCCCAGTATCAACTTCTTGACTACATCCTGCGTACTGGTTTCCACGGTTTGCGGAACAAACATGTCATCAGACGGATCGTCATTGCCGGCGGTGAAAATTGGCGTGTCGGGTGTGATCGCGGCCGGAGACTGGGTCTCGTCGCTGTCTTCGAAGAAACGGACAGTCTTCTTTCTCTTTGGTTTGCTTGCGGCTGGATCCTCTTTGTTCTCCGACAGCAATGCTGTGGTCTGCGGGGACACTGTACTGTCTTTCGACTTCTGCCTGACAGCGGCCAGTGTCTGTTCCTCCTCGAGGTCCCCGGGTGGCGAGCCTAACGGTCCTTGGGTGATTGGGAAAAGCCTGGCTGAAATCACGCTCGGGTCTATGGAAACGTCCTCTTTGCTGCGCTCGCTGAGCTCGGCAAGACGGCGTAGCCGATGGCCCTTAAACAAAGCGTTGGCCCTGTTCGGGTCGACCATGGCCGTCTCGAGGGTAGATCTTTTTTTCCTTGTCTTGCCACCAACGAAAGCGTTGGCTTGAGATTCTTGTGGGATGGTGCCCGACTTTCGGGCAGAGAAAGTTTTGGTACCGCCGGATATCTTAACAGTTGCGGATGACGACCCTGGCATGGTTGCTGCCCTCTTGGGTTTGGGCAAGTGGCTTTCTAGCGCGCTGGTTGCATGGGCTGAGTTAGATGCTTCGGCAGACTTTTCTGGTTCGCTGGAAGCATGCTGTCGCTTCTTCTGCTGTCTCTGCGGGCGCTTTTCCAAACCAAACCCTGCTGCTGTGGGGCTGATGGACGAAGATGCCGATTTCCTAGAGCTCTCAACAGGTGGCATCCTCTCTCGAGACTTCGATTTCCGGGGTTCGCTAGAATCAGGCCTGTCGGAAGCCAATGTCTGCGGAGTATCTTTCGCTGAGCCTTTTGAAGAATTTGGAGCATCTTTGAGACTCTCCTTCGCCACTTCCTTTGCAGAGCGTCCACCCTTTGCGGCCCCTTTGGGCAGCTTTGGTTTGGATGGCCCTTCGGCTGGAGATGCCGCAAGCTTCCCCCCCGCCATCTTCTTGCCCTTCCTGCGGCTCGGCGGTGCTGATATTTCTTCTAGGACCAGAACGTCGTCGTCCGATGACGAACTACCTTGAAGGTCCGAGCTGAAGTTGTTCCCCGAGACACTTTTCGCATTGCTTCTTGCATTATCCGGCGTAGCTGCGGCAGCTACACCCATTTCAACGGAGTCATCATCGCCCTCATCCTCTTCCACGGGGTCTGTCAAAGGTAGACCCAGTCTCTTTCGCTTTGCATTTCGCCGTCTGTGCCGCTTTCTCCTCTCCTCAGTGGCCCGGTCAAACAGGGACACATCGAACGGCTGGTAGTCAGGCGCGTTCACTTTAGATATCCATAGATCATGGATAAGTTCGGTGCCAAGGTTTGATTCTGGCTCCCAAGTACAATCCTGAAGAGGGTAGTTGTCCCACTTGATGAGGTACAGTGTGGTTCCTTCTTCGCTTTCCCCTTGGGAAAGGATCCCTTCCACGACGTATTCTGTCTCGGCGTCCACTGGCCCATAGTTTGTGGATGTCAAAGAGATGCTGTCATCGTCGTCCTTTGCCGCAGAGTCTGCAATTCCGGCATTGCTGCCAGAACTAGCCATGTTAATGCACAGGCTCGCAGCCAGGGCATGTACATGCAAGTCGCCCTAGGTTGTTTGAAAGGCAGGGTAGAGTGCTGTCACGCAAGCAGGAAAATAGTGCGGTGTGTGGCGCGAGGGCTGCACGCAAAACAAAGAAGTAGAAATGGTGCGAGAAATTGCAACAGGTGGTTGGCGCGTCTCAATACGTAGGTGCATCATGCGGTACAGACAACACGCGACGTTTGATAGAAAAGGGAAGGAGTGCTATGGAGAAGGGAAGGAACAACGGGGGAGCCCGGCGGGAGACAGTGTGCAGGGGCGCCGAAATTTGGGTGAAGTAATGGGAAAATGCAACGGAAAATGCGCCGTATCCACGTGACGCTCTTGTAAAGGTTCGCTTGGATACCCATGAACGATAGATGCTAACCGTTTATTGCCTTTTGGCATTGCCCATAATTATTATCCATAATTTATTCACGAACTTGATGTCTCGCTTTGCTAATTATGCTGTTTTGTGTCTTCGCCTTGCATTCCGCCTAACAAACCCCTCGACCGTTTGGTTTGAATAGGACGGAGCTAGATCTCTCACGGAAAATCAGCCTTTCTGCATCTTTCTTTCGAATGAGCAGACAAAATGCAGTCAGCCGATAACAAAAGGAGATAGATCTAAAAGGCCTCTCAAGAAGAACACCGGGAAGTAGACAGAATACCCGGATAACATCGGCCTTGCAGAATTTCCGAAGACGCTACGGGTACCGAAAGAAACCGTTTGAAGTTAAATGAAAGCCCAGTGATATCCTACAGTCGGGACTCGAGTTTCCCGCAAACGGAGACGCTGTGTCGTCCAGAGAAGCAATGACTCCTTGGGGGCGGCAGCTAATATTGGCCGCCCTTGAGCGGTTGCCCTGGTCGTTAGCCTTCTATAACCACGCCGTTTAGGGGCCTAACATAGGCCTATGGATTGTCTTTGAAGGACGGGTACTAGAAAAATGCACCGGCGATCACTGGACTTCCCGCTGCCGATCAGAGAGGCTCTGGACAAGCTGTATTGTTTGTTAGGTGCAGGAAGTCACGTGGGAAATTAGATTCGATTATTACAGTGGAGTGAAGAAACAGCGGGTAACCGCCCACCAATACCACACGTGACAGGGGCATTGAGGCGAATCAAACGCCAGACCCCATACGCCAGCGTCACAAGAAGTGCAGGCAAAAATACAATACAGCAACGCCTCCTTGTCTGTCCAACCAGCCCACCCAACCACAACACCACATACACCCACCTCCGAGAACCCTCGACTATCCAGGCCAGCATCGCTCCGTGTGTCTCCTTGTTGCGCATCCCGATTTTTTCCAAACTTCTATCGATCCTCCATCCTCCACCATGGCGAACGACGAGTACGATGTAAGCAGCAAGCCCCTTGGCTCCCCTCCTTTTTGATTTCCCCCCCTTTGAGCCCCTCTCCACCGCCCCTTCTTGCGTGTCGTGCCCAACACGACAACGTCATGACCTGTGTTATCCCGTTCCCATTCTGGCGATGGCTATCACAGTACTGGTTCTGCTTCTTGGCTTCTTAATTTCAGATGCGCATCTGCTGACCCGGCTGTTCCTCGCTGCAGTTTCTTTTCAAAGGTAGGACTGCTTTCTTTGTTGCCCCGAGAGTATTGCGACAAAGTTTTGGCGACCTCAACGCCACGGAAAAGAACACGGTTCCCAAGCCACAGCTGTGGCAGAAGAAGGTTAAGAAGATCAGGGGCTACAGGCATTATGCCATGTAGCTCGAGTACGAAACTACGCAACGACGAGGGCTTCCGAGTCGGGATGAAGGAGGGGTACGTTGTCGAGTTGCTAGCATCGATGCTGACGTTTCGTTTCTCCTATTCCAGTTGTCCTCATTGGTGACTCGGGCGTCGGAAAGTCCAACCTGTTGAGCCGGTTCACTCGCAATGAGTTCAACCTCGACTCCAAGTCCACCATCGGCGTCGAATTTGCCACCCGTTCCATCCAGGTCGACTCCAAGACAATCAAGGCACAGATCTGGGATACCGCCGGCCAGGAGCGGTACCGCGCCATCACTTCGGCCTACTACCGCGGTGCTGTCGGCGCCCTACTTGTCTACGACATCAGCAAGCACCAGACTTACGAGAACGTTACACGGTGGTTGAAGGAGCTGCGGGACCATGCGGACGCTAACATCGTCATTATGCTGGTCGGCAACAAGAGCGATTTGCGGCATCTGCGCGCCGTGCCCACAGAGGAGGCCAAGGCATTCGCCAGCGAAAACCACCTTTCCTTCATCGAGACCTCTGCTTTGGATGCCAGCAATGTCGAACTTGCCTTCCAGAACATCCTGACAGGTAAGTAGACTGTTTATTAACAGTCAGGTCCATATGGCATGAAACTGACTATTTGTCCTTTTAAGAAATCTACCGTATCGTCTCCAGCAAGGCCCTCGACAGCGGCGACGCTAGCCAGGCCCCCATCAGCGCCGGCACGAGCATCTCCCTTAGCAAGCCCGCCGATGATTCTGCCAACAAGGGAGGCAAGTGCTGCTGAGTGTATTTCGTTTGGTAGAGTGGAAGGTCTTCCTGTTAGATACATTGGGACGGATCCGAGGCGAAATTGGGCAGAAGAGGGACTGGGACTCGATCCATGGCGTACCGAGTATTATTGAGTATTGACTGGAGACGATGTGCATGTCCGTTCTACGCGAGACGAGGGATGGCAAATGGTTGATTCGAAGCACTGCACTGTTGTCTTTTTTCGAGACTGTCCTTGGAAGTTCGTTCCTTTTTTTTTTTATTTTTGTGTTTTTTTTTCATTTTTTTATGTCAGGATGGTGTTTTATTCCAAACATTTTATACGCCCTTTTCCTATTTTTGTTGTTGCTGTTGTGCTTTGCATCTGTTCGTTCCTCGACCTAGTTCCTCGACAGACAAGCATTTACATTCCGTGATCTTTCTGACGACAAAGAGAGAATGCCGGGTAGTGATTCCAAAAAAGAAAATCAAAGCATTTCTGTCCACTACCACGTCCTCGGTACCCAGTTGTCGTGTGTCTGGTACTAGACCCATAAATAGTACACACCGCCTTCTATTTTAGACTAGCGTCAATTATTTCACTAGGGAAAAAGTTCACAGAGGGACGGCAGTATTTTTTTTTTTTTGCTCTGGTCTGTTTTGCGAAGCAAGGCCTGCGAAACATCACATCGCAATCCACGTCCGCCACAAACGACAAAATGGCTTCCGTATACAAGTCTCTTTCAAAAACAAATGGCGAAAAGACGGACGAGCAGAGCGCTCGTCCGAAGAACAGACAGCGCGTGCTGATTCTGTCTTCGCGAGGCGTCACATACAGGTTCGTGGGGCTCGGCTTTTTATGCTTCTCTTCTTGCTCTCCTCTGAAGATTATTTGGCGAATCTGCCATTCATTGTTGCATTGGGGTATTCTTTTCACTGACTATTCTATAGGCATCGACACTTGTTGAACGACTTGGCCTCGATGTTGCCGCACTCGCGTAAGGATGCAAAGTTCGACTCCAAAACCAAACTCTTCCAGCTGAACGAGCTGTGCGAGCTGTACAACTGCAACAACTGCCTGTTTATGGAGGCGCGCAAGGGCCAGGATCTATACATGTGGATGAGCAAGGTTCCAAATGGACCGACAATCAAGATGCATGTGCAAAACAGTAAGTGTGGTATTCCAGGCATGCTGGGAGGGGTTGGTATCGCCAGATACTTCCCGGTGCCACCAGACTACTCAGCTTCTAACCTGCCTAGTGCACACTATGGAAGAACTTCAGTTCACCGGAAATTGCCTCAAGGGCTCCCGGCCCATTCTCTCATTTGACGCCGCCTTTGACAGCCAGCCGCACCTTCAGGTGATGAAGGAGTTGTTCCTCCACATCTTTGGCGTACCGCAAGGTGCCCGGCGGTCCAAGCCATTCATTGACCATGTCATGGGTTTCACGATCGCTGACGGCAAGGTGTGGGTTCGCAACTATCAGATCAACGAGGTCGAGGCCGGCAAGGGCAGTAAGGGTGATGACGCCGACGAAGACGATGACGCCAAGAAGGCCGCGGCCGCTTCGCGCTCCAAGGATAGCAAGGACACTGACATTAGCCTCGTCGAGATTGGCCCGCGGTTCGTGCTGACGCCTATTGTGATTCAAGAGGGCTCGTTTGGCGGCCCGATCATCTACGAGAACAAGCAGTTCGTGTCGCCCAACCAGGTGCGCTCGGATATGCGCAAGCAAAAAGCCCGGCGCCACCACACCCGTACCGACCAACAGGAAGGCCGCACTTCTAAGAAGAGCGATCTCGGCTTGCGGACGGACGGTGCACCCCGGAAGGCATCTCGGGGCTCGTTCGACACCAAGGGACTTTTTGCATGAGGGGTTTTAAAATACAACACCAGAGACAGCAGGAAAGCAGAAAAGTACGGGGCTTTTTGGGGTTTTTGCGTGTGGTTGCTTACGATTCCCCTGGAAGGCGTTTTTTGAGTTTGCGTTCTATTTACATTTCCCCTTTTTTGATCGCAACGGCACAGCATCCAGTCTCTGCACATCTTAATAGGAGTTTCTCGATATTTTATTGTTCTTTGAAAAAAATACAGGGCCATTGAAATCAGCCGTTGGGGCGGAATTTGTACACGTGACCACTTCCCCTTTAAATTGGCTGACTCACAGGCCGTTGCTGGGTATTAGCTTGCCAGTGTCATACAAGGTACCACAGCACATGTTTCGGCTGCTGCAGAGCTCCGGCGCGTCCCCTATTCCATAACACACTCCTTTTCTGTCTTCGCCCAAACCACGTCTCTCATTTTTGATACTCTTCCATCGCCCTTTCACCGCCCATTTCCACCCCGTATCGATCAACCGCACCGTCATCTTGTGCATCTGCTCCAACCAGCCCCATTTCTCTCACCATCCTCGAATCCGACGATGGCTGCCGTGCCTGAGAGCAAGACAGCCTATTTGGCACCCAAACCAACGGCCAGAACGGCCAGCCGCGACATCGCGAGCACCACTACAAACACCAACCACTATGACACTTGCATTTCAAGCTTTCTGGAGAGCCCCAACGGAGGGGTACGCGTTGTTTGAAAGCGCGTGCGAGCAAGACGGATCTAGCGCTTCGACGTAGACTCGGACGAAGTCTATCGAGGCGCTGGCAGAGCCGCAGGAGAAACGACCATTCCTACTTTTTGCTTCCTGCTGCATTACAGCCGTGAAGAGAAGCATCAACAACAGCCTCTTTTTACTTTCCCAAATTATCGCCGGATTTCTCAACGCTTCACCATACCAACCATATTTCTGCGTCAAAATTGTTAATCACACTTTCCAACAAAGCCATTTATACAACTCAACAACTGAAACCACCTATCCGTTTCTGCAAGAGTAAGTTGCTTCTGCAGTTTGGTCTTTCCAGTGCCAGTACTTACAGGATTCCGTGACAGAACAACACATATTCCACAAGCCGAAACTTTGTGGAATGACAACCAGTTCCAGCATTTCGAAGAACCCCGTGAACCTTTGAAGGCTGATTCAACGTTGCCAACCTTTTACTTTTTTTTCCTCATCTACATTTTCCACCTCTTCTCAGCCCTGCTTAAAACTTAAAACATACAAGGCTTTGTGATCTGGCTCTGGGTTTTTTTTATAGACGGGAGCCAAGGAGGTGTACTATACCGGCTTCTTCTGCTTTCTCTTCTTCTTTTTTCTTTCTTTTTTTTGGCGAGTTACTTCAACTTGTTACCGCAAAGATGTCTCTGACGGCGTGTATGCTGCCACCGCGTGCGGCGCACTACAGCCCGGACTCTACAGCAACGAGTAGTCTGGCTCTGCGGCCGTCTGGCGAAGCAAAGAACAACAAGAACCGGTCAGGCTTGGAGGCCACATCCGCAGCCCTGAACCGCACTCCTGTTGAGGTGCTTGTGCAGGTTTTCCGCAACCTGGACATGCAGACTGCATTTAGTCTGGCTGCGACAAACAGGCGGTTCTATGACATCTTCCGGGCAAACCGGGCATCGGTTGTGCTGTGCATTGCCGAGGAAGAGTTCAGTCCACTGGGCGGTCTGTTGCAGGTAGTCAAAGCTTCTGCAGCTGATCGATCGGTGCCATGGGGGACTTGGCTAGACAAGCGCGTCCGGCGCAACAAAGTGGTGCTCTGCCCTGGCGGGACACTTCCGAGCCATTGCCCGGGCAGCACGCTGGCGATGAAGATTACGTGCGCCGAAGCACGTATGGACGATTACGGGGACATTGACCGTCTTATCGCTGTTTGCCGCACAGTGCGTGGCTGGGAAAGTATTTTCCCGCGGCACCGGTTCAATGCGTCACCGCATTTGACTCGCAGCTTGACGCCGATGGAGAGTTTCCGGCTGCGACGGGCGCTGTACAACTGGATGCGGTATGCGTACTACTTCCACGGCGACCTGCCCCGGCCAAACGTTTTTATCCCAGCCGGACGGGACGTGCGCATCAACCAGCTGCGCGTGCTTCCGAACAGCCAACTGGGCGAACTGCGCGACCTGTGGAACACGGTGGAGGACATTGTCACGCTGACGCTGTGCCCTTCCATTGAGAATGTGCGCATTAGTGCTGTAAGTGTTTTGTGCTTTCACTTCATTATCTCTCGTCTTTGGTTTCCCCTAGTCTAACATCCACAGGATTTCACGTTGTCTGAGAAGGATGCGGCACGCATCGGCTGGGGAGAGCAGCTGGACAATGGCGTTGTGGTGGCCACGATGAGCAAGCTGTCCCCGGATGAGCTGCTTCACTACTTGGAGAACTCGCACAAATACACAAAGGCACGGCTCATCCAGGATATCCGACAACGTCATCCGCAGTTTGAGGCGGACACGGAGAGCTTGTCAAGTGCACTGTCTTGCGTGAGCCTCGAGCGGTGGCTGCGGCTGCAAGTGGAGCAGCCGGCTCTAGTGCAGGAGGCTGCCGGGAGCATGTGTATGCCAGGATACACATGGGAGTGTGTGGAATGCCGGGGCGGTATTCTGGACTGTGAGGAGGAAGAGGTAGAGGTGGGAAGCAGTGAAGAGGACGAAGAGGACGAAGAGGACGAAGAGGACGAGGACGAGGGACAAGAAGGAGAGGGGAAGAAAGAGAGGGGAATGAAACTGGCTCAGATCAGTGAGATGACTGGACATGCGTTGGACTGGCGTCGCGAGGAGACGTTCTTTGGCTTCCGGCCGGAGATCGCGCCCGGGATGCTGAATCCGCGCGTATGAACAGGGGGTATGGCTATGTGCAGGCGTCCTGGGTGCAGCTCTGGCTTCAGTGCCTGCTTGGGATTAGACTAGATTTCATTTCTGCTGGGGAAGGCTTTGGGCGCAGATGTTGGATGCTTTGGCTTCTAGGTGGCGTCTCTCGGAGGAGATGGTGTCTCTACGGGGCTGGACAGATATCGACCTATGGCCCTCAAGGCCGTACTGCTCTTGCCGTTTATTGTTTATTATTACACCGTAATAGATTGCTGTTGAATACACAGCGTCTCTTGCTCTCGTGCATGTCAGGGTGGGCCCTATGGCTGTGGTGTCTGGCTGTGGTAGCTCCTGGCAGGTCCTGGCAGCCTGTGGGAGCCCAACAGGCCTGCGAATTAGTGGCCGGCGCCTGTGGCAGGAGGCAGAACAGGGAGTGCCTGAGTCGCCGTCCAAAAATCTTTAGCACCGCCCTCCAATGGTCCGGCCCGCCAATCAGGTGCCCCAGCCTTCTGGGCCAGCAGCCGAACAAAAACAGCAGCCAACAACGCACGCTTTGTTTTCACTCGTCGCCTTCGCCCTCCTTTTGCCTCTCTCTCACCACCACCTCTCATGCTTCAGCACCTCGGCATTCCCGCTCGCACACCCAAGCAGCCTTGCACAAATATACTTTTGTCCACGCACTCTGCCTGTTTGGCGATCTGAGCTCTCGTACAATTTTTGGGCCTGCGCTTTTCGATCTGGCCCGCGAGGTGCTTTTACCCTGCCCTGCCCCTAAAAGAAACCCCCAGGTTTTTCTCCATCTGGGCTCCTTTGAAGCTTCTCGTCCCGTCCCTCGCCCATTGCCCTGGCTTTATACCGGGCCCGGCTCTCTTACCGCCGCAGCCCAAAGGTAAGCTCCTGCACAACTGTTGACACTGCCGCAGAACAGCTTGCTTGCTGTGAGACATCCACCGTGGCCCAGCTTCACACCATACCGCCCAAGCACATACTCTCCTCGAGCCTCACGATAGCTAGCTTGTGTTTTCGTTTCACTCACTCTTTATTACCTGAGACGTCGCCCTACGCGTCTGCCACCCGGAAGTCCTGTTGGAAGGCTGTGTGGTCTCATATTTTCATACATTCCCGTCAACCCTGGTGCTCCTATCTTTTTTTTTAATATTGTTGCATCGCGCCAGTCTCGACTTATACCAAGACCCCCGCCCCTGCTAACCAAGTACTCCAAAGACCGTTCCCTTATCTGCACCTGTCTACAGCGGCTTGCTCTAGCTCTAGCTAGCACCTCAAGGGCATATCATTGCCCGGGCCATAGAACAAGAGCCAGCTTTTTCGAAGCCAGCTCTCCAGGCAGTGGCTGCATACCTTCTCGTTGCTGGGCGCTCGTCGTCGCTATCTTTTTTTTCTGGGGCCGTCTTTGCCATCGTCTGCTCGGTCGCTGCCAGCGTGAGGGGGGAGACGAGCTGTCTCTCCCTCGTGTCCACCGCCCATCATGGACGCGGCTAACAACGATGTGGTCATGGACGGGACGGATACGGCGAGTCAGCAGCAGCAGCAGCAATATAGCCAGCAACATAACCATAACCATGGATCTATGGAGCCGCCGCCGCCGCCTACGGCCTCGACCACCACAAATGGCTTCGGTGGCCAATCAACACGGCACACCACCTCCACTGATGACTTGCTCTCTGTCGACGGCACGTACGATGCCATCACGTACCCGGCCGATCTTAGGAGACGAGGCCTTCTGCCTACAGGTTGCTGCTACGATGACCGCATGAAGCTTCACGCCAACGCCGACTTTGGCCCTGGGCCACACCACCCAGAGGACCCGGCACGGATCTCGGAAATCATGGCTGCCTTCAAGAAGGCAGGTCTGGTCTACACGGGGTCGGATGCCGACCTGGTCCGCATCATTCGTGAGAGCCCAACCAAGTATATGTGGCGCATTGCAGCCCGCGACGCGACCAAGGATGAGATTCTTCTCGTACATCACCCGCGCCACTTTCACTGGGTCAAGGACCTTTCAGAGAAGCCGACGTATGAGCTGCGTCTGATCAGTAAAGTCATGGATGAAGGCCGTGATTCACTTTACGTGGGCTCTATGACGTACGAGGCGTCGCTCCTGTCTGCAGGCGGTGCCATTGAAACGTGCAAAGCCGTGGTCCGCGGTGATGTCAAGAACGCCTTTGCAGTGATCCGTCCTCCTGGTCACCACGCCGAGTACGACCAGCCCATGGGTTTCTGCCTATTCAACAACGTGCCCATCTCCGTCCGTGTCTGCCAAAAGGAGTACCCAGACCTGTGTCGCAAGGTGCTTATTCTCGACTGGGATGTGCACCACGGAAACGGCACGCAGAACATGTTCTACGACGACCCTAACGTGCTCTACATCTCACTGCATGTCTACCTTGACGGCCAGTTCTACCCAGGCACCCCCACGAACCCATCCACACCTGACGGCGGCATTGACAAGTGCGGAGCCAATGCTGGCCTGGGGCGTAACGTCAACATTGGCTGGGACGAGCAGGGCGTCGGCGATGCCGAATACATGGCCGCTTTCCAGAAGATCATCATGCCTATTGCCAACGAGTTCAACCCAGACCTGGTCATCATCTCAGCCGGCTTTGACGCTGCTGCTGGCGATGAGCTTGGTGGCTGCTTTGTATCGCCGCCCTGCTACGCACATATGACACACATGCTCATGTCACTCGCCGGCGGCAAAGTGTCCGTCTGCCTCGAGGGCGGCTACAACCTGGCTGCTATCTCGGCCTCTGCGCTGTCTGTTGCGCGCACGCTCATGGGTGAACCGCCACCAAAATTCGAGATCCCCAAGCTGCGCAAGGACGCCGCACGTCTGCTCGCACGTGTGCAAGCCCACCAGGCACCATACTGGGAATGCATGCGGCCGGGAATTGTCGACGTCCCAGAGCTGCAGTCCCAGGGGGCATTGCGGCTGCACGATGTTGTGCGCACTTTCCAGCGGCATCTGCTTGCTGTGAAGTACGGCATGTTCCCGCTGTTTGTTCAGCGGACAACCATTGTCAAATCTTTTGAGGACCAAGTGCTGGTCACGCGTGGTCTGAACATGGCCTCCAAGATTATCCTTATCATCCACGATCCGTAAGTCCAGCTGACGCTGTTTTATTAGGATTGCTTTATAAAGTGTCTAACAAATCTCTCAGACCCGAAGTTGTTGCGCAGCCAGACATTTTGGATAACACCGTTGATTCCCACAATGCTTGGATGGTATGCCACCTTTCACTTTAAAGATAGAAGAGACAGCGCAATAATGGTTGCTAACTGTTCAGAACGACGGAGTCATGCCTTACATTGACTGGGCAATCGGGCAAGGCTTTGGCGTCATTGACATTAATGTCCCGCATTACTACACACAGCCTGACGACTCGGAGTCCCACATCCCTCGCATAAGTGAGGAGGTGATGCAAACACAGATCCAGGAGCTAGTGTGTTACATTTGGGACAATTATCTGCAAATATCCGAGTCAGCACAGCAGATCTTTGTCATGGGCGTGGGCAATGCCTACCTGGGCGTCAAGGTGCTACTTGTGAATAGAGGTACGAGCCGTGGCAAAGCACTAAAGTCTGTATTATGATTGCTGACCCTATCTTTTTTCTCCAGATTGCAAGTCCCGCATCACTGGCGTCGTCAACTTTGTGAGTGGCAGCCTCCGGGCCGTCAAGAGTGACGCAGACCCGGATTTGAGCCAGTGGTATAAGACCCATTCCCGTGTGTATGTCGGAAGCGACCACGCCTGCTGGCAAGCCAATGAGTTTATCAGGAAGATCAACAAACGCCGTTTTGGCGACGTGGTCAAGAGTCCCTTCATGGGCCTCAACCGCCTGCTCAAGGAGCACGCCCAAGACATGCACGAGTGGGTTATGGAGCAGATACCCGACGAGGGCGAGTCGACTGAGGAAGACTAGAAGTATTATGCAAGACTTTAGAGGCTATTTATATAAGAGGAGTGCGGGTGTGGAAAATGGTTTTTCTTACTCCCTCTTGGACCCCATCTATTTCTTTTTGGTTTTTTTTGTGTCCTGGTTCTCTCGCTGCTTCTTTCCAGTCATAATTGTCTCGGGGTTTTGTTTCACTGCCTCTTTCACATGTGCGTCTGCCGGTTCCCTTGTCCATGCACATACTATTTATGTCGCTATGTCTCCTTTGCCCCTTTTTTTTTTCTTTTTTTTCTTCTTTAATTGTTTTTGCGTATGTTTCCACGTTTATATGTCCCGTCCCGTTTTCTTTTTTCTTTCTTCCTGTTTGTTTCAGCTGCACAACTGGGGAAACGGGGACTTACACCCTTGTATTACCATGCCAGTCCGGGGATCTGTTTTGTTTATGTTCTGCCCGGTTGCCTATCTAGATACGAAGATCACGCACCAATGTATGAATGAAAACACGGTATTCTCTGTTATGAAAAGATGAGGCTCATCGAAGACGAGTAGGTGCAAAGTACAAGTAATTGTCCTACAGCGGAAGCGGGCTGCTTGTCGCCTGTAAAACACGCTATTGGCTCCCGGTTTTAGCGGCTATCCAACTCGGGAAGGGCGGTGCCGCAAAAACGTGAATCCGAATGCGGCGCGGTAAAGAGTGGCACCAATTTTTGGCATCGCGCCTCGCTAAAGGCTGTGGCCGCCATCGCCCACAGACGTTGTCTCCCTGCCTCCCTGCCCCTTAATCAACACCACGACAAACGGAGAAGCAGACGGGGACAACGGTCTAAACCCCATTTCTGAGACGCCGCTTATTTTGCCTCGATTATACTCCAGAAACTCCAGCAACTGTGCCGCATGCTGCAGCTCGACAGGCGCCGCACGACAAGCCAAGAAGGTCCTTGACAGCCTCGACTCAACGGTCGCCAGGCAGTTGGCCCGCGATGGACAGAGACCGGCCAAACAGTCGGAGGTAAGTGGAAGCGCCTAGTTTTTACTTTTTTGCGAAGAGCCGCTCTGCATTTGCGGCAGGCTCGGCTGTGTGATGCTATGGTTTGTTCGTCGCGCTTGCCTCGTTTCGACACCTCCCACCTTCTCGAAACGAACCTGGACGTCGCCGGGGCGCCTGGCTTTGCTTTTGCTCTCCCAACATTTTGCCTCCTCCTCCGACATACCATCGTTCCCACAGCAAATACCCTCCACGACATATGTTACCCGACCCCATATCAATATTCAACTTCCTATTTTTCGACAGCATCCGCTTCCTCCTCTCAACCTTTCGCACAAAGAGCTCTGGGTCTTTCATCATGGCCATCACCTCGAACCGCCATCCGGTCTGCGGATCTCGGCTTTTGAAGAGGCCAGATGTAGTCACTCTGGCCTACCTCGCGTCCGCCCTCGCTATCATCGACCAGAACACTGCCATCGCCTTGGTTCGCCAAGGATTTCTGCGGCTGTTCCTAACGCTTGTTCAATCTCGAGGCTGCGAAAGATCCTTACGGTTTATGGGGGTACCGGCTATGGCCTTTCTCTCTGGCTTTGAAAAATCGTCAAAATTCCTGGTCTGTCCCCATCGAATCGCCACTCTTGCACACTCCGTCACCCATTTCGCTTGCTACACTCTGGACCGACACAACCGCCGCGCCAGATGTACGGCGTGCAGAACAAAACCCACAGAAAACTGCGCGGTATGCCAGGCCCGTGTAGACAAACAGGCACAGCGCATTGTGGCATGGAAACCAGCAAGGAGCCCCCTCAGGAACGAACTCGAACTGAAAGATTCTCGAGAGGAAACCCTTCCCGTGATCATAAGACGGCCCCCGGCTCGGGTTGCAGCAGCATACAGCTTCGGCCAAAGCACGGACATGCCACCGGATATGATGGTGGCCCGATTTCAAGATGTCGATGACTCTGTACTTAAGAAAGCGCTGCCAATATTTTCCGACAAACGGAGGTTCCCTAACCTCCGGATGCCGGCCGTCCAAGAGATCTGGGAAAAGACAAGAGTTCGACTGTGCAAAGAGAGGGAGGGGGGGGCGACTGTCAAACATTGAATCGACAACAATTACGAAGCGAATTTTACAAGATCTGAGAAAGATCAAGAGCGGACACAAGCAACTACCACTGAAGCGATTTTTTTTTTTTTTTTTGAGTGTGAACAGCAGCAGCAGCAGCAGCGACGAACAAACCATTACGAAACGCATAATATCTTTTCCTTTACTTTTTTTGGCCTGTTTTGCTTTTTTTTTCTTATGGCAATAGCGGACGGCTTGCTAACACAGCCTGTCGCTTCAGATATGATGACGGAGAGGTAACTCGCTATGGTGCGGGAGAGTCATGGCGTCCGACTGCTCGGGGATCTCCAAGACGTGATAGAAGCCCGTTGAGAGATCGTGATCGGATGCGGGATTGGGACCGCGACCGCGATAGGGACCGTGACAGAGAAAGAGATCGGGATCGGGATCGGGACTGGGACAGAGATCGGGACCGCGACCGCGATAGACGAGGATCCCCCCTGGCGAGTGATAGTTACATCCCAGGTCGATCTCCCCCGCGACGCGCTCGGTCTCGCAGCATAGATCGCTACCGGACTAGAGAGCGGTCGCGGGATGCTGGCGAGAGATGGCGCCCCTTGGAGCGAAGTCGCAGCAGACCTCGGAGCCCAGGAGCTCGACACCCAGGCATTGCCTCCCCACGGCGAAGCCCGCGTCGAATCTCCCCCCGGCCTGGATCGCCGAGACGAGACGATAGAGACAAATACGACAGGGGTCGGTCCCCCCCAAGACGGGATATCCCCCCCTTCCGCGACATGAGGTAGGAGAGAAACCAAGTAACTGAAACAGACCTGTTGGGATCATATGCTAATGTCGGGCAGGCGCCGCTCTCGGAGTCCAGACAGAGGGCCAAGGAACCGGTCCATTGGACGTCGGTCACCCGCCCTGCAACACAGATACCGCCCACGCTCACGGTCACCGGACGACCGTATGGGCGGTGGTATCTCCCGGCGGCCGTCTCCGCCGCGGGACGGTGCTCCTGCAGTAGGCAGTGGCTTCCCGTCCTCTGCAGTGCAGTCGCGGGCTGCATCCCGGCAGACCTCGCCCCGGCCAAGCCCAGGCTGGCTCCGTGACGACCGCTCACGGCCAACTTCAGCAACGCCTCGCTCACCCCAACCCTTCATTCCAGGCTCTGCAGCTGCCATAGCGTCATTTGGTCGAGAAAGAGACAGGGACAGAGATCGGGAAAGAGACAGCCGTGACAACCGTGACAGCCGCGACAACCGTGACAGCCGCGACAACCGCGACAGCCGCGACAACTACTCCCACGACTCTTCAGCACCATCGCCTCGCTTTGCCTCACCGTCCCTCAGGTCTCCGCCCAAAGGTCCGGCTGCTCTCCGGGGGGCGTTGCCTACCAATTCAGCTCGAAAGCTTGGCGGAGGACCAACTCCATCGTCAGCGGGCCGGCCAACTGGCACGCCAACACACTCCTATGGCCGAGGCAGGGATTTGTCTCCAAGCCCAATGTCAGGGCCGCCAACAGGACCACGCGGCTATACATCTCTCCGTGGGGGTCCACCTTCCGCTGCTTCTGCGTCAGCGGGGCCAGGATCCGGCTTTAATCCTCGAGGTAGCCGCGGCAGTGGCTGGGGTTCTGTGAGTGCTGGTGGTGGCGGTGGGCGCCACGGTGGAAGTGGGCCGGGATCGTCTGGTGGTCAGCCTGGCGGCCCTGGCGGCGGCATCCCCACAGGTCCTCGTGTCGCTTCGGGAGGATCTTCAGGCGGTGGACCAAACAGCGGGAGCAGGGGCGGCTCGCCACGTCCTTTCAACCCGCCAACAGGCCCGGCAGCGCAGCAAAACCATCATACACAGCACCACTCACCCATAATGGGCAGCAGCGCGACTCGCCCGACGCTGGCACAGCAGTTGATGGGCAACATGCCAGTTCTCGTCCCCGGTGGACGACTCGATCCCCACATGAACAAGGGGCTAGTACGGGAGCTAGAAGTGCATCACCGACGATTGCGCGAGGAAGAAGAACGGCAACGACAGGAGCTTGAAGTCAAGCAGGGGCGGCTGCGGAAGCAGCTGCGGTCGTGGGACAAGATGAGCCGTGAGGCACGTTCGTTTGAGCTGAAGAGCGACCTCAGCGAGAAGAGCCTGAAGACAATTGCCGGCGAAGGCATGGGCGGGGCGGCGTTTTGAAAACTGTAAGACTACACTGTGACAGAAAAGATGGTAGGGAAGGGAAGCGTGTTTTGATATTGGGGGAAAGCGTGGACGAGATGAACATGGTGGCGATAGCGATGTTAAGCTCGTGTAGAATAACATTGGTTCGTCTTGCGGTGCTGTTGAGTATCTGGTCATTCGCCACGCTGGGTGTGTTAGCATTGACGATAATGAATCATTGAGCGTTTACAACTGGCACTTGGGAGGTGGAAAGACATCTGAGAGGCTATCTGTGATACTGGTGGCTTGTTGCGCCGTCCGGCAAATCCGCAAACGGAAGGAAGCTCGAGGTTCCCCACAGCCTGGCTTTTGTTCTTTCCTTGTTTGTCAAGCTTGGAGCACACGAGCAGTGGTTTCATAGTCAGAGGCCAAAGTGTATGGTCAATGAGCGCCTCGTATTTTTGTTTCTGGCGTGCCAGGCTAAAAGAACAGTGGCTTCTTGGCCATAGCAACCCACCCACACGTCAAAATTGATAACAAGAAACGCATCCCTTCCGCCGTTATCGAGGCAGCTCCCAACCCCACACCCACCTGATTAATACCTAGTGGGCTGCAAAGCTTCTCGTCTTCCCCCAAGTGTGCCACCAATCTGCGAGAATTGCCAAAGCCCCAGGTTCACCAGTGATTCCCTGCTACATACAGGCAGCTTTGTTGCAAAGTGCTCGCAATGGCTCACCTTCACTCCCACGACGGCGTCACCATGCACGCCCACGACCACCACTCGCATGTGTCAGCCGCCGAACACGGCCACAGCCACGAGGTTCTCCACGGCCCCGGTAGCTACCTCGGCCGCGAAATGCCCATTGTCGAGGGGCGCAACTGGGAGGACCGCGCGTTCACTGTGGGCATTGGCGGCCCCGTTGGCTCGGGCAAGACTGCCCTCATGCTGGCCCTCTGCCTCGCCCTCCGCGACTCGTTTTCCATTGCCGCCGTGACCAACGACATCTTCACGCGCGAGGACGCCGAGTTCCTCACCAAGAACAAGGCCCTACCTGCCGACCGCATCCGCGCTCTCGAGACCGGCGGCTGCCCCCACGCTGCCGTCCGCGAAGACGTCTCGGCCAACCTGGCCGCGCTCGAGGACCTGCACGCCGTCTTCTCAACCGACCTGCTGCTGATCGAGTCAGGAGGCGACAACCTGGCGGCCAACTACAGCCGTGAGCTGGCTGACTTTATCATTTACGTGATTGACGTGAGCGGCGGCGACAAGATCCCGCGCAAGGGCGGTCCCGGCATCACACAGAGCGATCTGCTGGTCGTGAACAAGACGGACCTGGCCGAGGCTGTGGGTGCCGACTTGGCGGTCATGGAGCGGGATGCGCGCAAGATGCGCGAGGGCGGCCCGACAGTGTTTGCGCAGGTGAAGAAGGATGTCGGTGTGGACCATATTGTCAATCTGATTCTGAGCGCATGGCGGGCAAGTGGCGCCGAGTCCGTAGCCAAGAAGCACGGCGGGCCCAAGGCAACGGCAGGCCTGGATACCCTCAAGGCGTGAGAAGCAAAAATAAAAGAAAAAAAAGAAAAAGAGAATAAAAACAAAACAGGGGACCCGGACTGTAAGAATGGGTAGGCAAAAACAAAGCGTTTACGATAATGCAATTGAGTGGTACAAGGTAGACTTGGAATGGGGACGAAATGAAGTACCTTGCAAACTCCCTCTACTTTCTCTTTTTCAACATCTATGAAACGGCGGTCGTCCGTGAAATGACAGATATACTAGCAGCATGGTATTTTGAACATTCTACACTCCGTGCTGGAACATTTGGTCTGAACGATACTGATCCATGGCAGTCCCCGAACATTTATTCCTCTGGGTGTCACACACACTACTCATTCGTCACTTTCATCCGCCTCAAACACCTGGAACCGCACACAGTCGTCTTGAGCACCACGCTGCGCAACAGGCATAACAACCGGTTGATGGTTGCGGGCAGCAATCATAGTGCAGACCCTGTAGGAGCCCATCGGGAGACCGCCAGAAACTGTGGCCTGGAGTCTGCCCTTCCCATTGCCCGGGTCATCGATGCCCTTGAAAAAGACAAACCGGGTAGGGTCCGGGACTTGTGCGCTCGACGGCTGTTCGGGGGCTACCTTCAACTCTTGTATCGTAACATGACAGTGACCGTAGATGTTTCCGTCTTCATCCAGCTCTTGCGGTGCCGTGTAATAGTTTGTCTGCGGGTTGACGAGGAATCCCGCATGGAGATGGGCTGTCTGGATGGTTACATTGAAGTCTGAGTTGGCGGCAATTCTTGAAGCCGGCGACGGATTCAGAATGAGGGACGAGATCATATTCTTCGTAGCCGGGATGCGCCCCATGGGAATTCCGTTGCATGACGATGTAGACAACTGGCGGCCATTTGTGAGAGTATTGCCAGAGCAAAAGTTGATAAAGTTGGAATTATCCCTGGCATGTGTCAGAACGGCAAAGTTGACTGTTTGGGGAGATACTGCTATCTCAGTGGCTGCCAGCCATGAATTCTTTCGAGTGAAAACAACGGCTATTGGGGTTACTTACGTCTCTGAAGGGGCCAGTCCTCTTCTTAGACCCTTTGTGCCCTTCTCTTGCCCTGTAAACGCACTAGCAGTCTGTATTGCCGCTGGAGACAGACACTGGCTGGCGTTGTCTTGACGAGCACTCAAGGCATGGGGGCTGTCTAGGTACTTCACGGCGGCTGCGTTCGCGGACACTAGCAGAGTTGCCCACAAGAATTCGAGAGCCAACATTGCGAAAAAGACATGAAAATATGCACAGGAAGATAGATAGAGAGGGAGAGAGACATCGCTCAGTTAGTCTGTATTCCCAAAGTAGGGCCTCGCAAACTTATATGCCAGGAGGAACTTCTTCTCGGGCTACAAAATAGAAGTTCAATATGTATTACTTGTGTCCAAGACTACCAAGGCTTCGAAATTGGGAAAAACGAAAGTTTTTAATATGTATAGTAATTAACCGGTATCTGTGCGGCATGTCAGGTGTTTATTTGGATGCTCGACAGAACTTACCTCGCGACCACATTCTGGACAGTACTAATTTAAGATTCCGTATTAATACTGTGCTCCACCTGTCCGATCACATGACTGTGACGTCAGGCACCACTGGATGAGGCATGAAAAGGGTGCAAGCAAGGGGGAAATGAAAATTTGAAAATTGCCCTGTTGCTTTGAATGGCTGGAGGTAGGTATTACTGTTTGTACCAACAAATGCACACTGAAAGGGCGTTGACTCGATGCATCCGGCATCGCCAATGAGCTTTGTCTGGTTGGTTGGTTGATGCCTTAATGCCTAATTTGTCTTGTTTTTTATCGCCTTATCGGATCTGCCTTAAAAAAATTCTGCGACCAAAACTCGGAACCCCACCAACATTCAAGAAAGGGCAAAGCACTAAAAAAAAGGTAGGGAGGAGCGAAACCCCGCCACGCTGAGTGCTGTTCCTTTCACCTATTTGCCCTTGGCCTGCTCCAGGCAATTTTTTCCCCTGCCCTTCGTCCTTCTTTCTCCTCCTTCATCTACAGCAACTGAACCAACTACCGTTTTTATTCCTTTTTTCTCTCAAAAAAAGGGCCCGTCACATCCACCTATCCGAACCCACACGAGAAACAACCGCCCAAGATGCTTTCCGCATCCAAGCAGAAGAGACTCGCCAAGAAGGCCGCCGACGGCAAGGAGAAGAAGACTGCTGCGTCCCGCTCCAAGGCCGGCTCCAAGGCCGCCAGCGCCAGCGCCAGCCAGGCTGCTTCGGTCGACGGCGACGATGACGACAAGGAAGAGGAGGTCAAGCGCCTCGCCGCACAGATGGACAAGCACGGTCTGTCCGACCGCGTGACCACAGGCGTCCTGGCCTCGACCCCCACCAGTCGCGACGTCAAGATCACCAGTGTCAGCCTGGTGTTCCACGGCCGCGTCCTCATCACCGACTCCACACTCGAACTGACCCACGGCCGCCGCTACGGCCTACTGGGTGAGAACGGCTGCGGCAAGAGTACACTGATGAAGGCCATTGCCATGCGCGAGTACCCCATCCCCGAGCACGTCGACATCTACCTGCTGAACGAGGGTGCTCCCCCGACCGAGCTAGGCGCCCTGGAGTGGGTGGTGAAGGAGGCACAGAACGAGCTGGACCGGCTCGACAAACTAGCCGAGAAGATGCTGGAGGAGGACGGCCCCGAGAGTCCTGTGCTGATGGACCTTTACGAGGTATTATCATTTCCCTCTCTCATCTCTTACCACACATTATACTGACTGTCTTAACAGCACATGGAAAAAATGGACCCCTCGACTTTCTCCACCCGCGCCTCGCTGATCCTGACGGGTCTCGGCTTCAACAAGACAACCATCCACAAGAAGACCAAGGACATGTCTGGTGGCTGGCGGATGCGTGTCGGTCTGGCCAAGGCCCTGTTCGTGCAGCCTTCTCTGCTGCTGCTCGACGACCCCACTGCCCATTTGGATCTGGAGGCTTGCGTGTGGCTGGAGGAGTACCTGAAGAAGTGGGAACGCACCCTGGTGCTGGTGTCCCACTCCCAGGATTTCCTCAACGGCGTGTGCTCGAACATGATCGACATGCGCCAGCAGAAGCTTCTGTACTATGGTGGAAACTATGACTCCTACATCAAGACCCGTACCGAACAGGAGACCAACCAAATGAAGGCCTACACCAAGCAGCAGGACGAGATTACTCACATCAAGAAGTTCATTGCTAGCGCCGGTACCTATGCCAACCTTGTGCGCCAGGCCAAGTCCCGGCAGAAGATTCTCGACAAGATGGAGGCCGATGGTTTTATCCAGCCCGTTGTTCAGGACAAGGTCTTCTCTTTCCGCTTCGCCGATGTTGAGAAGCTGCCTCCTCCGGTGCTATCTTTTGACAACGTCACATTCTCTTATTCGGGCGACCACAAGGATGACCTGTACCGCAACATTGACCTCGGTTTTGACATGGACTCGCGTACTGCCCTGGTCGGTCCCAACGGTGTGGGCAAGTCGACCCTGCTGCGTCTTATGACCGGCAAGCTGAGCCCGACCGAAGGCTCTGTCACTCGCCACACACATTTGAAGCTTGGTGTTTACTCGCAGCACTCTGCCGAGCAGCTCGACCTGACCAAATCGGCTCTCGACTTTGTGCGCGAGAAGTATCGTGAGAAGTCCCAGGACTACCAGTACTGGCGCCAGCAGCTGGGCAAGTACGGCCTTTCTGGCGAGTCCCAGACTGCCCTGATCGGCACTCTGTCCGAAGGCCAGAAGAGCCGTATCGTGTTCGCCCTGCTTGCCATTGACGGCCCCAACATGCTGTTGCTGGACGAGCCTACCAACGGTTTGGATATCCCAACAATCGACAGTCTCGCAGATGCCATCAACGCTTTCAGCGGCGGTGTCGTCGTGGTCAGTCACGACTTCAGGTAAGCCACCAACCCCATATCTCTGGGTAGGAGAAACTGCAGAGTAGTTATTAACATACAACAGACTTCTTGACAAGATCGCCAAGCAGATTCTGGTGTGTGAGAACCGGACAATCAGGGCATGGGACGGCAGCATCTCGGAGTACAAGAACTACCTGCGGAAGAAGATGATTTCGGCAGGCAACGTCTAAAAAGCGCCAAGAACGGATATCAAATTGCTTTACTCGTCTTCCTTTCTGTCCTCTTTTCCACGTCGACCTTTTCTTTCTTCTTTCAACACCGTGTTCTTTTTATTCCCCTCACCGTTTGTCCACTATAGAGTTTACAAAAAGAGAGACTGGCATGACTTAAGAGAAAGCTACAACACTTTCATGATTATGAATGGTGTATCGGCGGTTGGACGGGAAAAAAAAAGAGAGAAGAAGAACATATGGTCCCAGTGCCTCCAGAAAAGGTGGTGGGATGACTTTCGATATGATCAGGCATCACGCACCGAGTCTGGAAGAAGGCAGCGAGACAAGAAGCAGGAAGCGGGGAACAGGTCAAAACACACACACAGGGTCAGACAAAAAAAAGTGAAGTCGATAGAAAATGCCTGAAAGTGGTCGAGACAATTCCTTTGCTAGAGCAGAGGGAATATTGTCTTTTCATAAGGGGCCACTCAGTGGGAAAGGCAAACTGGGATAATATGCTCCGGATAGAGTTTTTGCTTTTGTTTTTTAAAATGGTATTTAACTGCTAGCTCTGGTTTTTGTGAGACACGATAAAAAGGGTCGCTTCTAGTGTGGCGCAATTGATTTCTGATATTAAATTTTTATCCAGGTTTCGTTTCTGGCAATCTTGGGAGGAGGGCATTGCAATATTTACCATTAACTGCGCTTAAACCCGGTGCACGCGCGATCGTCATCACAGGTAAACCACAAGGGGAGGACCCAGTAGAGAAAATGCTGGTGGATAGGCAGGCGCTCTGCAAAGGTTTGCTAGCTGGGAAGGTGCGTTCAAGCCGACAAAAAGGCAGACGCGGCCATGAGGAGTCACTCTGCTCTTGTGTCAGCCTCTGCCGTTTATGGCATGTTCGATCTTCGTTTTTCCGATTCGGGCTTTGTGTCTTCTGTCTTTCTGTCACCTCGGCTAGGGCGGCTTCTAATTCCAAGTTTTTCCCCCAATGTTCGAGCCCCCATATGCGTTCTCTCTTAGTAAGCCAAGTTGATTTCGGACACTGTGGATTGGACAGAAAGAGAGAACTGTGAGCATTTATCCCGGGATTTGGTGACTTTTCGGCGCGATGATTACAGACGGAGAGAAGGAGAAATTAGAAATGGAAATGGCAGCATCGTCTTGTGGCGATAAAGTACTGGTAAGCAGGGGTGCGAAAGATACAAGTGGAAATAGGCCCGTTTCTACGAACACACGAAATGGCCGGGAGCGCTGGGCACTTGGGGAGGGGGCCCCAGACGGTGAAAGGGGGAAATGCCCAAGACTCTGAAAAAAAAGCAGAGGTTGATGGAAGGAATAGTGCTAATAACATTAGCTCTGGTGTGGATTTCTCACTGTATCAATACAAAGTACGCGGGAAAATGCACACTATGAGGTCGGTACGCATCATGTATCTCAATAGACCACAGCTTGTTGCGGCAGAACCAAGTAATATTTTGCTTTGGACCAGACTGACACGCCAGGGGGGTGGATCAATGGCTGTCAGAGAGGGCTGGATCGAGGCGATTGGTCCGGGGGGTCTGAGAGGCCAATGGGGCGGGCGGCAGAGCGACGAACAGGAAGAGGGAAGGACGGCCAAGGCAGTAATGCACGGTAGCAGAAGAGGCAGAGGATGAGGGGGAAAAAAGGGCGGGCAGCGGAAAGGGGAAGAAGACGAGAAATGGGACAAGGCGAGGGATGGTGTCAGCCGGGGGGCGGCGGAGGCGCGTTGGACTGGCAGTGAGGAAGGCACGACGACCCTGGTAGGGCCAGCCAGACGCAGAAACGGGTGGAGATACGGGGAACCAACAGTGGAAGGGGGCCATTGTGGAAATAGCTGCAAGTGCGGGAGCGTGAGGAGGGAAGGAGCGAGCCAGAATAGTCGCAGAACAACGAACAGCGTAAAAAATACAGACAGAGAGCGAAAAGGAGTGCGAAAAAAAATATGCTTGTCAGGCAAGGCGCACCAAACCAGAAAGACTCGGGTTTTCTGTCGACCTTCCACCGCCGTCACCCACATTTTCCATCCCCATCCCCTTCATACCCTTTTCATCGTCAACCTCTTCGCACCGCGTCCGCATCGTCGCCATCGCAATCGTTCGCCATCGCCATCCCGCGCATCCTGTCTGTCAGACTCGCCCTCGCTGCACCACTGCCAGCCGGCTTGTCCAGATCCCTCGCCCGCCCCCCTTCACTCGGCGGTGGATTGGCAGCCAACAGCCAGCATCGCCGGCTTCAGCCTGCCCTCGCCTGCAGGTCACTACAGACAGTGCTTGCTCCGGTGCTAGCCTGATCCTCTCGACAGCCCTGCCTGCGCGCTTCGCGACCAAGCCGCCCAGCGAATCGCGACCGAGCCATCGCCACACACCACCGACCGATCGTGGCCTTTTTGGGGGTTCTCTTTTTGTTTGCACAGACCATCGCTCATCGATGCCGTCCTCATAACAGCACTGAATTGTTTCCTTTTCTTTTCCTTCCCACCCTCCTTTCCTGCGGTTCTGCCGTGCTGGTGTTGCTGGCGCTCCGGGCTGGGTCTGCTCTCTGCTCTTTTCTCGCAGCGCGCCGTTTTCCAGATCGTTGTGTTTGCGCATACCTTAGCTCCCCAACTGCGCAGTTTCAACGGCGCCACGGCATCTGGACTGTGTTGCTACGAGCCCGAAAGCAACCACAGACGCATTGGAGCAGCACCACCACCAGCACCATGGAGCCGTCCAAGTTCCCGGCCACTAACGAGGGTGACCGAGACCACCGGCGACGCGATATTGACATCCTCAACCCAGTGTCGCCCGACGGCCCGTCTGCCACGGCAACGACGGCCACCTCCGGCGCAGCCACTGGCTACCCGCCCCGGCAGCCACTTCACTACAGTCACTCGGCACACGCGAGCCCCCCGGCCTACTCACACACCGGCTTCAGCCTGCGGTCACCCACAAAGCCCGAGTTCGGCCATGTGTCACCCAGTCCGTCAGCCTCGGCCGGCATCCTCAACAACAGCGGCCCCCTCCGGTCGCCGCAGCCTCCGGCACAGCTGGCGCACCTGATGTCGGCATCGCCGCCTCCAGCGTCGTCCCGCTACGGAACTGCCCCCGGGTCGCGCCCCCGCTCACCTTCGACCTCTGCCCACCGTCCATACGACAGCGTCCGCGAGAGCCAGTCGTCGACCCTGCCCGTGTCGTCTTCACAGCGCGAAAAGGCGTCGGGCAGCTTCTACGACCCTACCACAGACACGATGACCGCGACGACGGCTCCCTCGCCGGCCAGCGCGTCGAGAGGGCGCCGGCCGTCTGAATCTGGGCCGTGGCACAACGGCAGCCAAGATGCACCCGCGTCTCAGGTAAGCTCAGCATTTTTGTTAACTCTTTCGCGGGCTTCTTTGTCCTCCTTTTCCCCTTTTGTCTCGGTTGCGGCTGGTTTTGTTTGTTCTTTTTTGTCCCCTGCTTCCTTGTTTCTGCCTCTCCCCCATCCAACCGTGTTACTTGCAGAGCTAGCCGTCCAGACAGAGAGACGGGCACGGAGCTTTAGCCAGGCGTATCGTTTCTTATCTCCAATGATCGACTCTGTTGCGTGTCTGCTCTGTGTGGCTCCTTTTTTGGCGTCTTGTGGCTCTTTAATGGGCTTGCGCTGGGCTCGCTCCTCTTTGGCTCGCGCTCCGTCGTTCTCATCCGCCCTGTCTCATCACACCCTACACGTCAAAAATTTTTGGGCACTCCTTTCTCGACTTTCTGCCCGTATTTTCCCTCCTATCCCTTTCGCTCCCCTTTCGCTCCTTCATTACACTATTTCGTCTCCACCTAATTCTTCATTCACTCGTTCCCAAATTGCACTTCTCTTCCATCTTATCCTTCTTCTCTCTATTCTTTTTTCCCGCTACTACCGTCATTTTCCATCGCCGCCACGCATCTACCACGTCTTCCTTCTCCCTGCCAAACGCGTTTCGTTTCGTCGCCACCTGCCATCACCACTGTGACGATGCACTGTCCACAAGAGTAGCACATTGCTGACACGAGAATTGCTTCTCCCTCTCCATCAACAGCATCGCGACACGCTCAATTATTCATCCCAGTCGCAACCCCCTACCGCCTCGGCTGCATCTAGCGGTGCTGTTGCCGGAGATCGCTCTCCATTCTACAACAACTCCGTCTACAAGTCGCCTTCTGCTGCCCCAGCAGTGGCTCGGAGCCCTCCCTCGCACTCGCGAAATCCCTCTGCTTCGACCCCAAGCCGCGTCCTCACCCCGGGCCCCCCCACTGCCACGACAACTGCCTCCGATTCCATCAGTCTCTCCCCCAACCCACCCACAAGAATGGCGTCTCCTCCTGTGCGGCAGCCGCCCTTGGCTCTGGTCGGCTCGCCATCCCAGAACGGCGCCTCTACTCCAGTTGCCTCCTCGTTCTCAAGGGGCGAATCTCCTGCTTCGTCAAAGGTCCCGGCTCCAACAAGTGTACGTAAAGTTTTATCCCTTTTATCCCTTGATTCTTCCCTTCTATCACAACCAATCACAACCAGTCCACGTTCTTTTCCGAATGTGTCTTGCAACTGCATCACTCTTATTGCCATCTTTTCATCCTGTAATTTCCCCCGTACACGTTTGTTGACAGTTTTCTTGCACTCTAGACACCAAAGCGCACTGCCGACCTAATGTCCTTCTCCAACATTCTATCCAATGCAGAACCACCGGCCGAGAAGCCCAAGGCAAAGTCCCCGCCACCTGCAGCGCCAGCCGAAGAAGACGATTCTGAACACAATGGTGCCAGCCGAGGAATCCGTGTTCTAAAGCTGGACAAGGTTGAGGACAAGAAAACTCGTGCGCCACGGAGGTCTGCAAAACCACGTGTATCCAGTGTCAAGGACTTTGCAGACAAGGACGCTTCCGCTACGGAGTCTACCGCGAAGACTTCGCGTCGTTCGTCAGCCAAGGCTACGGCACCCGAACCTCGTGTGCCTGCTAAGCGAACAGCAAATGGCCAACAGAAAAAGAAGCCAACTGCATCTTCTTCCTCTGCATCGGCGGAGAAGGAGAAGAGCATTCAAAGCTACATGAGAAAGCTGGATGAAGAAGCTCTGGAAATGGATGACGACGATCCATTCAGCGAGGAAAAGCTTCAGTTTCGCGAACGCAGCCTTCGGCGACGCTTTGAGATGGCTACCAGAGAGTTCGACTTGTTCAGTCTCCGCCGGAATGACCTCAACGATACGTTCGCCAAACGCCTCTCTGACCATAGCCAGCTCGGCACGAACCGGTACTATGAGATCTACTACAATGATGCTCTCCAAGAAGTGCGTGAGCAGGAACTTTACGCCGAGAAGGAGCGCAAGAAAGACATGCAACGCAAACGTCGCCGCGAGAAGTCTATGGCAGTCACACTCGAACAGAAGAATGCTGCATTGGCTCGTGCTGCTGTGGCCGAAGATGAAACCGAGCGACAAAAGCTGCTTCGCGAGGCTGAGCGCGCCAACAAAAAGGCCCAGCAAACCAAACTTATTTTGCAGAAGGGTATCAAGGGTCCTGTTAGAAACGTGTCCGCAATTGAACTCAATCTCGAGGGAGGCACAATGTCTACTTTCCAAGCCAGCGATATGGAACCTGGTGCTTTGAAAGGCAAGAGCAAGGGCCGCGGCGGATCTCGCCCTAAGAAATCAAAGGAGCAGAAGCAGCAAGAGAAGGAAAACGCCGAGGCTGCCCAGGCAGCTTTGGATGCCGGCGAGGCTTTGCCCTCCAAAGAGGAGACCTCCAAGATTCGGATCAAGTTCAAGAAAGGAGCGAACAACGCCAACAACGCCAACGGTGCTTCTGGTGCTGACGGCAGTGGCAAAGACGACGGTTCCAACAAGGAGAATGCCGAGCCCACCAGGTCGTCCAAGGGCAAGGACAAGGACAAGGTGGTGGAGCCGCCCAAGGACCCTCTGGAAACCAAGTTCCAGACCAAGGGCTTCAACCAGATTTACGACCAAATTTGGCGCGATCTCTCGAGAAAGGATGTCAGCAAGGCATTCCGTTTGGCCACCGACTCGTATTCCACCAAGGCCTCGAACCTCAAGAAAACAGCTATCTTGGCATCGAAAGAAGCAAAGCGTTGGCAACTGCGGACCAACAAGGGCAACAAGGATTTGCAGGCTCGTGCAAAGCGTGTCATGCGTGACATGATGACCTTTTGGAAGCGCAACGAACGTGAAGAGAGAGACTTGCGCAAGGCTGCGGAACGCCAGGAACTGGAGAACGCACGGAAGGAAGAGGCCGACCGCGAAGCTGCTCGGCAGAAGCGGAAGCTCAACTTCCTTATCTCCCAGACCGAACTCTATTCTCATTTCATCGGCAAGAAGATCAAGACCGACGAAGTCGAGCGCAGTACCGACCACCCAGATGAGATTGCTAAGCTTCAGGGCAAGGGTAAGGGTAACGCGACCAACGGCGACGATGCAAGCAAGATCAATGTGGATGAACCCACCAGCCCTGTCGGTTCCAAAGTCACTGACTTCGAGAACCTTGACTTTGATGCTGAGGATGAGACCCAACTCCGCAATGCTGCAATGGCAAACGCTCAGAATGCCATTGCAGAAGCCCAGCAAAAAGCTCGCGAATTCAACAACGAAATGGACATGGACGAGGAGGGCGAAATGAACTTCCAGAATCCAACAGGTCTTGGCGATGTCGAGATTGAACAGCCGAAACTGCTCAATGCCCAACTCAAGGAGTACCAGCTCAAGGGCCTCAACTGGCTGGTCAACCTTTACGAGCAAGGTATCAACGGCATTCTGGCCGACGAAATGGGTCTGGGCAAAACGGTTCAATCCATCTCCGTCATGGCCTACCTGGCGGAAAAATATGACATCTGGGGCCCCTTTTTGGTAGTTGCCCCGGCCTCTACTTTGCACAACTGGCAACAGGAGATCAACAAGTTCGTGCCCGAGTTCAAGGTTCTGCCATACTGGGGATCTGCTGGCGATCGCAAGGTTCTGCGCAAATTCTGGGACCGCAAGCACTCCATGTACAAGAAGAACGCGCAATTCCACGTCTTGGTCACGTCCTACCAGTTGGTCGTATCTGATGTGGCGTTCATGTCCAAAATGCGCTGGCAGTACATGATTCTTGATGAAGCGCAAGCCATCAAGAGCTCTCAGAGTTCCCGTTGGAAGGTTTTGCTGAACTACCACTGCCGCAACCGCTTGCTTCTCACTGGTACACCCATCCAAAACAACATGCAGGAGTTGTGGGCTCTTTTGCATTTTATCATGCCGTCACTGTTTGATTCGCACGATGAATTTTCTGAGTGGTTTTCCAAGGATATTGAGTCGCATGCGCAAAGCAACACGAAACTCAACGAGGACCAGCTCAAGCGTCTGCACATGATCCTCAAGCCATTCATGCTTCGTCGTGTCAAGAAGCATGTGCAAAAGGAGTTGGGCGACAAGATCGAGCAGGATATCTTCTGTGATCTCACGTACCGGCAACGTGCCTACTACGCCAACCTTCGGAACCAGATCAGCATTATGGATCTTATTGAGAAGGCCACGATGGGTGACGACAATGACTCTAAGACGCTGATGAATCTCGTCATGCAGTTCCGTAAAGTCTGCAACCACCCCGACCTATTCGAGCGTGCCGAGACGATGTCGCCCTTTTCCATGAGTTATTTCGCGGAGACGGCATCTTTCAGCCGCGAGGGAAGCAATGTCCCTGTCGGTTACTCGTCAAGGAGCTTGATTGAGTACGAACTGCCGCAACTCATTTCACGCGACGATGGCCGACTGTTCAAAGCCAGCGAAAGCAACCCGTCAGCTGGTTTCCGCAACAAGTACCTGAACGAGCTGATGAACATCTGGACGCCTGAGAACGTCCGCGACAGTGCCAATGAGGATGGCGCATTTTCGTGGCTGCGGTTTGCCGACACAAGCGCTGGCGAAGCGTATTACGCCTCACACAATGACGTTTTTGCGCGTGGCGTGAAGCTTTCTGGTGCACGTCCGTCTTCTCGATTTGCTCGCAGGCAACTTGTGTACGGCGGCAGGGACGATACCGGAAATGAACCATTGGTGATCACGCCAGCGCACGCGCTATTCCAGATCCGCGAACAGAACGACCGTACTCCTCTTGCCGAAATCACAAACGAGGGCGTTCTTCAGTCGCTGATGAATGTTTCACGAGCATCATTTGCCAACACAGGTCTCTCGCGGGTAGAGGCGGCGGGTCGAAATCGCGCGTCGGCGCCACCTATTGAGATTGCCCCTAACAACCGGAGCATTGTGGCGGAGCGGGAGAACTTGCTATTCAATGTGCCCATGCGCCGTGCTTTGTACGGTCCGAACTCAGCTGAAGAGAAGGCACTGATCCTGAAAAAGGTGCCTCTATCTCAATACCCGACGCCGTCTCTGCTACCAGAGCCTGATGTGGAGAAGAAGCGGTTCACAAACATATCGGTGCCATCGATGCAGCGGTTTGTGACAGACTCTGGCAAGCTGGCCAAGTTGGATGAACTGCTCTTCAAGCTCAAGGAAGGTGGCCATCGTGTGCTGTTGTACTTCCAGATGACACGCATGATTGATCTAATGGAGGAGTACCTGACGTATCGCAACTACAAGTATTGTCGTCTCGATGGTTCAACAAAGCTGGAGGATCGCCGCGACACAGTGCACGACTTTCAAACGCGCCCGGAGATATTTATCTTCTTGCTGTCTACTCGTGCCGGTGGCCTCGGTATCAATCTTACTTCTGCGGACACTGTCATCTTCTACGACTCAGATTGGAATCCCACGATCGACTCGCAGGCCATGGACCGAGCCCATCGTCTTGGCCAGACGCGGCAAGTGACTGTGTACCGTTTGATCACACGGGGCACAATTGAAGAGCGCATCCGCAAACGTGCGTTGCAGAAGGAAGAGGTGCAGCGCGTTGTCATCCAGGGTGGTAGCGCGGCGTCGCTCGGTGTAGACTTTTCTGGCCGCCGTGCACCCGACTCGCGCAACCGTGACATTGCTCTTTGGCTGGCTGATGACGAACAAGCGGAGATGATTGAGCGGCGTGAGAAGGAGCTCCTTGAGGCCGGCGAGTATGACAAGACAACGAAGAAGCGGGGCGGCGGCAAGCGCAAGCGCCAGGCGGCCGCAGGTAACAACGACGTCAGTCTGGATGAGATGTACCATGAAGGTGAGTGACATTTTGGCGCCTCTTTGTCAGTGTTGTTGGATGTAAGCTAACAATTGGAACAGGCGAGGGCAACTTTGACGACAACAAGTTGTCAGGCACAGCAACGCCCAACGAGGGCGGCGGCGGTGGTGGCGACGCTGCACAGAACTCGAAGAAGAAAAAGGTGACGGGCAAGAAGGCCAAGACGACGAAGCAGCGCCTGGCTATTGCAGACGGTGTTATGGATGGTTGATTCTACAGCTGTGCGAAAGACCTTCTTTGCCAGCCTTTTCACCCTACCGTGTAACAAATTACATTTTCCTTTTTGCATCCATTGTGTTGTTTGTTGGCCTCTTTATTTCTTGTGTCGTTTATGCAAGTCATTGTTTATTTTGTGTTTGTTTTGTTCTGTTTTTTTTTTCACGTTTTCTCCTTTTTACATTTGATCAAAATGGGACACTGGTTTTGTGGCGCAAGGAGAAACATGGGAGCTGGTTAAGAGGGGCGGCAGGGAGACTGGGTTACAAAAGACGCATTTCATTTAAGTAGCAAAGATCAGGAGGATTATGGAGCGGCCTTCGAGGCTGCGCCGGAATGTACCATTATTACTGCGATGGTTCCTAGCAGGCCATTCGCGGGTGGCGGAGGAGTGTGTTTTGTTAGGGGAGACAGCAGGATTTTTATTTTTCTCGTTTTCAGATTTCTGTCTGCTTTCAATCTCGCCATTTTGTGGGTTCTGTTTGGGGCATTCTAGACATTCGGCTTCGGCAAACGAGGGATCCATACACTTACTGGCTGTTGGCGGGGTGGAAGGCAGAATAATAGGGGCAAGACATTCAAACTTCAGCAACCTTGAGACTGTAATAACACTAGCTTTGCCGTTCCCAGAGCTGATTTGCGGTTGCCGTCCCGCGAGCAACACCCCAAAATACCGAATGCCTTCAAGGAATGCACGCATGCCTCTGCCTCCAGGTGTTCTCTTGGCACGAGACGGCAACCCCACAGCGCCTGCCAATCAGCAGCACGGCAGCTGCAAGACAACGTACCTGGGACACAAGTAATAATGCTCTGTGCCAAATAGCATGACAATGTTTGGCTGGAGTAACCCACGTCATCGGTCGCCCTTTGCGCCTTCCTTGTTTATGGCGTCTCTTCCCCCTTGGAGTTGTCTCAAGCTGTCTCCTTCCGCCTGGGCCAGTTGCGTCTGGTCTGCCTGGGTAGCTGCTTCCTCTTGTGTTCCTGAGCTGTTTTTCATTGTTTTTCATTGTTTTATTGTTACTATTGGGGCAACGTGGCAGCCACACGCCGACTGTCTGTCGATAACATTTTGGGGCCACCGCCAGGCAGCCACGTCGTTTGCCTGGTGATTTTGCCACCTTACATCGCCCGTATGCGAGTTCCTGCGCGTGTCTTACTCTCTCTCCGTCGGCCCGGCCTGTAGACAGCCGCACAGTGCTGCTGGGAATTTCGCAGCCTCGCCGACAGTTTCGCCGCCTTTCATTCTAATCCGCGTTTCACACACTCTCTCTTCTCTCTTATTATTTCCCCTTTTTTTTTCACCAATCTTGCCCATAGCTTCCTTCTCAGCACATTGTCTCGTCGCCTTACCGCCCGCAAGCCGACCATGGTCATTTGCACCCCAGCTTGTCCGTCTCCTTGTCCACGACTGCTACCGCTGCTCCCGTGATGGCAGGACGTACCGCTGAACGACAGGCTTCCCGGCCAGGACAGCCAGCAGCATTGGGGCCAGCATTGGAGTCAGTAAGTGGCCCTGGAATTGCTGGACCGCCCAAGACCGAGCTGCACACATACAAGTCTGGGTGCCGCTTGGCCCCTGTACCACACACCGAAAGCGACGCTTGGCTGGAGGGCATCCCAGCAACAAATGCACAGTTCTTCTACTCTTCGGTGCTCTCGATTGACGACCCACTGGCGGCAACCACCACGGATGGCCGTGTGGCCAAGACGCTGCCGCTGCGACCGTTTTCGCAGGGCGACAACAACACACTCGAGAAGGCATGGTTGGGCTTAGCCAACGCCGACGACCGGCGGAACCATGAGGCCGCGCGACAGGAACGCAGTCCCGGCCAGACGACGGCGCATGCCAACGAGGACAAGCTGGCCGTCATCGTGCACACGATAGCCAAGCAGCACGTGGAGAAGCACGCCCAGCAGGAACCTCCTCCCTTGGACGATGCGGCTAGTGTCCACGCAGCAGCTGTGCACCGCGTCGGCACCAGCATCGCCGTGTGCTGCGAGCAGCTACCGGAAGATGTTGCTGCAGCTCTGTCAGATGTCTTCTGTGTCTTGGCCCGCCGGCGGCTGCCCGCACTCGGCGTCGACAAGGTTGTCCAGCTCGTCATGGCCGATATTGGGAGTCGCTGGGAGCGTATTGAGGACCGCTCGGCGCCCTCGACGGCCCCCCAAAGCGTCGCTTCGTCGGTTGCCTCGAGACACAATTTCCCCTTCCCCCCGCGGTTCGGAGCACTGCCCTCGCCCTCGTGGCCGCCGGTGTTCATGCGAGGCAACACCCAGGCTCCAGAGCGCGCCGCCGCTAGCGCCAGCGCCAGCCCTGCAGCTAATGCGCGGAAGCAGTCCGCGGCTGGGGAAGCTGACCCGTCAAGTCCGGGTCTAAGCCGGAGTCTGGGCCAGTCCGGGGCAGCAACATCTGCCGCCATCCCCGTGCCTGTGCGCATGCAGATCCAGGACGATGGCATCTCTAGAAAACCATTCCTTCGAGTCGGCACCCCAGATACGGTGCAGAGCACTCCTCCCACATCATCTCTACCCCGGTTCGATAGCCCTGGCAGTAAGACCACAGGCACACAACCTACTACAACAGCTGCCGCCGGCACGGTTACCCACCCCAGCAATTTTGAGGACTCGCCACGGCCAGCGACTGCTGGACAAGAGCCTACCAGCCAAGGCGGCAGTGGTGCAGATGCAGGAGCCGTTAGCGCTGCCGGTGCTGCCGGTGCTGGCAACAACACCAACGCTCCTGAAGAACTAGAGGCACCCGAAATGGCCGTTGAGTCGCTGGAGGAATTGCGGATTTCGGCAGATGTGGCAGTCGGCGTGTCTCGGCTGCACATGGTCTATCTGCCTACTCTGCAGATGAAGCCCATATATTGGTCTCCGGTAAATGACATTGCTGTCGTGCAGCGAGCGTCGTGGTTCTACAAAGACACAATGCTACCACTGGAGCCTGCTCTGGCCAACCAGCTGGAGACATTTTACCGCGAGTTGCGGCCGTGGACCGACACCTGGGCAGAAGAGCTGCGCTGCGCAGTCGAGGTCGGCGCGGCCGGCGAGGAGAAGGTAACCCAACCCATCTGGCCAAAGCCCAATCCGCCGCAGAGCAAGTCCAAGCCAAAGCCTTGGTCCAAACCGGCCCCATTCGAGCCCGTCATTTCCAACAACCGGTTCTGCGCGTCTCGGTGTCATCAAGGTACGGCAGCCGCTGAGGGCACGCTGGATCCGCAGGCCAACGAGGGCTCGGATGACACCGCTGCCGCTGCCGCTCTAGCGGCTACTGCAAAGAACTTTGCCAACTATCACGTCATCTACAAGGACGGCCACGATGCCTTCCTTCTGAAACCAAGCTTGACGCCTTCGGCATACTACAGCAGGCGTCCCATTGCCAAGATTAGCAAGGGCACCACGGTCGGCGTCCCTGTTGTCCGCGGTTTTGACCGAGATGCATGGAATACCATCCACCAGATGCAGCCACTGCCAGCAACTTCGGTGCCCGATCCGAACGATTTCCAGGCCTTTGCCAGTGCTGCCATTGCTGCTGCATCGGGTCAGGCAACTGGTCAAGCTGCTGCTCAGAACGCGAATATAAGCGGGTCTGGCGTCACCGAGCCGGGTGCGGAATCTGGCGACGCAAAAGATGATCAACGCACCACCTCTGTCTGCCCAGGCTGTGCTACCGACAAAAAAAAGGGCCAAGTTACAGACCTCGTATTGGTTGCCCACGGCGTGGGCCAGAAGCTGGCTGAACGGGTCGAGAGCTTCCACTTCACACATGCAATCAACAGCTTCCGCCGTGCCATGAATGCAGAGCTAGGCACGCCTGTCGTGCGCTCTGTGCTGCGGCCGGGCCAGAATGGCATCATGGTTTTGCCCGTCAACTGGCGGCACACGCTCTCCTTCGATGACGGCGGCGTGAAGGCCGCAGACGAGCAGGAGCCGTTTTCCTCCGGCGAGGGTTTTGGCCTGAAGCACATCGAGCCCAACACGATTCCAGCGGTGCGAAGCATGATCTCCGACGTCATGTTCGACATTCCCTTTTACATGTCACATCACAAAACCGAGATGGTCGCGGCTCTGGTGCGCGAGGCTAACCGGGTCTACCGCCTCTGGTGCCTCAACAACCCTGGCTTTTCGGAGACTGGCCGTGTCCACATCATCGGCCACTCTCTCGGCAGTGCCATGGCCATCGAAGTGTTATCCAGGCAGCCAACTATCCCACCATCCCTCGACCTGGCCAGACCAACGCCAGAGAGCAGGTTTTTTGAGTTCGACACCAAAAATCTGTTTTTGCTCGGCAGTCCCTCGGCCTTCTTTCTGCTGCTAGAGCGCGGGGCTCTGCTGCCGCGCCGTGGCCGTCGAAAGCCCGGAATCGACACCGACGACAGCCTTGACGAGCGTGTTGGGGGCGAAGCTGGCACCTTTGGATGCCTGGCTGTGGACAACATTTTCAACATTCTGGCCAAAGAAGACCCTATTGCATACCTCCTCAACGGAACTATCGACACGGCCTATGCTGCCAGCCTCAGGACAGCTTACGTGCCTTCTGCAACCACAGGTTTCTTCGAGTCCCTTGGCAACTCACTGCGTGGGGCTATGCCTGGACTGTCAGCGCCTGCGCCGTATTCGGCGACACCGCTTGCGAAAACACCGACTCTCGCACGCCTGCCGTCTCAGCTGGAGCTTGAGGTGCGCGATTTCACGCGAGAGGAGATTGCTGAGCGCAAGGCGTACTTGCTCAACGACAATGGGCAGATCGACTACTTCCTGCAGTCTGGCGGCGGGCCACTGGAAATACAGTATTTGAACATGCTCAGCGCGCACACGAGTTACTGGACGAACCAGGACCTCATCCGTATGCTGTGCATGGAGATCGGGCGGCGACCAGGACGAGACAACTCGCTGTTGGCCTTCCGAGCAGTGAAGGCCAAAAAGAAGGTGGTTCCTCGCGCGGTCCATTAGCATTTGACTACTTTTTCTCTCTTGCCGGCGGGCGGGTTGGTTTTAATCATAATGAGCAGGGCGTTGTAATATGAATGTAAGATGTGTTTCTTAATATGACTGTATCTTCCTCTAGAATACAGCCTGGTCACACACGTATCAGGTGGCCGACACCCTATCTTGCACTCTAAGTATGGACGTCGTCTCTAGACGATGCCTGGAGAACAGACGCAAGCGAATCGAGCATCACAAGGTTTCACGCATTATGCTTTGTCAAGTTACGCCCCTGTCCTCCGTGTATTATCCAGCTTGCCGTTTATATTGGTATACGTCATAACAGAAATAATAATAATGGAACAGCTGCAGCCACAGCCAGCACCTGCTGCCGGCTACATGCCATCAAGCTCCATCATGGCATCATCGACCTCTGCGTCGTCGTACATCTCAGTATCCTCGCCAGGCAGTGCAGCCATGTCTACCTCCCCGTACATTGCCATGCCCGCGCCGTTTACCTGCTGTTGCAGCTCGATGATGTGCTCCATTTCTGTCTTCTCCTTGTGCTTCTCCAGGTCGGCAGTGCTCCACGTGCTGATTCCTTCCTGGTCACGCGCGTGGAAGGGCTGTGCCATGTCGCGCAAGAATTTCTTGGCATTGCTGATGGCCATGTCGGTGCTGAGGTTGGCGTCGGCCTCGAGCAGGGCCTGGTTGATCCACTTGGGCAGCTGGTTGCGCTTCTTCTGGTAGCGGCGGTCGGCCAGCACCATGATGCCGTAGTCGTCCTTGCCACGCAACACGCGGCCCAGACACTGGGCAGCATGGCGCATTGCATCGAACGAGAGGAAGTCGTTCTCGCGGATGCGGTATGTCTCTCGCAAGAATTCGAGCCGGGCCTTGAGAATCCGCGACTCGGTATACTGGAATGGAACCCCCATCGACAGCACGGTCCGGCCGTACTGGTGGTCGAAATCAATGCCTTCGGAGACCTTGCCACGGGCCACGCACAGCAGGACGGCGCCGCGGCCGTTGCAGCACGCAGTCCGGTACGTTTCCAGAGCCAGCGATGTCTCCTGTGCATCGGGGGTCTCGACGAGGATCAGCTTGTACTTCCACACCTCGTCAAGGATGCCCATGCCCTGCCACATGCTGATGATGGACTCCATGTACAGGTACGAGGGGAAGAAGACGACCATGCCGTCGGGGGTGATTTTGGCAAACTCGGTCAGCAGGTTGCCGTAGTTGCGGACGACGCTGGGCTCGTTGCGCACTTGGAAGCTGGTCGAGATGGACGCCTGGTCGCTCCCGCGGGTGACGACCATGGGCAGGAAAGACCGGCGGGCCAGGGTCATGGCATACGACTCCTGGACGACGGTGGTGAAGCCCAGCATCTTGGGGTACATCTCCAGGGGCGAGATTGTGCCAGAGGTGATGATGACACTGCTGAAGCGCTCAAAGACGGGCTTGATGGCTATTGCAGCGTCCAGGCAGGTGAAGTGTAGCACCGGGTTGGGGACCTCGGCCGTGTCGGACTCGAAGGGTTCCAGGATCAGTAGGAAGCCCTTCTCGTACGTGGCGACGAGAGTGGCAAAGGTTGCGACTTCGCGCAGCGGCTGGTAGTCCTCGATGTTGGTGAGCTCCAGCGTGCGCACCAGCGAGGCCAGCCGCTCAGCACAGAACCGCAGCGGCTTCTTCTCGATGAACGTGTACTCCTTGAGGTGGGAGAGGAACGAGGGCGGTGTTTCTGAAATCACCTGCCGCACTTTCATGCGTGTCTGGGCCGAGGGGAATCGCCACAGGTTAGCGGCCGGGTTGTCCTGAAAACTAGCCGCGCAGGACGCCAACGCACCTTTAAATATTCGATGAATCTCTTGAGGAAGGCAACAAAGTGCTCTGCTCTCCTGATGTTTCCCGGGACGGCTTCTTTGAGGAGGTCCTCGGGGAGTGCTGTGCCGGCGGAAAGAGAGTGTGTTAGCAAGACGTTGACGCAGACACCACGCAGGCACTGGCTTGTGGGCACTACTGACTTGGATTGGTCATGAAGGCATCCTCCTGGCGGGCCTCGTCTGCTTCTCGCAGGCCCTGGACAAGCTTCTGGTATTCGTTTTCGAGCTGTTTCTGGTCGGTGTCTCTCATCTCGTTGATCTTGCGCTCGAGGTTCTGGGCGCCCCGGGTCGCCTTTCGAAGCGAATCCTCGGTGATGTCGGTGCTGAGCGACTCGATGCAGACATTGTCGATGTTGTGAGCTTCGTCAAAGACCACGATGCAGTCCTTAGACAGCTCTTTGGACACACGCTCGGCAATCTTGGGGTCCAGGAGGTAGTGGTAGGAGTAGATGATGACGTTGCAGAATTGCATCTTTTTGCGAGTTAGTCAGCAAAGGGAGCACCAATGCATTGGGCTGCGAGGGGCGGGGGGGCTTCATTGACATGCCATCCGACGTGCCGTGAAATACGGGCACTGCTTGTTCTCCTCGCCATACCGCAGGAGGCCGTCGAGCGTCCAGACGCCGTTTGGGATGAGGTTGTGAGGCTCGAGCTTGTCCAGGTTCTGCGGGGATCCCAATCAGTCAGCAGCCACACGCCTCCGCCAGATCAGACCGTGTTCAACGCACATCGTGGTATATGCAGACGTCGACGTCCTCGCCGCGGTCCTTTTTTTCTCGAACAAAACCGGCCGTAAGGCTCCGGCAGCGTGCGTCGACCACGGCGCCACTCTTCTCGCGCTTGACAGACGGGTGCAGACACAGATTCTTGCGACTGGTCAGCCCAAGCCCGCGGAACTCCTCGACGTAGCCAAGCTCGTCGGCCCGGTACTTCATCAGGGCCTTGAGCTCGACTAGAGCCTTTTCGATTTCCGACATTGTACCTGGACGGGTTCCAATCATCGCAGGGTTAGCAAGGGCGTCCTTGAGGCAGTAGGCCTGGCGGGGCAACTAACGAGAGCAGTAGATCAGCTTGCGCTGGCCGGGGTAGTACTGCTGGTAGGCGACAATGAGGGACAGCAGAGACACGGTCTTGCCGGTGCCCGAAGGCATTTCGAGGACACAATGGCCGGTGGCATCGAGAGTTTCTGTTGCCTGCTGTCAGAAGCAGCCCATGTGCAGAGACCACGGGACAAAGCAAAACGGCGGGCTCCTACTTTTTAAATCGCACATGTATCTTGAGAAGACACCATGTTAGCTCGCAGGCTGAGGCCGAGGGGGGCCGAGGAGGGCCGAGGGGGGGGGGGGGGGGGGGGGGGGTCGGTGTCGCCCGAGGCCAACTCACGCATATTGCTCTGGATCGGTGGTCAGCAGTCTTATCTCGCTTGTCAACTCGCTCCTGGAGAACCCTTCGGGCTGAAATCAAAGGAACAGTACCTGGGTATATCCGTGGATACGGGAAGAGGACCGGCAGGTCACTACAGAGGGCAGACGCTGGTTAGCAGGGGTCTTGCAGGATGGCTGAGGCCGAAAGTGTCTGGTTTGTCAGGCCTCTCCACCATGCAATTTTTGGGTCTTTTTTTTGTTCATCCTGGAATGCTCCAAACCCCCCAGTCACCCCGACACTCACTCTATATTGAACTTCATGATGAGGCAGGTTCGGGGGCGATATCAGCCCCCCGAGAGATAGCCAGGGCGATCTGCGCCTGTCGCTTGGAGCGAGTAGAAGAGGGGAGAGGGAAAAAAAGCTCTAGTATCGCCGTAGGGGGCAGCGACGGTGTTTCACGGTTGGAACAGGGCCAGATCTGAAAGCGGCAGTCGGTATGGCCGGATCACCAGTTGGAGATTGCTCGATGACGTTGGAGCTCAAAGACTCTGTCATCAGAAAAAGAAATGATGGGTGTGGCTGCCTTGGGCGCCTCGCGCTGTCACGTGAAGACCATTTCGCGTTCATTGTGATGACTAATACACAAGCTGTTAATATGCTCTCGCTCGTAGCTACTACTACTAGACAGTAAGACACAACCCACCAAGCGCATTGTCCTTCTCTTTCATTGTATGCCGCGAATCTCGGCACCACAAGTACAAGAGGCACAGCGCAGTCGGTAGTTCGGAGCGATCTCCGGACATGTTCTCCAGAGAGGCTAACCTGACAGAGTCGGGTAGCCCGGGGGCGCACGAACATATGAGGCGACGCAAACTACTGTGTAGGTGCAACCTCGTGCAGCCATCCAGTTTACGGGTATGCAAGATGATTCCACGTGCCGTAGAGTTGGGGCAGGCTGGCTAGAGTCGACCTTTTGGGCTGTCTCCTTGTTTGTGTCTTTATTTTTTGACTGGTCTCTTGACTGGTCTTTTAACTTGTCTTTTAACTTGTTTTTTGACTTGTCTCTTGGTTGTCTCTTGGTTGTCTCTTGGTTGTCTCTTGGTTGTCTCTTGGTTGTCTCTTGGTTGTCTCTTGGTTTGTTTCTTGTTCCTGCCGGTACTTGGTCACTTTGTTCAGTCTGCCTTGCTATGCGCACTGCCTCCCTACCTGCTGGTTCCCCACGACTCGCAGCTGGGCCGCTGGTGATCATTGTATCAGATCACCCTCCCAGCCCCTTCCCCGCGGTCAAGGCCATCTGATGTCAAGCCTACATGCCTGCTGCTCCTGCGGGCTGGCCTGTTGCTTCTGGCAAATGTGTAAAAACGGACCCAGGCTGTCTTGCCTGCATCTGATCACGATCTGCAAGTCGGGTATTCACGGCGTCTATGTTAAACGAGGGGGGAAGAACAGCCGAGATAAATAAAGATTTTCCAAGCGCCGAAAGGCCGTGATGTGACAGCTACCTGTTGCTGTCTAAGGAGACCCTGCGCCGGGAGCTTGTGGTTGGTTGTCAGTCCAGGGGCCCGTGAAAGGGCCAACGAACAAAAAACGAACAAGCATGATATTAGTGGTGGGCCACACGCGAAGAAAAGCGAGCAAACCACTGGCAGACTTGTCGGGTATCTCGCTGAGGCTCTTGCCGAGGCTCTCGCAGAGGTGCGGTCCCCGTTGCTGTCGTGTCCAGCCTTCTGCTGGATGTCCCGGCAGCTCGGCCGTGTGTATTAATAGACCCCAGCCGTGGGGACCAAAAATAGGAGCAGCAAGGCAGAGGGAGCTTAATTCATCTGGGCCAGATGCTCCAGCCATATGATCTCCAGGAACCCGGCCAGTTGCATGATGCATGGTCGCGGGCTGGCAGACGGCAGACGAATAATCGAGCGAGGCTTGCATGCAATGTCGAAACGCGGTTACACGCAGCGTCTTGCACACCAAGAGGTCGTAATCTACGAGGTTTCCGTAAAAAGAACGCGGGTCGGTAGAGAAATGCTATTTTAGATCCGGGACAGATGACGCCCTGCTGCGAGTTGGGGTGGCCCCAACTGACTCTGACAGTGCATACAAAGTAGCAATATCCAGTATTACTCATACGGGGAATGGTTGCATACATTATGAAATCCTGACACAGGAGAAGGGGCGGTTGGCACAGTTGGCACTGCCGCCGGGCAACTCGGACAGGCAGCCGTGTTAGGTAACTATTGCGCGCAGCAGTCTCTCTGCGTGTGCTCGTGTTGCTGCCTGTTCCCTGGCTAGAGGCCTGCATCAACAAGCATACCTTGCCGGGCCAAAAGGACCCCTTGGGCGACAGCAGCACACGGGGCCCATGTCCTTGCGCAGCGTGAGCTATTTCATGGCGTACATAGTACGATCGATACGTGACAGACGTGACGGTGGAATCCAAGCATGGTCGATTCGGGGGCCACGGTGGGACTGTCGGATCCGAGCTCTGCTGGTTTCTCAGCATGGAGCCGGCCAGCCAACCAAGGTAAGGTAAAGGGGGAAGGCCCCGCAGGGACGCCGCTGGCGGGACTACGAGTACTGGCCCCATGTGCCAGGGCAGAAAAAGGTGTGGCTTGCATGTCGAGGTTTGTTTTCCCCACGTTTCATGCAGCTAGCCTGGGAGTCTAGTCGGTGGAACCCATTGCTCGTAAGATACATAGATAGGGGTCTAGAAGAGCTCCTAGCAGTTCATCTGAGCCCATCCGCCCGTCCTGGGCAGTTTAAGCCCCCAATGCCAGGGCCGCACAACATGGGATACAATGCATCCAGTATCTGGCCAGCGCGTTGCAAGCCTGTCCATCCTCGCCGTGCACCTCCTGCAATCGAACTCGCCCGTGCAGCCGCTGGTTGGGTGGCATCTTGGCTGCTCCTGCTGCGACGCGTTGCAACGTTGACCTCTGCCAGGCCGCCGTTACATACAAGGTGGGATGCAGAAGCACATCTTGCAATTTGCGAGCGAGGACATCGTACATACTACTATACCAACGGCCAACAGGCAGACAGCGGCTGGCGGGTGGAGGCCAATCCACCCATGCTGCATGCGCAGCCAGCCGGGATCCTCCTCTCTTTTTCCCCCCTGTTGGCGTCCCAGAGCGCCTGGCAAAGACGCAAACAGCCTGGCAGCACGGACGGACAAATCAGGATTTGAGTTTGGAAGCTGCTTTGGCTGCTTTGGGTGATTTGTTTATGATTTGACTTTATGATTTGACTTTATGATTTGATTTCTTTTGCAGGGACCGGTCGACTGGCTCTGCCTGGGTTCGTGCCCTGGTCTGGCCTGATTTGATCCGCCTGGCTCTGCTGATCGCAGATTGACTGATCTGGTGGCTGCTCCAGCTGCCTTTCTCTCTACTGAAGTACGAGTACATAGTACGTATTTGGATCCCGCCAACCCCGACCTCGACCCCGTTCCCGATGCTGAGCCCCTGTGCCGTCCTCCTCTGGTTTGTGTTCTGGCCCGCGAGAGTCCACGATGCCCGAGACCGCCCTGCCACCCATCCCGCGATGGTCCCCTGCACCACCAGCGAGGGTGCCTCTGGCCGGGCGTGATTCATATCGCAAAGCTACGACAGACTCGTACTTCGTACATACACAGTTGCTTGCGGTGGACTCCGCGGCCTGCGGACATAGCACAACCCTGTCTGTGTCGTTCTGGCCCTCCCGGCCGGCCCCAACTCTATTCCCCCCTGTTTCAGACAATGCAAAGCCGGTACGTACTATGTAGTATGGCTTGATCTCACCAGCTGCCGTCCGCGGACGTGCTACTCTGCAAGCTCATTCATCACTTTTCAGGGATGGGGACCGCCGATCACTGCCCGTTCCAAACTGCCCATTCCTCCCATCCGTCGGGCGTTCTCCCCGTCGACTACAGATACATACTACTACTATGTACAGTGCTCGTAGTATGTGCTCTCTTGTTTGCAAGCTCGTGCACATCCAAACAACGTTTCGCAATGTGGCACAGCCACTCGGGCGAGTCAGTGGGCGGGCGCGTGGCCGGCAGTTGCTGCCCGTCTACTTTTAGTGGCGGGACCGAGAGGACAGCCAGGCGTGCATTGAAACATTGCAAGCAGGACAGGCCGTACATTGCAGTGCTGCGAAAATGCCGCTCGTCCTCTGTGACACTCTGACCCAGTAACGCTACGAGCTAGTCGGATGATACTCGGATGCCAATCTCTGCACGCAGGCGATGGCAAATTGAGATCGTAGTCCAACAACGCAACCTTGAGTTCCGTCGGAAACAGCCACTCCCAGCTCCCATCAAACACCCATGGCTGCCTGGAACGGCCATTGCGTGGAATCCAAAATGACAGTCGCAGAGGCGAGTACGAGCTGCCAGGCGCGGTAAGACGTGCTATGGAAGGTGCTAGCTAGGCGAGTGCTAGCCAAACATTAGCCTCCTCCACTAGCCACTGCTTCCCAATCATCGGGGCCTGTTTCGATTTCGCTTAAGGTGGTGTGGTGGAGAGGGCAGTCCACTTCACCGTCAAGACCCAATCCTTCGAGCCGGGGTCACGCCTGGGCTTCCGAGATGGCTGCCAGCAGCGCCAGGGGGGTTACGCTGTCTCGGGGAGGCTGGTTAAGGCTGGACCAGCAGCACTACTACTACTCTGAGTGTGCTGCCTGGAAATGCTGCCCTGTCTCCAGAAGAGACTAAATACGCGCAGTCCCCATCCGCCCACGCGCCTGAGGCGCCCCGAGAACGTCCCGAGAACGTCCCGAGAAGGCTAAAGACAAATTGGACATGTCTCAGCCACACGTGTGCCGGCCAGGCAAATGTGCCGTGTGCTTGGGAGATACAAAGTACATGCCCGCCGTAGTCAGCAGCCAGGCCATGTGGCTGGCCCGACTTGTGCTACGGAGCGGCCTGCGAGACAATGGCAAGCATCACGGGATGTTTCCATGCTGCAAGCTGCACAGGACACATGCTGTGTGCTCGTCCGTGTCTTCACCTCGTCCCCCACCCGGCCGTCTTCACCCCACAGACCCAACGGCTGCCGCGAACGTAAAGGCGTCTTACCACATACTGACAGACGCCTCGCTCGCGCCAGGCGGGTGATTGGCTGGCCGGACCCGTCCAGATACCCATAAAACGGCTCTGCTAAGGCCTGCTAAGACCCTCCATAGGGCAGTAGGGCCATCCACAAGGCCCCATCCTTGGCTCCATCCTGGGCCCCGCCTGGGCGGTCTCCTCAGGGTCCCTCACGCTCGCGGCCAGGAAACTACGCCCCCAAAGTCCCGTGGCGTTTACCGTCGAGACGGTCAAGCTCGCATGCAGACCTGCCATGCCTGCCAGTCCACTGGTTCCCCAGCCGCGGCCTCTGATTGGCTGCTGCCGTCTTGTTGGCCGCCCTCTGGCCTCTGGCCTCCTCTGGCCTCCTCTGACCTCCGCTGGTCTCTGCTGTTGGCTCGTCCATCTTTCGCCCGTCTCCGTGCCTGGCATGCAGAGTCTCCCAAATGCTCGTGCTCGTTCTCGCAGGTGGTCCTCTAGCGAGTTCTCACTGCTCATGTTCTTGCTCCACGAAGGCCTCCGCCCCCCTGGTTCCTTCACACCCCCCTATTCCACCACCCCCCTCCTCCCCGGCTTCTTCCTTTTGTCGCCTACCAACATGCCTGTGCACAGCCAGTTTCTTATCCACGCTTGCCGTCCTGTCCGATCCTTCATCACCAAGACTCCAGCAGTGTCCGTGGTGGTCCTCTTGGACAATGCTTCCGGTAATGTACCCGTGCAAAGTATTACTACGTTTTTGCAGTCATGCATCCCATGTATCTTACGAGGTTGGTGTATTCCATAATGCATGGTGCATTCTGCAGCTTTGCAGTGCACCTACTACTACATACTCGAGTATTACCCTGGCCAGCTTGCTTAGACCAGTCCCTATCCACCCCCCACCCCCCACCCCCCCCATAGTCGTGACCACCCTCTATATCTCGCAGGTGAACAAATGCTTCTCGCCGGCCCATTGTGCCCTTGACATCCCCGTCCGGCCAACCACAGCCCGCGGTCCCCTGTTTTAGATTGTCTTCTTGTTGCTTCTTTGTCTGTTGGCTCTTGCCCGTTGTCTGCTCTGGTCCTGGCCGCCTGCTGCTAGTTTCTTGTCCAAAGCCTATTATCTACCACCTGCCTTGCCTGGGTTGCGTTCTTATTTACCCTCCCGCCAACATGCCAACCATCTGTGCGCCAACGTGCAGCGTAGATATTGTTCCTAGTCCGCCTTGACAGGAAGCGTGTTGCAGCCGGCACTCACATCGTGTCTTTTCCCGTTCCGCCTAACTTTATGTTGTGAGCTTCGTCGCCCTGGGGTAAGTTGGCCTCCCCCATTGCTGCTTGGCTTTTCCACCTTACCCTTTCTGCCGTGGGATGCGCTCTCTGTAATTCTTCCCGTCTTCGCCATCCTGGTGCTCGGCACCCTGAGGCCTGTCCGGGCTGCGGGCTGCCATTTCATTACGAGCTCTCCTCATCCTTCTCACTCGCTTCCAGCCCGTTCAAACATTAACCGAGAAGAGACGGACCACCCTCGCGGCTGGTCGCCGCTGGCATCTGCTGGAGTTTTTGGAATCACATTGTCTCTGGCCACTCCTAGCTGCAGAAAGAGTCACCTCTCGTCGCCTTCTCCTCCTTGCTCCTTGTCTTCGGCTCGCTTCTGCTTGCACTGCCTTCTTCTAGTCGGAATCCTGTCTCTTCTACATCAGCCTCCTGCCCAACGTCTGCTTCTTCCTGCCTCCCGCTGCCTAGCCTTGCTGCCTGTGTCTGCTTCCTTGCTCTCTCACGCACTTCCATGTCGACTTGGCCGGTCCGTTCATACTTTGCAGCTCCACACTTACACCCAAATCACACACCCGCCTTTGTCTCCTCCCCCTTCTCCTTCCTGCACCCCTGTCTTCTTTGACCAACTAGACTTTGCTTTCCACGGGCCAGCAATCCTGCCCCACCCCCCCCCCCCCAAGCCGTCGTCGTCCATCTTGTCCTGGACTTACAAGATACATAAGCAACCGTCGATTCCGTCCTCTTGCCCCAGGCCGTGACCAAGGACCCTTCGGACTTTCAATTGCCATCACCTTCCTCGGCCTCTGGACATGGACCCTGCACTTGACCTTCCTCATCCTGTCCGCCAGGCGCCTGCATCTCCTCCCAACTCGTGCAACTCGTCCTGCAACTCGTCCGAGATCTCCCCCATCGACTATCCTTCGCCTGCCCTCGTCTGCCAGCCATACGGTTTGCTGCCGGCCTTGTATGGGGGTGCTGAGCGGACCCATCCCATGACGCCGCCTCTAGACTCCGATGACCCTCTGTCTGCTCTGGACGCAATGAGTCGGCCTGACTGGAACGAGAACTCGGCTCTCCGGGCGTCGGCCACCTCTGCGGCCCTGCCCACCGTCCTCTCGACGCAGTATGATCCGTTCAGTGGCTTTGGATCCACTGTCCCTTCCTCGTTTGCCCCAGGTCTCTATCCGCCGGTGCCCCCGACATCCCAGAAGCATGAGGATGCCTTGGCCGGGCAGCTCAGCGCACCGGGCAGCATGATGCCTGATGGCCGGAGACCGCCCGGCGGTATTCCCTTGTCGAGATCACCTCTGTCTCTTGCGACTGTTCCGAGCAACAACATGGTCCCACGCGTGAAGATGGAAACGCCCATCCCTGACTACTCGCGACTGGTTGACATTCCACAGTTTGCCCCGGCCCGTGCCATCCAGACACCCCCCTATCCGCTCGAGCCGACGGGGATGTATGCTACGGGCAGCAATGCCAGCCTGTCCAGCGGCTACCTTTCGGATGGGTGCTCGACTGTCTGGGGGCAGCCGGCCACGGCGCCTCCCACCGCCTCCGCCGAACAGCTCTACTCGACGTCTGCTGCGTCAGCCGGCAGCAGCAGCATGCCCAGTCACCACCACTACCCGCCTGAGAGCCAGCACATGCACCAGCGCCAGCACCAGTCGCTGACACCCGACCGGCAGATGCGGGCCAGCAGGCAGCCACGGCGGGCACCTCGCCGCCTGACCACAAAGGAGGAGGCCAACTTCCAATGCGAGGTCAAGGGCTGCGGGAAGCTGTTCAGCCGGAGCTACAATTACAAAGCCCACATGGAGACGCACGACGAAAAAAGAGAGTATCCCTTCCCGTGCCCCGTGCCCGACTGCAACAAGAAGTTTGTGCGAAAGACGGACCTGCAGCGGCACCACCAGAGCGTGCACATGAAGGAGCGCAACCACAAGTGCGACTACTGCGGCCGTCTGTTTGCGCGCAAGGACACATTAAGGAGGTGAGTTGGTGCCAGCTTGGTCCGGGAAGCGGCCTCGTTGCGGACCAATGCCTGGATCCGCACATGACTGACCGTGGCTTTTCGCAGACACATGGACGACGGGTGCTCGAAGCGCTTTGACATCGGCACGCTCGACTTGCGCACCGAGGGCTACAGCACAGGCGGCTCTGCATCGCAGGACAACCTCTGGCAGGTTCGATGAGTTGGTTGCCAGCCCGCGGCAGGTTTTCGGCCGGCTGGCTGTGGGAGGCGTCCGCGGACCGGCACCCAGTCCCCCTTTCATGATACCCTTTGTACTCGGGCACGTCTGTATTCCTGTCTTTTCTCCCCGGTTTGTTTCAATGGTGTCTTTTGGGGTTGGTGCGTTTTTGGATTTTTTTTGGATTTTTTGGATTTTTCGTTTTTTTACCCGGAGTTTCTTGGTGTGTTAGGTATTCTCGTGGTCTCTTTTGTTTTCGGTCACATTATCATGTTGTATGTACTATTTTGTACGGTGTATGCGTTCTCTGGGTGGGAAGCTTGGATATTTCCGTGCATTGCCGTTTATGTTTTGTATTTATTTTCTCCCTTCTCTTTTTTCTCTTCTCTTCACCTTCTTTCTTTCTTGTCATTCTTATTCCATATTCTCTTTCCATTACCTCTGTGCAGATCCACCTCCATCTACCGGTCTGAATATTCGTCGTCACAAAGTACAAAGCCATTATGGCATTTCAAACAGACAGTCCCCTACCGTGTTCCACCGGGTTCCAACTGAGTGAACACATTGTTTAAATACCGGGATAATTGAGTTGTGTCGTGGAACAAGCGTAATGGTCTCCTTGTAAGAGCCGTTTAACCGTGGTCTGGGTTCTTTTTGGGTTCTTTTTTGGAAAGGACAGCCCCTGACGCACGACGCCTCCTGGCAAAGACACTAAAGTGCTGCCAGAGGGCACACCAAGACACTAGTACTGAGACGGACACGGTCTCTCGGCCGAACGTTCCATGTGCGGTATTGTGCAAACCAGAGGCTCTGTATGCACCAGGATGGAATCCTGAAATGTGAAATGCACAGTAGTGCGTAGCGCAGGAGAGGCCGAGTAAGACCGCGGGTACCAGTAGGAATACCGGTGGGAATGGAAATTAACCCAGGGTTTAACTAAATCATGGCAGTGATGACCAGGCATGGCAAGATGTCCGAGGGACGCCAGAGCCGCACGCCCACCAAGGCCGACTGCTCCGACTTGCCAGCCGCCCGTTTCGCCCGAGACAGCCGACTCGATGGCAGCCGGCCCTACGGCAACGCGTGCAATCCAGGGTGGTGATACGGCATGGCAATACGGCGTGGCAACCAGCGTGGCATCTCGAGTTTCGTTGTTTTGCTTGCTTTGATCTAGCCTGCCCTGCTCTTCTCTGCTCTACGCTGCGCTGCGATCTGCTGATACCTGCACATTCACCCACCAAGTGTGCTGCGGGCACACCCACCGCTCGCTGTGAGGATTTGCACCACGCTGCGTGGACGGAGTGCAGGCAAGCCCTCGTGCCTCGGCTGCTGTGCATCTCCCAGGTACAGCCACACTTTGTTGGGATGCCCTACCCGGTTCCCATGCTGGCTCGCCATGGAGATGGTGCTTTTTTAAGCGGCCGTGCCCGGGCTCGTATGTAAAGTGTCTGGCAAGCAGGCAGACCCCCAGCTAGTCGGAGCAACATCACGCCTACGTCTTACATAGTACTCTGTACAATACAAATCACCCAAATCGAACCAGTTCACCCCTGCACCGGAACACGACCAGCAAAAGCACATCCCTACGCAGTGAGGCGGCGTGTTCGGGCGTGCTGTGCCAGATACGAGCTTGCTCTCACTTTCTTCAGGATTCGTCTACCGGGTTGTCGACTCTGCATGCGCCTGCAGCTGTGCCGCTTCGTTCCCATACCCAGCAAGACATGGCATGCACGTCCAAGCCCACTTCCAACAGCACTTGCCCTGCCAGGCAATGCTCGAGTCCCAACAGCCTGCCTCCGGTTAAAAGCTTGCATGATGAGCCTGCGACGTAGCACGTCGAATGCCACCGCGGGTCGCAGCAAAATACATTAAGCTCTACAAAGCAGCCACCTGGCTCGAGGTGTCGGGGCCGCACGCATGGCAAAGCCCGCCCGAGAGCTGTTGGACTGCCCGGGTTACCTTTGTTGGCATGGCAGTCTCATCAAGCGGACAAACTTGGCTCGGCTAATTGAGTCGCAGGAAAGCCGCCGTGCTCAATTTCCCGTTGGCTTCCCACTGTATCCCACTTGCTAGCCCACAGGCTTGATACGGGGTACGTGGTGCTGCGTGCGACAAGAGCAGACCGAAGGGAACAGAGCAGCCGATAGCCAGCTGCTTCTATGTTCGTGGCCACAAGTGGACAAACACTGTCGCGGAGTGCGGTGGCGGGAATTTTTTTTCTCTAGCTGAGCTATCTTATCTCACACCAATGCCAAGCCCCACGTGATTTTCTGCCGAAATACACCGCTATTTTTTCGACTTTGACGGTTCCACAAAAAAAAAAAAAAAGCTGCCCAGGAAACCTTGCCAATTGACAAGCTGCAAGCATCCCCGTTTCGAACTCACCATGTACTATTCCCCTGGAATATTCTAAACACGGATACGGAACAATCACAATGAATATATCGCAGCCCGTGGCTTCGGCCGTGGAAAGCGTCGAATTTGCCTTTCTCTCGACCGAAGAAATCCGGGCTTCCTCCGTCCGGCGGATCGAGAACGAGAACACGTTCGACAGCCTCCTCAACCCGGCCCCCGGAGGCCTTTACGACCCGGCTCTGGGAGCATGGGGCGACTCACTGTAAGTGCAATCTGTGTGTAAACTACTCTAGATGCGGGTGTTGTGCTGACTCTCGTCCAGGTGCGCGACATGCAATCTGGGCCCGTCGCTCTGCCCGGGCCACACCGGCCACATCGACCTCCCAGTGCCTGTCTACCACCCTGTGTTCATGGACCAAGTCCTGCGCCTCCTCCGAGCCGAGTGCAGATACTGCCATCATTTTCGAATGGCGCCCCTCGAGCTCAACCGCTACATGTGCAAGCTCCGCCTGCTTCAGTATGGCCTCATTGCAGAGGCTGCAAACATCGATGCCATCGGCGAGGACTACGGCAATATGGCAGTTCCCGGCGTTCCGCAGATGATCGGCGAGGCCGAAGAAGACGGCAGTAACTCCCTGGAGCACATTGCACGAGCGAGAAACGGCTACGTGCGCAAGGTGCTGCAAAACCACAGGGCCCACGCCGGCGAAATCCGCAAAGGCAAGCACGAAGGCGCCTCCGAGATGCGCCGCAACCTCATCCAGCAGTTTCTGAAGGACATCGTCGACGGAAGAGACTGCAAGCGCTGCAAGGGCATCTCGCCGGGTTACCGGAAGGACCGCTTTGTCAAGATCTTTGAGAAGGCATTGAACGACAAGGACCAGGCCAAGATGGCCGCCGCCCGCTTCAAGGCTCGCGATGCCCTGACCAGCCGGAGAAAGGCCAGGCCAGTCGAAGCCGACGCTGTGTCTGATGAGGGCATCGCCGATATCGACCTCGACTCGGCCGAAGACGAGACGCCTGCCAGCGACGAAGACGGCGACGAGCTTGACGTAAATGGCAACCTCCTGCAAAACTCCGCCAGCAAGACGGCACAGTCAACCAGCCGCGCCTCCCCCTACCAGCGCTACATCAGTGCCAGCGAAGTCTTGGGACGGCTCCAGCTCCTGTTCCAAAACGAGCAGGAGCTGCTCCGGCTTGTCTACAGCTCACGGCCCAGGGAAAAGGGCTTTCGGGCATCACCGGACATGTTCTTCATCCAGGCCATCCTGGTTCCGCCAAACAAATACCGCCCAGAAGCCCGTACCGGAGACTCCGAAGTGACCGAAGCCCAGCAGAACTCTCTGTACAAGTCTATCCTTTCGGCATCGTCCAAGGTCACCGACATTCATCGCGAGATCACCCAGTCGATGAGCGAGACTGGCCGGCAGCCCAGAGACATCATCGCTCTGCACGAAGCCTGGTCCGATCTCCAGAATTGCGTCAACTCCCTCATTGACCGTAACAAGAGCCCCGTCCAGGGCCAGAACGCGAAGAGGCTCGAGGAGGGCATCAAGCAGAAGCTTGAGAAAAAGGAAGGTCTTTTCCGGAAGAACATGATGGGCAAGCGTGTCAACTTTGCTGCCCGAAGTGTTATCTCGCCTGACCCCAATATCGAGACCAATGAAATCGGCGTCCCGCCCGTGTTTGCTCGGAAGCTGACGTATCCGGAGCCGGTGACAAGCCACAACTTCAAGGTTCTGCAACAGGCCGTCATCAACGGCCCTGAGACTTGGCCCGGCGCCTCAGCCATCGAGAACGAAAACGGCCAAGTTGTTAACTTGCGAGGAAAGTCATTGGAAGACCGGATGGCCCTGGCAAACCAACTGCTGGCACCGTCAAGCAACAACAGCTTCAGCGGCATGCGGGGCAAGAAAGTCTACCGACACCTCAGCAACGGCGACGTGGTGCTGATGAACCGCCAGCCAACCCTACACAAGCCTTCCATCATGGGTCACAGAGTTCGAGTGCTGCCGGGAGAAAAGACAATCCGCATGCATTATGCTAACTGCAACACGTACAACGCCGACTTTGACGGTGACGAGATGAACATGCATTTCCCGCAAAACGAAAATGCCCGCGTGGAAGCTCTGCAACTCGCCGACACCGACCACCAATACCTGTCTGGCACGCAGGGAAAGCCACTCCGAGGTCTGATCCAGGACCATATTTCCGTGTCTGTGGCTCTTTGCAGCAAAGACACGTTTTTTGGCCGTGCAAAGTACCACGAACTTATCTACAATGCCCTGCGACCGGAGAGTGGTCACATCGTTGGCGACCGCATTCAGCTGGTGCCACCCGCCGTCCTAAAGCCTGTGCCACGGTGGACAGGCAAGCAAGTGATCACCACCATCTTGAAGAACATCAAGCCTCTTAACCGGGGCACGCTCTGGATGACAGGAGATTGCCAGGTTTCAGGCACCCGCTGGGGCGCGTCTCACGCTGAAGAAGGCACAGTTCAATTCCGGGACGGTGTGCTGGTCACAGGTATCCTGGACAAGGCTCATCTCGGCCCCAGCTCCGGCGGCTTTATCCACTCTATTCACGAAATCTATGGTCCTGCTGTAGCTGGCAAGCTTCTTAGCAGTATGGGTCGCCTGTTGACCAAGATGCTGCACATTCGTGCCTTCACATGTGGTATGGACGACCTGCGGCTCACACCCCAGGGAGAAGAGAACCGTAAGCGGGAGCTGAAGGCGGCTCAGTCGGTTGGTCTTGGAGTGGCAGCAGAGTATGTCAGCCTCAAGGAACAGAAGCCGACGGCACGCGACGGCGAGCTACTTCGACGGCTGGAGGAGGTCATGCGGGACGACAGCAAGCAAGAGGGGCTGGATGTACTGCTCAACAACCAGGGTGCCGAGGTGTCGACCAATGTGACCAAGGCATGTCTCCCTGTCGGCCTGGAGAAGCAGTTCCCGCACAACCACATGCAACTGATGACGACGTCTGGCGCCAAGGGTGGCAGCGTTAATGCAAACCTGATTTCATGTAACCTTGGCCAGCAGGTCCTAGAGGGTCGGCGTGTGCCGTTGATGGTCAGCGGAAAGTCGTTGCCGTGTTTCCCCCCGTTCGACACCAGCTTGCGCGCGGGCGGCTACGTGGTGAACCGTTTCTTGACGGGCATCCGACCACAGGAGTACTACTTCCATCACATGGCTGGTCGCGAAGGCCTGATCGACACGGCCGTCAAGACGTCTCGGTCTGGTTATCTTCAGCGGTGTCTGATCAAGGGCATGGAGGGCTTGGAGGTTGCCTACGACTCCTCTGTGCGCGATTCGGACGGTTCACTGGTGCAGTTCCTGTACGGCGAGGACGGGTTGGACGTGACAAAACTCAAGTACCTCACGGACTTTACGTTCCTGCTGCACAACTTGGACTCCGAAATGTCGCATGTGCAGCTGTCTGATCCTCGGACGGCGCCGCTGTTCAACAACAAAGACGACTTTATGAAGCAGACAAAGCGCAACATCAAGAAAGCCAGCTCAAAGCACGGCTTTGCCGAAGAACCCGTCAACGCCTTGGTCAACCCGGCGCAGTTTGCATTTGCAACGTCAGAGAAGTTTTACAGCAAAATGACGTCGTACGTGCATGAGAACAAGGACCGGCTGATCAAGGAAAAGGAGTCGAAGGGCGTGTCAGAGGCAATGGGCATGACCAGAAACCCGTCGTATGGCAGGAAGGCAGTAGAGCGCGTCTTTGCGGCCAAATACCTGCGGTCGCAGGTCGAGCCTGGCGAGGCTGTGGGCATTGTGGCCGGCCAGTCTGTCGGGGAGCCGTCGACACAGATGACGCTGAACACATTCCATCTGGCTGGTCACTCGGCCAAGAACGTCACGCTGGGTATCCCACGGTTGCGAGAAATTCTGATGACAGCCAGTGCCCACATTTCGACACCAGCGATGACACTGTTCCTGGCCCCCGGCCTGACGAACGAGGAAGGGGAGCAGTTTGCCAAGTCTATCAGTGTGCTGCCACTATCACACGTGCTGGACAAGATTTCGGTCAAGGAACGTGTTGGAAAGGGTGTGGGCCACGAGTTCGCCAAGATTTATGATGTGCGTTTGCAGCTGTTCCCATCGTCTGAGTACTGCGACTTTTATGCGGTTAAGAAACGGGACGTGCTGGAGGCGATCGAGAAGAAGCTGATGCCGGTTCTGCAGAAGCTGTTGACCAAGGCGACAAGGAAGGTGGAGAAGGCAGCCAACACCGGAGCGGTACCCGAGGTTGGGAAGACTGTGGGGGTCGTGGAAGCGACAGAGGCCAGACTGGGAGATGCAACGAACGCCCTTCTAGGCGACGACGAAAGCGACGGCGAGGACGGCGACGGCGATGCGACCAGTGCCAAGCAGAGAGCCAACCGCAACGAGGCGATCTCGTACGGCCCCAACGACGACGATGACGACGCAATCCAAACCCAGATGGACCATGAGGCGGCGGCGTCGGACAACGAGCTTCCTGATGACGAAGGTTACTCGGGCAGCCCGCCGGCGACGGCAGAAAACTCGGGTGATGACAGTGACTCTGACGGAGATGCCGACCGCATGGAGGGTGTGGAGTATGGAAGTGGGCGGGGGGCGAAGGGCAGCAAGGCACGCGAGACCAGAGTGAAGGACGCTCACGCAAACGTGTCACGATTCCGGACGGACGAGAGGCTTGGAGAGTGGTGCGAGTTTACCCTGGAGCTGCCGGTGGACACGCCCAAGATCCTGATGCTGAGCGTGGTGGAGGACGCGGTGCACAAATCGGTGATTCGGCAGATTCCCGGGGTTGGTGCATGCACGTTTGTGGCCGACGAGAAGGTCAAGGACGCGAAAACAGGCGACATGGTGAAGAAGGCGGTGGTGCACACGGTGGGGTCGAACTTGCGGGCGATGCAGCAGTTCGGCGACTTTGTGGACACGGACCAGCTGGTGACGAACGACATTGTGTCGGTGTTGGAGATGTACGGCGTGGAGGCCGGGCGCAACACAATCATTCACGAGCTGAGCGCGGTGTTCGAGTCGCACGGCATCGGTGTGAACAACCGGCATCTGAACCTGATCGCCGACTACATGACGCGAGGCGGCGGGTTCACGCCGTTCAACCGGTACGGCCTGAAGGGCAACGTGAGTCCGTTCACGAAGATGAGCTTCGAGACGACTCTGGGAGTGCTGAAGGACGCGCTAGAGGACGGCGACTGGGACGGTCTAGTGACGCCGAGCAGCCGGATTGTGATGGGCCAGCTGGGCAAGACGGGCACGGGCGCGTTCGACGTGCTGACCCAGGCGCCCACGGCGCACTACGATGCACTGAACATGCTGGTGTAGGGTGTATTTAGGCTCCGGGGTTGTGTGTAGCATCACGGAGAGAGAGGAGTTGGGGAGGCAGACTTGGGCCGAGAATGGTCGGGAGAAGAGGACTGACTGGGCGCGGAACGGCCAGGAGTTTTGTTTGGGTATTGTATGTAATTAGCTTTTAAATTTAGTTTTGTACACTGTTTACTGTTGTATGCCCCAAGTGCGAAGTTGTGAGTGTGCAAGCGTGTTTGGTCTTCGCGGCTCCTTCCTTCTGTAGAAAGGCACTGCCGGATCCTAAACCCGTGTTCACACTATGGCTGTTCCTGGCCTGTCCTGTGGCCTGCCTGTCTTGCCTCGGGAAGTCGCGCCAACCCCGCATGGGGCACGGAGATGGAGGCGCCACTGGACAGTTGATACAGTGTAGGCGAGAGAATAAAAAGATCACGCCGGACTGTGGCTTGTGGTGCGGAGTAATGCCCTGCGTCAACAATATATTCCCGGTTACCACCCAGCCAGTGTTCAACGAATTTCATTGCTGTAGGGACAGCGCCAACTGACAGCCTGGCAGCCTGGCAGCCTAGCAAATATCGCGACGCAGTTTCGGCAGCTATCAATACGCATATTTCATTTCTGGACTCGCCATGGCTGTGCGGCCCCAGATCCAACTCTACGTGGACATTGTGAGCCCGTTTGCGTATGAGGCGTACTACCTCTTGCGTGTGAGTGCAGTGGAGCGTCGCCCTGCAGAGCCCGGCAGAGAGAGGCTGACATGGCAGAACAACGACGTGTTCAAGGGGTGCGACGTCCGGTACACGCCCATCTTCCTGGGCGGGCTGATGAAGATGGTAGGTCGAGGTTTTGGCCCAGGTCTTGCATTCAGAGTGCGCGACAGCTGACGGCCCTTTCCAACCAGTGTGGCAACACGGCTCCGTTATTCATCAAGAGTAAGGCTGGCGAGTGGCCCTGGTAACGTCAGCAGAGACGTGCAAGCTGACGTGAAAACTGATTCGCCGGCTTGACAGACAAGGACAAGTGGATTGTGACTGAGCGGGAGCGCTGGGCAAAGGCCTTCCGCGTCCCCATGAAGGAGGGGGATCCGCCTGGTTTCCCGCCGCTGACACTGACGGCAATGAGGGCTCTCTGCGTGGTGGAGCAACTGGATGGAGCGAACAGTCAGGACCGCCTCACGCGAGCCATGGACCTACTGTACAAGATGCTTTGGGAGCAGCACCGCCCGGTAGACAAGGTGGAGGTGGTGCGCGAGGCACTTGAGACTGTGCTGGGCAAGGCCGAAGCAGACCAAGGTAAGAAAGAGTCACCGGGGGCAGAAGAGGCAGGACATGGAGCGAGGGTGACAGAGCACAGTGGCCCTTGATGCCTTTTTTTTTTGGCTCGTTTTTCTTCCCCTCTTTCTCGTTCTCCCTCTTCTCTTCTCCTACTTCGCCCTTCTCCCCTTGCTTCCCTTCTTTCTCTCCCTTCTTCCTTGTCTGCTCTTGTCCTTTCTTCTTTCCCTTCTCCTCGTCTGCTCTCTTCCAACACTCACCTCTGCAGTCATGCAAAAAGTAGCCACCGACGGCAAGGCACTCCTCAACGAAAACACGGGCAAGGCGTTTGCCGACGAGGCGTTTGGGCTGCCGTGGCTGGTGTGCACCAACTCGGCCGGCAAGACGGAAAGCTTCTGGGGTGTGGATCACCTGGGACAGGTTGTGCAATTTCTGGGCCTGGACAAGCCGCAGCAGGGAGGATGGCGGGCACTGCTGTAGGACTACTATGTAAGGCCTGTGGTCCAGTCTTTTGGAAATGAACCACCGATGGGGGTGGCAATCGCGTGCAGGCGCGTCGCCGGGCTCGCGGCTGTTTACATTTTGCGTGACGCTGCATGCCTCTGCGCGTACTGGCATTCGCGGCCAGGCCTGTGACGGTCGCGATATCGCATTCTTCATGCGTCGCACTTATCCGGGGCAGACACACAAGAGTCAAAAGTTAAAGCATTTCATTTGCATGCACGAAGAATCTTCAGATGAGTTCATGTCATGAATCAATAAACTGATAGCAGCTACCCATGCTGCTTATTGTACAGCCCTCGATAAAACCGAATATAAACCAACGCAATCAGAACGCCTAGAACATTACCCCCAACCATGTGAACCCTTCACGAAAGCATCCCCTTCAAGACTTGCCAGCAGGCAAGAGCTTAGTTGCGCTCGCCGCGCAGGCGACGGGCCAGCTGAATGTCCTTCTGTATTGATTGTTAGCATGTGTGCTGCGCATGGCAGGGCGGCTATTGTCTGGTGTGCACTTACGGACTGGATGGTGACACGCTTGGCGTGGATGGCGCACAGGTTGGTGTCCTCGAAGAGGGAGACGAGGTAGGACTCGACCGACTCCTGGAGGGCGCCGATGGCCGACGACTGGAAGCGCAGGTCGGACTTGAAGTCCTGGGCGATTTCACGAACCTGTGATGTTAGCGACTGGTCTGCAGAGAAAGGTGGGTGGCGATGGGCCAGGGACTTACCAGGCGCTGGAAGGGCAGCTTGCGGATCAGGAGCTCAGTCGACTTCTGGTAGCGACGGATCTCACGGAGAGCGACGGTACCAGGCTTGTACCGGTGAGGCTTCTTGACACCGCCGGTAGACGGGGCGCTCTTGCGGGCAGCCTTGGAGGCGAGCTGCTTGCGGGGGGCCTTGCCACCGGTGGACTTGCGGGCGGTTTGCTTGGTGCGAGCCATTGTTTCTGATGTCTTTCTGAGATGAAAGGGATGATCAAAAGTGATGAAGAGATGGGGTTGGTGATGATTGGTGGGTGAGAGGACTGGGTTGTAAGAAAGAGAAATCGGCTCAGTGGGGTGGGCGGCCAAAGGTTTAAGTAGGCAGCAGAAGGGGCGGTCACGTTGCAGGCTGATTAGGCTGGGTGCGACGGCTAGTGTGTGACAGGGGGAGCACCGTGCTGCGCATGTCGGGATTTTGGCGTGGTGTTTTGTCGGTCGCGGCTGCCTTTTTGCGCTTTGTTGTTTTTTTCTGGCTCCTGGCTGGCTCCTGGCTGGCTTGGTTTTTTTTTTTCTGGGGCGGCTTTTATTTTCCTGTTTTATTTTTGCTAGAGAGGGTCATCCGCTTTGGGCAAAGGGCCAAACGGGGGGGGCTAATAGTGGGTCTCCACCAGAGTGGCGCGACTGAACATTTCTGATGGGTGCGGAGATACATAGTGAGCCAGATCTGAATAATCCCTCTGCTGCGCGTGCTTGCTGTTATTTTGCAGAACGGTTCCAGACTTGGTGCTATTTTTTGATTGGCCAGAAGCAAGGCTATTGTGCACGGGCCATGAGGCCAAAACTTCACGTATTACTTTGTACATAGTAATCAAATCGATCTTGGGCAGGAGTGAGTGCAGCACCAGTGCACATCGTGTGCGCATTGGAGGTTCACGGGGTGGGCATGTGCACATCTATCTACAGCGACGCTCGTCTACGAGTCCCTTGATACGAACCACGATGCACAGTAGAGTCTACGTGAAGGACAACCAGTTCGAGTACGTGACATGCATGTCTGGATATTGTGCACTGGGTGGGTAAAAAGCAGTCGCGCCCAGCATTACTGTCCCGCGCGTTGGCTTTCGTGCAATTAAAACTGCTTTGTTCTGTTTTTTTCTGTGTCTTTTTCCTGTTTATTTGCTGCGCGGTCTCATTGGCTCGCTGCTCGGTCGCAGCCCGTTTGGGCTCGAGTGTGGGGCGCCTGTGCCAAATCAGCCCGAAATCAGTCACTGATCTGTTTCGTCCCGCATCAGCCGCGCCGCCACCCATTCCGCATTTAAAGACTGCCGGTTCCCCGCCGTATCTCTCAGCTTGATTCTTCCACACGACCCGTTCATTCCCGTTGACTCTTCATTATCTCCAACGACTAATACCCAACCCTTCTCTAAACCTTTTCGTCTTCACGACATTTTTACATCTTCACCATGACTGGACGTGAGTACTTCCCCTCTATCTCAGCTGGCCATCAGCTGGCAGCCTTGCTTGGCTCTTCAGCCTTGCATCGCTGCTGGTCATCTCTGGTTCTTCTGTTTCTCTTACTGACGCGTCGTAACAGGCGGCAAGGGCGGCAAGGGCCTCGGCAAGGGCGGTGCCAAGCGCCACCGGAAGATTCTTCGTGACAACATCCAGGGCATTACCAAGCCCGCTATCCGGCGTCTGGCGCGTCGTGGTGGTGTCAAGCGTATTTCTGCCAGTATGTTCTCTCTTGACTCTCGTTTGTCTTGACCATGCGCTAACCCCTGCAGTGATCTACGAGGAGACCCGCGGTGTTCTCAAGTCTTTCCTCGAGGGCGTCATCCGCGATGCTGTCACATACACTGAGCACGCCAAGCGGAAGACTGTCACGTCTCTGGATGTGGTCTACGCTCTGAAGCGCCAAGGCCGCACCCTGTACGGTTTCGGTGGTTAAACAACTTGATGATTCACGTTTTTATCACTTGGGGCGGTTCGGTCGGTTTCGGGTTGTGATGATGATTATGGGATTGTTTCTTTTTTCTGCTTTGGGGTATTTTGTAACATACGGGCATTCTGGTGTTTCCACGTGGATAACGTAATTGATTCTCCCCAGAGCCTGGGGCATATTTGCACATTTTGAGTCGGCTGTTGTGATTTTGTGTTTTGAGCGCGTCGCGTGTGTTGTGTTTTGGTATTCTCTTTGACGATGCGTCAGCATGTCTTTGGGCTTGTCTGTTCCGCGTGTAGTACTATGTGGCGAGTGCGAGTGCGTATTTCAAGTCGGCTCGTTGGGTTCGTTGGGTGGTTGAAGTGAGGTTGAGGTTGACCGTGGGTCACGTGTTGTCGCGATGTCTGTCTGTTTCTGGCCGTGCCACGGCTACCTGTCTTCGGTTTGCTACTTTCCTTTTTGTTTATGTTCAGCGACTGTCTTGAGGCGCATGCTTATGTTCTGCTTTTCGTGCTTGGATTCTATCAGCAGTTGAGTGACCCTTTGGTGTTGCTTCTATTCCTGGTCGTGTCTTTGGTCTCACGTGCTGCTGTTGCCCGGTGCCGCGACATTTCCATCCGCCGGTTTGGGCTCCGTGGGCTGTGAAGCCTTTGTATAAAATATTTGTAGTGTTGTCACTGGTCTGGCAGTCCTATTTCGGGTGCTCTTTGCTTTTTCCGTGGGTTGTGTGGGTAGTGCATGGTTTTTGTTGTTTGCATTATTTGTTTTAGTAGTTCACAACTGCAATTCTAAATCGGCCATCAATCAACTGGCCAGATCAACACATCCGAGTCGTTGTGCAACATGTACCATACCAGCACAATCATCTACCTACTAGGTGATGTTTTCACACGTTGTGCTAATCTCAGGACATGAAAAAATGGCTGTTTACTTCGCGACTCAGGCCAAGCACAGGATGAAGCCACCAGGTAACAACCAACTCCATGAACCCAAGCAAATGCAACACAGACCCCTCGACTAGTAAAACAGAAGCGCAAATGCGAGATAGCAGAATCGACAAGACCAGAGCAGTGTCTGCATCGACCAGTGCCAGGTGGTTAAGAGACTCACTATACCAACCCACAGAGCAACCACACCACCGTTGTATTTCCTGACCAACCTGACCAACGACGGTCAAGAAGACAACGGATGGCCGTTGGTCTCTCAAAGTTGCCACACAGACACAAACACACACATGGTAGATATGAACCCCCGAATGCGTAATGTTCAAAAGAAGCATTTAAAGCGCCTAGTCCTGGAACATATCTCCACGGCCCTCGAATGAAATGCAGTGTTACCAACCACCAACCCGACAACATGCCGGGCATCAATGCAGGGCCGGCACAAAGCAGTTCACGGGGTAGAAGTTGAACGACGGGAACTGAAAAAAAAAAAAAAAAAAAAAAAAAAAAAAAAAAAAAAAAAAAAAAAAAAAACAGCCATAGATAACACACCAGTGACAACAGGTAGACCTGCCTACCTACATCACTACGTAGAGCAGTCGTTTCCCAAGACTGGGGGCCCTCCACTGCTAACCACTGTCATACATACAGAAGTCGCGAAAAATACACAACGACTTCTTTACATCCAGCCTACAGCCCATACATCTAGGATGGAAAGCTATGGTCGCCCTTTTCTCGTATAAACGATACCGGGGACTAACATCGAGCCCATACAACATATACAGACGGCCCACCCCAAGGTTCAGTATACGCGTGTCCCGGGGTTTCTTCGCCGCTCCTGATCGCGTCTGCCCCGTCTCCAGAGCCTCTGGTCCACTATCGCACCCCCACCCCAACTGGTAGATCACAACTCCTGGCCAGACGACCGAACAATTGGAATTGAAGTTATTACGCAACCTCGGTGCTTCCCGGTCGATGTCGGAGCCTGGCAGTCAAACCCCGAGATGTGGCCACCCGGGTCAAGGTGGCCGGAAGAATATGTCACTACAGACTCCTCGCCTCAGGTGTGAGTTTGATCCGAACCAGGTGAAATCAGCTACATGGCATTTTTACATACACGCTGGAACGAAGGCACGCAACGACCACGCTAGAAAACGAAGTAGTAGGCTGCTCTCCGATCCGGTCAGAATCTATCCTATGGAGCCAATAACTTTTGCGGAGTCACCTTCTAGCTCCAAAGATATCCAAACCCCGGAGCATCACGGTCACTAGCATGTAAGAGCTACTCTAAAAGACAGCTAAGTAACCGGTATGTAAAGAGCCACCGCTGTATCGATAGGTGCATGCGATACTGTGAAGAGATTTAGGGGTAAAAGTTGGATATATTAGTGAAAGCATTTGGTACAAACAGAGACTTTTATAAAGTCTTTCTTAATCTAAATAAGTAGGTCGGACCATCAGTTCCGACCAATCAGATGCTGTTTGCTATTCCTTTACAGTGCCTTTTAAAATCCACTCCTCCTAAAGCTTAAAAGTCTTTAATATTCATAAGAATATTTAAAGCTTATATTTAATGTGAAATAAGTCTTCTTTTTCTACTCACCTACTTTTTTTAACCTTAAATATTAGAGTAGTTTAACTTCGTAAGAAGTTGTTAAAGCTGTTTTTAACGTAATTATTATTGTTAATGTTATTAAGGGTAATAAAATGTTATTTCTTTTTTATATAAAAAAAGGGTTGTAAAATTTGTAAATAAATATTTTATTAAAGGCTTTATAAAGATGTTCATAATTTAGTTAGTTAGAGGTATATATTTTACTTATAACTAGCTGGTTAATATTAACGTATTTTTAAACGTAAAAGCTTAAAGGCAAAGCTTAAGCGGTGCTTAAGCTAGAAGACTCACGGCTAAGCTTAAAGAGGACTTAAAAACGGCGGACTAATTAAAAGGCACCCGGCGGGTCCTTTTTAAAGGCTTTAAAGGGCTTTTCAGCGGAACCTTGAATAATATAAGCTAATATTAAGATAAGGGTGAAAAAAGGGTGAAAACTTAATAAATAAATATAATCTTTTATTTATTTTTTATTTTTTTTATATCTTAGTTATCTTCCTTAATTTAACCTCTTACTTGCGTCTTAACCAATAAAAACCTTTATAAAATAACTAAAATCTTTTATTTTAAAAACGGGAGAGATATTTTATTAAAAGTTAAATTATTAAAACCTTTAATAAAACAAAACTGTCTTACTTAGTATTAGCAACCAGCGCTCCGCGACGATAATAAGCTTAAAAGAAGCTATTAATAAACTAAACTACAATAAAGAAAATAAATAATAATAAACAATTATAGCGACTTAAGAACAGCCGGCAACGTTAACGGGCCGGCAATTAAATAAATAGCCGCGATAGCTAAATAAGTTCAGTAATTAATTAAGGTTATAAAGGCGTAATAAGAGGTGATTTAGCAATTATAAAAGCGATTGTTTACAACTTTAACCGCGACACTTTTAAAAGCTTTAATAGTAAAGGCGAGACTTTTTTAAGTAACACTTATAGACTTTTAACTTAACTTTAAAGTAATTGTAAAAAGGTGCTAGCCGCAGCCGCGTTAAAAAGAAATGTTACTCTTTTTTAAAAAAAAGGAAAACTTTAGTCTTTAACGCTTTATAATACTTACAAGATTGAAAGTAGACTTAAAAGCGTTAAATAACCTTAGTATTTAATTTAACTATATTTATATATATTTAAATAAAAAAGCGCGGCTGCTAACGTTAATGTATTATAAAAGGGAAAAGGCGTTTAGTAACGCTAACTTTTAGTCTTTTATTGTTTAAACTCGATCTTTTTAAACTTAAACGAGAAAGCGCGAGCTTAAGTTAAACTTTACGTTTTAAAATAGCGAAATAACGAATTTTTTGCCTTTTTCTTTTTTTTTTTAAAAAAAAATTAAAAGCTTATCCGCGTTAACTATAATTATATAACATAAAAAAGATATCGCTATTAAAGTTTATATTAAACATTTAAATAAAAAACAAGCCTTTTAATTATACAACTATAAATAAATACGACGTATTCCGCTCTTATTTTAACTTTATTAACTTTTAACTTAAAAGGTATTACTATAATATAAAAAAGTATAATAGAGTCCTAAAATATAGAATTAATTAAACGCGAAAGCACGTCACGACCAACTTAACCAAATCATCATAAAAACTTCAACAAAGCACAACTCAACGAAATGTCTTTAGATCTAAATGATCTCAGACGCATTTTAACCACAGAAAAGACCTCTAACAGCTAATTAAATTTAGTTGTTAAAGCTGTTTTATATAATGCGTTATATATTAGCGAAAAGTAAAATGCTATTATATATACGTTTAATATTACGTAGTTAATAGTAAGTAAAACGTTAAAACACTTTTAATTAATATATAGCTTTAAAAATGTAATTAGCTATAGTAGGTTTTTGATTTTAACTTAAAAAGAAAAATGATTTTTTATTTTAAAATCGAAAAAAACCATTATATAAAAAGTTAAGTAAAAAAACTAAACTTTTAATTGTTTAAATTAATAGTACGCTGCGTTTTTAATAATATAATATTCGTAAATATAAATAAAATTCTTTTAATATTATAAAATATGAAAGAAAAGCTTTATTTACACTTAATTAAAGAAAAAACAACGAAAATTTACTATTTATTATAAAATAAAAATAACAAGGTGTAGTTAGTGTTATATAAATACTTTAATTAAGTAAAAGATAATATAAAATACGAAGTTATTAAAGAATAAAAGTAATAAAAAGTTAAGTGTAAAACAGATTCTTACCTTTTTTTTATTTAAAAAGTAAACGGTGCCTTTTATATATAATAAAAAAAGAAAAAAAGTATTAGACTACTTCGAAGACTTTAAACAAGGTTTTTTTTTTATAAAGACTTTAACAAGTGCTTGTAAGTTACACCTCTTTTTACGTGTTTTACCCTTTCAGCGAAAAAAATAAATAAGCTCTTTTATTTAAGTGCCGCAAAAGCGCGGCTTAAACTAACTAGCCGCTAATAGCTAGGGGACTTTTTAAAGACTTTAAAAGGTTTAACTAGGGTGCTTTCCGAAGTATAGCGAGTTGCTTTTTACAACTATTTCCCTTTTTTTAAAGAGTCGTTTTAACTTTATCTTCTTTTTTCTTTTTTAATTAAGAGAAAAACTTAAAAAGACAAAAGTGCTTTAACTGCGTTTAAGTTGTTAAACGGTTGCGATTTCGCGTTTTTATTTTAAATAAACGCGGCGACTGTTTAAGTAATATAAAGCTTTATAATAATAAACGTAATTAATAAAAGTAATAGTTATTATAAACAACGTAGTTGTTATTTATAATACGTATAGTTATTAAATAAACAATTAAGTTATTAACTTTACGTAAATAATTACTATTTATAATTTAAAACATAGTTTTATTTTCTCTTTTTATTTTTACAATTACTTTTATTTATTAAAGTTATCAACAGCTTTAATTTCTTTCACTTTCGTTTTTTTAACTCCTTTTAGCTTTAACTTATATAAATATAACTTTTATACTAACTAATTAATAAAGGTTAATACTAACTTTTGTAGTTTACAACTTATATTATAATACGCGTAAAAAATTAAAAGCCGCTAATACACAGCTTTATACGTCGCGCTTTATAAGCTAGCTTGGCTAACGCTAGTCTCGTTGTTAACAAATATAATAGTTTTACAAATCTTAATAGTAATAGCTTTAACGTTAGTATTAATAAATACAACACTTTTATTATAAAAAATAGTAATAAAAATGTCGTTAATAGTAATAATAACGTTATTAAAATAACTAACGCCGATCGTAATAGTTAAAAGGCTAATTTTTTAAGTGCGGCGGAAGTTAACTAATTGTTAATAATCGCGATTATAAGTGTTATAGTAAACGCTTTTTTTACCGTTAAAACAGAAAAAACGGTTGTTAACTTATTAAGTTTATATATTACGTTTATATAAAATTAGCTTTTTTATAACTAAACGTTTATAGTAAATCTTTTAAGCAATTTTAATGCTTTTTAAACGGCTTAAGCTTTAATTAACTATTATAGCTAAAGATTTTTTAAAAATTTTATAAAAAACACTAAATAACTTTTAAAAGTCTAAGTTAAACCGCGGAGAAATAGTTTTTACGTTTAATATAGCGATCGACGAAAACACTTTTAACGTTAATACTTTTAAGCGTACCTTTTTTATAAATAGGTAAACGGGTAAAAAAATGTTATTATTATTAATAAAACAACTTAAAATTTTAAAGTAGTAGTTAAAACCCCTTTTAAAACTTTTATAACAGTAGTAGCTAGCGATAACGGCGGTAGTATTATAAACAACTATACTTAAAATTAAATAAACTCGGAAAATAGTAGTATTATAAATAACTACGTTTAAGATTTAATAAACTTAAACGATAATAATTATAACTTAGCTTAAAATATAGTTTCAAATAACGACGAAAAAGACTAAGTTGTCGAAAAAGGAGAACAATTAAATCAACTTAAATAAAAGTTTCAATAGTTTATAACAGCTTAAAGTATTAAAGTAATAGCTAATATCGCCTTCATACGATTAAACATTAGTCGACTTTTCTTTAAATAAAAAAAGTAGTCGATAGTGCTTTTTAGCCTTTAAATTATAACTTATTATATGTAAGTTACTTTTACGTTTTTAACTGTAAAAACGGCGACGGTTATTCGGCGATCCCTTTTAAACCGCTTTTTTTAAAATGCTTTAGCTTCCGCTTTAATAATAAGTGTATTAAAAAAGCGTATATTAAAAACACTTGTTAGTTAATAAGGCTTTTAGCTTTACTTTTTTTTCTTTTTATTTTGTTAATTAACAACTTAGTTTTTAGCGATAATATTAAAAAAGCTTAAAGACTTTTTAAGGTAATTCGTTAGATTTATGTTATATAGATATTTAAAAGTACGGTTAGTGTTTATCGGAACTAGCTAGTTACTACTATTAGCATTATAATAATATACTTAGTATTAAGCGCTTAGTAAGTGCTTTTTACTACTTTTTATTTAATAAGAGTTTTTATTAACTTGTAGCATTTAAAAACTTTATTTATATAAAACAGTCGTTTAAACTACTAAATAGTAATATATAAAAAGTTGTAGTAGCGTTAGCGAATGCTTGCAGCTTTTACTTAAAGACTAGCAATTCGCTATTATACGATAAGTTTTAATAACTTATGTAAACAAATTGCGTTTTTGTTTAACGGCGGCTTATTTTAAAGCTAATTAAAAAAATATGCGACTTTTGTTAGTAATGTAAAAGACTTTTAAAGTTGCTCGCGGGATTTTTAAAGAGTGCTTTTAAAAGAAGGATTAATGCGTATAGTTTTAAGCTAATTGTAATTATGTTTTAAATAAATTTTTGCTTAATGTTTAAATATACCGTTTTAATAAGCTTAGCTTTTTAATAACTCTTCTACTTTTTTAATAATATATTTTAACGGCTTTATTATGTCTTTTTAAGCCGACTATAACTTCACTTTTTTAACTAAACTTTTGTAAGTTTTTTTCTTTTATTTTATTAATAACTTCTTTTATACTTTTACGATTTAAAGTATTAAAATCTTGTTTACTAATATTTACTAATTATACTTAAAAGGCTATTTAGCTTCTTTTACTAAGTAATAATCTTCTCTTTTAAATCGCTGCTCGTTTAAAATCTTCTTAACTTTTTATTCTTTTAAGTTGTCTTTTAAGTTTAGTATTAAGAGTGCTTTTAAAGACCTTTTAAAGTCTTTTTAAAGTTTCAGTAAAGGAACTAAGAACACATTATATAGTCTTTTGTACTGCTATAGTAACGTTAAGCGGTACGTTAACTAGTTAACTTTAGCTAGTATTTTAAAAAGTTTTATAAATTTAAGTTTTAACTTTTTGTTAAAGACTTTTAAATAAAGGTTTTTAATAAAAGGTATAACTAAATCTTTTATTTTAAACTATATAAGGAGATGTTTTGTATTATAGTGTTTTTTTTTTTTTTGCGATTGTTACTTTTTTATAAATGTTTTTTTTTTTTTTTACTTTTTGCAATAATAATTTAAGTTTTTTTTTTGCTTTTTCTTTTACTATTAACACTCTTCTCTTTTAAAAGCCGAAAACGGCTTTTATTTAAAAGTTAAAGTTATAACTATATATTAGCTTAAAAAGTGTTTTTTAACAACTAATTTATTATATTATTTAATACAAATTAAGCTATTTTTATCAGCTTCAGCTATATTATTTAGTTATTATTAAAAGCGCGATTTAAAATTCCGTGGTAGTGGTAGTAGTAGTGGCAATTCGGCTTATTAGTACAGATCGGCAGTATCGTTATTTATTCGGGACACTAAAAAGATACGTTAGCCGATGTACCATTTCTGCATAAATGTCGGTACGTACTGGTTACTCACAGAAGTATTAAAGCAAGGAGGATTATATAGGCTACGTTTGTTAATAGCGTATAAATAAGGGGCTTTGTTTTTTTATTAAATTAAACCTGTATTATAACGAAAGATTATATAGCTTTTTTTCTATTAATTATTAGTTAAAATAAATAATTTCAGTTAACTTTTTATTAAATTAATAAAATTTATACTTTTTTTAATTAAAACAGCCGACTAGTATTTATTAAACGTTAAATTAAAAAACTAAGACGATAATAATACTTTTAACGTATTTAAATTATATATTTTAAGCTTTAAATCTAACTTTTTTACTAGTTTTATTAATAAACAACTTTTTAATTTATTATTTTTTTAAACGACGTTAGCTCTCTTTTAATACTTTCTTTTATTTTATTATAACACACTCTTTTACTAAAAGTAGTGAAAAGTTGTTATAAAATAAGCTAGATAGTTGCATTTAACACTAAGTAGTAATTTAAAGGGGTAAAAAAAGCATGTATTAGCAGAAGTCCCCGGTATAAACAGTGACTTTTATAAAAACTTTTCTATCCTATTTAAGTAGGTCGGAACCACTGTTCCGACCAATCACATCGCAGCATCTAATCTTCCACAGTGTCCTAAGGAATCTAGTATTTAACACTCCCCCTGAGGCGTAAAGGTCTGTAATAGTTTATGAGAATCTCGGAGCCTTTAATTTTAGTGTAAAATGAATCCCTTTTCTTGCTAATTTGCTCCCTTTGACTTTTAGTGTCGCACAGCGCTTGCTTAACTTTGTGAGAAGCTGTTAAGTTTATTCTGGCGCGAAAAATTATTGTTATATCGTAGTTGTTTAAGGTAATAAAAAAGGGGGTTAATTTTAAGTGGAAGGAATAATACTTATAAAAATAAAAAAAAGAAAAGAAAAAAAAGTAAAATCGTTTAAAAAATCTTATTATTAAAGAGAGAATAAAAAAGAAGAGAGGAAAGAATTTCTTATTAAATTAAATATCTACTTTTTATATATAAAAAGTTTTATAAACTTTGTAAACAAATCTTTAGTTAAAAGCTTTATAAAGATGTTAATAATTTAGTTAATAAAAGAGACGTAATCTACTTATAATTACTTAGTGTTAACGCGCTTTTAAAAAAAGTGGTATTTTACGTTGAAATATTTCGTGTAAAGGTGGTACGAGAGAGATTTCGCGAGACGGATAGCAGACGTGTTATTAACTTTTAAAATAACGTTATAAGAAAAGCCGATTTTATTTATAAATTGCTAAAGCTACAATACGTGCGTTGCCGTAAAATAACCTGTTAAATACTTGGCTTCGCAGGTTAAAGAGCTGACGGTAAGTAGTTGTTTTATTGTTTAAAAGACTAGTTTACTTGTTATAAAAAAGACGTAGTTATACGAAAACCGGCGAGATTAAATATTATCTCTTTAAAAAGCGTTAATATATCTTACGATATTAATTGTTTTCGTTATTATTTAGTCCTTTTTTAAGTAGCGGATTTTTAGTCTATTATAATTATTAAAATACCGGAGTAGTCGCTTCACTTTTATAATATAGTTTTTAAAAGGAGTAAATATAACTTTAACGTATTATTAAGTTGTGTACGCGACGTTAAAGCGCGTTATAGTTTAAGTATAAATGCTTTTTTAACGACTTTTTAGTAGTGCGCGATGTCTCCCTTTTTATCGTCTTTCGTTATTAAGAGGATAGGTTTTATAATCGGTGTTAAAGTTAATTTCGCCTCTTTTATAACGAATTCGTTAATAAAGTTATTAATATAAGTTTTTTATAAGATTTTAACGAGCGTTGTCCTTTTATTTATTAGTTATACACCGATTTTAACTTTTAACAGCTATTAAGGTTAACTTATAAGTTCTGTCTTTAACGATTTCGTGAGTTTTTATTTAAATACGTTAAGTGCCGCCGCTTCTTTTATATAAAAAGTATTATTAACATATGTAATAACGGTGACTCCCCCTTTTACGTAAACAGCTATATCGGTCTTTAAAGGCTTAAAGTTAATACTTTTTATAACGTCTTTTAATTTTTTTACTTATTAACGTCCGCTTTAACAGAGACTATATAAGGTATGTTAAAGTAAAATAACGCGGTCGTCTACGTATCTTACAAGGGCTGCGAGGTTAAAGTAACGTTCGAAAAACTATTAAAACAACTCCGCCGGCTTTATATAAACTTCTTCGTTAAGTATATTATAAAGGTAAGTAGCGATAACATCGAGTTACTTAATATTAAGTCTTTTATTAACCGCGAGAGCGAGGATAAGTCTTTAACTGTTAAAGCGGGAGGTGGTTGTAAAAGTCTCGTAAAAGTTAACTCTTTAACGTTATTAAAAGCCGCGTGCTATTAGGCGTGCCTTTTTTTTTACTTTTTTACTGCTTTTACTAGTTTTACGGTAAAGAACTTATTTACTTATAATAAGTCGTTTACTTTTTAAGCGGTTAACGAACTTAAAGACTCTTCGCTTAACTAGATTTATTAGTTCTTTTTCCGCTGCCGTTATTTATTCTTCTTTTTTATTTTTAACAAGAGTTTATTTAATCGTCGGGTGAATAAAAGGATCGTTTATTATAGCGAAAACGTAAAGAGTAGTGATAAAGTAAATAGTGTTATCGATAATAAAGTTTAACACTTTAGTGTTAAAGTAAGTGAAAATCGAATCGATATCTTTAAGGTTAAATTACACGTTACTTAGTTCGTTAATAATAATAATTAGTTTTTAAATTATTAAGTTAATGTTAATAATACTCTCCTCGCTTATAATATTATTACTATTATTATTTTTAATAAGCATTTTCCTCTTCTTTTATTATACTCCTTTTAGCTAAAAAGCTATATAGTCACTTTCGTTATTTATAAGCTTTTTGTAAATATACACGTTAAAAGTGATAAGAATCTTCTACGTTAAAATTAGCTAAACATAATAGAGATAAGTGCCTTTATATCTTATAAAAATACCTTCCTCTCCCCGCGGTAACAACTTGCTTAACTGCTTATTACCCTCTTACGCCTTGCGTATAAAGTTAAAGACTCTTATAAAGCACTAGCTTTTAATAAGACGTAAGTGCGAGAGGTTAAACTAAAAGTAAAGATCTTTAATACTACGCTTTTATAATATATAAAAGATCTCCTTTTGCGCGTTTACAGTGACGTTATAAAAGTAACAGCTTATATAAATCGTTTCGTATTATAAGTTAATAAAAACGTTACCTACTATTATAATAATACGGGTGCGTAAAAAGATAAATTAAATTACGTGTTCGATATAGCCGTTTTAAAAAAAGGAGTAAAGCGGCGATGTAATCACTTTAAAGCTTTACTTTTTTCTTTTACGTTTAAACGCTTTAATTTAAACATTAATACTATTATCTATTTAAATATATTTAAAGATCTTTTTTGTAACGTTAATAAGGTGTTTAAAGAGTGTTAAAAGTGTATTAAACATCTCGTTTTTATTAACCGTAGTTTTAACGAACTTTTCGCTCGTTACTTCGTCTTTTATTATACTAATTTAACGCGTATTATTATAAGCTTTAAGGGTAACACTAGTAACGTTAATATAATATACCTCTCTTAGTAACTTTACTAAGTTATCACGGCGATCCTTCGGTGTTAAAAATTTCGCCTTTAAAAGCTCGTATAAGGTATAAGGCAGCTAGCTTTTATACTTCTCTTTATTAACCGTCTTTGTGCTAACGGGGATGTTATTTAAAGAAGTAATTATGTTAATAAGCGCTTTAAAGGAAGGGTGTTTAAGCTTTCCGTGAGTAAAGTGCAGTTTTTAACGCTCGCTTAAAGACTACACTTAAATACTCTTTTTTAAAGATGCTGTAAATGTATTAATAAGCTTCGTTAATATAGCTAGCGCACGGCGGGATCGACTTATAAAGCACCGGTAGTAAAAATCCGTTCTTTTTAGTGTTTATAGCGTAGATCTTTTCGCCGTTAAAAGTATAAAAGGTATTATAATTAAAGTAATTACTTGCGTTGTAAAAATAAACGCTTAAAAAGATATTAATAAAAAAAGTTAGTGTATATATTATATTTTTAAAAGAGATATATATAAACTCCCTCTTTTAATTAAAAAGCGTGAGGTTAACAGTGCTAACAACACTAATTTTCATAAAGCTACCACCGGTGGTGATGTACTAGTCTTTAACGGGTATAAAAGAGCCTTCGTAAAACTATTTTAACTCGTTCGTAATATAAACATCGCTGCCCGTGTTAAAAAGCTAAGTGTTATTACTACTAGTGTAGTAGTATACGTTATAAACTTCGAAAAAAGAACTTACGGCGTTAATAAGTGTTATAGTAAAGACGTAGCCTTAAAGAAAAGCTTTAGTTATATACGAGAAGCTTTACTTCTCGCTTTTATTACTAGTGTTACTCGTCTTTTTGTTGTTATTAGTGACGGCGTTAAAAGACTTTTTTTTACAGTTATTATCTTGTATTTTAAAAAAGCATTTATTAACAACATGTTTGTCGCGATCGTAGTAAGTGTAGTGTTTACCCGAGTTAAACTTCGAGTTGTCTTTCTTTTTTTTAACTTTACCGTTATTATTATTACGATCGTTATTATTTATCTTGTCTTTATTACTAGTTTTCTTACCCTTATCGTTACTATTATTATTATTATTATAGTTAGCGGTGACGGCTCTTAACTTATAATAGTCTTTTATAAAGGCTTTTATTTTAAAAAAAACCTTTTAATTATCGTAATTAGCTTATTCGCTACGCTATTTCAAGGTGAGGTCGGCGTAAACGTTAATATAACAAGCTTTAACGAGGGTAAGGAAAAAGAAAATCTAATGCTTAATAAGTATAGCTTCGACCTTCGACTTTAAGTCGTAGAGTGCGTTATTAAACTTGCCGATAAACGCTTTAACGCGTTTAAAGAGATGCTAGATTAACTAGTGATATTTCTTACTTACGTTAACGCCGGCAGACTTAGTTTTAAAAGCGTAAAACTCCCCCGCTATTTTCACAAGTTTTTTAAAAAAGATCTCGTTTTAAATAGCGTTAAGCACGTTATCACCGAGGGTTAAGAGAAGCACCGCTAAAAGCGTGCTTTAAGTTTTAATACTGTAAACAGTATCGATCTCTTCGAAGGTGATAGTAGGGTTAATAAGCTTTAAAAGTTAAAAAGTTTTCTTCTTTTAACGCTTTTAATCCGCCGCTTTTTTAAGCTTAATGCCCGAGCTAGCAGCGAAATTAATAATACGTTTAAGCTAGCTTTTTAATACCTCTTTTAAGCTCGTTATAGCGGAGGAGTGAAATAAAAGTAAAGAAAAAAAGGTGGAAGTAAGTGCTTTAAGGGTAAACTTTTAATCTTCGTGTTTTAGCTGTTAGTGTAATAGTTAATCGGGGTTATTATAAAATTCGGTTAAGTCTTATTTAAAGCTCTTTATTACTAGTTTTTTTAATACCTTTAATTAACTAAACATCTATTAAAGGTTAAAGAAGTCTGTTTTCGTTAACAGGATTAAGGTAAGTGAGGTAAGATAAATAACAAGGGTGTAGTGATCCTGTTAAAAGTGTAACTAGTAATAAGTTATAAAGAAAGCGTTAAAGTCCTTTAAGAGCAACAGAGTCTTTAAAAGTGACTTATAATAAGTCGGGAGAAGGCGTTAAAGTCCTTCGGGAGCGTTAAAGTCTCCGAGAGTAGCTAGTTCGTGTAAACGTTGCCGAAAAAGGGGTTATACGTGACGTAGTAATCCCTGTAATAATTCTTTTCGCCGGATCGCAGAGCCGGGCTCAAAACCTGTTATAAAATAAGCTAAATAGTTGCATCTAGCACTGGGTAGTAATTCGGGGGGGTAAAAAAAGCATGTATTAGCAGAAGTCCCCGGTATAAACGGTGACTTTTATGAAAACTTTTTTATCTTATTTAAGTGGGTCGGAACCACTGTTCCGACTAATCACATCGTAGCATCTAATCTTCCACAGTGTCTTGAGGAATCTAGTATTTGACAAAAGTAATAATAAGTTAAAAAAATAAAACGAAGCGGTTAATTAAATAAATAAAAAAACGCCGATTAAAAATATAAAGGTGTACGAAAAGGTGTTTTTTAAAGAGTTGTCGACCGGTATAAGTATTTAAACCTTTAAAAATATATTAATTAAATAAAAGGATACTAATATTACGTTAAAATCGTTAATTATTATATAAAAAAGAAAAGAGAGAGAAAAAGAGAGAGATAAATATAACCTTAATAAAACATTATTTTTATTATTAAAAGTAAAAGAGGTGTGGTAAAATAAAAGCGGCGGTAATATTACTTTTAAAGCTAAGCGTCGATATCGCGAGACCGATTTTATTAAAGTAACGTGTAAAATAAACGAAGGCGCTATCGCTTTTACCTCTCCTCGTATAATAAAAAGTAGTGATATTTTTAAAGCTGCTGTTAATTTAATTGCCGTTTTCGGTGTAAAGTTATTTTTTAAAGAGTTAAGAAAGTGCTTAAAAAACGTTAATTAGCCGGATATTATAATAATTTAAAGCGCGATATTTAAAGAATTGGTTAAAATAAAAAGGTCTTTTATATATAATTAAATAAGTTAAAAAGATTAAAAAGTTATAATAATTAAAATAAAAAGGTTTTATTATGTTAAATTAAAAAGTAAAGATAAAAAGAGAGAGATTTAACTTACTTTTTTATAAAAAGCTTTATACACTAGTTTTAATATAATAATATAAGCTCGATACTTGTTTTAAAAAAGCCGATGTATTTAATAAAATATTTAAAAAAAGCATAAACTTTAAAATCGCCACTTTTTACTTTTTTTATTTTATCGAATTATCGTAATATTTTTTATTTTACTTTTCTTTTTTATTATTTTATATTAATTTTCAAACCTCTTTTTAACCTCTCTCTCTTTTTTTAATATAAAAAGTATAAATTTAATAAAATTGTATCTCTTTTTACTTTTTACTTACGCGTTTTTTATATACTAATTATTTTAATAAATTTAATATAAATAAATCTTGACTCGATAACTACTCTCGCTCGCACCGCCGCCTTTAATAACCAGTTCTCTTCTTTTATAGTTGAATCTGCTTATTTTTAAATGTTTTTTATTATATATATAAAGTTATATTAACCGGCGTTACTTACATATAACCGATCGAGCTTTTATAAAGCTTAAAAGCTTAGTCTTGTCCTTTTTAAAAAGCTCACGCTTTAACGCCTCTTAGTTAAAAACCCTTTAATAATAGTAAGTAAAGCTTACTCGCTTTTAATAATGTTTTAAAGCTTGAATTTTTATATTTAGACTTCGTAAACATATGTTTAAATATAAATAGTCGGTCGCTTTAATCTTTTAATAATAATATTATTTAAAAAAGGAAGTGTATAATTAAATATAAGTTTATAAAGTAATTAAACTATAATCTGTTAAAACAATATAACGGAGTTCGTCCCTTTTTATAGCAAAGTGTATATTATATATAAAACAACTTAATAAGCGTTGCGAAAGTCGTAAAGTCGCAGCTGTTTATAATTAAAGTGATTTAGTCGTATCTGGAGAAAAGGTTAAATAATAATAAAACAAAGTATATTATAAACTCTTTTAAAAACTCTTTAGCTATAAGCGGAGTAAATATATCTTAAATAATAAAACAGTTATATTAATTAATCGAACTTTTTTATTTTTTTTACTAAAAACTATAAGTTTTAATACGAGCTATAACTCTTACGTTTTAATCGTTATTTTAATAAATCGATAACTTATTTTATAAAAAGTTTTAAAATAAGTATACCTTTTATTTAAAAAGCTTTATATAATACCGTTTTAATTTATTATAATAGCGTTATTAAAAGGTTTATATACTTAAAGGTTTAAGCTAAAGCAGATTCTTTATTAAACAAAATTTACTGTAACACTTTTAACTTTTAAATAGTAAAATATATAGTAATCGGTTTAAGATCTCTTTTACTAGGTTTTTTGTTAACTTGTAACCTCTTTACTTTAAGCTAAACTTAAGCGTAATAATTTTTTTAAAGTTTTGTTTTATTAGTTAAATTTTTTTCTTTGCTTTATTTTATTTAAGTTTTTTTATTAATATTACCTTTTAAAGTTAACCCGTTTAATTATATAATATTTATTAAATTAATTTTTTAATATTTTTTTTATAAAGTGTGTTAGCTTTAAACACCTTTTTTAAAAATTTAACTAATTTAACGGATTAGTTAAACTCTCTTTTAAAACCACCTTTAAAAAGAGGTCTCCTTTTTTATTAATAACTTTAAAAAAAGTAAGTATTTAATATAAATAACGTTAAAAATAGCTTTGTTTATATTTAAAAAAAAAAGATTAAAATAACGAAATTAGCGGCGAGCAAGCCCGAATACTCGTCGCTAATTAATTTAGATTAACCTTTGCCTCCTTATATTCCTCACGCACGTTTAACAATGCGATTTAATTTTCCGCGGTAGCGGTAGCGGTAGCGGTAGCGGTAGCGGTAGCGGTAGCGGTAGCGGTACAGAAAAGGGGGATCTACAGAAAAGTTACCTCTTTTAGCCACCAAAGTCACGCTTTTTTTTTATGTAACATTTATGCAGAGGGATTTGTACCTCGGAATCCGCCGAAACAGCAATTTCCATATACCTCTCCCTCCCCCCCTTGCACGAAACTAACCTGTTTTTAGTGTAAACGTGACCGCTTAACAAAGAGGTTGTTGCTGAAAGTGATGCGTGTTGTTTTCTGCTGTTCTTTTTAACCGCTGTTTTATAGTATTATTATATAATATTAATATAAACGGTAGCGTGTAAGTAGTTCGTGGTAGGTAGGATATTACCGCTTTTTTCGCGTATTAATTAGCTGGTTTATACCTGCTTTTTGCTGCTTATATATATCGTGTTTAATAGCGTAGTTTAACGATTTAACTTTAACGGTGTAGTTTTAACGGTAGCGAATTAGTAGTGTATTATATATTAGTAACGTTAAATATTTATTTTCGTCGACTTTTTCAGATAAATAAGAAAACATTTAAGTAATTAGCTTCTTAATTAAAAACTAATACTAGTTTAAAGTTAGCAGGTTATTTTATTAAAAATATTAACTATTTATATTTATATAGCTTTTAGCTTATAATAATAGTTAAGTAATCGTTAATTATAAATTTAATGTTAGTTAAAATATAATAAGCCGCGTAGTGTAAAGGTTACTTTACTTTTTCGTCTTTTTATATTTTTTATATGAAAAATAAATTACTTTTAATATTTTAACGGTTATATTAGAGTAATCGACGGCACTTATATACCTACTTATATAAATTATAACGATTATAATTAGTATTGTAATAAAATAGGTAACTTTACTTAAAATATATTTATTACGGTAAGGTTTAATAGCACTTTTAACTTCGTTTTAGCTAAGGTAAAAGGGTTTATAAACGATGCCTCTTTATATAAGTATACTACTGCTAAAAGGCTATTCTTTTACACTAATATTATATCGTTAACACTAGTTTCGTTAACGTTAACGGTATTATAATACCCTTTATAAACTTAGTATATTATATCTTTAAATAGTATAAAAGAAAGAACCGACGAAAGCTACCCGTTTTAATAAAAGAATATTATAATTTTCGGTATATATAGTTAAAAGTTGTAGTAGAGCGCGTGTTTAGTGTTATAAAAAAAGTTTTAAATCCTTTTAAAAGCGGAGCCCAAATACTTTATCGACAAGCAAAAGATGTTAATATATATAACAACAAGCTTATATAACTTTGTTTATATAATAAAAAAAAGCACCGGTGATAAAGAGTTATTAAAAGACCCCGAAGTAAAAGAGCGATTTATTATTATAAAAGATCGAGCCTTTTATATTATAAACTATAACTTTAATAAAACTAAGTGTATAATAGTAATTAATATATAATAAAAGCGAAAAAAGGTAGAGGTAAAAAGAGTTAAAAACTAATAATAAATTAAAGACTAAAGGCGAGATTAAAGGCGAGGCTAAAAGCGAGACTAAAGGCGAAGTTAAAAGCGAGATTAAAAGTGAGGTTAAAAGCGAGATTAAAAGTGAGGTTAAAAGCGAGTTAAACGACGAGATAATTATAAAGAGTAAAAATAAAGGATAAATATATCTATTTTAGCGTTTTCGTAATGTTTTTTATAAAAAAAATAATAGTTATTTAATAAAAAAAACTAAAAAGTATATAAATAAATAAATAAATTAGTTTTAACGTCACCGGCGGTACGCCGCCGTACTATATCGCACAACGTGGTATATATAACGCTCAAAGGCCAGGGTAGCCCCCCGTCTTTAAAAGGTCTAAACTAAAAAAATGCCTACTAGTTAAGCGCCGCGTACAAGCTTATACACCCTCCGATTAGTATCGCGTCCTACCGTGTTACTGTTTAAGTCGGTAAAGGGCTACTATATATAGTTAAGTGTAGTTTAGTAGGTGGGAGCTTGCTGGATAATAGTTAAAAAGAAAGAGAATAGTAGAGGAGACTTAAGTAAGTTTTAAAGAAAAGGAAATAAAAGCGAGCGCTTTTTATTTAAAAGCGAAAATTAAACGTTAATTTGGCTGCTTTAATTAATTAAAGAAAAGGATTTAGTTAGTTAAAAGTGAAAATTAACGCGTAAATTTTATACGCGTTACTGATAACAGCTTTTTAGTATTACTAAAAAGAAAAAACTTAGTTTTTAGCTAATAAAGAAGTAGAATAATTAAAAGATATAATAAGTTAAATAAAAAAGTATTTTTTATTTAAAGCCACCGATTTTTAAGCTTTAAAAAGGGGCTAATATAAAACGGCCCGGTGAAGATAAAAGCGAGAGTGTTACTTAAATCGATCGGGCAAAGCTATTAAAACTGCCGATAAACCTTGCAGTTTATTACCCGTGAACTGTATTTATTTTATAAAAGGAATCTTAAATATTAATTTAAAAAGGACCGAAGCGGATAAAAACTAAATGCTTACGATAAAGCGCTTAAAGCTTATAAGGATCAGCTATTATAAAAACAATAATAAAACGGTTAAAAAAAAAGGCTAAAGCTAAACACGGCGGCGACTTATTAGCTTTTTTTAAATCGAGTATTTAACTTTCTTTTTTATATGTTTCTTTTATATTATATTTTTTTATTTTTTTTGTTTTAATCTTTTTAAATACTATTATTATTATTATTTATTTTTTTCTTTATGTGAAATATAAATAACTAATTATATAACGTTACGGTAACGTAATTCAGCTTTTTATTATAAACAGCGCGTAAACTTAAAGTATTAATTATAAAACCCTTTTTTAATATAAATAGAACTACTTTAACTTTATCTTTTACTGTTTAAGCTCTTATAAGATCGTATAAAACGCGTATACTTATACTAAACTCGGCTAAAACGATTAAGTTTAAAAGAACTAATGTTTCGCAGTAAATAATAATCGATATAAATGTATTTAATTAACCGTCGTTTTTATATAATATATTACTTAATAAAGTTGAACTTAAACTTAAAGCTCGACTTAATAAAAGCTATTTATAAAGACACGCGATAACTTTTAAAAAGCTTTTCGATAACGTTTAAACTTATCTTTAAAATATTAAGTATGTTTCGCGAAGCTAAAACGCTGCTTTTTATAATCGACACTTGTTTTACGAAGAGTTTTACTTTTATCGCTTTAAAACTTTTTTTATATCGCGACTGCTAGATTAAATAAGCTAAGCGTATTTTAAAATAATAATACCTGTTTTTACTATTATTTAACTTAATTTAATTAATTAAGTAAAAGTTTTAATAACGCTTATTATTAATAGTTTTATAAATAATATTATTAAAGTTATATTAAAGCTTTTTTTTAAACTAATAACTAGTTATAATAAGCTAGTTTTAAGTTATATTATTAAAAAACAAAGCTAACGTAATTATCGATTAAACCCTTTATAAAAAGCTTTCGGTAAAAGTAACGTTTAATATAAAAACCTTTTAAATAAATAATATAAAAAAAACTTTATAAAAGAATTAATATTTTTTATTTAATAATATTTTAATCGGTTTAAACAGAATTATAAGTGCTTTTATTATAATTATTTTAACTATATAACTAAAATTACCTTTTAATTAAACAAGACTTTAACGTAAACTTAATATATTATAACGTTAATAATCGGAAATTTTACTTTAAAACGATTAAAGAATTTATACTTCTTAGTGTTTTAATTAAATAATTCTAGTTAATTAAAAAAATTATAAACCTTTTACACTTATATTTAAAAAAGTATATTAACTTACTTAACGCCCGAAAGATACGTGTTATATATAAAAGTGGGATTAAAATTAACATAAAAATATAATACTTTAGCCTTTTAAAACAACTTAAACTAATTAAGCTAACTGTTAAATTACTTAAAACTAACTTTAAAATTAACGTGTAGCGTATTTTTTAAAACGATAATATAATTATAGCGTATAAGCTTTTTATAACAGATTTATTAAATATAAACCGGGATAAGTTTTTAATATATACACTTTTAAAAAAGCGTCGCCGAGTTAATAATAACTCTCGACTTTACACGGCGGTGATTAATATTATTAAAATAACTTATATAATAAGTTTAAATAGCGAATCGCTAGCTACGGTAACCGATTAATTAAGTTAAAAAAAGAGTAAAACCGCGGTGGAATTAGCTATTATAGCATTTAGTAAACAGGTTTTTAATATAACTTTTAATATATAAGTAAAAGTTACGCTTTAATAACTGCTCGTTTTAAGCTTTATATTCGCTCGAGCTATAACTTTTAATATATAAGAACTATTTAACTTAAATAAAAAAACTTCGTTATTAATAACTAACTTTTATATAAATCCTTTTATTTTTAACTTGAAAGTTATTAAAACGTAAAAAGACGGATTAGTTATTTACGTTAACCCGATTAACTTATTAGCGTAAAATAAAGATTTTAAGTAGCTATATACTATTATAATCACTTTTAACATTATAAAAATAACTAGCCTTTTTTATATAAGCGTTAAAGTGTATAAAAGCTATAACTTTAATAACTTTATTAATATATTAATCGACACCGGCTTATAAATTAACACTATTTTATATAAAAAAACAACTTATTTAAACTTACTATTCTAACTAATTAACGCGAAGTTATTTAAATTAAAACAGTCGACTATTTTTTAAAAGAGTTAAAATTTTAATTCACCTTTATATTATAAAGTATAAGGCTGCGAGCGAAGGAAGATCTTCTTTTTAGAACACCTTTTATTATCGATATATAGCTGCACTTTATATATAATTAGTTAAATAAAGCTTTTTATATTAGTTTAAATTTAAATAATACGCGGTTAATAGTGTTATTTAAACACTTACAGTGCGATTTAATTTTCCGCGGTAGCGGTAGCGGTAGCGGTACGGAAAAGGGGAATCTGCAGAAAAGTTACCTTTTTCGGCCACCAAAAACATGTGTTAGCAAATGTACAATTCTTGCATAAATGCCGGTACGCACCCAATTATACGAGAAGTACCGATAAAGGGGAAATTAGCGATTCGGTCTTGCGAGGTCTTGCCACTTAAAAAAACAGTTAATATTTTTCTCTTATATTACTCCTTTTTATTATTATACTTTTATTTTACCTTTTTTTTATTAAAAAATAGTTAAAATAAAGTTTTTTTAATATTAAAACTATTAATATTAAAAAATCGCTATTTATCAATAACAAGATTTATTAACACGACTCCTCTTTAATCGTATTAAAAAATTAAAGTAGTTTTAATAGTTTTAAAACTGTCTTCGATTTATAGCTTTTTAATATTAAATCGTCGATAGTTAATAAACCGATTAGTAAATACTTTCCTTTTATTTTATTTTTCAACAGCGCTAGCTTTATATTAATACTTTTTTTAAATATACCTCGATTATTTTCCTCCTCTTTTATATAAAAAGTAGTCGACGATTCTTTTATTTTAAAGCGCTCAGTTTTAATATTAAGTCGAAGAGTAGTAAAGTTAATTCTTTAATACTTAACTCGCCGCTTTAATTTAATATACCACTTACTCTTTTTTAATATATAGTTTTAAAGGTGACTGACTGGCAAGTTAAATAGTTTTATTAACACCTCTTTTTATTAACAGTTATACTACGCTTAAATTATAAACGATAAAAATAATAAACCCTTTCTTTTTAAAAGGTAAGCGGTAAAAGTATACTTTTAAAATAAACACGGAAATTATACTTTTGTTTTTATAATATACGCGAGACAGCGATTTTAGCTTTAAATAGTTAAGAACATTAAAACTAAAAAAAAATTAAAGACTTACTTTAAATGTTAACTTAAAGTTACTTAAACTTTTAAAAGGGTATAATACAAATACTAAACTAAAAGAGCGAGGTATAAGTTATTACTAACTTTATTTATAATTAATCTAGTGTTAATTTTAATAATATTATAAGACTGTTTAATTATAACGACGAGAAGTAGCTTTTTATATTAAATATTATTTAAGCTTAAAGTCGATTAACTAATTATATATAATTCTGTTTACTAATAAAGTTATATATAAAAAGGTGTTCTTTTTTTAAAAAAAAGGCGACCGGATTTAATATTAAAAGTATTATAAAATTATTAAGGCTTAAAGTACCTCTTAATACACCCGCGACGTTATTAATAAATAAACCAAAGCAAAAAAAAAAGAAAAAAAAGGTTTATTAACTTTAACGTAAAAGCGGAGGTGTTTATTAAAGTAAAAGATCGGCCGCTTTAAAAAGATAAAAATAGTAAAAAGACTAGTAGTTAGTTAAACGCGAAAAAGTATCGAGAGTTAAATATTTTAAAAGCTATTTAACAACTTATTAAAAAGGTAGTATCTTTTACGTTATTATATATTATTAAAAGCGAGGATATCGCTTATATTACAGCCGACTTAATAAAGCTTCTTAAAGACGAGTTAACGAGTGACGAATTAATAATTTACTTAAAAAAGGTTAACGAAGCGTATATTATAGTTGTTTAAAAAGCGTTATTAAAGGATAATATAAAAGTGAAGCGGTTTTTATATATAAATAAGCAAATAAATAAAACTAAAATGTTATAATAGTTAAACATAAAAATAAAAGTAAATTAAAAAGGTGAGTTTATTTTAAAACTATTAAAATTAAAGTATATTTTAATTAAGCTTAATATATTAAAGAAATAAATTAAACTCGTGTTTTTTTAAGTTTAATATAACTAATAAAATACGTTTATTTTAATAATATTAGTTTAAATTTAAAAAAATAAAAGGTAATAATATTATATTTTTTAAAAGCTTTTTTTAAATTTATAAAATTATTGTTACTTTTTAATATAATTTACATTTTACTCTTTTTAATATATACTTTTTAATCACCTTCCCCGACAATTTTCGTCCGTGCGCACTTATTATTAGTGCGCACTATACAACCCACATACAAATCCTTAACACCCCTATCCCGCGTAACCACACGTATAACAAGTGCGGACGACGAGCAGCCTACGCCGGCGACACTAGCGCCGGGCCGCCCGCGCGCCGACCTGCTAGACGCGTAGTTCAGTGAACTAAACCCCTTTAAGACACCTCCCCGAACAACTTAAGCTATTTGCGTTACGTTAGCGTTATATTAAACACGCCCGTTATTTTACTTAATTAAAGATTAAAAGTAACTTTTTATATTTATGTTTATTATAAATTTAACTTCTCGGTGTAACTTGCTTTAACGTTTAATTAAGCGTAAGCGTACTTTAATATTTAAATAAAAGCTTTTAAGCTTTTCGCGACGGTTATAAATAACATTATTCGAGTCGTTACGCCCGGCTTTATTAAAATAATAGCGCGCGAAATAATAGTTAAGTTCGCGTTATTTACTACTTTAACACTTTACTTTTAAACTCTTTTTACTTTAACTAAGCCCGCTTGCTTTTTCTTATATACTTATATTATAATAACTATAAGTTTAATATAAGCGTTAAAGCTTATTATTACTAGCTTAGCGGCTTTTTTACTACGGCTGAAACCGTGCACGAGAACTACAGTTATAAACTTTATTTTTAAAATTAGTTTTAAACGAGATAAGCGTGTTTTTATTTGTTTAATTAATAAAAGCTTTATATATTACGATTTTATTTATAAAGTGTATAATATACTTATTATAAGCTTAAGTTTAAGCTTTTAAATTATTATATATATTATTAAAACTCGTATAAGTTAAGCGGTATAAAGCCTCTCTTTTTTAAATATTAATAAAACTCTTTTAAGTGCTTCGATATTATTAAAAACACTGTTTAATATACTTATTTACTCGAGGAGTCTGTTAAAAAGACTTTTTAGTTTATATAGTTTTTAATAAAGCTGCGTTCCTCGCTAGTCTTAACTTGTCCGTTATGTTTAAACTACGCGGTTTTTAAGCTACTTTAATATTAAAATAACTTTTTAATTAGTATCTTTTAAAGTTAAAACGTAACTTTTTTAACTGTTTAATAGCCGGTACGTCTGTCTTTTTACTTATAAAGAATAAATCATTTATTATAACTTTAAATATTAAAGCTTTTATAACCCGCTTTATTATATTAAACCCGTTAAATACTTTAATTATAAAGAGCTTATAATAAAACACTTAAAAGCTAATTATTTTAAACTAGTTAAGTGCGTTAATTATTACAAACTACACTTAATAAACAACGAAAGATGCCTGGTTTAACCGACTAAAATAGCTGATAAAATAATATAACCCCGGCGTAATATTATTTATAATATACGCCGCTGTAACACTCGTAACTTAGCGGTTATAAACGTAACGTAAAACCCAACCTTTTATTTTACCCTCTTTTTAAACCCTTTTAATATTAACTACGCCCTTTCGTTTAAAGGCTTTTTAAACACTTTTAGCCCCTTCGACGATAGTGCTTTAACTACGATATTAAACGTTATAAACGAGGTTATATAAAGTATCGACGATAATAATAACGAGCTCGATCTTACTTCTTTTTAAAGTAAACGCCCCTTTTATACGCTACGAAAACGTTATACTTACGTAGCCGACTATTTTATTAAAAACGCTTAATAAATATATAAAACCTCTCTTCGATAAACAGGCTTTTATAACGCTTATAACGAGATCGCTATTAAATATATATTAATCTCGCGGAAAGAGATATTATTAGCTTATATAACTCTAATATTAAATAGTCTTTATATTATAATTAAAACACCTTCGTGTTAGTCTTACGATACACTTAATATAACTTAAGTTAACGTTAATAAGAGCTAAAACACTTACTCTGCGCTTCTCGTTATTTATTACGAGAACAGGGAATAAACTTAAAGACTTCTCGTTTAATTAAATTTATTAGTTCTTTTTCCGCTGCTGCTATTTATTCTTCTTTTTCGTTTCCGGCGAGGGCTTACTTAATCGTCGGGTGAATAAAAGGATCGTTTATCGTAGTAAAAACGTGAGGAGTAGTGATAATATAAGTAGCGCTGTTAATAATAAAGTTTAACACTTTAATATTAAAGTAAATAAAAATCGAATCGATGTTTTTAAAGTTGAATTATATATTATTAAGTTTATTAACGGTAATAATTCCGGCACGCCCGTCTTCTTGCTCGAGAGGAACAAATCACCCGCCACGACCCTAGATGCCAGGGCTTCTACAACCCTCTCCACTGCACTAGACCCGCTAGATGCCTTAACTGCGGCGAGCCTATAGTAGAACATCTAAAAGCCAAATGCTATAAACCAGCTAAATGCGCAAACTGCCACGGACCGCACTTAGCAGACGACGAAGGATGCCCGGCCCGGCCGACTAGAGTGGCTGGTAAGGTGGTACCACCCCGGCGTAGCACTATTTGTAATATACGCCGTTATAACGCTTGTAGTTTAACGGCTGCGAACGTAGCGCGGGACTAGACCCCTCACTTTACCCTCTTTTTAAACCCTTTTAGTATTAACTACGCCCTTTTGTTCGAGGGCTTCTTTAACACTTTTAGCTTTTTAAACGATAGTGCTTTAGTTACGATATTAAACGCTATAAACGAGGTTATATAAAGCGTTAACGACGATAATAATAAGATCTTACTCCCCTCCAAGTAGTAAACCCCCTTTTTATACGCGACGAAGACGCTCTGCTTACGTAATAAACTACTTTATTAAAAACGCTTAATAAATATACGTAGCCTCTCTTTAACAAACCGGCCTTTATAACGCTTATAACAAAAGCGCTATTAAACATATATTAACTTTATAAAAAGAGATATTATTAGCTTACACAGCTCCGATATTAAACAGTCTTTGTGTTATAATTAAAACACCCTCGCGCTAGTCCCGTAATACGTTTAACATCGCTTAAGTTAACGTTAATAAAAGCTAAGCCGCTTACTCTGCACTTCTCGCTATTTGTTATAAGAACAAGGTGGACGTAGTTTACGTTTAAAAACTTTACACTTTTTTTTACTTTATTACGTATTTAAAATTACTTAAAATACGATATTTATAAGCTTGTAATAACTTAAAAACTACGCTTTTATTATTATAATAAATAAACCGCGTGTATTTATATACGTACGAGTTAACTTACACTTTATAATATAATAACTCTCGTCTCCCTTTTCCCGCGACTTATTATAACTTAAAATTAATAATATTTATTTACTTAACTTATACCGTTAACCCGATAAAGACGCTACCCTCACTTACCTCCTCAGCATTTAGCCCTTAAACTAGTGCTTTATTAACGGTGACTTTAACGTCTAATAATATACTTACTTCGAGCTTATTACACGACTATATAATAACAGGGACCGCTTCGTACGTTAAATCGATAACTAAAGCTTTATATACACAGGACACTTTAACGTCGCCACTTACGACCGCGGTTACGTCTTTAACTTAGTTTTCTCAAACGTCATAGGCGCGGAGACTTCGGTCGCCTGTTATTTAAATAGCGGCTTAAACCACCGCACCTTTTTAACTTAAATTACGGGTGTAGTAAACACTTTAACAACGCTGGTGAACGCTCGAGTCTCTAAACACCTACTCTTTTACTTTAAAGACACTATTTACTTTATCTTATAATAAACACTGCTTCTCCTCGTAGATCTCTCTCTAGTAAACTTAAACCGCTATACGTTTAATTTACGTATAGCTTTCGAGGGAGCGTTAAACGCGGTTAAAATATTAAAGTAATAACTTAGCCGCTGCGCTTTTTAGTAAATTAAAGAGTATAAGTAAGCTTAATAATAGTTTTTAATAAAATTAAAATAATATGCTTTTAATAACGGACTTTAAATTAAAGCTATTATAATTAAAAAAATCTTTTACAGTATTACTTATAAAAAGAAAAAAAAACTACTAGTAGCGGCGTATCGATAGTTATAAAAATATATCTAACCTCTACTCCGTCGTTTACTAATATAAAGCTACGCCCCGTTATAAAACACCACCGCTCTCCGCGAATAGATATAAGTACTTTAACATCGCTTAAAAAACTACCGTTTTACAAGACACAGTCTTTAACCGTTTTTTAACCGCGGACGACTTACGAATAAACTTACTTTACAGTCCTAGCCCGCGAATAACACTCTTATAGCTTTATAGCTTGTTTATTAAAGAACTCGAAGATAAGACTATCGGCGTCACTTTTATATCTTTAAGTTGTAATAAGATTATTATCCGCTTTTTTTAAACAGCGTAGTTACACTTTTATAACCCTCTCTTTTAACTTTTTACCGTATACTTTAAGCTTAATTACTTTTTTAATATATAAAAAGACGTTAAAGTTATTATATTATTAAAAGTAAATAAAAACGATTAAACGTCCCCTCGTTCTTAATACTTTATCGCTTTACTCTCGTACGTTTTTAAAAGCCTTAAATATATTATCGTATATAAACTGTCTTAAACAGCCTTTACTTATAAAAAGATTACGCGTTATTATATAAGCGCCCTCCCCCGCCGCTCCGTTAAAAACCTCCTCTCGTCTTTTATATATAACGTAAAGATTAGCCTCGCTTAAAATAAAGAAGTCACTGTTTTTACGGCGGACGTATAAAGTGCTTTCGACGCCCTCCTCTTACGCCGCTTACTCGCGTGTATAAAAAAAGATAGTTAGTTAAACACTTACCTCCGCTTTATCCGCTCTTTTTTATTAAATTAAAAAGTTTATATACGCTTTAAAGGGTATTAAATAAACTTCACCCGCATTTAATATAATATACTATAAAGATCTTCTTTATCACCCGTTTTATTTACTTTATATATAATAAAAGCAGTTTATTATAACTTGTATTTATAGTTTTATTATATAAACGACTTTTATTTAATTTATATTTTTAAAAGCTTTTATAATAATGTTTATTTATTATAACGCGACTTATAACACTTTTAAAATTAAAGTTAAAGTAATAAAGTAATATTCGCTAACGAAAAGTATAATATATTATATATTACACGCCGCTATTATATAAAAAACTTAATATTATACTTTAAAAATCTTTATATTAAGCTTATCCCGATTATAAACAGAGACTAACTAGGAGTATAGCTAGACTATAAGCTTTTTTTCCGCCGGTACGTTTTTAAATATATAAAGAAAGCGATGCGGGTAGCCCGCTACCTCTGTTCTTTTTAAGCTTTTAACCAAAGCCCCCCCGCCCCGGCCCTCCGACACGCCGTTTTAACTTACGTCTTCCTCTCCGCCTTATATAAGGTTAAAGTGTAGTATACGGGTTAAAAACGACTTATTAAAAATAAAAGCTTTTAAAAAAAACGCTAAAGCGTTTTTATTAAAAAGGGATAATATATCGATTAGATTTACACAGTGCTTTTTATAACCGCTTAAGCGGTCTTACTAGTATAACAGACTACACTTAAGCACGCTTTTATTAAAGATATAAAGCTGCTAATAAAAGAGATAACACTTAAATAAGTTAAAACGCGGTAAGCGTTACGTATTTAAACGGTAAAAGAAGACCACCCCTTCGCTTAACGCATAACGGTATTATTAAGTATTTAAAGTAAATAAATAAATAAATAAATTAGTTTTAACGTCACCGGCGGTACGTATATAGCGCCGCCGTGTTGTATCGCACAACGCAGTGCATATAACGCTTAAAGGCCGGGGTATACCCCCGTCCTTAAAAGGTTTAAGCTAAAAGATACCCACTAATTAGGCGCCGCGTATAGGCTTATACACCCTCTAGTTGGTGTCGCGTCCTGCCGTAGTGCTGTTATAGTCGGTAGAGGGCTACTATATATAGTTAAGTGTAGTTTAACAGGTGGGGGCTTGTTAAATTATAATTAAAAAGAAAGAGAATAATAAAGGGGACTTAAGCAAGTTTTAAAAAAAAGGAAGCTTAGTTAAGGGCGAGACGGGGATAAGCTTATAGTTAAAGGTGGTAGTTAGTGTGTTTTATCGGTGTTTTAAGATAAAGTAATATATTAAGTGTTTTAGTGTAGTGTTTCGTTTACACTTATATTAGGCTTAAATATGCGTTTACGGATAAAACTTGCGGTGGTATTAAGCGTAGTCGCTGTAGCCTGTCTTAGTCGTTAAAAGTGTGTATAAGTGTAAACGTAAAAGGGCGAGCTTTAAAAGTTTTTAAATAACGTATAATAAGTTTTATTTATAGTATATTGTTAATAAAAAGCTTTTTTAAGCTTTTTATTATTATATTATATACTCTCGCACACTATTAACGGCGAGAGAGCGGATTTTACTTAAACTCGGTGTATATTTTATAGTTAAGTTTAAAGGGCTTATAATAGTGTAGCTTTTTATAAGCTTGTTTATTTACTTATTACCGGGGATATTTATATATTTTAAACACTATTTAATATTAAAAGGGTTATAAGTTATAAGTTTGTGTAAAACGATAAACGCTTATTAAAAGGTGGTAAAGGTATATCTTTACGCGCATTAAATAACTAACGTGCTATTTATACAAAGCTAGATTATATTATATAAAGTAAAGCGGTGTTATAAAGCAGCTTCAGCTGCTCGTAATACTTTTACCGCTTTTACGTTAAAAACGTGTGTTATAATATATAAACTACCCCCGCCGCTGTTAATTTAATAGTTATTATAAGTGATAAAGTAATTAAAGCCGATATACTTTTATTTATCTATCGTTATTTTAAAGCTATTTAAGTAAACTATAATATCTTTTAAAAGGCAAGTAGTAAGCTACGTTAAAAAAGCCTTAACAGCGTCCTCTTTCGTTAAACCCGCCGTAGGGTTAATACGACTACTTAAAGAGTAGTGTAAAAGGTAAAGGTGTAATCTTAAAATTAAAAGGAGGGACTTAACTTAAAGTTATAATATGTTACGTCTTTAAGTTAATTGTCCGTGTCTTTTACTTTAAATATTAAGTGGTACCGCCGTGCGTTAAGCGAGGGGGTGATCTTCTTTTACCGTTTAAATACACAACGCTTACCGCGCCTTAACTTATTCGAGCGCTATTTCCTTTATTAATAGCCTTACATCTTTAATAAAAGCGTGTTTAAATGTAGTCCGCTATACTAGTAAGACCGCCTAGGCGGCTATAAAGAGGACCGCGTAGATTTAGTTAATATATTATCCTTTTTTAATAAAAACGCTTTAACGTCCTTTTTAAAGGCTTTTATTTTTAACAGGTCGTCTTCGGCCTGCGTACTACACTTTAACCTTGTATAAGGCGGAGGGGAGGACGTATATTAAAACGGCGTGTCGGAGGGCTAGGGTAAAAGGGCTTTAGTTAAAAGCTTAAAGGGAATAAAGGTGGCGGGCAACTTACATCGCTTTTTTTATACGTTTAAAAACATGTCGGCGGAAAGATAACTTGTAGTTTAATTATACTTTTAATTAACGAAGGGCTAGCGTAAAGGAGTTTTTGTTTATAATTGGGACGAGCTTAATATAAAAATCTTTAAAGTGTAGCGCTAGGTTTTTTATATAACAGCGGCGTGTAATATATAATATATTATATTTTTCGTCGGCGAACGCTACTTTATTATTTCAGCCCTAGTTTTAAAAGTGTTATAAGTCGCGTTATAATAAGCAGATATTATCGTAAAAGCTTTTAAAAATATAAACTAAGTAAAAGTCGTTTATATAATAAAACTGTAAATACAAGTTATAATAAACTGCTTTTACTATATATAAAGTGAATAAGACGAGTGATAAAAGGGATCTTTATAGCGTGCTGTATTATATACAGGTGAAGTTTATTTAATGCCTTTTAAAACGTATATAGACTTTACGGTTTAATAAAAAAGAGCGGACTAAGCAGAGGTAAGTGTTAAGCTAGCTGTCCTTTTTTATACGTGCGAGTAATTAGCGTAAGAGGAGGGCGTTAAAGGCACTTTATACGTCCGCCGTAAAAACGGTGACTTTTTTATTTTAAGTAAAGTTAATCTTTATATTATATATAAAAGACAAGAGGAGGTTTTTAATAAAACGGCGGGGGAGGGCGCTAGTATAATAGCGCGCGATCTTTTTATAAGTGAAGGTTATTTAAAATAGTCGGTGTGCGATAATACGTTTAAAGCTTTTAAAAATATATAAAAGTAAAGCGATAAGGCGTTAAAATTAAAAGGACGTTTAGTTGTTTTTACTTACTTTTAATAGTATAACGACTTTAACGTCCTTTTATATATTAAAAAAGTAGTTAAGTTTAAAATATATAATAAAGAGTTAAAAGAGAGAGTTATAAATATATAGTTACGCTGCTTAAAGAAGGCGAATAGTGATCCCGTTATAGCTCGAGGACGTAAAGGTGACACCGATAGTTTTATCTTCGAGTTTTTTAATAAACAGTCGGTTAAATTATAAAAGTTTAGTTTATAAGTTAAAACTATAAAGTAGGTTTGTTTATAAGTCGTTTACGGTTAAAAAACGGTTAAAAACCGTGTTTTGTAAAACGATAGCTTTTTAAACGACGTTAAAGTACTTGCGTTTATTTATAAAGAGTAAAGGTGCTTTATAATAAAGCGTAGCTTTATATTAGTAGACGATAAAGTAGAGGTTTAATAAGTTTTTGTAATTATCGATACATCGTTACTAGTAGTTTTTCTTCTTTTTATAAGTGATATTATAAAAGATTTTTTTAATTATAATAGCGTTAGTTCGAGGTTTATTATTAAAAGTATAGTGTTTTAGTTTTATTAAAAACTATTATTAAGCCTACTTATATTTTTTAGTCTATTATAAGGTGTAACGGCCGAGTTGTTACTTCGTAGTTTTAACTGCGCTTAACGTTTCCTCGAGAGCTATATATAAGTTTAACGTATAACGGTTTAAGTTTATTAAAGAGGGATTTATAAAGAGGGGTAGTGTTTATTATAAGATAAAGTGGACAGTGTCTTTAAAACAAAGGAGTAAGTGTTCGGGGACTTAAGCGTTCACCGGCGCTGTTAAGGTGTTCGTTACGTTTTTTAAGTTAAAAGGGTGTAGTAGTTTAAACTGTTATTTAAGTGGCGGGCGATCGAAGTCTTTGCGCTTAAAACGTTTGAAAAGACTAGGTTTAAAACGTAGCCGCGGTCGTATATAACGACGCTAAGATGTCTTATATATACGAGGCTTTAATTGTTAATTTAACGCACGAGGCGGTCTTTGCTGTTATACGGTCGTGTAGTAGGCTCGAAGCGAGTATATCAGATATTAAAGTCTTTGTTAATAAAGCACTAGTTTAAAGGTTAGATGTTAAAGAGGTAAGTAAAGGAGGCGTTTTTATCGGGTTAGCGGTATAAGTTAAGTAAGTAAATACTGTTAACTTTAAGTTATAATAAGTCGCAGGAGAGGGGAGACAAGAGTTGTTATATTACGAGGTGCGGGCTAATTTATATATACGTAAATATACGCGGTCTGTTTATTATAATAATAAAAGTATAATTTTAAGTGATTACAAGCTTATAAGTGTTGTATTTTAAGTGATTTTAAGTGTATAAAGGGGTAAAGGTGTAAGGTTTTTAAACGTAAACTATGTCCACTTTATTTTTATAATAAATAGCGAGGAGTGCGGAATAAACGTTTTAGCTTTTACCGACGTTAGTTTAAGCGATGCTAAGAGTATTATAAGACTGTCGTGAGGGCGTTTTAGTTATAACGCGGGGACTGTTTAATGTCGGAGCTGTGTAAGCTAATAATGTCTTTTTCCGCGAGGCTCGTATATATTTAATAGCGCTCGCGTTATAGGCGTTATAAAAGTCGGTCTGTTAAAAAGAGGCTACGTATATCCGTTATACGTCGTCGATAAAGTGGTTTATTATGTAAGCGTAGCGTTTTATATATATATAAAAAGGGCGTTTATTATTCAAAAGGAAGTTAAATCTTATCGTTAGCGTTAATGTTATATATAACCTCGTTTATAATATTTAATACTATAGCTAAGGCACTATCGTTTAAAAAACTAAAGGTGTTAAAAAAGCTTTTAAATATAAAAGGGTGGTTAGTATTAAAGGGGTTTAAAAAAAAGGTAGAGTAAAGGGTTTAGTTTTGCGTTACGTTTATAACCGTTAAGTTATAAGCGTTATAGCGGCGTATATTATAAATAATATTACGCCGAGGTGGAACCACTTTACTAGCTACTTTAATCGGCCGGGTTAAGTATTTTTCGTTATTTACTAAATACGGTTTATAATAGTTTACGTATTTAACTAGTTTATAATAATTAGCTTTTAAGTGTTTAACTATAAGCTCTTTATAGTTAAAGTATTTAATAAGTTTAATGTAGTAAAAAGGGTTATAAAAGCCTTAACACTTAAAGTTATAACAAGTGATTTGTTTTTTATAAGCGAGAAAGCGGGCGTGCCGGCTGTTAAATAGTTAAAACGGTTGCGTTTTAACTTCGAAAGATACTAGTTAAAAAGTTATTTTTAAGTTTAAGCGGCTTAAAGATCGTGTAGTTTAAACATAACGGACGGGATCCTGGCTAACGAGGAACGCGGCCTTATTAAAGACCGTGCGGGTAAAGGAGTATTCTCAGCGGACTTTGTCGAGTAAGTAAGTGTATTAAACGGTGTTTTTAATAATGTCGAAGTATTTAAAAGAGGATTTTAAGTGTTTTAAAGCGTCGAGGGCTTTATTAATATTAAAAAGAGTAAAGCTTTATACTATTTAGCTTATATACGTTTTAATAATATAAGTAATAGTTTAAAGGCTTAAATTAAAACTTATAATAAGTATATCGTGCACTTTATAAATAAAGTCGTAGTATACGAGGCTCTTATTAGTTAAACAAATAAAAATATATTTATTTTATTCGAAACTAGTTTTAAAAGTAAAGTTTATAACCGCGGTTTTTAAATATAGTTTTAACCGTAATAAAAAAGCCGTTAAACCGGTAATAATAAGCTCCGACGTTTACGTTAAACCAGTAATTACTATAACGTAAATACATAACATAAAGTCGGCGGGCGCAGCTAAAGTAAAAAGGGTTTAAAAGCAAAGTGTCGTAATAGCGAAAGACGCGAATTTAACTACTAGTTCGCACGCTATTATTTTAACAAAGCCGAGCGCCGCAACTCGGACAATATTATCTATAGCCGTCGCGAAAAGCTTAAAGGCTTCCGTTTAAAAGTCGAGGTGCGTTTACGCTTAATTAAACGCCGGGGTAAACTACGTTAAGAAGTTAAGTTCGTAACGAGCGCGAGTATAAAGTGTAGCTTTCGGTCTTTAACTAAGTAAAATAACAAGCGTGCCTAGCGTAACGCCGGCGTAGCGCGAGTAGCTTAAGTTGTTTAAGGAGGTGTCACGGGGGGGTCCGGTGAACTGCGCATCTAGCAGGTCGGCGCGCGGGCGGCCCGGCGCCGGTGTCGCCGGCGCAGGCTGCTCCTCGTCCGCACTTGCTATGCGTGTGGCCACGCGGGATAGGGGTGTTAAGGATTTGTATGTGGGTTGTATGGTGCGTATTAATAGTAGGTGCGCACGGACGAAAATTGTCGGGGAAGGTGTATTTAAGGTAAAGGGCACGGATAATTAACTTAAAGACGTAGCACGTTATAACTTTAAATTAAGTCTCTTTTTTTTAATTTTTAAGTTATATTTTTACCTTTTATATTACTCTTTAAGTAGTTGTATAAACTTTACGGCGGGTTAAATAAAAGAAGACGTTACCGAGGCCTTTTTAACGTAGCTCACCACCCGCTCTTTTAATAATATAATAGTTTACTCGGACGGCTTTAAGATAATAATAAATAAATAAAAGTATATTAACTTTAATTATTTTATTACTCGTAATAATTATTAAATTAATAGCGGCGGGGGTAGCTTATATATTATAACGCACGTCTTTAATATAAAAGCGGTAAAAGTATTATAAGCAGCTAAAGCTACTTTATAACACCGCTTTACTTTACACGGTATAATTTAACTTAATATAAATAACACATCGGTTATTTAGTGTATACAAGGTAATACTTTTACCACTTTTTAATAAGCGTTTATCGCTTTATATAAACTTATAACTTATAACCCTTTTAGCGTTAAGTAGTGTTTAAGATATATAAATATCTTTAATAATAAGTAAGTAAACGAGCTCGTAAAAAGCCACGCTACTATAAGCCTTTTAAATTTAACTATAAAACACTTACTAAGCTTAAATAAAATCCGTTCTCTCGCTATTAACTGTGTATAAAAGTGTATAATATAATAGTAAAAGACTTAAAAAGGCTTTTTATTAACGATATATTATAAATAAAACTTATTATACGCTGTTTAAAAACTTTAAAAACTTACCCTTTTACGTTTACACTTATATACACTTTTAACGATTAAAACAAGCTACAGCGATTATATTTAATATTACTATAAGTTTTACTTATAAATGTATATTTAAACTTAATATAAGTGTAAATAAAACATTATATTAAAACACTTAATACACTACTTTATCCACGACACTAATAAAACACGCTAACTACTACTTTTAACTACAAGCCTATCCTTTTATCGCTATAAGTTAAGCTTCCTTTTCTTTAAAACTTATTTAAGTCTCTTTTATTATTCTTTTTCTTTTTAACTATAGTCCGACAAGCCCCCACCTGTTAAACTACACTTAATTATATACAGTAGCCCTTTACTAACTTAAACAGCATTACGGCAAGACGCGACACGAGGGTGTATAGGCCTGTACGCGGCGCTTAACTAGTGGGCTTCTTTTAGCTTAGACCTCTTAGGGACGGGGGCATACCCCGGCCTTTGAGCGTTACATGCACTGCGTTGTGCGATATAACACGGCGGCGCTATACGCGTACCGCCGGTGACGTTAAAACTAATTTATTTATTTATTTATTAGTTTTTAAATTACCGGGTTAACGTTAATAATACTTTCTTCGCTTGAGATATTATCGTTATTATTTATTTTCCTCTTTTTTCGTTATACCCTTTTTAGTTAAAAAGCTATATAATTATTTTTATTATTTATAAGCTTTTCGTAAATATATATATTAAAAGTAATAAGAATCTTTTACGTTAAAATCAGTTAAATATAGTAAAGATAAGTGCTTTTATATCTTATAAAAATACCTTCCTCTCTTTACGGTAACAGTTTATTTAACTGCTTATTACCCTTTTACACCTTACGTATAAAGTTAAAGACTTTCACGAAGCACTACTTTTAATAAGACGTAAATGTAAGAGGTTAAGTTAAAAGTGAGGATCCTCGGTACTGCGCTTTTATAATATATAAGAGATCTCCCTTTACGCGTTTATAATAACGTTATAAAAGTAACAGCCCGTGTAAATCGTTTTATATTATAAGTTAATAAAGACGTTACTTGTTATTATAATAGTATAAGTGCGTAAGAAGACAGATTAAATTACGCGTTTGATACAGCTGTTTTAAAGAGGGGAGTAAAGTAGCGATATAATTGCTTTAAAGCTTTACTTTTTACTTTTACGTTTAAACGCTTTAATTTAAACATTAATACTATTATCTATCTGAATATATTTAAAGATTTTTTTATAACGTTAATAAAGTGCTTAAAGAGTGTTAAAAGCGTGTTTAACATCTCGTTTTTATTAACCGTAGTTTCGACGAACTTTTTATTTATTATTTCGTCTTTTATTATACCGACTTAACGCGTGTTATTAGTAGAGAAGAGGAAGAGGAAGAGGGTAAATTAATTACTTTAAAAATAAACTTTTAATCTTTATATTTTAACTACTAGTGTAATAGTTAGTCCGAGTTGTCGTAAAATTCAGTTAAATTTTATTTAAAGCTTTCAATTACTAGTATTTTTAATGCTTTTAATTAACTAAATATCTATTAAAAGTCGATGAGTTTATTTTAATAACAAAACTAAAATAAATAAAATAATATAAATAACAAGGGTGTAATAATCTTATTAAAGGTGTAACTAATAATAAGTTATAAAAAAGGCGTTAAAGTCCTTCGAAAAGCGTTAAAGTCTTTTAAAAGTAACAAAGTCTTTAAAGGTGACTTGTGGTAAGTCGGGTGAAGACGTTAAAGTCCTTCGGGAGCGTTAAAGTCCTTAAAAGTAACTAGTTCGTATAAACGTTACCGAAAAAGGGTTATACGTGACCGTAGTAATCCCTGTGATGATTCTTTCGCTAGATCGTAGAACCGGGCTTAAAACCTGTTATAAAATGTGCTAGATAAGTGTATCTGACACTGGGTGTAAAAAATGAGGGTAGAAAAGTGTATGTATTGGGGAAAACTTTTCTATTTTAATTAAGTGGGTCGGAACTATTGTTCCGACTAATTATATTACAGCATTTGAGCCTCCACCGTGCTTTCTGGAATTTAGTGTTTGATAGTTTAAAACACTTTTTAATAAATGATATACTCTTTAATTAAGATTAAACATACTTATTTGATAAACTTAAAAGTTATGTAGTTTTTTATATAAAAAGCTTTTTATTACTGTTTACTAAAAACTAATAAGCTAGTTTTATAATTAAAGCTAATATTAAAGTAAGCTAATAAATTAATTAATAGTTAATACTTTTTTAATATTATATTTATTTTTAATACCTTTTTAAAAAATATTTAGCTACTATTATTAATAAAAATTTAACATTTTTAAAATATATTTTTATAAGTTTATAACTACGTCGGATTTGACGTACTATTTTAACTTATTATATATATATATATATATAATTTTCTTATTTATTTTAAAAATATACCTCGTCTTTAGTTTTTTATTATTTTTAACAACGTCGAGTTATATATACGGCGTATTAATAGTAGTATCGTTATTAACGAAAAATAATATATATAAACGCATCGGTTTAACTAACGTCGGGCGCTATTTAACTGTAAAAAGGAGTTAATATTATACTACTACTGGCGGGAGACGCTAGTAACGATAATAATGGGATTAGTACTACCGGCTTACAGCTTAATGCCGAGATTAATAATATATAAAAAAAGATTTAGCCGGAGGTAAAGAGGGCTTTTTATTAGTAAAAAAAGACAGAGAGATAAAGACTAAAACTATAACGTATAGTTTATTTATATTATTAAAGAATGAAATGCTTGGTAAGTGCTGGTTAATTAGTGTAATTAATAAAAAAATATTTAAGACTTAATAAACTTAAGTTATTTTAACTATAATATTTAATTTAAACAAGTCGAGTTGTAATTTTATAGCGGCGACAGCCTCGTACGTTAAATCGATAACTAAAGCTTAGTATACACCAGCTACCCCGGCATCGCCACTTATAACCGCGTTTACGTCTTTAACCGTATCTTTTTTAATATCTTAAACGTAGAAACCTTTATCGCCTGCTATTTAAACTCAGACTACTAAACCCTTTTAACACAAGTTATAAGCGTAGCAAACACCTTTGTTACGCCGGTAAACGCTTATATCCTGGAATATTTACTCTTTTATTTTAACGACGCCGTTAACTCTTTTTTATAAGTATATACTTTTTTTTAATAAACCCTTTTCCGGTAAACCTCGACTGCTACGCGTTTAATATACTATACGTATAGCTTTAAAAGACGCGTTAAACGCGGTGGGAATAACAAAGTAGTAATTAAGCTATTACGTTTTTTAATAAATTAAAGAGTATAAATAAGCTTAATAATAGTTTTTAATAGAATTAAAATAATATAAAAGTAATAACGGGCTTTAAACTAGCGTTACTTTAATTAAAAAATCTTTTATAATATTACTTATAAAAATATTAATAATAAGTATACTAATAGTTGCCGAGATATATTAAACTTTTACTTTATCGTTTACTAGCATAAAGCGTAGCTTTATTATAAAACGCTACCGCTTTTTATAAACAGACGTAAATACTTTAACGTTGTTTAAAAACAGACGTTTTATAAAACACGGTTTTGAACCGCTTTTTTATTATTAAGACTTACGAATAAACCCGCTTTATAGTTTAAACCCGTAAAAAAAGCTCTTATAATCCTACCGCTTATTTATCGAAAAGCTTAAAAATAAAACTATCGGCGTCGCTTTTATATCTTTTAAAGTACGACGGGGTTACCGTCCGCTTCTTCCGCGCAATGTAATTATATGTAACCTTTTTTTTTTAACTTTTTATAATATACTTTAAGTTTAACTACTTTTTTAGCATATAAAAAGACGTTGAAGTCATTATATTATTAAAGGTGAGTAAAAATGATTAAACGTCTTTTTAATTTTAATTTTTAATCGCATTACTATCGTGCGTTTTTAAAGGCTTTAAACGTATTATTATATATAAACTATTTTAAATAACTTTTATTTATAAGAAAATCGCGCGTTATTATATTAACGCTCTTTTTCGCCGCTTTGCTAAAAACCTCTTCTCGTTTTTTATATATAACGTAAAAATTAACCTCGTTTAAAATAAAGAAGTTACCGCCTTTACCGTAAATATATAAAGTGTTTTTAACGTTTTTTTTCGCCGTTTACTTATACGTATAAAAAACGACGGGTAGTTAAACACTTATTTCCGCTTTATATACTTTTTTTTATTTAACTGTAAAGTCCGTATACACTTTAAAGGGTATTAAATAAACTTTACTTAATATAGCACGTTATAAAGCTCCCTTTTATTATTTATTCTTTTTACCTTATATATAATAAAAGCAGTTTGTTACAACTTATATTTACGGTTTTATTACGTAAACGACTTTTATTTAATATGTATTTTTAAAAGCTTATATAAAAACGTCCGCTTATTATAACGCGACTTTTAACACTTTTAAAACTAAAGCCGTAATAATAAAATTATATTTATTAATAAAAAGTATAATATACTTCATATTATACGACGACGTTATATAAACAACTTAACGTTACACTTTAAAATTTTTTATATCGAGCTTGTTTAATTATAAACGGAGACTTTTTAACGCCGGGCTTATACTAGTTAAAAGCATAGCTAAACTATAAACTATTTTTCCGCCGATGCGTTTTTAAACGTATAAAGAAAACGATAAAAGTGGCTTATTTACCTCTGCTTTTTTTTAAACTTTTAACTAAGGCCTCGCCGCCCCCGCTTTATAACACGCCGTTTTTATTTATATTATTTTATTTACTTTATATAAAGTTGAAGTTTAATATAAACTGTAAACGACTCATTAAAAATAAAAGCTTTTATAAAGGACGTTAATAAATATCCGTTAAAAAAGCTAGTATATTAACTAAATTTATAGAGTGATTTTAATAGCCGCCTGTGCGGTTTTACTAATATAGCGGACTACTTTTAAACACGCTTTAATACGAGATATAAAGTTACTTATAAGTAAATTAACGTTAAAACAAGTATTGGCGTATTAAACAGTAAATTTTAAAAGACGTTATAAAGGCTTAAACGCTAAACTATAATTAGTTAAAACAAACGCTTTAACCTACTTATTTAAAGTAGAAAAGTCTTTATAAAAGTCCCTATTTATACTAAAGACTTTTATTAATATATACATACAACTTTTACCCCTTTTTCGCTACTCCGTATTAAATGTACTTAGTAAGTATACTTTTTAAAAGGTTATAAGCCCGGATCTACGACCTAGCAAAAAGAATTATTACAAGGATTATTACGGTTTTCGTATAACCCTTTTTTCAGAAACGTTTACATTAAATTAACTACTTAAAAACACTAACGTTTTTAAAGGACTTTAACGCTTTCCGAAGGATATTAACGCTTTCACTTAACTTATTACAAGTTACCTTTAAAAACTCTGTTACTCTTAAAAGACATTAACGCTTTCTTCGTAACTTATTACTAGCTACACTTTTAACGGGAATATTATATCTTTATTACATATATCACTTTATTTATCTTACTTTTATTACTAAAAACAACCCTTTAATAAATATTTAATTAACTTAAAGGATTAAAAGGATTATTAATAAAGAGTTTAAGACGAAACTTAGTTAAATTTAAAAACAACTTTAACCGAGTATTATACTAATAGTTAAACTATAAAGATTAGTAATTCACTATATTTAAATTAATTAAACCTTTTCCTTTTTTTCCCTTTCCTTTTATTTCGTTTTACTCTTTTATTATAATAAACTTACGAGAGGTAACGGAAAGCTAGCTTAAGCAGATCACTGATTTTACTATTAACTCGAACGTTAAACTCAAAAAAGCGGTAAATTAAAAGCGTTAAAAAAAGAAAACTTTTTAACCTATTAAAATCATTAGCCTTACCGTTACTTTTAACGAAATTGACTTTAACTACGGTGTTAAGACTTAAAACACGCTTTTAACGGTGTTTTTATTACCCCTTAATAATAACGTATTTTAAAGTTATTTAAAACGAAGTCCTCCCCGGAAAGCTTATAAAAATAATAAGGGAGTTTTACGTACTTAAAACTAAAACTACTAGAGTTAACTTAAGTAAAAAAATATTATTAATTAACTTAGTATGTTTTTAAACACGTTAAATAAAGCGTTTATCGGTGAATTCGACAACGTAATTTACGACTTAAAATCTAAAGTTAAACTTGTGTTTATTAAAATAAAAAATTCTTTTTTTAAACCTTTATTAAAGTACGTTATATAAACGTTTATGCTAATCTTACCTTAAAATAGTGTAACGACTAAGCCCGCGATAACGACCGAAAGGTTTTTTTCATTTTCACTTATTATAATCGCGACGGATATATTATTAATAACTGCTTTTTAAGTTACAAAACGAAAATTATAAAAAGAAGTCTTTTAACGCTATTATTAATAACAATAAAAAGGCGAGTAACACTAATAATAAGAACGAGAAGTAAAGCTTCTTTTATATAGTAAAGGCTTTTCTTTAAAGTTATGTATTTTTATTATTAACTACGGCTATTATAAACACTTTTTTAAACGTTTATGACGCTTACTACTACGCTAGTAGTAATAACACTTAGCTTTTCGATATAAAAAACGATATTTATATTATAAACGAGTTAAAATAATTCATAAAAATACTTTTACGTTTATTAAAGACTAATTAATACGTTACTATTATTAACAGCTTTATAAAGATTAATGTTATTAACACCATTAACTTTACGCTTTTTTAACGAAAAAAAGGGAGTTTATATACATCTCTTTTAAAAACGTAATATATATATTAACTTTTTTTATTAACATCTTTTTAAGTAATTACTTTAATTACAATACCTTTTATACTTCTAATAACGAGAAAACCTACATTATAAACACGAAAAAGAACGGGGTTTTACTACTAATACTTTACAAGTCGATCCCGTTATACGCTAGCTACGCTATTATTAACGAAGCTTATTAGTACACTTGCGGTATTTTTTAAAGAGGAATACTTAAATAAAATGTGTTTTAAGCGAGCGTTAAAACTATACTTTATTTATAAAAGGTTTAAACACTCTTCTTTTAAAGCGCTTATCAACACAATTGCTTCTTTTACGGGTATTTTTATTAGTGTAAAGACGGTTAATAACGAGAAGTATAAAAGCTTACTACTTTATACTTTATACGATCTTTTAAAAGCAAAGTTTTTAAAACTAAAGGACCGCCGAGAGGACTTAGTAAAGCTGTTAAGTAAAGTATATTATATTAACGTTATTAACGTTACTTTTTTAAAGTATATAATAATATACGTTAAATTAAACTAATTAAAAACAAAGTAATAAGTGAGAAATTCTTTAAAATTGTTATTAATAAAAACAAGATGTTTAATACGTTTTTAGTAAAGCACTTTATTAATGTTATAAAAAGAACCTTTAAATACATTTAAATAAACAACAGAACTAACGTTTAAATTAAAGCTTTTAAACGCGAAAGTAAAAAGTAAAACTTTAAAATAATTACATCGCTAATTTACTCTTTTATTTAAAACTGTTATATTAAACACGTAATTTAATTTATCTTTTTACACACTTGTGCTATTATAATAATAAGTAACTTTTTTATTAACTTTTAATACAAAACAATTTACACTAGTTATTACTTTTGTAATGTTATTATAAACGCGTAAAAAGGGATCTTTTACGCATTATAAAAATGCAGCATTAAATATCTTTATTTTTAACTCGATCTCTTTTACCTTCGTTTTATTAAAAGCTAATGCTTTATAAGAGTACTTAACTTTATACGTAAAGCGTAAAATTGTAATAAGCAATTAAGTAAACTATTACCGCGAAGAGAAGAAGGTATTTTAATAAGATATAAAAGTACTTAATAAGATATAAAAGTACTTATCTTTATTATATTTAGTTAGTCTTTACACAAAAAATCTTTATCACTTTTAACATATATCTATATATATATATATAACTGACAAAAGAAACTACGCCTTTTTTAGCTTGAAGGAGTTTAGTGTAAAAAAAAAGAAAATACGTATTAAAGATAATAATAAAAACAACGCTATAATTAAAGTGAATATTATTAACGTTAACCTAGTGATTTAAAGACTAAATATTACTATTCATAAACTTAACAACGTATAATGTAACTTTAAAAACATCGATTCGATTTTTACTTACCTTAAAATATTAAAATATCGGACTTTATTATTAACAATGCTACTTATAGTATCACCCACCGCCTTTTACGTTTTTACTACGATAAACAATCCCTTTATTTACTTATTAATTAAATAAACCTCGCTAAAAATAAAGAAAAAAGAATAAATAATAATAGTAAAAAAAGGAGTTAATTAATTTAGTTAAACGAGGGGTCTTTAAGTTCGTTTACCGCTTAAAAAGCAAACAACTTATTACGAGTAAATAAGTCCTTTACCGTAAAACAAGTAAAAGCGGTAAAAAAGTTTAAAAAAAAGCACATTTAATAACACGCGGCTTTTAGCAACGCTAAAGAGTCAACTTTTATAAAACCTTCGCTACTACTTTCCGATCTAATAACTAAAGACTTATCCTCGCTTTTATAATTAATAAAAAACTTAATGTTAAATAACTTAATAATATTACTGTTTACTTTTACAGTATACTTAACGAGGAAGTGTATATAAAGCTGGTAGAGTTGTTTTAATGGTTTTTCAAGCGCTACCCTGCTTTTATAATATAAGTAATATAAGTAAGATACGTCGACGACCGCGTTATTTTACTTTAACGCGCTTTATACAGCTTTTAATAAAGAGGACGGTAATAGGTAAAGAAACTAAAAGACGTTATAAAAAGTATTAGCTTTAAATCTCTTAAAACTAATGCAGCTGTTTACGTAAAAAAAGGGGTTATAGTCGTTACGTATATTAACGATGCCTTTTACGTAAAAAAGTTAATAACACTTAATATATTTAAGTAAAAACTCACAAAATCGTTAAAAACAGAACTTATAAGTTAACTTTAATAGTTATTAAAAGTCGAAATTAGTATAGAACTAACAAATAAAAAAATAATGTTTATTAAAATCTTGTAAAAAACTTATATCAATAATTTTATTAACGAATTCGCTATAATAGAGGTAAAGTTAACGTTAATACCGATTATAAAACTTATCTTTTTAATAACGAAATATAATAAAAAAGAAATATTACGTATTATTAAAAGGTTGTAAGAAAAAGTATTTATACTTAAACTATAACGCGCTTTAACGTTACGTACTTTATTTAGTAGTACGCAAGGGTTATATTTATTTATTTTCTAAGAAAAACTATATTATAAAAGTAAAGCAATTATTTAAGTATTTTAGCGGCTATAACGGACTAATAAGATTTACTATTTAAAAAATAAAATAATAACAAACATAATTAATATTACGGGATACGCCGACGCTTTTTAAAACGATAATATTTAATCTTACTAGTCTTCGCACAACTACGTCTTTTTTATAATAAGCGGGCTAGTCTTTTAAACGGTAAAGCAACTATTTACCGTTAGCTCTTATTAAACACTAAATTCCAAAAGGCACGGTAGAGGCTTAAATGCTATAATATAATTAGTCGGAACAATAGTTTCGACCCACTTAATTAGACTAGAAAAGTTTTCTTAAAAGTCCCTGTTTATACCAAGGACTTCTGCTAATATATGCACTTTTCTACTCTTATTTTTACACCTAGTATTAGATGCACTTATTTAACACATTTTATAAAAGGTTTTAAGCCTAGTTTTACGATCTAGCAAAAATAATTATTATAAGAATTACTACAATTATATATAACCCTTTCTTCGGTAATGTTTACACGAACTAGCTACTTTTAAAGACTTTAACGCTTTTACTCGACTTATTATAAGTTACTTTTAAAGACTTTATTACTTTTAAAAGACTTTAACGCCTTTTAAAGGAGTTTAACGCCTTTTTTATAATTTATCACTAGTTACACTTTTAATAAGATTATTACACCTTTATTATTTATATTACTTTATTTACTTTAATCTCGTTATTAAAAACAAACTCTTCGACTTTTAATAAATATTTAATTAATTAAAAGTATTAAAAAGACTAATAATAAAAAGCTTTAAATAAGATTTAATTAAATTTTATAATAACTTAAACTAATTATTATACTAGTAGTTAAAATATAAAGATTAAAAGTTTACCTTTAAAGTAATTAATTTGCCTTTTTTTTCCTTTTCTCCGCTTTTATTCTACTCCTCCGTTATAATAAATTTAAAAAAAAATTAAAGAGTTAACTTAAGTGTATTATTAATTTCACTATTAACTTAATTAAACGTTAAACTTAAAAAAGCGGCGGATTAAAAGTGTTAAAAAAACTTTTTAACTTTTAAAGCTTATTAACTTTATTATTACTTTCAAAGATATTAATACTATATATAATATTAAAACTTAAACTTTTAATAGTGCTTCTCTTAACTCTCGGTGATAACGTATTTAATTAAAGTTATTTAAAATAAAATCTTTTTTAAAAAGCTTATAAAAGTAATAAGAGAGTTTTACGCTTTTAAAACTAAGTCTATTAGCGTTAACATAAGTAAAAAATATTATTAGTTAATTTAACACCTTTTTAAACACGTTAAAGCGTTTATCGGTAAGTTTAATAACGCACTCTGCGACTCAAAGTCGAAGATCGAAGCTATGCTTGTTAAACACTAGATTTTCTTTTTCCTTACCCTCGTTAAAACACACTATATTAACGTTTACGCCGACCTTACTTTAAAATAGTATAGTGAATAAGCTGATTATAATAATTAAAAGGTTTTTATTAAAATAAAAGCTTTTATAAAAGACTATTATAAGTTAAAAACTGTCACCGCTAATTATAATAATAATAATAACGAAAAAAGTAAAAAGACTAATAATAAAAATAAAACAAATAATAATAATAATAATAATAATAATAATAATAATAATAATAATAATAATAATAATAATAATAATAGTAAAGTTAAAAAAAGGAAAGATAACTCGAAGTTTAACCCGAGTAAACACTACACTTATTATAATCGCGACGAATACGTTATTAATAAATGCTTCTTTAAAATATAAGATAATAATTGTAAAAAGAAGTCTTTTAACGCCGTTATTAATAACTTTAAAAAGACGAGTAACACTAATAATAAAAACAAAAAGTAAAGCTTCTTTTATATAATTAAAGCTCTTTCTTAAAGTTACGTCCTTTTTATAACAGTTATTAATATTATAAGCGCTTTTTTTTTAAAGTTTATAACGTATATTATTACACTAGTAATAACGATACTTAGCTTTTTAATATAAGCAGCGACGTTTATATTACGAATAAGCTAAAATAGTTCCGCGAAAGCTCTCTTATACTTATTAAAAACTAGTATATTACTATTAATAATAGCTTTATAAAAATCAACGTTATTAATATCGTTAACTTTACGCTTTTTAATTAAAAAAGAGAGTTTATATATATCTCTTTTAAAAACGTAATATATATATTAACTTATTTTATTAATATTTTTTAAACGTTTATTTTTATAACGTAAATAATTACTTTAATTATAATACCTTTTATACTTTTAACGGCGAGAAAATCTACGTTATAAACATTAAAAAACGGGTTTTTATTACTAGTGCTTTATAAGTCGATCCCGCCGTGCGCTAGCTACGTTATTATTAATAAAGCTTATTAGTATATTTATAACATCTTTAAAAAGAGTATTTAAATAAAACGTATAGTTTTTAAGCGAGCGTTAAAAACTACACCTTGTTTATAAAAGGCTTAAACACTTTTCTTTTAAAGCGCTTATAAATATAATTACTTCTTTAAATAACATCTTTATTAATATAAAGACGGTTAATAAAAAGAAGTATAAAAGCTAGCCGCTTTATACTTTATACGAGCTTTTAAAAGCGAAATTTTTAATATTAAAAGATCGCTGTAATAACTTAATAAAGTTATTAAAAAAGGTATATTATATTAACGTTACTAGCGTTACGCTTAAAGCTTATAACAACACGTGTTAAGTTAGTATAATAAAAGATAAAGTAATAAGCGAAAAGTTCGTCGAGATTATAATTAATAAAAACGAGATGTTTAGCACGCTTTTAGTATTCTTTAAGCACTTTATTAACGTTATAAGAAAGATACTTAAATATATTCGGATAAATAATAACACCGATGTTTAAATTAAAGCGTTTAAATATAAAAATAAAAAGTAAAGCTTTAAAGTAATTATATCGCTATTTTACTCCTCTCTTTAAAACGGCTATATTAAACGCGTAATTTAATTTATCTTTTTACACACTTATATTATTATAATAGTAAATAACGTTTTTATTAACTTATAATGCGAGACGATTTATACAAGCTGTTACTTTTATAATATTACTGTAAACGCATAAAAGGAGATCTCTTACGTATTATAAAAGCGCGGTACCGAGGATTTTTACTTTTAACTTAACCTTTTACACTTACGTTTTATTAGAAGCTAGTGCTTTGTAAAAGTCTTTAACTTTATACGTAAAGGTAATAAGCAGCTAAGCAAGCTGTCACTGCGGAGAGAGAAAAGTATTTTTACAAGATATAAAGGCATTTATTTTTACCGTGTTTAATTGATTTTAACATAAAAGATTTTTATTACTTTTAATATATATATTTATAAAAAGCTTATAAATAACGAAAGTGATTATGTAGCCTTTTAATTAAAGAGAGTATAACGAAAGAAAAGGAAAATGCTTATTAAAAATAATAATAAAGGTGATATAATAAGCGAGGAGAGTATCGTTAACGTTAATTTAATAATTTAAAAACTAATTATTATTATTAATAAACTTAATAGCGTATAGTTTAACTTTTAAAAACGTTAAATTAGTTTTTACTTACTTTAATATTAAAATGTCGGACTTTATTATCGACAGCACTACTTACTTTATCACTACTCTTTATATTTTTACTACGATAAATAATCCTTTTATTTACTCGACGAGTAAGTAAGCTTTTATTAAAAACGAAAAAGAAGAATAAATAATAATAGCGGAAAAAGAACTAATAAATTTAGTTAAGCAAAGAGTTTTTAAGTTTATTAACCGCTTAAAAGGCAAACGACTTATTATAAATAAATAAGTTTTTTATTATAAAACTAATAAAAGTAATAAAAAAGTAAAGAAAAAGGCACGCTTAATAACACGCGGCTTTTAATAACGTTAAAAAGTTAACTTTTATAAGACTTTTATAACTACTTCCCGCTTTAATAGTTAAAGACTTATTCTCGCTCTCGCGGTTAATAAAAAACTTGATATTAAGTAATTCGATGTTATCGCTGCTTACCTTTATAGTATACTTAACGAAGAAGTTTATATAAAGCTAGCGGAGTTGTTTTAATAGTTTTTTAAACGTTATTTTAACCTCGCAGCCCTCGTAAAATACGTAAACGACTACGTTATTTTACTTTAATATACCTTATATAGTCTCTGTTAAAACAGACGTTAATAAATAAAAAAAATTAAAAGACGTTATAAAAAGCATTAGCTTTAAGCTTTTAAAGACCGATACAGCTGTTTTTATAAGAAGAGGAGTTATAATTATTACGTATATTAATAATACCTTTTATATAAAAGAAGCGGTAGCACTTAACGTGTTTAAATAAAAACTTACGAAATCGTTAAAAACAGAACTTATAAGTTAATTTTAATAATTATTAAAAGTTAAAATTAATATATAATTAACAAATAAAAGGATAACGCTCGTTAAAATCTTATAAAAAACTTATATTAATAACTTTATTAACGAATTTACTATAATAAAAGTAAAGTTAACTTTAACATTAATTATAAAACTTATCCTTTTAATAATAAAAAATAATAAAAAAAGAGACATTGTGTATTTTTAAAAAATCGTAAGAAAAAGCATTTATACTTAAACTATAACACGCTTTAAGGTTGTATATACAACTTAATAATACGTTAAAGTTATATTTACTCCTTTTAAAAACCACGTTATAAAAGTAAAGCGATTACTTTAATATTTTAATAGTTATAATAGACTAAAAATCCGCTACTCAGAGAAAGATAAAATAATAACGAAAACAATTAATATTATAAAATACATTAACGCTTTTTAAAAAGATAATATTTAATCTCGCTAGTTTTTATATAACTACGTTTTCTTTATAATAAGTAAACCAATCTTTTAAATAGTAAAACAACTACTTACCGTTAACTTTTTAACTTATAAAGCTAAGTATTTAACAGGTTATTTTATAATAACATATATATTATAGCTTTAGTAATTTATAAATAAAATCAGCTTTTCTTATAACGTTACTTTAAAAGTAAATAATACGTTTACTATTTATTTTATAAAATCTTTTTTATATTATCTTTAAATAAAACATTTTAATATAAAATACCACTTTTTTTTTAAAAACGCGTTAACGTTAAACAACTATAAGTAGATTATATCCCCTTTATTAATTAAATTGTTAATATTTTTATAAAACCTTTAATTAAAGATTTATTTATAAAGTTTATAAAACTCTTTGTATATAAAAAGTAAATATTTAACTTAATAAGAAATTCTTTCTTCTCTTCTTTTTTCTTTTTCTCTTTTTAATAACAAGATTTTTTAAACGATTTTACTTCTTTTTTTTTCTTTTATTACTATAAGTATTATTCCTTTTACTTATATATTACCTCTTTTTCTATTACTTTTAACAACTACAATATAACAATAATTTTACGCGTTAAAACTTTTTAACAACTTCTCGCGAAGTTAAGTAAACGCTATATAACACTAAAAGTTAAAGGGAGTAGATTAGTAAAGAAAAGAGACTTATTTTACACTAAATTAAAGGCTTTAATATCTTTAAAGATATTATAAACTCTTACGCTTTAAAGGGAGTGTTAAACACTAAATTTTAAAAGGTACGATGGAGGCTTAAATACTGTAATATGATTGGTTGGAATAGTGGTTCCGACCTATTTAATTAGAATAGAAAAGTTTTTTTGGAAGTCTTTGTTTGTACTAGGGACTTTTGTTAATATATGCACTTTTTTACCTTTATTTTTACACCTAGTGTTAGATGCACTTATTTAACACATTTTATGATAAACCGTTATCTTTATACGTATTTAATAAATAAATAAATAAATAAATAAATAAATAAATAAATAAATAAATAAATAAATAAATAAATAAATAAATAAATAAATAAATAAATAAATAAATAAATAAATAAAATAATAGCTTATAATTATAAATAATAATATATTTAGTATTTTAAATAAAGTAGTTTTAATTTTTTTTAATATTTATAAATATAAAGACAAATACACGCGAATTACCACTATACCACAAAGATATAAAAGATTAGCAGTACTGGCACTTCGTGCTAGTACTATCGCGTATAACGTATATAAATAACGCGCACCCCTGACAATACCGTCACAACTTTGTATTTAAATTACTTATTATTTTTTTATAAATTAAGCTTATTTTAAGTTTTAAATTACATTTTGTTTTAAAAGAAAAAGTATTATAACGTATATTATAAATATGTTATTAAATCCTTTGTTCACTAATACGTAATATTCTACTGCTCTTATTTAAGTATAATATACTAGCTTTAGAATATATCCACTTAAAATATATACAGTTACGATATACCTAGCTCACTTTTAACAGGGTATACCTAACCTAATATAATACCATTAACTTAACGTTTTTTAAGGGTTTCTCGGCCTGTAACCTAGCAGTTTCCAAAGGTTCTTCTGTACCGTGATGGTTCTCTGGCCGCGGACAAGGACGGAAGTGCTCCCGCGGAAAATGGCGGCCTCATCCTGCAAGCGGCTAGTGTACTCCCTACCCAACATCAAGTTTAAATTGTACACCGGCCTGCCTTCCCATGATGGCCAGTCCATAACAGAGTCGGATGCCAACGGCGGATCAGAGGCGAACTTTTTGGCAGCAGAATCGGCACCGTCGCCAAGCAACAGGACACAGCCAAGTTGATAAAGCCCGGCCAGTTCGTCGCATGATTCGAAGGGTATGAGATATTTGCGTTGACCTGCCTCGCACAGGCTGGCATGGTAAAGGAGCTGTCTGTATATGCGGTGCCGCATCAGCTCAAGAATGTGCGAATCCATGTCAGCTCGCCAGATGGCCCGGTTGAGATTCGGGATTCGCTTAGACGACTGTGACATGCGCAGAAGTGGCACGTTGGCTCGCTTCCCAGGCGGGGAAACGCTGGCGAAGATATCCCCTCGAGCCAAGGCATAGCCAGTAGGGCTGTGCCTGACCGTTTCGACGGGCGGCGTGCTTGCCGGCGCCGCGGCCTCGGGCGCAGATGCAAAGTCAAGGCCAGACGGTGCCCACCACAGATCGCCAGGTGCTGGTCGAGCGACGACCTGGAAGCTCTGCAAAAAATCAACAGGTACGCGCAGCCTGGAGACCGAACAGAACCTGCTCGGCCCGGCTAGCATCTGTGCTGTCTCCAGTTAGCCACACGATATGCACAGGCAAAAAATGGGGGAGTTCTCCGATCATCTATTTACCAAAGGGGTTGCGGATAAGGCGCCGTTGTAACTTGGTTAACTTGTACGGCGATCTGGGTGGCTTGGCCCGTTTCCACCGATTCCGGGCCGCTGCAAAGGATGGATCAGACAGGGGGGACACAGGCAGCGCTGTTCCCAGGATGTCGTCTGCGGGGGAGACACTTGTGTCTGGATCGGCAGCCGACGTTGCAGGAGCCGCTGTTTGAGGTGCCTGGTGTAGACATCTCTTCTGTTGGCAGACGCCAGCCAGTCGAAGAATGCTCTGCCGGACTGGATGTGAGGGTGCGGCTACACTTCCTGGCACGCATACCTTAGCGCAGATATAGCCATGCGCCGACATGTTCACTGGGAGGTAGTTTACGGTCGACGAAGAGGCGAGGTATGTGGGTTGCGGCGGCAAGGTGTCGAGAAAACCAAACTCGTCGGCGAAGTGAGATGATATATTCATATAAACGGAATATGCAAAAAACCCATACATCCGATAAGAGATAACCAACAATCGCGCGCAAAAACGTGGCGCGCGTCACCATAGCGGTGACCTTGCCGGTTTAGCAGCGACACACATGCTCTCTCTGTGGACAAGATGAATACACAAAGGGCTGCATTTCAGGCCTACCGGGGTGCCTGTGTGCGTCCTTGCGGACGGATCACCCGGGCGTCCCGGACCATCCGGCTTCCCAGGGGGCCCCAGGCGTCGTCATTTTCCCAGTTTTCCCAGGGCGCTCTGCCGGCGACCACGCAGACACAGACGAACCTGTCTGGCTCGATACCGATGCCGTACATCACAGAGGTTACGGTATGGCTCGCCCATTACGGCACGCACCTGGCTTGACTAGACTGGAGACTCGCGCTAACCGTTTAGGCCGGCGGTTGGCGGACATGTTCGTGAATACCTTTTACGCCCCCATGCAAAAGAGAGGAAGCACAGAAAACCCGAGCAGAAGTATAAATGTTGGCTCACCAATGGATGCTGGCTGACATCAATAAACTCCCGGCAAAACAGCGGACATCTTCTCCAAACTGCTCCAGGTATGTGCGGGCAATGTCGCCTCGACGCTTATCCGGAAACCCGGCGTTGTACTGACCGGCGGGATGGCGGGACTCAGGAGCGGATAGTATGCCTGAACGGCGCCATTGACGACACGGTGTCGGCAGCGATCGTGGCCCAGCTGCTCTGGCTGGAGTCCGACGCACCCGATAAACCCATCACGATGTACATCAACTCCCCAGGCGGCGAGGTCAGCTCCGGGCTGGCTATCTACGACACAATGTCCTACATTCAGTCGCCTGTGTCAACCGTGTGTGTCGGAGCGGCTGCATCGATGGCGGCGATCCTGCTAATTGGCGGCGAGGCCGGCAAGCGCTTTGCCCTGCCGCACAGCTCCGTTATGGTGCACCAGCCGCTGGGTGGCACGCGCGGGCAAGCGGCCGACATCCTGATCTACGCAAACCAGATCCAGCGCGTGCGCAGCCAGGTCAACGAGATTGTGCGCAGCCACCTGAACAAGTCCTTTGGCCATGAGAAGTACGGTCTGCAGGACATCAACGACATGATGGAGCGGGACAAGTACCTGACGCCGGAGGAGGCAAAGGACTGCGGCATCGTGGACGAGATCCTGCGCAAGCGACCGGCTGCCGACGCTGGCAAAGAGGCAGACCAGCAGGCACCCAAGACGTCATGACAGGGTCGGGAATGGCCGTTGAGGGAGGCGAGGGAAGGGGAAGGGAAGAGAAGCGAGGAGCGCGGCACGGCAAGACAGTGAGTGCGGCACTGTTGTGAGGTGACGACTGTTGACCGCAACCAGTGCGGCTGCCACAGCTGTCTCCAGAGTATGTATTAGTATTTTTTTTTTCTCCGTTTGCCAATCTGAACCAAATCCACCATCGAGAAGGCCGGCCAAAAGTCCCAGGGCGGACCCAAACCCCGGAGCGGCTGGGTGGCCACCAATCAAAGCACCGCTATTTACCAGCACTTACCAGCCCATCGCTTTTTGCGGGGTGGGCGGTCAAGAAAATTTGCGTATTCTGCCTGCCGACTTCGCTGGACCACTCCGGCCTCTTCATCTGCTGTGTCCCTGTGACTTGGAGGCCGGACGCTCTTTAATTTGTATAAGTAATTTTTGGATAGGTGACTCACATCGACAACGCGGGGAGCCTTTCTTTCCTTCCCCCCTTCGCCTCGTCCTTTTTTGTTTTTGCGTGCAGACGAACCAGCACTCCAATTGGCACTATCGCCAACCCCGATTGGCATATCACCAAACCGTTCGTCTCCTTTCCCTGCCCACCAGTTTGGACCTTCAGCAGCCCAACCCGCCAGCCTTCGACCCGTGCATTGCCTAGTACAATGTTCTCCTGCGCGCTTCGCCGGGCCAGCAAGGCTGCCCCACGGCGGTCTCTAGCTGCCTGTGGCCCCCCAGTGTAAGTTTTGTCCTGGCTGTGACGATAGACTGTCAGGAGACCGTAAAGAGACTGTCGAGCGAGAGAAGACAACAACCCCAGGCCCAACACGGGCCAATGCCACACAATTCCACGCAATCCTACTGTCCTTCAGCCTCACGTCCAGACCCCGGCCATCTGGAATGGCTGCCCCCCTGGTGCACCTCCCGCCAAGTCCATTGCTAACCAGACTGGCTATTCCACAGGCATCGCCACTTCTCCCACACCCCCGCCAGACTGGACGACTCCGATGTAAAGCTCAACAAGATCTCTGGCAAAATCACACAGCCCAAGTCGCAAGGCGCCTCGCAGGCCATGCTGTACGCCACCGGCCTGTCCGAGGAGGACATGAACAAGGCCCAGGTCGGCATCTCCTCCGTGTGGTACGAGGGCAACCCGTGCAACATGCACTTGCTCGGCCTCTCAGACGCCATCAAGAAGTCTGTGGCCAAGGCAGGCTTGGTGCCCTTCCGTTTCAACACCATCGGCGTTTCGGACGGCATCAGCATGGGCACCACCGGCATGCGCTACTCTCTCCAGAGCCGCGAGATCATTGCGGACAGTATCGAGACCGTCATGAACGGCCAGTGGTACGACGCCAACATCTCCATCCCCGGCTGCGACAAGAACATGCCCGGCGTCATGATTGCCATCGGCCGTGTCAATCGCCCCAGCATCATGGTCTACGGAGGCACAATACGGCCCGGCTGTGGCCAGAGCGGCCAACCCCTCGATATCGTCAGCGCTTTCCAGGCCTACGGCGAGTACATCGCCGGCAGCATCGAGGAAAAGGAGCGCTTCGATATCATTCGGCACGCCTGCCCCGGCGGCGGAGCCTGCGGTGGCATGTACACCGCCAACACCATGGCCAGCGCCATCGAGACCCTGGGTATGACACTACCCGGTGGCAGCAGCTTCCCCGCCGAGCACCCCACCAAGATGGCCGAGTGTGAGAACGTCGGCCCTGCCATCCGGAACCTGCTCAAGGAAGACATCCGGCCCAAGGACATCATGACACGCCAGGCCTTTGAGGATGCCATGACCCTTGTCACCATCCTCGGCGGCAGCACAAATGCCGTGCTCCACCTGATCGCCATTGCCGATTCCGTCGGCCTGAAATTGACCATAGACGACTTCCAGGCCGTGTCGGACCGCACACCCTTTTTGGCTGACCTCAAACCCTCGGGCAAGTATGTCTTCGAGGACCTGTTCAAAATCGGCGGCATTCCCTCCGTTCTCAAGTTCCTGCTGAAGGAGGGCGTCATCGACGGCAACAGAATAACTGTGACCGGCAAGACTCTGAAGGAGAACCTTCTGGCCTTCCCAGACCTGCCGAATGACCAGCCCATCATCCAGTCCTTCAGCAACCCCATCAAGCCGACTGGCCATCTTCAGATCCTGCGCGGCTCTCTGGCACCTGGCGGGTCTGTCGGCAAGATCACCGGCAAGGAAGGACTACGCTTCGAAGGCAAGGCTAAATGCTACGATGCCGAGGACGATTTTATTTCTGCTCTCGAGAAGGGCGAGATCAAGAAGGGTGAAAAGACGGTTGTCATTATCCGCTATGAAGGCCCCAAGGGCGGTCCAGGCATGCCTGAGATGCTCAAGCCAAGTTCGGCAATCATGGGCGCCGGCTTGGGCAAGGACGTTGCTCTGCTGACGGACGGCCGCTTTTCGGGTGGCAGCCACGGCTTCCTCATCGGCCACATCGTGCCAGAGGCTATGGAAGGCGGCCCAATCGGCCTTGTCAAGGACGGCGACCGCATCGTGATCGATGCTTCGGAGAAGGTTGTTGATTTGCATGTGCCCGAGGAGGAGCTGAAGGAGCGGAAGAAGCTGTGGAAGGCACCAGAACCCAAAGCAACCAGGGGTACCTTGCGGAAATACGCTGCACTGGTGAGCGATGCCAGCCACGGCTGTGTGACGGACGGCTTCTAGAGTGTGCCGTTCAGAGAGACATCAGAGATATGTGTACACGTCTGGGACGACAGGTTTTGGGACAGGGCAATGGGATCTGGGGTGCTAAAAGTGCGTCATCTAGTAAAAAAGTATCTTATTTTCATATGGTTTCGTTTTCCGGCGAAGAGGGGAGGAACAACAGGTGATAGAACAGGAAGGGAACCACACAAAAAGGAACAGATTCATATTTCGGGACACTCTCTTGGACAAGTGCGCCGAGGGTAGTTCATTAAATGGGCTAGAACAAAGGTCATAAAAGCAAACACCAGGCATGAGCGTATCTACAGTTAGTTGCCCAACCGACAACGCTGCATCTAGACCCCCCAAGAACGCCACCCCACACCTCCATGCTATCTAATTATCTGTTCTGCTTGGGCTTGCTCCATGCTTGTACAAATGCCCTTTTGTCTGCCAGCGTCAAGCCCACCCGCTTGTTCCGTCCCAACCGCGACAACGCATCAGCGACACGGTCTAGGAAAGTGTGCTCCTCCGCGGTAAGGTCGGCCGCGTCCGCATCGTCACCGTTATCAAGAATCCCCGACGAAGTGCCCGCGGCACCGTCAGTTCCCGCGCCAGCAGCATTTTCCATTCCCTCGGCAATGCGGACACGGATACAGTGAGTTGGCCTGCTCAGGAGCTTCCACAGGAACGCGAGCCATTCTCCTGGGACAGGCGTGGTGATGTCAGGCGGGGTGTAACGCATACTGACAGGGAATATCTTGGCCCTTGCAGGTGCGGCAACCAACGACGGACTGCAGGGCAGAACGCCTCTGCCATTGGTGGTACCACATTCCGGGAACACAACAATGATGCGGTCTGGATGTGCACTGACAAGAGCACGCAGGTCGGTGAGACGCTCGGTGGTACCTCCAGCAGCCGGAGCGCCGTTCAGCTGGGACGGGCTGAGGGCCTGGGTTACGGCGCCGAACAGGGAGACCTGCCGCAGCTTACGAGAGCCAGGATACGACACTGTGAAAATGGGGTCAAAGATGGCTGCCAGGTAAAGCGCATCGATGGGAGACGTGAAGCTGGCCGCAATGATCGTGCCCGGGTGAGGCACGCGAGAAGCTGGCTGCTGCGACAGATGTCCACGCTTCACACCGTCGATCTGGAGGTCCACCCACCAGATTCCGGGGATCGCCATCATCCCCCCCAGCAGCAGTTTCCGCACGGCCATCGGCAGAGGCAAGTGGTGCAGGACGACGAAGTAGATGACTGCATAGCCGATGAACGGAACTAGCCGCAGGAAGAAGAGGAAGAGTCGCGGGAGAAACCATAGCGGGCTCGACGGAGTTCGGATCGGGATGAATGGGGAGACGCCGGAGCCTGTTCAAATTGCAAAGCAAGCATAGCACGGTCAGTATTCCAAGCTCCCCGGCCAGGTGTAAAATAGGGCGGGCATGACTTGCCTCTGTCCCGAAACTGGGAGAACTTTTCCATCCTGGATAGAGTGGCGGCCAGCGAGAGACGAGCACTGAGAACCAAGACACTCGGCGACTGCACGCCCAAAAAGAAACGAGAGAGAGTTCTGGCAAGGGCAAGCAATGCACAGGCGCATACTATGGCCAAAGCCCCATTTCACAGGCTCGTGGGTGGCAGGAGAAGCGACGGGCGGACCAGCTCGATTCCCTGGGCTGCTCTGTATTATTGCGTCGTCTTCTGTTGCTCGCTGGCATGTGAAGAATACTTAATGACTTGTCATCGTGTGCAGGTGGGCAATTGTGGCTGAACACGTGGCGTGCGTGGCTTGACTGTTTGTGCTGGTTGCGGGGCGCAACGACCGCCGGAAAGTAAACAAACGGCCCCATTTGTTTGCCAACATTCACGCACCCGAGGCAGCCTATGAAGAGCATCGGGCCATAATACTGCTTTTCTGTCTGTCGCCAACGCCCACCGACACCCTGCACAAGCCGCACGGCGCTTCCTCCATTCCGCGCTACAACTTTTCACACGGGCCACGCCTGGCATTCGCACCACAGCATGTTTCTGTCGCTGGCTTCCTGCAGTTCACTCTGAGCGACGTGTGATTCCTCTCGATTCCTCTCCCACCCCTATTTATCGGACCCGAATCTACCCTGGCGGCATCTCTGTTGTCCAGACTCCCTTGTCCCCTGCTTCCCCTGCTTCTTGTTCGGAGTGTTCAGAGCGTGTCCAGCGCCCGCCGACAACCCTCGGATATGGACAGCACCGAGAACGCGGTAAGAAAGCAAGCCTATTGTCTCCGCTGAGAATACTGGTAGCTGACATGCAAACAACCAGGGCCCCCGGCAATCGAGAATACCTCACCCCCGGATGCAGACAAGCTCCGGGCTCCAGGAAATGACCGAGGCGCAGAACAACTCGCGCTCCCAAGCGTCCATGATGCGGCTCCCAGCCCCCACGGGAATCAAACGACCGGGCGTGGAACTCCGTAAGTGCGCAATGCAGAAGAAGCAGGTGTATGGAGTGTCCGGACTGCAAAGACTGACGGCTGGACGACAACTGCATACAGAGCCCCAGCCCGAAGCGAAACGACAAACTCTCGCTGAGCGTGCCGGCGAATACAACGGCAAGAGGTCGATCGCCGGCCCTGCAGCAGCAGCAGGATCGGCCGCAGGCATAAAGGGCAGCTCCATCGCTGCTCTAGCTTCCAAGGTGAGTCCAGTTTGCACCCGAGAGCAGCCCCTGGGCGCCTGCTTCTCCGCCTGTGCCGAAGTCTGCTCACACTGACACGGCCGTCCTCGACGCCGACACAACAGACCGCAAAATCTTCCAGATCAGCCTCATCTCTGGCGCAGCCCACGACTGTCTTTCCCAGCGCGGTCTCGGGGCAGGCCCCTTCGAACAGCAGCTTTGCCCGCAGCCTAGGACCTGCCGCCGGGAAACGCATAGCACAACCTGCCACGAATCACACCGCCCACAGCCGACGACGGCCGCATACCTCCCATCCACGGCCCGCGACATCTATCGGCCAATATAGCAGAGAACCACCAGACAATGATCAGTCAGCCAGTGGCCCACAGCAGAATGGTACGACCCCGTCACACTCTCCCTGTGCCCTCGACCTGCGTCGAAGGAAACAGTCGGACACGGACACCACACCAGCCCCGGTTCTTCCCACAGAGACCTGCCCTCTGTCGAAATCCAGAAACAGTTCTCTCGGGAGCGTGGCAGACCTACTAAGTAGCATGTCTATCCGCGTTTGCTCATCCAACCAAGGAAAACAAGCGCTTTCCAATATGCAGCCCCAGTCTCCCCGCCCAGGCGAGCGGCAGACAACTGTGCTCCCCAAGACCACTGCCCCCCCTTCCTCCCCACGCTACTCCAACGGCAGGGCCGGGCAGAGTACTGCTGCTCCGTTCTGCCACACCCCAGACATTCGCTGTGGAAAGCGCCGCAGCAGGTTTCAGCAGAGAACTCCTGTTCGGTCTGGCCAGGATCTGCTTGCCGAGTTGGCAAAGATGGAAAACACCCTGTCTGCAGCGAAGCCAAACTCGCCTGCCAAGGCACATGCCCCATTCATAAGCAAACATTCTAACATGAGAGGGTTTTTAGTCCTGGATGTCGACGAACGTCTCCGAGAAGTCGAGTCCCAGTTTTGCAACTTCAAAGATGTCATGAGCCAGTCATTGACCGAGCGCAAGTCCCTGGAAGAGGTGGTTGATTTAGCAAAGACCAGAGGTAAGGTTGCACCCAAGCAGGAAGTTGCTGTTTTCTAGCATCTGGGGGCAGCAGGTTGGATATGCATTGATGGCTAACCCGTGGTGTGCGGTGTATAGCGAATGAACTTCAACGACAGCGAGATGCACTCGAAGAGAAGACGTCGTCACTTCGAGAGGAAGTAGGTTCACTGAGACAGCAACTTCAATCGGCCGCTGAAGCTGTCGAAAAGGAGCGAAGGGAGATGAAGTACAAGCTCGAGGACCAGGTCCGGGAACACCAGCACGAACTGGATGACCTGCGCAAACGCCAGAGAGACGAACTGGATGGACTGCAGCGGAGCCAGCACGAAGCGTTGGAGGCTGCAGGACGGACACATAAGGCAGAGCTGGATGAGGAGAGAAGCCGTGCCCTGCGAGAAGTGCTGGACGTTAAAACCAAGCTTGGGTCGGAACAGCAGGACATGCACCTTTCACTACAAGGAAAGGACCGAGAGCTACAACAGTCCAAGGCTGACCTGGCTGAGCTGCAAGTCGACATTGAGCGGGAGCGGTCCGTGAAGAGCGCGATGCAGACGAGGCTAGCCGAGTCGGCCTCCGCGAATGTGGAACTAGAAGAAAAAGTGTGCACGCTTCAGGCACAGGTCGACTTCCTCAAGTCCGGCAGCAAGCAGCAGTCTGACCAGTATGCGGCAATGGAAGCACGCATGCAGCTTGCATTGAAGCAGGCGGATGAAGCACGGCAGAAGCTCATCAAGGAGGAGACCGAGCGTCGCATCCTGTTCAACAAATACCAGGAGCTGAAGGGCAACATTCGGGTCATGTGCCGCGTGCGGCCGGCTGCCAGCGCCACAGAAACCGGCGAGGCAAAAATTGCATTTCCCGACGCGAAGACGTCCTCGGCGCAAATCGATGTCACGGGCCCTGAAGAAAAGAGCAGCCTCGGCGCGGTGACGCGCAAGACAATGCCCTTTGAATTTGACCGGGTTTTTGCGCCTGCTGTACAGAATGAGGAGATCTTCGATGAGATATCGCAGCTGGTCCAGAGTGCGCTGGATGGATACAACGTGTGCATCTTTTGCTACGGCCAGACCGGGTCGGGAAAGACGTACACCATGTCATCGGCGGACGGCATGATCCCACGCGCCACACACATGATATACGACAATGTCAAGCAACTGGAAGAGAAGTCGTGGGTGTACACGATGGAAGGCAGCTTCGTGGAGGTGTACAATGAGGAGCTGCACGACCTGCTCGGCAACCCGACGACCAATGGCAGCAGCAGCACGGAGCAATCGGACGTAAAGAAAAGGCTGGAGATCCGGCACGACGAGGCACATAAGTCCACAACTGTGACCAACTGCAAGACTGTTCGTCTGGACTCGGCAGACAAGGTGGAGAGTATGCTGCGGCTGGCACAGAGCAACCGGTCTGTGGCCGCAACAAAGTCAAATGAGCGGTCATCGCGCTCCCACTCTGTTTTCATTCTCAGACTGGCTGGCGAGAACAGAGCGACAGGGGAGCGTTGCGAGGGCACGCTCAACCTCGTTGATCTAGCCGGGTCGGAGCGGCTTAAGCAAAGCGGGGCCGAGGGTGACCGGAAGAAGGAGACGCAGAGCATCAACAAGAGCCTGGCATGCTTGGGCGATGTGATTGAGGCTCTCGGCCGTGGCGCGCCGCATGTGCCCTACCGCAACTCAAAGCTCACGCATCTGCTGCAGTACTCGCTGGGCGGTAACTCCAAGACGCTCATGTTCGTCATGGTCAGCCCACTGGAGGCCCATCTTAGGGAGACATTGACAAGCTTGCGGTTCGCGACAAAAGTAAGCAGCCAAAAAATCTCCCAAGTGACATACACAGCATGGCAGAGGCGAACACACTGGTACTGACTACCCCCCTTTGATAGGTCCACAACACACACATTGGCACTGCGAAGTCGACAAAGAAGATCAAGGAGTGAAACATGGTTGCCGTTGAGACCTGGAAATGGCATCCGTGGGTCGTCTGGTATCATGTAAGGCAGGCGGGGCGTTTGGTGTTTTGTGACCAGCCATGGCTGGGTTTGGCTTTTTGTTGTCCTTTTGATAGTTTCCGTGGATCATCTTGACGATAGTAGTTTTCTCCAAGTTTTTTATTTGGGCAGTGCCACGCCCACGTGGCTCAAAGGCAGACAACAGCAACTGAGACTACGAGTCGAAAGAGGACCCGACAGAAGAAAAAGACACTGCGAGTGAACAAACAACCTGGGGACAAAACTTGGTAGGACAAGTGTCGCGAGCCATGCAGAGTGGTAGGGTATGTGGTGGCGGGTGTGAACAGCTCAGCCGTCGATGTTGAACTACATTGTACTCCGTGCTAGACCAACGTTAAATGCTGATGCCGAAGTCTTAAAAGAGGTAAATTGGCAATACTAGCTATCTGTCCTGGAACCAAAAGCACGCCCAGTGCATTTTCCATGCCCATTGATGGTGTAAGTCCATCAGGTAAATGCAACCCAAAAATAAGCAGCCATATAAGATAAACCCCAAGGGAAGATGAAAAAAAACTCAGGCAGGAGACAAGCAGAAAGTAAATACAAGATAAAGTAAACACAAAAGAAATAAGACATAGAAAGGCTTGAGTGGGTATTCAGATCATACAGCAACCACATCCTGAGAGGACAAACAGAGTCTTCTCCTGTACGCCAACAGACGTCCTTAGCCGAACTCCACGACCATCACGCCGTGGCCAAATTCAAACCCCGCTACATGCTATCGCAGGACACTGAAATCCATGTCCGCTCCAAGGTTGTTCATACCCAGCGGGCTGAGTGAGCTGAGGTCGGAATTGGCACGCTGCAGAGCCTGGAAGTCACCGACTGTGCGTATTTGCTGGTGTGCGGCACCGAAACTGCCTTGCCGGTGCTGCTGTGGGCGGACAGAAAATCCTTTTGTGTTCATAGCTGCACCGAGCCCATTCATCGGACTGTTGAAGGTCTGACCTCCCAATACATCGCCAATGTTCTGGGATGGGTCCCCTTGTTGCCCAGTTGTATTCATGCCAACAACAGAGCCTGGGTTGTGACCGAGCGGGGAGCGCATTTGGTTACTTCCGCCGAGGTTCTGGCCCAGGTCTTGAAGATTCGACATCTGATTGTGTTGCTGCTGTGATTGCTGGGCCATTGACTGGTGGTGTTGATGTTGATGCTGGCGAGGATGCGGGTGGTGGTGGTGCTGCTGTGGCTGTTGCTGTTTCTGTAGCAGCGGCGGCGGCGGTTGATGCTGCTGCTGCTGGGTTTGTGGCTGTTGCTGTGGCTGTTGCTGGGGTTGCTGGGGCTGCTGCGTATCCCCTTGGCGTAGATGAGATTGTGACGGTTGTGACGGCAGCTTCATTTGTGACTGCACCGGCCCTAGTGCATGCTGGTTGTTGGAACCGACTGAAGGCAGTGGCTGCTGGACAGTGCTGCCCACGATTGGGATACCCTGCATGACCATCTCTGACATAGGCGCGAAATCTGGTGACAAGCTATGGCCAAAGTCCATGCCGGGGGACAATATGGGAGGAGAGGAGACAAATGGAGAGTTCACATCTTGCAAAGACGAAGGTGCGGCTCCGCTGGCAGAGCTGGAAATGTCGGGTTTGTACTCCTCCATGGCCAGGTTGGGGGGCTGGGCAATGCCGGCATTGCCAAAGCCGTCGAAAATGTCAATCTCGCAAGAGTTTTCAGGGGCGCTCTGCAACATGGGGTTGGCGAGACGCGGCAAGATTTCATGAGCTTTGGCAAGAAGCAAAGGTGTGAACCGATGCTCCCCCATACGAAGCACAGAGAGGACGTTGGAGAGTTGGTTGAGCTGATCTCTAGGACTAGGAGCGAAGGGGTTGCTTGACGACGGCTGCATGGAGAGAACATCCATGAGATCGTTGGTGATGCAGAGCAAGGCCTCGATCTGGGAAAAATGGGGGGTGTTATTAGCAGTCTGTTTTGGGATGAAGAGAGAGAGAAGCGAGAGAGAACAAAATAGTAGAGTACATACCAAACCGGCATTGAGCAGATCATTGCTGCCTTGTGTGGAGAAAGATGCGGCCATGGGGATGATCTCGCGCGAAACATCCATGACGGGATACGGGTAGGCCGCAGCCATGTCATTGGCATTGGAGCCCGAGTTCCCGCTTGCAATGTTGGCCTGCCAGGTCAGGGCCTGCACCCACTGCTGGTTGCGCAGGGAGTCGGCAAGCTGAGGGTCAGCGTTGGCAAGGGCACCGAGGCCGTCAGTGTGCTGCTTTTGGAGGGCAGCCATGTATGAGGGCGAGCAGGAGGCACGGGTCTTATTCCAGAGGTCGACAAAGGCGTCGTCAAAGGGCCGGAACAGGTTGACCAGGCGGCAGAAGCAGACCAGCTGGCCTGCCAGCGGATCGCTGGGGTCGTCGGTGGGCGTGGGGGGGTTTATGCAGGCCTTGAGGGAGAGCGGGCGGTCGTACTGCAGGGCGTAGGCGCGCTCGGCAACAAACAGCAGCCAGTAGAGGCGGCGGCGGCGGGCGGCGTCGATGTTGTCCCAGGGCTGGTACGACTCCTCCTTGTTCATGCGCACGAGGTGGACGATGGTGGTGGCGTCGCGTAGACTGCACCAGGCCTTGTCCTGCATGTCCAGGCCGTAGTAGCAGGCGAACAGGAAGTAGTTGGTGGCCAGGGTGTAGAAGGTGGGCTTGTGCAGGTGGTCGTAGCTCTTGCGGACGCGGAGGGCCTCCTCGAGCAGTAGGGTGGCGGTGACGATGGTGGAGCCGGGCATGCACTCGGGGCTGTAGGGGTCGGCCGAGGCGGAGGGCAGAGCCATTCCGGGCTGCAGCATGGTGAAGGCGCTGAGCGAGGCCATGAGGCAGTAGGTGTCGGGGTTGGAGTCCATGGAGGCGACGTCCTGCTCGATGCGCTGGCGGTTAAGGATGGGCATGGCGGCGTAGAGATTGGCAAAGAAGAAGTCGACGCAGGTCTTGACCATCTCGTTGGTCAGCAGGCCGGGCGTGGGGCCGGGCGGCGCCGGGGCGGCGCCGGCAGCAGCGCTGCTGTGCATGCGGTTGTGGATCTTGGCCGAGAGGCTGGACTGGCGCTGGGTCTCGCGCAGCTCGCTGATGACCTTGGCGCGCGAGCCCTTGGGGCCCTTCTTCTGGGGGATGGCATTGTACGTGCAGGCCAGCTGGGCCGACGAGCAGTTGCGGCACGGGTTGATGCCGTCGCACTTGACCTTGCGGCGATGGCAGGCGTCGCACGCCCGCTTGACGGCGGTGGACATGGCGGGTGGGCTGGCGGTTGTGATGTGTTGGGGTAGTGAAAAACAGTCGGAATGTCGTGATGGTGCCGGGTTGGGCGGCAGGCTCCGGCAGCAGCAGAGGCAGAGGGAAGACGACCCAGAGCAGCCGGGTCACCGTCGAACCATGCGATGGCTATTGGCAGAAGTTGTGGCTGGCCGGGAGCGGCGCAGGACGGGTCAGGGAGGCGGTCGAAACGGGCATAGGCTCACGGGAGACCTAAGACGAAGGGAGGCCGACTAGGCCGACCAGGGAGGACTCGGAAGGGCGAGAAAGAGCACAGCGGCGTGGAATTGGCGACAAGTCGGCAAACACGTCCTCAGAGAGGCATGGCAGGAGACTGGGTTCGTCGAGAGGTCGATAATGGGGGGGGGAGAGGTTGAGAGGTTGAGGAGTGGCAGAGGTTGACAAAAAGGTGAGGAGACTCGACAGGCGAGATCGTGAGAGGAAAAACGGGAAAAACGGGAACAACAGAGGGTCCCTGTGCCAGAAACAGTCTGGGGAAGGCGGAGGGACGAAAGGGAGGGGGCGAGGGAGAATGGCACGCTGGACGTCCACTGGCCCACTGGGCACCAGCAGACAAAGGGAAATGAACAAAATGAAAGGCTTGTCCCGGTCTGTGATTGGTGGCCGGCACCAAAACAGCGGGGCCACAGGGAGCCGTCGGCATTATCGTTCTTTCATGGGTTAATTTGGGAGGGGAAATGACGCTAGCTGCTATTAGTGCCTGTTAGAGTGGGCCGCCCTCTGCCGTACTGCCCCGTCGCTTTGTCGGCCTCCGCCTCCCACAAGATACCTGACAGTACCTGGTCGGCAACTCCACTGGGTACTTGCCGTGGTGCTCCAACAGATCCGGGGCTATCCAATCACAGCCTGCAGCTGGACTCCCTCGCTTGGGCGGAGCACTGTAACCATGCTGAACTGCACCACCTGCAGGGGTCTCGCTGAGGTTTCTGGGTCTCTGCCACGGAGTACGAGGTACGAGGTACATGCGTCTTGCGGTGAGACTAGGGGGCTAGCAGTATACAGTATATAAACTGTAATATACACAGTGTACTTCATTTTGTGTGCTGCCCTCTTTCCACTGCGTTACTCTCTCCTGACGGCACAGTGTGCTTTCCCTCTCCTGCTGGGCCAGGCCACACGCCCCGGGACTCAACAACTCTGCAACGGTCGACGTCGACTCTACCCCAGAACAGCACTAACGAGAAGAGTTCTAGTGGCCTGCAACTGTGCCGCCTCGGACCGATTCTCGAGAGAAAAGACGGGAGAATTGCGAGGAAGAAGGCATGAATGCATGGGGCAGAAGCGAGGGAGGGAGAACAGAAAGGGACGCGCAGAGATGAGAGGGACGGGGAGAAATGCGAGAGAGGGATAGCCAGGCAGAGGGGGGGAAGGGAAAAGAGAGGACAGAGGGAACTCGGAGAGTGATCAGAGACGGCTGGCCAACAGTACAGTGCCAATTCTGAATCATGCTTATTGTCTGCCGAGCATCAGCAGGTGTCACCGCGTTGCACCGCATTGCCTCCTCCTTGTGCACCCAGAGCCAAGATACTGCAAGTATCTTGGATAGTACTTCATAAAATACGTACCTGTAGACTTTAGGTGTCAGACGCAGGCCTTGATCCAACTACGCTCTGCCCACTCGGCCATGCCCTGCAACTGGCCAAGCCTCATCCTCACCTCTGCTGACCCGCGACGGACGCCTCTGGTACTGACCGACTCGTGTAAGACCAGCGGCGCAGGTCCTGCCGTATTGCGCTTTGTGGACATTGCACGTGGCTTGTCGTGGCTGTTCACTGCCTACGGCACCGAGTACGAGCATATTCCGTTAAGCCTTGCTCCAGAGGGCGTCATTTATATGGCTCCGGGACTTCGCAGCCTGCTCTACTGTGGAAGCGGCATACGTCTTGCAAGTCCCAAGTCCCCTCCAAGCCCAACAGGCACAGACTCACACCCGTCTGCAGGCTGCCCTATGCAAAGTAGACATGCCAACTCTCGTGCAGCACACGATTCGGAGCACCGCATAACCACCCGCACGCCGCTCGATCGTCCCCTGCCTGTCTGGCAACGAGGGGATACCGTCGCATCAGGCTCGACCGCGTGTTTGCCCGTGATAGCGCCGTGTACGTGTCCAGAAAATCAAAGAGCGTAGTAGTCCGAGGCAGTGGCCGTCGCCGTAGCACTCCGGCGCCAGGGTGTTGCTCGCAGCTGCTCGCAGCAGCAATATCAGTTGCGATATTTTACAACAGCGACTGCTAGCTTGGTACTGAGACCGAAGTGCAGCGTGGAAGTCAAACCCAGGCCAAACCCGGAAAAAAAAATGCGATGGCTCTCGGTGGAGCATCGCCAACTCAGTGCGGCACTAACTTCGCCTGGCCATCAATGGCTGGACCACTATTGGATTTTAACGGGCCTTGTCCTTTGTACAGTGCAAAATGGAAAGAGTGCAGAGTTTTTAACAAGTGTGCTCTCGTAAAGGAACATGTTGGGTTTAGAACTACCTACTGGTCGACTAGTAAGGGGCGCTTTCTGCTTCTTGGAATATGTGGCAAGTAAGGCGTCCGGTCCGGAGAGCATGTTGCCGCCAGGCGTCTCGCCGTGTGGCCAAAGCATCATGTTCTGAATCCGAATCTGAATCCGCGATCGCCACTTTGCGATATCCAACACTTTGTGGCCTGGGGGCGTACCATCCTGAGAACCAAACGGGCAAGTGCCAGAGACGCCAGAGACGCCAGAGATTCCCGTAGTGCAGAGCAGCCAGGACGTATTCGGTGTAGCAAGCCTCTCACAACACGACTCAAGGAAACAGCATGGATGGTGAGTGAGACCCCGTTGCTGTCATGGAATTTCCAACACCGCGGCTTCTCTGTTGCGGATATCGGCCTCCTTCTCCTCGAGAACCTGGCAAGCCGTCTTGATCGAGTTGCTGATTGTCTCGAGACGGTCCATTGCAAAAACGCTGAAATGGTCTCCGGGGATGTCGATGACTCGGCGAAACAGGCCAGGGCGGTAACCGTCCCAGCCGAGGTTGCGGTCCTCGCGCCAGAGGTCCACAAATAGCAGCCCGTCGTCTGGCACGGGGACGGGCTCCCGGGACCGGAGCAGCACAGCTGGTGGGGGACCATCAGCCGAGGAAGTGGACCCGGAGCCGTTCGCGCCGGAGCCGTTCAGGGTCTGCTGCCAAGCTGCAGGCGGCTTCCATTCGCGAGCCATGCGGTGAGCCTCGCGAAAGCACTGCTCCACAGACTCGCGAACGTCATGCTTTGTGGTGGCCGGCCACTCGATGCGGCGGTCCACCAAGCGCTCCCCGCGCGGTCCCCATCCCCCGGGTGGCGGCAGTGGACAGATGCTGTCGACCAGGATCAGCCCGACGACGTGGATGGCCGGGTACACCTCGGCCAGGGCGTGGGCAGTCTCCAGCGCCAGCATGCCGCCCAACGACCAGCCCCCGAGCATGACCGGCCCCGACGCCACCGCCGAGGCGACCAGGTCAGCATAGTGCCGGGCCATCTCGTGCAGCCCGCCGGTCCACGGCTCGCCGGATTTGAAGCGCGGGTTAGCAATGCCAAACACGGGCCGGTCGAGCTCGTCCAGCAGGTAGTAGCTGAAGGTGGTGCCGCCGCCGTCGTGAATCAAGACTAGCGGGGTGGCTGCCGGGGTGGCTGCCGGGGTGGCTGCCGTGCCGCGAGGCCGCTGCCGCCGGGGCCGGCCGTCCTGGATTAGGCTCGGGTTGGTTTCGAACATGGCTGCGGCAGTTTTTGCCCGCTTGGCTCCTCGACTGCTTGGCTGCTGCTGCTGACTTGGCCGGATATTCAATGGCGCCTGAGCGGACCGGCCAATCGGGAGCGCGCATGCTGCCAATGCAGGAGAAATATGCAATTACATAATCGATGAACTGTGCCCGGGCCGCCCCTGTCTAATCGTGAAACCCATCAAAACAAGACAGGCCGCACCCAGCGTGACATGCTCTATTTTTCAACTTTCCTCATCCAGCTGCAGGTGCTGTCGCCGTCGCCGGCATCATGGCTCCGCCAATGTCAGCCCCAGATCCAGGTCCACGGCCTGGTTTTGGGTGCTGTGGACAGAGTCTCCCTGCCTAACTCCCAACCGTAGATTGCATTTCTTTGCACACACAACGCCCCCCGATGCTAGGGCTTATCACGCCTTGCCAGCGTCCTGCCAGGCAATGCAACATCGGCCTAGTGCCAGTATGTCCCGGCCCCCCCACGGCTGGTAGCTCTCCCTGGCCAGCAAATCAGGTTGTGGTGATTGGCGCACCTCGAAGCTGCAGGAGCAGAACTGTAGTGCATCATAGGAATGAACGAGCCGGTTTCCGTCACTGTCTGGCCTGCATGGGAGCATGTACGTCGAGGTCGATGTTGAAGGGCGGGAGGGAGCAACGGGGTTGCACCTGTGCACGCCGTGCTCTCCTCTCCCCCTCCGTCAACTGTACGTGTCCTACCTCTCTGTCCTCCCTTGTCTTTTGTTTTGTGTGCTCGACGTGTCTCAAGTTTCAAAGGCACACCCTTGGACTGGCCATTCCCTCAGCTGTCCTGGACTGCTAGTAAAGCTCTTGCCCCTCCTCGCCGTCTTCAATGCGTCTCTCTAGAGCCACTCTCCAGGTGACATTACCCTGCTCGGTTTCTGCTGCTCGTCCGCTTGAATACCCTCGCCATGGACGTTCCGAGAGTGCAGGCACGCACAGCGCTGCCCAATGGATGGCTGGCCGTGGCGGCTGGTGTTCTTCTGGCGACGCTGCTGGTGTACGTCGTCGTCGATGCCGCCAAACGCACTCCTTTTCCCAAGTCCTCGCCGCATCTGGCCGGCCGCGGTGGTCTTCCAATACTTGGAATGCTTCGCTACTTTTCCGAGCGCCGAGAATTCATGACACGGGAAGCCAAGGCCTCTCTGTCCGGCCAGTTTGGCTTCTACTTTGGCAAGCTCCAGATTATTGGCCTGTCGGGCATTGAAGGGCGGCGCACCTTTTTCGAGTCCAAGGAGCTGGACATGTCCAGCGGCTATGCTGTTCTCTTTGCCACCTTCCCCCGGAACGACGTCTACCTTGGCAATGACGAGGATGGCCAAGAGATGTCGTTTGGGAAATGGTTCAGCCGTACCCTGGTCACCATGCTGCGCAAGGAGAACTTTGCCCGCAACCTGCCGGCGCTCCTGGGCGACTGCCAGGGCCATCTCGAAGCCATGGCTGCCAGCCAGGGTGCTGGCAGCCCTCTGGAAAGCGCTTCGGCTGCCGTGTTCGACCCTTTTGACGACATGTACTCGCTCATCTACAAGCTGACGATACGCACAGTCGGCGCCGTCGAGCTTGCACAGTCGCCGGCCGAGGTGCGCCGCAACCTCTCTCTGTTTGGGACCATCGAGGCCTCCACGTCGCCGGCAAGGATCATCTTCCCGTGGCTGCCGACTTGGGGACACATCAAGCGCTCGGTCGCCGCCTTCCGTATGTACCTGATCTTCAAAAAGATTGCCGCCGGTCGACAGAAGGCGGAAAACCGCAAGGACGATGCTCTGCAGTTCCTCCTCGACAGCGGCGCCGACACGGAGAAGATCCTGATGGTATGTATCTATAATTGGTGTACCGGGGGGGTGTGATATTTTTGACGGCACTGACATTTCTTTTTCTTTTAGTTTATCATGAACGCCGTCTTTTCTGGCCTGATCAACAGCGGAATCAATGCGGCCTGGATGCTGGTGTACCTGGCCTGTGACCCGTACTGGTACGGCCAAGTGCAGGCATCCGTCGACGAGGTCGTGGCTCGCCACCGCACATCCCCGGGCCAGTCAGGTGTCGATGTCCTGAGGGGCCTGAGCATTGACGCGTGGGAGGGGGAATTCCAGATCATCGACCTATGCCTGAAAGAGTGCATCCGCCTCCAGCTCCTCGGCACGGCCTTCCGGCACAACATCAGCAACAAGGAGGTGCCCATTGGCAAGACGGGCGAGACCATCCCGCGCGGTGCTTTTGCCGTGTACCTGCTCGACGATGTCCATATGAATCCCGAGATCTACCCTGAGCCTCTGCGGTGGGACCCTGGCCGGTACCTCCCTGACCGTGCCGAGGACAAGAAGGCTCCGCTTGGCTATGTGGGCTGGGGCACGGGCCGGCATCCGTGCCTGGGGATGCGTTTCGCCAAGCTGGAGATGAGCATTGTGGCAGCCATGTTCGTGGCCATGTTTGATTTTGACCTCGTCAACGCGGCCGGCAAGAAGGTGACAACGGCACCGCTTGTCGACCGGAACCGTCTGTCGGCGGGCAGGCCGCTTGGCGAACAGGTGTTTATCCGATACACACCCAGGAAGCAGCAGACGGCGTAGTTTCGGAGAGGGGGGCTTGGTTGGGCTGGACTGGGAAGGATGCGGGTTGGAGGGGCAGGCCTGGATTGTCACGATGGACGGTCAAATGAATAAAGAATACAGAATTAAAACTGGAAACTAACCGCTGCTACAACGAATGCTTTTGGTAGCTAAAAATACACACAAGATTGGCAGCCGCCCTTGCTAGACCGCTTCCCAGTCCATGGCCTCCACCATAAAGCCCCATTCCTCCTCGTCGGTCTGCCTGGGGTCCATGTCCATGGGGACTGTCTGTTCTGCCGAGTCACCGGCGGCTGCGGCTGTGGCAACAGACTCGCTCGCCACAATGAAGGCCTTGTCGAGGCCGGCGTGGATAGCCTCCATGATGCCTGCCACATCGTACGTGGTCAGCGGCGGCGGTGCTGATGGGTGCTTCGCGTCTCGTCGGCCGAGCCTGCTCGTGCCGTTGGAGGCGCTTGGGGCGGCATTGCCGGCGTCGGCGTCGGCGTTCTTCCAGCGGTTGCGGAGGTCCTTGGCCCTCGCCAGATGCCGCCGTACTTCGCCGACGCCGAGGACGTCATGCAGGGGGTTGTCCGTGCGGTCCAGCGCTTCCAGGACATTAGCGTGGTAGCGGTGCTTCCGGGCCCCGGTGAGGCCGTCCGTCGCGGCGACGCCATTGGACCCCGTGGCATAGCCGGCAGTGATCTTGATGCCGAAAACACCCTGCAGGTGGACAAGGGCACGCTCACAGAGCATGTAGTACTCGAAAAAGTCCAGCTTGAACATGAGCTCGGCCTCGGCCATGCTAACGCTGTCCTGGGCCAGGCCGACAGCTGCGCGCTGGTAGGCAACGTCCAGGAAGGGCAGCTTCCACTTCATGCGCCGCACAATCTTGGAGTACCGCGCCAGCTCTGCCGCCGCAGACTCGGCATGGGTGCCGTCAGCAGGCGGGAGACGCTCGAGATGCACAGCAGTGCTCTCGCTGGTCGTGGTGGTTTTGGCGGTATGGCCGTGGCCGTTGCTGTTGCTGTTGCTGTTGCTATTGCCGTTGCCGTTTCCATTTCCGTTGCCGTTGCCGTTTCCGTTGCCGTTGCCACTGCTGCCAACATTGCCACTGCCGCCAATGCTGCTACCGGCCGCAGACGCCCGGGTCTGGGGGGCTGGGAGAGAGCTCGAGCGGCCCTCTGAAGGGACAGCCCAGCGGCTGTTGGCCAAACCCCGCATGTTGAGAAAGGATCGGCGCGAAAGAGTGCAGGTGAGGTAGCAGCGGGTAGCAAACAGGAAGGTGGTAACGGGGAGGGATACTATTGTCGATGGTGTGCTAAGGCTGCTCTTCTGAGATCGAGGGCATCAGGAGGCGTTGAGGGGGGATGGGAGGAGCGAACAGAGGAGAGAGCGGGAGACATGAAAGTGAAGGGGGGCGAAAGCGCAGGAAACATGCCAGTGTCATAGCCTCGCGCCTAGGTAGAGATGCATGGCAGCGGCAGCAGTCGTGGTGAAGTCACTCTGGGTTTCTGGAATGTTTGACGTCTCGCGCGGCTAACGGCAAGCAGCTGTTGGGCCAGCCCGCAGTCGGCAGTACAGTGCATGCACAGTGCACCACCAAAACGCTGGGCCAGCACAGACAGTGCTAATGCGCTAAAAACGGCAGGTGCGATGGCACAAAGCATTGTGCGAGCGAGGCCACGGTCGTAGTAACACTGTGTGGCATTTCACTTACACCTGCTCCTTTCTCACAGCCGTCTTCTAGTCTTTGCTGCGGCCTTTTACAATCCGTGAGTCTTGTTGACAGCATGGCATGCTTGATTCTGCGTGCATAGCTGGTGGCAATTGCTGTCATGTTGTCTTTTGCATTCATCAGGCTGCCCCCCCCCCCCCCCCCCCCAACTCGCTACGTTTGCTCCACCCCGACGCCAAACTCAAAGGCATATGCCGTGTAGGTGTCCTCCTGGTAGATGGGGAACGTCGCCGTGTCGCCGCTGTACGCGTGTCCGTACCAGCCCAGGTCCGTGGGTGCGTCCAGCTCGGCATAGTGGTCGCCGCCGGCCCCGGGGAACCCCCAGGTATGGATCTGCAGCGTCCCACTGGTCGGCAGGCCGACAGATGACACGGCGCTGACCTGGATGCTGAATGTGCCTGTGGCCACACGAGAGCCCACCAGCAGCCGGGCCGCCGTGCCGTCTGCATCGACAACTGCGTAGACCTCCCCTCGAAGGTCGGCTGTTGGAGAGGTCTGCACGCGTTGCCCGCCGCCCATGTCCTGGCTGTAGTACCGGTACACCTGCCAGGCCGGCGTCGGCCAGTAGCCCGAAGTTCTATCGGCCTCGGGCTTGCTGCATCGACTGCTGCGGGTGTTTATCTGCTATCTCGACGCCACGCCTTGCTATTTATACGTCAGATTACCCGGGGTGCATCCTCGTCAGAGCACCGGGCGGGAGACATCCCCACGCCTGTCGTCTCCCAGAAAATGTCGTCAGGATGGAAGCCAGGACGCCTGGACTGCGGGGGCCGGAGCAGGAGACCTTCAAAGGCCGGGGAAGGTCGAATGCCGCTGCAACTCTGCAGGTCTAGTGCCGGTGTCTGGTGCCAGAAAGGGAAACAGGCGGGCTCCGGTGGGTTGTGGCACTCCGGTGGGCTGCGGCGGGCTGCGGCGGATGTCCGGTGGGAGGCTGAGCTTAATCCACACCAGCCTGAAGTACGACAGTATTGTGGGAAATTAGCATTAGATTGCTTGTCTGCAGCATGCAGAAGCATCTCGGCGGTGATTTAAAGCAGCCAGGGGAAACATTGAATTTTACGCGAGGCGAGAATGTGAGAGAGAACATTGAGATATCGAAATACCATCACGACATTCTGGCCCTGTATAGCCCTGCCTATGCCTCCCCGAATCAAACAGCCCCGTCTCTCCTCTCCCCGGCGCCTTGTTCCTGCCCCTGCCCCTGCTCTCCCTCGTAGTGCGCCATCTCCACCGCCGAGGTCTTGTTCATCCGGCCCTCGGCTTCTCCTGCTGCCACAGCGTCCGCTTCGCCAAAGATCCTGTCCATGCGCTCCAACGACACCCCCTTGGTCTCTGGCAGGATGAAGACGACCGACACCAGACACAGCACATTCAGGCCAAACAGCAGCCAGTAGCTCCTGCCGCCCACTTCCTTGTTGAACTTGGGCCACGGCTGTGTCAGGGCCAGGAGGCACGCCGTCTGGCCCAGCAGCGAGACGCCAAAGGCCTTGTCGCGGACCTCCTGCGGGAAGATCTCGGAGGCAATGGCCGGCGTGATGGGCCCGTTGGACCAGCAGTAGGTCAGGCCGACGATGAAGAGCATGGCCACCTCGAACACGGCGGCGGGCTTGTTGCTGTTGCTGGGGAAGGCGGTCGTGAGGGACGAGAGGACGAGCAGGGCCAGGGCCTGGATGCTGAAGCCGGCGATGAGAAGCGCCCGGCGGCCGAAGCGGTCGACGGTGAACGTGTTGACAAGCACGACCAGCAGCTGCAGGACGGACTGGATGCCGTTGATGGCGAGGGCCTGGTGGCCGGAGTCCCAGCCGAGGGACTGGTAGATCTGGGGAGAGTTAGACTTTTTCTTTTTTCCTCGCTTCGCTCGTTTTCTTTCTTTCTTTTCTCCTTTTTTCTTTCCTCGCTTCGCTCGTTTTCTTTCTTTCTTTTCTTTCTTTTCTTTTCTTTTCTTCTTTTCTCATTTTTTCTTTCCTCGCTTCGCTCGTTTTCTTTCTTTCTTTTCTTTCTTTTCTTTTCTTTTCTTCTTTTCTCATTTTTTCTTTCCTCGCTTCGCTCGTTTTCTTTCTTTCTTTCTTTCTTTCTTTTTTCTTTTTCTTTTCTTTCTTTTTTCTTTTTCTTTTCTTTTTTTTCTTCTCCCTTTTTCTTTCCTCGCTTCGCTCGTTTCCTCCGTCACTTACAATCGTCGCGTACATCGTCAACGACGCAATGCCGCCAGCCTGCTGCAGCGCTGTCGCGTAGAACCCATATGCCAGCCGCTTCCTCATGGACGCCGACTTGAACAGCCCCGTGTACCCCGTGTCGAACTTGCGGCGGTACTCAAACGACGACACAATGTCGCGGAACTCGCCAGCCACGTGCTCGGCCTCGGGCGTGCCCATGCGCAGCTTGCACAGCGTCTGCAGGCACTTGCTGGGGTCGTCCGGGTGCTTCTCGTACAGCCAGCGGGGCGACTCCGGGTACCAAAACGAGACGACGACGAACACGAGCCCGATCGGGATCTGGATCAGGTTGGACACGCGCCAGGCAATGTTGTAGGGGCTCGTGTGGAAGGACATGCCGTAGCCGGCCCAGAATGCGATCAGGGTGCCCAGCTGGTAGCCGAACTGGCTGACGGTGCCGACGAAAGAGCCGCGGAGGGTCCTGGGGGCGCACTCGGCCACTGGACGGGTCAGCAGGCTGGCAGGGGCTGGCAGGGGCTGGCAGGCCCGCTGAATTCAGTCTAGCACTTACCGTACAAGTTGGTGGCAATGTAGATGCAGCCAAAGCCAAGACCGCTGGAGAGTCAGCACAGGATGTCCCAAGAAGGAGGCGAGGAGGGAGGACGCCCCGGGAGGGCACACCCCCCGGCCACTCACGTTATAAGACGGCCAAACACCAGGACCCCGTACGTGTTGGGCACCACTTGCACGACAACGCCAACAATCATGATCTAGACGGTCAGGCCTGTCGGGCTTGTCCAGTCCTGCCCTGCCCTGCCCTGCCCTGCCCTGCCCGGCTTACCGTGATGGAAATTCGAAGCGCCCACAGGCGGCCGACGAGATTGGCCAGCGGGCCGGCAATGCACAGCTGCGCCAGGCCCGTGCTGGCCCACGGGATCGTGGCTATGACGCCGCTCCGGGTCGAGTCCACGCTGTAGTAGTCGATGAACTGCTTGTCCGCCAGAATGACAGTCATGATGCCGGCATCGTAGCCGTTGAAGGCAAGGCTGAAGACCATGCCGTACAGCAGCAGCGCGGCATAGCGGTCGTTGGCCGGGAGGAACGTCTGGATGAAGCCCATTTTGACGAGTGGCAGGCAATGTCTCTGGGCCTGCCGTCCTCGCAGCCGAGACGCAACGGGGAGGCACGCATATATGCTTCTGCCGATGCCCACTTCCCCAGACCCCAGACCCCAAGGCGACAGCACTCGTCTGCGAGGCCACGATGGCCCCGGTGGGATGAGGCATGGCGTTGCATCCTCCCACCGGAGACAGGTGGGCACCGCAGCAACACCCCGGGACAGCGCCGGTGGGAGCCGGTGGGCGGCATGGCGGGACGGATGCGTGCCGCCCCCTTGCTGGCCCTGTGACGTAGTCGGGGCAGTGGCGGATGTCGTGATATAAGTTGGAGCAAACAACGGCCTGGTGCTCTGCTCCTGGCTTCTTCACCACCCCCCCCATCATGAACAACCCCCAGTTCACTTTCCGCGACACGGCTTTCGACGGCCCCTCGCTGCTCCTGGACAGGCGCGAGGCTGTCCGCCGTGTCACGGTCAAGGCGCAGCTGCAGAAGCTGCGGGACACCGGCCGCTTCGACTGCTTCAAGCTGAAATGGCACCCGACCTACGACGAGGCGTACGACTGGCCGGTGCCCAAGAGCCTGTTCTGGGACAGCGACGTTGCCAAGTGGATCGAGGGCGCCTGCTACTTCCTGGCCGGGCACGGCGACGCCGAGGTGGATGCGGCCATCTCCGAGCTGGTCGCCGACATCCGCAGCGCCCAGCAGGAGGACGGCTACCTGAATGTCTACTTTACAGTAGTCGAGCCGGCTGCCCGGTGGACCAACATCCGCGACCAGCACGAGCTGTAGGTGGCTCCTCTCCTGCAGGCTGCCGGCCGGGTGCAGCACGCTGACTGCAGCACGCTGCCTGCCAGATACAATGCCGGCCACCTCATCGAGGCGGCCGTCGCCCACCACAGCCACTACCACAACACGCTCCTGCTCGAGCCGATCGAGAAGTATGTCGGCCTCCTGCGGCAGCTGTTCGGCCCTGGTCCCGGCCAGCGACATGCCTACCCCGGACACCCCGAGATCGAGCTCGCCCTCCTGCGCCTGTACCGCGCCACGGGCAACAAAGACGCCTACGAGCTGGGGCGCTACTTCCTGGAGGAGCGCGGCAACCCGTCGGGGCAGGACGGCATGCACTACTACGACTGGGAGGAGAAGGAGCTGCGCCATGACCCCCCCGGCCGCCGCCCCAACCACTACCCGGAGGCGGGCAGCCACTGGTACAACCAAGCCCACCTGCCGATCCCAGAACAGCCCGCCGTGGAGGGCCACTCGGTGCGGGCCATGTACCTGCTGACCGGCGCGGCCGACATGCTCTGCCTCGAGGCCGAGGGACAGGCGCCTCGGCCGCTCGGCGCGGGCCGGGAAGCCTGGTCTGCGGCGCTCGGCCGCCTCTGGGCCAGCATGGTCGACCAGAAAATGTCCGTGACGGGCGGCATCGGCGCCGTCCGCCAGTGGGAAGGCTTTGCGCGGGCCGGCTACTTGCTGCCCCAGGGAACGGACGACGGCGGCTGCTACAACGAGACGTGTGCTGCCATCGGGGTCGTCATGCTGGCCGAGCGGCTGCTGCAGCACGGCCCGGACGGACGCTACGGCGACGTGCTGGAGCTGTGCCTGCACAACGCGGTGCTGACGGCGATGGACCTCGAGGGCAAGGAGTTCACATACGTCAACCAGCTGGCGAGCTCGGACCGCGACGCGAGCACGCGCCACGGGTGGTTTGAAGTTGCCTGCTGCCCTCCGAATCTGATGCGGTTCTTTGGCAGCCTGGGGGGGTACCTGTGGGACTATGGACCAGAGGAAAGACCAGAGGACGGCTCAAAAGTGTCTGTGTTTATCAATGTCCATCTCTACAGCTCTGCAACAGTGGCCTTCCCAGCCGGCAGCGGCAGCAAGCACACCGTCAAGCTGACGCAGAAGTCCAACTGGCCGTGGGAGGGCAGGATCGGCCTTGTCCTCGAGGCACCGCCGTCCGTGGAAGCCACCGTGCGTCTGCGCATCCCGGGCTGGGCCGGGGGGTCATACACTGTAAGTGCTTCCTGCGGACGAGAAGAGACGTGCCATGCTGACAGCCGCTTGCAGCTCGAGCCTCCTTGCCCGGCCGCCAACGTCGTCGACGGCTACCTGGGCCTGCCGCCATCTTACACGGCTGCAAATGCCTCCTTCGAGCTGACCGTCGGCGGCTTCAAGCCTCGCCTCGTGGCTCCGCACCCGTACACTCGCCAGGACACACTCACCCTCGCGCGCGGGCCGCTGGTGTATTGCGTCGAGGATGCAGACAATGCATGGGTGGCCGACCACTTTAGAGACACGGCCGTGTCGCCGTCTGCGGAAGTTACGGAAGAGCAGCGCGTCGTCCAGCACAAGGACGGGGCGCACAGCTATATCGCGTTGAGAACAGTTGGCTGGCAGAGAAGGACCGCGCAGTGGTGGGACCAGGAGAAGCAGGGATCGTCCCCGTCGAGAGGAGTGTCCGGTCCAGCCTACGGGGCGCCACATGACCTCCTGTTTGTGCCGTATTACCTGAGAGCCAACAGGGGAGGAAGGGGCCAGATGAGAACAGGTCTGCTGAGAAGGGAGTGAACTGGTGATGACAGAGGGGGTGGAAAGTAGAGGAGCAGAAACTAGAAGACAGACCAGGAGTACCGCCAGAGACTGCAGAAGACTAGACCAGAACCAATACAATAAATGCACAAACCAGACCTCGACCGTTTAGGAAAGGACTTATACGACGCTGGGGAAGAGGCCCGGAGAACAGGTCCCACTGAAATGCAGCACTCCGCAGTCCCCCATGACTTTAACCGCACTTGCACCAGACTTTAACCGCACTTGCACCAGACTTTAACCGCACTTGCACCATCACCCGACCTCCCCGTTTCTCTTTCCAATTCCAACCCGCAGCTCCCCAACATGGCCTCGTCTACGGCCGCGGCCGGCCGGGCCGACACTGCCACTGCACCCGGGGCCAAATACCAGTGCCCCCTGTGCCCCCGGTCCTTTGTCCGTGTCGAGCATCTTCGCCGCCACCAGCGCGGCCACGAGACGCACAACCGGCTTGCATGCTCCGTGTGCTCCAAGACATTTGCGCGAAGGTGAGCCTGACAAAAGACCGCCACCAACAGCCGTGCTGCAATATCCTCACACTGCTTCCGTCTAGCGATGTACGCAACCGCCACGAATCCCTCCATGGCCTGGCTGCCCAGACAGCCCCCGCCAGCGGCAGGATCCGTGCCTGTCTGGAGTGCGCACGGGTCCGGGCCCGGTGTGATAAGACAGACCCGGCTTGTGGACGGTGCGTCGTCCGGTCCGTGGTCTGCGTGTATCCCGATGAACCACAGCTGCGGAACCGCCAAAGAGCCTCTGTGGCTGACGGCCACAATGGAGCCACGCAGCAAGACCAAGGCTGCCATGGCGGACGACAAGAGCAGCCCACTGTTGACAGGCAGTGCATACCACTGCAACATGAACAACCCACTGTTGACAGGCAGTGCATACCACTGCAACAGGAACAAGCACACAACTACCCCCTCCCCCCAGAGACACACTCGATCACCGCCTTCGCAGACCCCTACAACCCAACATGCTCGCCGCCAGACCAGGGCCAGAGCCAGAGCCCCGTGCTCTTTGACCCGGGCCCTATCACGGACTCGTTTGGTCTTTCCATCAACTGGCTGCCGTCCAACTACACCATGGACATCGACTACACATCCCTCATAGGACTGGGCATCGGAGACTCCATCGACATTGTCCCCCAACAGCCCCCCGCCCCAACCTGGAACAGCCTCACCGTAAACCAGAGCCAGGACGGAATCACCTCCATGTTTGACCCGGGACTGCTTCCTTCAGCACTCCAGCAGCCGCAGCCAGGCCCAGTCCACAGCGAACCGCCGCTCATGCTTTCATCCCCTGCTCGGCCAGCTACCGCGCCAGACAGCCACCGCCACTACGGCCACAGCCATGCCTCGCCCTCCTCTTCCACCGCCTCTGGCGCAACGCCCAACATGTCCAGTGCCCTCGCCGGAAGCGTATCGACAGCTTCGCGCCTCTCCCTCGAGTCCAGCTCGCCTCAGCTGCTGGCCCGCGGCGGCATCTACGCAACAAGCACCGTCGGATCACGGATCCCATGCACGGCCCGAACCAGGCGGACGCCCATGCACATTGCTGGGTCAACCCCCCTGCGGCCAGTCACAGGCGACATGGACGAGGACTCCAAGGCCCTGGGATTCCCAGACCTGAGCGCCTTGTCGTACCCACCCCTCGTCACGGACTCGATAGAGGCGCACCTGTCTCTGCTGGACGAGGCTACATACGAAACTATTGCTCGGCAATTCCGACAACAGTGTCTCGACATTGGCGACCACTCCGTCTTTCCCAGGTTCTCTTCGCCGCTGTTCCCTCGTCTGGAAGACCTCCACCTCATGGTCCACCTCTTCTTCACCCACTTTGACCCCATCCTGCCGATTTACCACGACCAAGCTATCGACATTGACGACGACCATCACTGGATACTGGCCCTGGCCGTGTCGGCCGTCGGTGCACACTATGCCGGAGCCGACGAGCTGGCCCGATGCGTAGTGCCGCTGCACGAGTTCCTGCGACGGGCCTTGTCGGTGGCATGGGAAAGGCTGCAGGAAGCACGCACAAATCCATCGCTTGCTCTCGTGCAGGCCACTGTGTTTAGCCAGGTTGGCATGCTGTACCACGGCTCGCCTCGGCTGGCCGCAATAGCACGCACAAGACGTCTTGTTTTGGTGGAAGCAGCAACGACCCTGGATCTGCTGGGGCAGAGCCAAAGCCTGCATGTGCACGACTCGCACGGCAGTGTTGAATCGGCCTGGAAACAATGGCTCGGCGAGGAGTCCAGACGGCGTCTGGGATATGCCATATGGGTGAGTCTCGAGTGTTTAGCGCTTGACAACTTATAAACCCTAACACACTATAGCTCCTCGATTGCATGGCCGTCTACCACTTTGGTCTCCGTCCACTGCTCTCTCTAGAGTCTGCCCAGGCCGAGCTCCCATACGACAGCCTCTGGGCCGTCCAGACAGCAGAGGAGTGGGCATCGAGAAGACACAATCATGACGCAGCGTCAAACAACAAGAACCCCTCCCTCGTCGGGGCTGTCCGTCGCCTGTTTCTCGACCGCCAGATGCCACCAGACCTGGGCGAATACTGCGACCTCTTGCTCCTGCACGGCGTGTACCAGCACATCTTTAGAGTAAAGGAGTATTACAGTACCCCTCTGGCCACCTGGGTCCCATCCATGCCGGGGACGACCAGGATAGATAATGACAACAGCAACAGCAGCCAGCAGTCTACTCCTACTGCTAGCATCTCCAGCTGGAGTAGCGCCGCCATGGACTGCGTCGACGTCCTCCACTGGTCCGCCAACGGGACAGTAGCCCACCTCTCCGGGGCCGAACATGCCATGGTGCTGCATCTGCATCTGTCGAGGGCACTGCTGTGGTCACCGTTTAGAGAGATCCAGGAAATTGCAGAGTACGCTGCGGCAAAGGCCATGTCTGCGCCTGCCGCAGCTGCAGAAATGTCTGTCCAGTCTGCCGAAAACAAAGTCCTCGAATGGGCCCAGCGAGACGAGCACAAGGCCCGGCTGTCGGCTCTGCACAGCAGCATGGTCTTTTGGCATGTGCGGCGGTACAGCTGCCGCGCGTTTTACGAACCACACTCTGTCTTTCTGGCGACGCTGGTGTTGTGGGCGTACAGCGCGTACTGCAGGGGAAGGTCGAGCGAACAGGGGGGGGGGAGAAGAGAAAACGACCAGAGGGAGGACCGAAACGACCAGAGGGAGGACCGAAACGACCAGCGGGAGGACCGAAACGACCAGCGGGAGGAAAGACGGGAGCGGCATCCCGACTTTATCCACCTGGACCGCCCGTGCGACGACGAAATGGTGCAGTACTTTGTCAGGAGCGGGCGGCCGTCAATGATCCACGCGCATGTGGCAGGCGTCGGCAATATTTACGCACCCGCGGGCCCAGGGAAGATCCTGCGTGTAGGACGGGCGCTGTTGACGAGCGTATCGACGGCGGCATCATGGGCAAGGATGGGCAAATACGCGAGGATCCTCGAAGGACTGGAGCAGTGCACGGGAAGAGGATGACGGTGTTCAAGTCACGTTCACATCGCACGGCACAGCAGATAACTCTACAATGCTGGTATTTCACTGTCGAGCAGCCAACTAGCTAGTTAAACCACAAAAAAACAAGCACGTAAACCCTGGCCCCCAAAACACCACAAAAACAACACGCACGTGACATGTGTCATGACGGACTGGCCGCTTCCCGAGGACTGCCCCCGCTGGCGCTACCGCTACTGGCCGACCCGGGTCCAGAGGCCTGCTGCTGCGAGGATACGTGGCTTGCAAACGCTGCAGCCGCTGTGCCTGGAGCTGCCGAGGCTGGCCCTGTTGTGGCCGGCACTGCTGGGCCCGGCGCCGTGATAGCGACACCGCTGCCGTTGGCCGCCAGCCCAGGCATGCCGCCCGCACCACCCATAGGCATAAAGACATCGTCATCCGCGTTGCTAGACTGAGTGAACCCCGAAACGTCACTGAGCATCGATGACGAGCGGCCGCGCGTCCTCGGCAGCGTAGGCATGATGGCGCCGCCAGAGACCATGTGCTGCTGCATCTGCGGGTAGAGAGACATGGGGCCCGCGTTGGGGCCCAGGCTGGGACCCAGGCTGGGACCCAGGCTGGGACCAAGACTGGCCGGTATGGCCGACGGGTCTGTCGTCGGCCCCGCTAGCAGAGGGCCTCCTCCCGCATCGCCAGACGTCCATGGCGTGTTGTACGGCACGTACAGGCCGTTGGGGGTGGCCGCCAGATGGTTGGCCCAGTGGGCGGGAACAGCGCCCGGGCCGCCAGCTGCGGTGCCGACGCCGACGCCGACGCCGTTTGGAGCAGCCTGCAGCACCGCGCCGTTGCCATTGTACCGGTCTTCGTACGGGCGCTCGCTGTCAAAGGACGAATAGAACTGCCGCATGGACTCGTGCATGCCGTTGATGGCGTTGACCTTGTCCATGTTGCTGCCCTTGATCGCGTCAAGGCGCTCGCTGTACGACTGGTGGATCTGTGCAATGTCCGTCTCGATCGCGACGCGCTCCAGGCGGCGGCGCTCTGCATCGTCCTGGCTGTGCGCGTTGGCCTCTTTGATTTTTTTCAGCGAGTCGTCGGCCTTGTGGATCCTGTTCTCCGTCTTGGTGCGCTTGCTCTGTATGGAGTCGAGGTCGGCCTGCAGCTTCTTGGTCTTGGCGTCATGGTCGTTTTTGAAGTCGGTGAACGCCTGCGAGGCAGCCTCGTATTCTGCTTTCTGGTCCTCGAACCGCTTCCTTGTCTCCCGGTGCTCGGCGGCAAGCTCTTCCGGGGTCTGGCTGTACTCGAGCAGCTCGGCCTCGACCTCTTCCTCCGTCTGCAGGATCTGGTCATACTGCTTTCTGTACTGCGCCGTCTTCTGCCTGAGCTTCTCGTCGCCCGCAGCAGACTGGCCTGTGGAGCCGAGCTTATCGCGTTCCTTCTTGATGGCGTTGTTCACCCTCGTGCTCTCCTTGCGCATGCTCTTCAGCTTGGACTTGGCGTCGTTCAGGTCCTTGGTCTCGTTGGAAATGGACGTCCTAATCGTGGCTTCCGCCGACTCTTGCGGCCGCAGCTGGCTGGGGGCCTCCGCCTTGCTGCTGGACGCCACGTTGGACCGGGAGGACGGCGAGGCATCGGTGCGGACACTGGTGCTGAACAGCACCTCGTTGGTCCTCGTGCTGACAAACTCGCACTCGTAGCTGGAGAGCGGCTGGAGTCCTTGTATTTCGCCAGTCCATCGCGTGCCACCAACGGCGGCCGACTCATTCCCCTCAGCCTCGTCGTCTGCTGGTTCCGGCAGCGGGTTGATCTCGACCGCTTGCCACGTCACCTTGTTGACACGGACGTAGAAGGGCTTGCGTCTGTCAATGCCTACGTACGGCAGGTTCTGTGAAGGGCTGCTATTATTGCCCGGGTTGCTGTTGCCGTTGCCGTTGCTGTTGCTGTTGCTGTTGCTGCTGCTGTTATTATTGCCGCTGCTGACGCTGCTGCCGCTGTTGTCGTCGTCGGGAAACGCGCTCGTGCTGAAGCAGATCACTTTATGCCCGACAAAGCAGATCCAAACCTGGCCCCGCTGGGAGTAGAACGGCGCGTTTCCCAGGTTCTCAACGCCCGTGGCCTCGGCGCCCCCAGACTCGGAGGCAGCCTGCGACAGCTCATACTCGCGTATCATGAGGATCTTGGTGCTAGCAAGGGCCGACCAGAGCGGCTGGCGCTTCTGGGCAGTGCTGCTCTTTTTCTTCTTGCGGGAAGACGTGTTCCCGCCGCTGCCTGTGACGGCAGGGCTTTGCGTGATGCTGCTGCTGGACGCAGCAGTGCCGGCAGCAGGGGGGGCAGCATCAATGGCAGTCGTGCCAGCACCGGCGGCCGCGGTGGCCGCCCCGGCAGTGGTCCCGCCGCCATCAGTGCTATGACGGCGACTCGAGCCGGCGGCAGCCGCCTCGGCGGCGTCGGCAGCGGCGAAGCTGGCGTTGACTGGGGTGCTGGCGGCAGGGTCAGGCGCGGCGGTGCTGCTGGACCGCTGCTTCTCCTGGTTGTTGAGATAGAGGTCGCGAATGTACCGGATGAGGCCCTGGGTGACAATGTGAATAGCAAAGAGGTTGCGCATCCAGGAGGCGCCGGCGCCGCGGTGGGGCATCATGTTAAAAACGGTCTGGTTCGGCGCCGGCTGCTCAGCCAGGGCGTCCTTGATGCGCGGAATGAAGTCGGGCAGCAGTCGGTCCAGGCCGGGCACCACTTGGTCCAGGCGGAAAATGTGCACCACCAGCAACACGCCGAGGCAGATGGAATAGGTGGAGCGCGACGACCCTTTGGAAGGGCCGGCGTTGTCGCTATTGCTGCCGCTGCCGCTGAGCGTGACCGCTATTATGATGTGGGCTGCATCGAGGAGGAAGCGCTGGGCTGGCATCCACAGGAAGAGCCACACGAGCAGGAAGAACATGTCTAGGCAGACGGTGGTGGTCGGGGAGGGGTTGCCCAGGTTGCCCTCGAAGAGCTCGAGGAAGTTGAAGACGGAGCTGGAGGCGGCAACGGGCGAGAAGCTGACGTAGGAGTAGATGATAAAGGCGCACGACTGCATGACGGGCGGCAGCATCATGAGCAGGGCGAGGATGGCAATGGTGTCGAAGATGGGATGGGAGCCGAGCACGGTCGAGGCCGGCGTGGCGGCCAGGCCGGCGTCGACGGGGCCGGGGTCGCGGTGGACATTGACGTTGCGGGCCGCGTTAACGTCAATGCGTCGGTGCCGCTCGTCAAAGGGAACTGCGGCGGCCGGCGAGACGAGCGGCGAGGAGGACGAGGTGGCCGCGGGCGCATTGGCCGCGTTGGCCGCGGCGCTGCTGTCGTCGAGGGAGGAGGTGCGGTCGGCATTGTTGGAGCGGCGCGCACGCACGGAGGCGTCCGAGCTGCGGTGCTGCTGCGAGGCAGCGGCCCTGCCAGACATGGCGCCGGCGTCGGCGCCGGCGGCGGCAGAGGCGGCGGTCCTTATGGACGGCGGCGGCTGGTCGGCCGGAGGGGGGGCTCGTGACGAGGCACCGCCCAGCAGAGGGGGCCGGGTGCGACCATGGGCCGGTGGCGTCGTGGCCGAGGTCGACGGGGAGGGCTTCGCAGCGGCAGCGGCCGGGGAGCTTGCAGAGGTGTTCTTGTGCTTGGCAAGGCGGCGTCCGGAAGCCCCAGACGCGGCTACTGGGCCATTCGGGTCGCGCTGGTTCGCCGCTGCAGACTGTCGCTTGCCCGACGACGAGGCGCGAGGCATACGACGGCAGCCGGCTCGGAGGCAGACTTGCAGGCCAGCAGGGTTGTCGGGACAGCCGGCCGAGCGTGTGGTGCAGGCGTCTGGCGTGCCGTGTCGGGAAGCGAGAAAAGGCCCTGGGGCCGGTGAGCCCTTGAATCGGCGGCCTCGTCGAGATCGGGGGCGGCTGGACTGAAGGAAGGGGGTGCCAGCGTGCCAAGCAAATGCAATAAAACACTGCTGTATACTTCCGCGTGCGGCTGCTAAAAAGAGCTGGAATTGATGCGGGCACGGGGCGGGGCGGACTGATATGCGTGCGTGGAGGAGAGAAGGAGAAGCCAAAAAACGAGGCAAAAGAGGCGAAAACACACAAAATTTGGCGATGCTAGTGTTTCCACCCTAGATGGTGGCGCCGGGGCTGGTGCGGAGACTGGCTGCCTAGGCTGCTGGGCGGGCGGGCAGGCTCCCGTGCTTAATGCGCCCTGTAATCCCTGTGTGCCTGCACTCCCAGTCCCTGGAACCAGTCACACGCAGTGCAATAAGATGCGACGGAGGGGCCTTAAGAGTGGGGCTCAGCCTGTGCAGCCGAAGACGGCACATTCCATCGATACTACTAAGGCGACGAAAGTAATTAATACGCCAAACACTCAGAGCGTATCCAAACGGTGCATATATGAGATACAATGCTATCAGAAGCACACAAACACAGCCAGAACGAAAGACCTGAACTTTCCACGTACTCCCGCCACAGTTTTCGGCAGTCACAAGGAGCACACAGCAACTGGGCTAACCCCTCTCGACAGGCCTTGCAGATCCTCCGTCGCAGTGCAACATCAGTGGTCATTTCTGGCAAGATACGAGTGGTTTTACGGCAAGACACGGCACAGCACACTCAATTGGCAGGACAGACAAATGCGTGGCGTCCTAGAGACCTCTACTTGCAGACAGTAGACTACTCACTCTTACTGGGTCTCAATTGCTATTGGTGACTCTGCCAGGCATAGTGCGTTGTGAAGACTGGTATTTTGCAGGGAGTTTACATGGAGTATCTTATCTACACACTAGACGCTGGCAAGATCGTCTCGGCATTTGGCTGGCCCTCTCGACGCAGCCGCCTGTGCCTGCTGCATGGCGCCATTCCCCGCCTGGATGATGGCTTGGAGGATCCTGGAGCTTGTCTCGGCCGCATCTGGTCAGAGGAGACAGCGAGACACCCCACAGGGTCTTAGCATGCTGGGCACACCGCGCTATAACCTGGAGAAAGAACAATAGCCGCATGCTGTCTGACTGGTTGTGTGCTGAAGTACGAGCCTTTACAAGCAATGCCACGCAAAACACTACGTACGGAGCAGTACATTCCACATTCCCCTCTCTCCCATGCTGCCATTCCCCTCGTGCCGGATCACCGGGTGCCAGTATTAGCACAGTACTCGCCAATTCTGGTTGCAATTTCCGGCATTGCTGATCGTTAATTGGCTTAGCTCACCAAGCCCGGAGACCTCCGCATGGTTCGATCTGGAGAAGCAACATAAAGAATTATTACCATCAATTCTCTTCAGAGATTCCCACAGCCTCACATCACCCATCATGGCTTTGTTGCACTCCCCAGATCCTCTACCGCGTCCGCCCTGTTCCACGTCTCCTTCTCCAGCTTCTCCACCACGCCGATCAGCTCCCATATCCGTGCCCGGCACAGCGCCGTCTCCTCTGCTTGGTGTACCCAGAGCTGACCCAGCACGTCCCGCATGAACTCGGGCAGCTGTGCCCTAGATGCCGCTGCGTAGTTGTACAATGCCACGTCCTCAAACGTCCGGGCCGCCACTCTCTTCTCATTGTGCGACAGCACCATGCAGTCCAGGAACAGAGATGTTGGCGGCTCTTTGGATGCTGCCGGGGACACTCTGAGCTTGTGGTAGACCGAGATCGTGTCAGGGAAAGTCATGGGCTGGTGGCAGTTAGCATATCGCTTCTCTCCTTTGTCGTCTTCTCTTCTCTCCGCTTCTACTGTAGTCCCCTTCTGCCCACTTACAAACTTGTATTCCGTCGTGATGCTTCTCATGATCAGACCCACGGACCGTGTGCTCATCAGCTCCAGCCACTGCTTGCCCCGTGCCGGATCAACCCGGTGTGCAATGTGGTGCACCCAGTTCACCCGGGACGTCTCTGCGTAGCGGTTGTACATGATGTTGTTCACATGGCCCTGTTTGTTAGTGCTTGTTCTGAAAACGCTCTCTTTCCGGGACCCCTTCCCTGCGATGACATACAAACGAATCCATCTCGCCCCAGGCCACCTGCTGGCCCTCCATTCCCCGTCGGTCACCTGACAGGAATCCCTCACTGCCGGCCGTCAGCCGCCGCCACTCGGTCGCCAGGGCCCGGAGCACGCCCGACGCCTCGGCTACTTGCGGCTGAGAGCACCCAAACATGATGCACTTGCCAATGCGAGCGCGGATGTCAGACAGCCATCGTGCCGAAGGCGCCGGCGGCAGATCTGTGGGAGCAGAGACACTGGCAGAGGCAGATGCAGACACGGGAGAGCTTGACAGGAACCGACGGCGAGGAGAGGAGTAGACGGACTGCCGCACTGCGACCCGGGCCTCTGCCACGGCCGATGTCGCAATTCGCGCTGGCCGGTGAAGATGTGACATTGTGTCAATTGGGTGATGTCTGGCAGCTGGTTTCTTCTCTGGTCCAGTCGTGAGCGTGGACTTGCGAATTGAGATTCCGGAGAGTCTGCGGTCGAGGCTTTATTCTAGCCTCGGCTTTATCTTGCGGTGTCTTACAGATGGCAGAATAGTAATCTCGTAGGGCGCGCTTGGGAACTGTGGAGGGGCGTAAAACCTGCCGCATCCGGCCCGCATCTCCCTCTTTTTTGGCAACCGCAACCCCGGCAGTAGAGCATACAGCAGTTTGATCACGTAATTCGTGGCAGCTTTCCCGGGCCCCTCAGGCTCTCGCAGAAATCCAAAGCCTTTTGCTTGTTAGGAAACACCGAGGGCGAAAAGACTGGCTGCTGCAATCGCCGCACCACGGAAAACAGGGCACACGTGCACGGCACACGGCAAAATCGCATTCCCGCCCCCGGAAATCGCATCCCCGCCCCCGGGCTGACGCCATGCCTCCGACGCTGAATCCTGAACTGCGGAGCCAAGTAATTAATGTATACAAAGGTTGGTCGCACTGGACGTCAATGACCGCTCAAAGGCCTAGTAGGCTCTCGGCACTGACTGCACAGAACTGCTCAATCTGAGCAAAGACTACCCACTCGGCCAGACATACTTTCGACGGCGGCTGCATGCTGCCTTTGCAGCCAACGTGCAGCTCCGTGACGAGGCTGCCATAAAACGAGGCATCGAGCGGGCCGAGTTTGTACGGAAGGGTGCGTGCTTTCTCTCTCTACAGTTGCTTGTGCAGTCACTTCCTCCATCCACACACTGACACGATCCAGAAATCGAAGCGTTGTAAGTGAGCGTGACGCAACAGTATTTCGTATCCCATTTGCTCGTTTATGTACAGATAGATACACCTTCTTTCTTCGTTGCTATTTCCCTTCGCCCAAGGGGAGGGGCCGGTCCCAGAAACCCCCAATTGCTCCCGCAAAATGCTATACACAAAAACAACACAAGTGGCTGACAAGCCGGCATGGATGAAAACTATAATGACCGCGGCTAACGCTCGTTCTCGCGGTAGGTATTATCTCAAACGGTACCGTGCGTTGAGGCAGCGATACAACGGAGCCTAAAGGCAAGGAGGAGATAGGCAAGCAGAGTGTCAAGAGAGAGGTTGAAAAGCACAGCTAGGCTTAGAGGACAGCGGCCAACCGAGGAGGAAGGTTGCGAGCCTTACTTATACCCAACAACTGCTGTCAAGACTCATAAAAAGCAGCGGATTTCGCGCATCTTTTAATCTCGTATCCTGGCGCCCTTCTTCTCATCTCTTTTGTGCCCACCATGCCCCGACCTCTAGACATTCGCCCCAGTGCGTGCCGTTCTCTTTCATAATGTCATTCATCATCTTGCCGTACCAGCTGTCCCACTCGTCCTGGCTCTTGCCGCTGACTTCGCGCAAGACGGGCTCCAGGCTCTGGATCATCTGCACAAACGTCGTCAGCGTCGTGTGTCGGAGCGCATTCTGTGCCCGCGTAATCGTGCGCTTGGTCTGGTCGGTGTCGCGGCCTTTGCCCTTGGTCTCGACATAGGTCTTGCCGTCCTTTGTCACCACTCCCCCGACCCCTTCGCGCTCCCACTTGACCTCGGACAGTGGAATCGCCAGCCGCCGCGACCCTGCACCGGTCAGGGCGTCGGCTTCCTGGTAAAACATGGCCTTGGCCAGCGAACAGGGAACAAATGATAGCGAGCGCGATTGGAGGGCCTTGGTGATCCAGGTGTTGAACTCGGCAATGTAGGGGTTCTGCGTTGCCGATAGTGGCGTGCTGGGCGTCATGAGGTACGCACCGGCACTGATGGCCGCGTCGTGCTCGTCTTCCTCGTCGTCGTCTGCAGGCGACGGCTCAGGGACATGGGGGCGTAGGATGCGGATGGCGTGGTCCGAGTCCCACAGCTCTAGTGTGCCGTTGGGCTGCAGGATACGAATGCATTCCTCAATGACCATCTGGTAAGATTCTGTCCGGATAGTCATGGACATGTCCTTGACCATGACCAGGTCAAACTCGTCGTTGGCAAAGGGCCAAGGAAAGCGTCGCAAGTCGTGCTGCACAAAACGCCAGTTCATGCTGTTGCTCGAGCCGTCTTTTCCGTCTTTGCTGGCCCTCTTGGCGTCGTTGTCGTCGGTGGCATCCCGGCTGTATCTGCTGTCCTTGCTGTCTCTGTTGTTGCCCCTGCCTCTGCCGGCCCGGCCGGTTGATGATGTCGAGGATGACAGGGAAGCTGACGAGTACCTGGAGCGGTTCTTGCCGGCCACGCTGCTTGCGCCACTGCCAACGGGGGCAATGTCCATGCCGGTGAAGGATATGCCGCGGTGGCCTTGGCGGGTGTAGTACTGGTTGCACATGCGGCTCCAGAATGCGGAGCCACAGCCAACCTCGAGTACACTGGTCGGTGGCTTGTGGTCAAAGGCGGGCGAGCACACGGGGCCTCCAAAGAGCTGAAAGAAGACGAGTGTGCGCAGGGACTGGCGGTGCAGCTCGGGCAGGTCGACGGGGAGGGGGTATGACAGCGAAGGGTCGGAGAGGTAGGTGCGGCCGTTGCGGACGACAAAGGGCTTTCTGCCCTGGTTGGGGGCAGCCAGCAGCGATTGTGACGACGAGCGAGCGGCGTGGCCCTCGGCGCTGGAGGAGGGCTCGCTGGAGACCATGGTGGTCTTGGAGGAGTTCAAGGAGGGGTTGAGGGTGGTGTTGGCTGCTAATGTGCTCGCGGTGCTCTCGGAGCGGGCAAAGGAGGCGGTGCTGGCGCCGCCCGGGTGTGAGGTGGGCGCGGCGCCGGTGGACGGCGATCGTGCAGCCATGGTGCTGAGGAGGTTCGGGTTGGGGTTACTTGGAGGGACGGGGATGTTGTGCAGGTACCGGTCAGGGAACATGGCACATGTGGCTGTATCTGCATGGTGAGGCGAGAGCAGTCGGGGGGTCGCGTGGGGGGTGCGGTCGAGCGGTCCCTTCGTCGGCGAGGCAGTCGTACGAGCAGGGTCGGCCAGGGGGCTTCCCGGCGGCTCTGCCAGAGGCTCGCGTGAGGGGGTCCGGCGGGCAGCAGAACCGAGGCTCTCCTGGTGCGGTGGCTGCGGAAACAGCGGCTGCTGGTCGCGGGTCGCCGCTCTCCGGCCGTGGAGGGAGTCGGACCAGGAGTGCACAGGCGGTGATGGGAGCGAGTGCTGGTGGTGCGCAAGGCGTGGTGATGCCGCTGCCGCTGCCGCTGCCGACTGTGCGGCTTCGTCGTTTTGATCGTCTTTTTGGCCGTCTTCTTCAGCGGCCTCGCGTGCGGCCTCGGGCTGCGCAGGCGACGCAGCGGCTCCGGCGGCCTCACGGCTCGTCACGCTGTCGCTAGAGTTGGTCTTCCGGTGTCCGGCAAGTCGCGAGCGCAGGGCAGGTGGCACGGCTGTGGTGGACTTGGCCCGCGAGGGCGGAAGGCTTCTGCGCGGATAGTGGTTGGGAAGCGGATTGCTGGCGGCGATGTAGCCCAAATACTCCATTGTGGCTGGCTGCGTGGGTGGGCTGTCTTATGTGGTGGATAGCGGTGGGTAGTGGGGGCCTGCCTGGTCCCCTGAACGGACGTCCTTTGGGGGGCGGTCTGCCCGTCGTGCCCCTGTAGCGGCAGTGTTTTATGGGGTGTCTTTTTCGGGGCTTCTGTTTTGGGTCGCCAATTTTATCGTTTTACCCCCCTTTTACCTCTCCTCTGGCTCTCCTCGCCCATTGCGCAATCTGCATGTCTCCCCTCTCCCCTAGCGGCAGCCTTGCTGGGAAGCTCCTGCACACGCAAGCCGGTATTGTTTGACTCACTATTATCGCGTTACTTGTCTCTCAGAGAGCCGTCGATTTGAGGGCGCACTTTTTGGTGGTGTGGGTCACGTGTTGGTGATGCAACTGTGTTGATGTGTCTTGAACAGGCCACCAGGAATAAACAGTGCAACAGTGCCGCAGCGGTCAGAAAAAGAGGAAAGAAAACACTGCAAGGTGAAAAAGAAGAGGGCAAGAGCAAAATAGAAGGAGCAACTAGAGATGACGAAGGTGAGAGCAGGAGGGCGCAGCGAGACGAAGAACCAGGAAAGAGAGGTCACCGTAATGGACAGACAAAAACAAAGAGCAAGAGCGCGCAGACGGACAGAGACTAGCAGAGAGAAAGGAAGGAACGGAAACAGAAGACAACCCCAGACAAGACGACAGCGGAACAGGCGTGGTCGTCCTCATATAACCTCGAGGCACCATATGGCAGCGCTGCTTCCCCGCTCCCCAGATTGTTCCTCGAGCTTATTGCTTTGCTGGCCAAGCATTGCAACGGCTCGGCGGCTTCTCTGCCGGCTGCTCTGTCTCGGTATGCGTTTCTGTGTCTGGTTCTGCTGGTTCTGGTCTGGTTCTGGACTGGCTCTGGTCTGGCCCCATGGCCGACACGGGCCGACGGCGGCTGAAATGAGACCCAAAACCAAAGTCCAGCACGTAGAGGGCCGCACTTGCAGTCTACAGATAGAGACAGATAGAGACATACTACTACAAGCCACCCAGTCTAGCCGTATCTGAGAGCAGGAGTTGAAGAAAGCCTCCGGCTGGGACAGACACTCCGAGGGCGCCTCCCTTGTAACTTCCGCTCACATCGGCTTGCTTTCATGCATGCGGCAATGCTTTCCATGTGTCTCCTTCTCTTTCACTGCCTCTCGCCATGTTTCGCCCTTTCGCCCTCGTCTCCTCGCTCCACTGTCTCCTTCCGGACACACACAGCCCCAGTTAAGCGCCCTCACTCAGCGCCCTCACTGGACGAGAGGCCATGCTGGTGGCCACTAACCAATAGCGGCCCATAATGTGGCAAATCCACACGTGATCCACATAACAGGCATTACCTAAGGCTCGTGTCCGACCCCGTGACACGGCCTACGACGTGAACCTCCTCCACCACCACAACAAGCTGTCGCAAAACTCGACTGACGCCCGCCGCACCACATCGCCATCGCCATCTCAACCCACATCTTTACGCCGCAATATCTATTGACTATTCTGTCACAATTTCGTCGTGGCCAGCACCGCCCACGCCAGGTTAGTTCTCCTCTGCCCGGGCAGCCAATGCTTGGCTGCAGCACGGCGCCGCCGTGTTTTGTGCAGGCCGGTTTTTGGCCCTTTTTGGGGCATTTTGGCCTCCAGGGCAGGTGGCCTCCTGGGCTCGTCTGGGCCAGGCCATCAGCAGCCGGCTGCAATGCCTGCGTCTGCGTGTCTGAGTGACTCTGTGTCTGTCGAGGCCCCTTGCTGACTGGCGCCTGTCTCCCTCGCCTGCAGGAAATCTCTGTATCTGTTAGAAATGCCAGATAATTAGGGGGACTCATCACGAAGACCCAGGGACGAAAAAGCTTCCAGAAGCACCCACAACACCCCAAAAACACACGTCAAAACCAGCCCCAAAGCGCCACGCCCGCACGTGGACCGGCCTCCCTCGCAGCTCACCCTTGCATTGCCGCCAGCCAGCCCCAGCCCCAGCCCTCTGGCCGCCGTCTCGCACAAACACGTCCTCCTCGTGGTTGATGGACGACTGGACGACCTGAACAGCCCCGGCCGTCCTCGCTCGTTCCTGCTGTCCTCCACGACCGCCGCCCTCCCCAACGCATCGATGCAAGCTGAACGCACTTTTGGACCTGGACCCCATGCACCCTCTCCCCCGACAGACTCCTCTGCCATCGTCTCTGCCGCCACAGCCTCTGCGCCAGCCGCCCGCGTCGCCCGCAACCGCCGCTGCCGTCTCGCCTGCCTCGCCTGCCTCGACTGCCACCGTCCACCCCCCGCGAGCCCGAACACCGCGAACACCGCGAACCAGACCCGCCGCCGCCGCAGCGTCCCGCCGACTGCTGTCCTAGGCCGCCCCCTCCCCGGAGCCGTCATCCATGACAGGTAGATGGCAGATGGTTATCGATACTTGCAGCAGGCTGGAACCCTATTTTACCCACCGCACCAAGTCGCCCCGTCCGCCGCGCCGCCGCCGCCCGACCTGAGCAGCCTCTTCGGCCAGTTCGCGACCGAGCCCTCGTCCCCGTCCAAGTCGCCCGACCCCTCGGTCCGCACGTCGTCTGCCCGTCCCCCCGCCCACTTCCTCACCCCCGGCGGCATGTACAACCAATCCCACCAGCAGGGCCATGCCTCCCGTCTGAACGGCAACCCTGGCGGCCGCGCCATGCCCATGCTGTACTCCTTCCAGCAGCCCAACTCCCACCAGCACATCCCCCACCACCAGGTCCTGCAGGCTGAGCAGGCCGCCAACAATGCCGGTGCCTCGGGGCTCGCCCACCACAACGCCTACTCCGCCAGCGTCCTGTCCAATGCCAACTCCTTCTCCAACGGCCTCCCGAACGGCCATGGCGCCGCCCTCCGCGCCGCCCAGCAGCCCCCTATGAACGAGCACTGGGCCGACCAGCTGCGCATGCACAAGGAGTCCGAGGCCGCCAACATCGCCATGGTCGAGCAGAACCAGGCCAACTACTATGCACGGCTCAAGGCCAGCGAAAACAAGGGAATCGGCGGGCCCTCCCCCGTCCTTCTCAACTCCACTCTTGCTGACGGCGAGGCCGAGGATATCCGCCGGCCCTGGGCCGTCGAGAAGACCAACCGGAGGCAGGACTGGCACAACCTCGACCTGAGCGGCCAGGGCCTACGTGCCCTGTCCCCCCAGCTCTTCTGCTACGACTTCCTCCAGGAGCTGTACATCGCCTCCAACAAGCTCACCGTCCTGCCCGCTGCTATCGGCAGCCTTCGCCAACTCCGGCTCCTCGAAGCCTCCAACAACCAGATCTCCGAACTGCCCCCAGAGCTGGGCATGTGCACCTTCCTCAAGCAGCTCCTGCTCTTTAATAACAATATCCACACTCTGCCGTACGAACTGGGGTCTCTTCACCAGCTCGAGATGCTTGGTATCGAGGGCAACCCCTTGGATCCGGAGCTGAAGAAAGAGATTGTCGAGAAGGGCACCAAGTCCTTGATCACCTACCTTCGGGAACAGCCCCCAAGTATGTCCCCCCCCTCCAACCTCCCCCAATTTTTCTGCCCTTAACTTCACCCTTGTTGTATGACACATACTAATAGTTATCCCAGTGCCCGAACCTCCAAATGACCGCAAGTTCGTCGTCATCCAAGAAGATGTGTCGCCGTCCCTGGAGCACATCAAGGTGTTCTCTTGGAACATTCTGGGCGAAAGATATGCTACCTCACAGCTGTACGGCTACACGCCCTCTGCCGCACTGTCCTGGGAATACCGCAAGGAGAAGATCTTGGAAGAGATTCGTCATCGCAACGCAGACTTCCTGTGTCTGCAGGAAATCACCACCGATGCCCTGCGCGAAACCTTTGCCCCGGAGCTCGCACAAGACGACTATAAAGCAATCCACTACCCACGGTCCAAGGCTCGTACAATGTCAGAAAAGGACGCAGCGACGGTGGACGGCTGTGCTATCTTCTACAAAGCAAGCAAGTTTGTCCTCCTGGACAAGCAGCTCATCGACTTCCAGGCCGTCGCCATCAACCGACCCGACATGAAGTCGCAGCATGATATCTTCAACCGCGTCATGCCCAAGGACAACATTGCCATTGTTGGCTTCTTCGAGAGCCGCAAAACAGGTGCCCGCATGATTGTCGTCAACGCCCATCTCGCCTGGGAAGGTTCGCTGGCCGATGTCAAGATTGTCCAGACCGCCCTCATAATGGAGTTTGTTACCAAGCAGGCCGAAAAGTACGCCAGGTGGCCTGCCATGAAGGACAAGAAGATGATCGAAGTCCCTGGTGCCACCGGAAACGGCAAGGACACAGCGCCCACAGAGTGCGCCCCATCGCAAGAGTATCGCAGCAACACCGACATCCCCCTCTTCGTGTGTGGCGATTACAACTCAACGGCAGAGAGTGGTGTCACCGAGCTACTCCGCATGGGCCGTCTCCCCCCCGACCACCCAGAGATTGCAAACTTCAAGTACGGCAATTTCACCCGGGACGGCATCGAGCACCCATTCAGCCTCAAGTCGTCATACCAGCACCTGGCCGGCACCCCCGACGAGCTGCCCTTTACCAACTACACTCCAGGCTTTTCCAATGTCATCGACTACATCTGGTACTCCACTAATGCACTGGAAGTCGTCGAGCTACTTGGTCCTCCGGATGCCGACTACCTCAAGAGGGTCCCCGGTTTCCCAAACTACCATTTCCCTGCAGACCATCTCCAGATCATGGGCGATTTTGTCATCAAGCCACGCAAGGAAAAGAAGGGCGGCAGCAGCAGTGCCAACTAAGAAAGCCTCGGTTTTCGTTCTGTGGTTTTCCAGTTTACTACGTGTCTGTTTTCCTATGGATACCTGGTATGCTTGCTTTTTCTGCTTCTGCTCTTGTGTTCTTGCCCTGTGTTCTTCTTTTTTCGCGCTACCTTTTCTCCTCTGTTTAACGGGATACGTTTCTTATTTTTGTTTCAAAGCGTTGGGCACCGGTGTTTTTAGGGTCTGGGAAATGGACTGCCTCGGCTCTTGGCTGCGAACGTCGCCGGTGGAAGTGGTGTGTGTATGTACTCTGTCCGGGCCTGGATAGGTGAAGGAAATGGCGGGTGAGGACTGCCGGGGGACACAAGAATTGTGCTTTGACATTGACTGTTTGGTCATTGTCTTGCCTTCTTTTGTCGCCCTCCACACCCAACCCCATCCTTCCTCCCATCTTTGCTTCTGCGGTTCGAGGCGTGAATGGTCATCGCTGCTCCTTCCTCTCCGTCCTCATTGCTGGCTTGGGCCTGCATAGGCGTGCTTGGGCAGGAGGCAAAAAAAAAAAGGAATTGGAGTTTGTTTTTTACTTTCTTTCAAATGGTTCCTCCAACTGGATCTAGTTTTCTGGACGAACGAGCGGTTCTTATTTTTCACAAACATAGGAAAGAGAAGAAGAGGTTGTTGTGGCGAGTGGTGGTTGAATGGTTGGAGGAGGAAGGAACAAAGGGTGGGCTCGATTGGGTTGAGCCTGTTTGTACAGAGAAGCGCCACGAAGAAAGTGAAGGAAAAGGAGCAGAAGATGGAAGATTGCGTCGTTATAGCGGCTTGGATAGGCTGGGAGGGGAGTGAATGTGTGTTCCGGCGGCATGTTTGTACCACTATACTGAGCGGTCTGGGTGATTCTTGTTTTCCCCTCTATTTTGGGATACTGCTGGTTTTCTTTTCCTTTTCTTTTATGTTTTATAAGGTTTTTACGTTGCTCTCTCTCCCTTTTTCATTGCCCTCTGGCCGTGTTACTGCATGTACTTGGAATGTGACCTTTTAAGTGTCTGACTAGTTGACTGGCATTCGTGATCTGTTCATCCAAATAGTTGACTGGCCCCGAAACCATTAACCCGAAGCTCTGGTGGTCACTCATTCCTCCCCGTTTCCTATTTGTATCTCAAACAGGCACATGGGAAGTTCCTCGGTTCTTGTTTCCCACAGCTCAACGGCGTGGTGAAATCTATGCAATAAGACATAATATTTCTACAAATGATCCAAGACATTCTGATTCGTGAACACCGCTAACCTAACAGACTATGAGAAAAATCCAAATAAACACAGGGGGGGGTATCATAAAAACGACCAAAGCCAAATAGTCCACAACAAGTAGAAACTGCCTCTTTTTGCACTTCTTGAGCACTTTCAAGCTTCTATTCAACTACGCTTCACCTTCGTCTGGACATCCGCGATGCAAATGAGCCCGTTCTGGGAGAGTGAGTACGGAATATGGCTGTCGATCCGCTGGCGTCGCTGGACGTGGTGGCCACTGTGGATGTCGAGGCCGTGGTGTCTGTAGACAGCATGCGTGACCGCTGGTGTTGAGCTTGCTGCAGGAGTGTTTTGATTTCGGATGAAAAGGAACTGCTCTTTGCAGCAGAGAACGCTGTCCGGCCATCTGCATCAGCAATGTGCGGATCAGCGCCGTGGTCTAGAAGCATCTTGATGAGCGCGCATTTAATCACAGCTGGGACGGCAGCCTGAATAGCGGCAATAAGTGGAGTACAGGAGCCCGGTCCTTGAGCGTTGATTCTGGGCCCGTACTGGAGAACAAGTCGGGCCATAACCGCATCTCCTCGTTCGCAGGTCATGTAGAGTGGTGTCTTCCCAAGGACCTCTGGAATATCGGGGTTTGCGCCCTCGTCGAGTAAGAATCGCGCCATCTTCTCGTTGCCCTTGTCCATGGCTATGTACAAGGCAGTGCGGCCGCTGGAGTCCCTAGCATTGGCCATGTGTGGTCTGCCAGCAGATAGTTGAACTGCGGACGGTGGTGGTTGGGGGAGAAATCGGAGGAGTAGCTTTGCTACCTGGATGCCGCCAGATCGGCTTTGACATCTGTGCAGTGGGGATAGGTCGTTGATGTCGCGGACATCAACCTTGGCGCCTCGCTCGAGAAGGATACGGGTGGTTTCGCGGTTACGTGTACCGGCTGCTACCAGCAGTGGCGTGGCCTGAGCAGCATCGCGGTGCTCAAAGTCAACAACATGGTCAGCCATCTGGCAAAACACAGCTAGATTCTCCTCCTGCAAGGCAAGATGCAGGGGCGATGTCTTTCGGTCCGAGTCAAAGACCTCAAAGCGGAAACCCGGGTCATTGACATCGAAGCCCCTTTCCATGCACCAGGCAAAGGCATTGGACAGCCCAACAGCACCTCCTCCACTAGAGATACTGGTTAGGGAAGGGGGGGCGTGGGTAACGGTAACGGCCGGTACCATTGCAGGGCTGGACATTGGTGTAGTGATGTGCGCGGCCATGGGGGAAGCCATGGGGCTAGATGTAGGAACAACTATTGGGGCGTCTGAGGGAGAAGACATGGGTGGGACCTCTACGGCGACTTCTGGGAGAGACGTGGCAGCGGCAGCGGTTTCCATGAATGCTGACGAAGGCGGGACGGCAGTTGGAGTGGAAGTTTCTGTGCCTGGTACAGGAGGCATTGTGATGGCAGAGTCGGTAGATCCACAGTGTGAGATGGATACTCGGCTTTGAGAGAGGGGACTGGGTGCAGGCGAGGGTGCTGGGGCCGGTGTATTGGAATTGGGCCCATATAGCGAGGATGATAAACTGGGAGCGAGGAGTGAGGGTGCGGTTACTGGAGCCGGAGAAGATGAGGGAGGTATGGCCGGCGCCTGGTGGGTGGCCGAAGAGGAAGGAACTGAAAACGATTGACGGGCGGTCGAAGAGGAAGTGGATGCGGACGAAGCTGCGGGAGAGTGCTGTGCAGGGAAGTGATGGCGCCGCCAATCGAGGTAGCCTCGAGCTTCATCGAATGCCTGACTGGCTTGCAGAACTTGAATGAGAAGGTCGACAGACTCGAGCACGAGATCCTGGGGGACGGGACGCATTTTCAAGCGGCCGTTGAACGCACGGCTGAGATAGACATGGGCCTGCTTCGTGTTACCCAGGTCCAGGTGTAGCTTGCCGAGTTTGTGGTACAGGCGGCAGCGGCGGTTCTGGTCGACATTTCCCTCGCCACGGTTGATCTCATCATTCAGCAGAGCCTCGAGGTTCTCGCGAGCCTCAGTACGGGCCTCACGGGTTTCACTGTTCATAAGGATTTCAGCGAGAAACTCTTTCATGTCGGCGCGTTCATCATACGAGAAGGGGACTTCGTATGCACTGAACAGCTGTGCTTTGTATTCGATGGCCTTCCGCTGGTACATGGCGGCCCTGATAAAAAGGCCACAGCGGACCAGCTGGGACACGATTTTTTGGTTGTGCTCGTAGTGGAACTGCAAGATCTCGAGGCCGGGGTGGTCGGGGTGGTCGGGTTCAGGATCGAAGAAGGCATCTTCAGTGCTGAGCTCGCTTTGGGACTCGCCGTCGCCAACACCAATGCCACTGTCCGAGGGTATGTTCCGACCCGAGGAAGAGTCGGCGGACAGAACGGGGGCGATCTGGCCTGGCTCGTACAGCGACATAACTTCGGCCAAGTCCGTGGCTGATTTCTTCCAGGCCTCGATCTCTTGGGTCAGCGAAAGTGTGCTTGCAGCATCGTCAAAGGCGGCAGTGGTAGCACCCGGGACGCCTAGCGTGGCCTGGTATGTCGGCGTCTCTCCGAGAGTCAAGCCGGCAAGAGCGTCTTCCTCGGAGACCTGGAGAAGATTGGCCGAGCGGATGCTGTCGGTGAGGTGGCGAATGGCTTCGTGGATCTGCTCCTGGGACTGCTGGGTCTGCCAGAGGCAACCGAGGGACAGAGTGGTAAGGCTGAGCTGAAGGACTTGAGTGTAGGACTCTATGTGGGCTGTGTTCTGCTGGACGGCATTCTTCTTGACAGAGATGACCAGGTTTGCGCGAACGCGGTCGATGGGCCCAGCCTCGTCGGACAGCTCTGGCAGCTGCTTCTCGAGGCGCTCGAGGGCGCTCTGGCACGACTGTACGATATGGCAGATGTTCTGGTGGTGGTCCTTTTCAAAGGGCAGCTGTTCCGGGTGCTGGCGAAAGGCACGCTCAATGCCCATCAAGGCGGTTTGCAGGTTGCGGGTGGTGCTGTAGAGGCCAGCCAGGGTCTCGGGCACCTCACGGACGTCGATCACAAAACGACCAACGCCATGAACAATTTTGGCGCAGAGGGTGGTGACGCCGATGACGTTTGCGGCGATCGACAAAGGGTCCATGGTGCTCATGTGCTGGCTAGGAGCCCTGAAGCGCAGAGAAAGGGGGGGGGGATCCCAGATATGGCTAAGAGATGCGCAACACGACAAGCACACTTACATCTGTGTACATGTTTGGGGCGCCGGTGGAGCGAAAAAAAAGGGCACGCAGATAACCTGGTGGTGAAGCGTGTGAGGTAATCGCAGAAGGTATGCGGGGTGAGAGGCCCAGAGAGGTACTGGACCAGGGGGGGGTGGAGAGAATCAAGTGGCAGAATCGGAGAGAAAGTTTGGGAAGAAGATTCGGAAGGCAGTGGGGCCTTTAAGAGAAACAGAAGAAAGTCAGGCATGAGAAACGACGGACGTGAAAATAAGCATACGAGTGAGGGAATGGGAGACCGCTATGAGAACGCTTTGAGAAAGCATAGACAGGAGGGACGAGACACGAGATAAAGGTGAGGGACGGACTGAACCTAGGGACCCGAGACTGGGAGGGAAAAAGAACAAATGGTCGTACTGGAATTCGTAGTTGTGCGGGAGGATGGACAGGGGCCACGATGGCGGGAAAGGCCAAGTGTCAAGCGCGACGAGCAGATTGAGGGACAACAAGGACGACGCACATACGAGGACAGAGGCCGGCAGTCACAGGACATGCAGTCGTTACTGGCCACGATAGTTGCCACCCCGGCCGCGTTAGGCTTCTAATGCGTCAGACGGGAAACGTGCGTACTCGTATGCATGCGTGGTGGTGTGTGTTTGAGCAGTTTGCAAGTACAAAGTATGTCTGAATATGTATTGATAATTGTGGGGTGAGGCCGAGTTGGGACAGAGGCGACTGAGTCGGACGAAGAGAGACAGACGTTGAAAGGGGCCGAGGACGGATAGCAAAGGCGGGCTAAGGTCGGAAGTGCTGGAGCAGGCTGACTGGTATTATCGTGGCGGGTGCGGTGGTTTGCACATGTGTCGAGAAATGCAGGAGCATACGCTGTGGAAGGTGCAGGACTGGGCAGCAGATCGGGGCTCTGGTCAGCGCTATGCTGCTGCTTTGGGCGCTGTGCTGTGCTGTGCTGTGCTGTGCGGTGTTGTGCTGTGCGGTGTTGTGCTGTGCGGTGTTGTGCTGTGCGGTGTTGTGCTGTGCGGTGTTGTGCTGTGCGGTGTTGTGCTGTGCGGTGTTGTGCTGTGCGGTGTTGTGCTGTGCGGTGTTGTGCTGTGCGGTGTTGTGCTGTGCGGTGTTGTGCTGTGCGGTGTTGTGCTGGCGGTAGGGCTGGTACTGGTGGGGGGTTGACGGCGGGGGCTATTGGCGGAGAGAGTACACGACACTGGGGAACAAGCTGGGGAAATAGCGGCCATTTGGTGCTAAGCGGATGGTGAGACAGACAAGGGCAGTCCAGGGTTGGCCAGGATAGTCAAGTCGCTAACCACAGCGAAAAGGGCGGGGTGTTGCGTGCGCAAGTGGGCGTAGATGGAGAAGGTGTGAGAATTAGTGGGCGAGTTGGAGGGTGTCGGAGCGCTGGGATTGGTGGTGGTGGTGGCAGGATTTGGAGCCAAGTGGACACAGCCATCAAGAGACCGGGGTGGTGTGGGGACTGGGGATTGGAGACGGGAGGACGGCGCGTTAAATGAAGACGGGGAATTGAGGGAGAGAAGAAAGAAGAAAAAAAGAATGGAGAGGACGAGGGAAGAATGAAAGAAGAACAAGAGAACAATATAGAGAGAAGGAAAGAGATAGAGAAAAAAGGAGGGCCAAGGACAGGGGAAAAAAGAAATCACTCGCATCCAAAAGTGGAAGGAACAATTCAAGAGCAACAAAACAAGAAAGAACACTTTAATAGAAGGAAGGTGCGACCAGGCCAGTCGGCCACGGCATAAGAAGCACTTTCCTTCACTCGCTTACCTTGTCCTATGTACGAGTACGAGTAATGCCCGTAAGATACAAAGTAGTCCTGCTCTGTCCTGCTCTTTCCTTCTTTCTCCTCTCGCCTTGACCCCCCGCAGCCACCCGATCAGACGCTTGACTGCACATCCGATGCGCCAGTTCACGATGGTGACGTCTGATGCAACGGGCACACGCCGAATCCTAGCCGACATTGGTATGTGTACTTGGAGTTACGCCCGCGAGTGTGGGTGGGGAGTGTAGAAAGTGGACGCCCGCGAGCATGAAAACTTGTGTGAAACCCTTTCGTGCGGTCCCCCAAATGAAAACTCTGCAGAACCATCGTGAGTCTGACATTGCCAACACTGGACAAGAGGCTCGCACACAGTATCACAACTCCGTGCCCCCTGCGTCTCTTCCCGCCTGGTGTCTGTTTCCGTCGTCCCGTCGTAGTCTGCCTGCCACATGTGAGGCCCTCAGGGTACTGCTAGATACGAAGCAAGGCGTCCTCCACACATTTCTTCTGTCTGTTCCAAGACTTCGCTAAGAATGTCACGAGACGAACCCGCCGCCGCGGACTCTCGGCTGGCCGGTCTTGTTCACTCTGGGGCACTGGTAAGATACTACTGTGCAAGTACATCTGCCGCTGTGGATGCGCGGTGAGATACAACCTCAGGTGGCTTGCATGGCGCCCTGGTCTGCTCACTACCCAAGGCTGGGGCTGCTCGCCAAGGACCCGCGCGCACACTCCTGCCAAGGGCAGTGCAACGCAGGTGCACAATCCTGTTTTGTTGCCCGTGGTGTTGCTGCGGAGCTTGTCTTTCAGCCTCTTGGTCTGGCCCTACGCCATTCTCGTGCGGACTGTTGCTACTCCGTACTAACAGTATTGCGCCTGGATCTTCCCAAGCCCGACCTGGTCTTCCTGATATTTCTTACGTACTCTCTCTCTCCCGCTGCTACTCTTGGCACGCGAGCAAAAACAAGCCGCGCTGAAGGCTAGGCTGACTGCTCCCGGACGCTTCTCGTCTCAGCCTCTGAGCACAGCAAGTGTTTATCCACTGCACTTTGCTTCCTCCCCGGTGGTCACGCGCCGTGCTCCGGCATCCTGGCTGATCCTGCCCGTATACCACCAGTTGGCTGGCCCTGTCGACGCCTCCTGGACTCCTCCCCATACCCGCGCCTTCACCTCTCGGAACCGCTTCCCAAGAACCGGCCAGCTCGCCGTCCTGCACCGTGCCGCGACTGCCACGCTACATATCCACTCTCAGCCTTGCTTCGACACCCATGACTCGGCACTCACATATGTAAATGCACTTGGAAATTGCTGTCTTCTTCTGGACGCACACCCCCCTTTCCATGGTACTGCCCCCTTTCCCCCCTCGCAGCAGCACGCCCCCCCCCCGTATTTCGTATATCCACCGTTGCGACTGTTCGTCTCGGGCCAGCCTTGACAGCCCTCCATCTGATCGTCCCGGCTCTGATCTCTCGTGGCCCATACCTGCCTGTCTGCCTGGACCCTTTCTTATTTTCTGGACCTCCTTTATCTTTAACCTTCTTTCCGCTTTGAGCTCCTCCGAGCAACAGCAGCTACCCTCTTATCCATTGTCTTATTATTGCATACAACCACTCCCTTTATCATCTGCGCACTGCCCCCATGTTTCACTGAGAGCTCTTCTCTTGTCAGTTTGCTGTTGTTCACCACTGCCGCAGCAGCACCCGTTGCCAATCCTTTGCTCCCACCGCCAGCATGGCTGATCGCGGCATGCGCATCTTCCAGGATGCGGGCCGCTCCTCAGGCCAGGATGGAGAGAAGATCGAGCACAGCTGGAGCGCCGCCACTGGCCAGGTCAGACGCACACAGGCCGGCCGCCGCCGAAACAACGACAAGCGAGTCATTGACAATCCCCTAGGTAAGCCGGACGTGATTGTGCAGTATTGCCGTGTCCCTTTTTGTTTTGCTCGCGTTTGTGTTTGGCCCCAGCCGAACGGCCGGCCCCCGGCACGACGCCGGCCCCAGTCCCGGCTCAACCTCCAGCTCCCGGCATGCCTTCCGGCAAGCCTTCCGGCAAGCCTTGCAACCCGCATCTAACACACCCTTCTCCCAGCCCAATACTCCGACGACGAACTCGTCGCGGACGTCTGCCAGTTCCACGCCCGGAACCTGCGCTTCGTCGACGTCGACAAGCTTATCAAGGCCGCCCGCGTTGCCAAAGACATCCGAACATACGACGAGGTCGCCCGCAGCAATGACCCCCAGGCCGGCATGGGCTTGCCTGTGCAGCTCAGCATCGACGAGCGCCGCGCCCTGAAGCGCGAACGCGACGTCGCCATCTCCGAGCACGGCATGTACCTTGTTATTCTGACCGTCTCGCTTGCCGCCTTCCTGCAGGGCCACGTCCAGTCCTCCATCAACGGCGCCTCCATCTTCCGCGCCAACCTCGGCCTCGGCAAGGATCCTGGCGCTGTCGGCGACTCTGGGTACCACCATGTCACTGCCGACGGGTGGCGTCTAGGCGCTGCCAATGCTGCGCCCTTTCTCTTTGCGGCCGGGCTCGGCTGTCCCCTGTCTCTGCCTATCAACGACCTCGTCGGCCGCCGCGGGGCAATGGTCATCGCAGCCGTCCTCATTCTCGGCAGCTCTCTGGGAGCCGCCTTTTGCCGCAACTGGTATTCCCTGTTTGGCGTTCGCATTGTCAACGGCATTGGTATGTAGCCCGCCGCCCGCTTCCGAGTCTCTGTCCGTCTTCTCCCATCTAACTCTGTGCAGGCATGGGCATCAAGGCCGTCTCTAGTATGCCTCCCCCCCGAGACCCATCCACCGGCTCTGTTTACTGACCCCTGACAGCCCCCATCCTGGCCTCCGAGACCGCCGTTGGATATTGGCGTGGAACGTCTATCCTGGCTTGGCAGCTATGGTAAGCATGTCTACCTGGCATCCATCTCCTTGCCGCCGATTCATATCCAGCTCTCTAACCGTGACAGGGTTGCTTTTGGTATCATGATCGGCTTCGTCTTCAACCTAATCTTCTACAAGGCCGCCACCCCCTACACTGCACTCAGCCTCATCCTCGGCGCCCCGTGCGTTCCTGCTCTGATCCTGCTCTGCGCCCTCTGGTTCTGCCCCGAAAGCCCGCGCTACTACATGCGTCGACAGAGCGCCAACTACAGCCCGGCAAAGGCCTACCGCATTCTCCTGCGCCTGCGCAACACCGAGCTCCAGGCTCTCCGGGATCTCTACCTCGTCCACAAGGCCCTCGAGGTCGAGGACTATGCGCCTCCAGAGACGCTCGATGGGGTCACCCGCGTCCATGTCCCCAGTGTGCGCGGCCGTATCCGAGAGTACTTTGTCATGTATGCCCAGCTGTTCCAGGAGCGTCGGCTGCGGAATGCCCTTATTTCGAGTTCTACTGTTGCAATTTCACAGCAGCTGTGCGGAAGTATGCCAGTGCCGTCCTTGCGCCCTATGCGTGTGTATTGTATCTCCTTTTGCTAACCCCTTGCCTAGTCAACGTCATGGCCTTTTATTCAGGTATGCTGCGGCCGTCTCGTACCGTAGGTGCACCCCAAATGCTAACACTCCCAGGAAATCTCTTCTTGAACGGCGGCACCGACGAGTTCTATGCCATGGTGTACAGCGTCGGTTTCGGTGAGTCGTGATACTGCCAATCGCATCCACCTTCTGGCCAATACTAACCATGTCTGTCTCCCCAGGCGCCGTCAACTTCCTCTTCGGCTTGCCTGCCATCCGCACTATTGACACTCTCGGTCGTCGCAAGTGGCTGACCATGACGCTGCCTGTGATGGCAGTGTTGATGATGGCTGCTGCGTTGTCATTCAATATCCAAGACAAGACAGTCCAGGTCGGCATTGTCGCCATGTTTCTTTTCAGTAAGTCTATATACGTGTACGGCGCATGGAGAAAGCCTTTACTGACCACTGTTCTCCAGTGTTTTCTGCTGCCTATTCTCCCGGCATGGGTAGGTCACAGCCAAAAGTCGACTCCGCCGCTTCCAAATGCTGACATTCGTGACAGGTCCCATCCCGTTCACTCTGGCTTCCGAAAGGTATGTAAATGCTAAATGCATTCAAGCAACGCGGTCGAGAACCCTGCTGACAAGCCCTTAGTTTCCCACTGTCCCATCGCGAGGCTGTATGTCCATTTCTGCCACGAACGTAAACCGTGTAAACGTCTGCTAACTATCCTAGGGCTGCGCCTTTGCCATTGCTGTCAATCTCTTCTTTGCCGGTGTTCTGTCAATTACCTTTCCAGAGTAAGAGTTCCTTGTTGTTTTCTGTTTCTTTCTTTTGATAAACTGACATTCTAGAATCATTTACAAGTTCCACAATGGCGGCACGCTCGGCTTTTTCGCCGGCCTCAACGTCGTCGCCTTTGTGCTCGTTTTCCTGTTTGTCGAAGAAACAAAGCGTCGCTCCCTCGAAGACCTCGATCTCGTCTTTGCCGTCCCCAAGCGCGTCTTTATGCACTTCCAGCTCTTCACGTACCTGCCGTGGTTCTGTCGACACTATTTCGGCTGGCTGTTCTGCTGCCTGCGCCACCGCCGGCCTGCCGATGCCGACGAGCTCAAGCCGAACTTGTACATTGACACTGTCTGGGGCCCGAATGTGGACGGAATCGTCGAGGTCGTCGGCGACGACGGCGGAGGCGACCCCGTGACGGCTACTACGTACAGTCCGTTCCCGACAGCAGGGGTGCCTTATTCAATGGCACAAGGGCCAGGCGTCGCACCAAACAACAACAACAACAACAACAACAGCACCGTACCTGGGACAGCTGCAGGAGGTGTTCCGACGACGGCCGGATCCGGGCTACCAGGAGGAGCAACCTCTGCAGCAGCTGCCCCAGGAGGAGTGCCGGCAGCGTACACCACGTACATGACGCCAGATGACGATAGAGGCGGGCCCCTGGACCGCAACCCGGCGCATATGCGTGTCCGCGACGAGAGCGACAACGATAGCGATCTTCACGGGTGAGGTGTAGGATGTTGGGGGAAAATATGTGAAAACGGCTCTGACAAAAAAAAAACAAAAAAAACAAAAACCTGTATTCTTTCCTGGGGCTTTGAGTTTGTGGTTTTCTTTCTCTTTCCCTTTTTTGATATCCCATGGCTTTAATGTAAAATAAATGAACATTTACTTTCTTTGAAATGTCTTTTTTTTTCTTGAAAAACATTTGCATCGTGAGAGACGTACAGTCGTCAATTCCTAAAACCGCCGAAAAAAAAACATGTATGCTCCTCCCCGTCCTCTAACAACGACGACGACGATAGTGGAGAGAGTAAATCAATGAAATATAAAACAAAACCAAAGGAGTCACTTCACTCTCTCTGTATCTACATAAACGCTCTCAACATGCCCACACTCACACAAACCGCACTTCGTCAAACAGACTCGCTCTCGCCTGCATCAGCGCCGCAAGCTCAAACAAAAACGACTGCAAGATGACAGTATTTGTGAGAACATGCGACACAGTCACCGTCTTGTCCTCCACTGGCGTCTCTGCCCCGTCTCCGTTTTCAGACGGCAACGTGCTGCTCCCGACTTCGCTGCCTGACACCTTTGGTGCCTCCGGCGTCTCCGACAATCGCCCTTCATCCGCAGACTTTGGCGAGGCATGCTGCTTGTCAAAATTGAGCGGTATTGACGCCTGCTGTCCCGACAACGTCTTCTTGGGTAGGGGAATACCAATCTTCCGGGCGAGGATCTTGCTGTCCACGGCCTGGAAGGCGGCTATCTGGCTGGCCACCGAATTCTCGCGGCCGTCGACGGTCCTCGGCTCACCACCCGCCAGACTGCCGCCAGGCGAATATGACCGGGTAGGCCCAGAAATACTCGATCTTGAAGGAGTGACGTCACCGTTCATGGGGAACTCTTTAGGCGGAATAGGCACGGGCTTCGTCGAGGTAGGGGTGGCTATGCCATACCCGCCGGCCAGTGCGGCTCCGCCACCGCCACCACCAGCATTGTTGCTGTTGCTGCTGCCTCCACCATTATTGCCAGACGGAGTAGTCCCCGTTAATCCCCGTGTCGACTCTTTCCGACCATGCGGGCTAGCTGAGCGGCTCGGTGTGCCCAGCTCGGACAGAATCCGCTGCGCAAAACCTTCCAGAACAGAGGGACGAGCCGGTGACCCGCTTCTCGGGTCATCAAGGCTGGTGCGATCCATGCTTGGCGTTGCTGGTAGGTTGCTGCCAGTGTTACCCTGACCCATGATCGCCTTGCGATTATTAGGTGGCGCAGCAGAGTTGGCTGTCTGGAAAGCCTCGCGCCGCTGCTGCAATAGGTCGTCAAATCGCGGAATAGTCTGCCGATACGCGACAACCTGCTCTGACAACATCTGCAGTACTTTCAAAAGGCGCGGAGTATTTGTCCACTTTGGCCGCTGCCTACACTTTTTCATCGAGGCGGCTACCCGAAGCTCTTCTGCACGTGCTTCGGACTCTGCGTCGTCTGCCTTGTCCGCATCTTCTTCCGCAGGAGGCACAATAGGCGAGGCTAGGTCTTCGTCTTCGTCATTGAAAACATAGCTGTCAGGGTGGCGCAGCGCCCAGCCTTCTACAGCAACAAAGCCGCACGTGGCCAGGTCAAGAATTGCCTCGGTAATCGATAGGTTGGTGTCGACCGGATTGATAAAGTACGTTTCTAGCCGATCCAGGATTGTCCCAAGCAGTGGGTCATCTGGTCGGATGGTATGGTGTGGAACGTCGCGCGGGGCGCCGGGGAGGCTGTCTGGAATTGCCGGCAGTTCGTGGTTGTTGGTAGATACTTTGGGGGCGATGAGTTTCAGGGAGCAGGGATGGCCCTCGAGGCGAACGATGGTGTCACGGAGAATGCTGTCGTACACTTCGTCAAAGTTGTCTTGGCCCCCGACAACGCCGGCAACAGACATGAAGAACTCGATATCTTGCTGGTGAGCACCGGCAGTGCGTTGCGTACTGCTTCCCAGAACTGGGGCGGTTCGCAGCAGAGTCATGACAGCATAGCGGTGGTGCCGGCGAAGAATGACCGAGATGAGCTGCAACGTCACATGAATAGTCTGCTGGCTGTGGGACTTAAGACAGGCCAGAATCAGGTCGACAAGGTTAAAAAGTAGCGGCGTCGCCGCAACTTCGGCCTTGGCTGCCATCATAGTGGCAAGGTCCATGGACTTGCGCTTTCGAGCGATGCTGACGGCGCTTTTGCTGGCTGACGGCTCAGCATTGACAACGTCGGGCAGGGCCAGCAGGTAGTGAAGAATGAGGTTTATCATGTCGGGGTGATCGAGAGACTCGAGGATGCTCCGTAGGTAAGTGAGGACAGCGACGGATGAGCCGCCGTCGATGTCGGATGACTCCAGCAGCGAGGGGTATCTAAACGGGGGTATTAGAGGAGGCGAACTCTGCAAGTCGACGAGGGCAAACAAGAAAAAGTATGATCTTACAGAAGTTGCTGGAGGAAAATGACTTGAAAGTGCTCGAGGAGTGTCGACTTGACTTCGACAGAGCGGCAGTGGTTCAACACATCCTGCCAGAAGAGGAGGTGCGAAAGAAACGTATCTAGCTGCACCTGAAACTCGGGCGAACACGAGCTGACAATCTCCGAGGTCGTACGTGGATGTTGGTAGTCGGACAGAGCCAGGACAGGCGGTAGGTCGTTGGCATGGTCGATGACCAGCTTGCGGCTCAGCTGGCTGTACAGAGCGCCCAAGCCCGTGGCCATGAGAGTGCTGAGGTCGCTTTCGACGATCCACTGCTCCAGCGGCACGGAGGCCGAGGCCGACTCGATGATATAGAGCAGCCCGGTCCGAGCAAAGTCGCCAACCTTGCCCTCGGAGTGGATGTAGTCCATCAGAATGTAGAAGAGGGGAAAGTCCTGGCGCTGGGTCTTACCCCGGAACCGCTCCAGGCTGTCATGGCTCTTCTCGCCCTGTGGGGATTGCTGCTTCGGTGCATCCTTTCGTGTATTTGGCGGCTTGAACCATGCCGGTAATATTTCTGGCTTCAGCCGGATCTTTGTGGTGATGTTGAAGGCCAGCTCGACGACCTTGGTCTCGGTCTCGGCGTCGAGGCGGATGCTGTTGGCGGCGGTGATGCGCACCAGCAGCTTGGTCAGGCTGTCGGCAAATGCCGGACTCTCGACAAACACTTCATCCTCGCTTTCGATGAGCGTGCCGAAGAAGTAGACGGCCTCCTTGATGATGTACAGGTTGTAGGACGTGGATGCGATCTTGCCGATGGAGTCGTAGATCTGCTTCTCGGCGGCAAAGTTGAGGCAGGTGTGCGGCAGCGGGCGGCGTGACTCGTCGATGAGGATGTCGGTGAGTTCCTGGATTCGCAGTTCGATGGTGTCGGCGGCAGCGATGTCGGTGATGAGGTTTGACGTGTTGCGCCATGTTTGCTGTTGCGAGGAGTGTCAGCAATAGGCCGGGTAGTCATAGAGAGGGGTGTGTTCTTACCAGCAGCTGTCCGTACTCCTTCTCGAACCGGAATCGTCGCCGCAGAGGGTCCTTTGCGGCGTCCTTTCTCGCGTTGCCAGCCGAGAGAGGCGTATGGCTTAACAGTCGCGACCACTGGCGGGCGAGATGCGTTAGCACGATGTAGCACGATGCATTAGCCCGGGGAAGGGGGGGGCCGTTGCGCTGCGCCCTGGTCAGCTCGGCCGGGTCGCAGCCCAGGCCGGCCAGGCCAGCTCGGTCAGGCCAGGGGGACGACGTACAAAGTCCATGTCGGCTTTCACTTCATCGCGCCGGCGCCGGCGAACAAGATGTGTGTGCTGGTGTGGTGTGCCTCATAGCAGGGCGTGGGTAGCAGTTGGTAGAGTGCAGAAGCTCTCGCGAGTGTAGTCCGGCCCCCTTTCGTCTTTGGTGCGCGTGTCGTCCGCGCATGAACAAGCTTGCAGGAAGTTTGATGTTACAGATCTGGCGGCAGAAGTAGTCCTGCCCCTAGGCCGAATCAAGCAGTGGGTGGGTAACCTGCGTGCCGATGTCAACGTCCCCTAATACATGCAGTGCAGGGACCACCCGCCGCTTGCTGCTGCAGCACGCAAGGGTTCCCCTCTGCCTGTGCCAGCTGCTGAGTCTGGGCGGACAAGGCAATTGTCGGGGGCCGCCTAGCTCTTCTAAGCCAGGACGCGATAAGCGACGAGAACGGGCAGGAAAGCGAGCTGAGAAGAAACTGAGAAGAAGCTGAGAAGAAGGTTATTTTGAGCCTCGGTGTTCTTTTTCGCTGTGTTTTACCGCTATCTCTGCTTTTTTTGTCTGCCCGGCACTTCCCAGTGGCTAGTCCCTGCCGATCCCAGACATTCGTCGCCACCCGTCTGAGGTTGTGGATGGTGTTCGACCTCAGCAAGACGAGCATCGACAACAAAAGCTGGATCTGCGTACAAAGTTGAGAGTCTAGATGCAAAGTGTGCTTCGTAATGCCCATCTTGGTGGCCGTGGTTATCCCTGGACCGGTCGTGCCTTCCTGATTCGAATACGAAGTCACTACTCGGCTGGGAAGGAGCGAAGGAACCACAATGTCTTGCAAACACCGTGCCGCCTGCTGCCACGACTGTGGGCAGGACTGTGATCACGAATTGTCCACGACATCCACGACATCCACGCAGATGCACGACAGCTCCAGGCAGCGACCACCGAACGCCGACCGCATTGCCGTCCCGGACAGTCTGCTGGGGCTCCCACGGTTGCATGGAGGGCACAGACAGCGTCGATTGTCTGAGCGAGAGACCGTGTGACCAGTGTGACCGGCAGGATCGCTGCCAGCGATTGCCTGAGTTCCCCTCACTTTGCTGGCTTGTGCAGCTTGCTGTCCACGATGTCAGTCTTGCCCGAGTGCACCACCTGCTCGTATTTGCCAGGGCAGGCAAGCTAACTGCCAAAGTGAAGTCATTAGGAGGGGCAGGGCGGACTGCAGTAGCCTGCTCGGTCGCCCAATCCCCCGCGTCGACAAGGCGCCTCGACAGCGTCGGCGACTCTGCACAACACGCAACACCCAAACAGCTGCCTTCGCCTCTACCAAGCCTTGCACCCCGGCCCTAAGTCTACTTGCGACTGGTCCACAACCTCTCGCCCCTGCATAAAGTCACACACGAGAGCGGTAGCGCTGGCAGTGTGCCTCTTCGTTGTGGCGGAGCAATCCCTGACTGGTTGGCTGCCAGCGAATCAGCTCCTGCAGCAAGCCTGTTCCCATGATGCTAGCAGATAGCAGCGCCGCCTGGAAGAAGGCTAGAGTCTCCCCGAAGCCAAGGAAGGGTCTTCGCAACGCAAGGGGCGCCGCTGTGTAGGGTTGATTCACGAGGAGCCAGAGCCGAGAGTCTCCGCTCAAGACCGACAGGGACCCAGGAAGCGCATCCGAACTTCCAGACACAATCAGACAATCACCCACAATCCTCTGTGTTGCTGACTGTTGGTTGTCAATCTTCCCAGCAGCCTCGTTTACATATCTAGCACTTTTGCACTTCTTGCTAGGCGACTCTGGCATATTGGGTTGCTCAAGCCTGGGTCCCCCGTCTTGGCTGCCTGCTCGTTCCCTTACCTTGATTCCCAGACCGACGGCATCTGACATCTATCTGCGGCGACCATTTAAAAGCAACTCTGCCGTGGATTCTTCCCCTCCCGGAGCAACTCCCAGTCCCTGGCCGGAATCGTCAATGCACCTGCCACCGCGCCGACAACCTCTCATGCGCAGATTAACACCACCTGGTCGTCTCTCCACCCCTCACGGCCAAGCCTACCATCACCATGAAGTTCTTCGGCTCATCCAAGAAGAACAAGGGCGCTTCTGGCACCAAGCCGTACCCTCCCCAGAACGCTATTGTCCCAGCTTGCGACCCTTCATGGCAAGGCTTTGAACAGCGCAATGCTTCCCGGCCCGGCCATCTCGGGCTCGGAAGACTGACAAAATCCACAACTCATCTTCCTATGCCGTCCGGATGGCCTGGCAGCGATCAGCCTCCAGTCCCTCCCCTTCCCTCACGATATGCTGTCCAGCCATATGCCCCACCACCGCCCAACATTGTTGTCAACCAACACTACTACATCTCTGCGCCGCCTGAATCCAGCCATAGGCATGGTGGGAAACACGGCCGCCATGCCGGACTATCTGCAAGCACCACCAAGCTGAACTTGGGCTCGGTAGTCAACCTGGCCTCTGATATCCTGCCCGTGGATGTACCTCACTTCTTTGACGACGGTCTGCCATCATGGCACGCCCACGGGACAAGGCTCCTCAACCAAGGAGCAGCATGCTATGACCAAATCTCGTCGAAATTCAACAATGTCATGACATTGATCGACAGCGACCGCTACAAGGGCAATGAGGGTGACCTCTTCTCATACGGTCCATTACCATACTCGCAGCCAGGCCCCCCGGCCCAAGAAAACAACGCCGTAGCCCTGCAACCCCATCCAAAGAGGACAAAGGGTGACCCCCCGCCAAAAGGGCAGACCACGGCAGTGGCCACCTCCTTGATATCGGGCAACTACTTTGCCAAGGTGGACTTGTATGCCAATTCCAAGCTGCCACCAGACCTGCCTCCCTTGAGATTGTAAGCATCCGTAACCTTGGGCATCCCATTCCAACGTTTGACTGACCAGTTTTCTTCTTTCAGATACATTGCCACATACCCTCTTCTCAGCTTGGCTGCTGCATACTCTGACCGAGTGTACCAACAACCCACAGGGCTAGAGCGCTTTGCACACATTGACGCCGACTGGAAGACAGGCACAAAGGCAATGGTTATCAAGTCCGTCCCCATGGACCATGCACACACCATTGTGTTTGCCGTCCGTGGCACTGCTACTTTCATGGACTGGGCTGTCAACCTGAATATGTCGCCCACGTCGCCCACGGGGTTTCTAGACGACCTTGGCAACTTTTGCCATGCCGGCTTTCTCTCTGTTGCCCGCAAGATGATCCGGCCTGTTGCAGCGCGTCTGCGCCAACTACTGGAAGAGGACCCAGGCCGTGCATCGTATTCGTTGCTCATAACGGGTCACTCTGCCGGCGGTGCTGTTGCTGCACTGCTGTATTCTCACATGCTGGCCACATCTAAACAGGCCGAGTCAGAATTGAACCTTCTGACTGGCTGCTTCCGCCGTGTCCATTGCATCACATTTGGCACACCCCCCGTGTCCCTTTTGCCGTTGCAGAAACCCGATCACCGCCATTTGAAGAAGAGCCTTTTCCTGAGTTTTGTAAACGAAGGAGACCCGGTCGCCAGGGCTGACAAGGCGTATGTCAAGAGCTTGCTAGAGTTGTTCCGCACTTCGGTGCCAGGCACCAGCCGCTCGAGAGATAGAAGCAGGGAACCAAGTAAAGAACGAAGATCCGAGACCTCGCTTGCGCCCTATAAGCCGCCAAAGACGCATAAGGCGAAATCACACCATGGAAGTAGCCACACGGGCAAGCATGGCCACCGCCGAGACGAAAAATCAAGCAGCCGCCAACAAAAGCCTGTGTGGAAGGTGCCTCCAGCAACCCTCAGCAACGCTGGCCGCCTCGTCGTGCTGCGATCGGGGAAGCCACTGGTCGAGCCCAGCAGTCGCAAGACGGTGGAGGAGAGACTGGACGAGGGAGTGGTAGCACAGGTCACCTCGGATGAAGAACTCCGGCAAGTGATTTGGGGTGACCCGGTTTGCCATGTCATGAAGCTCTATGCCGGGCGCATCGAGACTCTAGCCATCGGGGCGGTCACCGCACCATAAGTGGACAAAGGAGTTTCATTTCTGTCGATATTATTTATGTGCCATAATTCTTGTTCTTTTTAAATTACTTTCTTTGTATCTTAACTTCATCTTGGACAACCCAGATTGTAACACCACCGACGTGTGATCATAATTTCCATAGCAATTTTGATATTGTAGCTCGAGTGGCATGGTCACGTAACGGTGCACAGAAGAAACGAACAGAACGTAATTAGTAAATGTCAAATGCTAAATGCCCATAAATAAACCGCAATGCATTTCCCTGTGATACATTCGTGTTTGTCATAAATCGTCGTACGCCGGTAGTTCAATGAGAAAACTCAAAGAGGAAAGAGGAAGGAAAAGAAAAGAAACAAAACACGACAGAACCACCAGCTTTCCATTTCACCATCATTATCCATGCCTCTCATCCCAGTCTGCCCATCGTCGGATCGTTTCATCCACCTGCATCACGGCATTCCGGGTAGCCTCGACTTGGAACCATTCGCGGTGCTCTCTTCCGCAGGCCTCACACTTTTCTGCGTCTGTGATGCGCATGCCGGCACCAGCCAGCTCAAGATGGATAAGACGCTCGACTTTGTGACTGTGAGGCATCTTGCGCGGCACAGCACCACCGACGGCACCGCCACTGCCGTGGGGTGAGCCCGACGACGAGACGTACGGGTAGTAGCGGATCAGCGACAGGTCATAACCGCACTGCCGCTTCCACTCGTTCAGCCTACGGTGCACATTGTTGGCCCGGCCGATCTTGAGAAGGAGTGTCTTTCTGCCGTTGCTATCCGTGCTGTGATTGCCTCCCATGAAACGGGTTCCAGTAGCAAAAGACGAGAAAACGTCGCTACCGCGGCGCTGTCTGTCATCCGGCGCCTGGAGCCATGGCGACAAGAGAGAGCGTGCTGTGTCTGCCGATGGAGCCTGTGTCTCGGACTCGGGCGTGAGCCAGAACATGTAAATGTATCCCGCCTCGTCCTGCTGCGAGACTGGCTTTGCGAGTTCGGCCATGAGAATCGAAGCGGTTTGCGGAGATGCTGTGCTTGGAATCAGGGCCATGTATTGGTCTGTCTGGGACGTGTTCGAGCTGGTCGACTGGTTCGACTTTCTCCGCCGGCCCTTCTTGTGAGAACTCGGCGACTGATAAGCCTGCGAGTGCTGCTGTTTCTTGCCTCCAGCACTGGTGCTGGTGCTCCCACCGCTGCCACTGCTGGCATTGTGGTTGCCGATGATATGCGATTGGGGCGTGGCCGGCGGTGGAGCCACCGATGCCATCTGCGGAGGAGGCCGTGGCTGCGGTCGTGGAGGAGGTGTCGAGAGAGCGTCGTTGTCGAGAGGAATGTGGAAACAGCAAATTGAAATGAAGCGTTTCTTGGGTCGGGGTCTCGGCGGTCCGGGAGGCGGTAGGCCGGCCTGCCCTCCGCCACCGCCGTTGACATCCAGAAGACCGAGACGATCAGCCAGCGTGTCTATGCTTGTCCGGTTTCCAAGTGCTGGCCCGTTCGACATCTTTGGCCCAGGACTCGGCTGAGCAGATGCGCTGGCTTGATCCTTGTGCTGCCAACAATACAGACGCTCGTCGGAGGGATCGTCCACGGGCGCCTGCTTCTTGCCGAGCCGGCCGGCGGTTCCATACCGCTTTCGCATGCGTGAAGCAGCAACTGCCTCCGCATCAGCAGCCGAGAGAGGCCGTCGGCACGGTCGCCCACCGGACGTGAGGCCGCGGCATGTCGTGGACGGGTCCTTGGAGTCGGAGCGGGCGACCAGAGCCTCGGGGGTGTTGGGAATGAACGCCGGCATTGCAGGGTATGAGGGGATTGTTTGTGACTTGCTCTCACAGAGCTTTACAACGTACGAGACAGACTGCAAAAGGGCACGAGAGCCAGAGGACCGTCACAGCTCCAGGATCGACACACGCGGGCTTTCACGCGAAGTTATTCTGCGGGGCGGTCACGATAAGGCAAGGCAGCAGCCCCCCCAACTGGCGATAGGCTTGTCACAGCTGAGGCGGTGGCCTCCTCGCCTGACGCTGCTATTCCCACCGTAGGCCCAGAAGGAGCGCCAGCTGCCGCAGCCAAGGAGTCACGGATACCAACCAATTGTGGCCTACGGGCGAGGCAGCAGCCCCAGCCACTCGAATTTCGGGCCATTCCGCCTCGAGGTAGTGACCGAGGAAGACGTGCCACAAGGTGAGAAAAAAGAGTGTGGCTTGTGGCGGCACCGCCACAGAAGGTGTGTCAGCTTGTTAGGTACAAAGCAATACGACGCACGTGATGGGTACGAAGTACTTTGTGGTGATACGGAGTGTTACTGCGTCCGATAATTGCGCTAGCAGAATTCTGTAGCTCCAGCAAGGACGAACCTCTACCAGAACAGCAAGTACATGCAACCAGTAAGTACTGGCTCTCAGTGCTGCCGGACCTTGTGTTTATGCATGCGCTCGGTCTTTCCGTCGACAAAGTAACACAATCCGCGTGGAGGGTGGAGCTGTGAGCCGTGCTAGAAGTTACCTTGGACTTGCTGGATTTTCTGCGCTTCCAAGGTCTTGCGGCCTTTCTGACCACCCATTTCACCAGCTCCGACGACAAGGATACTCCGTTGCAGTACGGCGGTCCAAGGTAGACCAAACGTAATAGGTACCTGCGGACCCTGAAGATAGCAAGGGATGATAGCCAAAGAGTGCTTGCATTGGTCCATCCTGCCGACAATATCGAGCGCAGACCGCGGGATGGGAGCAGCGATGGTGTTTGGCAGGCAGCATACTATGTGTAAAGCGCTCCATTTTATCCCGTAGTGTGTAAAATACAAGGTTTGGGCTTCCCCCGCGTGGGTTCAGCACACCACATTGGGGTATCCAACTTTGAAAAGGGCATGTTTGTGGTTGTCAAATAGATGCTCCCAATCTGACGCGCAAAACGACCCCAAATGAGGCACAACAGATAAGGAAATACACAATGGACACACACGGGAGACACACAACACACAAGCAAAGCCAAGTCCAAGTAAGCTCACCGCGCAACTCCCTGGGCTCCTTGGCCAGCGGGAACGGCGGTCGTACGCAGAGCCAAGCCAGATGCTCAGATGCGTTTTGCGACATCCTTACCACAGAACAGGCCTAAGGGGCGACCCCACGCAGCCAAGACAAGGTCTACAATGGCGCCATTGCTGCCCCTTGGGGCAGGCCACCAATCCGGCCTCTGCATTTGCCGGCCCCCCCGCAAAAGTGTGTGTGTGCTTTTTAGCACCCAAATTTTTCGCGGGCGTAGCGCTAATGTGTCGCTAAACCAACTTTGTGGCAACTGTCGAGATGTAAAAACGGGCTTTTCCCAAGCATCATCACAGCGTCTGCTGCTTTGCTCGTCACTGTGGCTGTTGCTTTGTGTGTTTGGCAAAGACTTTGTTTGCCAGAGTCATCTTCGGAAAAAAACGACAGAATGGCCTGTACCTGCCGCTTTCAGCCTCGTGCTGTCTTCTCCTGTCACCTGTGTCTGTAAATCAGTCTCTGAGCGCCGGTCCCAGGTCCTCGTCGTGACGTCACGTCGTTGTGTCCCTTTGCCAGTAAATTACTACAGTGTGCCTTACTGGCGTTGCAGTCCCCGGAGCGCTAGACAGGGAGCTGTCCTTATTGCTCTGCTCCCTTGCACTGTCAGCAGAGTGCTCGAGTACATAGTAGGGACGGAACCAGGTCGCTCTTTCCTTTTTCCACCTTCTTCGCTTCTCGAACGTCCATTGCTCCTTCTCCATCTTGCACAATCCCATCCCGCCCCGTCTCGCCAAGTTTCCCAGCTCGCCCTGGGTTCTCGGTTTTCCCAATTGACTTTGTTTCCGTCGACGTCCTCCATCAGCCTCGAGCCAACCTCATCCACCCACGGCACGATCAGCATACCATGACACAGAAAAATTAGACTTTCCCAGCTAGAACGTGGCTAGAACCTCTGCCATTTGACCGTTCGGCCTTGTCGCCATTTCACGTGAGTATGTCGTTTCCATCCAGACCGGGCAGCCTGCGGTGGTGGAGATGCTAATTTTTCAGCCACAAAGCGAGCATCATTCTTCGTGTGCCCTTTTCAGCGGCGCGTACGACGCACATATTATCGAAAGGACTGCTCACCCTGGCCGGCTTGCCCGAAGAGTGTTATATTTCACGGCGTGTCTGTTATCGTTGCCCTGATACTGTGGCGAGCCCGATTGCCGCGTGCATTCCCCGTTTTGGCATTTTTTACCTCTCTTATTTATTATCACCACCACCACACCACCACACCCCAGCAGCCATTCCTTCCATCTCTTATCGCAACCATCATACCCGGCTGTCGGTCTTCTTGCATTGCTTCCTGCGGCTGTCGTTTGCCGCTTTCGACCGTTATAAACACCTAGAGCTACTGAAGCAACGAGCTCTTCAGGCTACCACCCAGCTAGCCGTTACTACAGTTCTGCCACCCTTTCATTCCCGACCATTTCCGTCTCGCTACCATGTCTTCCCCAGACTCCCCCAAGGTCGACAAGGAGGCTCGCACCTCTGTCGACTATGACCCCGAGCCGGCTGTCTATAGAAAGCGCGCCGCCTGGTTCGGTGGCAATGGCATCCGCGTTGGCGGCCGTATTGGCCCCGTCCTCCGAGGAGGTGCTGCCGAGTCCGATACCGACGAAAGCAGCGCTGCTATCCTCGACAAGCAGCGTGCCGAGGAGGACGGTTGTGCCATCAAGTACCGCACCTGCAGCTGGCAAAAGGTCGGTTCTATAGTCCAACGCTTGTTATTTCCGAAGCAACTCACTAACACACGTGCCATAGACTGCCGCACTCCTGTTCTCTGAATACATCTGCCTTGTAAGTCGCCATTCGCCATGTCGCGATAATGGTGTTGTGTTGCAACTTACCTTCTAACCATACACGGGAACGTTGAATACGCTAACACGCACTCCCCTACCAGGCTATCATGAGCTTTCCGTGGTCGTACAGCATTCTTGGCCTTGTCCCTGGGTATGTGTCTCGTCCCCGGCCTCTGTTTCACTTGCTCGTTGACGCGGCTGCTGCCGTTGTCTCAAGTACTGTTCTACTTCGAACACGTCCTAACTGTCTTCTGCCAGTATCATCCTGACCATTGTCGTCGCTGCACTCGTGCTCTACACGTCCCTCGTGCTTTGGGAGTTTTGTCTGCGGCACCCCGAAGTTCGCGATGTGTGTGACATCGGACAGATGCTTTTCTGGAACAAGCGCTGGGCATGGTATGCCACTGCGTTCATGTTCCTTCTGAACAACACTGTATGCTTTCTGTCTCTCGAATGTTCTGCTCTTACCTTCAACACCATACTGACTAGCTCTTCGTTTAGTTCATCCAGGTACGATATGAAACAGTCCCCGGCCTCTCCCGACAAGTCGACTGCAATAGTTATACTTCCTGACACCGAATCCCGTACTGACGTAATCCACTAATAGGGCCTTCACGTTCTCGTTGGTGCCAAGTATCTTAACACCATGGCTGGCGACACCAACAAGGTCCATTGCCCTACCGTCAGCTTCAGTGCTATCATGTTTGTCATTTGCTGGATCTGCTCTCTGCCTCGCACTTTCGACAAGCTGTCTAAGCTTGGCACTGCCTCTGCACTTTTCACATTTGTTTCCGTTCTGCTGGCCACCATCTTTGCCGGCATCGAGAGCCATCCTGCTGGCTACGACCCGCGTCCTACGTTCACGAGCGAGGCTGGCGTCGAGTCAGTAGGCGGCAACCCCATCGTCACTGCCATTCCTGTGGCCGGAACAACCTTTGTTGCCGGACTCAACGCTTTCATGAACATCAGCTACACCTTCATTGGACAAATCACACTCCCCAGCTTTATTGCTGAGATGAAGGACCCCAGAGAGTTCCCCAAGGCTCTGTGGGCGTGCACCATTGCTGAAATCGTTGTCTTCAGCATCGTCGGTGGTGTTGTCTATGCTTACACTGGAAACCAGTACATGACTGCCCCAGCGTTTGGCTCACTGACGCCTCTCTACAAGAAGGTTTCATTCTCATTCATGATTCCGACACTGGTTTTCCTCGGTGTTCTCTATGCCTCTGTCTCCGCCCGCTTTGTTTTCTTCCGCATTTTCGACAACTCCCGCCACAAGAACGAGCACACAGTCCTGGGCTGGTCGGTTTGGTCGCTCATTCTACGTATGTTCACTTACCACAGTTCCCCCCCTTCATTTATTCTTTGCGCCTTCTAACATGAAACAATAGTTGCGACTTGGATTCTTGCATTCATCATTTCGCAGGTCATCCCATTCTTCTCCGACTGTGAGTTCTTCCATGTCTCCGGCATTATTGCCATCCCTGTGAATCATCCACTAACATGTTTGAAATGAAGTGCTCTCCCTCATGTCATCCTTGTTCGATAGCTTCTTCGGCTTCATCTTCTGGGGCGTGGCTTACTTCCGCATGCGCAAGGTTGACGGCAAGCTAGAGCTTCTCAGGGACCGCAACATTGGCGGAATCCTGCTCGCAGCCCTGAACCTTGCGATCATCATTGTTGGCTTCTTCTTCCTCACCGCAGGAACTTACGCCAGTTGCCAAGCTATTGTTGACGCTTTCAATGCCGGCGAAGTCGGCGGCGTTTTCAGTTGTGCCAGCAACGGGTTGTAGATGTTCTTGAGCGACCTTGTCCACACAGCCTGCTCCCGAAGAATTCAGGCAGAAGGGTTTTTAAGTGGGACAGAGAGAGATGGTGCCATGTTAATTTTTTTTTTTTATTTTTATTTTTTTTTTTTGGAAACTGGAAAACAAGTGTGGTTAGGTCCATGTCTGTTTCCTATTTCGACGCACTCTTCTTGCCTTATTTGTTTTTCTTTTGGTATATGTTTTGTTGCTTCGAATTCTTTTGTGGACGAGTCCAAGTTTTGATATTTTTGGGTTGCTGCTATGCTTGGAAGACGAAATACCCCTAGGGCATCCGTGTTTGGATTGGACCGAGGTCCATGACCTGGCAAGGAACTTGCGAGCTGGATTGGAAAAAAATGATTGCTTTGCGCCCAAGGGGCAGCACAATATGGTTACATTTCTTTTCTGCTTGGGTTTGCTTTTATGCCGGGTTCTTCTTTTTGCCTTTGTGCCAACTGGGGGGCTTATATCAAGAACAAAATATCCTTTTTTTGGACGCCACTGGCGTGGCTTCATGCGCATCACTTTCTTCAGGATTCACGTTTAACAATTTCTCACAGCTCGGACGACGCTCGCTTCTTTCTAACTTCTTCTCTTTCTCTTCTTACTCCCCTCTCTATCCTCTCCCGCCTGCCTTCCAGCGGTTGTCCTTGCAAAGGTATCATAACTGGAGACCGATACCAACCGAGCTAACCGGGAGCTCCTTCCGTCTGACGTCGAGTTGAGGTAAGCAATGAGCGACTTAATGAACAGATCGGCTGACGGTAAACCTTGTGAGGACCTCCAAGGAGGTTACGACACAGCGATGAGACTTCCCGTCTAGCTCGGCGAACAAACAGAGTCGATGGACGCAAAAAAATAATGAGCCATTCGTTATTTGTTCATTCTTCTTGCCTGCCCGAACGGGAGCCTGGTGGGAACGTGTGGACTGGATCTTTGTTCTCGGGAAAGTACATATCACGACAGCCCTCGCAAATCGCAACGCCGCACTTTGGGCAGCGGTAGGCCCAGGGCGGTCGAGTATTACATGCCAAGCAAGGCTTGTTGCCGTTCTTTCTGTACCATCCGACCTTGGGATGGTTGCCAAAGCAGTGCTTGGTAGTGATTGGAGCACTTGTCCAGTGTGGCTCTCGCCAGGGTTCTTAACGCTGAGGCTTCACCTCTGGGCTGTCTCGTATTTGCATGCGATAGAGCCCGGTCATCTGACGATGTCGTTGTTGCTCGTCTTTGGCTTCATCCTCGTCTTCGCTCTCGCCAAACTTTTGGGCGTCGTACGCCTTGTGCGAGGTGGGATTATTGAGGCATTCGTATGCTTCATGGATCTGCAAGTTGGTTAAAAATAGATGGTTAGTACTTTTTTTTCCTTGTCGTGAACTGTTTTTTTTTCGTGTTTATGACGCGGCTGCCAAGAGCTGAGGATTACGACAACTACAAAACACACTCACCATGTTGGGACACCGATCATAGCTTTGCACCCCCCCAGTGAGGTCAGTGGGGTAGGTCAACCCGGCATAGGCCTGCCAAATCTCGTTGGTGGTGGCGTGTCTGTTGGTGCCGAGGATGTGATAGTAGTCTGGAAGGTTGTGGGCCATGGCTGGGCGTGCTGGGCGTGTTTCGTGGGTACGAGTTTGTTTGCGTGTGCTGGCTTCTTTATGGCGTGGCCTGGTTTTCTTGATGAGCAACGCTGGGAGACAACAGCTGATGGTGATGGCAGTGATGATGACAGTGGCGATGATCATGGTGGTGGTCGTCGTGATGATGTTGATGACTGTACATTTTCGTTCGCACTCTTGAACAAGGCACACAATAGATGAGCATTCATAACTACGAAAGATGTTCACACCAGGCACAGACGCCCAGCTGCGGACAGCTACAGACTTTTGGACGCAAGTTGGGCAATGTTCTAGCAAGACGAAACAACATGTCGTTGACCTTTCAAACACTAGATTTTCTGCTTCTTTTTTGCATGGCTTGGAGAATGACGGAACCAACACAAGCCCGTGCTTTCTGTTGGTGCTCACCATTGTGGTACGCAGACAGTGCGTACACAAACGGGATAAAAGGTACAAGGATGAACTACACAATGGAGAACTTTGTATCACCACGGGTGAGCAAGGGGATGGAAATAAATGTTGTCATTAATCTGCAAGTGACCAGGATTGAGACCCTACATGAACTACGACTTTCCAATCCGTCCAATAGTACAACATACACTGGTCGCACATTATAAAAGAGAACATTGACAGTTAAGAAAAGTTTGAAAAGGTCAATAAAACAGTTACTTTGTAAAACACATGGGGGATAGTCAGAAAAGGAGCGACAATCATAGAAAAAAAAAAAGGAGGAAGAAAACTCCAACGGCATTATCTATCTTTCTAACGGAAAAGGGAGTTGTTAAGAAAGAGAAAAAATGAAGGATGAAAAAAACACAATGAAAAAAAGGCAATAGACACAAAGAAAAAGACAAGACACAACGCAACACAGGCAAAAGGCGACAGCACACATATACATATATCCATCACACAGCCCCTACCCATAAACCATCCATGGAAACATTATTCCTTTTTTTTTGTTGCAAAGAAACCGTTTACAGGAGAACCATGCCGGCACCGGTGGCCATGGCCACCACGACGTACAGGCCGACGGTCAGGTCGCCAATGGACATCATGTTGCGCATGGAGACAGGCACGGCAACGCTCTTGCTGCTGGAAGCAGAGGCACCGCCGGTGCTGGAGGAGCTACCGGCAGCGGTGGCAGTGGCGGCGAAGCTGTTGCTGGCGCTGGCCGAGGCCAGCAGGGAGGAGCAGGAGGCGGCAGCAGCGCTGGGGGAGACGACCTGGGCGGCGCCGTTCCAGTCGCAGGCGGTGTCTGCGGAGTCCTGGCTCTTGTAGTACTGGTCAAGAACGTAGCCGAGCTGCTCCTTGGCGTCGCACATCAGGAAGGCGCCGTAGACGCCGGTGGTGGTGTTGGCGCTGATGCCGGAGCAGGCCGAGGAGCTGGTGCCGCAGATGCTGCCAAACAGGTCGCCGTAGTCGCTCGAGTTGAGGTTGCCGCTGGGGACACAGCTCAGGCTGGAGTACATGCAGGCGCAGGTGGCGTTGTTGGGGGTGGGCGGCAGGTTGTCGGAGGCGGCCCAGTTGGTGCTCAGGCTGGGGCAGGCGGCCGGGCTGTTGGTGGCGCTGTAGGCGTTCATGGAGGTGGAGCTGGGCTTGACGGAGGACATGACAGTCTTGAGGGCGCCGTAGTCAGCCAGGGTGGAGGCCTTGTTGTTGGAGACGGAAACCAGGCCGTAGTCGTTGGCCTCCTGGAAGTACATGTAGACGATGCCGCCGGAGATGACGCCGGTCATGTCGTCCGAGTACAGAGCGGTGGTCTCCTGCCAGATGCGCTTGGCGGCGCCGCCCTGGGTGTTGCAGCCGTACTCGGCGAAGAAGACGGGGACGGAGTAGTTGGAGAAGAACTCGACCTGCTCCGAGTAGCCGGACTTTGTGAAGCTGCTCTGGCCGCACCACTCGTAGATGTTGTAGCCCCAGAAGTCAATGGCGTCGTCCTGGTTGCCGCAGTTGAAGTAGTGGGCGATGTCGGCGCGGATGTCGGCGTCGTCGTTGGCGGCGTAGCCGACGCCCAGCCAGTGGTTGTCGAGCTTGAGCGACTTGATGTAGGCCTTGGTGTCGCGGACGGCAGCCTTGACAAAGGCCGAGGCGTCGGTGTTGGTGTTGTTGTTGGTGACTTCGTTGCCCGCAAAGAAGCCGATGACGTTGTCGTACTTGCTCATCTCGTCGATGACGGCGGTGTAGCGCGCGTACAGCTCCGTGTTCCAGGCCGGCGAGTCGCGGTTGATCGACAGCGACGGCTGGCTCAGATCCGAGATGACGTAGATGCCGGCGTCGGACAGCAGCTGCATGCACTTGCTGTGGTCGGCCGTGGGGTCGATGGCGTATGTGCGGATGACGTTGGTGTCCAGGGCGGCCATCAGCGGGACGTCACGGGCGCAGGCGGTTGCGTCGGCCAGGGGGTCGATGAACTTGGTGCCCTTGGTGGTGCCGCCAGCGCCGGTGTCCTGCTGGTAGGCAATGCCCTTGATGAAGAACTGGGTGCCATTGGTGTAGAAGAACTTGGTGCCCTGCAGAGTGTTAGGAGCGAGGGACGACGCTGTCGACGGAAGGGAGGATCCGAGGGAGGCCGGATTGGGCCGTTGAAGCCGCCAAACGGTCGACCGGCCGAGCCGTCGGATCCATCAAGAACTAGAACTTGCCTTCTGCACAATGGTGTCAATGGCGGCCGCCTGTCCCAGAAGGAACAGGGACGAGAGGATGGAGGTGGTCTTCATGGTGAGCGAATAACGAGCGGGTCGAGGATCGAGCGGACAAAGATATTAAGGTGAGGCTTTTCGGCGATTCTCACGAAACGGGGGAGTAAACGAGAGTAAGAAGTGTGGAAGCGGGATAAACAAAGTTGAGCGAGTGAGCGAAAGAAGCGAACAAGAGGGACTTAAAAAAAGAAGGAGAAAAAAAGAAAACAACAAAAATGCCAGAGAAGGAACCTTTCCGAAGACGAGAAAGGGACTGCTGACGTCGATGGGCGAGGAATGGAGAGAGAGAGCGAGGAAAGAGAGCAGAAGAGAAGGGGAGAAGAGAGAAAGAGAAAAGGGAGTACAAGTACGAGGGAAAAAGAACAAATAGAAAATGGTGTGGCAGCAGCAGCAAGAAGGTACTTACTCCCGTACTGCAGAGACAGGCAAATGAAAAAAGGAGACAGACGGGCTTGTTTGGCGATGCGATACGCGTGGTGGGCTGGGTGGGTTGCCGGCCGACCCTGGCAGGGATTATTGGTCCGCTCGAGTGTCCCAGACTGGCCGAGCTTGGCAGCAGCGGCTGCCCAGGGGAGATTTGATGCGAGGCGGTGCATCCCTGAAGGGGAAGAGGGTGGGGCGGCGAGCGCACTGTGCCAGAGTCTGGCCCCACGTCACAGCTGAGGCCCAAGCGGTGGGCCAGTGGTGCACGGCTGGTGTTCACGCCTAGTAAATAGCATTGTGTTGGTTGTTTGCTCCTTCCTAGCAGACTCTGCCCTTCCTCGCCTTCCATGCCACAGTGCACACACGTCACATGCACGGCCTGCCATTGTGGAAGTGGGTCTGCATAGTGTGGATTGGCTGGCATCCCTCCTTGGCTGCCAGGCCAAATTACGGCTGCTTCTTGGAGATACCTGGGGAGTGTGATCGCGGTGTACGAGTAAATGCAACGACGACGAATCTCACAATGTGCGAGGGTGTGTCACCGGTATGACAAGTTCGCAGTGTAAGATGAGAGTCGTACCCAGACGGGCGTTGTTTGGCAGAGCAGGTTTGCCGGCGGCGTAGAAGAGATCACCGACTCCATTGATATTCGTGACTGCAGGATATACGGAGTACGAGCACTCGTGGACAACGACTGCTCCCTCTGCACGGGCATCGTGTGGTCAAGACAGACTTTGTTGGATACATCCCGGAACGCCAGGAGCAGTGTTAGACAGGAGCGGCGGCTCCAAGAAGCACGAGTACGAGCCCGTGCCTCACACGAGACGAGAGGCCGAAGGGGCCAAATACGGCAAAGGAGGCTCTGCTTGTCGGTCTGGATTCTTTGTTCACCTGTGGAAGAGAGGCAGCTGCGCAACTTAGTAAGATACAGTGATCACCAAGACGCTGGAGCTGGCGCCAATAGAGCCTAATAGAGCCTATTTGGTCGTGGCGTCTCGTAAGATATTAATTGCATACTAAGATGCCATGTACATAGTAAGATACTCCGTACATACTCCGTAGCACGGGACTCCAGAATGTCATCTCTCGGGAGGAAAGGCCGCCTCCAGGAGAGGGAGAAAATGCCACCGAGCGGTTCCAATTACACTGTAATACAACCAAGAAGCACCAAGAAATATCCAAGAGACCAACAGAACCACAAATGAGACCACAGGTACCGACAAGAGAGCCACCGAAAAATTGGCCACTGGGCCGCTGGGCCACCCGCGGGTCTGCTTCCAAAACACTCCCAAAATAGGGGCAAGACTCCACCCAGGGGGCGATTTTTTGTAGTTTTTTACGATTTCTGCTGATTTTCGATGCGCAGCGAGAGGGGCAGGCACAGGCTTGGGATGCGCTGGGACAAAGCTGGGACAAGAGCATGCCAGCCCAGAGTGACAGGAGTCAGGACCTGGGTTTGTCTCGCTGCAGACAGCGGCTCGATCTGACGCAGTGGCGCCGTCCCGTTTGACCCGGGGTGTGGATGTACACCATGTACCCTTGGCGGATAACGTGACAATCGCCCACACTAAAACCGAAAAGTACATCTTTAAGCACCATAGTACAAACGGAGTGAAATGCATGCTGAAAATCTCCTGCCGGACGCTGCATTCTCCCGCCCCGGTGTCTCGTCTCTTACCCTCTGCCCTGTCCCTCTCGAATCCTTCGTCTTCCCTCCCGTATTGGGACCGGCAGTCTGGGCGTAGCGCCGGTTGCCAAGAACGCGCGTCCTGGGGCTCGTATTGATTGATTTTTCTTTTTTAGCGACAGCGTCGGGAGGAACGGCGGGCGGGCGATCGTGTTTATGATGTCGTGAGACATGATGAATGTCAAGATGTCTAGAATTCTGACCGCACCAGAGTATGATACTATTTTCTCGTGGATGTCTGGCAGTGTATCTGACAAAATCCCAAGTACGAGATCATAACATCGTATTTGTTTAAATGCACCCAAGTATCTTGTGTACTATCCTACTCGACTGGCATGTGAGGAAACGGCCGGTCTCACACGGAATGCAGTGCCGTCACCACGGCAGTTTCTGGTTATGCATTCCAAAGAGTGCCGAGTATTCCATCGTCATTTTTGTTTCTCTTGTCTTTTTGTTTCTCTTTTTTGTTTCTCTTTCTTTTTTTCCTCTTTTGTTTTCTCTTTTGTTTTCTCTTTTCTCTGTTCCCCCTTTCTTATCCCCCCCCTTCCATTTCTCTGTTTTCATTCCCCAATCTCGCACAGATATGATCTTCCATCTTGGCCTCCTGGGCGTGCTCTACTTTCTTGGTGTTTCTCTTGGTCTCTTGGTATCTTGGTATCTCTCCCCCCTGGGGCGGCTTTTTGTCCCTATCTTTTGCCGTGTTCCTTGGTCTTTAGAGGGGGACCTTGTTTCCTTGGCTCTCTCTATCTTTTCTCTGCTAGTCTCGGTCGGATCTTGGCTGATTAACAGCCCTTTTGTTGGTGGACTGCCAAGAAAAAAAGCATTGCGCGTCGCGGAGGCACACGAGAGGGAACGACTGAGGAGGATGCCTGCATGCAGAAGGACGGTCTGCACACTGCAGGATAAGTGGGAAAGACAAGATGGCGATGACGAAATCAAGCAGAGATGAGATCAGAGTTCGTATCAGGCAAAGTACAACGTGTTTGTACTGCGAGATACTTTTGAGAGAGTACGGCATTTTTGTACTCACATTCTGCTCGTCTGCCTGCTGTCTGCAACTCCTTCATCTGATGCCTCCCTCATCTCTCCCCGTACCGGATCTTGTCGTAAGCACGCCCGACGCCCAGGAGCACACGGTCCCACATCTCGTAGGTTTCTTTCCAAACAGCCCGTCCGATGCCCCCCTGAGGGGGGTGGCGGTCATGGTGTTCTGAGTGGTGCTGTGAGTCGCGGTGCTGTGAGTGGTCGCGGCGCTCTGAGTGGTCGCGGCATCCTGAGTGGTCGCGGCATCCTGAGCGGTCCCTCTCGTAGTCCCCATAGCCCTGGTGCCTGTGCAGTTCCTGGCTCTCCCGGTGGTGGTGTTCTTCCTTGTTGTGGACCACCAAGTCCACCACCGGCTCGTCCGGCTGCTCGCGGTGTTCGTAGTGGTGTTTTGGCGCGAGTTGGTGCATGTGGTGATTTGTCGACTGGGATTTTGGCTGACTCCAGTCGGAATTGATGGGTGTTGTTTGGCTGTTGCTGTTTTTCTTCGCCGTTGACTTTGCCTTTTGCTTTTGCTTTTCTTTGTCGCTATAACTGGTTATGCTTGTTGTCGATTATGCGCTGTTTTATGCTTCGGCGTTATGCTTCAGTTATGCTTCTTTTTTTGCTTTTGCTCGTTCGTCTGGTGTTTATTGGTGATGACGCGGACTGCGAATCTTTTTTGGGTTGGTCCTTTTTTAAGGTAGGCGATCCCGTCTGTGTCCTTGTCGGGGGACATTGTCTTGCATTTATTCTCATCGCTTCGCCTTTCTTTTTGGCGGTCGCCTGCCGCTTTACTTGCCCAGCTTTCCAGGGTCATGCCCGTCGCCAATCAGTCACGCAGCCGCGTGATCGCACTCAATTTTTGCGGCATCCAAATTCGGGTTCTGCCTCGTACTGCCGCTCTTGGCCGCGTGCTCGGCCACTGCAAACCGACGGCGGCCGCCAACAAGGACGCACACGTTCGCCAAAGGCCGCCAGAAGCCGCTGTAATAATTCCATTTCGCCTGTAAAACTCGAGTAAGAACACACAGACAAACCACTGCACCACATGACCGCCAAACCATACGAGCAAATCTACGAGTACGACGTATTCTCTTAACAATAGAGACGGCCTGCGATTTTTTGGTTCATTTTGTTCATTTGTTCGGCACGTTCTTCAAAATGGCCGACTCCGCTAGAGACGACCCTGTATCATTAGTTTCCCTAACCAGAGCGGGTTATGTTATTACGCACCGATCGCAAAAGCAGCTTTAATTCACCGAGCACACGTGCCTAGCTTATAGCTCCTGCAGTCTCTTTCAGCGGACAGCTCCCCACTGGAAGCTGGCCTCGCGGGTCGTGCACCTGGCCGAACGCAGTCGGTGGTTCTTTGCCGTTGTGAATATCACGCGCAATGTGGTGGTGGTGCTACCTTTCTTTCAGGCACAGTCCGGTGACCTTGGCACGTGCTGCAAAAGCCCCCTTGTCCAATGCCAATGTCGCTGCCCCTGGAGCCTTCCCTCCCTTGTCGTTCCTACCGTCGTTCCTTCCTTTCTCGTCACGCACAAATCTCCAAGACGGTTAAGAGTCTGCCGCCAATCACTGGAGAGCTCCAATAATGCGCGAGTATTTATGAGTACGACACAGAAAACGGGCGAAAACCACTCCCCTAGCTCCTTCCGAGCTCTCCCAAGCTCCTTCCCTTTTTTACTTTTCTTTTTTTCCTTCCTTTTCCCCTTCTGTGGCTGGTTTGCTCCATTTTTCATATTCCGCGCGCCGCTCCACCCTGTAGATCCTCCTACCTGATACACTCCGGGTCCCCGTACTAGTCGGTTACGGGAGTAATAGCCACGGAGAATAATGCAGGCAGGAACCCCTGATATGGAGCTGGGTTTCCTCTCTTTTATCGAACAAGTGACGAATTCAACCCCCGGTCTTCAATACACGAGTCGACTACTCCACGGGCTCATACGAGCACGCGTCACATCAGGAATCAATCTTCATCTCGCATAGTCACTATCCAATCTTCATGGTCACTCGTACAGTATCTGTTCATCTCAATCGTTTTCATTAAACATAAAAATGGTAAACACAAAGGAGTGTAGAGAATGTGAAAAAATAGTAACATGTAAAAGAACAAATGATATAAAAAAGAGACAATAAAAATGGTAACAATGATAAAAATGCGTGAATGTGTGAATGAATATGCAAATCCCTTTTTTGCCCTTTCCACACAAGAATGATGTCATGAATCTTGTGGATGTTGTATGCTCAACGGTTCCTCTCGTTCAATCTTGTTTTGTGCCCCCGTCAGGATGAACTTGTTCATGTCGATCCTTGAATCTCCTTTCCTGACGTGGGTTTGTTTCTGACTTTTTTTTCTTTGGGGTCTTGCTCTTGTTCGACCCATGCCCTCAAAATGAATTACTCGTCATTACTCGTCGCGCTCCTCACTCAGAACATCCGTCTCCAGCCGCCGTAGCCGCCGCCGCCGGGAGTGGTAGTCGCACCGCCGCCTCCGTAGCCGCCGCCGCCGCCGCCAGGAGTGGTGGTCTCACCGCCGCCTCCGTAGCCACCGCCGCCTCCAGGAGTGGTGGTCTCACCGTAGCCGCCGCCGCCGCCACCACCGCCGCCGTAGCCACCCGATGGGGTCGGCACCGGGGTCGTGGTTGTGTCAGACTCCGATGTGGACGGGTGGTACTTGGACGAGAACGTCGTCGGTGTGGAGTAACCGCCGCCGCCGCACGAGGTGATGGTCACGGTGCCGCCAGGCTTGGTGATGGTGTTAGTGACAGTGGTTCCGCTGCCAGGCTTGGTGATGGTGTCGGTGACTGTAGTGCCGCTACCAGGCTTCGTGATAGTGGAAGTGCCGCCCGGGACAGTGATCGTGGCCGTCACGGTAATGCCGTGGCCAGGGGAGGTAGACGGCTTGCCGGGGACAGTCACGGTGACGGTGGTGCCGCCGCCAGGGTAGGTCGACGGGGCGCACGAGCCAGGCTTAGTGATGGTATCGGTGACAGTAGTGCCGCCGCCGGGCTTGGTCACGGTCACAGTGGTGCCGCCGCCAGGGTAGGTCGACGGGGCGCACGAGCCAGGTACGGTCACGGTGGTGCCGCCGCCAGGCTTAGTGATGGTATCAGTGACGGTGGTACCGCCGCCGGGCTTAGTTACAGTCGTGGTGCCACCTGGGACGGTCACGGTGGTGCCGCCGCCGGGCTTGGTCACGGTCACGGTAGTGCCACCGCCGGGATAGGTCGATGGAGCACAGGAGCCAGGAACAGTCACAGTGCCGCCAGGCTTGGTGATGGTGTCGGTGACAGTGGTGCCGCCGCCAGGCTTAGTCACAGTCGTGGTGCCACCAGGGACAGTGACTGTGGTCGGGACGGCAGAGCCGGGAACTGTCACGGTGGTAGATCCGCCCGGAACGGTAACAGTACCGCCTGGCTTAGTGATGATGCTTGTCACGGTGCCGCCAGGGACAGTGACTGTAGTCGGAACGGCAGAGCCGGGGACGGTCACAGTACCGCCGGGCTTGGTAACGGTGGTGGTGCCACCCGGGACAGTGACTGTGGTCGGGACGGCAGAGCCGGGAACTGTCACGGTGGTAGATCCGCCCGGAACGGTAACAGTACCGCCTGGCTTAGTGATGATGCTTGTCACGGTGCCGCCAGGGACAGTGACTGTAGTCGGAACGGCAGAGCCGGGGACGGTCACTGTGTCGCCCGGAACGGTGACGGTACCGCCAGGCTTGGTAATGGTGTTAGTGACGGTGCCACCCGGAACCGTAACGGTCGTAGAGCCACCAGGCACGGTAACGGTACCGCCCGGAACAGTAACGGTGCCGCCAGGCTTGGTAATGGTGCTAGTGACGGTGCCGCCCGGAACCGTAACGGTCGTAGAGCCACCAGGCACGGTAACGGTACCGCCCGGAACAGTAACAGTTGTAGAGCCACCGGGGACGGTCACGGTACCACCCGGCTTTGTGATGGTTGTGGTGGCGCCCGGGACGGTGACAGTGGTCGGGACAGCAGAGCCGGGGACGGTCACAGTGCCGCCGGGGACAGTCACAGTGCCACCAGGCTTGGTAATGGTTGTAGTACCGCCAGGAACGGTGACCGTGGTTGGGACAGCAGAGCCGGGGACGGTCACGGTGCCGCCGGGGACAGTCACAGTGCCACCAGGCTTGGTAATGGTTGTAGTACCGCCAGGAACGGTGACCGTGGTTGGGACAGCAGAGCCGGGGACGGTCACAGTGCCGCCGGGGACAGTCACAGTGCCGCCGGGGACAGTCACAGTGCCACCAGGCTTGGTAATGGTTGTAGTACCGCCAGGAACGGTGACCGTGGTTGGGACAGCAGAGCCGGGGACGGTCACAGTGCCGCCGGGGACAGTCACAGTGCCACCAGGCTTGGTAATGGTTGTAGTACCGCCAGGAACGGTGACCGTGGTTGGGACAGCAGAGCCGGGGACGGTCACAGTGCCGCCGGGGACGGTCACTGTGCCGCCGGGCTTCGTGATGGTGGTGGTGCCTCCGGGGACGGTCACCGTCGTGGGAACAGCAGAGCCGGGCTTAGTGACGGTTGTAGTACCACCCGGGATGGTGACAGTGGTGGGTACTGCAGATCCAGGCACTGTGACAGTCGTAGAGCCTCCCGGAACGGTCACGGTGCCGCCGGGCTTTGTGATGGTAGTGGTGCCTCCCGGGACAGTGATGGTTGTCGGGACGGCAGAGCCAGGGATAGTTGCTGTGAAAGTGACAGTAGTGCCCTCACCAGGCTTGGTGACGGTGTCAGTGACGGTCGTGCCGCCACCCGGCTTGGTGACGGTGTCAGTGACAGTGATGGTGTTTCCATAGCCGCCGCCGGGCTTGGTGATAGTGACGGTCGAGCAGCCACCGCCGCCATAGCCAGGAGTGGTAGTGCCCCAGCCGTTGCCAGGAGTGCTGTGGTGGCCGCCTCCGCCACCCCAGCCGCCGCCGCCGCCGCCGCCGCCGTAGCCAGGAGTGGTTTCACCGCCGCCACCTCCCCAACCGCCACCTCCGCCGGAACCACCTCCGCCGCCGTAGCCAGGGGTAGTAGTTTCACCACCGCCACCACCACCATAGCCGCCGCCGCCGGAGCCACCTCCGCCGGAGCCACCTCCACCGGAACCACCGCCGCCCCAGCCGCCGCCGCCGCCGCCGTAGCCAGGAGTAGTGGTTTCACCTCCGCCACCTCCATAGCCACCGCCTCCAGAGCCGCCGCCGCCGGAGCCGCCGCCGCCGCCGTAGCCGGGGGTAGTAGTTTCACCACCGCCGCCACCGTAGCCGCCGCCGCCGGAGCCGCCTCCGCCGTAGCCGCCTTCACCACCACCGCCACCGCCACGCTTGTAGTTCTGCGGGTGGGCAGCAACCAGGGAGCTGTAGATTGTCAGTATATAATCAAACAGAAGGAGGAAAGCATGGCAATTGTGCCATTGCCATCGCAATGGCCAACATACCCCAAGCTCAACAAGAGCAGGCTAGATCTCGCAACCATGATGGCGGGAGATGTTGTATCAAACCAATAAAGGTCTTTGACAACGAGAGAACACTTCCTCAAGGGGAGTCAACGAATGTGTGACCGGGCCTATTGGGATATGGCCTCGGCTTGCTGTTGAACGAAAGAGAAAAAGGGGTTAGGGGGTTAACAACGAAAGTGTGTGAGGGGGGGAGGGGGGAGGAATAAACAGAAGAAAGGGGAGATGGGAAGATGCCGTGTATTGTCGAGGCTGGTCTGCTGGATCTCTTGATCCCTTGGGCTCTGGGGATTCTTCTTCTTGATGTGACGGAGAGGGGAGGTTGTCCAGCCTTCTTATACTCGAGGAGGCAGGGCCGAGCTGTATGAGAGCTGGGAGCGAGCTGTGCACGAGCTGGGCAAGGTGGGCAAGCTACGAGCATGCAATGCAATGCCCACAAAGCTGTGGCTCCATATTCCGTCATCCATTCTCATCGGGCACATCGGAAAAGAACCCATCTGGGGTATCCAAAAATGGTGTGCGTGTGTGTAGGGGGGTGGTGTGAAGGAAGGAGAAGGCTGGAAAGGGAATGGTTCTCGATCCTTGTGCTTGTGCGTGTGTGTGTACTTCATGCATCTTCTTTTCTCGTCCTTTCGTATTTTCCAGGCTCGTGCTGCAAGAGAGGCAGATCCCAGGCTGGGCCCAGTCCTCCTGCAGACCCGAAAATATCGATACCTTTGTCCTGTTAGAAAATAAAAACAAGCACGTCTTGCATGTTGTCCGTCAGCTCGAGTTCGCTGCTGCTGTGTGGCCAATCCTGCATGTTCTTCCTGCCGTGTGGCCAACCGTCACACAGCCTCTCTTCATAGCTGTTCCTTTTAATTTTTGGGACCTCGCCTTCTCTTTTTTTTTGTCGCCCTCACCTGCAGCTCGTCAACTGCTGGGCTGGTCTGCGGCTGGTCTGCCCTGCCCGCTGTCTGTTGGTGCTGCGGCTCGTCTACTTCGGCCCTGCTGTCCATACCCTGGACTGGGCGATCGGACCCCGGGATGGTCGACCCACGAGCCCCATCAGGAAGAGCAAGACCCACGGCGGCCAAAGCACCCACGCGTGTTCTTTCGTCGGTGATGTGTTGTGCAAAATAGAAAAAGCGTGTTTGTTGTGCAAAAAAAGCATGCCGAACAGGGACTAAAAGCGGGAAGAGGCCAGGACCAGGGCGGGCAGGCCAGGGAAGGCCAGGATGTTGTTGGTGTCCGCTCGGCCCTGGCCTCTTCTGTCGATCCGTCCTGGCCGAGCATGTTACTGGAGTAGCTGTTGGCCTTGCCTTGCCTTGCCTGCCCTCTTCCTCTTCCTTCTTTTTCTGTTTCTCTTCTTCGCTCGGCTTCCTCCTCTTCTCTTGATGCCTGTCCCCTGCCGTATTATTGGCAACCCCGGAAACACACCAGGGACGCACCATTCATAGTAGATGCGCCATGGACGCACCACGAGAGAAAGAATATGCACCGTATGATGCACGACGAGATGCACGGCGAGGAGCACAAAGAAGGTGTACGAGATGCACACGAGATGCGCCGCGCTCAGCTCCGAGGCCAGTCGGCAGGTCGTGTTGGCCATGTGTGCATTAGTAGGCGCAGGTGTCTCGTTTGAAGACGTGAAGGAGCCTGTCGGTCTTCCTGTTGCACGGTCTTTTTTTCTGGAGACCTGTCGGTCTTGCTGGAGACAAGGGAGCCTGCCATTGATCCTTCCATGTCTCTTCTGTACAATCCTCAATCCTTTGCACCTTTTTATTTCCAACATCAGTCATCTCGTCAAGGAGGACGCCACCGGAAAACCGCAAGTACGGAAGTTGTTCTTGCAGCTCTGGTCTCCGTAGTTCTCGTCTGTTCTCGTCTGGCCCTTACGCCAATGCGGTTGAGAGTTGCGAGATATTGGACGAAGTACAAAGTAGAGACGAAAAAAAATTTAAGCATTAAGCCGAGTTTTGACCCTTTTGGTTTTCGCTCAGTATTTTTGTCGGCTGTTCCGTTTGATGCTACTGTGCATGCAGTTTCAAGCTGATCAGACGACGGCCTTTGGGGGACTTTGTTGCTGATCAGTTGATGGTGATCGTTGAGCTGAACTTTTTTTCATTCTTGCTGATCTATGACGGTGAATGTCCGTGGGACTGCGGGTTTTGACGCTCTTTGACGCTCTTTGACGCTCTTTGACGCTCTTTGACGCTCTTTGACGCCGAGTTTGTTGCCTGTTCCTTGCTTTATTGGTTCCTGCCGTCTTTGGGACGGATAGTTGGTGATAGTTCGAGTAGTTCTTTCCTATTCTGTACTCTTATCAGAGTAGTTCCTTCCCTTTTTTCTCAACACAGTACGAGGCTCAGGAGTACTCCTACCAGTAGTTCCTTCCCTTTTCTCTTATCCAAAGAAGTACCCGTGCCAATAGTTCCTTCCTCGTCCGTACTTCTTATTTTGTCTATGACGCAGTACTTTGTAGCTTCTTCTGCTGCCTCTACACAGTAACTCGAGCCTCTCTGTCCCAATGGAGCTAGGGCCGTGTTTGACCGTTGCACAGTTGCATCAATAGTCTTGCAAACTAGGGGTGTGCCCTCAAACACAAAGTATGGCCCCCGAGGCTGGAACCTTGTCCGTCCTGTCCACGCTCTGTCCTCGCTCTGTCCGCCTTCTGCACACCCTTAGTAATACAGGCAATACATGCATAATACGTGTACTCCGGTGAACGAGTCCTCTCGTACATTGTGCCATGGAAGATCGATATCCAGTGATACACTGCAACGCACAAGAGCATTCCCAGCCATGCGAGTAAGACACAAGTGCGGAAAAGTGAAGAGTACTCGCAAAGTAGCAGAGACTGTTGGCAAGGCAGACGGCGAGTCTTGCAGATCAGAGAGTACTTGCTACTTACACCGAGGTCGGGCGTCTTTACGAGTACATATACGACCCGGTCTGCATGCCGTACCGTCAGTTGGCTGTACAGTCTGATACGGGTGGTATAGATAGTACACATAGCACCCACACACCGAGGCTACGCAGCTTACAAAAAGCATGGTCTGGATGACGAGCCGCATCCTCCGGAGAAAGCCAAGCATGGCCCAAATGCAGTGACCAGGTTTTGCGAGGGGACAGCTGCCCCCAACCAGGCTCCAACCAACTAGCCACCTGCAGCTATGTTCCAGCTGGGAGGCTAGCAGTCAATAATAGAGTCGTAGAGTCGGAGACGGCGAGAGAACGCATTATTGCTCTGCGGGATATATACTCGTCTCTAGTGGTCTGTAGAGGTTGATCTCACTAGAGGCGATGCAGAAGCCAATGCAGAGATGAAACACAAAAGACAAAAGGACAGTGCACAAGGCCAATGCAGAAGAACGTGGCACAGGAGCGGTGGCTATGGCTAAGAGCGGTGGAGTTCAGACCGTCAGGGCGTGACAGTAGACAGGCAGGTGCGCGCAGGAACAGACGGGACAAGGATAGCCAGCAGGAATACTTTTAGAAATACCATATTGTGTACTCCGTACCTTTCAGCATGAGGAATCCTCTCTCGGTGGTTTCCGGGCGCTTTGACAGCATCCAAGTGTATTAAGCTCGACAGCTATCAGTGGCTATCAGTCTATTTGGGTACTTTTTGCAGAAACCCGGTTTGACCAGCTGGTTAGTGTCGTTTTATTGACAAAAAGGTACAGAGTGTGTGAATTATGGAAACATTTGCCCGAAGGAAGAGACAGGAAAGGCGCCTTCTCCTCTCCGAAGGATGCCCAAAAGGCGGGGACTTTGTGAAGGAGCCGAGAGAAGGAGTCCGGATCTTGTTGATGTAGTATTTGGACTTTGTGCGCTGTACACCGTACTGCATTGTCCATTACTGTGTGTGCATTAAGCATTGGAAGGAGAAAAGAAATGTAACAGAACAGAAAGAGAGTGGCTGACGAGATGGTTGGGGGAAAGGTTGGAAAGAAGGCAAAGGTTACAATGCAAAAGACCAAATGGTTGGGAACTGTGTTGAGTACCTGCGGTGCTTGGGAGCACGGCTTATCGATCGATCTCGGGGGGAGAGAGAGCGAGAGAGAACTCTCTCGGCTGCTACTCACTTCCGGACCTCGCTTCTTCGAGGATCAATCCTGGGATCCATCCTGGATCCATAATTCTCTGTTTCTGCGGGAGTAAGCATATTTTTGTCCGGCAGTGAGGCGAAAACCTAGCTTTGCAACCTTGCCAGGACGAGCCTGGGCTTGTCCGGGGTATTACATAGTACATGGTGTGTGTTAGCCACCTGGAAGGATGATGACCAGTCATGGGGCGGCATCGGCAACAAGGCATGGGGGCAGGCCAACAGCTGCGTCAAGGCCTGCTTGGCCAGCGTGGGCCAGCCACGCCAGTCACGCCAGCCATGAGGGGAGACGCCATCCACGTGGGATGTGGACTGCCGTTTGTTTTCGTGACTGTTGTTGTCTGCAGGCAGGCAGTCTAGTGGTGTGTTGGTTGGAGGTGTGTTGTCGGCTGTCTGTGTCGGCTGTTGTATTTTACCACCACGTATGTACTGTCTGTCTTTGCCTTTTCCTGTCTCATTGCCTCACTGCCTCTGTCTCGGCTGTCTTGAGCTGTTTTTGGCGTTGTGGCGTTCCCGTTTTGTCTCTTTTGTTTTCTTCTTCCCCCCGGTTTTCTTTCCGCTTTTTCCTTTTTCGTAGCTTCCTTTTCGTTCCAGTGCCCCAAGCCCCAAAGGCATTGCCAAAAAAGGCGTTGCCATTCTATTTTTCTCGTATCGGGCTGCTGTCGGAGTCTGGGTAGGATGCTGTATGCAGGGGCTTGGACGAGGAAAAACGGCTTCCTTCTCTCTGTTTCGCTCGTTCGAGTCGAGGCCCAGCCAACCAGGAGGAGACAGACAGCTCAGCCTGTAGTTAATACGGCAGTCCGGAAAGGCCTGGAAAGGCAGCGACCTGCTTTGTGCACAACCTGGAAAAGCAGCCCTCAGCATTGGGCAGTCTCGCCAGCTGAGCTGCAGGCACGCAGCCGATCAGTGGTACGCGGGCCAGGGGCAGCCAAAAAAAGACACGATCGCCAGGAAAAGGACGCCAAAAGACGCCGACCCAGGAGAAATAGAAAAGAACCTCGATCCGTGCGGTCCGTACTTTTCGAGATTGTCGATAGTCACGTCCACGCGCGCACACATTAGTCGAACGCACAGGTGGCAATAAGATCGTGACACGAGCATCAGCCCGTCGATAGTGTCGTTTCACCTGTTTACCGTTTCTTCTCTAGCCCAACTTCCAGGTGCCCGCCATGGCCGCCCCCATGCGGGCCCGCACCACCACTGCCCAGTGCCCACGCTGGCCACACTGCCCTCGTCAACTTCCTCCCCCCCCCCCATGCAGTGAGACTGCAGGTCGTTATGCAGTGCAAGCAACTTTCCAAGGCCAAAATCCCGTATTCGACCAGGCCAGGAACGCAGCGTTGCAGGGATACATGGTAGATGCCGGAGGCGTAGTCTAAACAGCAGGGGTTAGTTCACCGGCAGGTTCTGTCTGAGAGTCTGGTAGGAGGAAGTCTAAAAGAGGGGGCCAAGACATTTGGGCCAAGACATTAAGACATTTGGCTCCAAAAATAACCATTCTGGATAATTGCAAAACACACATGGAAATATGCATCAACATGCATAAATCTGCGTCGGCGTGCGTCCAAGATGCAACAATGCGCACCATTGACACACGGCAATGACACAATCGTGGGCAGGAGGGCAGCTGTTGGAAAGCAATTTGTTGGAACAATTGGGATAACTGGAGACTGGTGCAGGCCATTGAGACGATCGACACGATCGAAACCATTGAAACGGCCGACACCATTGGCAGGTGCAGGAAGTCGGTCTGCAGCATTTCGGCGTGGGATTCAGCACTTGGGCAGGACGGGCGTTTCGGGAGGCTATGCTATGACCAGATGCGAGCACGAATCAGCAATGAGGTAAACCGCGAGGAACCTCGGGAGAGGTCCCGGGCGAGCTCAGCACGGCGGCATGCTGGCCAGGCTGGCCATCTGGTTTGCTAATGGAAACGACTGAACAAAGAACACGGGCTGTAGACTGCAGGACGGCACAGAGCTGCACAGGACTGTACAAACATGGCCAGCCAGGACCGCCCAAGGGTCGGCGTGGCATGGTCGGCGTCTGCAGATCGCCGTGCACTCTGCGAGCACGGGTATTGCTCGACGTACCCATTGGGGTTGTGTTCTCGTCGAGCTGTTTTCGTCTCAAACAGGAACCAGCCTTACCATGACGGGGGAGGCTGCATATGTGGTCAAGAGGCTGCTTGGGAGCTGCTTGAGAGGCTGCTCTTGCTGACCGCGTACATGACATTACGAAATCACAGCCGAAGTGGCTGTCGATATCCCGAGGGTGGCCAGTGGAGGAGGCGGTCCTGATGAGACAACAAACGGGATCAAGGGTCAAGAGTGGCTGCCAAGAACGGACCTTGTTCGTCGGAACGCCTACGTAGTAGAGATACGACGCCACCAGAGCTTCCTGACGTGTAACAAGCACAGGTTCGAACGGCTACCTGCGCTCGGAAGTTGCTTGAATCCTGGAGGCACGGGGACTCTGGCTCGGACAGCAATTTGGACCGGCCACCTTGGGCCGCCTTGAACTACCTCGGAACATCTGGTGAGTACAGACTCGGAGGTCACTCAATGAAAAGACGACCAGGTCAGTGGTAAATTAATCAAGGCAAGGTAGAGACCAGGCAGGTGCAAGGAGAGGTGAAAGCAGGTCGAGACCGGGCAGGTGCAAGAGGAGGTGAAAGCCAAGGAAATAAACAAGAGCAAGATTAAAGGACAAAGAAAACGGAACACAAACCGAATCGCGACAAGGCAGCCAGACACAAGGACCCCGAACGACAAGGCAACCTGGAACGACACACGAGAATAGGCTCCGTCGTAAGTCACCCGAGCCAACATATGACGCGCAAGGCGAGCAATCTAATTTGTGGGAATTGCACAAAAGGGTTTTGTACGTGTCACAGAGAGGAAGCATGGATGATGGACGAGCACGAGAGCACGACGACAACACATGGTTGGTCACTGCTTGATTTTGTTTTGATTTTAAAGGCTGGCAATATGAGAACATGACCAGGGTGATCAGAACATGGCTGACCACAACCATGACCTTGACAGATGGTTCAGATCCTCTCTTTTCGTCTTCATTTTCGTCCTCAGCCGTTGATGTTCTTCCCCGTCATCTCCCCGTCATCTCTCCGTCATCTCTCCGTCATCTCCCCGTCATCTCCCCGTCATCTCTCCGTCATCTCTCCGTCATCTTCACCTGTCTTCTCTTCTCTCTCAACTCACAAGCGGTGTTCATGCGAAGCTAGTCACACGGCCTCGCTGATCATCTTGGACGCGTCGGCCGGGCCGCGCAGGTACCGCTCCTCAGCCGTCTTCCAGTTGATAATCTTCCAGATGTTGTCGACGTATGCCGCTTTTCCGTTGAGGTACTAGCCAGTTAGCCATGTTCGCTTGGTCCTCTGTCGACCCGTTCTTACCTGGAGGTAGTATGCGTGCTCCCACATGTCCACGCCGATAATGGGAATCTCCCCATTCACGGGCGGGTCCTGGTCCTTGGTGGTGATGATCCGCAGCCCAGTGGCCGGCTCCCGCACCAGCCAGCCCCAGCCGCTGCCCTTGATGCCCAGCAGCGCCGCGGCAAAGGTCTTCTTGAAGGCGTCCAGGCTGCCCCACGTCGCGTTGATGTCCTTGACCAGCTGCGGCGCGGCGGCGCCGGTCGGCTCCGACTCGGGCTTGCCGGCGGGGGCCAGGTTGCGCCAGAAGAGCGAGTGGTTGATGTGGCCGCCGCCGTTGAAGCGGATGGCCTCCTGGAGGGACACCTGGGTGGCCACGTCGCCGCCGACGACGGCAGCGGTCAGGGACTGCAGGGCCTTGTTGAGGTTGTCGACATAGGCCTGGTGGTGGCGCTTGTGGTGCAGCTCCATGATCTGGGAGGAGATGCTGGGCTCGAGAGCCTATGAGAGGGAGGAGAGAGGTCAGCCATGTGGTGCATGTCCAGCCGTGTGGGCTGGCATGGCCAGACGTCCATGTGGTGAGTGGCCTGGCCATACATGTCCAAGGTAAGCGGCAAGGGTGTAGCGAGAGCTAGCAAGAAGGAAAAGAAGAGTCGAGCAAGGAGAGCAAGGGCAAGTCAGAAGAGAACATACATCGTAGGCGTATGGCAGCGCCGGCAGGGTGTAGATTTTGGCAGTCATGGCTATGGAATTGCTGTTGAGCTGGTAAAGAGAACACGAGACAGGGACACAGAGAGACAGTCGAATGACCTTTTCACAGACCGAGACGGGAGAGGAAGATGAAGAGGTCCAGGCAAGAAGAGAGGAGGGGAGGAGGGGACAAGAAAAATGGCAACAACAGCCGGGAGGAGGGGCAGGACGGCAGCAACCCCTCTGAACAACGTCACTCGTCGTGCTTCGGGTGTCTGCACTGGCCAGGAGGGTTCTCGATGCGGACCGAAACGCGGACGAAGCGATGGGCAGGCGTTACTGGCTGGCCTGGCTGTCTGACCGGCGCTGGATAGGCACCCCTTTGGCCACCTCTGATGTCGACATCGCCTTCCACGTGCCGCCCGCAAGATGTTGTAGAGCTGACAATGTATCTCACTGCATTTCAAAGCAGAAGTCTTTCTATTTCGTGCTTCGTCCGTCCGGCTGTGTGGTGGCCGTCGCTCCTCGCGTCCCGGAGATCAGTCGTTTCTCGCTCAAACGTGCTCAAACCATCTCGGCATTTTCGCCCACCACTACTGCTGTGTAAGCCAGGCCAGCCAGTCATACGCGCGCATCCGATCAATGACAGGCCAAAAAAAGGGAGACAAAAGGCAAAACGTGCTCAAACTGCGAAGCGCGACTAATTGGCGGGCAGAGTAGGTTTGCGGGCGTTTTGTGTCGTTTGTTTGGTGACAAAACTGATGTAGCTCACAGTGTGTTTTGCCTTTGCGAGGCTTTGAGCAGCAGTTGAAAAGAAAAGACAGAAGGCGACTCACAAATATCGAGCTTGTTTTCAGCCATCCCTCACCTTTTGCGACATTCGACATTATCACGACTTGCACCAATCTTGCCGAGACAAGACAAAACACAAAAGCCGACCCCTGCCGCCCACACAATGCCTTGCTGCCAAGAACTGCCTGCCTCTGCTTACGCAGACCGGTACGGCGCCCTCGCCATCCTCAACCCCACGGCTTCTCCCAGCGCCGACGACCTCTCTGGCCGGGTTTCCTTTTTCAACGAACACAACCACGACTGCCAGGTCGCCACACACATCCAGTTCTCGCCGTCGTCGGTGCTTGACTCGGCCAAGAAGCAGTGTCTATTTGTCAACATCCAGTAAGGCATAGCAGAGAAGCACACCCTCGCGTCTGCCAGCCACTGACATCACAGCGAATTCGGCGACCTCAGCGTCGATGCAGGATCATGCGAGGCCAGCTCGTCGATTCCGCTGTGGCCAGAATCCAGGACACAGGACGGCGTCCAGGCCCAGCCCGGCGCCATCCTGCGGCGGCTCAACGAGCCCCTCCATCTGCACGTCGGCAGCGACCAGTTCGGCAACAAGGGCATCATCGGCCGGCGGATCACCATTTGCCGGGCGGCCTCGCCGGCGGCCAGAAGCCCGGCGACAGTCGTGGCCGAGGGGATTGTGGGATACAACAGCATGCCGAAGAAGCGGACATCCTCGTCGGCGTCAGAGTCGTCCTTGTAGAGACACTCGACTGTATATATGTTTTAATAAAGCGAAGCAAAATGAAATGCCGAGCCGTGGGTATTGAAGTGAGCCTCTAGAGATCTATATTAATGTCCGGCATTGCTCAAAGAGCCAATCACAACTCCCGAATGGCACTCTTACACGGAATACCACTAGTAGACGTCATCAGAGACGATGAGTTCCTAGATATATAAAGATCTAATGATGGAGAGAATAAGACTCGACGACAACACCGACCAGTAATAGTCAAAATGAGGACTTCCCCTTGCATCGCACCTCTCCTCGCCACTGGCGCCTTGTCCACTCCACCACCGCCTGCAAGTGCACGCCAGCCGAACCTTGCTGGCCCGCCGACTCGCGATGAAGGCCATCAGCCAGGCTGCGCAGGGACGACTGGCCCCTGTCACCCCGGCTGCTGCCGCATGCTACCCTACGTTTGGGAACAAGTCAACGGCTAGTGCAGAGTGTGACGTCGTTGAAAGAAACTGGACCAATGGTGACTGGATGTGAGTGTGTATTGCAATGTCCGTTTTTATTTTTATTTTTATTTTTCTCTTCCTTTTATTTTTTATTTTTTACTTTTTTTTATTTTTTATTTTTTTATTTTTTTATTTTTTTATTTTTTTCTTTATTTCTTTATTTCTTTATTTCTTTATTTCTTTATTTCTTTATTTCTTTATTTCTTTATTTCTTTATTTCTCTTTTCTCTTTTCTCTTTTCTTAACTTCTTAGGTTCTTTATTGTCTCCTTCTATTTATATCTTCTTTCTACATCCTCTTCCGTCTAACCCCCAGAACCTCCCAATCTGTCGAAACCTTCTCAACCTTTTGGAACAACAACTCCTCCAACGCCCACGCCACGTGCAGCTCGACATGCACCTCTTCCCCCAAATGGTCGTCACGGCCAACAACCAGTTTGACGCCCCAAGGAGTAGACGTCGTCGGAGGTGACAGTCCGGTAAGGAAAAGCCATCCAGAGAAGACATTCAAGTGTACAGTCTAACAACACAGACCATCGGCGTCTATTCAGCAAGGACGACATGTCAAAAAACGGGGAGCTGTGGGTGCTGAAAGAGAGTGCAGAGGAGTAATCCAGTTCTTGGTTGATCCAGCTGGCCTGCAAGTGTTCCTGTCATTCACTCGGCAAACGCCGCAGATATAAACGGACGCGTCAGGACGTGTCTCTGTCACCTCAACGTCAGTACAACAAATAGCCAACCTTTGTGCACATTGTGGTCGAGATGGAGTCTCGCGTCGAGTCAGACATCCAGAAACTCTGCCAGACTTACGAAAACAGGATAAAGGCATCATGCGAAGAACTCGCCAAGCAACTCGCCGAATTCCACAAAGAAAAGGCCGCCATACTTGGCTCGACGGCCGTGAGCCATGACGTTGACCGGATGCTTCCGCCGAGTTTCAGCCAGCTGTTCCTGATGGCATATATCGGGACAGTCCCGGTCCAAGAGACAACCAGGCTGCCAGTCGTGGAGACCACAGCGTGCCAGGAAGTAACCACGAAAGACAGCCAAACTGCCGGCAAACCACTTCACGACACAAAGACCACCGCCAACATTCCGACTCATGACACACCACCCAACCTCACCAAGCCGAAGCCAACTCTCGAGTCCTTCTTTACAGCCAACACGTCGAGCCTCTACAAGAAGCCAGGCCCTGTTGCCAAGGAGAATGTCATGGCAATTGTGAGTCGGAGGCTTATCAGGCAGCATCTGCATTGAATGTGCTGACACGAGGTGAAGGCAAAGGAACACGAAAAGCCCAAGACGATAAACAATTCAAAGACCATTGCCAGCAAGACAACCACCACAAAACCTCACCTCAGCCCCAAGAAACCCCCCATTGCGTCATGGCACGTCGAAGGGCTCGAGTTCCTGTTCGAGTACGCCAAGTTCGGGCCCGGCTGGTTCGTTATTCGCTGCGAGCGTTCCGACGGCTTTCCCACCACGTTCCAGCAGCATCCTCTCGAGCAGGGCCGGGCCATGCAGCACTTTGGAGCCAAGTGCAAGTACCACGAGAGAGTGTCAACCGAAGAGGCAATGGTGGTCAAATATGCACAGCGAGGTACTTTTTTTTTCCTCACGTTGTTCGCAGAACGATCTCTTTATTCTTTTCTTTACCCCTTCATGTCCACTTCAAACTAATTCCTTTCCTTTCTTCATCTATACTAACATCCCAGTGGTCGACGAAGACGGGGTCGACGTCGACGACGAGTGGGCCGAGGACGCCAATGAACGGCTCGAGGACAACATTGAACGGGTCTCGCGGTCTCGGGCGAGAAGGAAGAGCAGGGAAGTCGCATTCTCGCAAGTGCCACCAAGCACCACTGACTCGACGGACAGCTCGTTCATGGACGACGACGGCGACGAGGAGATGTCGTCGAGCACAGAGGCTGGTGGTGGAGAAGACAATGACGGAGACGAAGACGAAGACGAAGAAGACGAGGGAATCTAGGATCACATTGGAACAGAAATCATTGTATGCCTTATTGAAGAGATGGATATTCGGCGGAGACAATGCTGAAATGGATATTCTTGTCAAAATACTGTAGCCGCCGTTCTGCTTCTTTGTATCATCAGATAGGAAACGCAACAAGTCCAATGGGTATCTATTCATGCCCTTAATAACTGCTCTCTACACCACTTCCCAGACAAACAACGCCTTGTCACGCTCTTCCATGCATAAAGGAAAACACTTTTGCCCATAAGAGAAACCATGCAAAACCCTACTCGTGCTTCTTCCATAATAAAAGCATCTCGCTACGCCTGCACCTCACGCCTACACACCCCCTCCCCCCAGCGCCCCCGCCACCAGCTCGCTGATGCTCGGCCGCCGCCCAATCGCCCGCGTCGCCTTGCCCTGCGGATCCCCGCCGTCGGCCTGCGTCTCTGCCGATGCTGTCCTAGCCCCCATCTCCAGGAGCGCGCCGCTCGTGCTCGCCACGTCCGCCGCGCCAAACAGCGTCTCCAGCGTGCCCCGCGTCTCCCGCCACCGCTCAAGCACCGTCGCCGGCTCAAACTGGCCCACGCTGCTAGTCGTCGACCCGCCGTGGATCCAGAACCCGAGGACCGGGGGAGTAGCGACGCTTTCGCTCTTGCTATCGTCCATCCGCAGCGTGATCAGGTCCGCCGTCACCTCGGCCATGTTGACCTTGGCCAGGTCCACGACCACGTTCATCAGCCCCTTGCGGTTGAGCACAAACACGCACGCGCGCGGCAGCGAATAGTCGCCCACGACGAGGGGTTCCTGCTCGCACAAGAAGAGGGTGCCCTCGACCTGGGGGTCCGTCTTGAGCCAGCCGCCGGTGTCGTAGTCGAGGACGTAGACGACGGTGCTGGCGGCGACGGAGATGATGGAGCGGATGGACGGCTCGTACTGCCGGAGGACGTGGAGGTTCATTTCGGGGAGCGACTTGATCATGGGCCGAGGCTGCTGGCCTCGCTGCTGCTGTTGGGGCTGCTGCTGCTGCTGCTGCTGCTGCTGGGGTTGTTGTCCTCCATCTGTGTAGCCTTTCCCGTTCCCATTGCCGTTTGCGCCATTCCGGCCGCCCACAAAATCAGAATCGATATCCGACACGGGAATCTGTCCTGCGCCCTGCTGCTGGTTGTTCCTGCGGTTGCCACGCGGCTTACGGGGTGTTGGCCGGCTCATTTTTGGGGGTGTGGATGTGAGGAGGACGAGCTCGAGGCGTCGCGAGAAGTTCGTTTTCGAGGGGGAGGAGACGATGACTGCGGCTGCCGTCTGTGAGTATCGATGGTTGTGAATAACGTCGCGGCTGTGCCCTTATTGATAATGTCGTGTGGAGCAGGTCTGGTTCTGGAATGCGACCGTCAAAAGGCTGGTTGCGCTGGCTGCGCTCTCGAGGCTGGCTCTACTGAACAGGTCACGAACCGTTGGCGGGCCGCATAACACGCCCTGCGGCTGGCCCTTGCAGCACGATAACGCGCTATCTAGACAGTGCACACACTGTGGCTCGTCCTCGGCAGGCACGCCTGCCGTACAGTGCCCATTCTTTTCCCGCACCCCACCTGCAACATCTCGAGCTTTCCCTCCGTCATCCGCAGCTCTCCACCACAGCCGGTCGACTAGGGACAGCTCGGCCACCGACACACGCTTTTTGTACTTTTCTCTCTTGCTTAGTTTCTTTTTTTTTTACTGCTCACGTTTCTCTTCTTTACCCTGTATTATTCTTTGCAACTGTGCTATAGACACTGGCCCCCGCCGGTTTCCATTCTTTCCGAGCCGCCCCGTCCTCCCCCTCCCCCTTCGATCGTCTGCACAAGCCGCAGGGGGGCAAAAAAGAAAACAAGAGACACACCCAGAACAAAGGCTGTTTTCCTGCATGATCTCGACCATGTTTCACGACTGTATAGCCTTGTAGAGCTTCTGGAGCCACGACAGTGTCTATCGGGATACGACCTCGACTTGTGTATTCTGCCACTTCACGACGACACTTTGAACACTTCTCCCCGAATAGAGCGTCACACAAGCCTACCCTGTCCGCCCACCATGGCTACTCCTCGGCAGTCCACCACCGAGCCGCCGGCGCCATCGTCCCAGGCTAGCGAGCCCGTCGACGTCGGCGCAAATCCATACTCCCTCCACAGCGCCGTCTACGCCCGAAGATCCGAATACGTCCGCTCCCATCGCGTCCGCGTCAAGATTGGAACCTGGAACGTGGCCGGCTGTCCAGGCACCGACCACGACCTGGCGTCCTGGTTTGTCTCGGGCAAGGGCGTCGACCGCCGCCTGTCCACCGTCAATGTCGCCGTCAACCGCGCTGTCGAGCGCGAGTCCACCAACGACAGTCTGGTCGAGGGCCAGGAAGAAGACACAAATGCCATACGGCTCGTCGGCGGCGACAAGGTTGGGCTTTATGTTTTGGGCCTGCAGGAGGTCGTCGACCTCAACGTCGTCAGCAGGGTCTACACCGACGCCGCGGCGCCCGTGTTCGACAAGTGGAAGACGGCCCTCGAGACGGCCCTGCCCGACGGCTATCAGCTCATTGCCACCGAGCAAATGTCTGGCCTGCTTCTCCTCGTGTACGCCTCGCCCGAGATCGCCCCGACACTCAACCACGTCAGCACCTCCGTCGTGGGCACTGGCTTGCTAGGCGTCATGGGCAACAAGGGCGCCGTGTCGGCTCGCATCGTCCTCGGCGAGAGCACACGGATGACCTTTGTCAACAGCCACCTGGCCAGCGGCAACGACCCGTCATATCTCGACCGCCGCTGCTGGGACGCCGCTCAGATCGAAACCCGCACCCAGTTCGAGCCGTTCAACCATCCCGGCGTGGCCGAGACCACCGAGCCGGAACACATTGGCGACGAGGACTTTGCCTTTTGGTTCGGCGACCTCAACTTCCGCCTAGACCTGCCCGGCGACGACATTCGGCGGCTCCTCACCCTGCATACCCGCGGCGAATACGACATTACCAGCAAGCCCCAGGTGGCGCTCAAAGACTGTGACCCATTGGACGGCGAGGAGGGCGTTGTTCTGCGCAGCTCTGACCCCAGCGACAAGTCCAGCTACAACGGATCCACCGCCGACGCCGAGTCTGTCGTGTCGTCCACATCTTCTGCTACAGACAAGGAGGTGCATGTCGACGACATTGACGACGACGTGGACATGAAAAGGTTGCCGCCACTGCCCGACCCGGACGAGTTCCTCCCCGACGCAGGCGACGACCCGGCCTCTTTGCAGGCAACCCTGGACTCGCTGCTCCCCCATGATCAGCTGCGGCGAGTCATCAAAGAGCGCAAGGCTTTCCACGATGGCTGGAGGGAAGGCCGCATATCCTTTATGCCATCCTACAAGTACGACGTCGGCACTGTGGGACTGTTTGACACCAGCGAGAAGCAACGTGCTCCAAGCTGGTGCGACCGTATACTCTACCGAACACGGAAAAACAAGGCCGAGTACGATGCCAAAGTGCGCGAAGAGGAAGAGGCCAAGAAAAAGGACGAGGAAATGAAGGCACGTGGTCTCGGCGACGCCGCCGATGACGAGGACGTTCTTTTCGAATACCAGCCGGACATGGACAGCGATAATCAGACAACTCCAGGCCTTCCCTCCCCAACCCTGGACTATGACGAGTACGACGATGCCGAAGACAACGCAGACGAAGCTGAAGAAGCAATTACAGAAGAAGGCGCCGTCGACCGCATCCACCTCGACATCTACACCTCGCACCAGCGCATACAGTCGTCCGACCACAAACCAGTCGTGTCCATCTTCACTCTCGACTATGACGCCGTCGTGCCTGAGCTCAAGGCCAAGGTGCATGCCGAGGTAGCTAAGGAGCTCGACCGCGCTGAAAACGAGGGCCGACCAACAGTCACGCTTGTCGTGGACGGCCGGTTCTCAGCCCCGGCTTCCAAGGACCCAACGTCCGGTGACGCCGTCGACTTTGGCACGATCGAGTTTCTGCAGAAACTGACTGCCACATTAACAATCGCCAACACGGGAAGCGTCCCGGCCGTGTTTTCTTTTGTCCAAAAACCAACCACTGAAGACTTGGACGCAAGTGGCACATCCTCCCTTCCATACCAGTGGCTCAAGACGACCTTTGTCAGTCCAGAGAGAGATCCTGACGGCGTGGATGCCAATCACTTGGGGGGTGAGGTTACCCTTGAGCCAGGCGAGACGGTGAATGCCGTGCTGGATGTGCTGGTGGACGACCTGCCGTTTGCCCGCATGCTTAACGACGGCGACACCTTGCTCGAGGACGTGCTGGTCCTTCGCGTTATTGATGGCCGCGACCACTTCATTCCGGTCCACGGCCTCTGGGCGCCGACATGTATTGGAAGGTCGCTGGAAGAGCTAATCCGGGTTCCCGACGGAGGAATTCGCGCGTTCCTCTTGTCTCTCCTCCGGGAGGCTAACGGCCCAAAGCAAACCATTGCATCAAGCTCTGTCCCATATGAACTGGATGTGCAGTCCACCCCGCCAAAGGAACTCATAAAGCTTATGGAGACAGTCGAGAACCTGACGGAGCGTGTCCTTGCAGACGACCAGATGCTCGATCAACGAAAGATTCCAAGTGACAAGCCAGGGTGGCCGTTTGAGAACCCAGTCCAGGAACCCGACACCAGTCTCGTTGTTTCGGTGATCAATGCCATCGACAACGACCGTCCCATAACGGATGCATTCGAGTCGGAGGTTTCGTCCATGCAACGACTAGAGGTTGTCAGTTCAGTCCTTCTGCTGTATCTGAGAGGATTGACCGACGGAATCGTGTCAATTCCTCTCTGGGCGCAAATCGACCAGGAACCGCTATTTGCGTTTGCCCACATGAAGAACAGCAACACCAACGCCAGCGGAAGTTTCGAGAACGATAGGAACACCATTCTCGAAATCCTAATGTCAGCTCTGCATCACTACGTGTCCTTTGTGTTTCTCACCGACAAGCTGTCACGCGTCATTGACACGTTGTCACCGCTCAACACGGCCGACGCCGCGGCTCTGCAGACTCCAGACCGGAAAACTCGCGGCGGATTTGGTGCGGCCATTGGCGGCATCGGCCGCCGCTCGCTGAGCAGTGCCTTCCGGAAGACCAGCACGCCAGCCGTCCCAGACGCAGCTGCCGGGGCCGCAGAAAAGCGACAGGCTCGCGAGAGGAGATGCGCCGAGATCTTTGGCAAGATCATCTGCCGGGCGCCTCCTCCGACCAAAGAAAAGGAAAGGATCGCAATGGAAGACCGACAGCGCGCTGTTGTTGAGATCTTCTTGCGGTCTTCAGATCCGAAATAGAATCCACGGAACTCATGAATAATATAGAAAGAAAGCATTGGGAACAACGGCGAAAAACAGGATATAACGGGTCATGATTCGGGTTTGACAAGGCGGCGATTTCCGAAAAAAAAAAGACGAAAAAAGAAAAGAAACAGGATAATGAGACAGCAAACGAGTACAAAATACCCCCTTCAAGACAGTGCTCATGGCAGTCAGAAGAATGAATACTAGAAACCAACCAACAGAGCAGAAAGTGAACAACATGTCAGTGAGCAAAACGGGAAGCCACGTTCCCGCGGTGCACCGTTCGTTTGGGAAGGAGCGAGGCAGTTGCCTTGTGGTGGTGGGTCTTGATTGACTGCAATGTCTTTGCCACGCGGTGACTGCCGACCTCACTTTCGATTCAGCACGAGATAGGCCCAGAACAGGACGTTCGGCCAGCCTTTGCATGCATCTACTTTACATTTTCTATCCAGAAGCAGCATTCCCACGAGCAGCTTGCCAGAGTTGACACACAGCTCTCAGATCTGTTCTCCAACTGGGTGGTCCCCCTGGTCCTCCACGACGAACACCACGACCTACAGATGCAGCAAAAACCAGCAAACAACGGCATAGCTTGGTCTTCACAGCCTTGCTGATTTTTCTCGAAAGTCAACATCTCTCCCCGGCTCTCGTTGCCGACCATGTCCATCTACCTGCGCTACGCCATCTATTCCAACTGCATGCGGTATCTGGGCGAACTCGAGCAGATCAAAGAAATTGCACTCAAGTGCCGGGTTATCGACGACTCGGAAGAGACGAGTACGGTCCAACCTGCGGAGGATACGGCAGCTCCCCAGTTGGAATACCAAAATGCCGATGGCGCCAATGACGGAGAAGGCGATGACGAGTGGGAATCTGTCGAATACAGCCAAGACAGCCAAGACAGCCGAGACAGCCGAGAAGACAGCGAACACAACAGAGAACACGACCAGCAAGACAGCCAGGAAGCCGACGAATGCAACGCCGCATCTGATTCCGAATGGGACACCACAGAGACCGAATCACCCTCTTCAGGAACGGCAACTAGTGAAGATGGCTCCGTGAACGACGCAGAAGTGGATAGAGGCTACGAAGCGGACAGCTCTGAAGGTGACGACCAGTTTGACGTCTCCTTTGACGACGAAGAGAACAACAACGGCAGATCTGAAGGTCCTGCCGACAACAGCTTTGAAGAACCGCTCTACACCATTAAGAAATCCCACCTGGACCGCCTGTTTAAATACCACCGCGTGCTCACGCGAATGACGGATTCCCTCAGCAAGAACATGGACCGGGTTAAAAGCAACAAGAACTCCAGATCGTCTCATCTGATTAGCCATCTCTGGGGAGAGGCGAATCGGCTTAACGGGTCAGAGCCGGCCAAGCTGCCGCCGAGAGACGGCATGTCTACAGACTGGTGGTATGACGAACAAGACCAATACGGCAACAGGAGACGCAGGAGCCCGCTGGCCATGCAGTTCACGCCGGACGACCTATTGTGGGATGAGGAGACCAAGAACTGGCAGCTGGATACTGGCCGGGCCACAGACGACGAAGGGCGACGGTTTATCAAGTTGTAGGAGGGGGACGAGAGTAGACTTTAATGGCGTTTGTAACATGGATTATGGCACGGTATTATCACACGGGATTATGGCATGGGAATACGGTATTATGGGCATTGCATGAAGCGAATCATCTTTTACGGGTATCTTTCGGTTACTGTCGGTTTATGGGACACTCAATAACGGGAAAGCGTTAGTTCTGGTTTGTATAGAAAAGACTGCGAAGAGACTTTTTTTTGCTTCTGACATTTCTACGAGTGTACCTTTTTGTTGACTTTCTCTCCCTGTGAATACTACTTGGACGTGTGTTGCCTGGTGGTGAATATCAAAGTGGAGCCTGCCGGCTTAAGTCCAGTACACCACTTCATGCCATTGTCACACAAGAAAAAAACAAGCCTTGATCACCATTTCGCCGTCAAAAACTTCTCTTCCCATTGTAAAGTTTACTTGCAAGATCAACCCATGCATCTCTAGGAGTACTTTCACGCCAACGTCCAGAATGTCGCGTGAGCAGTCGCGCCAGCAGGCGCGGATGGCTTTTGCTGTGCTCGACGGCCACGAGGTGTTTCTCCAGCAGGCCCAGTCGCTCGTCAACAAGGAGATTGCCGACAACAATAAGCCCTACAAGGAGTTTCTGAAGCAGCTGAAGCAAGGGCTGGGGGCTCACAACGAATGGGTCAAGGCCGGGATCGAGAACGAGGCACCGCCGGTGGCCTGTCCTGTCCAATGGGTGTCTGTCGCTGTGGAGCGGGAGACGGAAAGCAAGCAGGAGACAGGCGACAAAAAGGAAGCCGGAACGGAGCAAAAGACGGCCAACAAGGTCGTCCTCCACATCACCGGCCCGACTGGCAAGCACGAAAGCTCCGTCACTGTCGACGAGGCCGACGCAGACAGGATTGTAAGTGTTCTGTGGCCTCGAAAATAAATCTCTGCTGACAATCCAGGAATCCGAGCTCGCGGCATACGACAACATGGTAGGTCGAGAGAGTAAGTGGCATTCGCATCCCGACTCTTACTAACTCCCCAGACCAACTTTCTCCTTCGTGCAGCCAAGCAGGCCTCGACTCTTCTCAGGATGCAGCAACAGAAGCCACAGTAGGTCTGGCAGTCAACAACTACAGATTCACCCGCTGACCCAATAGCGACTCCAAAGTCCAATCCCACATTACGCTTCTCAAGCAGTACAACGACATTCGCGATGTGGGCCAGCAGCTGATTGGCGTCATTGCCGAGAACCGGGGCGTGCCTGTGCGGTCCATGTACGAGGAGGGCAACTACGGGGTTGGAGCAGATGACTAGATGGCCCGCGAAGGCCTGCTGGCAAGGTTATGAGAACATGATCTGAATTAAACTGCGATAGGACAGTGGATCTGATGGTTAAATGGATCTGGCAAAAGATATGACGACAAAAGGCGGCGTGAAGCACCACAAGTGATCACTCAAGACTTGCTCTGAACAACAGTCACATTCACATCTGCGATGGAGGCACCGCCTGAGTGGTTATCATTTTTCTCTTTTTTTGCCTTTATATTTTTGGGGAATGTTGGTTATTTTGAACGACAGGGCAAAACCCATTTGACCTTGCACTCCCTCGCCCATTTGTTCCGTTTGTCGCCATTATAAAAAAAAACAAACACGACACACAAGGCTGTCGCTGTGCCCCGGGAAAGTTAGTGTCCAAACGGCAAGGCGGGCTGGCTGGTTGTAGAGTGTACCGTGGTATAGTCATATCAGGCCAACCAACCCGCGCTGCCGTTTTCTTGATCTTCCTCTTTTTGCCTTTTGCCTTCTGCAGATGATGCAACAACAAGATGATTTCAGATGTCCCATCCCATCTCTTCCCTTTCCCACCTATTCTTTTTCCCTTTTTTGAGTATTTTTTCCCTTTTCTGGTCTAGTGGTGTTTTTTTTTCTCTGTGCATGCTTCACTCCCAACAGGATTCAGATGGAAAAGAAATCCCCTCGAAAGTCATCACAAAACACATATTGTCCGCAGCAGCAAAAAAGTCGTCTAGTAGCCGAACGACTCCAGGGTCTTGGCAGTCGATGCGTCGACCTTGGCGTTCTTCTTGGCCTCGGTGAGTTGCCGTGCGGCAACCTTCTTGCGCTCGTAGTAGGCAAGGCCCTTGGCCTTTCTCCGCTCCTCGAGTCTAGGAAAAGAAAAGTCAGTATTGTAAAGGAAGACAGATATCAAAGGGAGGGGCCATTGACAATAGTCAATGATCCAATAAAAGCTGTTTTCCAGCCTCGAATAAACGTACCTGGCAACGACGTCCTGGTACTTCCAGCCAACCTCGTGGCTCAACCGGCCGACGGTGCAGTACTTGCGGCCCTGCTGCAGTCTCAGGACACGCAGAGCCTGGGGAACGACAACCTTCTTCTTCTTGTCGTACGGGGGCGGGACACCCTCGAAGACCTTGAGGCGCTCAAGGGCAGCGGCACCGCGGGCAGTCTTGTGCGGGATCATACCGCGGACGGCCTTGTAGAAGATCCGGGAGGGGGCGCGGAAGTGGAAGGGACCACCACGAGTCGGGTTGTACCGGGTCATCTTGCGGAGGTAAGAGTGGTACTTGACTGTAGAGAGAGAGTTAGTCGTGGTCCAGATCGTCAAGAGGAAAGAAGTGAGAAAGACTTACGCTTGGCGCGGAAGAACTCGCCAGAGATGTTCAGAGCCTCAGCACGGACAACGACAATCTTCTGGCCGTTCAGCAGCTGCTTGGCGACGATGCTGGCCAGACGGCCCAGCAGGTGGCCCTTGCCATCGATCACGACCTGCAAGAAATGGTAATTAGCCTCAGTTTCGTTGAAAATAGCAGTCGACGGCCGGAATCAACAGTAACTGCAGTTGCGTCGTCATCGACTCTTGTCTCTTCCATCGATCTCTGAACCCCCAATCCTTCCATCCCCATCCCCATGCTCGATCCTCTTGATCCAATCCATCCTCGACTTCCCCGACGACGATCTGCTTTCAACAGCGCACGCTCGCCGACTCCTCCTTTTGGGTCTGTCCAGGACCCCTCTTCCTCCCAATTGCAGCAGCCAGGTTCCTTCCCAGAGATCGATGGCAGACAAAGAGCTGAAGATGATACAATGCATTTGCCGAAGATGCATGTTCCACCCTCCCGCGGATGCACTTTAAAAAGTGATTGCGCGGGATCTTTTGAATGCAAAACTTACAACAGGCTCGAAGGTCGACATTGTTGATGTGTGATGTGATACCGTCCGCAGTCAAGCGGGCGAGTGTTGATGATTGAAAGGGAAGTCGTGAAGCTCGAAACCCTCCTCTTCTTTGGGTGGTTGTTCGTCGGCGAGAGGGGCGGGAAGTTGGTCGTGGTAAGAGAATCGCGAAAAAAAGAGCCTGGAGGGAGAAGGTCGAAATAAAAAAAAAGGCTTTTGCCCACCACACTACATAGGCACAATGTGAAAAAAATTATCAATTTTCTCCGCTGAGCGTGGACTAGGGCTGGTTTGGGCACCAAAGGGAGGGAAAGGCACTGCCCTCCAAAATCCGAAGGAGGCCAATCGGAAAAACTGGGCCGCCGACTGGTGTTAGGGTTGCAGGAAACCCTGTCATGTGATGGGCTCCCAGTGATGGAACCCGTGATAAAGATTTGGCGGGGCCTTTTTGTTAGCGCCGAATGAAGCTCTGCTTAGCTAACGGGCCTTTCTTATCTAAGTGGAGCTTATCGGTGCTTTCTTTGCGTCTACCCCCCCCCTGTAGCTTGGGAGGAGTTGGTATACTTGTCCGCCCCTCATCCCTTTTCTTGTGCTCACCGACCGTACCTCCTTCCTCTTTGGCGGGTTGAATCGACAAACAATCTGTTCAACTCGCCATCTCTCCCGATTTTTTGCAGGCCAAAGCTGTATCCGACGTCCATCATCAAGAGAATCTCACTGGCAGAGCTGTTGATGGACAAGAACAAGCGCTAACATGCCTGGTAGGTCCCCACTTTTAGTTTTGTCGTTGAGGGAAGGGGGGAGAACTGCACACTGTGAAGTCGAGGGAACTTCGCGATGTGGCGATGCAGTGGGTTGGACTTGTTGAATATGCCGAACGTGTCTTCTCTATAAAATGTGCCTGATTGCTCTAACAAGAGTACAGCTTCCCACGGACACAACGCGTTCACCCTCAGCAACCCAGCGTCTCGCTCACCGTCCGACTCTCCTCCCTACCCGGCTTCTTACCTTGGCCCTGCGGGCGAGTCAGACGGGGACGATGAAGAAGATGGCCTGAACAACTCTACAACGTACGGGGCACAGGAAGAAGAAAGCGATGAACCAGGCAAGGCAAAGGGCAAGCAGGCCCTGGCGTCGGGCTCCGGTGCCGCTGGCGCTGGCGAGCAAGATGACGAGGAAGAGGCTGCAGGGATGAAGGAAGGGATGCTGCCACGCGATCTTCCCAAACGATCCGTCTTTTACGACCCCGTGGCAGAGCGCCAGATGAGCCAGAGCGACGCCAAGCTGTTCTACCAGCAGAGCCAGCTGGACCTCCAAAAAGCCGCACAGGAGCAGTTGAGCCAGCAGACCCCGACGGGAAGCCCGCTCATGTACGCCTCCCATGGCGACCCAACCCACTCAATGCCACGGTCGCCGCAAAGCAGCCGGTTCTCAGACCACATGTCTCGCCATGGGACCTTTAGTCACGGTCCGTCCACCGTAGCCAACGACGCCGACTCGGTCGCTGCCACTGTTGCAGCTTCGTTGCGGGCAACAGAAGGTGCATCCGTCTTTGGCGGCAGCACTGCTCAGGTCCAAGACCTTCTCGGGGCTGCATCTACTAGAGTAGCCACCTCGGCGGCTGCAACTGCCGCCGGTGCTACCGATACGGGCATTAGCATTGGAGAGCCTTCAGGCATTGGCAGCAGCACGTATGCAGATGCCGACCCGCAGATCACCGCCGAACTGGCGTCCATTTTCAAGAGCATTCAAAAGGTGATCGAATTGCGCCACAAGTACCTTCGTCTATCCCTTCAGGGACAGACAGACAACCCAAAGGATGAGCCGGGTTGGCAAATCTACCCGGCGCCGCCGGAGCCCGCATGGTCCGCCGAGCACGAATCCGTGGCGGCTGGAACACGCCCCACGAGCAGCATGGCGAATAGTATCACCAGCGGTCTGGCTCCGCTGTCGCTGACAGACGCACAGCCTTCAACGAGTTCTCCCGACACGCCCAAAAGGCAAGCGTTTAAGAAGCGCAAGCCGGGGCAGGACATCGGTGAAGATTTCGACATGGAGGACCTCCTGCCTCTGCCAGGCGAGAGCGAGATGGTGTACCATCTCGACGACAATGGCGTTTACCAGGTGTATGAAAACGAAAAGGCAGCTGCCGCCGACACCCCCATTGTCAGCGTGCCGACGCTGCGCGAGTTCTACATGGACCTGGAGCCTGTTCTTTCGGTGTCTGCAGACGGCCCCGCCAAGAGCTTTGCCTACCGGCGACTGCAGTATCTGGAGGGCAAGTTCAGCCTGTACGCCTTACTCAATGAGTACCAAGAGACGGCTGATACGAAACGTGTGCCGCATCGTGATTTCTACAACGTGCGTAAAGTCGATACTCACGTTCACCACTCTGCCTGCATGAACCAGAAGCATCTGCTGCGTTTCATCAAGAGCAAGATGAAGAAATGTCCCGACGAGGTGGTCATCTACCGTGACGGCCGGCACCTTACCCTTGCCGAGGTGTTTGACAGTATCAATCTGACGGCCTATGACCTCAGTATTGATACACTGGATATGCATGCCCATACCGACTCATTCCACCGCTTTGACAAGTTCAACCTCAAGTACAACCCAATTGGCGAGTCTCGTCTCCGAACCATCTTCCTCAAGACCGACAACGACATCCAGGGCCGGTACCTGGCGGAAATCAGCAAGGAGGTGATGGAGGATTTGGAGTCCAGCAAGTACCAGATGGTCGAGTGGCGGATTTCCATCTACGGCAAGTCGCTCAACGAGTGGGAGAAGCTTGCCGCTTGGGTGGTCGACAATAAGCTTTTCTCCCACAACGTGCGCTGGCTGATCCAGATCCCGCGTCTGTTCGACGTGTACAAGGCCACGGGCCTGATGGAATCGTTTGAGCAGGTCATCAAGAATGTCTTTGAGCCCCTGTTTGAGGCGACCAGGAATCCACAGAAGTACCCCAAGCTCCACATCTTCCTGCAGAGAGTTATTGGCTTCGACAGCGTTGATGATGAGAGTAAGGTGGAACGCCGCCTGTACAAGAAGTTCCCGGTGCCCAATGTGTGGGACTCAAAGCAGAACCCGCCGTACAGCTACTGGATCTACTACTTGTTTTCCAACATGGCGACGCTCAACGCGTGGCGCAAGCAGCGCGGCTTCAACACGTTTGTGCTGCGTCCTCACTGCGGTGAGGCTGGCGACTACGAGCATTTGGCGGTGGCAGCACTCTGCACGCACAGCATCAGCCACGGTCTTCTCCTGCGCAAGGTGCCTCTGCTCCAGTACATCTTTTACCTGGAACAGATTGGCATCGCCATGTCACCCCTGAGTAACAATGCACTGTTCCTGGCCTACGAGCGCAATCCGTTCCACCAGTACTTCAAGCGTGGTCTCAACGTGTCTCTGTCGACGGACGATCCGCTGCAGTTTGCCTTTACCAAGGAGCCTCTGATTGAAGAGTATGCTGTTGCAGCCCAGATCTACAAACTGAGCCCTGTGGACATGTGCGAGCTGGCCAAGAACTCGGTGATGCAGAGCGGCTTCGAGGCGGCCGTCAAGCAGCAGTGGCTGGGAACCGACTTCAACAAGCCTGGCATGGCCGGCAACACGATTCTGAAGACCAACATTCCGGACCGGCGCGAGCATTTCCGCTATAGCACTCTTATGGAGGAGCGGCAAATGTGAGTCTTTTCACTTGCACACTTTTTTACGCTTGTCACTAACCTTATTCTAGGATCGAGAGATACACGCAGCCTGATCCTCTGAAGAACGGAGACACCGAGGCTGCTGCGCTTGCCGAGGCGACAGCTAGTTTTGTGCCGCACAAGCCGCACACCCCTAAACAACCGGCTGCTCCGGTTCCTGCGGCGGCGGCGGCGGCGGCGGCGGGCCAAGCTGGCCAGTCGAACGCCACGACGCCCTTGACTGGTGGAGCTGCACCGGGACGTTCGACCAGTTTCGCGTCTCTTCCATCGGCAGCTGTTCGGCCAGGACAGCCGACGTCGCAGATCAACACTACAGCGACCAGTCCGTACATGAGCGGAGGAGCATCTGGGGCAGCACCGGCTCATATCACGCCCGGGTCACTACTGTCGTCGCCCATGGTGATGTCCAAGGAAGGAACGTGGCCGGTCGACGGCAACATGGCCGGTGATACTCACCTCTCTGGCAGCGAGCCGCGGTACTTCCCGGGCGTGGTTACTCGCAGGCAGCGTAAGAACAGCATGCGGCAGGGCTCGTGGCACGAGGACGACAATGGAGGAGCGCGAGTGCGCAAGTCGAGCAATATGGAGACGGATGAGATTCCGGACGAAGAAGAGGAGTGAGGGACGGACCGCAATGGCGTTTTTTTTTTTTTTTTTTTTTTTTTAATTCATGGGGCTTTTCTCTTTTTTTTCTTTTTTTTTTTTTCTCACACTTACCTTATTTTCGGGAGTCAGTAGCAAATTGCAAGGTGGTGGTGTAGCTATATACAAGGTGGTCAATGGAACGGTCAAGTTAACGTTTTACCAGGCGTTGAGGTTTAAGTCTATACGACTTTTCGAAGCAAATTTTAAAAAGGTTTTATTTTAAAAAGGAAGGAACACAAAGAGCGACTGCCAAAACAGGAAGCAAGGGGTTTTAAGCCAATCAAGAGTTGAAAGAAGGTGCATACGGTCGTCACCAAAAGTCTCTTCCAAAAAAAAAATCGGTTTACAAAAAAAGTGCAAAAAAAAGAGTTCGCGTGGAATGCCTTTGTACAAAGGCGCATCGGGAATTGAGCCCAACGCGGGGGTCGAACCCGCAACCTTAAGATTAAGAGTCTTACGCTCTAGCCAATTGAGCTAGCCGGGCGCGCTCTGCGAGTTTTGTTGGCAAAAGTGTGTGGAATTAGGGGTTATGGCGGAAGTGTTAGGAGCCAGGGAGGAATGTAGAATACGGTTTACAACGAGATACACCCGTTGGCACTGTCCTCGACAAAAATTCCACCATAGATTTGGCCTTCTTTGATCCCCGTCTCCTGGAAGCCGCTGTTGACCACATCGCTCGTCCCGGTCGGTTTCTTGAGGATGCCGAGCTGGTACTGGCCGGCGCCGGAAAGGTCGTCGGCGGTCGCGGCGAGGACCGACTGGAGAGGTGCGTCTCCTTTGGAGTAGTAGACTTGGACGGTGCTGGGCAGTTAGTAATTGTCCGTCAATCGTGGAGAATACTGCCTCCTAGGGGGCTACCAGGGGCTCACTTTTTTCCAAAATCCAGCGTCAGGGCAAAGTTCTGCCACTCCTTGTCATCGATCGGCGTCGACCACACCTGCTTGCTCTGCCGCGTGAGCAGCTTGAACGTGTTCTTGGGCAGGCTGGCGTGGTCGATGAGCGTGCCGGTCTGGAACATGATCTGGTCGGCCGAGTAGTCGCTCGCCTCGTGCCAGACGTTCTGAAGAGTTAACAGATTGAACCGGAGTAGCTCATGGCCACAGTCTATGAGTTTGAAGGCTCCGCATACCAGATACTCGTGACTCAGATTCAACGGTCTTTCCGGATCCTGCTTGATGCTAAAGTGCAGTGTCTTGATGCCCGTCCACCCCGGACTGCCAGTGTTGCTGTCGCCATTGAACTGCAGGCCGGCACGACGGAAGCCTTTCTGGTTCTGGAAGATGGACTTGTCGCTGAGAGTGACCTCGAGAGCCTGGTAGGGCGTTGTGCCGTTGGCAGCGGCGTCAAACCGGCTGGGCGTGTCGACGTTGGGCAGCAGCAGAATCTCGCTCCACTTGAGGTCTTTGCTCCTGACATAGTCTGGGCCATATGGCGAGCCGCTCCCAGAAGTGTCAAAATCGGCGAGCTTCAGCGTTGACGGAATGCGGCCGTCAAAGATGATGGGGCACTTTACCGAAGCAGCTGCCGCTGTTGTACGTGTCGAGCTGGACGTGGATGCCGGAACGGCCACAGCCACGCTGGCTAGCAGAACAGGAGACAAGAAATGCATGACGGGATATCAAGAGAGATCAACAGCGAATGTCGGCAAAGCTCTTGGCAGAAGTTTCTTGGAAGAATACCCAGCTGGCCAGCAACGGGTTTTATACGTGTCAACTGTAAGCAATTTAGCTGGTGCCATTTTGTCTTTTCGTGTCGTTTTCTATCGAGTAAATTAAATCTTCCAGGTTCCGTGTCTAGATCTATTACCTTTGGGTCGGCTTGTCTTCAATCACGGCTGAATAGAACGTGGAGCAGCTCATTTCACATGTCACTCCCGGCAAATACCGCAGGGACGACGTTCCGGATTTCGACTGTTCCGTCAATGAGAGTTCCATTGGGAGATACTATGCAGATTTAAACATTGAAGTCGCATGTTATTGGTCAATACAAGCTTTTAATGTTAGAATTTAAGGTTGAAGCAATCGTATTTTGACAGCATCTACGCAGAACCTGCAGCAAAAACACAAAACAAAACACAAAAGAAAAATTAAGGAATAAAGCAATAAATGTTATTTTATAACAGTCTGACTTCTAAAAATGATTAATACCAGCCTGACTTGTAAAAATTAATAGTAACAATCTGGCTTCAATTGTTTGCATTGGAAACAAGTCGAGGTTGCTGCATCAATCGGGGTTGAGCCCCACGTGACAATTTTGTGCCTCACTTCATCCCTTCTGGCCGCGATCGAACGTCAACCCTACAGCAACTACTCCAAACCCGGGGAGTTTGCCACACGCTATCCGACAACAAATCCCCGGCAGCGCTCAGCAGAGCGTGGGAACCCCATTCCCCATGTACGAGGTCTTTTTGACCGCGGTCGTGCCCGATGGCGACATTGAGCGGGCCAAGGCCCTCCTGCAGGGCCTGTCGGGCATGAACGCCTACGCCACGCTCAACCGCGTGCTCTACTTTGCCGGCCCGCCAAACCCCGTCGGCCTCGGCGTCAAGCGCCAGATCCCCACGCCCGTGCCGCCGCAGCAGGGGCGGCTCTGGTCGACGCTTCACCAGCAGCTCAGCCGCCAGTCGTTTGTCGTGCAGGCGCGCTATCCCATGCACCAGTCAGACTTTGGCAAGCCGCTGGTGCTCCCCCAGCCGTCGGGCAGCGACCCGAATGCGCCGCCGAACCCGTTCACCTACTTCAAAGGCACGCCCGGGACGCTGCGGTGGACCGACATCCCGGACCCGACCCCGGGCGGCGGGGCCAACGGCGCGACCGGCGGGAACCGCCTGGTGATGCAGCGCAAGAAGATTGAGATTGCCGACACGCGGAACATCCCGTCCATTCTGCAGGACAACCACCACAAGTGAGCCGCAGTCCTAGTCGACGGCCCACCGTCTGTTGTTTGTTGCTGACTGACTGCCAGGTTCAAATCCGAACTCATCGAGGAGTCCTTTAGCTTCTTTACCAACAACACCGAGTACGCGCTGGTGAGGTACCACAAGCTGCCAGTCAACAGGCTGGTCACCGAGTCGATCAACAATGCGCTTGTCCCGCTGGCGGCGCTGCCGGCCTGGGAGGACGTGGTGCGGCCGACGGCGACGCTGGACCCGGCCGGGCAGTGGCTGCTGTTTGTGCGCCGGCACGTCATGGAGGAGACGGCGCCGGAAAAGATGAACAAGGCCAGCGAGGAGCTGGAGGCGGTGCGGAAGCAGCTGGCGGGCGTGTTCACGTTCCGGCCGGTGGACCGGAGAGCGCACGACACGCGGATTGAGCGGCCGATCAACAACATGCCGAAGCCGCTTCCACAAAAAGTGAGGGCATAGGGGGGGAGAGTTTATGGTTGTGAAATCAGTTTTACACTGCAAGAAATGATTATTGTTTGCGTCCTCAGCCTTTCTCCTTGACAATTGTTGTACAATGTTAGATGCCAACTTACGCTCTACGACAATATCGCCAAACACTAGTATTCTAAAAGGCTACTACGAGTCATTGAAGCAAATCACTGATTCCCGGTATCTACATGTTCTCCTGACAGCCGGTCATTGAAAGCGTTTGCACAGGGCAGTATCTCCATCTACAAACTACATCCGCGAGCTTTTGGGATTGCTGGCTTGCAACTCAACTCTATTCCCACGCTCGTGTCGGCCGCTTGTCACTTTCTCTTCCACCCCGCCGGCCAGTAGTCAATCCGATTGATCGGTCCGACAACTTGCCATCACAAGACTCGACGTCTAATTTCAGACTGCGAAGCTCGGATGATGCCATTGCGAGCTGGCAATCATGTCCAAGAAGGGCTTTCTCGGGTCTGAACTCAATAGTGTAAAAGTAGCATCCCATCTAGACTGGGCAAACTGTCCAGAGTTGGTCCATCCTTGTAAATATTGGTTAATCTTTTCTTGAGGACCGCTTCGAGTGAATCCTGGAGACTCAAAGATCCACTGGTGATTACGGAATATGACATGGTCGTAGTTCTCACAGTTGTCCATCGAGATGTACTATGGCTTTCTTTTCTTGTTCCGCTTTGGCAACTTGTCCGATTCACCGGGAAGCAGTGTTTGTACTCGTAGTGGTTTTTTCTTTTTCCGTTTTGAACATCATCTACACCGGGATTCATTTTGGAAAAGTGTCTTTTTTTCTTTTTCCCTCTTGCCAGGACCACTCGGGACTTTTTCTTGAATCGTACATTGACCATCTTGGCAGTCATCTGGCATGATCCGCATGGGCGTCAGGGGACGACATCAGACTAGCTCTTGATTGTCTAGTTGCAGTTATCTTGGTCTTTTATTCCACATTGGGCAAGAATATCCTCTACAAACGCACAGAGGATGATCTGATTTTGGGGTGTGGGAAAGGTGGGAAAGGCGGGAAAGTGGTTGAGAGATATTCCAGGTAGCACTCAAGTGGTGTTGGCCTTGTGAGAAAGGGACTCTCTCGAGATGTCAAGTGTGTCTTTCGCTTTGACTGCGATCGTCTGGCCGCGGTTTTTGATGCACCTTGTGCTTACACCGGAGGACGCCGTGCAGACGCAATGCAGGTTCGGACTCCTTGGCTGTCGGTACCAGGCCCGTCAGTGACCATCAGCGAGCATCACCAGTCCTTCTGGGACTAGCCTTGTTCTGGTTGCCGGATTGCCACTGTCGACTGCCTGGACAAGTGTCTTTTGCTTTGCCTCTTTGCTTTGACGTTTGATCAGACGACCAAGATGCACTAATAGCCGCGCAGACAACAGAATACAAAACAAAGTAGACGACGCTCTCGTGATGTCGTAGCAGGACTGGGGATTGGGGGACCTTTGGACATCGCTTTGCAAGGCCGTCGATAAAGTGGGTTTCTTGGTCTGGTGGAGCCTTGTAGTCATTACGAGTAGCACAACAAGGTGAAGAGAAGGTGAGCTAGAGAGGATGGCTACATGTAGGATAGCTACTCTGTAGAATACTGAGGAGCACAACTAGAGATGGAGCGTCCACTAACGATGGACAATCGAGATGGAGACATGACGTAGGAGAAATAGACGGCGATCTGACGATGCAGACAGCAAAGACAAAGCATGTGAAAGCCATAGTTTTCAGTCTAATTACCCTTGGTCGAATTGAACATGTCTGCGAGTGAGACTATCGCGAGATCCATAGTCCAAGCGGCCGTTCTTCCATTCGTGAACATCCTCCTCCACTGCCAGCTCCATAGTCAAGCTCTCTCTCTCTCTCTCTCTCTCTCTCTCTCTCAAATTGTTCTCGGTGAGAGGACATATCTTCCCTTTCTCGTCTTCAAATGTTGACCGTATTTTTTATCTTTTCTTCTTCTCGGATTGCCGCTACGTCTTGGCTCGTCGGGGAGAGTCCCGTTGATGTACAATGTGGAAGAAGTGGACGGGACTCTGTTGGACGAACTCGGTCTGGTAATGATGAGCATAGCCTGGGCCTGGACGGTGACCTCCTACTCGAAGTCCTCTTCGGCTGTGGCTTTTCCCAAGACAATTGCCGGTTCCCGCATGGCATGGTGCAACCCTCTCTTCAACGTACTTTTTTCTTTTTTTTGCTGATCTTTTGCAGATTGGCAGACTGGACTTTTTCCTCTTAGCAGACAGTCTGATTTCATTCCCTCGCCATCCTACCCTGCCCTCTGGACAGGGCTCTCTTGTCTTGCCGACACTCTGTGGGCTCCGGTGGCAGGAAAGAGGCCTCTTGGTGGAGAGACTGACATACCCGCAGTGACAGACAGAGGCTGTGGAGTGGAGAGCTGTCCGTTCTGTGCCGTTGGTGTGGGGAGTCTCTTGTTGGTGGTCTGTCATTTCCATCTCCCTCCTCTCTCCTCTCGTTCATTCTCTCGCCCAGGCGGCAGTGATCTGCAATGCGCTCAGACCTCTCTTAGGTGGAGAACCCATCAAGGACACCTTACCAAGGGCTTACAGACACACCGGAAAGAACGAGCAGGGGGTCGAACCGTTCCCTGGGAAGGCAGTCTTTTGGTTTAGGGGTTCCGACACTGGCGAGAGGAAGGAGGACCCAAACGACCCAGACTGTGGAATAGCTTTCAATTTAGTGGCAAAGCGAAAAGGAAAATAGGGACCGAAAAGTGGTCCCCGTTCAAGTCTTTGGGAAAGAGATCACACAAAGCACAGAAGAGGACAGTGTAGTCTTCCAGGTCGCCGAGGTCAACACCGGCCCACTGCGTTTTTTTCTTTTCTTTTTTCTTGCCGTCCGTGCCCGCGGAATGGGGTCCGTTAGGCTCGTGGCTAGCGTCTGTGGTGTCTGTTTTCTTTTGCAAAGACGTTGAACTCTTGGACTGTTGGACGTCACCAGGATTGGCTTGGACGTTGGCGGCTTGAACCCAATGGCCAAAGCCACTCGACTGTGTTGTTTTCTTTTTCGCTGCCGGCAAATGCTAGTGGCAACGTTGAAGAGACAAAGCGTAGAATGAAGCCGAGAAAGAACCTCTAGAGAGCAGAGAACATACGACTCGGCCAGCCAGAGTTACATGGCGACAGATAGTCGCAAGTCTGTCCAGGCCAACCGAATAACCGTTTTCTGGCCACTTGTGCTACAGGCGCGGGAAACGCGAAAGAACGCCCCCAACTGTGAGGGTGGTCGAGACTCACAGGTTCTCTCTGGCCACCGTTGACCACTGATCAACACTTTGCCACCACATCTCCTTTCCCTTCCCGCCCGCGCTCCCGCCCGACCGCTCCCTGTGGTTCCCTTGTGGTTCTCACCCCTTATTCTCTAGCCCCCTCAGCCCAACCGTAAATGCCTAGTCTTGTTGCATCGTGTGAATAATTTTGGACAAAAAAGGTGAAAGATTTCCTGTTTAGAACTCCAAACAGGAACTGGCTCCGCCGTTTATCACAGGCCAATTCTGTTTGTCCAAGTACAGGTCCTACAGCTCTTGGTCTGAGCTAACAGCTAGTGGCCACCCCGAAGTGGCCACTCGCAAAGTCCAGTGTAAACCAGGATGGCAAAAGAGCAAGCTTGTCGACGTCCGAAGGGTCGAACAAGGAACAGGGAGGACAGCAAAGGATGACCGAGAGGGAAGGATGAACAGGGAAAGGAATGACAAGACGAGCGGCAAAGAACAGATTCCAGACAAGAGAGCCAATTCGGTGGCACGCGCTGTCAAAAGACAAAGACGCAGCTAGCCTAGGCGAGGAGATGGAAAAAAAGCAAAAATGGATACAAAAAGGGAAGCGAAAGTATTCAGGCGCTGCCCATGTCCATGCCGAGTCGTACAATGACGAACCATCTGCATGCTCAAATAAACTCTCTGCAAGGAGCCGCCGAAATGAGTAATTCCTGAGGGATTCCAGGGATAGGTGTAAGGTGAGGACCAAGAGTCCAGGAGGTGACTTCGGGAGAACCTCGCTGAACCAGCAGACACCGATTCCTGAATCTGGTCACCTTGATGCAGGTCTCCTTGCGTAGGAATCCTGAATGATTGCGCCGCATGCACGTCGTCCTGGATCTTGGCTTGGGACTGGAAACGGAGATGGAATAGAGTACGTGTCCATTGAGTCGGCCAGGTTGCTGTACGAGTACGCGTCCTCTAGGAGACAGGCGTAGCCATTGCATAGCATAACGTTCTGTGAAACTATTCGTACGCTGCATTCAAGATACTACAAACCAACTATCCTCCCTTGAATCCGCACAGCACATCTCCTAGCTCTTTCACAGTGGTACCGTGCAGGCGCTTTTCTTGTCGACATTTTCAATAGTGAAATTCGCACCCGTTCTTTTTTAGTTTAGCAGACAGCCACCCCCCCACGGTCCGATGTGACGTCCGAGTGTCCCCCCCGGCCGAGCTACTGCGCCGTCATCACATCAGTAGTCACAGCCAGCCTGTATCACATCACAGACGAGCACTGGTAGTCATGCCTTCGCCTTTCCGCCTTCCCCGTCCTCCCTTGCATTTCAGCTCATAATCGAGCACGCCACCAAACCATGAATGGCAAGGGAAAACATGACAGAAATGGTGTAGTAATAATACGGGCATCGACTGCCACGCAGTGGCATGATATTTATTGTCGATTCTCTTTTTATGCCTGCCAGAGAGAACAAGTCACACTGCCGGTTTTCGGACGTCCATTTGCGGACTGTGATACAGAGATTCATCTCTGTATAATTGGGGGTATTTCCCTATGCCATTCACGGTTTCAAAACCTCCAAGCCCCAAACGAAAGAAACCGATTGACACTTCAAACATGAACATGTCCTGGACCCGGCTTTTGGTCTTCCGGAGTATAAAGAGACATTTCCTGGGACAGACTGTTCTCAACAGTGCAATACTACACCTCTCAACCTGAGGCACAGAAACACGTTGTGGGTGGTGGGGTGTGGGCGACTCTGATACACTCTGGGTGTGATGTCCGGCCGTCGTCGTCGTCCACCGGGGTGTCATGTTTGCAGCCGTCGTCTTCTGTGTGTCCCTCTGGCCGTGTTTCGTTTCGGTGCGGCATTGGTTTCGTCCCTGACCGTTGCTGGGCATCCCATGGAAAGAAAAAGGTCACGGATCAAGTCTTGAGATGCCATAAATACACGCAAATGGATAAACGCATGACGGTCAACATACAAACCAAAAACAGTCCCAGTCTGTAAATCCCGGTCAAGAGGAAAAAACCAGAACTGTAATACTACGGAAACCCAGAGAGAACCGTTTCGAGAGACGAGCTCACAAATGTCGATTGCGAGCAAGCGAGATCACACACAAGACTCGACAAGCCGTTTCTCGTTGAAACACTTGTCCAACGGCCGAGAGCGATCAAAGAAACGGCTTGTCTCAGATCCCGGAGAGACGGAATTCTCCTGGTGGAGACAATGAGTTTGACAGGCTCCCTAGTTGTTATGGAGAATTGTACAGTCAGCTCTTTATTTTACAGAACACAACAAGGATCCGTTGTCAGATGACGATACTGATCGCCGTACCGGAATGTTTGCACAGTCAGAACCCAAATTACAGATATTACCCTCTAGGAAAGGCGTCTGACAAAGTATCCTTTCTCCTTTACTCCACTGTCTACACTTTTGCTTGAGCGTTGCCTGGTTGGTAGCCTCGTTAGTAGGTCATCGTCAAGGGACAATCACCACGAGTAGCCGTCTTCTTTTAATTACGTATCCATACGACTCCTCTTTTGCAAGTACTCAACGTCTATAATAAACGTCTAAATGGGGTACAGTCTAAAGACAGTGTAATTAATATCTAGACGGGGTCAAAGCGCGCAAAGACTCTTTCTCCGGGTGTCGGCTGGAAACCCGTTTGCACAATTGGTTTACATAGATGGAGGCCTTTTGTTTTCTATGGGACGTTTCTTTCAGTGTTCGAAAGGTAGAGTGCCCTAGGCTGTCTGTTGTCGTTTGTCTCGTCTGACAGACCAGACATGAGCTTCAATCTTGACGTCGATCAGCGGTTGGACATTCTCTTCAAGGAAGGATTGGCATAGAAATGGCCAGAACACAGAAGAAACCGAGCAAAAATAACAAGAGAAATAACGAGAAATAACGAGAAATAACGAATAACGAGAAATAACGAGAAATAACAAATAACGAGAAACAACGAGAAATAACAAATAACGAGAAACAACGAGAAACAACGAGAAATAACGAATAACGAGAAATAACAAATAACGAGAAATAACGAGAAATAAACGAGTTAAAGAGTTGAAAACCCACTCCAGTTGCCGAAGCTGCTAAAAAGGCTAAAAGTGCTAAAGAACTGCTAAGAATCGCTAAGAATTGGCGCTCAATCGAGCACTGCTACTCGTAGAATAATCTCCCAAGCAAAGAGGTCCCTGCACGCCAAGTGCCTTTTTTTGCTTTTTGCTTTTGCCACCACTATCAACAGGCCCGGCAAGGCAAGCCGTGGGCGAGATCTGCCCCAAGCTTCTGTGATGGAGAGTCGCGGCCGAGCGAGCTATTGCAAGAGCTGCAGAATGTATGTAGAATGCATGCAATATCTCTCAATCACTGTGATAAACCAGACGCTGCCATTGGGTCGGCCTGGGAGTATGAGGGGGGCATCCAATATTGGCTGACTGCATATGGGAATCCAGATGAAGACTGCCAGGGATGGTTGTCTTGTCTTTTCGTCGTCTGTCTCTGACGATAGCCGCAGGCATATGCATCTACGAAGTATGCATCGCCAACTCGGCACTATCTGATCTTCAGTACTTTTAACGGCCACCGGCCAAGGTGAGCGCCAATTCGGAGACCTTTTCGGAGACCTTTTCGGGGACTTGTTTTCTTTTTGCTGGACAAGCGTGGGGGCTTCAAGATTGTTCTTTCTGAGAATAGGTGTACTGTAGAAGTCTACAGTCATTCCAGCTCACACAAAGTACCTTTGTACATACACACTCACTGCCATCACGTCTGTCACCAATGCCAGCCCCCAACCAACATCCACACCTCTGCTTGCATGACTGGGGCTTCAAATTCCCTTCACACCCTCACGGCGGAAAGAAAACCTTGCAGACCCGGACCTGTGACTTGACATTCCGCATACTGTAGTACTCCATAGTAGCAGCAGAGTTCGGAAGTGGAAATGTTCTGTAGCATTTTGCTCATGCAGAGCGCGCATCTTTAACGCGTCGCGTCGTCAATTTCAATGTTGTTGGATTCTGCCTCTCTTGTTGGTCCAGCTGTCAGGTTATGATGCGAGTCAGTCTACATGGTATTCCTTTCTTTTCTTTTCTTTTCTTTCTTCCCTTCCCTCCCTGCACCTTTGATTGCTGTCTCGAGTTTGTGGCATCTCGATGGAGCCAATCCTCCTTTATCGGTCTTTCTCCAATCCTTCTTTTTCACCGTTGTTGCTGCAAGGGAGATTTCTTGGGACAAGGGAGAATCGTGGTAGCCTGGTCCACTTTGCCTTCGGTCCCGAAGGGGGCCATTCGTTGAAGAATCTGGAGGAAGGATCAATGATCAGACTGAGAGTACATGGGCGTAGTCGTAGGACTCTTGGAACTCGCAATCTTGTAAAAGTAATGGGATTCCAAGATCCGTACTTTCAACGACGTCCTCCATCCGCCCTTCCCCAGGCCCCCTTTCGGGCCATCTCCCTCTCGGCCGGCCCACCCGGCGGCCAGGTCTCCTTTCCAGGCCTGGCCTGGCCGCCAACACCACCACCCCAGGCCCTGGCCTCCTTTTTGGCTCTGTTCCATCCGCGCAAGGGGTTGGTCCAGTGCCTTGGGAGCCCGATTTTCGGCCGTTCTTTCAGCCGAGGGGAAGGGGATGATTTAGAGCAACTGGTGGCAACTGGCAACAGACAACTGGCAACAGACAACAGACAACAGACAACAGCAACATCCGTTTAATGGTCAGATGCAAGTTGGCCAACAGCACTCGTTATGTAGACTGACAACAACCACTGGACAGACTGTCCTCTCGTCCTCTAAACATTTAACAGTTCCACCATCCAACAGACTACCCTACTACTCTGTCAAAACCATCTCACGCTTCCATCCTGAAGGATTGCCCAAGAGGTGGTTTAAAATCATCTCACTCTTGTTGGTCCGTCTGAACTCTGATCCAACTCCATTAAAATCCTGTCAGTTTTCTCTCTTTTTTGCTTTGCCCTGCTCTCTAGGGCTTGTCTTTGCCCGGCGGCCCCATCCTCGCTCCATCCTCGCTCCATTTTCGCCCCATCCTCCCATCTCCCATCTTGCCGCCCCATCTTGGCTTTGCCGCAGTTCATCAGTTTCTTCTCTGTCCTTGTCCCTCTCTCTTCTTGTCGGCCCCCTTGTCCGGGGAACGGTCCCTTGGTATGCCTTTTCCCGATGCGGCCTAGTCAGGTGATAGTGCTTGGACTGGCTGCATAAAGAGACCAAAGAGTTGGTCTTTTACAGGGGGATAAGCAGGGGTGCACAAGTGTGCACTCGTACTTGCGGCACAGGGTACCGGGCATGATGACGGCTTGCCCATCATTGGAAATGATTTTTATGCATGGCAAAGGTACCCGCCACGCAAATACTGGCGGGAGGTACTTTTGCCAATACGAGTATTCTTTTCTGCAGTGCAACTCGCAGCTGCGCTGCACGCTGTAGGAACGGGCACACCTAGCAGCAGCACACACCAGCAGCAGCACCATGCAGGAGAGCTGCAGCGCACACGCTACAGAATGCACACTGCGGTGCACAGTACTCTTGCTGCACCGCCGTTTTTCTTTGCTTTTTTGTTGGCCGGCTGGACCAAAACCTCCGAAAGATTCGAGTTGCTCAACGGAATACTCCGTTTGAGTCCTGACGATCCTGGAATATACTTTGTACACATCCCGCGTAGCTCCTTGGGAGTCCTCACATTTCGGTGTAACGAGCAGGATGAGATTGAAAAGGAAAAAGATCACCATGTGTTACGCTGAATACTCTGTAAAAGGAATATAAAATAAAACAGTACTGAAAAACGAATAAACTCTTCTTACACTCTTACCCTGGCCCTCAACAACCATGGTTTTCTTGGTTGCCTTCCCGCGCGGTGTCCCACTGCGGGAATGGAGATCTCACAAGTTTGAGGACGAGCAGAAAAGAGTACTTTTTCGCCGTCCCGCTGGGCCTGGGCAACAATTGAACTCGGACTAATCCCAGACGATCAGCGCCACTGCGGCTAGCAAAAAGTTACCAGAGAGAGAGAAGCCCAAGATCCCCAAAATTCGATAGTCTACCAGGCCCGGCGTTTCGTCTTGTCGGGATGTACGAGTATTTCGACCAATTTTCCCTGCACCGGAACAAAAGCCAGGCCAGTCCGGCGCACGCCGCAGGAGTGGTACATGGGAGACGCCATGGAAGAAGCCTGGGAACCGACTATCCTGCGAAAAGACAAGCCTCGCGAGGCACGACAAATTGCTGACCAAACGCCCTCAAAGAGGGCTAGCCCCGAGGACCATTGTGGACTTTAGCCAGTCCGACCTAGCGCACCGGCCATTAGTGACGAGGAAAGGGATGAAAGCCACATGCCAGGGCTGTTTTGGCGTCTGCCAACAGGCGTCTTGGAAAGTACGCATACTCGTACAGGCAAACAAACCATTGGCAGTCAAATTTGCCTACTGGCAGACGGCCTACTGCCATGCGCTCAACGGGCAGCCCAAGCGAGACAGCGCCGTTCGAGCTTGTCTGGCGTCTGGGCCTTGACTTGCAATCTCTCTAAACGGAGTGTTTCATAATACACGGTACAAGTACGCCAGTCTGCACTCGTAGGGCACATTTTCTTGCATTCCATGGGACGATTGAACCTCGTGGGATTGGCAAGTGTAAAAAGAAAAGACACGAATCGACACAGCCTGAGCCAGACAATGTCATGTCTTTATATCTGACGTCTTTTGTTATCTCGAGCATGCTTCTATTGCTCTCGTACTATCACCTCTCGACGCCCTCGATTGGGTAACGGCATGGTCCGAGCAGCGTTGCATCGAACGACTCTGAGCAAGAACGCTTTCCAGATTCCTTCCGGCTTCCGTCATCACTGAAAATCCTTTCCCGGGACACCTATTGCGCGGAAACCTTATCCTACGGACAGGCAGCGACGAACAGACTACGAACAGACATTTCAAACAGATACGAGTACTCCCAAACACGTGAAATGCTTACATGGTACCGGTGTAGCAGCACCCAGAGAATTATGGATTCTTTGACTCCATAGCGAAACACTCGCAAACCTCACTGTCGGAATGTGACAACCAGAACAGCCGCAAATGGAGATGACCGGGTCGGTAAAGAGGTTTCTCGCTTCTCCTGTTTTGTGCCTGCCATTGCCATTGCCACTGCCACCGTTCACCACTGCCACTGCACCACCACTCCGTTCTCTACCACCTCGTCTCTAATGACCGGTGGACCAGCGTGGTATTCGTGATGGGCGGGCCTGCGCAGCCTTGATGGGGCCCGTTTCCTGCTGCTGTCCTCTTTATGCACACCGTCTGTTCAAGGACCCCGTGGCGATGCCGATCGATGGGCACCAATACACTACTAGCAGCTCATGGCATAAATTTCATCGACAGAGCACGAACTGGTGACTGCGCATCATCTCCTGCTTGATAAAGATGCCATTAATTTCTTCATTCGCCGACTAGCCAGGCCTCTAGACCGGCAAGTGCCCTGCTGTGCCCTGTGCCCTGGTGCCCAACGGCAGTTCTTTTTGTTCGAGGCCCTTTTCTTTTCCATAGTTTGCTGTTGGCATCATTTTGACTCGGCCCGGTTTGCAGGTAGCCGGCAATTTGAGGAGACGGTTTACGAGTAGTGTGTCTTTCTGAATTGCCTGATGGGTAGAATGCCGGGGCCTCCAGACGTCTAGCGAGTACTTCCCGCAAACGCCTGGTAAAACGAAAACGTCTCCCGAAAAAAAAAGAAAACATGCAGAACAACAAAAAAAAGCAATCAACACTCCAAAAAAACACCACTCAAAGGCAAACTTTTTGCAATCGCAATCTTCATCACCGCCTTTCCGCCAAAAGCGGTTCCGTGTTGTGCCGGAATGTCGCAGCAGAACAAGATGAGGAGGTACGGAGCACCATGCAGTAAAAGAGGGAGACAGTGACGAAAACGGAAACAGCAATCCCCCCATTTTTTTTTCAGGTATCAGACTGTGATGCTGCACAGAAACGGCAGGCACTGTCGGAAGGAGCTCCGTCGCGGTTGCCGTCGCAAGAGTCCCACGCAGTGCTGGATACAAAACCAGTCTCTGGCCGGTACATGCGACAGCGTCGTAAAGGGTACTCTACCGGCTACTCTACCTTGTCTGGTTACGGTAGCCATGTGTCCACTAAGCGTGCAAGGATACTCTCTAGATACACTGCAGACCGTTTTTGGTCTTTCGGGACTGGTCTCTCTATGAATTTACAGAGCGCAGTTCCCTCTTCTCCTCGACCGATGTGGGGCTCTGATGCTCGCAAGCCCCGCCTTGCTGCCCCTTCCCGGCTAGTCTCGAGCGGTTGGTGCTCCCATTTATCGTTTTAATCGGCTTGCTGGTTCTCGCCTTTCCGGGTGTTTTTGTAGGGAGGAGGGGAGGACAGCATATGCGAGGTACAGTGCATGAAGAATCTAGAAATAGAAGTGTAGAATGCAAGCACAAGAGAAGATGCATACAAATTCAAATATACATAGTACGAGTAGTAGTACTACGTATTACACACAAATGCATCTCAGAGAATCAACATCTTGAACAAGACAGGATCAGGAAGGAACGACCCACCGGCCTGTTGGGTCGGCGAACACCACTGAGAGAGAAAAGAAAGGAGAAAGGGAGAGAGAGAGGCCACATTCTCGTTGTAGCAACGCGTGATCCAGCGCTCTGGGGGACTAAAAAAGGGTAGCAACGACCAACGCTTAGCAAAAAGGGGGGATCAATGGGGCCCTTTTCCAGGGTCGGCAGGGACGACTGGGACGACCGGGGGGGGGGGGGGGGGACGCCCGACAACGGGTTCGACAGGGGTGTCAAAGGGAAGGGGAGAAGGACGGTGGGTAGGTGGGAAGGGGTGTTCGATTTCCAGGGGATGCGAGGGTGGGTATCGCTTAGTGCGGGCTCTTTCCTTTTTCTCCTGGAGCGCGGGCCTGGTTGCTCTTTTGATGTGTTCTCTGTGTGTGGGTGCGTGGGTGGTGGTTTGTTTGTGCGGAATTTTGCTGCCACGCCCCTTTCACCCCCTCCCCTGTCTGGCATTTTGGCAGTCTGCAGGCCTTGTCTCTTGTCTCTTTCTCCAATATCGGCTCTTCTTATACACGCCTCTCTTCCTCTCCACGCCCTCTCTCTCCCGACCTCTCCTTCCCTTTCAACTTTTTGCGTCTCACGAATCACAATCACCACTCGCCGCCGAACGCCTACGATCGAGTGCATAGTAGACCACCACGGGAACCGCGACACACAAACGACACACGAACCACACACCTCGCAGACGCCCCGCGGACGACGCCCCAAAAGCCTCGCCGTCTCCTCGCCCACGGCATGTGATGTGCATGGCCGTGCAACAACCACCCTCTGGGCTCGATTCTTGGTTTCTTGGTTTCTTTGCCGTCTTGATATAGACCAGGTTGTCTGTTTCTCCGTCTCGACCGGGCCTCGGACGCTTGCCTTTGACCTTATTTTTTCTCGTCGACTCTCCGCTCTTTGACTCTTTTTTTTCTTCCTTTAGCCTCGACAGCTCGAACTTCTTTGTCTCGATCCGTCTCCCCCCAGGTATGTGCTCCCAAGCTGTCAAGCTGTCAAGCTGTCAGGCTTTGTCCTCTGGCATCGCCGTTACTTTCTTTGTCCCCTCTCTTTTGTAAAAAAAAAAAAAACCGTCTGCATCCTCGCCTCCCCTGGAAATCGAACACCCCTTCCCACCTACCCACCGTCCACAAACTCTCTCCTTCCCGTCCCCCTTCCACGCCCTGCCCGCAGCCTCTCCACATCTTCACCACGTCACTTCCGCGCTCCTACAAAGTATCCCTCTCCACAGCTCTCTCTGCGGTCGTGCGTGCCTGCAAAGAGACAAGACTTCCTGCAGAGATGCGTCCGTTCAGTCGCACCTGTATGCAATGGCACCCGCACTCCTGCATGGCCTTGGCATTGGGTGTGGGCTGTCCCGAAACCCCGTCCAGGGGGGCATGGACAGACCGGGGAAAGCCTCTCTCTGCGAGGTCTTGTCTCTTTGGTCACTCTTTCTCACCACCACCCTCGCCGGTGCTATTGCCCCCCCCAATGCATAGTCGGCCTTCCTTTGCTGCCCAAGAGCGGACCCGATGGCCACCACCCGTACCACCACCACACTCCTCGTGCTTGCCGTCTTTTGCTGGTTTCCTCTTTCGTCTTTTACATCTTTTATGTCTTTTCCTTTTTCCAAGTCTTTTTTCGTCTTCTGGTCTTTGTCCAGCCTGCCCCGTGCGATCCCCGCCGCCCTGCATATCCATATCCCTTGCCTCTCCTCCCTGCATTCCTCACGTCTCTCACCAGTCGATCTTGTCTTACTTTTTCTCTGTCCTCGCCACCTCCCGCCAGCTTCGCGCGTACGCCTTCGTGCCAGTCATTCCTTGCCCGTCTGCTGACCTTGTTTACCTGCACAGTCCTTGTCGAGACACTTTTTTTTTTTTGCTTCTTTGCCAATTCCTGGCTGTGTTTCTCACCGTGGACTATCAACAGACCGAGGCGATCACCAGTCGACTAAACTAGTCAACACCACACACAGACTCGGACACGGTCAACACGACCAACTCCTCCAAACAACCCAAACACCCAGACAACCCAGACAGCCCAGACACCGCCGATTCCTCGCACACTTAACTGGGCAGTCTGGACACGACGACTTCCTCCAGACCACCCGCGCCGGCTTCACTTCTCCATGGTGTCGTCCCAAACCGTCCACCGGCAACCGACATGCTGAGCGCTCTCCCCGTCCGGTCCAGCCTCTCCGTGGCTCCTCTCTCCATCCAGAAAAGCCCCTACTCCGAGGAGTCCGACAACGATGCCTATGTAAACGGTCTTCGCCAGCCCTCCTCCTTCTCCTCCTCCGTCCCGGCTCCCGGCACCGCCGCCGCCGCCGCCGCCGCCTCCTCTTCCTCCTCTTTGTCTTCTATGGCTGCTGCGTCTGCCCCCGTTGCAGGCCAGGCCTACACCACACACTCGCAAATGACACCGCCAGCAACCCCCAATGGCTCCCAGGAAGACCTCAACAATGCCTACCACCACCGCCGCAGCCAGGACAGTGTTGCCCAGCCCCGGAAATCAGAGGACTACCACAACTTCATGCGCGCCTTGTACACGTTTGTCCCCAGCGAGGCGGCTCTGGACTCCTCATCCAACACCATGCCTATGAACGAGCATGACGTTCTCTATATACACTCTGTCTGCAGTGGCTGGGCAGACGGCACTATCGTCTCAACTTGCCTCCGCGGCTGGCTGCCCACGAACTACTGCGAACCCTATGAGCCAGAGGAGATGAACAACTTGCAGCAAGCGTTCATAGTCTTTTATGATCTCCTGGCCGGCGACCAGACCTGGGACAATGAAATCTTTAGCAACCAGGAGTTTATCAAGGGCATCATTGCAGGCGTCCGCTATCTTTTGGTACGTTTTGTCAAGCGAGTCGTGTCTACCACGCAAACACGCAAACAAGCAAACATTCAATCAAAAACCTTTACTAACAAAAGGGCAAAACAGGAACGCACCCACTGCCTTACCCGCGAGTCCGCCCTGATCCAGCGCCATGATGGCCTTCGCCGGGGCCGCAAGTCCATCCTGTCTGAGCTTTCGTCGCTGGTCAAGGCGGCCAAGCGTCTGCAAGAGTACCAGCGGTTCCCCAACCCGGCCGAGGACCCCTTATGTCTTATCGACGAGATGCTCGTCAGGGGCCTCAAGATCATAGCCAAGGCCGCCCGCTTCCTGGACATCATTGAGGACGATCGCAAGCAGCGTGCGCCCTCTGTGGCCGTCATGGCAACAGTCCTGGAGGAGAGCTCTGTGCCGCCCACGCCACCAGCCGACAGCGTCTCGTTTGAGGGCGACAAGCCCCAGCAGGATTTGACCACAGCGACTGCCGAAGCAACTGCGACAGCGACGACCGAGACTGAAGGTGCTGCTTCCAACAGCGCACCGACGACTACGGTGCCAACAGCAGCAGCAGCCTCTGCCACCAAGAGACTGTCGAACGCGACTGCCAGCTACAACAGACGCCTCTCGCAGAACAGCACCACTGTCACGCACCGGCTGTCGTCATCCAGCTACTCGCACCGCGTGTCCACGGCCAATCCCTACCCACTAACCAATACGGAGATGCTTGTGTCCACTCGGTTGAGCGAGCGCCACGACACCTTCTTGTCCTACCTGGGCTCGTTCATTGGACGCCTCCACCTGCAGTCGCAATCGCACCCCCAGCTTGCCCTGGCAATTAAACAATCGGCTACGTCAGGCGGCCAGCTCCTGGTGGTGGTGGACTTTGTTGCCGACCATGATTCGCTGAGCTATGACATCCTCCAGCACTCTCGCATGGCCATGTGCGACAGCATACTTGAGCTTGTGTACCTTGCCCGAGACATCCTTACCCACCCTGCCCCTGAAATCGAAGATGTCATCATGCCGCAAGACAACGGCCGCCTGTTGACTGCCGCCACCGACTGTGTGAAAGCCACCGGCGAGTGTGTTGCGAAGACCAGGTGGGTGATTGAGCGCATCGGCGACCGCGAGCTCGATCCCCAAGTCACCGCGGCCGAATTTAGCGATCTCGATCTTTCCGACTTGGACGCCGCTGCCGCCGCCACCATGGAAGCCACTCAATCATCAGCGGGCCATACTTTTGCGCACCCAGCTGAACACACTCTACCCACCGACGACGCGGACCTGAGACCCAGAACCGCCAGCGGCTCCTCTTCCAGCGGCGCCGACTCCATATCTTCCTCCTCGTCCGGGACACAACACATCTCACAGCCGTCCTATTCGTCCGACACCGAGGTGGCTTCCATGGCTTCTATGCCCCCCACGGCAACCGCCGCCGTGGCTACTGGCTCCTTCTTCCCTTTGCCCTCCACCAGCCAGCAGCACTTGTCTACCCTTGAGCCAGCGGCAATCCCCGCGCCGCCCTCTCCAATGCCCATGGCGGCACACAACCGCGCCGCCTTGTCGATTGACAAGCCGCTCCCCGAAGTCCCGCAGGTTTCGTCGCCGATCGAGGAGAAGCGCGAGTCGCAGCAATATGTCTTGTCTGCTTCCCGGCCACCGTCCTCTGCCGTCGACGAGAACACGGCTGCTGCTACTGCTATTGCTGCCGCGTCTTCCTCTTCTTCAATGGCTCCGTCGTCGGAAGAGACTGAGCCTTTGCTGGGTGCAGGTCTTTCTAGCACTCGTCTTACTCTGCCTCCCCTGCCACGTCTGTCGATACTGATGACGACCAGCGAATTTAGCCCTGTCGAGCAGCAGTCTCAGCAGCAGCAGCAACAACAGCAGCAGTCTGCAGGCGCCGAGAGCGACCTGACATCATCCTTCCGCTCAGAGAGTCTAACCATGTTGAGCTCCGGCACCACAAACACGAGCCGCGACTCAGAATCCAGCCTGGTGTCTCAGACCTCCACACGTGCAACCACCCCTGACATGGCGCTGATGCCCAAGCCGCAGCCATCCATGTCTGAGCTGAGTACCGCCACAAGCTCCACCGCGATGGATGATGCCGAAGAGGAGGTCGAGGAGAAGCTTCTGGAGCGCACATATGCCAATGAGCTCATGTTCAACAAGGACGGCCAGGTCACGGGCGGTTCGTTGCCTGCTCTCGTGGAGCGCCTCACCACCCACGAGTCCACCCCTGATGCCGTCCTTGTGGCTACCTTTTATCTGACATTCCGCCTCTTCTGCACACCAACCAAGCTGGCCCAGGCCCTCATCGACCGCTTCGAGTATGTTGGCGAGGCGCCTCACATGGCCGCCCCTGTCCGCCTTCGGGTGTACAATGTCTTCAAGGGCTGGCTGGAGTCGCACTGGCGCGAGGAGACCGATCACGAGGCCATCCCTCTGATCCAGCCATTTGCTGAGCACAGACTCGCCGCCACTCTCCCCTCAGCAGGCCGCCGGCTTATGGAGCTGGTGCAGCGCGTCAGCACGGCCGACCACACCCTGGTACCCCGCCTGGTGTCCTCCATGGGCAAGACAAACACGTCCATTTCGCAGTTTATCCCCGCCGACACCCCTCTGCCGGCGCCCATCATCACCAAGAGCCTGCAGCATGGGCTGGCCAACTGGAGACTGGGCGGCAGTGCGCCGACCGTCATGGACATTGACCCGCTCGAAATGGCTCGCCAGCTGACAATCCGCCAAATGACCATCTTCTGCTCCATCTTGCCCGAGGAGCTGCTCGGATCGCAGTGGATGAAGAAGGGTGGCGCTGGCGCTCCGAACGTCAAGGCCATGACTGCTCTTTCCACCGACCTGTCCAACCTGGTGGCCGAAACCATCCTCCAGTACCCCGAAGTCAAGAAGCGCGCCAACGTCATCAAGCAATGGATCAAGATCGCCTACCAGTGCTTTGAGCTGCACAACTACGATGCCCTGATGGCTATCATCTGCAGCCTCAACAGCTCCACCATTACACGTCTTCGCCGCACCTGGGACGCCGTGTCCGCCAAGCGTCGCGATATGCTCAAGACTCTCCAGGCCATTGTCGAGCCGGCCCAGAACAACAAGGTCCTGCGCGGCCGTCTGCACGACCATGTCCCGCCTTGCCTGCCATTCCTGGGCATGTACCTGACGGATCTGACCTTTGTCGACATTGGCAACCCGGCCACGAAGCACCTGCCTGGCCAGAACGGCATGGCCGACCATGACAGCGACGAAAACCGCAACTCGGGCCTGACTGTCATCAACTTTGACAAGCACATGCGGACGGCCAAGATCATTGGCGAGCTGCAGCGGTTCCAGATCCCGTACCGCCTGACTGAAGTGCCGGACATCCAGGACTGGATTGGCGAACAGGTCAGCCGTGTCCGCGAGCAGGAGACGCCGGGCAATAACGTTCAGGTGTCGTACTATCGCAAGAGTCTGCTTCTGGAGCCCCGCGAGAACCAGATCTTCAAGTCTGTTGTCGAGGCCGGCACTACTGCCGCATCGACTGCCGCTGCCCCGGTGGTCAAGGAACAGCAGAGCAAGACCGACCTGTTTGCTTGGATGCGTGGCGGTGCCAACGGCAGCAGCAGCAGTATGGTGTAACATGGCTGTTACACTCCCGTTTTATCTACCACATTTACGTTTACCTCTCTCTTTTTCTACTTCTCTCACATTGCATTATCTTCTTCCATTACTCTACCACCTCTTTTTTTTATGATACCCCTACCCAAGAGGTCCCCTCCCATATTCTGTTCTTTATTTTCTGATGTACGACGACTGGAGTCTCTTTTGTCTTTATTCTAATGCATTGACCAGTCAGTCTCAAACGCAATTGTCTTTGCAGGCGATGGTCTCATCTTTTCACGGCCGATTATCCAACCAACTATTTCTCTTGTTTTCTATCTGGCTCCACTAGTTGCCTATGTACTTGTCCAACACCACCGACTTTTCATCTTTAACCTTGACACTGCCTTTTATATTTTGGTTAATGACGGGAGTCTTGTGCTACTGCGTACCTCCTGTATGTGTTGTTGTTTACTTTACATGTATTCCACCTGTACTGGATTGACTGTGTCTTTTCTATTGTTTACTTGACGGGCCTTCACGGGCAGGAGGACGGGAGCACTTTTTGTCGGGGCTGGTGGTTATGTATATGGGTTAATGGGGTCAACGGCGATATTTACTGGGACAAAAATCGGTGGGAGATTTTCAAAAACTGGGCAAAGAAAAAAGAGAAGACAAACCGCTTTACGGCACACACACTTTCGAAGCGCAGGCTTCTTCTTTTTTTCCATTATTTTATTCCAAATGACCAACCTCTCACGAGACGAACCGGCGTTGCTTCTTCAGTTTTTACACTCGAGCGTTTTTTTCTTTTTCTCGTTGAGGTGTTTTTATTCTCTCAAATAGCGATCTGATATTGAAAGCATAGTAGATAGTTGAAAATGAACTCCATCTCAAACAGCGCAAAAAGATTATCTTGCCTGTGCCAAGTGAATGTAGTTGAATAAGTGACGCGAATGACGTGAATAAAAACAGCGAAGCTACAGAGCGAGTAGCATAGCCCGTCCGAGATCGCAGCGGGTGGGTCAGCCCGCCGAGTGCAGATCATTTCCTCAGCTTGGACGTGTAAGAAGGGAGCTGTCAAGATTCGATCCAAGCTGCTGTTTGCGATTCGTATGTATCTATAGACTATATACCAAAAAAAAAGGGTGTGTGTGTGCGTTCACATGCCCTTCTCCAGACTCCCTGACTCGGGGTGAGACAGGTCTACTGCAGTCGGCCAACCCCGCCATCTGGGAATGCGTTCTTCTCTTGTAGTCCAAACCCCAAGTCTCGACCGTCCTTGCTGTTGTTCCTCTACCCCAGACACGCCGTCTGTAAATCCTGACTGTAGTCCTATTCCCATGCACTCTTTTTTTTATCATTCTTTCACATGCTGGATGGCCTCTTGTCTGGTAGGAAATGCTCCTTGAGCTTTGAGTGTAATGATTTTTTGGTTTGTCTTGTGTGTTGCCCGTGTATCTCATTATAATTTCTTTCTAAAAATTTACTTGTAAATCTCTCATAACACACACAATTCTATTTCCAGCCAGGGAACTTGAGCATGCTGCCTTGCTCCTGGAGAGCGCGGTGCAGGTCAAAGGTCTGGTACAGCAGGTGCGGCTCGTGGCCCATGCCGCGCTTCAGGCAGTAGCTGTCGGCGCGGTCGAGGTAGTCGGTCAGGATGGGCTGGTACTCGGGGTGGGCGCACTTGCGCACAATGACGCGGGCGCGCTCGCGCGGGGACAGGCCGCGGACGTCGGCCAGGCCCTGCTCGGTCACAATGACGTCCAGGTCGTGCTCGGTCTGGTCAATGTGCGTGCACATGGGGACGATGCAGCTGATGCCGTTGGGGTCCGTCTTGGACGGGCGCGTGGACGGGGTGTGCATGATGGAGTACTTTGAGCTGCGCAGGAAATCGGCAGAGCCGCCGAGGCCGTTGAGCATGCGCGAGCCGTTGACACAGGTCGAGTTGGCGTGGGCGTACAGGTCGACCTCGACGGGGGTGTTCATGCCAATGACGCCGAGGCGGCGGATGATCTCGGGGCTGTTGGACACGGCCTGGGAGCGCAGCAGCAGCTTGTCCTTGTAGCTGGGCCAGTTGGCGTAGAAGCGCTTGAAGCCGTCGGGCGAGAAGCGCACCGACGTGGCGGTGGCAAAGTCGAGGTGGCCCGAGTCGAACAGGTCCAGGAAGGTGTCCTGGATGACCTCGGTCCAGACCTTGAGGTGCCAGAACTTGGCGTTCTGCAGACCGCCGATAACGGCATTGGCAATGTTGCCAATGCCCGACTGCAGGGGCAGCAGCGAGGGCGGCAGACGGCCTTGGTTGACCTCGTGCTCAAAGAACTCGATCAGGTAGCCGGCAATCTTGGCCGAGTTCTCGTCGGCGGGGGTGTTGGGCGAGGTCTGGTCCTGGTAGTCAGACTCGATGACGGCGACGACCTTCTCGGGGTCGATGGGGATGGAGGTGGTGCCGATGCGGTCCTCGACGCTGGTGATCAGGTACGGCTTGCGGCGCGGCGGCAGGTCGGTCATGGTGATGTCGTGCAGGCCCTCGAAGCTGGGCAGGGCGGTGTTGACCTCGATGATGACCTTGTCGGCCATCTGGATCAGCTCGGGGGTGGCGCCGACAGAGGCGCCGGGCACGATGCTGCCGTCGGCCAGGATGTCGGTGGCCTCGACGACGGCGACGTCCAGGCCGCGCGAGGCGCCCTCAGGCCGGTCCTTGGTGTAGAAGCCGTAGACGAGGTCCGAGGGGAACATGGACAGGTGCTTGTCGAAGAAGTTGATGCGGCCGGCGTTGATGCCCTTGGAGATCTCCTTGCCGACCTGGTGGGGGGAGCGGCGCTCGATCATGTCGAGGCTGGCCCAGCGGTTCTCGGTCTCGGCGCCGGACGATGCGCCGACGAACAGGCCGTAGCGCAGCTTGCCCTGCAGGTTGTTCTTCTCGACATAGTCGGCCAGGAAGGTGGGGGTTTTCCTGAAGAGCGGTGTGTTAGCGGCCGGCGAGGCAAAAGTATGGGATCACGATCAGGTGAGGTGAAAGCGGAAAGTACCAAAAAGGGGGCACAAAGGATACGAAAAAAGGCACACAAAATGAAACTCATCCATCCACTTACTTGGGGTAACCGACACCGGTGAAGCCAGACCAGCCAATGTACGCGCCATTGGGAAAGTGGTTCAGCGTGTCCGAGGGCTGGCACACCTTCTTGAGCATGGACGCGCGCTGGATGCGCGACTTGAGAGCTGCGGAGGCCATTATTGGGGTAGGTGAGGGGAAGAGAGGAGAGGAGAGAGCCGGCAGGAAAAGAAGAAGACGAGCGAGCGAGAGAGGCTGCAAGATAAAATCACGCAGTCAAAAAACAAAAAGAAGAACCACCGAGTCGCCAACAACGGGGAGGGAAAGAAAGGAATGGAGGGAAAGAAGAGGAAGAAAGGGAGAGAGAGAGAGAGAGAGAAATAAAATAAAGGAGAAAAACAAAAGGAGGGGCGGAGGGTCTTAACAGCTGGCTGGCTGGCTGGCTGGCGTGTTAGTAGCCCCAGACAGCTGGACCGACCTGGCTGCGTCCTCAACAAACTGGAAGGAGGGGCCCCAGAGTTTCTGGGCGCGCTCTCTCCTTTTTTTACGGGTCCCTTTCGCCTTTCCTGGGATTTCTTTGGGGTTGGGGCCCCTGGCCGCAGCGTACTTTGTCTTGCGGTGTACGCGAAGATCCTCTCGCAGTACTGCAGTCGTCGTGCCGTTCTCCCTTGGTGGCGCTACTTTTGTTTGTAGCTAAAAAAGCTGTAAGCCGAACGGCAGCCGACTCTAAAAGGGCGAACGGGAGCGCCGGTCCGGATCAACAATGTTGCCCGCGGGGAGGAGCCCGCGAGGGTGACGGCAGGCCCGAGAGGGCGCCTGCCATTGGTCAATTCCGGGTTTACACAACGTTTAATGGAGAACATTGGCCTTTCCAGAACGTCTCATATCCGAGAGCCGTGATTTGGTTTCTTTTTGCTGGCAATGCTGAATGGCCGCCCATTTCAATGTTATTTCCATTCTCCCATCCGGGTAGAAAGAAAGTATCTCGTCCAAGGAGAGTGTTGTCTCTTGCCTGTCCGACTGGTCCGGTCGAGTTCGACCTTTATGGCCTTAGTAACCGCCTCACAGCTTGTCGTCACTCTTACACTCGACCACACACACCCTTCCCACCCCTCCTTTTCCCCAAACTTCCCCCAAATTTCCCAGGCTTGCCCCTCAGTCATTATTTTTTTTGTATAATAATTGCCCAGACGGCGATTGGCCAGTCGGCTGTCACGGCGGGTAAGTCTCGGTCTCTGCTTTCACCAAGCCAGAGATATCCGTTCCACAACGCCGTTCACGCGTCCACCGCTGTCGAGACGCAAACTCTTTTCCACGTCAACCGTTCACCCCCCATGAACAATGGATCATAGGGTCCGCCATTCTCCGGAATACCCCGGGATTGAATCCTCCGGGATCCGATTTTCTTGCCCTAAAATCTACCAAAGGACGCCGCTGGACATTGGGAAAGCTACAAAGAGTATCAACGCCCGGCCGTGTCACGCCACATAAAAAGGAACAGGAATATCCACATCTCTTCTCTGGACAGACAACCGTCGCCACAAGGGACCTGTCCTCCGGGTGTCGCCATTTGTAGAGTTCGGCGTTGTCGAGACGGCGGCTTTGGCCGCCTTCTTACATGACAACCGGCTTAGTACGGCCCCTGTTTTTCATTAATGTTCTACTCACGTGTCCATTAATGTTTCCCCTGAACAATCATACTCGTAGACTCTTTTATCACTTCCATTTCCTTATCGTCCTCGAAAAATTTCTCAATGTTAGGTATCACTAGAAGAATAACTAAAAAATCAATACGTGGTCTAGCCCAGGAGAACCCCAAACCACTTACCACCACGCACACGCAACCTAGATCCTTTCTTTCTCCTTGATCCTTCAACCTAGATCTTGCCCCTCCTGGCCAAACACACACACACACTATCCACCCGCAAATTGCCCTCTCTCGCTTCAATTACTCTGCTCTTTTGGTATTTTGAAAATGCATGGCCATATATAATGGAGTCGAGCCGTGGTATATGTCGGCGCAATTAAATATCGATCTCATCCCCCCCGCTTCGTTTGAGGGGATCGGCTAGCTCAGCTCAGCTCAGCTCAGCTTACACGTCGCCAGCCTCCTTTGCAGCCAAGGTGCCCGGGGACACAACATCGGCGACGGTCTCGTCCGAGAACTTCAGATCTTCCTCAATTGGCACGGTGTCCTTGATTCTAATAAAGATCAACGGCGCGGCGATGAGCAGAGAGCCCGCAAGGAGGCCCCATGTGGCTCCAAAGATGGTGTTGAATGGCTTAGCGGTGTCATCGAGACGCCAGAAGATGGCAGCACCGGCAGATTGGATGCCCTATTGCAAAGAGTTAGATCATGCCGTTATTGTTTGATGACACTGGCGCCCAGTTTCCAGATTTTCATGGACATACCTTGTAGAAACCAGCCAGGTTGGCGGCTTTGCGGCCCGAGTTGGACAGAGCACCCATGTACCAGTAGATGCAAGTCTGCCAGCAGGCGTCGTAGAATCCGAAAAAGATGTACAGGAACATAGGCCCAATGTACTTCTTGCTACCATCTGTCCAGTCAAGGGGCACGTAGTCCGGGTTGGTCTTGGGCGACGCCTTCTCACGGGGCAGCTGATCCTTCTGCCAGGCCCAGCCACCGCCCCAGATGACAAAGGTGAATACAAACAGGGTGATGAGCGAAACCTTGGCGCGCAGGCTGCGGCGAATACGGGCAATGTCCAGCAGATGGCCAAAGAGAACGGCACCAAAGATCTGGGCCAGCCAGTATAGCACGTTGTTAAGCGAACGTGTGCGGGTGTTGAAGTAGGCCGAGTTCATCTCATTGGTCTGGTACGTATAAAAGATGTTGGACGAGAACATCATGGGGAACAGAAACACGATCCACGGGTCGTCGAACAGGGTGTCCTTCAGGCCAATGATCTCACTCTGCCACGACGGGTTCTTCATCAGAATGACGTGAGAGCCATCCTCGCGGATAACCTTGTTAGCATTGACCAGGCACAACGCCAGCAAGGCGCCGAGAACCATGAGAACAATGAAGCCAGCGTACGTGCCGTCCGTCACGGCCGAGGCAGTCGTGGTGTTGATGTTCTGGCCCAGAGGGATAAGGGCGCCAATGACAGCACCCAAGTTGAAGATGATCCAGAAAGCGCTGATGTAGCGACCCTTCTGGTTCTCGGGCGGGTAGGCCATCATGATGGTACCTTGACCTGTCCACAAGAGACCGGCACACAGACCAAGGAAGGCACCGGCAAAGATGACAAAGCCCTGGTTCTCGGTGTGCGAGTAGCACAGGAAGCTAGCCGCGTAGATGCAGTAGCCAATGCCGCCAAAGGCCAGAGTCAACCTGACACCCAGACGGTTGGCAAAGGATCCAGAGAAGAAACCGACGACGGCGAAGACCGAGTACAGAGCGGTGTTGGCCTTGTCGGAGGCGTGGGTGTCAACCTGGCCACCGGCACCCATGCCAGTGATGGCATTGTACATGCCGGGGCACAGGAAACACACCATGGCGACCATGAACAGCTGGAACTTGGGCGAAGCAAACCAGATGTTCTTACCGAACATCTTCTTGTAAATCCACCCGCCGGGGAGGACCACAGGCTGGTTGGGATCTGCGTACACCATGCTCTCCTTTGGGGCAGCTGCCGTCTCTGGGACAGCAGTGTTCTCCGTCTTGTCGGCGTCGGCCATGGCTGCGGCGACTTGTTGATATCAACGGCAGATGTGTATGTGTGTGGCGATGATATGATCGACCTATGTGGATCGTCTGGTCAGTCAGAAATCTCAGAAACCAAACATGGGCAAGGGAACAAAAAAAAAAAAAAAAAGCGAAGCGAGATCTTTTGGGTGCCATCCTCCACCCGCGAAGCGGGCTATAACAAAACAACAGAGAAATGACGCTTGGTAGAGGGAGTTGGCAGCTCAAGCCCAGGTGACTGGGAACAACAGCTGGCTTCGGCAGACACGCCATGGAGCGAGGGCCAAAATAAGAATTAGGTTGCCCTCGCCAGCCGCCTAAATTGACCAGCTTTAAAGGGCAATATGTGTCTTCCGCATGCTACCACATGGGCAATATGCGTGCAGTAACATGCGTCATGTATGTATATGAAGAGGATGGACGATGTGCGCATTGTGCTTGTGCTTGTATATGAATTGACTGACGGATGTCGATCCGTCCGTTTAGGGAAATCATCTTGAGCTCACCTCGATCTGCGTATGCTTTGTCTTGGTCGACACCGGATTGGCGATGAGGAATAGCGAGGTTGATGGACCACGGAAAAGGAAAAAAATGGAAAGAGGCGAGTCGGCAGAGGAGAGGAGAAGGGAGGGGGTTGCAAAAAATGAAGGCCGGGCCACAGACTGTTTAAAAAGGCAATTTGGTGGAGAGGAGAGCTGCAGGCAGGGGGTCAAGCAAGGTAGGGGGGGTGTGGTATGTAGAGAACAAATGAAACCAGGTGAGATGGGATTTTGGGCCAGCGTAACAACAGGCCGGGTCCGGGGCCGAGTCCAGGCCACCTGCAGATTCAGGCGAGACGCACAGATTGGACGGAGCTAGATGGTGAGGCGGCGACGGGGAAGGGGGCGGGGCGCACTAGGCTGCAGGCCGAAGCAGAGGACACGAGATAATGGAAGGGGCTTTTGGGGCTCCTGTGAGCTTTTCTGGGGGCTTTCCCACAGTCCTTTGGGGCTTGTCCGAGGGAGCGGGTGCAAGGTAGCAACCAGCTGGCACAACCAGTGGACGACCCGAGTGGAGGACGATGGTGCTGGCGCGTGCCTCGTTGACCCTTCTTGCTGCCCTGTGTATCTACCTTCTGGTCAGACGGGGTGGTAGCACGAGGGTATGGTAGCGTGGTAGCGTGGTAGCGTGGTAGCGTGGTAGCGTTCGTGTTTAATTTGTCGTGTTGTGCTTTGGGAGAGAAGGGGGGGTGTGGTCGTATGGGTGGTAGCAAGGATGGCGGGCAGACGAAGCAGGCGAGGATTGGAGAGACCTTGCCGGGAAGCCTTTTGGGGAGGCGCAGGTTACGTGACAGCCCAGGGAGGCGCGTTGGGAATGGGCGAGAGGGTGAGAGCACAAGCAGGCGAGAGTGAGAAAGCAGGAGCAATCTCGTCTGACAGCCAAGAGGTAAGAGCAGAAAGGGTCTCGAACAGCTGCCGACTGGGTTGGGGGGCAGAGGGCAGCGGGCCTGTTGGTCGTGATACTGCTGCTAGCCAGCAAAAAAGTGGCGAAACGGCAGGCTGGCAGGCTGCACAGACGAGAAACCGCGTGGAGGAAACGTTGGAGCGGCTAGCAGGCGAGAGGACATGCCACCGCAGAGGCAGTGATAAGCGTTAAGAGTGGACGTGCTTTTGTCGATCTTTGCCTATGTATTACATAGTAGAAAAGCACCAAAGTGGGCGACAGTGCTGCCCGAGATATGAGAAAAGTGTACATAAGATATTATGGCAGGATACATGGCAATACAAAAAGGCCAAGGTGGCAGGCACTACGCGAAGTGTACGGTACTCTATTTCGGGCAACCGCGACCCTATAATTCTCTCGAAGGAAGGTGCGATGGACAGGAGCAGGAAGGAATAAAGCAATGTGAGGAGCACAGGAGCAAACGGAAAGAGCCACCCAGGAGTTCTTTGTCGTAATATTTTGTACTTTGTTTGTCGTCCCTTTCGACAGATCGATAAGGCCGGACCGATTAAGATGGCCTGCTGATTGGCCCCTGCAGCCAATGAGACGGAGGCGACCCGCTTGCCAATCTCTCGCAGCTGCGCAGGCCATTGGCCAGCCGTACACGATCGTCGTACCCGTTCAGGCAGGAGCGTCCGTCTGCCGAAGCCAGATAGCTAAGATGCCTGGCAGCTAGGGATTCTAGCGGTGCACAGTTGTTACATGAGCCTGTAGGTCTCGCTGATTGTCGTTACAGGGAGAGACAAGAGGCAGTTGAAAAAGAGACGACTGCCTTTTAGTGTGCTCGATGTTCAATCTCGACTCAAATAACGTTTATTCTTGGTCGTTCTTTTACAAAGTAGTAAGCATTCACCCCAGAAACTAGCTCGCGGCACTAGAATAATTCCCCCGTGAGGCGTCTTCCACACACATGCCACTCCGCAATTCCCCTCCTCCACGGCCGCTGCTGGCGAATAAGCATCGGTCGCCCGTTTGCGCCCGTTTGCGCCCACCGCTCCCCACTACCCTTCCGTTCCCTAGAGGCGCGGTCGACAACGGGGCTCCTCTTGGCTCGCCACTTTGGGGCTTCTGGGGGGGCCCATGCGGCTGCACCGTTTTATTTTTATTGTTTTATTGTGCTGGCCCTGTTTTGTTGCCCTTGGCTGGGGTTTACTGGATTCACTCGTATTGTTCTGTTTTGCCTGCATGCTGCCTTTTTGTGGGCTCCTTCATTCTCATGTAACGTTTCGTGGGCCAAAAAGCAAAAAAGGCTTGTCTGCTAGCGACGCGGCGCTAGCAGTTGCCATAAGCTGGGGAGTCCCTTGCTCCTAATGTTTCACGTGTACAAGTGCAAAGAAAGTACCTACTACCTTGTCTTGCATTTCTTTGCTCTCAATACTCGTACTTCTCTCCTGACAATGCCATGGTTGCATAGATAAGAAGCCCGAATCGCCTCTGTTATCGCCCCCAGGGAACAAGAGGTAGCCAGCCCAACGCAGATGTATATGACACACCTCCCAGTACACAAGCAGCAGCAAAATACTTCCGATTCAGTACATTCGGCCTTACTTGGCGCGCACACACACACACTCGCAGGTCAGCGGGTACTTCCTCGTCAGGTGTGCATTGACCACCAGGCCGGCCAATATTGGCTACTTGCAGCTGGGAAAGAACGAGCGCGAGTAATATTCTCCAATAACCCCAATCTCCCTGGAGGTTTCTGCTGCTGCTTTTGTCCCATTGCTACGTGGCCATGGGCATTTCGCCGGTATTGTTTCTATGCATCGTTGCGTCTGCCTTTGGCCAGTGATTAGCAATGAAATCAATGCGAGCGATGCGAGCAATTGGAAAGATATCAAAACCAGGCAGGCCAATCGAGTTGGGCGAAAAGAAAGTGAGCTGATGCAGACTCTGACGGATAGGAGCTGGACTGTCCGAGAACAGTAGCAACTGATAGGAGCTACACGTCCGTTACGACAAATGACCGATAAGAGCTGCGGCCATAAATCATGCCCTTTAAACATCATGCCTTGAACTCGAACATTGCAGCTGTCAACCGAATACCCAAAGTGGCGTGTCGGCATTTTAAAGCGGAGTTCAAGGAATCCTCACTTTCGCATTACGAGGCTCTGCTCGTAAAGGCAAACCGACACAACCCGAGGGCCAAACGCCAGAGGCCAAGCACCAGTGACCCAGTGCCCAAAAAGAGATGCCTGACATGGGCGATTTTTGTTGCGGAGACGGCCCTTTATTTTTTTTGCCCGGGAAAGTGTGGAGATACCCCAGATGAGGAAATGCAGTAGAACATTCGTAATCCGCACCACAGACGCCAGAAACCACGGACAGAATACCAAAAATAAATCAAGATAAATGCCCGATGCACATCAATCCGTCTACATAGTAACCTGCGAGCCAGAAAATGCATAGCCAGACCTCCATTCGGCTTGTCCTCGGAGCATCCAACGTGACTTTTTGTATTTTACCAGACCAACTTGCATCTCTTTCCCAGACCCACGGTCTGACCCACGGTCTTGTTCGTACGTGCATACACTAGTGGATTGATGCTACAGTGTGGCTGAGAGGTAAAGGCGAGGCTGGCATGCCATGAGGCTCTGAGGCTGAGGAGAAAAAGACCACGAGACTTGCCTGGTGTGGTGTGGTTAAAGTTGACGATACCAAACACGACTTTCACCGGAAAAAAAAAGAGAGATGCCAATGATTATTTCACAGCATTGCTTTGACAACAAGGCGCAGTCCGATTTCTCATTGTTTGCAACCAGGGAGAGGCTGGACGGGTTTCACAGATAAACCCAACTACCGTGTTTGCAGTTTGTGTCACAGATACTACATTTTGGCATAGAGGAGACCAGGCCAAGTCTCTCAAGAAGGCTGGGATTTTACCGACACTTCTTTGTAGTCCGACGCTGATGGGGCAATCCGTCTGGAGTGTCTACACACGCCCCGCCCTGCGCGACAGTGCAGAACTAGATCAAGACACGATGAGAGCCATACTGTACAAAACATACCTATAAACACGAGTGGATCGTGTCGTTTGGCCCAGGAGGATAGCAGTTTGGTAAAATAGTCGATGCCTAGCTGAGCTGCAGAACCTTCCTCCGTGACAATAGTGGGCAGACGATAATGGCAGATATTCCCTCTTACCAGCTGCTTCTCCGGGCGGTTGAGGCCTTAGACCGGCAGGTCCTTCGCTGGGTCTCGTCAATCTGGGCGATGGCTTTCACAGTAAGGGCTTGCAAAAGACTAATGAAAGAATAAAAGACAAAATGGTATCACGCAGTTTTTGGCAGTTGAATGCTAATATTGAAAAAAATTGGGAGAGATGCTCCTGGGGAAGATGGACACAAACACACACACACGCAAAATGCACGGGGTCATGGTCACATATGGTGTTGAAAAATGAGAGGCAAGCGTGGGCACGGCTGCTGTTTTTTCGCCGTCCCACCTCGTGAGCTACGCCATCCAGCGGCTGCTTTGTTGCCTCTCTTTAGGAACTACGCCGACCCAGCGGCTCAAAGGGGAACAGAGAGCTGACAATCGCCATGCCCACGAACAGAGCCGCGCACACATAGATAGGTGCCGACGTCTGCGTGTTGGCCACCGTGGCAATGACGGCACTCAGAATGCCCATAATACGGTTGCAGGCCACGGCAATACCGTTGCCCGTGGCGCGGTGGGCGCTCGGAAGGACCTCGGGGGTGTAGGCGTACAGCGTGCCGTAGTAGATGTTGAGGGCGCAGCCAATGGCACAGCTGAAGCCAATGTTCTGCGGCTCTGTGCGCACAGCCGTGTAGGCAAAGAAGAAGGCGCATGTAATCAGCGAACCGATCACCATGGTGTACTTGCGGCCCAGCCACTTGATCTCGCAGAGCCACGCGGCGACCATCGGGCCCGGGATGCCGGAGATGTTGACCAGAGCATAGTTGCGCCATGTCTCGAATGTCGACACGTCGAAGCTGGCACCACGCGAGGCCAGGTACGAGTTCAAGAAGACGTAGAACAGCGGGTAGGCAAGACCGATCAGGGTCCACGAAAGCCAGATCAGCAGCGTCGAGACGGCAATGGTCCGCGAGCTGAAGAGGCCGCGCAGATGAGACAGCGTCTCGCGAAAGTTGATGCCGCTCTTTCTGTTCTGAGTCGACTGCACCACGCCGCAGGCCTCGAGCTTCTCGACGGTCAGCGAGCACGGCCGGTTGTACTTGGTGGCCAGTCCTTGCAGGGTCTCGACAACCTTGGCGTCCTGGCCGGTGCCGAGCAGATACTTGGGCGTCTCCATTAGGCGGATAACGGTGATCCGGGCAATGGACATGACAAACACAAGGGCTCCGCTGGTGAACATGGTGTAGCGCCAGCCCATGTTGTTGTGGCGCGTGCAGGTCTCGACGCTGGCGCAGTTGAGGTAGCCGGGCGCCAGGAAACCCCAGGCGATGAAGCCGGTGATGGCCTGGCCGAATCCCCACCAGGCGGCCAGGAAAGTCACGACCCACTGCTTGTTGCCCGGCAGATACTCGAGGAACACGGTGGTGTCGAGAATCAGGTTGCCGCCGCCGCCAAAGCCGATCAGGGCAATGAACACACCCAGGCTTGCCCAGGTCGGCATGCCACCGGCAATGATGGCGGAAATGGAGCAGATGAAGAGCGACACGTTGAAGGCATACTTGCGGCCGATCATGTCGGCAGTCATGCCCCAGAAGAGGGCGCCAGACAACATGCCGACATAGACGGCAATGGTCATGCCCTTGGCGTAGCCCTTTTCTCCAAACTCGGTGTATGCTGGGGTCGCAATGACGGACTGCAGAAGCAGGATGAGCGAGTCGACGGCGTACCTGCGAGGTCAGCACACCAGGCACCCGGCCAGCAGGGAAGAGCACTTACCCGAAGCCGTTGAGGCAGAAGAGCTTCCAATGGTAGGGAGTCCATCCGATTTCGTCAATAGCCTGGGCGTTGTGTGTTAGTGCTTGCTTCTTTATTCGCACTGGGTCCAATTCCCATTACTCACATTGTTAACCAGATGCATCTTCAGCACCAGGGCCTCGTCCATGCCCTGGTGGGCAAGGATATCCTCGCCGCTGTGAAGAGATCCATCGTCGAGAGCGCGGATATCATTGTCGATGTTGCCATCGCCGGGACGGACGCCGGCCTCGGCCGTCTTGAGGCCGTCCTTCTCGAAACCGTCCTGCTTGTCAGACATGGTTGGGGGTCGGGGATACTGTGGGCACTTTACAAGTGACTCCAGGAGACTGTAGAGACAAGGACGGGGTGGAGGAGGAGAGGAGGTGAGCAGAGAGTATCACGAGGCTCGGCTGGTGACAGAACCGAACAGCTCAAAGATAATGATAATAGTGAGAGAGAGAAGAAGAAGAGACAAGTGAAGCAATTGACAATGAGGCTACACAAGTTTCAAGAAGTGGGAGAGGGAAGGAGAGGGGAAGGGGGAAGAAGGGGAGAGGATAAGAGGTGTGACAAAAAAAAAAAAAAAAAGAGAAGCTGGGGAGAGAGAAAAAAGAGGAAACAGGACAAGTGTAGAAAGGGAAGGAGCGAGGGACGAAGCTGCTTTTAACGGGGAAATAAAGTCTTCCATTCTACTTGTACTGTTCTTCTTTCGCAATTTGCCTTGTGAGAGACGCATGGGGGGCAAACACAACGGCCCCAAAAGCACCAATGGGCTCCGAGGAAATCCAAAGCTATTACGAGTAGTAGTATGTACCTCTTTCTGTTGTCCAACACCCTGCCGGGGGTTGGCTGGGCTGGCTTGGGGCCGATCCTGTAAAGGCAAAACCAGAAACGAAGCGCCGCTTGTGGGCAGAGAAGCGAGCTAAGCGGCCCTGGGGGGTTGTACCTCGCGGGTCGACCAGTGAAGCGGCCAGTTATTTGATCGTGGCTGACCAGTTACCCGTCGAGGCTCACTCTGCCTAGAGAGAATCGGGGGATCCACCCACGCCGGTCGGGGTTGCAATTACAGAGTAATACAATGTACATCAGCAATAGCACAAACGGTCAGTCCATGGAGCGGGTCTGATAGGGGGCCAAGCTGGAGCCTCCTCTTCGCTAGGAAAGAGCGAGTGGACAGGAAGCAGAGCCAATGGCAGAACGAACGTGGCCAGCTGCGAGAGCCTCTCTCTCTCTTTTTTGATCGGGACCGCCATCGACTGCAGTTGCCCAAACAAGTAGCCTGTGACTTTCTGACAAAAAAAAGTCTCGATCGCGCCATGTCCTATCAGATGCTCTGCCGTGTTTTCCTACGTATCAGTTGTCTCATCAGCCTGATCTAACCCAGCCTGTCGGGCACGATCGCGGCCACCCACAGACACTCGCAACCACTGAAAAAGAAGGCCAGAAAACAAACAACCAATTGTGTCTGCTGCAACTAAAAGATAAGGGAAACCACACGACCAGACCACCCCCATTGACAGAGGCGACCGCAAGGCAGGCGAAAAAACGTCAACTCTTGGTCACACAATCCACACCTTTTTCTCTAGCGCGTGTCGACTGTCTGGGGGAGAAGACCCCACCCGCTACAAGGTTCCCCCCCTCGTGCCTCACCATCGACTCTTGATAGGTCCACTCTGGGCCCATGGGCCAAGGACTTGGTTGCGCCGCTATTGCCAGGCCGCAGGTTTTGTGTCCTGGTTGGCGGCGCAAGAGGCGAGCACGTCTCGTCCGATCGAGAAGCAAGCCTGGGTGGTACTCTTGTCCAGAGTTGGAATGTCTACACGTGAAGGCTAGTACTCGTAGACACTTTGTGTAATTCCTGCAAAAATACAGGACAATTCTTCAAGGCTTTTCTTACGTGCATCCTTACCACGTGACTTTTCCCAATCTCCTGTTCGCTGGGGCCAGGATGCAACCCCCCTCTCTCCTCTCCCGGCAGTCTGTCCTCGTGACCACTGGGGGTCGTTTTCATGGATTCTCCAAAGTGCGAGACAAAAATGAGTTTTCATTTGCGATGCAGATGTTCCTGCGCCGATTGGATGGGTGTGGATGGTTGGATTGATGGTTGGCTGGATTGGTCGAATTGCTTTGTACTTTGTAGCTGTCCGCGCTGGTCTGTGCCACTGACGTCATAAACAGCTATCCGAGCAGCCGCACGGCAGTAGGAAACCAGCAGAGTCAAAGACACCGAAAAAAAAACCCAAAACATCTCGAATCCCCAGGAACAATGATGTCGATATAAAGAAGCAGCAGCCCGGCCACGTTTCCTTGTGTTACTTTTTTTTTCTACTCCACGTCTTGGTGTCAAGCCACCATTATAAGGTTATACCCGAGACCGTTCCAGGAAACGGCCGCTGTTCTGGTCTTCCAAGACCCAGCCAGCCCGAGGATGCCGCGGGAGGGGGGGAGGAGAAGCCAGCAACCCCCGCTATTGAGTTTTTTTTTTTTTTTTTTCTTTTTTCTTTTTCTTTTTCTTTTTTCTTTTTTTTTTTTTTTTTTGAGATTTACAGATAGACAAGTGTAATTAATTAGAGCTTCCAGAAGCTTGTCGATTGCGTGAAGCAGCCGGTGTTGAGTTATTTGAGCTACTTGAGATTTCGGGGGTGCAGGTCTAAACAGGGGCAGCTTCCAGCCAGTCGTGACATCTACCCGGACAGACATCCAGAATCAATTCCGAGGTAGCCTTTTGAAACGATTCCCTTGATAATCTCTTGTAGATACTGGCCGGACTGTCCGAATTCTTCACTTATCAAGCTTCAGGCACGGATCCGTCTGTCGCGTGCCAAGATGCAGGGGCAAAGTAAACAGACAAGGCACCATGCAGCTACGGGGGTACTTAAACGCATCATCCCCGTTACAGCAAATCTTTCCTATCATGAATTACATTTTTGATAATTGGCCCATTTGCCGCTCTTCTGATCCCATGCATACCTTCATCCGCCGACAACAATCGATCAACAATGTTACTGCAACCGCGTATGTTTTCACATACGGGAACAACTTGTCGGCAAGGACCTAGCAACATCATCTACGGGACCTGCCAGGCCGATCCATTCGCAACATTACTATCAACAATGGGACTTTGCTTCATAATTCTTCAATTGGATCGTTGCGACAGCGACAAGATGCTACATGCTCATGCCCACGCCCATCCACCCACTCTACCTTGAAACACTCACTCCGATGCGGTTCGTAAACTTGTTGTTGAACATGCCCGTCGAGTTGAGCTGCCGGTACACCGCATACCACGCTGGAAATCCAATGTACCACCCGCGCACATCGTCGCTCGTAATCAAATCTAGGTCCAGACCCCAGTGCACCCGCACTGAGTTGGCATTGTCCGACGTGCACATGTGCTCCTTGATGCTCCGCGCCAGCTTGGCACCCGTCTCGACCCCGACCAGCATGTCCAGCTCAATCGCACACGTCATCCGGTCCGCCTCGGGCGCCAGGAACGCGTCGGACGGGCCCGTAAAGCGGATGCCCAGCGGACCCGCCATGTACCAGTCGTGCCGCTTTGCCTCATCCTGGAATATCCCCAGCAGCTTGTCAATCACCGGCACGCACTCGCTCGCCTCGCAGTGCAGCTCAATCGCCAGCGCCTTGATGCTGTTGGCCGCGCCCAGGTTGAACACGTGGTAGCTCTTGTCCACGTACGGGCCGCTCTCGACGAGTGTCGCAATGGCTTGGTTGATCGCGATCGGACTGATCACGGGCAGCCGGTTCAGCACCGATACCAGGTTCGACACAGAGTAAATTGAAAACTGCTCGAGAAGCGTGCTCAGCCAGTCCTTGCGCTCGCCAGACGGCTTCGTCTTTCCCGGGAGACGCATGCGCTCAACGCGGACACACGAGTTGCTCGACCAGCTCGTGTACGGATTGAGCACCAGCTCGAAATGGTCGGCGGCAGCAACCACGGGAGCCACTGGCGTCCACAGCTCTGGCAACAGATCTTGTCGGATCTCGTCCCACTTGGTGGCCGAGCGCATTTCGCGAATGTAAAAGGCATCAGTCACTTCAATGACGTAGCTGTAGATCACCCCGAGACAGCCCATCGACACCAAGGCGGCGCGGAACCAGTTGTCGTCCTGCTTGAGCTTGGCAGGGACGCCATCAATGGTGGCTGGGAACGAGGTAGGGCTGGTCAGGGGTCCCTTTCCGGCAGCATCACTGGCTGGTTCGATCTGGTACACGGTCCCGTTTTCAGAGACAAGCACAATGGCACGGATACAGTTGGACAATGGGCCAAATACTACACCTGAGCCGTGTGTGCCTGTGGACATGACGCCACCAAGGGTCTGGCCGTCAAAACCACCCATGTTGATCAGTGCCAGCCCCCGATTGTCGAGCTCGGTGTTGAGATCGCGAATGGTGATACCGGCTTGGACACGGGCCAGGCGTCGGCTGAGGTTGCCGTTGTCTCCGTCATTTTCGGGTATAGGTGGGATTTCCGTGGTGGTTGTCGGGAGGCTCTCTGCGGGCGGCGGCGCCAAGGCGGTAATGCCGTCCTCGCCATTGTCCATCATCGACACGCGTCTCAGCAGCACCAGGTCCACCATGATGGCATCGTCAGTCTGCGTGATGTCGGAGAAGGAGTGTCCCGACCCCACAGCACGGACACGCTGCTTCAAGGACCGGGCTTCATGGATGACGCTCACAAGCTGCTGTAGGGTTTCCGGCTTCACCTTCATCATCGGAGAGCTCTTTTGTTGCCCAACACAGTTGCTCCAAGTCAGGATGTCGTCGTTCTCAGCCCCAGCCTCGTCATTATTGGTGTCGCCTTCGTCGATGATAGGAAGGCTTCCCGGCAGTCCCTTGGTAGAGGCCAAGGCCAAGCGTATGGATTCTCTGGCTAGCTCATTGCGGTACTTTGCATCGCGGGAACGCCGTCTGCCATCCTGCTTTCGCCGGGCGACATTCTATGCGCTGTTGTGAGCATGGTCGGGGTTATTAGCGAAGACCTGGTCCAGCTTCCGCAGGAGCTTCTGGTCGTATGGCTTCCCCCTGGCCTCTCGCACCGACCGCTCGACCGAGTGTTGGGCCCCCATGGCGACAAATCGGAAGTGTAGGACAAGGAAACGCAGAAGGGGGGGGGGGGGGGAGAGTCGGAGGAAGACTAGGGGAGGTGCGGAGAGAGCGGAGAGAAGGAAGGGAGGGTAGACGAAGGGCGAGGAGGATTGGCGAGGGTGTAAGAAGTATCAATATTTGCTAGGATATAGGAGGGAGGGTGTCGTCGTACGAGAGACTTGCGTGATAGGATTACGGCTATAGCAAAGTAAGAGCTTGATAGAGACCGCCACACAACAGACGAGAGAAGGCCTCTCTGGCCTTTGAAAATCAAACCTAGGCTCCCCAGAGTGTGGCTGACGGAGCACCAAAAACGGAAGCCGCGACGGACTGCCGCTCTACGAGGAAAGAGCCTGCACGCATTGGGCAGCAACGTGCTCTCGTCAGGTTTGCTTAGTCAAGCGACATGTGTCACAGACTGGCCGGCCAGAGCCTGCATAACGAGAATGAACAGGGTGAGCGGAACAGCGCAGCAGCCGCGCGCAGCCAGTCAACGACAGGAGCGGGCCACCCCTGACGGGCCATCCCAGTCCCGGCATGACCCAGGGTTCGTCTGTGGCCATACACGACATGCCAGATGGTGGGCACACCCGCTGGAAACCGCGCAATCCCGTCACGGCCGCTCCAGACGCCCCCCCTCGAGCCTTGGCCGGTGAGGCTGGCAGCGAATCAGCGCGTGCCGTGCGCGTCTACTTACACGGCCCCCGAGCTCGGCCTACATCGTCTGCGTCGGCTACGTCCTGTGGGCAACCCTGTGGGTGTGCAGCGCCGGCGCCTCGACTGCACTTGCATGTGCCCCTGAGCACAAAGGATGGAACGTCGTCTCACCGGCTCCATGCGGCTGGGCTGGCCACCTGATCATGCATGGCCGTGGCGGCCAAGGGCGCTGATAGGACGTCGGATGGGCTGGCGTGAGAGACATATTAACCACCGTGTGTCTCATTCCTGCGTGTTTTCCTTCCGTCCTTTCTCTCTCTTCTTCCCAACACTCTGCCTGTTTGTGTGTGGGCTGGCCGGACCTCGCCACAGCAGCAACTGCGCAGGAGCGCCGCTCTCTCTCGAGTGGATCTCTCTCTCGCGCGCGGCCACGCTCACTCGGCAGCTCCTTCCTCGCCTGGTAGTCATCGACGCGTGACATGCCTGCCAATCTTCTGGCCTCCGTCCTCTGGTCCTTCCTGTGTCCTCGCAGCCGTCGTCGGGAGGCAAATGGAAAAATCTCCAAAGACACCGAGCACAGCTCGCGCCGCTGGGACGCTGCCGAGAACGCAACGGTGTGCCACGTCTCTTACGTGGAAAGCGCTCACTTGCGCACGAGAGACGTCGCATTGTGCCCACGGTCTGCAGACCGAGCGCCAGGAATACGATGTCGATGCCCAACGCCGGCCGATCGATGTGTGTCTGTCCTAGTGCTGGCTAGAGAGACGAAAGACCACAAAAAAAAAAAAAAAGCCTGGCGGGCGGCCGACGAACAGCACACCTCATGTGGGACCTCGACAAGGTTCTGCATGTTACTTGTCTGATCTGACGATCTGGTGTCGGTCCAGCACGAGGACTGGTGAGTGGAAATGACGAGTCAAATGAGGCGAGAAGCTGACTTCTTGACCGAGCCAGCGTCACGATGCACGGGTGTGGCGATGCCTGTGCGGGCAATGCAATTCGCAGTCGCCAGCCAGGCACTGTCTGCCGCGCTGTGACGGCCATTCATGCGAAGAGCGCGCTCATCGCGGTGCCATTCTGGTCTGGATGGGCCAGCTCAGCGACGCGATCCTGCCTGCCCACCTGGGCATCAACACCGCAACGGGGAAAGCGCCGTTTTCGTATCCAGCCAAGGTGGTGGCGCACTCGCTCGCCCTACGCTGGCAGAGGATGGGCGCGCCGGAGAGGGAAAGGACAGTGCATTGGGGCATTGGGGCATTGGGGCATTGGGACAGACCGGCGGACTCGGCGGGCCTCCGCTGCGACACCACTCGCGCAGCAATGTCCAGACTGCTGGACTGCTGGCCTGCCAGAACGGGTGAGCAGGATCCGGCATCATGGACGCAAGATCTGGTTGTCACCAGCCCACCTGCCCTTGGAGTCAAGGTGAATCGGAAAAAATCCACCGCTGGCACGGCCGGCTGCGCGCCCTCATTGGTGGCGACCCGTCAAGGGGCACGCATTGGCCACCATGCACGCCGATTCGTTACGTCGCTGCTACGATCTCACGCATCTGCGCGGAAGCCAGACAGCCCCACCAAACAGATTTCGACGCAGCTGCAACGCAACAAGGCTGCGTGTTAGACCGTTTTTTTTGCCTGCACGCAGACCTGGTCCCAAGCCGGCATTTCTTCAGGACATGCTTTTTTCTGGCCCCCCCTCCGGACGACGCACGTCCAAGACACATCACCACACCCACCCCTTCTGTGCCACACCAGCCATTCCCTACTGGGCTGGGCTGGGCGGCTCTTGTGGGTTGTTTGACGTATGTACAACGCACCGCACTAGTCGTTTCTGTGCATAACGGGCTGTTTGCGATCTGCCCTGGCTCCCCCTTGGGTCACCTCTGCAAGGTCGCATGTGGCGGCGGCCGATATCGACGAGCAACACCGCTCCATATGCACAATGCCCTGACCGAACCATGCCTGGCTGCCTCGCTGCGTCTTCTCTCCGGCGCATTTGCGTCACGACGCAAGTCCGGCCCAGACTGCCGTTGAGCAGAACCGCAATTGAGACCCAATCTAGCTGCGATCGCTAAAAATGGCAACTTAAACCACACAACAAACAGACCGCGAGACCAAAATGGCGCCAGACAAGCCGGGCCATATTGGGCTCCTGGACACCGGGATGGCAGACAGGGACACGAGATTCTTGCTGGCAACGCCGTCGTCAAAGGACAGCATTCGTGCAAATGGGCCCAGGCGACAATGGCAAGCACCGCGTCCATATGTGGTGCTCCCGCAACCGAGAAACTGATGAAAAGGGCCGACGTCCGTCTCGTTCTCTCTGCTTTCTGGGCCCTCGCCTGTCTCGTCTTGTCTTCTCCATTCGCGATATCACAAGTCTTCTCGCTTACACTATCGTGCGTGTGCATCTGCGAACCTTGCCTCGTCCTCCACCAAGACCCCCATCCGTCCCTTGTCTCCGGTGTACCTTTGAGCTGCACTGCACAGACTTCCAGCTTTCAGCTTTTTTCTCGAATTGGGACGAACAAAGACTTCGCCCCTTGGTCTTGACCACCTAGCCGGCAGTACACCAACCTCCCTCCCCCTCCGACTTCGTATCACCCCCTCTCACCGGGTGGTCCTGTGTGTCTCATTCATGCTTTCCATGGACACTCGGCGTAGGGCGGGCCCGGTCCGTCCGGCGGTGTATGATGCGAAAAAGCGGAAATCTGCCCGAGCGGGTATGAAAGAAGCCAATCTCGTCCTGCTGCCTCCCTCTCCGGCGAACCTTCGTGCGTCTTCAGCCGCAACTGCATGCACATCCGACTCGATCGACGTGGCTACGGCATCTGTCACGAAATCAGGGAGAGCCACCCCCAACTTCGCGCGAGCATTCGACAAATCGCCTGCAGACACGCGCATGTCTGGCACCGAGAGTGAGACATCAAGGTCTTCTACTCCGGTCACGGACTTGTCCAGCTGGTGTCCCTCGTCTGGAAGCAGCTTTGCCATGTCGGTGCAACCTGACACTGAATGCAGCCAACCGAAAGACGATGAAAACGGATCATCTGATTGTAAATGGGAACACGAGTAAGTATAAGGAGTTCAGCTTGTACCCCGAAGCCTTGATCCCTGCAGCCTTGGATCGAATAAAAACACAAGCCACATCCAGACAATGAGACCAGCCGGCTAATACAAACCTTTTAGCTCCAACGCCGACTCTGCAGACTTCAGAAGGCGAATCTCATCCGACGAGGTGGATATGGCGGCAGCAAAGGGTGTTTTGAATTCACAAATGCTGAGACAAAGCCAACTGCGACACTCAATCTCGTCCCAATCAGCAACATCCAGGCTATCGACTTCAGACATCAGCGATAACGAGGCTTTCGGTGACGACGACGAGGACGTTGCTGACGATGATGACCGCGATTGGAGCGGGGAGAACGACAGCCTGGATGCGGCCGTCATTGCGGCAGTCGACGGCGATCTCAGCCTGGCCGCATTTCTGATTCCCCTGCTTCACAGAGATTTGCGCAATGCAGTCCGCAACAAGGTCGAATCATGGCAGAGCAGTGCCAACCCTCTAGCGACACCAAGCGAATCCACGGAGCGAACTGTGGCTGGAGGGAAGAGCAAAGGAAGTGGACGGCCCTCGGGCAGTTCTAGGACGGGCGGATCCAGCAGCCACCACCACCACCATGATCATGCTTCTGACCAGTCGAGAAAACGCCGGTGTCTGTCAAACTCGGACGAGGATGGCGGGGATGCAGAGGATGATCAAGGTGGAAACGGAGGTCACGAACTCACCCCCCAGAGGCCGTTGACGAGATGCCTCTACTTCTTCTTGCTTGCCCCTTCCACAAGCTCAACCCAAACAAGTATGGAATCCAGCACAATGCGACGTCTCGGACACGAAAAGATGGATATCGTGCATGCGCCGGCCCTGGCTTCAAAAGCATTCAGAGACTCAAGTAAGTTCCGCCGTACCACGAGGACCATGCCATTTTTGTTTTTGAAGAAAACTGACAGTTTTGGTTGCAAAGGGAGCACTTGAAAAGGAAACATACGCCTGTCCAGTGTGACCGTTGCTTCCACGTTTTTAGCGGATCTGATAAGGCGAGTTGCATCACCGAGCTGACGGAACACCGGAGGCGAGAGGTTCCGTGCAAGAGAGGCGACCCTTCGCTGCGGGAGGGCATCAGCGAGGCTCAGTGGGCAGCGCTGGACAAGCAGAACCGCAAGAAGAACCAGGAGAAGCACAAGGTGGAAAAGTGGTTTGAGATGTGGCGGGTTCTGTTCCCCGAGGTTCCCGTGCCAGACACACCATGTAAGCTTGAACGCCAGGAAAGGAAGATGGCCAAAATCACATGCAACTAACACTGAGACAGGGTACAACGATGCAACGCAAACCAGACTGCCGTCTCCATCACAGGAGAGCCAGGCCTTTGCAGATTTGTTTCTGCACATCTTGAACCACAAGGTGCAGCAGGGTGACCTTAGCTTCCCCGGCTGCAACGTCGACGACGTACAGCAGCGTCTTCGGAACACCGTCCAGCAGACATTCCGCACATATGTCAGCCTTCATGGACCACTATCACGGACAACTGACACGTCCTCGAGCCACACCGGCACCAACAACCTGTACTCGTCGCCAATTGGCGGCTCCTCCACACACCAGTCTGGCCTCGGCGTTCCGTCGCAGCAGTCTTCGGGCACGATGGTGACGCAGCCGCAACAAGCGGCGCACTACGCGCTCAACATTCCGGGAACGACCGTACCCGGCAGCACCATGCAGTATATGGTGCCACCGGCTATGCCTATGGCTGGTGGCCAGGGCCAGCAGTTCAACTCGGCAGCTATGCCAACCAGCATGGGCCCGCCAATGGCAGCAGCAGGGTTTACTGGCATGGGACAGGATGACCTCAACCAGTACTACACGATGCCCATGGTGGGCTGGCCGAACACGGGAATGCCGTATGGAACACAGCCGATGGCATCGGGATACGACCAGACAGTGACGGCAGGCCAACAGCTACAGCAGACGGACTTCTATGGCCGGCCTAGAGAGTATGCCCAAGAGATTGATTACGGCGACCTGGAATAGATAGACGTTCATCATGGCAGGCGCATGCGACGGTTCCTTTTTCATGAAGTTTATGAAAATTCACAGAATGCATATAAGCTTATGTTGGGGGTGCACAGTGTCGGCGTCATTGGATTATTTGCGATTTCCTCGGTTCACGTTTTTAGAGTGGCTTGTTTTCAAGTACCATGAATAGCTTTGATATCATGCATTTTATGAAGTGCAACCTTTTGGTCGTGATTTGCAAGTGTTTGAGGTTGCAGTGTCTGTGTGTTGACGGGATGTTACAAGACTGTAAGATGTTACCCAGATAGCAGACAGAATCGTAGATGGCTGCAGATGGCCGCAGAAGGTTGCAGATTAGTATCCTGCGGAGTATTTAATACGTGCAGCGTGACACAGGCGGGTGTCCAAGGTCGAGGCTCGGCATGCGCTCTAATATCAGCTGGTTTACAGAGGGGACTTCTGGAGCCTGGCCGCTGGAATGTCAGTGTGCGACACTGATTGGCTTTAAGAAGCTGGCCAAGCCGTTAACCGCAGCCTAAATACGGGCAAGGGCTGCTGTAGTACAGGGAGGCTTGCGAGGGCGCTATGAGCAGTGTGGTGATCGCTCCCTTCCCGCAGAGGGTCTCATTCGTCCCGGGCAGGTGGGTCGTGGACCGAAGAAGCAAGCGCACACCACGCACCCCACCTTATCAGGGAGACCCTTGGCGTTTTGGGCAGCACCGAAGACAATAAAAATAAAATAATAAAAAACACGAGCAAATAAGAGCTGTTGGTGCTCGTGGTGGTGAGGCAAAAGAAGGAAGGCACGACCTCACGGCGCACTTGCTTTTTATTTTCCTTCTTACTGTCTGTCCACATCGCCTGCCAGCAAGAGCACGAAAAGCGCACCACCAGCCATGCGCGCAGCATAAGCCACGCATCCAAGCCACAACGGCCTCAGCTCGCCAGCACTCCTTTTTTTTTTTTTTTTTTTTTTTTTTCGTTGCTTCTTTTCCCCGTCGCTCGCTTCTGCCGTCATTCCGTCGAGTCTCCCCATTCCCCATTCCCCATACGGCCTCGCCCAAACCCGACGCGCGATACGAGACACAGCACCCCGTGCCAGCGAGCTCGACCGTTTCTTCCCTGTTTGTCTGCGCCACTTGCCGCCGTCAGCCGCGTCGCCCTTTGGCCGTCGCTATCAACGTCTATTCCTTTTTCGACTTCCCCGACCTCGACGCCCTAGACGACCTAGACCAGGCCTCGACCTGTCTACTACACCTCTCTCCCCCCCAACTGCCGCACACTCCCTCCGGCATGTTCTCCCGCTTCCACCACCGACGGGCGCCGTCGCAAACCACGCCCACGTCTCCGGTGTTTGACCAATTGGCTCCCTGGGAAGCAGCCGCCCTGCAAGAGAAGCAGCTCCAGCAGCAGCTGCGGCCAGCATCAAGCAGCAGCGCCGGTGGCAACACGACGTCCTCCTTCAACGCCAACATGGCCACCACCACGTTGAACCCCACGATGAACACCACGACCTCCTCCTCCTCCTCCAACAACACGGTGCCGCAGTCGCAGATGGGCCGTGTCACGTCCTCCATGACTATGAATTCCGACCGATCCTATGAATATCCTTCGTCCCCCGTGCCCCCGTCCGTATCATACTCCGCCCCGTCACCAGCCATGGACAACAGGAGACCACCCGGCCGGCCGGCGCCAACACCGACCTCACCACGCGCCAACCACCACCAGCAGCAGAAAGCAGGCGGTGCACCACCACCGTCCAAAGAGTCCGGCTTTATCGGCGGCGTGGCTCTGGCAAACCTGCGCCGGTCAGGGGTGGCCGGCAGCGCGCAAGATCTGTCCATGGCCGCCGCTGCCGCCGCAACTAAGACTGCCGCTGCGGGCCGGCCGGCAACATCAACGGGGCAGATGTCCCCAACATCACCACGGACAACAGCGCGCACCACATCCCCGCACCTGTACAGCGCCCCTGATAGAAAGCAAGGACGCTCCAAGCCGCCACCGCCACCTATCAACACGTCCCTCTCCCCACGGCAGGTTTCGATGGCCGACATGCGACCATTAAAGCAGACCTCGTCCTTTGTGACACCCACCGACCTGCAGTCAACCGCTGCGGCTGCAGCCGCCTCGGCTGCCATCGCCGCCAATGACGCACACAACGCAGCGCGGACGAAGAAGGGCGGCCTGCCCTTTCTGAAGAAGAACCCAATGTCGTCGCTGCTGAATCGGCGCAAGACGGCCCAAAATGCCTCAGACATGATGGGCTCTCTCTCGCCAGACGGCTCTGATGGACCTGTATATGCACCTATCCGGGGCACCCGCGTACACGACTTCAGCGCCCCACGGCCACGCCATACCACGTCCAACGAACTGCCCCCCAAGTCAGCAGCTGTCGCAACTGCCGCCGCCGTGGCCGCTGCCGCCGCCGCCGCATCTACGTCCGCGTCAAATTCGGCCGTGGCTTCCCCCACAGGAGCCCTGTCACCTGCCAGCGAGATCCCTCCACGGCCGCATCCGAAAGACTCGCCTGTCCTCCACCGCCAACAGTTCCATCAATCTCCTCCACAGCAGCACATGCAGCGTGATTTACAACCCAACCTTCAGCAGCAGCAGCAACAGTATGGCCAGCAACAGCCAGCTCCGTATTCGAACAGCAGGAACTCTTCCATCACACCCGACTCGGCCCATGACCATGTCTCCCCTGTGGCCATGCATGCATCCGACCCGCGCTCGTCCATGCAGATGCCGCCACCTCCAGTTCCACAACAAAAAACGCTACAGACACTGCAGGAGAACCGCCAAATATCCTTTGCCGAGAAACCTCTGCCGGAGCGGCCAACGACACAGGATTCGCCAAGAGGCAGCACGGATGCAGGCCCGGGAACGTCTGTTCGGACAGGTTCGCAACGCTCGCGGGCAGCGTCGGCGGATATTGCTTCCCTCATGAAGTCTTCGCCATCCACGGCTACGACACGGTCACGTAACAAGTCGCTGTCTGACTTCTCGGCAACCCCAGGTACGGGGGGCATTGCCGCGTCGGCATCGGTGGCGTCGACTCCTGGATCAGCCGCGTCGGTGATGCCCAAGCCCATGAAAAGCACGTCATCGCGCTTCAGTTTCATGGTCGGGTCAGCTAGTGAAGAGAAGTTGCTGGAGGAACGCCACAGGCAGAAGCAGCTCGAAAAGCGCAGCTCTGATGTTGACGGCAGTGCTGGCGGACCGCGCGATTCCCGCTTTGACGACTTTGACGAAGACAGCTTTGATTACGATGCTATGATGGACGATGATGGACTGGAGGAACGCATCCCGGGTGTGAATGCAGACGCAGATGACGACGACGGCTTTGGTGGCGGCTACCCTTACGAAGAGCCTGTTCCTGAGATCGGCCTGGACGACGATTACCCGTACGAAGAACCTGTGCCAGAGGTTGGATTGGACAATGACTACCCATATGAAGAACCTGTACCTGAAGTTGGCCTGGACGACAACAACCACCAGACACAACATCATGCCGAGACGACTGTTGCCGAGGATGACGACCCCGACGGACTTGACCCGAACAACGACCAGGAGAACTTTGCCGGCTTTGTGTTCCAGCGTTCCAACCCAGCATCCGCCATGGTCTCGCCTGCTGTTGGTGCCATGTCGACTACTGTGACCACACCTCGCGATGCCAATGGCGATGCTATTGGCTTTGCCATGTCAAAAGACGCAATGACTCCAGATTGGCAAACGTCTTCGGTTGCCTCGCCTCGCATGTCCCGGTTCTCTGCAGACCTGCAGACAAATCTCGAGACAAAAAGAGCAACGGTTGGCAGCTATGATGACGTTGCCATGGGCCAGAAGTCGGCGGATGTCTCTGGTGGTCTGGGGATCCAAGATATGCGATCCTCTGGTGACCGTCCGCGGAGTGCCCTCCCCGACTACCAGACTGCCCAGAATATTCAGGTGCACAACATGCAAGAGGTTCAGGACTTCCAACGACTCAGTCTGCAAGACCACTCTGAGCAAAAGACGTCCTTCCAGCAGCATCGGTATCAGGAGCCATCGGCCCCTACTCAGCAATATCAAGAGCCACAGATCTCCTTGCAGCAACAGTACCAGGAGCAGAAGGCGCCCTCACAGCAGCAGTTCCACGACCCTGCTTCTTCGCAACAGCAACAGCATGAAGAATCGAAGGCGTCGTTGCAAAAGCAGGTCCAGGAGCAAGAACAAAAACAGCCACGCCTTCCCAGCATGGTCTTCCCGCCAGCCATCAACGAGGACGAGTTGTACTTTGACCAAGGTCTGTCGGACGAGTTGGATTTCGGTCAGCCAGAGACGTCTAGTGTGCCCTTTGACGAGTCGATTTTCGATAACAACGATACCGACGAGTACGGACGGCCCATTCCTGGCGCATTTGCCAAGGCTCAGGCTCAGAGGGCCATGATGGCAGCGGCTGAAATGGCATCGTCGACCAAGCGCGAGTCTGATATTCCATCTTTGCACCATTCCGACCACAGCCAGCCTGCGGCGTCGACTGCCCACACCTCGATGAGCGTCACTGGCGGCCTTCCTTACGGCGTGTGCCCTGTTGAGAAGAACGAGCACACCACTTCTGACGAAGCCTCGTCTTCCGACCGAGTTCAGTCTGGCGAATACCGGCACTCTGCAACCTCGAGCGGTGCTTATGTCTCTGCACCACGCAACACATATGCACCGCCTACCCATGGCGGCCACAGCAAAGAGGACTCGCTCACTGCCCTCCGACGACAGCTTCCTCCTATCATGACGGACGCCGAGCGTGTAGCGGCATACCAGGCGGCTTTGGCCGAGGCAGCATACAAGGCGCAAGCATCTGGCAAATTCAGACGTGACTCGTCGCCAACTTCTGTGTCGTCAGACTTTCAATCTATCGGAGCCGGTCTGAGCCAGCAAGGATTTGGCGGCCCTGACAGTATGAGCAGCAGTGCCGTCGAAATGTCACCTACCGCAGTGGCCCTGGGCGCACTCGGTGGCGGCGGTGCTGGTTCTGTCGGTGGGGTTGGTGTCCCAACTACCACGGCTCCAGACACTATGCAACGGGCGTACTCGTTTGACAGCAAAGAGGAGGATATCAACAGCAGCAGCTACAGCGGCTATGAAGACAATGACGGGTTCACCCAGGACATGGACGACTACGACTTTGACGACGATGCCATTATTGCCGAGGCCAATGCCGAAGCGCTGGCCAACGACCAAGACGGGTTCTATGGGCAAGAGTTCAACTTTTACTCGGCGCCGCTCCACAGCCACGGCAACGGCGGCGGCTCTTCGGCAGGAGCTGGGGCAGGCCAGGTCGAGTTTATCAATGGCGGCTATTTTATGCCCAACAGCAGTATCGGCCGCACGACGTCTGGCCGCGTTGTCTCCCGCGAGCCCAACCTGACGCCGATCACGGAGAGGTCCGAATATTCCAACCGCAATAGTGTGCTGTCCATGGGACTTCCTCCTCTCGGCAGCAGTGCCGAACTTCGTCCTCCGGGCTTGGCTCAGCTGGCCATGCTTACAGGCGACGACAGCGACATGAGCCTGTCAGCGCTGATGCGGCTGCGCAACAAGACGTTTGGTGGTAGCCAGGCCAGCCTGCTCTCGAGCCGCGAGGGCAGTCCCAAGTCTGGCGCTGGTCCAGACCGCGAGCGCGAAGGCGCCACATCACCGTGGGGCCTGCCCGCCTATCCCCCGTCCAGTGGTGGTGGTCCTGGCAGCAGCGGATTGTTCCACCAGCAACACGCTCGGCGCAATTCGGCCAACAGCTTCTCGGTGCGCGGAACTGGCAGCGGCCTGGGATCTGAAACTGGTAGTGACAGTGGCAGTCCCACGATGACGAGCAACTTTACGTTCCCGCCCATCATGTCGCCGTCGCCTGTGCCCATGTCACCGCCCCAGTTTGTTGAAGGCGGTGCCAATGCGGCGTGTCCGCCCGTGCTCGAAGAAGAAGACGAGACGGCAGCGGCAGCAGCGTCTGAGACGCAGACGGGCTCGAGCTCGCTGGCTGGGTCCGGCCTGTGGATGCGCAGTTCAGGCGGGTTCAGTGGTGTCAGCAGCGGTAGCGACTACGGGTACCAGCAGCAGTTTGGTGGGCAGACGATGGCTTCGCCGCAGCAGTTTACGTTCCCGAGCGCGACGTCGTCGCAGCAGCAGCAGCAGTACAACGGCCAGAGCATGGCGTCGCCGACAACGCAGCAGTTTACGAACCAGAACATGATTGCATCGCCGACGCAGTTTACCCAGATGAACTTGACGTCCACAACACAGCTTGCCGGCCAGAGTATGTCCCCCACGCCACAGTTCAGCCACCCGAACATGGTGCCAGGACAGCAGTTTACGGGCCACATGGTGTCATCTCCGACGACCATGATTCCTCCCATCTCGACCTCGGTCACGGCCGGGCCCCCTGGAGAGGCTGCTCCCACGTCGGCATCGTCCACCTCGTCCATGCCGCCACCGTCCAAACCGCCAATCACTACCCGCCGTGGCATGGGCCATCGTCACAAGGGCTCGGCCGACAGCATCTCGTACACCAAGGAGGAAGACAGTGGCGAGACACGGTGGGTGATGGAGCGCCGGCGGCTGGCGGAGACGGGCGAGATGGAGATTCTCGAGAGGGAGATTGTTGAAGGTGGAAGGATATGATCCGACACGTCTTGGTCTAAGACCAAGGGCCTTCTTTCTTGCACCCCTCCATGACCTTTTGGTCTTTTTTTTTGTTTTCTCTTTGTTTTCTTTGTTTTCACGTTTGACACGACTAGCGATTTGGTTTTTTGCAGCATTTACAAAGCGGTTTTTTGGGATATGTATAGATTTTTTTTGGGATACCTCTTTATTTGGAAAGTGTGCGGGATTGGATATACGACACATGGAAACACACAACAAACGGGCAGCACATACAAAGCCCACAAACGAACCACGAAACAGGCACAATTGGGAAAAAATATTCACCACGGATGATGGGCAACTACTAAAAAAAGCATTGGTCATTGGGAAAGGGTACATTTACAATACGTTGTATACAGCTAATAATATTAGAGAGGGACACCCAAGAAATGGTGGACTTCCAGGGAAAGTCTCTACAGAAAGAGAAGTAATGAACAACAAGGGCGGTTGAGGAAAGGAGAGGGAAAGGGGGGAAGGAGCATACTTTGGATACTGGACAGACAAAGTGGATGTGGAACAAGATGAACAAGCAACAAACAGACACACATACAGACTAGACAATTAATACCTGTTTCATGTCAATGCCACTTGGGAGAGAACACCAAAAGCCAAACGGTAGTAATGAAAACGGTCTTTGAAGAAGCTGAAATAAAAGAGAAACACCCAGGATTCTTGCACGTCTCAGACCGAGCACGTTAAAAAAGGCAAAGTATCTAATGGGTTTCCCTCAAAGCCCAAGTCGTACTATGCGGCATACGTCATGTGCCAATATTAAAACGCCCTCTGTAGGACAACCGTGTGTGGTTTTCAATTTTGGAGAAGGAGGTGCAAGTTAAATTAAGCACAGGAATCAAAGGACTAGAATTGGTGCCAGCACGTCGGGACCGACCGTGCCGGCCGGTATTTTGTGTGCATTAACGTCAGAAGTCCGTTCATATGTGGGCGAGGCTGTGGTGTTCTTGGCTGTCAGCATTTTGGGTATATGTGTGGTATTACTTTTTCTGTCAGTCGGGCCTCCGGCCGGGATGTCCCCAACACATGCCGGGCGAGGAGTGTCGAACATTCGTATAAATCGAGCGAGCTAGGAAGAGAAGAATCAAGGAAATAAGACTCGAGAAAAAAGAAATCGAGCGAAGCGAGGAAAAGAAAAACGAAATCGAGCGAAGCGAGGAAAAGAAAAAAAGAAAAAAAGGCCTAAACGATTAAGTCGAGAATCATTCAAGATAGTTTTGCTCTCTTGTTCCTCGACATGTCCCCTGTTCCTGTCGCCAACGTCGGCCGCGACGGCAAGGTCTCTGAAACCGTCCGGGAACGTCTGCTTCCAGACTATGACGGTAAGTAAAGAGCAGCACGAGTTGTTTTGTTCTTTGTGTGTCGTCTTGTCATTGTGCCGTTGCGTTCTCTTTTTTCTTTTTTCCTCGCTTCGCTCGTTTGCCTGTCCTTTCTTCTTCTCTTTCTTTTCTCTTCTCTTTTTTTCCTCGCTTCGCTCGTTTGTCTGTCCTTTCTCTTTCTCTTTCTTTCTTTTTCTTACATCTCCGATGACGACGTGGCCAAGATCACTGCCGCCATCGAGGCCAAGACCGGATCGCCGGTGCGGTCGGCCAAGGTGTCCAAGATGGACGTACTCAAGGCGGGCGGCCTGGGCCCGAACCCGGACGTGATTGCCAAGGTGTACCGCAAGAAGCTGGACAAGGAGGAGTAGTAGGCAAGTGAAGAAATGAAAGAAATTGAAAATTGAACAGCACTTGACATTTGTCTGAATTTAAAAGTTATTTTAAAAAGCAAAATCATTTCAATTGGTATCTCCCGCCTTTCCTCCATTGGCTTTGTCAACGCATTTCCCCAGTCTGATCCCATGCATCGATACATCTCTCCAGCTCAATCTTCAACGCCAATTGTTCATCATCCGCCAAGTCACTTGTAGTCTCCGATCCTGTCTCATGGTTGCTCCTATCTCTGCCTTTTGCCATGCTGTCCCAACTCGTCATCACTCAAATGTAGTTCTTCTCTTCTTACAGAACAATTGCATCGGCCTCTTCGTTCTTGACTTTGGCCACTTCAATCTCTTCAGTCTCGGTCTCGTCAGCATCGGCCTCGGTCTTGACATTGTCAGAGTCGTCCTTGGAGTCCTTGTTGGCCTGCTTCGGGCTTCTCTTGGGCGTCTTCGGAGTCTTGGGTGTCTTGGGAACCTTCTTTTCGTCCTCTAGCCCCGTCATGGCCAGCTCGTCTTCCGTCTCGTCGTCGTCGACGGCCTTGGACGGAGTCTTGACCTTGCGGCCCCGGAGGGTGGCAGGAGTGGCGGGGCCAGTGCTATCGGCAGCACCCGGAGTGGCCGGGGCGCCGTCGACGACACGCCGTTTGTTGACTGGCGTAAACGACCCAGGCTCGGCGCCCTCGTCTTCAGTCTTTCTCTTGCGCGGAGTCCCCCTGGTCCTGGGCGTCTTGGGCGTCTTTGGGGCGGTCGCTGCCGCTGCCGACGACGCCTTGGCCGGCGACGACGACGACGCGTCCGGAAAGAGCTTCTTCTTGATGCGGCCCCAGGCGTTGGAGGCGCTGCCCGTGTTGGTCATGTTGCACTCCTCGGCGAGTTTTTGGAAGTCGACCTGTGAGAAAAGTTAATAAGAAACTAAAGATTGAATCGGCAGGTCGACAGTCTTGTCGCGTAGAAATCATACCTCTGGCGTGTTCTTCATGCACTTCCAGGCCTTGCTGAGAATCTCCAGCTCGCGGTCGGTGAGGCCGACGGCCTTGGCTTCCTTGACGGGAGATGACATGATGGTGGTGATGAGAGAAGTAGATGAGGTGGGATGGGTGAAGGAGGGAGATGTAGAGACGATGAGAAAGGACGACAGTAGAGTTGAGAGTGTTGTAGAGAAAATGTAGAAGATCAGAACAAAACAAGAGAGAAAAGGTATGCCGAAGGATGGGAGAATAGATTCTGAAAGGTCAGCAGATGGCGTCCTCAGATGCGAGTGACCAAAACTTGAGCGCAGGCCAGACACCAGAGATGGAGGTGGCTCTGATGTTTTTGAGGAGGCTGGAAAACAATAGGCAAGGCGGTCGGTCTGCACCAAAAGCCAAACAGGTGCAAACAGGCAACCAAAAGACCAACGGGGCAACAGTCGCCCAGTGACTCGGAGCAGCAGCACAGAGACCGGCTCAGAGACCAGCAGAGGCCACAGCCAGCAAACAGCAGTCCATAGGAGTTAGCAGGAGAGTGTTTTGCTGCTGCTGGTTTCACCTCAGACTGCCGTCAACATGTCCTCACTTAAGCTGGCCATAGAAGTCAACACGACACAGAATGAGATCCTTCCTGCGTGTTTGATTGTTTAATTGGAGCAGTGCTATTCGTTTAACTTGGCATTTTAGATTCATCTCTTCGTGTTACATTTGAACTTGATATTCACTTCACCTCCTCACTTGGTGTCGTAAAACACAAGGCACCGCACCTCGATGCTCTGTCTGAGCTTTGCATCTGGCGGCGTCGCCGGGTCGGTAAAGGCTGTATGGGGCGTCCATGCCGCAACGCCCTTGCGCCCGCCCGGGCGGGCCTCGCTGCGAGAGTCGAAGCACTTGATGAAGAGGGCCTCGTCTGGGGTCATGTTTTTGGCGTAGAAGAACCTGTGCTTGTCGTTTGGGACGACCGTGTATGTTTCGCCTGGCGGGTCAGCGAGGAAAGAAAAGAGAATCGAGCGAAGCGAGGAAAAAAAAAAAGAAAAAAAGAAAAAGAAAAAAAGAAGAAAAAAAGAAGAAAAGAAAAGAAAGAGAGAACGAGCGAAGCGAGGAAAAGAAAAGAAAAGAGAAAAGAAAAGAAAGAGAGAACGAGCGAAGCGAGGAAAAGAAAAGAAAAGAGAAAAGAAAAGAAAGAGAGAACGAGCGAAGCGAGGAAAAGAAAAGAAAAGAGAAAAGAAAAGAAAGAGAGAACGAGCGAAGCGAGGAAAAGAAAAGAGAAAAGAAAATCGAGCGAGCGAGGACCAAAAAACATACCTTTGACGCCGTATCCGTCGGTCGACAGGGCCTTGGCCGGGTCGGGGAGGACTTCCTTCCCGCGGTCGTCGTCGTCGGTGGCCGCCGGCCGCTGGGGGTACAGCAGGTCGACGGCCTTGAGGTCGGTCGGGTCGGTGGACCGCCAGTCGACGAGGGCCAGGGGGGTGTCGACGGCAGGGTGGCCGATGGGCCGCCAGACGTTGATGATTTGGTAGCGTCCAGCCAGGAGCTTCTCCAGGCCTCCCTGGCCAATGCCAGCACCGGCATGCCTCCGCACCCGCACTTCTGCCGCGCCCGGCGTCTGGTCCACATGCAGCCTCTGGACCGGCTGCCGGGCCGCGTCCGGGTCCCTCCTCCGGATCGTGTGGTCGAAGATCACCACCCGCGACACGGGCTCCTCTGGCGTGGACAGCTTGTCCCGCAGCAGCTTCTCGACCTCGGCATAGTAGCCCGTGCGCACGGCCGAGTCGTCGACAAAGTCTTTCTCTGTGGCCGGAGAGTAGTACAGAGCAAAGCCGGAGATGTCGACGCCGTACTCGCCCCCCTTGTGGATGTCCTCCACCGGCCGCGTCTGCTCCGTAACCCCGACCGACGACACGTCCGTGTCGACCTTGGACCACGGCTTGATAAAGGGGACGTCGCTGTCGACAATGGTGGCCGGGTCGGCATACCTGAACACGGCAGAGGTCATGATGGGGGTGGAGATGGAATGGAAATTGAAAAGAGAAAGAACCAGAGAGTCAAGACACAAGAATATCCAATGCTCTTCAATGCCTTTACTTTGACCAAAACATCCAACGCCAACGCCAATTCCAAACCACAAGTCGGCTCATATGAGTACTCCTTCGTTCTCTGCCGTTGCTTCCGTGCGGGGGACGTCGTGGTCAGAGGTCACGCTTGTTGACGTGCTTTGGGATTAATAATTAGATTTATCAGATGGCGGCCTTTAATTTAATCGCCGTGTTGATTTTGTCGGGTCAAGTACCTCTTACTTTAAGTGTATTTTCTTCTATTTTCTCTTCCAATGTTCTCTTTAGAAACGGAAAAAGATTGGTAAGAATTTCGGATGAGGTTCGGGAGTGGGTGCCCCAAAGGAGCCCCAAAGGAGCTGCTCCGACGGCCGGGGGTCTTTGATGCGTCACGTGCTTTGGCGTCGACCCGACGCGCTGTCCAGTGACAACGTCAATGTTTGAAATGAGAACGTCGCCAGAGGAAGGAGCGACCAAGTACAGCACTGCCAAAGACCCATCTTCCCAATGGCACGACAGCCACGGGCCAGCGCCGCCGCTGCAGCAAAGCGCATCCTGTCGCAGGCAAAACAAGACAATGCCATCCCGGACAGCCGCGATGACGCGACAGCCACAACGCGTCGGCGGCCTGCCAAGCGGCGCCGCCAGGCGTCGCCAGAGTCGTCTGGGTATGAATCTACAGGATCCGTCGAGTCGGCAGACAACGACAAGGAGAATTCCAAAGAAAGAAGCACGACAAAATTCAAGACTGAGTCTTTTGACGGCCTGGAACCACTGGCCAAGAAACAAAAGACTGCCGTCAAGAGAACGGCCACCACGGCCAGGGAAAAGGATGCTCTGCACAGCCTGCTACTCGGGCCGCCAGGCCAAAGTCTGCCAGAGACGGCTGTCTGCTGCCCGCCGCTGCGCCTCCACTGCACCTCGTACCACCGCCCTCTTCTCCTCGACGGCCAGCCCGGCCGCGCCGCCCGCCGCTCCCTCCTCGCCTGGTACGACTCTGTCTGCACCTCCCGCGGCATGCCCTGGCGCAGGCCGTGGTCCCGGTCCTGCCTCGACTGCCGCGACGACCTCGCCGTCCGCGCCTACCAGGTCTGGATCTCCGAAATCATGTCCCAGCAGACCCGCATCGCCGTCGTCATCGGCTACTGGTCCCGCTGGATGCGCCGCTGGCCCACCATCCAGCACCTCGCCGCCGCCGACCCGGACGACGTCACCGCCGCCTGGCGCGGGCTCGGCTACTACAGCCGCGCCGCACGCATCCACGCGGCCGCCAAGCTGGTCGTCGGCGACCCCGAGATGCGCGGCCTGCTGCCGGCCGACGCGGGCACGCTGCAGGCGCGCGTGCCGGGTGTCGGGCGGTACACGGCGGGGGCGATCTCGGCGATTGTGTTTGGCCGGGCGGCGGCCATGGTGGACGGCAATGTGGTGCGGGTGCTGAGCCGGCAGCTGGGGCTGTATGTGGACAGCAAGAGCGACAAGGCCATGGTGGACCTGCTGTGGGCGGCAGCGGAAGTGCTGGTCAAGGCGGTGGCAGCAGATGAGGGGGAGGAAGAGGAGGAGGACGGCAAAGAGATCTTGGACGTCCCGCCCAGCTCGAGGCCTGGCCGGTGGGGCCAGGCTCTGATGGAGCTGGGCAGCACTGTGTGCGGCCCGAAGCCGGACTGCGCGGCGTGTCCGATAAGGTCGACCTGCAGGGCGTATGGCGAGGGTGTGCTCCTGCAGCAAAAGAGGGCAAAACCAGAGCTGGCCGATCTGGAGGATGCGTGCCAGCTGTGTGAGCCATTCGAGGAGGAAAGTGCAGACACGAAAAGACCAAGCAAGAAGAAGGCATCAAAAACGTCGACATATTTCGACGGCCCTGCCGACACGGAAGCCATTGCGAACCACGCCAAGGCGTTCCCGCTGCGACGGGCCAAGAAGCCAGTCCGCGAGCTCGAGACGCTGGTCTGTGCCGTCCGCAGCTCGCGGGACGGCCGCTTCCTCCTCCAGCGCCGACCCGAAAAGGGTTTGCTGGCGGGCCTGTGGCAGCTGCCGAGTCACGACCTGGCCGGGAGAGGACAGCCCGAGGCGGGCCGGCGGAAAGAGGCAGCAGCGTTTGTGGAGAGGGTTACTGGGGAAAAGTCTGCAGCCCTGGTCTCTGAGCTTGGATCTGTTCCGTGGCTGTTTTCACACATTCGGCAGACGATGCACGTGTATCTGTACGAGGTGGACAGCGACAGCAGCGGTGGTCTGCCGGAGCCAGAGCGGTGCAGCTGGGCCACGCTGGACGAAGCCGACGAGGAGTATTCTATGAGCACGGGCATGCGCAAGTGCTGGCAGCTAGTAAAGGGGGTACAAGGCTGAATTGAGAAATGGCAGCGGTTCCATCAAGCAATTGTGATTTGATTCAAAATAAGCTATTAGAGAGAACACAAGAAAGAGATTCCACGTCAAGGAAGCAATCCGCTAGAATATAGTCATTTTTGTAAAGTCGGGCGTCATGAGGGTTTGCGGGTGGAAAGTTTCTGGAATGGTAGTTTCTGTGTTTGTCTTGATGGCATGTTGCACGCTGCAGAGCTTTCCGTCGTTGAAGCAGACGAGGCCGTCATGGACGTAGAGTTCCTTGGCTGGTTTGTTAGACGGAGAGTAGGCGGAAGAGGTCGAGCGAAGCGAGGAAAGAAAAGAAAAGAAGAGATCGAGCGAGGAAGAAGGTCGAGCGAAGCGAGGAAAGGAAAGAAAGAAAAGAGATCGAGCGAGGAAGAAGGTCGAGCGAAGCGAGGAAAGGAAAGAAAGAAAAGAGATCGAGCGAAGCGAGGAAAAAAAGAAAGAAAGAAAAGAAGAGAATATGGAGACATACACAAATCGATATTTTGCACTCCTCCATAGTAAGAGGGGCATTCGCATTCGACTCTGACAGGCCAGCGGAGTTTGCACTTGTCGCAATAGTTTGCAGTAAGGGACGGAACCTTGCCACTGTAGATGTTAGAAGACGGTAGAGAGAGAGAGAGAGAGAGAGAGAGAGAGAGAGAGAGAGAGAGAGAGAGCTTACGAGGGAGTAACTACAATCAACGATTTACCATTTGTACTCAGTCTCCGGTCGAGAGCCAGGTGCGAGACAATGGACGGGCCCGACTTGTCGGTGTTGCTGACGGGACACACAAAGGTCATAAAGGGGCAGTAGATCTCGGGGATCGACTGGGGGAAATCCGGATCGACCAGTCCGTAGCCCAGCCACCAGCCGCTGCAGTGGTCGGGGAACCGGATGAGTTTGGCGGGCGGCGACCGGGGCGCCACGGGCGTGGTGGTGACGGTGGACAGCGTGCCGACGGCTGTGAGGGCGGCCTTGACAAACTCGGTTGTGGGCTGCATTGCGAAGGAAGGGAAAAGAAGAGAGTATGGAAGAGAGTATGATGATGTTGTATTGAAAAGCCGTCGATGGAGGACGTCTCTTTATGTGCATCGCTTTACCGCGCCAAGTCTCCCATGAGGACCAACACGAACAAAAACAGGACAGACAACATCGCCGAGACATTCGAAACTGAGACCGAGATGAGTATGGCAAGGGAGAGAAGAGGATGAGTGGCTCGCTGCTTGGGACGTTGCTTCTCTCTCTTCAGTTCTGCAACATATACACGACGATTGACTATCAGCAGTCGTTGTCTTTCTGCCCAAGTCGCACGAACCAATATACTTTGCTACCAACACTGGCACAGACCTGTAAGGGATGGAGAAGCGAAATAAACCGAAATAAAGGACCAAAGGGAGGGAAAGACAGTTAAAGACCACCCCTGTGAGGAACGGAGCTCCTTCCAGGCTTTATTTTATGTGTGCCATGCTTCTTTACTTCTTTCTGCCTTTTATTTCCTGATAAACTCTGTACCACAAGGATACCATTCACTACCTATTAGCATCTTCCATGTTTCATCCACCCATCTCACAGCCTCGTCCCCAACCACGTCTTCCGCCTTTTCATCACAGCTGTGACTCTCGCTCTTGACAGAAAAAAGACTTGCCCATACTACCCAGACACTCAGGCCGGGCCCCTGTTTATCGCACAGCACTCCTTGTCCGGGAAGCAAAGTTTGCCGTCAATAATAGACAGAACATCGGCTAGTTTTAAATCGTTAGTCTTTTTTTCTGTTTCCTCGCTTCGCTCGATTTCTCTTTTCTCCTTCTCTTCTCTTTTCTCTTTTCTCTTTTCTCTTTTTTCCTCGCTTCGCTCGATGTCTTTTCTCCTACTTTTCTCTTTTTTTTTTTCTCTCTTTTTCTCTCTTTTTCCTTTTTTTCCTCGCTTCGCTCGATTTGTCTTTTCTCCTTCTCTTCTCTTCTCTTTTTCTTTTTCTTTTTCTTTTTCTTTTTCTTTTTCTTTTTTCTTTTCTCTTTTTTCCTCGCTTCGCTCGTTTTTGTTTTTGTACTCTTCTCTCTTCTCTCTTTTCTCTCATCTCTCTTCCCCTTCGCTCGCTTCTTCTACACTTACCAAAATTAAACGGAAACGTCATGTTCTTGCAGGTGCACGTAAACTTGGTCACGTCCTTGATTCTGCAGCTAGTGCACCTCTCCGAGAGCCTGTAAGGGACCACGTCGCTGGATGGTTAGTAAGAGTGAGACGAATGAGAACGAGAAGGAAAATGGAAGAGAAGAAGAGAAGAAAAAGAAAAGGAAAGACAAGAAATAAAACGAATAAAAAGGGAACAGAGAGAGAAATGTAATTAAAAGAGGAATTAAGCGAGTAAAATACCACAATAAACAAGAAACGATGATAAACAATGAGAAAAAACAAGCGAAGCAAGGATACACAAATGAAAGCAAAAACGAGCGAAGCGAGGATAAAAAAGAATAAGTATGAATACTCAAACGAGTGAGGATAAAGAAAGAATAAAGTATGAATACTTAATCGAGCGAAGCGAGGACAAAAAAAAAGAAGCGAGGATAAAACTTACTTTGCAGGGCCCGGTTTGAGCCCCCCGCCAGAGATTTCAAAGGCGCGGTCCAGGTTCATCCAGTAGTTGTTGGCGGGCCCGCCCGGCTCCTGCGCGCAGTTGATCTCGAGGGCGAGGGAGAACCCGCCGTTGCCCATGTCCGTCCGGTGGAGCTCGGAGCCGTAGCAGAGGTCGGCGATGGAGCGGGAGGAGAGAAGAGAAGGGTCGCGGGGCGCCACCGAGGCCTTGACCACGGGGCCGGGGCCCAGGGTCATTGTGACGGTGGCGGTGGTGGTGGAAGTGGAAAAGGTTGGGAGCAGGCCGGGGGGGAGAAAGTCCGAGGCAGGAAACGGGCTCAAGAGGGAAGACTGCATGATGAAGGGTGATTGATGGTGATGATGATTGATGGTGATGATGATTGAATTGAATACTGAGCTGAGGCAAAGCTTCAAGCTGATATTTATACACTTGCATCTTACCCCTTTCTACCACACTTTTCCAAACTGCTCCCCCTTTGCCACAACACCGTGCTCGACTCTTTGTCTTGAAATATCATTTTGATCATTTTGAATTATCGTCGTTTCAAGGTCGACCTCTTGACCTTTTGCCGTTGTGAACAAAAGAACCTCCTTGGTAGGGAGACGCCTGGTGTAACTTTTCGTGAAAACTCTCTTTTGTTCTCGCTGCGTTCTTTGTCAATGTCCTGAATGGCAATATACACTATCCCTTGTCCAGGAAAGCTTCACGTAAAGCTGGATCCATAGTGTTTTGACAAGCGAGGACTCGTGAGATCTCTTGAACCAACAGTCTATTGAGCCTCATGACTGAGCTGAACCCATTGACATACTGCCTGCCCAAAATAGAAGACGACATGACAAGACGTTGAAGCCGGTGATTGCAAATCAGAATCACGAATCACAGAATCAAATAATTGAATATATAAAAAAACAATACATGGATATCAAGTACATATTCTGTTTCAATTCTTTCGACTCTATTCTTCTACTCTCGACTCTCAACTTTTAACTTATCCCAGTTTCAGTCTCCTCTAGGACAATTTAATCTCGTCTTTGACACCTCTGACTGCTTCGGTAATTCTCTAGATCCATTCCTACTCCATCGCCGTGCCGTTTCGCGCGGTACAGTACGTGCTGTCTGAAAAACAAATACTCCCCTGCCTCATGACCAAATGCTCGGCTAGTTTAAACGTCAGTTTCTTTCTTCCTCGCTTCGCTCGTTCTCTCTCTTGTTTTCTTTCTTTTTTTCTTTTTCTTTTTTTCTTTTTTTTTTTCTTTCTTCCTCGCCTCGCTCGATATTTCTTTTTCTTTCCTCGCTTCGCTCGATATATCTTTTCTTTCTTCCTCGCTTCGCTCGTTTTCTATTCGCTCCCGTGTACTTACAGAAATCATAACTCAAGGGATTCTTGTTACATGTGCACGTCATGTTTGCTTTATCCTTGAGCGTGCAGTCTTTGCAAATGGCAGAGAACCGCGTTCCGGTGGGGGGTCTGTAAGTTAGTAAGAGAATGAAAGAGAATAACAAACGAATGAAATGAAAGAAAAGAGAGAGAGAAGAGACAGGAAATTAATAATATATATAAATTAAACTTGAACAGAAACATTCGGTAGAATCGAAAAACGAGCAAAGCGAGAAAAAGAAGAAAAAGAAGAGAGAACGAGCGAAGAGAAAACAACAATATTAACTTCGAGCGAAGCGAGGACAAAGAGAGAAACGAGCAAAGAGAAAACAACAAGATTAACTATCGAGCGAAGCGAGGACAAAAAAAACGTACGATTGTGCGGTTTCAATGCCGGCCGAGCCGGCAAGCAAGACCTCGTTGAGCGGAATGCAGTAGTGGCGCAAGGGCTGTTCTCTGCCCGGCCTGCGGCGGCAGTATGTGTCGAACATGGCGCCGTCGCTGATGGTGGAGTTGGTGCAGACGTCGGCAAAGGGCCGCATGATGGGCATGCCCTTGTGGGGGTTGATGTCGCGGCCGCGCCAGACGGGGGCAGAGGTGGTGGGCTTGACGGCAGCCATGGTGAAGGAGGGAGTGGCGCCGGTCTGGGCGACAAGCGAGAGCAAGGCGGGGACGAGAGAAAGGAAGGCGGTGGTATGCATGATGGGATGGTTGATTCGAGTTGAGACGAGTAGCTGAGAGGAGGCTGTCTTTTCTCGACAACTACTGCGATGAGAGTCGAGGAGGTTGGCTCTTTATCTTTCGACAACTACTCTTTTCAAAACAAGCTAGATTTTATCAGAGTAGCCTCTGTAGGGAGACGCCTGTACTCTGCGTATCGACAACTCCATCGTGCAATGTCGCCAGCAATCTATACCGTCTCCCTTGCACTATCCCTCTCAAGGCTTGCTTTGACGTGCCAAGGCAGAAATAGCCCGTCCCTTGATACGCCAAAACCAACATTGTCCGGCACTTATTGCCAACTACCCCGGATTTCCAGACAGGGGCCAATAGAAATGCCAGTGCCGATCCTGAACAACTGTTGGGCCTAGACTTGAGACGTCTTGCGGGACGAACAATCTGCAAGCTTCTCGTCTGGGAAAACCAATGGAAAGATCAAAGGTATGAACCTGTTTAGAAGAGGAAAGTTGAAACGAGCTGGGGGGGCACGGCAGGGCCGGAGCCGGAGAAGTAAAAACAAGATGTGCCAAAAACGGAAACCGCTGCAGTGTTGCTGGAGCTGTTGACCGCAGTGTTGTTGGAGTTGTTAAACTGCGGTTGAAAGGAAAAGGAAATCAACTCTAGGTCCTTAAATACTCAAACCAGAAAAGGCAAAACAGAGAAAAGACCAACCGAAGCCGAAACCAAGCATGCATGGACTGATAAACATGTACAGAAAAAATAAACAATGAAATACCAAAACATTAAACGAACAAACAAGACTTCCCACTACTTGTTGCACCTCTGTACACTGCAAGTGTCTGAATCCTTGGACGAGTTACCGGCTTCGTCTTTCTGATACGTCCTCGAAGGAGGCCTCAGCGCCTGCTCGTCTTCTGCCATTTCCTCGTCGACCATGTAGCTCCTCGTCACCAGGATGCTGTGGTTCCTTGACGACATTTCCATGTGGGGACCCAGCGGGTTGCTGGCACGGCTCCCTGTCCTGCTGTGAGCAGTCGACACGCGGTAGCGGTTGAGCGTCTGCGAGCCGGCGTCTCTCAAGAGAACACGGAGCACCGGGATGGACGCGGCCATGATTGTGACTGACGCCTCGGCAATGCTCCATATGACGAGCGGTGTTGAGTCGTCTGGCGGTCAGAAAATGTCTCGAGGGACGGGGCTACACTTACAGCTGAAATCTCCCGACGTGTACGTCGGGATCTGGGATGTCTTGACAATCGCGATGCCTCCGGCCCTGTATGGTTAGCTGGGGAAGCTGTCGACTTGTGAGATGTCACGACTGTCGACTTGTGAGATGTCTCTCATCTGTCGACCATGGCCAACATTGTCGCTCACGACTCATCTGTCTCACGACTCATCAGCTGCCGACCTAATACTTACACAACACCCAAGCTCATCGCAATCGCCACGCCAAACTTCTCCTGCTGCTTCATCTGCAGGTTCCACACAATCTGCCACGGCAGCAGCGCCAGCACAAAGTCCATAACCGCCGAGTACCCGGCCGCGAATATGCCCACGATCGGGTACACCTGCGGCGCCCAGCACGCGCCGTCGACAGACACGTCCCACGTCTTGACCAGCGGCGTGCACCGCACCCACAGCGCCGCCGCGTTGACGTCCATGGCCACGTTGATGGTGGCAATGGCCAGCCACAGCAGGACCTGCATGCGCAAGCTCGTCATCAGCCGCAGCAGAGTCAGCGCAAACGACGTCTTGCTCCACACGACGCCCAGGATCGACAACGTGCCGGACAGGTTGCTGAGGAGGCCCAGCAGCGCATAGTTGTCTTTCGGCACGTCCCACACGTGCAGGCCTTCTCCTTTGACGGCGGCCCAATGGGTCAGTCCGACCGAGACGGCCATGACGATCTAGCCAGTCAGCTTCTTTTTTTTTGTCCTCGCTTCGCTCGATATCTTTTTTCTCTCTTTCTTCCTCACTCTCTTTCTCTCTTTCTTCTCTCTTTCTTTCTCTCTCTCTTTCTTTCTCTCTCTCTCTCTCTCTCTCTCTCTCTCTCTCTCTCTCTCTCTCTCTCTCTTTCTATTCTTCTCACTCACCCATGACATGGTCATCACATAGTCGTCCCACCACAGCCCTCGTTTCGCCCTCCTCTTACACAAAAGCCGTGTCGCCAGAAACAAAAAAGACAGCACTGTCAGTATCCAGATCGACACCAGAAACGACCTTCGCCTGTCGTCGTGGCTGAGGGTGCTGGGGTAGATGAATGTCTGGTTGGTCATGGTGCTTGTCGTGTTTGCATTGCTAGAATCCATGTTGACGTAATAGAGTGAAGAAAGAACTAATGAGAGAGTTCAATAAGAGAGGTTAATAACAAGACACATGTCCTGATTGATTCCCCTGGTATGCAGATTAATGTCCATGTAGTGAAACTGGTCCTCGGGAAGCAATGTGTCGAGGAATATTCCCAGAAAAGACAGTGTTTGCGTGGTTCTTGTATTCTGAAAAGCGGGAGACGGCAGAGAACTCTCCTTTTCCCCCACGGGCCAGTCGTTTCCCTCCCGTGCCATATATACCAATGCAAGCAAAAAAGACCGACGGTCGGACCCGTCCACACGCGGGATTGTCGTCCCGTTCTTTGGCAGTTTTGGATCCCTCCGAGAAGTGTTGAGACTGGACAACTATCAGCCCATTGGCCACCTACTCGTCTTTGGGCTACATTGTCTGAGATGTATCTGCACCCCAGACTCGGACGACTGATTCAGCATTTCCTCTCCCAGCCCTCTGCATCCAAGGTCACATCCAATGCCGCGTGCACCGATTGTCACGGCAAAGGGAAAATGTTGTGCTGGCTGTGTCTGCTGTCCGGTTTCTTTCTTCTGCACTTTCCCTCTGGCTTGCTTGGCATTCCTGCAAATGACCATAAATCATGTCTGAATGTAAACTCTTATCACAAGTCATAGCCTTTCCCCGGGTATATCAGAGTCTCCTACTTTTGCGGGGAGACATCTGCAGCAACACGGACCTCGCCCACTGTTTCGTGGTAAACGAAAGAGTGTGTCTGTGTGTTTTTGAAAAGTCAGCCAAGTTTACCACCACATAGACTTGCAGAACAAGACTTGACCCAGCCACTCAATTCCATTCACAATGCGGGGTGCATCCAGTGATGTATATACCCTCTGATATATCTCAGGATGATTGTGGCAGAATACGCACTGACCTTGAAGAGAAGTATGCCAGAGAAGACAAGAACACGGAAGAGGAGGAAAAGAAGGAATACAGGGAACCATCACGATGCACAGCTGGCCATGCTTTGACAAAGATTCTGAACATCTAAATGACTCCAACACTTGCCCTTGAAGGACTGCTAATTGACACTACCCCCTCATCGACTCCAATATCCCCTGGACATTGTACGCCTTCAGCTCCTCCATGGTCTCCCTAAACAGGTCCTCCGCTGCCGCCTTGCCTTCGGCCGTGTGGCAGTACTCGGCAAACGGCGCAATCTTCCAGTCCGACACAAAACACCCGTGCGAGTCGCTGCCCTGCACCACCGCCGCATCCACATACGTCGACGCCCCCGACGCCAGGCTGCGCGCCGTGACCGCCTTGGCCAGCCCCATGGCCAGCCCCGCGAGCCCTGTCGCCTCCCGCTGCAACCCCGTGCTCTTCACCAGCCCGGGGTCCACCAGGTTGACCACCACGTCGCCCGCCGACACGTACGGCGCCATCTTTGTAAAAAAGAGCATCCCCGCCAGCTTCGACGACCAGTACCGCTCCGTCGGCTCCCACGGGAGCACCGCCGTGTCGTCAAACGCCGACAGCAGCGGGCGCATCGTGCTCCACGGGTGCGCCGAGGCGTACGACACGCCAGAGTTGACAATCGTCAGGCGGCCGCCTCCCCGTGACTTTTGCTTGAGGACCGGCAGGAGCAGCATGGCCAGCAGGAACGTCGACAGGTAGTTGACCTGCATGACGCGCTCGTGGCCGGTCTCGGGCGACGCGGCAAAGTCGAGCATGATGACGCCGGCGTTGAGAATGGCCATGTCGACGCGGTCCAGCTCGCGGCCGGCGCGCTGCGCAAGCGCCTGGACCGACGCGTGCGACTCCATCTCGAGGTGCCACACGACAATGTCTGCGGCCGAAAACTGTCTGCGGAACGCGGCGGCCGTCTGCTCGCCCTTGGCCGTGTTGCGGACGGCCATGACGAGGCGGGCGAGCCTGAAGCCGAGCAGCTGGCGGGCGCACTCGTAGCCGAGCCCAGTGGTGGCGCCGGTGACGATGGCGGTCTGGCCGGCGAGGTCTGTGGACGCGGGCGGCCACTTTGTGCGGACCTTGAACTGGGAGCGCAGGAACATGGTGGCATAGCTGCCCGTCATGGGGGGGATGTCCCAGCTCTTGGAGTCTGACATGGTGAATGTGGCTTAAGGTCTAGAATGTTGGCAATGTTGGCAATGTTGACAATGTTGTATTTGCTCTGATTCGAATCAACGATTTAAATACATATTCACAGCCAGGCTGGCCCTTTGACTTTTACGGGTGATGGGTTACCGCCGAGCCAGACTCCAATGCTGATAACACCATCTTAACTACGGAACCAAAACATGACTTGACTTTCCGGCGGTAGTTGCCTGTGGCGGGGGACCTACTGACGAGGCTGGCCCCACATATTAAGCTTAACACTGTGAGCAGAGGCCCAAAACGGCAACAGGTTCGCGACTTTTCGGACGCGTAAAAGCCTATCTCCGCTTGCCAGGGAGAGAGCGTACGTGAATCGTGGATTTAGGGCGTAGCAGTGTAGACTGAATGTGTACGGCTTCACTTGGAATGTTGGCGTTTGTCCAGTCGTCGTCTAGTCGTCAGTCGTCAGTCGTTAGTCGTCAGTCGTCAGTCGTCAGTCGTCAGTCGTCAGTCGTCAGTCGTCTGGTCGTCTGGTCGTCTTCACTTCTTATGTCGAACACACAACCCTCACAACTGCCCTGCAGTTCTACACAACTCACGTCCCCAATACGCGTATCTTGTCAAAGTTCCCCCCGGAAACAGCATCTCAGAGTCAAAGTGTCCCACTTGACTGGCAAGTATCGGCGAACGACGTTGCATTGGCTCCTCAGAGTTTGACTCCGAAGCCTAGAAACGTCCTCCAGTCAAGAAACATACGGACTCTGAATAACTGCCCGAGCCCGAAAAGTCTGTGACGGACGGAGCCTAGATTCAGCCCATTGACCGCCAAGACATGGTTGACGTGGAAAGCGTGAGCAGAGATCCGCCTGGCGACGGCTATGCTTATCGGAGTCACGTCCCGCGGGCTAGGCCTGGCTGGGCCTGCTTCCGGTCCCTCTGGGTACTGACGGGCAGTCTGACCGGAACAGTTGACAGCAGTCTGACAGGGGAATCAACGGAGCCTAAACAGAGTCCGAGAATTAACACAACATTGCGTGATGCAGGCTGAAAAGACGTTCAAATAGTTGGTGATGCCTGGATCATGAGAAGCGAAAAGCTTCAAAAGCTTCAACTTGGAAGTACTTCCGGAAGCACTTTCACACAGCCTCGCCAATGAGCCAAGGGAATGAAGAAAAGAAAATGAAGAAAGAAAGAAAATGATGAAAAAAGAAATGAAGAAAAAAATGAAAATGAAAAAAAAATGAAAATGAAAAAAAAAAATGAAAATGAAAATGAAAATGAAAAAAAAAATGAAAAAGAAAAACACTAAAAAATAAAACATCCTCACTTCATGGCTTCGGCAAACCACTGGATCAATTGACTCTGCCTGGGTGCGCGGCGCTGGAGCTCATCCCAAGTCTGACAGCCCTCCTGCCGGAACAAACGGTCGTCCCGAAAGGCCCATCCTTTGCTTGGCTGGCTTACTGATGTTGCAGCCAGAAAAGTATTGGAAAAGTACTTTGCCTCAAGGGCTGTGGCTGACTTGCAGGCTGCTTGCAGGCCCTGCAAACGACCCCCCGCAGCTGCCGAGCCAGCAAGCAAAGACCAGGCCAAAACCACCAAAGGCCTTTAAATCAGCACCACCACCAAGCGCCTTCCCAAAACGGGCAGCTAATGGTGGGGTACGGTGTAACTAGCCCCTGCTAAATTGCTGCCTCTGCCCGCGCAGACACCTCTCCCACACAGCCTCTTACTACGGTGGCTGTGGGCGATGACGTACGACGGTCCAATTGGCCTTTGCTTGTCTGGTGTGTGTTGGTGTCTCGTCTGTTGTCTGCTTTTTGGGTGATTTTAATTTTTTGACAAGGAGCACTCTTGCAAAAACAGCTTCGCCCTTTTTTATCGTCGCATCGCGTCGTCGTCGTCAAGGCTGAGCTATCCCTTTTCAGAGGACAGTTTTCTCGACTGGAGCTTTATCGACATTCAGTTGCATCGTTCGTCAAGAGGAATCGCAGAATCACAATCAATCCCGAATCACAATCACAACCAATCCGCCAACCAGAATCACAATCACATCCAATCCGCCAACCCGGAATATCACCCTCCGTCACTCGCCATGTCTTCAAGACCGCCAAACGTCTCAACCAGTACCAGCGACTTGTCCGGCACCGGCCGCGTAAACCAGACTCCCTCGACCCCCTTGCTCCTCAACAACGATGGCCCTCCCCCGCCAGCCGACGTCCCCGACGTCCCTCCACCCTCCTACGAAGAAGCAACCGGCATCTCGCCCGCTGCTGCCGCTGCACGGCCCGTAGGCGCAGGCGCCGGCGGCAGCACCCTACCCGTCCCGCCCCGCACCAACCGTCTGTCCACCTCGTCCATCCAGTCCGGCCAGCAGCCCGGCCGCTCCAGCAGCGAGAAGCCGAGCCCCCACAACGCCGCCTTTTCGGGGCGGTCGTCGTCCGCCGCCGGCCCCTCGGCTGCCGCCGGCCCGTCTGCCGCTCCCGGCTCCGTCCCCGCCGGCCGCCAGTTCCCGCCCGCGTTCAGCATCTACGCCGCCGACAAGCAGGGCATCATGTTCACCCTCGGCGAGCACCAGCAGCGGCCCCTGTACGCCGTCCGCCTCGGCCTCAGCTGGCGCCGCCGCAACCCCGTCGTGGCGCTCCACAACGGGCCCGACCCGGAGCACGCGCCGCTGCTGGCCGCCGCCGACGCCCTGCCCGGCACCGAGGACCTGTCCATCACTCTGCCGCCGCCGCTGACGTACAAGGGGGGCTCGACGGCGTGCGGGCTGCACGCCGAGTTTGGGTGGTCGCGGCTGTACCGGTTCACGATTGAGGTGGGGACGGCGCGGGGCAATGTGCACCAGGAGACGTATGAGTGGCGGCACAGTTTTGGGACGGCGATAGCGGCGGTGGGCGGGGCGCGGGAAGGGTGGAAGCTGGTGCGGATGTCGACGCAGCGGCTGGGACCGGGGCAGCCGGCGGCGGGCAGCGGCATTTTGACGTCTGACGGGTTCGAGGTGGTGGCGGCGTTTTCGGATGCGATTATGAGTCTGAGCAAGGTGGTCAAGTTTGCCTTTTTGGGGACGGGCGTGACGGGCTTGCTGGGGGAGCGGTGGGCGGTGATGGCGGTGACGAGCATGCTGGCGGTCTACGAGAAGGAGGCAGTACTTCAGAACAGGAGGTGAGACTGAGAAGAGAGGGTAAACGTAAAAAGGTAATTGGTTTGCATCTACGGAGTCTGTTTGTTTTCTTTGTTTTCCACTGGGGTCTAATGTCGACAGACAGCCGCCGAGCATTGTCTGTCTGTTTTTTTACTGTTTCTTGTTTATCGTTTCATTCTGTCCTCGTCTGTCTCTTGATTAGATACCCCAGCCCTGGAACCGTTCGTGCTTGAGCATAGAAATAAAAAGTTTAATATGAGCTCGAGCTATTTTCTAGAAAGTGAGAACGAAAATAAGATAACCAAACAATCCCAAACGCACCCTATCATGACATTTCTATTCTTTTCTTCCGCCTCCTCCACCACCCACCCCCCTACACTGACATCTTCATCGAAATCGTCTTGTGCGGATTGTACCCCTTGATCACGACATCCTCCAGCTGCCACCCGTCAATGTTGCCGTCGTCCTTGGGCCGCAGCAGCTCCAGGTCCGGGAACGCCCGTGGCTCTCTTTCCAGCTGCGTCTCCAGCGCCTCCACGTGGTCCACGTACACGTGCGCGTCGCCCATGACGTGCGTCAGGCTGCCCGGGACCAGGCCCGTGACGTGCGCAATCATGTGTGTCAGCAGCGCGTAGCTGGCAATGTTGAACGGCACGCCCAGGCCCATGTCGCACGACCGCTGGTACAGCTGGCAGTGAAGGTGGCCGGGGGAGGAGGAGGAGGAGGAAGACTTGTCTCCATTCCCAGTTTCTGTAGATCCATTCTCGGTCGTCTGCACACTCTTTGCCCCCCGTCTACTGCTCGGGTAAGAAACATAAAACTGGGCAAACATGTGGCACGGCGGAAGAACCATCAACCCCAAGTCCTTGGGGTTCCATGCCGACAGCAGGATCCGCCGGTCGTACGGGTTCGTCTTGAGCTTGCGCACAACCTCGGCCAGCTGGTCCACGCCCTGGCCAGAGTAGTCTGCGTGCGGGCCCTTGTACTCGGCCCCAAAGTGCCGCCACTGGAAGCCGTACACGGGGCCCAGGTCGCCCTCTTCGCGGTCGTGGAAGCCGAGGTTATCCAAAAAGGCGCGCGACCCGTTGCCGTCCCAGATCTTAATGTTGCGGTCGCTCAATGGCTTCGAGGTGGTCTCGCCGCGGATGAACCACAGCAGCTCTTCAATGACGGCGCGGTGGAAGACGCGTTTCGTGGTGAGGAGGGGGAGGACGGGCTGGAGGGAGCCGTCGTCGTCGTCGTTCTTGCGGTGGAGCGCAAACTTGAGCGGCCGGGGAGCAAACAGCGAATAAGTTCCGGTTCCGGTTCTGCGAGCTCTGTCAGCTGTGTCCTGGAGAGTCCTTCCGGTCCCAATCTGCCTCTGCCTACCTGTCTGGGCGGTGCTCGCCATTGTCGAGGATCTCTCTGACGAGATCGAGGTACTGGTGCTCTTCGACATTGGTCCCGGGCTTGGCGGCCTCGGCCGGTGTGGTGTCTTTTGCGGCAGTCATTGTGGATGTGTGGTGAGCTGAAAGTTCCTGAAAGTTCAATGACTGGAAGTAAAGACAAAGTCAACAGCGACCAACTGAGGGGAAAGTCAATATAGCTATTTACTTGCACCCCACGCAGACGCGTCGCGTCTATGGCGTCCCCCAAAGATGTTTAATTGGTGACTAATTGGCGTATTAGTTGTAATACAGTGGATACAGTGCTGTATTTACAGTGCACGTCGGTCAACGCCGCCCGTCCAGGGCCCGCCCAACATCTCCGCTGCCGGAGCTAACAGAGCTTATCCGCGGGGCGAGCTATCGACGAATTTACGTCGCCACTGAGAGGTCTCTCTGCCTTGCCAGCGACAACCCCGACAGCACCATGTGAACTCCCCCTCACCATGCCGACGCCATTGTACATGTGCCAGCGCTGCGCGCGCTCTCTTGCGCGCGCGAACCGACAAAATGCCCGAGGCTTTCCGACGAGACCCCTTCGGACATTGCCCGCCTGCCGGCCCGCCAGACCGTACTCGACAAACGATGCTGCCAAACCGCAGGAGCAACCTACCGAGCCTCCGGCAGAGAAGGAACTGGGCCCAATGGCCAGGCGCCTCCAGGAGGCCACCGAAGACGCCCTCCTCACCGGCGGCCGCGCCGGCCGCAAAGCCGTCGAAGAGGCCGGCTTCGACGAGGAGCTCAAGAACAGGCTGCTCAACAAGATTGCCGACGCCAAGTTTAGGGGCGAGCACGCCGAGGCTCTGTCGGCGGCAGGGCTGAACCCGACCACAATGTCGTCCAGCACGGCCGCGGGCGCAGGCGCCGGGGCCGGGACCCGCGACATGGCCGCCGCACAGCCCTGGACGGGCGAGGAGGCGACCTCTGACACGGTCCTGCGGATGCTGCACGACGCAAGGAAGCCGCTGCCCCCGGGCCTGCGCGGGAAGCCAAAGATCCCGGACCCGGTGGTCGTCGACATGCGTCTGAAGCGGGCCCCGATCCAGAGCCCAGGAGAGCGGGCCGCCGCGGCGCGCGACCGGGCGAATGCCTACGGGGCGCAGGGACTCTCGGAAAAGGAGCGGGACGAGCTGCGCAAAGAGTTCCGAGAACGCTTCTCGCCCGGGTTCAGGGCGATGCCCAACTCCATTTCCGGGCTCGCGGCCATGGCCAACGAGCGCATCGAGGACGCCATTGCGCGCGGCCAGTTCCGGGACATCCCGCGGGGCCCCGGCATCGAGCGCGACAAGCGCGCCGACAACCCGTTTATCGACACGACCGAGTACATTATGAACAAGATGATCCAGCGCCAGGAGATTGTGCCGCCGTGGATCGAGAAGCAGCAGGAGGTGGCCAAGGCGGCGCAAAGTTTCAGAGCGAGGTTGCGGAACGACTGGCGGCGGCACGCGGCGCGGACGATTGCGAGCAGGGGGGGGACTTTACAGCAGCAGATGGAGAGGGCGCGGGGGTATGCGCGGGCAGAGAGGGAGTACAATCCGAGGAGGCGGAATGTGGACGATGTGGTGGTGCCGACGAATGTGACGGGTGATCCGGTGATGACGACGACGCCAAAGGGGGTGACGGAGACAGAGGCGAGTGGGACTATGACATCTACGACTTCGTCGTCATCGACTTCGACCGCCTACACACCCTTCCGCGACCCCTCCTGGGAAGCCGCTGAACGCTCCTACATGGACCTCGCCATCAACAACCTCAACAACATGACGCGCTCCTACAACCTCATGGCCCCCGAGCTCGCAAAAAAACCCTACTTTACCCTCGAGCGCGAGCTCCGGTCCTGCTACGCCGACGTCGCGCCCCAGCTCGCCGACACAATCAAGGACCGCGCGGCCCGGCCGGCCGGGACAAACCCGCTGCTGTCGGAAGCGGCAGGGCGCAGAGTGCTAAACAAGTTTGTCGGCGAGGGCGGGCCGGGGGCAGTAAAGATTCACGACTCGAAAGCGCCGCACTATGGGCTCAAGGAGATGTGGAAGGATTTTTGGAAGAAGCCATAGGCAAGGCAGGACGGCTGCACGTCGGACGGAACCTGGACCGTAGACATGGAACGGCAGGCTTGGAGACACCTACACAAGTCAAGACATGTAACTCATTACACCATCTAGAAACGAATCATGAACCACTCTTACTCGGACTGTCGTCCAACCAGACCAGTGGTCGGACTCTCCAGGCGGCAGTTGACAGCCGTACGGCTGATATCAACTCCAAAGTCAATTGCAAACGCACAGGAGACAAACAGGAGACAAACAGCATACCCCAAGAGTCGTTTGCTTCCTTCGACATGGATTGTCCATCTTGTTTCTCGACAGTCCTCGTCTGGGCTCTGGTTTTCGTGCTGGCCCCTTATGCCTCGCCGTGGATTGCCTTTGTGAGGCTTCCATCTTCGCCGTATACCAAAAAACCAAACGCCCTTGTCTCCAGACAATGGGCCTACCTCAAGTCATGGCTCGCCGGCCACCGTGGTCTCATGGACGGTTACAACCAGGTGAGAAACAAAAATGCCCTTTCTCTGACAACTGCAATCATGTCCCAACCGCCCAGTTCTCCTCCTGTGGCCGCCCGTTTGCCATGCCCGGCCTCGGCCTGTTTCCCGACGTGATGCTCCCCCCGCAGCACCAAAAGTGGCTCGTCAGCCAGCCTGGCCGGTTACTCTCGCAAAGAGTGGCCAACGTCGAGAGCTATCTGGACAGGCTGTTTTCCAGCGTGGACATGCACAACAAAGTCATGATTACAGTGGTGAAGCGGTACATGGAGGGGAGGCTAGGGAGTGTCCAGGGGATGTTGTATGAAGAGATGGGGGAGTTGGTAGACGATCATCGACAACTTTGTTACCATAGTGAGTAATGAAGTTGGTATATTTGCTTCTCTGCTTTCTCCAACCATCCTCTTTCTCCCCAGTTTACCGCCGCCTTCGCCACGATCCCGGTCACGCTGCACGCCCTCCTCAACCTAGTGTTTATGCCATGCTGCATTTTTTATTCTTTATTGATGTCCCCCCTTTATACAATCGTAATCGTGTAGACCCCGTCCTCGCAGGACTCGTACTCCATCCATGGCTCGTTTTGCACTTGCTTGAGCTTCTCACAGACGACCTTGGCTCTCACCTCTAGCGTCATGGAGGCCACCCCGAGCCGGTAGAACTCGCCTCGCTTCCCGCCCCCGGTCGGGTGCAGCAGCAGCGCCCGGATCGGCAGCGTGTCCCGGCTCGTAAACGCAATCGGCAGGACGTGGACGTTCTCGCCCGGGAACTCGCAGTCCGGCCGCACCAGCCACATCTTGATCGGCGTGCTCAGGCCCGTCCAGTAGCCGTCCATGTACACCCTGTAGTCTGGCGCGTCCGGCTCCATGCCCGGGGGGCCGCCCGCGGGCAGCATCTGCATCCGGGCCGTCAGGAGATGGCCCCGCAGCCGGAGCGTCGTCCCGTCTTGCCCGAGCTCCACCATGGGGTCGCCGCCCGCGCACGACGCGGCCACGCGGCACTCGACGACGTCCACCAGCGGCGTGTACCGGTCCAGCGCCCTGTCGAGCTCCAGCGCCACCTGGCCGTCCATGCTCGCCCACGACCACGAGGGCGCGCGGTACGTCTCGAGAGAATGGTGTCTGGGTCGGGGCGGCGAAAAGTACGTGACGCCCGGGTTGGCGGCCTCGTCCTGGGGCCGCGTCTGGCGGCGCCAGGTGAGCTGGAGGGCAAAGTGCCATTCCCAGAGGCCGGCGGCGTAGACGTGCCGGAGGGCGGGGGCGAGGGCCTTGGCGATGCCGGCAATGGCGGCGAGCTTGTCGGTCTGCAGCGTGAGGAGGGTGCCCGTGTAGCGTGCGACAATGTCCTCCCACGTCTTCCAGATGACCTTTTCGTCGGGGCCCATTTGCAGCAGGGCACGTCTTTTTGGCTGGTCTCTTTCGTCCTCCTTGGCGGCGAGCTCTGTCGTCAGGTCGTTTTCAAGCTCGTCGCCCTGTCGGGAGGTGTTTTCAAGCTCGTCGCCCTGTCGGGAGGCGTTTCCAAGCTCGCCGTTACTCTTGGCGAGTGTCGCCGCCTTTTCCAGAGCCCCCATGGTCCGGTCCCAGAACGCGGCTCGCTGTGTGGGCAGCGACGGGACGCGCTCGTCCGGGTGCGACTCGCACGCAAACGACTCGACGCATTCCCAGTACATTTCGCTTTCGTAGAACCGCAGCGTGCGCGGCGCCAGCTCGAGCTCCTGGATGACCCATGCGCGCTGGAACAGCGGCATGCGCTTGCGCTCCGACTTTGAGGCGTCGTCGTGGATGACGACACACTTTGTTGCAGGCCAGCCCTTGTGCTTGATAGTCACAACGGGCCGCGATGTCGTGGGGGCTTCTGTCTCGCCATCCTCTCTGGGCAAGAACCCGGCATTGGTGTTGGACGCCGAGGCGGCCGTGATGTTAATCAGCGAGTAGTTGTAGTAGTTTGCCATCAGCGGGGCCTCGGCCAGCCAGTCCTCCTTGGAGTCCTGCAGGATGCAGAGCGAGTCGATCCACAGCAGCTTGATGTCCATCTCGCGGGCCACGCGGATGGCGTCGCGGAACGTCTTGCCCAGTTCAGAGACGGCGAGGCCTGCCCGCAAAGCTGGCTCGGTGCCGCTCGTCAACCTGTACGTGCCGCACCGGCCCCAGCAGTGGCTCAAGGTCGCATACTGGGTATCTTGCCCCAGGTCTCGTGTGCCGCTAATCAGCTGGATATGCCCGGGACTTGGCTCGTCCACCATCAGCAGCCTCGTCGGGACCTGGCTTGGATGCTCCCATTTCAGGGGCTTTTGGTGACACCGGGTGTGGTTGTTCCGGCAGTTGTTGAGCCACGTCCGGGCACGGCCGATTTCAAAGGCCTTGCGAGTCCAAAGAAAGGGTTCATCCGAAGTGCTTGGGAGTCGTTCCTCGTCTGGTCAAGTAAGCGCCGTGCCTTTTGCGCAGGACAGCAAGAACTCACCTTTTACCGGCAGCAACAAGAAATTCACCTCCTCGATAAAATTGGGATATCCGGTACATGTAATCCCAACAACATCGCCCACGGAGTAGGATGCAAGGCTTGTCCCTGTCGAGCTTCGCTTGGCTGCCCCCCTGGCAAGTATGCTGCAAATATAGCAGCCCTCCGCGGCTGCCGCCGAAAAGTCTTCGTAGCGGTAGTGGTGTGTCAACGATGTTGTTGTCGGCACCTGCGAGAAGGCTTTCAAACAGGCATTGCAAAAATGAGCCATTCCAGCTTTTGGCTATTGTGATTCATTTGCAGTCTGACAGCTGTATTTGTTAGAGGTTGAAAGAAAAGAGGCCAGAAAGAGAGCCAGAATCCTGTAGCCGCCGAGCTGTGTCCCCTGCATAACCTGACGCAAGGTCCTTTTGTGCCCAACCAGCTGCCGCCTGCTGTGCCCATCGCTTTGCATAACGGCATAATTCTGCAGTACTTTGTAGCATCGAATGAATCGCCATGAAAAATATAATGCTACCAATAATACGGAGCAGGTCTGGTGGTATGCCTTGATGGCGCATAAGCAGTACCCATAAGACACAGCTTTCTGGGGACTTTGCAGGCAGGGCATTCAATCAAATTAATCAGCCCATTAGACTGGAACTGTGCGGAAACACAAACTTGGAAGATGCAATGCCGAAAAAAAGAAAGAAAGAACAACGCCAACGAAAGAGTCATCTTGTCCAACTCAACATCACAAAGTAGCCACAGCCTTGGAAAACGTACAGGGCGCATTTACAATCGCATGCCGGTTCACGAGTAACTCGAGCCTTGGGCAGTTTGAAAGGCGTCATCGTGGCGAAACTGCACTTTGGGCATGGTGGTGCATCTTCGCCCTGGAGAGTACATCGAGCCACTGCCAATTCTGGTGTAAGTCCAAGTACCCACAATCCCGCCAGGCAAATCTCTTGCCAGCCTCCATGTAACAACTGCACAGCAAAATGGACAGATCGGTTTGATTGGCCCTTCGGATGCACGCTCCCTACACCTGCGCCTCGACCTTCCGAGGCGCAGTCCGTGCAGATATGCCTGACTTTGGAAGAGCCGAATGTGGGGCACAAGGCTGTCTCTGATCCGCGACAGCACCCCCTCACGAGAGTATATTATATCGCTCCGCGTCTTCCCCTCTTTTGGCATATGACTATCGACTCTGTAATTTGTGTTTCCGTCCCATAGCATACATTCGTCGCTACAATGTCAGACTTTGACCACCTCTACAAGACGGCCGAGAAGACTCTCGAGCAAAACTACGGCTACAAGTTTGAAAAGAACAGCGGCCTCGGGGCCAAGGTCTTTTGCCGGCGAGAAGAAGATGCCGAGGCCGAGCCGTCCGCGCTCGAGACCTGGCTGGAGACGGCAAAGACCGACTCCATCGCCAGCGACCTGTGCGTCGTCCTGACGTACCGCGACCACTGCCTCGACGAGGACAAGGCCAGCGTCAAGGCGCTGTGCAGCTCGCTCAACGTGCCCGGCAACATTGTGCGCCACCTGTTTGAGCCGAACCGGTCGACGCGTCTGCAGGCCAGCGCCGCCTCTGGACCGTCGTCGTCGTCGTCGTCGTCGTCGTCGTGGGAGTCCTTCCAGATCTACATGTCGTACGGCACGCAGCCCATCCGCGACGGCACGCTGGCCATTGGCCGGCAGACCAACAGCCCCGGCTTCGTGGCCATTGCGCTCATGAACAAGGGCAACGCGGCGTGCTTTGAAAAGGCCATTCAAAAGTTCATGTCTGCGCCGGCGTCCGTGGCCGCGCTGCCCGTGCGGCAGCTCTGGCTGCAGGCCCTGTTCCTGCACGAGGACGCCGCCTGGTGGATCAAGTCGCAGTCAAAGATTGCCCACGAGGTCAAGAATTTGGTAAGTGGCCCCCCGCTATCAACTCGCACGCACCCGTGTGCCTGACAGGGGCAGACCTCGTCCCTCGCCAAGGAAACGGCAAAGCTGGACATGACGGCGTCGGCCGACAAGCTCAAGGCGTTTTTGAAAACGGCACGCAAGGCCGTCACGTACACGCGCACGCTGGCCGCGCACGCCGACCGCATCGCGGCCGAGACGCACGACGGCAAGCTGTGGGACGCCACTGTCGAGATGGCCCTCAACACGTCGAGGACTTTGCAAAACGTCGGCCAGGACTTTGCCATTTTGCAAGGCGACATTTCGTTTGAGCTCCAGCAGGTAAGAACTGGCCTGTCGGCCTATACTTGCACCGGTCGACCTTTCCTCGCTGACCTATAGTACCAATCTGCTCGCCTTGTACGCTCGGCCATTAATCAGTCGACATGTGTCCCGTGGAACCCGCAGCCCCAGCCGGCTGCTGTCAAGCCGCCTACTCCGGCGGCCAAGGCGTCAGAGGAGACAAAGCCTGTCGAGGCAAAGACTGCCGAGAAGACAACGCCCCAGCAGGCAAAGCCCCTGTCGACTCTGGCCAACCAGAAGCCTTCTCGGTCGCTTTTCCGTTCATTCTTTGGCTGCTTCATGAAGCCAAAGAATAAAAGGTCAAACGGCGCGCCGTCACCGCCCCAGGAACCGCCCAAGAAAGTAGACGACGACACGTCTGACGACGAGGACAATTTCAAAGATGCAAAGGACCATCCTGCGGAGAAGAAATAAACAAAACGGATGACTAATGTTTGATGTCAATGCCTTTGATTTGATGTTGATTTGAAATTTATTTGATGTTGATGTTGTGCTGATATTGGGTTGACGACCTTGAAGAGCTTTGTTTATTTGACGTTTGCTTTTTTTTTTGTTTGTTTGTTTTTCTCGCCCCTTTCCAAACTCACCAAGGGCTGGTGATACCGGGTACTCGCGTATCTGGCGATTGGTGAATGAAATTGCGAATTCAGTCTGTTCCATGTTCAACACATTGTGCCTTGGTATCTTTTGTCGATCTAACCACCACGTTTCTCCTCTGTTGATATTCGCCACCCTAAAAGGTTTTTTAAACCACACTGTGCTTTTTTCTCGTGATCCGTGTCCGTAAATATGCCCCTTGTTTGCAGCTACAATAAGGGCCAAAAGATATAGGCATGGCTAGCCCTAAGATGGGACTCCCTTTATTCTCTCCAAAGCATCAACATGCCTGGCTTCCAGTATCTCTGATTTGTTGCTTTTGTTCACTCCACATGCATTCTTGCTGTTGTAGTTTTTGATGAAATCAAATTATAGGCTTATTTCTTCTTGGCTAGGGGAGTGCTCACGGGAAAATTCCGGATAACCATACTGTCAATCAGACACTCCTCTCGTGTCGCGGAAAGCAATGCATTGTTGGTATCACAAAAAAAAAAAAGAAAAAAAAGAAAAACAGATACAAAGCAAATGGCAAAAGACGAAAACTCCTCCTAAAAACAAGTACGCCTTCCAACCAAACAGTTGTCCCTTCCATGAACTCCAATCCGAAAAGGGAAAAAATAAACACTATCCGATATGCGACAACCTAGGTAGTATTAACCTCAACGCACCCGCTCCAGAGACACAACGAGAGAAAAGAGCGGCTGCAGTGAGAAGTGACGAGAAAAAAAGGGGGGCAAAGCAAAGGCACCAGCTCTTGGCCACTGGCAGGCTGGATGTCCTCTGCACCTGCACCTCTTGTGTGACAAAGGCTGCCTTAGTCATCGTCATCGTCATCGTCGTCGTCAGCATCGTCAGCATCGTCGGCATCGTCGGCATCGTCGGCATCGTCGTCGTCATCGTCGTCGTCGTCGTCGCCGTCGTCGTCGACGTCGTTGACGTGGTGACGGTGATTTCCAAACCGTTTGCGTCGCTGAAGCTCCTCGTGTTCTTCCTTTTCCCGTTCCGCCAATGTCATGCGCGGGTCGAAACGCTTAATCCGCCCGGCCATCTGCGGCGTCTCCATCAACAACGTGTGGAACGACAGCTGCGCTAGCCAGCTGTTCTCCTCGTCCGTCAGGTCCGGCCGGCCAACCGCCATGGGCGGCTTGTTCTCGAGGAAATTCCGCACATACATGCACTTGTGTATGGTACAAATGACGCAGTCGTGACGGTCGTTAAACCCAGTACCTGCGGGAGGACCTACAGGAGGGCCTACAGGAGGACCTACAGGAGGACCTACAGGAGGACCTACAGGAGGACCTGCGGCAGCACCAGCACCACGTCCAGCACCAACGTTCTGGCCAGGACCACCAGCATTCCGGCCGCTGGTGCGGTTGTTGTTGTTGCCCTTGGGTATGGTTGCCTCTTGGCTGTAGTCGACGTCCTTGAGCGCCGGGAAACTGCGGAACCTCACATAGTGGCTCATGGACCGCGCCAAGAACCACGTCACGTCCTCCACGTCGTCCCAGTCCACCTCGGACGAGAACGCGCCAAAGTTGACCAGCGAGATGCTGTGCAGCTTGGGGAAGCAGAGGATAAAGTCGAGGCGCGGGTCGAGCGAGCGTCGGCTGTGGTTGGACCAGTGCGGCAGCCGCGGCGTCATGGCAAAGCCGACGTGGCCAATGACTTTGGCAAATGCCGGCAGCATGCCCTGAGACCGCATCAGCACCAGATCGTCGATAACGGCTCCGTGGCGGATGTCGAGAAAGATAATGTCGCGGTCGGGGTGGAAGCGCACCACGCCGTCGGCCAACGGCAGCTCGGCCGGCCACCTCCTAAGCAGCTCGAAGCGCGCCTCGCGGCAGATGCCGCCCGTCATCATGCGGCGCCTCGCTGTGGCCTGTGCGAGGTCTGGCATCGCTGCCAGCCGCAGCGAGTCGAGGTAGGCAGCCGCATGTCGTTTGCGGGCGAGGGCTCTAACATGTCTCCTCTTTGGACAGTCGCCGTCGTTGGTGGCCGAGAAAGCGCTGGCGTTGATCCGCTCGGGGCCGCGATACAACCGCACCCGCAGCGGGTGGATCGGCTGGTCCATCGTGTCCGCCCATAGCCGCCATACCATCAGCCGGAGTTCCACGGGCAAGTCCGGAAACCGAGGAAACGCCGTTACTTCCATGTGTCGTGGTCGCCGAGGATGTGCGTTAAAGGTCGATGCGTAATACGATTTGGGTTGGAATGGGTTTGCGAGTGGGGTTTTCGATGTGGGGGGAATCAGGACCCTGCTAGTAGTGCATAATTTTAGCGTTGTGATTATGTAATATTTCTTCTGTTTAATGGGCTGCCGTGACCTAAGCATATCACATGACTAAAAGGCTGACATATCTTGTCTCCTTATTAAACAGTTGGCTTCTTCTTCTTCTTCTTTTTTTTCTCCCTTCTCAAATTAGGCATGCATGACTGTAAGGGCGAGGCATATCCTGACGTCTTCTCGGCCGAGGTGGCTTGGGAGACGTCTTGATCTATCCCGCCCACTTGGCGACTGATACGACGATGCCAAGTCTCGCGACTATTCCATGATTTTCTCGCCAGCCAACTTTGTTTTTGATAATTTATTATCGCGGTCTTGATCCAGCTCGGTTTTAATCTGATAATCGGCCGTACGAGATAACTGGGACCAGATAATTCCAGTACTGGCGGCAATAAAATGTGGCACGAGGACCTCGAGCTCCTTGTTCTCGTGTCGATACTTCTTCATCTCGGTGTTCCTCTTGAGCTCCGATACTATAGGTCTTGGCAAATGGATACCTCTGTCGTTCTGGGAGCTCAGGCAAAGCCAAAGCCGCGTCACTACGGGACTCTGCTCGGTGATCTATCTGATTAGACAACTCGGGGTATGGCAGGGCGGCACAATGATCTGATAACATCAGCTCCGAGGCAGTCAACCCACAGGCATGGCAGGATTCTGGCAAGTTCAAGCGAGTCCAAATTTGACTATCTGGATTGGTTGTTCTGGCCGAGATAGACCTTGCCGTCCATATCGATAATGCTATGTATGATCTGATTAGCCTCACGCCAACGCCTCAACACCCACGTATCCACCAAACACGACACGCTCTCGACCCTTTTGACCCCCGTCTTCCCCAATGCCAAGATCGTTGTAACCAAGAAAATATTATTTCTGAACAAGAAATACTCCTCCACGCCTTTCCCCCAGTTTGTCTCCCTGTCCAACCTCGGCGATAACCTCGGCGACGTCGGAAATGTATAAAACTTGATGCTGAAAAAGATACATTGGTGTTGGGTAACCGTTTTACCAACACGTGGGCAAGAGTTGAAAAAATAAAATGCACATTGTTGGGACATAACTGCAGTTACAGAAGGCAAACACCGGCTACAGGGCATTCGCGACAGTGCGGTTGCCTCTGGTCCTATACGGGTATACTGAGGTGGAGCGCTGTGAAACTTGGCTTCCTTGGCTTGGGTATAGTAAAATGCTTGTTTACATACGAGTAGTGGGACAGTACGTTTTACGAAAGCACTGGAATTGGCAAATTAGCAGCCTGGTATTGGGAACCAAGGAGCAAAAAAAACCAAGGACCATGAACCCCGGAGACCGGGATTCGGACGAAAACAGACTGTTTTGTTCTGCAAAGGTCTAGACTAAAGTTGTTAGCCGTATGCGCAAAACTGTGCTCCATAGTGTGGTCCTCTGCGCGAGTTTACCACACAGCCGGCATTGTATTAAGGGGGGGGAGAGGCGGGTGTGAGCCGAGCAAGTGTGGTACACGAGTGGATGTGGGCAGAGGATGAGTGGGAAAGGCGGAAAGACTTCGGAATAGAGCAGAGGCAAGAGGGTACTTAACTCGGACATGTCTTCTCTGGTCTGATAAAGGACCATGGGTCCTCGGCTGAGCCGATTGATTATTCTCTTCTCGTCTCTTTGATTATTTTTTATCTGATCTTGTTCCTTTTCTCGTGGGGAAGGAAATCAACAAACGAAAACCACAGCCACCACCAATACCAACACCCCATCACCCATCATGGTCGCCAATGTCTTCTCAGTGGCCGTCTTCCTCGTGGTCCTGCGGGAAACCATTGAGGCCGGCATCATCGTGGCAGTCATCCTCGCCTTCCTCAAGCAGATGCTCGCCGGCAGCCAGACCACCATGCCTGCCTACAAGGCCATGGTCAAACAGGTCTGGTGGGGAGTCGCCGTCGGGTTCCTGCTGTGTCTCATCATCGGCGGCGGCATGATTGGCGCCTTTTACAAGCTCGGAAGCAACGCCTGGGCTAACACCGAGTACTACTACGAAGGTGTCTTTTATCTCATCGCGGCATTGATCATCACCTTTGTCGGCATCGCCATGCTCCGCGTCAGCAAGATGCAGGACAAGTGGCAGCGCCGCATTGCCGAGAGCCTAATGGTCGACAAGAACACTCCCCACAAGAAACGCAGCTGGATCCAGAGGTACGGCGGCAAGTATGTCATCTTCATCCTGTCGTTCTTCACTGTCGCCCGTGAAGGCATCGAGGGAATTGTCTTTATTGCCGGCGTCACCTTCTCGGCACCGGCCAAGTCCGTGCCCCTCGCCGTCGTCGTCGGTCTCATCGCCGGATGTCTCATCAGCTATGCTCTCTACAAGTAAGTTTTTCCTTTCCTCGCTACGCTCGACTGAGTGTCCGTTCCTCTCTTTCCCCCTTTCCTTGCTTCGCTCGACTGTGCCCTAGTATCTTTACTCTTCTCTCCTCGCTTCGCCCGATCTCCCCTCAACACTATTTTCCTCACTCGTCCTTACCTTTGCTCACAAACACCCCCAGGGGCTCTTCCATGGTCGCCCTCCAGGTCTGCCTCATTGCGTGCACCTGCCTCCTCTACCTCGTCGCCGCCGGCCTCGTCGCCAGATCCGTCACATACTTTGAGCAGGCCCATTTTGCAAAATTGGTCGGCGGAGACGTCACAGAGACCGGCATGGGCGCCGGGTCCTACGACATTTCCCGTGCCGTCTGGCACGTCAATGTAAGTTTTTTTTTTTGTCCTCGCTTCGCTCGATAGGCCCTTTTTCGTGAATTATTTCTCTTTCTTTTCCTCGCTTCGCTCGATAAGCCCTTCTCCTGGTTTTTCTTTTTTTCTTTCTTTTCTTTTCCTCGCTTCGCCCGTTGCTCCTCAATCTCTCGCTGACCACTCCAGTGCTGCTCCCCAGACTACAATGGCGGCTACGGCTGGGGCGTCTTCAACGGCATCCTCGGGTGGTCCAACACGGCCACCTACAGCTCCGTCATCGCCTACAACGTCTACTGGATCCTTGTCATGGCGGCCCTTGCGGTGCTCCGCTACAACGAAGTCAAGGGCCACTGGCCGCTGATGAAGAAGCGGCCGCAAAGCGAAGACGACGAGGACGTCCCCACCACGGGCACGGCCGGGGTATTCATCATGGAAGACTTGTCGGGCCAGGCTGGCGCGTCGTCTAGTGCAGTGGAGCAGGCGACGACGACTGCTACCAGCCGGGCGTAAGAGGAAAAAAGACGACACAGGAACAAAAAGGGGAGCCAGAAACTCGGGGAGTCGAATTCGAATCAAGGAACACAAAAACATTCAAAAAGTTGAAGGCTTCGGGGGAATGAGAGAACAAACAAACACAAAGAGGGAACACATGGATTGTACTTAAAACCTTTGCTTTGACAAGGACCAAGAACAGCCAGCCAGCATGAGCCTTTTACTGCATCAGTCTACTAGTGGCAAAGTTGAAATCCAACTCCATTCACGTCCGATACATTCCTTCACTTGCATGACACGAAAACCAGATTATTTTTATTAAATTCCATAAACTTTAAGCTTCGTAGCTGACCCACATTCCCCAGATCTTGGCCGGGGATTTTACGCTAGAAACTGCCGATCACAACAAGGAAAAAGTAAAGACTTGAAAACCATTTTGGAAAGATACATTTGTACACATTTGTACACACGGTAAATATGCCCCGGGAAAAAAATAACTAAAAAAATCTAAACGCCGGTGGTAACGAGTTGTTTTGGACGAGTTTGCTCGTTGGCTCGTTTGTTGTAGATATCATGCGCCTGGATATTGCCCCCAAAATAGAAAGAGAGAAAAAAAAATGCAAGCCCAAGCGCAAAAGAATTACTTAAATGACATGACAGATATGATTGTGGTATGATTGCCTTGGCCAACGACTGGCCAAGTTATCATACCCAGTCAGCACCTCGCCTTCCTGGCATCAGACTGCAAAGAGTGAGCATCTGTCTCATATCTGTATGCAAACAACACACACAGATGGGTATGTACACACATACACACACACACATACGCACACGCTCACCTTTCCGGGCTGGCATTGTTTCCTTGCCGGTAGTTTGTTGGTGGCGTAGGTGTGCTGCGTGCGCCAATGCTGTTGCCGTAGCCGTTTGACGAGCCGGGCGCCGGGCTGTAAAGGCCACTGGCTGCCCGCAGGCTCTCCCGGTCTCCGTTCGGTAGCGTTGGCATGGATGGTCTGGTCTCGCCCTCAGAGTTCAGCCCCGATCGACTCGGAGTGCTCGAGCTGAACCGCTTCTCGTTCGTCGAGCTGGCGCGGGACCGTGATTGGCTGGCCACTTCGGCATTGCTGCCAAAGGGGTTGCCGCTAAATGCAGACGACCGCTTCTCGGAGAGTCTCTGCCGCTGGCTGTTTGGCGGGCGGAACTCGGACATGATCGAGTCGCTCTCGTCGTCGTCCAGCTTGAGCAGACGGTCACGGGTGCCGTTGCGTCCCTGGGCGACAGAATTCAGCTGGGATGCCGAGCCGGTGACACCAGTCTCGCCACGAGCCGTGACGGCCAGAGCATCGAGCTCGTTGGTGGCCAGGTTGGACTGGGACTTAACAAACGAAGTGCGGTCGTCGGCCATGTACTGGTAGCGGGCATCCGGGTTATTGCGGAAGAAGATGAGGGCGGTGGTGATGAGGATCATCAAAAGGAGAATGAGCGTAACGGCTGCGTTCAGAATCCAGAAGACCATGCCGATGACGCCGTTGGCAAGGGCGGGCTGGTCAAAGACGTTGGACCAGAAGAGCAGGAAGATGGCGTTCAAAAAGTTGACGATGCAAATCGTAATGTTGAAAGAGTTGGTGCTCTTGTCCATCCACGGGCGCATGACAGCTGTTGAAATGTCAGTGGTCTGTAAGAGGTATGTATAAAGGAGCGAAATAACATAAACTTACTGGCTGTAATCAGGGCGGCAGCCTCGATTAAGATAAGCCCGATGGCTTGGGTGGTACCCGACCTCTGGCCAAAGGCAAGGAAGCATGACTTGACAAAGATGTAAGCCAGCAGAGGAGCCGAGTAGTAGTAGCCAGAAGCCCGGAACTGGACGTAAAAGGCGCCCCACTTATTGAGCGTGTGAGGGTCGGAGAACAGAATATAGGCCGGGTTGCGGTGCAGGCCAATGGACCGGGAAGCGATACGAATCACGCTGTAGGATGCAAACGCCAGGGCGAAGGTGACGGCCAAAAAGTAGAAGACGGCGTTAACAATCTCCGCAGCCGAATCGGACTGCGTGAATTCGTACAGGCAGAAGATGCAAATGGCAGGGTAGGCAGCCAGGCCGCAGCGGTAGAGGAGACCCTTCATGATCGTGCGCCAGCCGTTGCGGAACTCGTGGGTGCGCTCGTCGCGGCTGTCGACCCAGCCCATCTTGACAGCCAACTCCATGAAGAGCTTAGTCAGACCGGCCAGGATCACGGCGAAGACCATGAGGGCAGTGAAGAATCCAATCATGGTCATGAAAACATTGGTAGGTTCGATGCCGGCCCGGAAGGCCACACGCTGAATGCCGAAGACGACATAGCTGCCCGAGGTGTTCTGCACGAGGCCGCGGCGGGCGAGCCTGGCAACGTCCTTCGGGGCACGGGCGGTCGCAACATCCATTCCGCGGCCAATAGTGGCCATAGCATTGGTGGCAGTCAGGCCGCGCTTCTCCACAGCCACAGACACGTCCTGAAGTGAGCTAAACAAGTTCGAGGGCGTGCCGCCGGTAGCGCGCTGGTACCAGGTCAGGACCGACTGCATGAAGCCGATCTTGATGATGCCAAGAGACCACTGGAAATTCTGGCTCCAGGCCTGCACGGCGGGCGGCAGCGGCATGCCGCAAAGACCGATCATGGCCTGGGCCTGGAAGTAGGAAAACAGAGCCAATGCGTGCACGCGGACGTGCGATGCAGCGTTAAAATGGCCAAGGAAATCGATGACGGCCGAGGCCAGGAGAGCAGCGAGGATGACCATGGAAGAGGCCCACTTGATGGCGGCCAGATCGACCGTCTTTCCGTTGGACACGTCCACGGTAAGACAAGCAGCCGTTTCGCCGGCATTGTCGCCGCTGGTCATGTTGACCAGAATCTTGACCTTGGCATCGAGATCCGGGAAGGTGTATGCGATGCCGGGGATCTGCGACGATGTGTCGCCGACCTGCAGGTTGAAGGGCGGAGAGTCGGTCTTGGCAGCAACCATGGGACACAAGCCGGGCAGTCCGACCTCGCACGGGTTGATGGCTTTGCGGAAGAATTTGTAGCCATAGATGGTGATGGTGATGTCGAATTCGGCATATCCCTCAATGGAAGACACGGCGGCCAAGTGCACATAGGCCGTGTTGTTGTTGGGCGTAAAGACGACATTAAGCAGCGATGCGGTAAACTCGGAATTCGGCTGGCAGGTATTGAGCGACGTGGACTGCAGGATCCGCTCGCCAGCGACATGCGAGACAGCCGTAAAGACGGCCAGGAGCATTGAAAGCCACCTCATGATGGGCGGCCGGTGGTGTGAAAAAGGAGAGAAGGATGGTGGTTGGATTCGAGGAGGAAGCGAGCGAAGTGCGCCGTAAAGCCGAAAGCGAGCGACTGATTGGTGTCGGAGAGGAAAGGGAGGAAACGAAGGGCTCTCTCTATCTATGCCGGCTCATGGTCTGTCGGACGATGGCAATGGGGATGAACGCGAGGACGGCGTCGACGACGACGACAATGCCGAAGAGGAGGATCGGGAGAGATCGTCGAGAATCCGGGACGAGGGCGATCCTGCGGGCGTGTTTTGGCGGTCGCAGGCGTGGGTGTGTGCTGGCAACAGGCTAAAGGCGGCCTGCGGGAAATAAAAGACGAAAACAACAAACAGCGAGAGACAGAACTGCAGGGGTAGGGGGACTGGCAGATCGAGAGGGCCGGTAGCACCAGAAATTAGATTCGCGAAGCGATCCGAAAAGTCGAAAGAAAAAGAAGAAGAGAAAAACCCCGCGGCATCGGAGAAGGAGGAAGGAAAGAGGGACAGAATATCAGGAAAAGAAGAAGGAGCCTCCGGGAGAACAAAGGCCACCATATGGAGCGCAGGAAGGGCAAGGAGGGAGGAGCAACTGGTAGGCAGGTCGGCAGGAGGATGTGTGGCGAAGGAAGGAGCGGACGACTAAACAGGGAAGCTAACTGTGGGCGAGAAAAATAACAAAACAAGTAGCCAACAAGGGACATCAAAAAAAAAAAAAAAAAAGCAAGACCTGGACCGGCTGATATGGAAGGAGCGATGGACAGGGGGTAAAGCCTATCTATTCGCGAGTCACAGTGACGTGTGAACGTGTGCGATACTATGTGCTAGTGATCCCTAGGTAATAGTACTTTGGGTCTGACCAATCTGCAGACGGACGGACAAAACTGGGAAGGATGGCTAGCAAACGGTCGCAACGATGGCTGGTCCAGCCCAATAATGGGCGATAGCGGGCAATCCGGATGGGACGGTCACCAATGAAGCCCCAAAAGCAGACAAACAAAGCAACACGGGAAGTGGAAAAGTCGGCGTTATGAATAAGCTTAATATACAAAGCCAAACAGATTTATGCCCAGTCGCCTGCGGTGGAGTGTCGCGGGTTTATGTATCTTAACCTGCCGCCAACTGGGAGCAGCAGCAGCTTTTTATTGTTTTACTGCAGTATTGTCGCTCCGTCGCCTTTGCGGCCTGACGCCGAGCGATGCCGAGCGATCGCCCGTCGTTTGCTTCCTTCGCTCTCGGATGCTATCTGTCGTCGTCAGCACTCTCAGTCGCATCCTTGCTTCCTGGGCATCCTCAAAAACGGAGCAGCGACGGTCGCCCTCGTACTGAGTGCCAGCAGGGCGTGAGCAGCACAGGAAATACGAGACGCGCTAGGCCGAAAAAGGAACCCAGTCGGCAGCAATGGTCAACACGCTACAGAGGCAGGAACGAGCCAGGGACCTGTGTAAGCTTCGCAGCGGGCTCCTTTGGTTGCTCTGCAATGGCCAGCCGCTAGACTGCAGGCGGGATGCAGGCCTGGTTCCAGGCCAGCCAATTGCTAGACAGCATCCAGCCAATGTAGCGACTCCCAGCACGACTAGGGCGACCAAAAGTCCAAAAATGTCAGCTTGGCGCTCTCAAAGAGGTGCAGTGCACGCTCAATGTGACAGCAGTGGTGCTCGTCGGACTGCTGCCAGGCATTTGGCCAGTGATGCTTGGCTGGTGACGCATGTATCCCAGTGTCGCATGCAAGCATTCGATCACGGAGACTCGCCAAACGGCCTGAACGGGCGCAGCAGTCTGTGAAAAACGGAACGACGCATCCGCCAGTTTATTTCCCACAGTTCGTGTTTTCAGTCAATTCGTATTTTCTATCGCGTCCCCCTTTGCTTACTCTGTCAGCTCCAAAAAAAAAAGGACCCAAAAGGGGCAAAGCTTTGGGGTAAAGGGACAGCGCCATGACAAACGGAACAGTGTCAACAGTGCCGAAAACAGTACGGTGGTATCAACAAGCAGGTTGTGAGCGCATTTGCCAAGACTGTATTTGCCCAAGATTGGGGGTGGGAAATTGCACCCCTGAGCAGGCGCGCAGCCCTGCCACACCAATAGCATGTGCTTCTCTGAAAGTTATTGCATGATGTGCATAGTAAGCTTTTTCGCCTTTTCCTAAGCATGGGGCCGCTCTAGAAAAACTTCCCCAGATTTGCAGCTCTGCCTGTCGCCAATTGAGCACTGTCAGAATGGCCGGCGCGCTTCGAATACAGTGCGAGGCAATGCAGGTGAGACAAAAGACACGAGATCTGAAAACTCATGACGTTGCTTGCAATTCGTACTGGCAGCGGCTTTAGTTCTCCTCGACACGGGCTGTAGCTGCGGACATCGGGGATAGTCTCCTGGCAACTGTCCCGAGTGGAGACGATCGTGTCCCCGAGTAAGAAGCATAATACATGGCACTGATCCCGTCGGGTCAGCAAGACCGCTCCGCGGGAACGAGCGCCAGCTCAACCTACTCTATCTGGAAGCGACGCGCGGACACGGAACATAGCCTGACGTACGGAGCTGAAATCGCTGCACAAAACAAGAAACATCGGCCCCGGCCTTGCGAACGACGTCGCACCATTGGGGGCCATGCAGCGATAGCCATGGCTTTGCCAATCCGGTTCTTAATTCTGCTGCCTAAAACCACACAAAAGGAAATGCCATTAGAGTTGACTTGGGCCGTTTCAGACATTGGTATGGCTGGCTTCCTTTGGGCTCCATAGTGTGGCTGAGTCTTGGTGTCTTGGGTATCTTGGGACATCTTGCTCTCGAATTGGCTGCAAACTTGCCTTGGGAGATACAACGGCTTTTGCATCAATTGACACATCACACGGCGTCTATCTCTCACTCTTCGTCTGAACAGTCTTGGCATTCGATGCAGGTCTAAACCCTCATTGCTCGAGGATGCCGGCCGGCAAGCCAACCATTCTCGTCCGCCCATTTCAGGGAGGTGGCTAATCGACGTCTGTCCTTGACACAAAACGGGACCCTCACATACTGGATCCATCTCATCAAACTGCACAGCCATCGTCTGGCAGTGAGAATGTTGAAAATCAACCCAACGCTCCCCTCCGGCCAAAGCTCCCTTAGCTCGACGAGGCTGTGCTGCGCATGTTGTTGTCAAGAGAATTGCGATCTTCACTTGCTCTCAGGGTCCGACAGCACGGTGCCGTGACGGACTACATTCGGCATCACTTGACAGTAAGCAATGGTCGGGCCGGAGCAACCTGTCTTAACACGTTCCTGGGGCGGGTGGTGATGCTGCCGGGGTGAGCCCAATCGATATGCCGCAACAGAGGAGGATGGGTAGAGTTGTAGGCGGAACGCAAGGGAGTCATGCTGTGCTGCAGGGTGAAGTGCGACTGATGCCGACTGGGACGTTGCTGGCTAGACTTCCCGCAGGCATAAACAGAGGTTTCTGGGGGACATGGTTCTTGGGTGTCTGTGTTCTTCTGCAAGCAGAAAAGGCAAGGGCGAAAACATGCTTGCAACAGGGATACAAGAAGCATCATGTCGCTTGTAGGGTTGTCCTTTTTTTTTTTTACTCGGCACTTGCCTCGTGATGCTGATTGTGAGATATCCCCCCGTCGGTGCCTATCTTGACGATTCTGTTCGGACAAGAACAGTACATTATGAATAGGAGCCCGGCAGTCACATCGTGTACATCGTGTAGTCCAGACTTGGCAGTTCGTAAATCGGTCAGGTCTTGCCTGAGTCATTATGTATTATGGCATATTATCGTGGCAGACGGCACTTGAGGGTGCGAGTATCCGTCGTGAGCTTGTCGTCTCGACATAAATGTGTTCATTAAGGAAGCCAGACTCCAGTACAAAGGTAACAAAAATGAGAAGAGAAAAAAAGACGGGGAGCAGAGCTGATTTTCAGTCAGAGGTTCATTCGTAGATGGGTCACCGTAATCAATCAGAGTAATCATCGTCGTCATAATCGTCGTCGTCACGGTCATCGTAGTCGTAGCGGCGACGGTCATCATAATCATCGTCAGATGAAGACGATGAGGAGTAATCCTCTTCCGACCCACTAGAAGAGTCGCTGGACTCACGTCGGTAGCCGAGGGCTTCATCGCCAGGATGAAATCGAGCTACCTTGTCCCGGTCTTGTATGTTAGAGAAAGTGACGAGATTCAGGGAATATATGGTCGAGATGGTCGAGATGGTCGGGTATGGCATGAAGGGGTCTGGTCCAGAGGAGCAACTGGAAGAGCGAACACGGAAGGATGGGCAAGCAATATGAGAGACAAATCTTGCGCGCGGGTTCGAGAAAAGTAAAAGCTCAAGACTTACCAAATATTCTGTCCAGAAGAGATGAGGTAACGAAGCCGCCGGCTGCGCCAAGCATTGCGTCGCCAGCCATGCCTCTGCTTTTCCCTCTGCGGGATGGCGCTCCAAAATCTCGGGACGGTGGCTGTGCATAGCCGGCCCGCGCCGCCAGCTCGAATCCTGGAGCCTCCCACTGGGAACGACCAGTAGCATTGTTGAAGTAGAACCAGCGCCCGTACCTTGCATCATACTGAGGCACCCATCCGGAGGGAAGCTGTGGGCGACCAGATGGCGTGTTGTATGAGGCTCCCGACAATGCGCGACTGCTACTGGAGGAATTCATGTCGCGTGATACTGACGGGCGGTCGTCGAATCGCAGTTTGCGCTCAGCTCGGCGGTCGCGGTTGTCGCGGTCGTCGCGGTCGTCGCGGCCGTTACGGCGCTCTCGGTAATAGTCGTCGGCAGCGGAGCGGCTGCTACGGTCATTGTCGGAGTCATCGCGACGGCTGCGATGCTCACGATGCTGTCGTTCGCGGGAGGACGCTTTTGGAGGATTTGCGATTAGCAATTGAACCACGGAAAGACGAAGCGCGGCCCAAGGCCGGGCCCAGAATGATCGGCAGGCCACCGAGAAAGGGAGGATAGAAATAGAAATAGATTGCGGGCAGTCCGGGTTGCGCATGGCGCGACCTACCTGGGTAAGACATTGACAATAAGTACGGTGTAGAACAAGTGCGAGGGTAAGAAACAAAGGTTACGAATTGGAAAGTTGAAGAGTCAGAAAAGAGAAACCGAGAGACAATTGAAACGACGCGGAAAAAGCAAGGGTCAAAGCGAGCTCTCAAGCTAGGAAGAAAATCACTCTTATAATACGGGCTCGGCGTCCCATTGCGATCATCCCCTCCTTGCTTGGTTCTGCTCATCTGCTCCTCATCTGGCCTACTCAAACCTCGTGCTTGGCCGGCACCTGTTGGATCGGCTCGGTCTTGTCGCTCCTTACATTGTAAAGCGCTGCCTACTGGGGCGTGCAGATGACCGTCAGCGTATTGGCGGAGCCCCGGGCAGCTTGGAGGCGCAGTAGTGTTGTTTGGCCGGGGAGCCGGTGGTGGCGGGATATCGTGTTTTGGGGGGGCAGCATTGAGTGTTTTTCTGGGTGTTTCTGGCCTTCAGCATGCTAAGATACGAAGTACCTGTTGGCCTGGGAAGGATTTGGGGCCAAGGACTTGGTCATTGACTGTTGGGGGCAGGCCTTGCTGGGTGGATGTGGTGATCGGATTGGGGGGAATATTGGTGGGTAGGTGAGACGGAGCTGTTCCTAATGCGGCGGGTGAGAGTGAGAACGGTGAGGCTGCTCGGACAAGGCTAATGTGAGGTGGGATGCTGTGGACAGTGAAGAAAGCCACTATGAGCAAGATTAAGAGAACATTAAAAGGACACGTAGAGAAAGACAAAAGAAAGAACGGCTGGCGCAACGCAGGCGCAACGCAAACGGAAGTCGCGACCGGCCCAACCGACAGACCCAACTGCGAACGGCCGCGCCTGCGATTTTCTACATGGCAAATGTGGGGTGCAGGATGACGACCACAGCGCCCAAACAGACGCCGTGGAAGACCCTGTTAGCCCTGGTTAGCTGCTGTGAGGACGTAATGCGGGACAGAACGGGAGGGGTTGAGCTGAAGATACCCCACCTCGGCGTAAGGGCTGGCCAACCCCGAGAAGGGGCATATGGGCAGCTCAGCTGGCCTGTGGCAGGTAAGTCCACATGGCAAAAGGCAACAGGGAAGGAGCGAGTGAGGCAGATAGCCCGCATTTTGTTTTTACTATCTCCGTCGCCGATTTCTGCATCTTCCGTCCTTTCGCAACCACGGCTGGCCGGCAGATCTGACTTTTACACATCGTCGCTGTTTTTTTCTTGTCGATTCGGTATATCCCGCTGTTTCTATTCCCGCCATTGTCGATTCCCGTCCTCTGCACAAACGTTCCCGAGGTCTTTTCCCCCGTACGCTTGTCACGGGACTCCAAATCGATCTCGTCTGATCTCGCAATCTTCGATCTGATCTTCCTCGAGCCGGCCTTTCTTTGAGACCGCTTCCCGACCGTTTTCCCGACCCCCTCCTGTACCCCCAATCTCGCCCCCATGTGGAACGGCGGATACGGCCAGCAAGGCGGCTACGGCCCCCCTCAGGGCGGTGGCTACGGCGGTTACCCCCCGCCTCAAGGCCCTCCTCCCCAGGGTTATGACAACTACGGCTACCCGCAGCAGGGCGGCTACCAACAGGGAGGATACCAGCAGGGAGGATACCAACAAGGAGGCTACCAGCAGGGAGGATACCAACAAGGAGGCTACCAGCAGCAGGGTGGCTACCAGCAAGGTGGTTACCAGCAGCAGGGCCAGCGCAGTGCACACGCGCCGCCGTCCGGAGCACAGCAGTTCGGTCACGGTGCCCCCAATGGCTACACCTTCCAATACAGTAACTGCTCTGGTAAGCGTCGCGCGCTTCTGATTGGCATCAACTACATCGGCACGGATAAGGCCCTTCGCGGCTGCATCAACGATGTTGCCAACGTGTCGAACTTCCTGATGCAGCGCTACAACTACAAGCGCGAGGACATGGTGATCTTGACGGATGACCAGCGCCACCCCCGACTGCAGCCGACCCGGGACAACATCATCAGCGCGTTCCAGTGGCTTGTTAAGGACGCACAGCCCAACGACTCGCTCTTCTTGCACTACTCGGGTCACGGTGGCCAGACTAAAGATCTGGACGGTGACGAGGATGACGGATATGACGAGGTCATCTACCCGGTCGACTTTGTGCGCGCCGGTCACATTGTCGATGACGAGATCCACTACTACGTCGTCAAGCCCCTGCTTCCCGGTGTGCGCCTGACTGCTATTTTCGACTCTTGCCATTCGGGTTCCGTCATGGACCTGCCCTACATCTACTCGACGAAGGGTGTCTTGAAGGAGCCCAACTTGGCTGAAGAAGCCGGCAAGGGCCTGCTGAGTGCCGTCATGCAGTATGCCCAGGGCAACCTGGCTGGTGCCGCTTCGCAGATCTTCAACATAGCCAAGACGGTCTACCGCGGCGACGACGCTTACGAGCGCACGGTGCAGACCCGCACCTCTCCAGCCGATGTGGTGATGTGGTCCGGCAGCAAGGACGACCAGACCAGTGCCGACGCAACGATTGCATCCAAGGCGACCGGTGCCATGTCGTGGGCCTTTATCAGTGCACTCTCTAAAAACCCACAGCAGAGCTACGTTGAGCTGTTGAACAGCATCCGTGATATTCTGGAGACCAAGTACACTCAGAAGCCACAGCTGTCTTGTAGTCATCCTCTGGGTAAGTTGGGGATCCCCTCTTTGTTGAAAGCCCACCTGGTCATTGCTAACACATCTAGACACCGACCTCCTTTTCGTTATGTGACAAGAATGAATTGTACAAGCAGAAAAAAGGGAAGGAAGTAAAGGAGAAAAACCCCCATCAAAAAAAAGTTTAGGAACATATGGACATTGGAACATTGAAACATTGGAAACAAACGGCCTCCATTGCTTTTGATTGGAGGAGAATGGTCTTTTTCGGTATATTGTTTAAAGTTTTTGACGCTTGATGGCATTATTGGCCTCTTAGTTGTTAATTTGTGCTTTTGTCTGCTACCAATGACTTGCTTTTTTTTCGAATGTTATTTTTGGATTCTCGTTATCTGCCAGCCTCGCCCGGTATCTGTTGGCTTACGTGTGTGTGTGTGTGTGTGTGTGTGTGTTTGTTTTCATGGGATCCTGGTGACACAACAAGTACAGCCTTCATATGATGGCGGTGCCCACAAGAGGACCGAGTGGCTGGACAAGCTTTTACGAGAAGGATTCACTCTCTGGTCAGTGCTTCCTTGGGGAGTAGCTTTCTCCGGTCAGTGCTTCCTGTCGAGGGATAATGTTCTACTATGGACCAGCCCGCAAGGAGTCGACCGCAAACGAAGGGAGTCCCGGCCCCCGGTAAGGGATTGGCTGGGTCAGTGCCCCACGATATTGCATCCCTTGGTCGTGGCCCTGCATAACGGGTTCGTGGTCGCCCCCCCCCCCCCCCCCCCACCCCCCCTCCTCCTCCTTGTTACTTTTTGACACGTCGGCCACGAATATGCAGACGCGCAGGTGCAGGTGCTGGGGCATTGCGTGGTGCATTGCGTGGTGCATTCTGTGAGACTGGTTCATCTAGGTTCACCAGCCACTCTCTGATTCTTCCACTGCAGGTTCACCACCTGCTGTTTCAATTTCTATTGTTTTTTTTTCCGGTCTTGTGCCTTCTGCAGCATCGGCTGGTTTGGTTTCTCCTCTTTTATTTTTTATTTTTTACTCTTGTGCCTCGTGACACTACGTCGTACTTTTTTCTTTTGCCTTTCTCTTAATTTGGTCGTTGTCTTGGTCGGTTGCCCCAACCTCCTTGCCATTGGGGGTAGCAATTTACGGAATCACCGTCTCACCTGCAGAGTCAGTTGCCTACATACGCAGTTCCTTCTCCAATTGTTGGCAGCCCGTGCAGAACGCGGATAGCAGAGGCACAAAACCCAAGGGTCCTTGGCGGAATTCGGGCCAAGCAAGAACTTGCCAAGGACCTTTTTCATTTTGAGGAAACTTTTATTTGTGCCCAAGACACACGAGTTGGTCAATGGTCAAATAAGAGAGCTCCAACACAAGAGATAACGACCTTGGCAAGTGAGCTGTTTTTACATGGTATGTTTGCGCCTTACTTGTTGGTTCGTTTTTATCTACTGTCGTAGTCGTACTATTCGTGTAGCGCGCATGTCGTATGCATTCGCTCTCATGTTGTTCATCCATTGTTCATCGAAGCACTCTCTTCCATTCTTCATTCTGATCTTCATTTCCCCTGCACAACTGTGCTCGTCTATCCTATGTCCCGATCACATGGTAGATCTTGGTATCTCGTAGAAATAAATGAAACAAACATGCATAAATCAACACACAAATACTGTATATATCTCTCTTGTCTTCTCTCAAAGCCGAGACAGTAACTCAAAATGGTATAATGTATTCATAGACGACACAAAACTGTATGCAAATGCATACGCAAAATCCTTCTGCGATAGTTTCGATGTATTCCTTCGAAACCCCACTGCCCTTACACAAAGACAGTGTACATGATCCGCTTCCAGGCGGGCATCTTTGCGAGCTCTGCGCGGTACGCGTGGATCTCGTCCCAGGGAAGCTCACGGCGGTTAGTGTCGACATCGATCTGAGATGTGCGCAGCCAGCCCGTGCGCTTCCAGAGAAAGCCAGCAATCCAGAAGGCAATGACGACGGGGAGGGCCAGGTATGACTGGAAGAAGCCGCCGGCATCGTTGAGGCCACCACCGGGCGGGCAGATGGAGACGTAGAACTGGGCAATCAGCACCAGCACACACAGGCCCAAGCCGAGGTACGAGCCGTAGACGCCGCCAATGGCGTGGAACGGAATCTCATCCAGAGTGTGGCCGTTGTACTTCCAGGCGGTGCGGAAGCGGATGTGGGCCAGGCAGATGGAGCCCCAGGTGAACAGGGCAGCGAGACCCGACAAGGCCTGCAGCCAAGCAAACACGTCAGCACCGCTGGAGCTCAGACTGACATATGCCAGAGGGCCAAAGATTATAATGGCAATGACAGAGTACAGCGGGCGGCCAGAGCGGTCGACAAAGGTGAAAAGCTTGGGGGCGTAACCCTGCTGGGCGAGGGCAGTCAGGGTACGGGAGCCGCCGTAGACAGCCGACACACCAATGGACAGGACGGAGACCAGGATGATGACGTTCATGAAGCTGTCGAAGCCCTTCAGGTTGGCGTTGCTGCCGACAATGACAAAGGGCGAGGCGTTGATATCAGCGTACGGGTTGGCACCCAGCAGGCGGTCATCGGTGGAGCTGACAAGCAGGCCGACGAAGAACAGACCCAGGATGTAGAAAAGAGTGATACGCCAGAAGACCTGCTTGATGGCACCGGGCAGAGCCTTGACAGGGTTGTGGGCCTCGGCGGCAGCAAGACCGACAAGCTCGGTTCCGGAGAAGGAGAAGGCAGCCGTGACGAAAACAGCGCAGAAACCGCGGAAGCCGTTCTTGAAGGCACCAGGGTCGTACCAGAGGCGAGCGCCGTAGTATTGGTCGTACTCGCTGCCGCTGGGACCACCACCAAGCACAAGGACAAAAGCGATAATCATGAAGATGACGGTGGCGGCAAGCTTGAGGCAGGAAGCCCAGAACTCTTCCTCGGCGTAACCGAGGGTGCCAAAGACATTGATGATGATGATGAGAACATAGAAGAGCGTGATCCAAGCGGCTGAGTTGTTAGCAAGTGAACAAGAGATATCGAGCGAAGCGAGGACAAAAACACTTACCGGGCGTTATATCCTTATTCCAATATGAGACTGTTAAACTGCATACTGTCAATTCCAATGGTAAGACGACGGCCCATTGCATGACGTAGTTCCAGCCCATGGCGAAACCCCAGGTAGGGTCGATGAAGCGAGTCGAGTAAGTGTAGAAGCCGCCGGAGACAGGGTACATGACGGCGAGTTCACCGAGAGCGTAGACGACGTTGAACATCATAATACCGATAATGAGGAAATCAATGAGGACGAAACCAGGGCCCTGTGGAAGTTAGTGTGAGCCATGATGTGCCGATGGAATGAGGGAGCAAGAAATTGAGTGTGGAGAGGTAGTAAAAGACCGGGCAAGATGAGGAGGAAATTGAAGTTGAAACAGCAAGATCACGAGATGAGGAGAATGGGAAAAGGACAGCAGATGTGGCAGAAAGAGGGAAGAGCGATGTGCAAGCACAAGACGTGTAGCTTCCAGGACAGGAAGGCGCGTTGGGCAATTGAACACAAAGAGAAGGAAGGTGCAATTGAGTACCGAGGACGAAACAGGAAGGTACGGCAAAAGAGGCGAAACAGAAAACAGAATGTGCAGTCAAGAAACTCGAGGACAAAGAGAAAGCCTCGGTGGCCAAAAGCGAGGGCCACAGCATAAACGAGCGAAGCGAGGACGGAGAAAGAAAACTTACACCAGTGTTGAAAGCACTGCCGGAACCGACGAAGAAACCAGCACCAATAGAACCGCCAATGGCAATCATATGAAGATGACGGGGTTTCATGCGGCGATCCATTTCCACGATACCGGCGCCATAGTTGCGGCGCTGGAAGGACTTTGGGCTGACACCGAGGCGGATCAGGAAGCTCTCCTGTTCGGGCGTGGCAGCCACGCCGGCAGGGATATCCTGGAAGTCGGTGACGGCGGCGCTGTCACGGGCGTAGTTGCCCTTTTCCTGGGCCTCTTTGGCGCCGGCGGCACCGAGGTCCTCCTTGTCAGACATTGGGAGGGGGAACTGTATCAGAAGGGTGTGAGAAGAAGAGGTCAAGCCAGAGACGTCAAGTGTCAAGTGTCAAGTAACAGGACACGACAGGTCAAGGTGGGTTTGTTGGTCAGGTCGATGAAAGGGATGGGACGAGGAAAGAAGAGAGGCAAGAGGAGGAATGGAATTGGAGCGAGGGACGGGGGAGGCTGATACAAATACGCGACTGATCGGCGAGGCCGTTATTTTTGGGAAGAGGGGGAATGGGAGGAAGGAAAGGAGCCACCACCCCCAAGATAAAGCTGCTGTGGCCCGAGGTGCTAGTTGTTGGCGAGAGCTCATGAGCAAGAGGAAAGGCAGGTGGAGATGGGGGCCCGGCCGGAGGACGTGGCAAGGGTAGGTAGGCTGGTGGGTAGGTGCTGCAAAGGTAAGGTTGTTGTGGTGCTGCCACACGCAAGGGAGGAAGGTAGGAGCAAGGGAAGAGAAACCGGCAGGGAGGGGGGCGGAGTGAGAACCGGGGTTGCAAGCTAGGAGTCGTCTAGGTTGTATCTTGGTGTATTATTGGACTGTGCATGCCAGTTGTTGCATCTCGTTTTCTGCATGGGGGTGGCATCCCAGATGGGAGGGGGAGGAGCGCATGGGTGGTGTGAACCAGAGAGATGGCAAAGGCAATCCGCGAGGGGGGATGGGGGGGTCAACGGGATGGAGGCTTGGGATGGAGGCTTGACGTCTTGACCTGCCCCCTTGGGAAATCCCAAAGAACGGAGAACACGAAATGGAAGGCGAGGAAGCGTGAGAGGAGGGTGAGGCAATCTCGGAGAGCCAAGAGGCAGGAGGCAAAAGGGGGCAAGCGAGCGAGGGTCCCAGAGAGGGGGACAGAGCACGGCACGAGAGGACGAGGAGATGATGCCCCAAAGAGTAAAAGATCACACATACCAGAACGGCTTTGGCAAAGTACAGTGGTAAGCCCAGAACCCACCCGGCTCGGCAAGAAAGTGGGCTCCTAATGGAAGTGGCTTTGGAATAGGGTGGCTCTGTGAGACCAGCGGATGAAGGATGGGAGGAACGGGAGAAACGCGATTGGGGATGGGGAAATATGATTGTCTGCACGAGAGACACGCAGAACGGACTGAAACAGAAAGGGCCGAGATGGAACGACTTTGCCAGGAATGTCCTAGGAGTGTCCGAGCATTGCCTTGTGCAGTCGGCCAGTCTGCAGGCAAAGTGGATTGTCTTGCAGAAAGGGCTAATAAAAGGGGATGATATGTATAATAGAGCTGACACGTTGGACGCTATCTGGAGAGGGTCCAGCCGTATGAAGGCTGTCGCAGCAAAGAGGGTCCTCCAGGCAGGCACGGGAGAATCTCCTCTCCCCGCCAGATCAGCTCTGGCCTCCCCGAGTTGGCCTAGCTCATGGAAGCCGCGTGGAAGGATGCATGGAAGGCAGAGGGCCGAGTGAGCAGACGGGGCTGCAGAACGGAGAGGTCATGACGCCAGCGTATGTAATAAACCTGGAGAAAGAGGAGAAGAGGAGGAGAGAACCTGGAGAAGAGGGCAGCAGCCGTGGAGCGATGCAGTAACAGAAACACGGGCAAGGCCAATAACGGCGCCGGGAGGTGTTTTCATGACAGCGAGAAACGTAAATAAACTCGGCAGGCCGTTATGGGGTCTGGGGGAGGGCGAGCAATACCGGTCAAGTGGCCAAGCACTGTCTTTCGTGTCGTTCGCTCCTGCCAAAAGTACAAAACACTTGTACAGTGTAAGTCGTGCAATTTCAGAGCTTGTTTGGCTTGCCTCCAATGCATTCTGCCCAGATTTACCAAGAAATAGCCAAGCAAATTTGTCTTGTTTTCTTGTCATTTCGCACCTGCTGCCCTCCCTTTTCTCGCCGTCCTTATCAAAATTGGAGAACACAGCTTACTCGCCCCCAGAACAATGGGACAAAAGTGATGCAAAATACTCGCACGCTCGCATTGCGCAGTGGCTATTGGCACCCCGAATGGACTGGGCACTGCGGCCGATCCTGGTCGTTCCTGGTCGCTAAAGGGGGTGCCATCTTGCAGCTCGTTGGCCGTGCAAATTTCTGTGTGTCATGGGAAACCACCCTGTCCGACCGTTCGTCCAACAAGAGATCGCAAAATGCCAAATGTTCTGGTACGACGCATGCTAATAATGGAGTGTCAGTCGGAGGATTGGTAGACAGTATCATAACAGTGGCATCTGTATCGTTTTCGTTGTATTTTTATTTTATTTAGGGACTCTACCTGTTTTGATCTTGCAATTGATTGACACTCTTATTGAAGCTCCTAGCCTCGCTCTTATTAATACAGAACAAACGAGCATGAAACGGCTGCTTCTTTGGCCTGTTCCTTCGCGTGGTCTGTGGCTGATGGCTGCTTGGAGCGACAGCTGACGACGTCCAGACAAGGTTTTGGCGTATTTTCGAGGCTCCATTTTTGTTTCTGCTCTGTCTCCTGCATTTGTGTCTGTTGCCATCACTCGATGCCAGCCCCCTGACCATACATCACCACTTTGCTCTCGGCACGCAAACATTGACTTCATTCTCTCCCTCTCTGCCATCGCTTGTGACTTTAATCGTCATGTCGACATCTTGTTGCAATCCGGCAGTTTTGTTGTAGGTAAGCACATAACGTACGTCTCCACTGCAGCACAGTGCTAGCGTTGCGGATGACCCTCCGTGGCTCCACCTTCCGCTGCCGCTTCTACGAGTGCAGTCTAGCGTTTTTGATGCCCCACAAATACCTGAGCACGCGTAAAACGAGGGAAGGACCGCAAAGCGTAAAAAGACTCGACGACAGCGTGCCAAGCCAGCTGCTGCTGATCGAAATCAGGCCGAGTCGGAGTTGGCTGTGTTGCTACCACTGGGCTACCGGTACTTTTTTGCATCAGTTGTCACTTGTCAGGCCTTTGTCGGTGGCGTCTTGCATGCCTTCTATGGCGACGGCGGGTTCCGTGCGCAGTGGGCAAAGCTGCGGCCGCAATGGCGTGAAGAGCAAACATCTGGAGATCGTGGCTGCGCGAGCGATCGGCTGCGCCCGCAAGGAAAGAGCGACCGCTCTTACAACGTCTCAAGTCCGGTCATCCAGCAATTCCATACTGTGTGCTAGTCAGATGATGTTCCGGAACGGGTTTGGTAGAGCGCTACAGGACGAGGCACTAAAGACGAAATCCGACGCAATAACACAGTTTGCAGTGTTCGCCCAGATTCGCCCAGGATTCTAGAAAACAGTACGAGTAAGATTTTCAGACCTGTTGTGTCCAAGATTCAAAGGTTCTTACATTGCCAAGGTGGACAGGGACTGCAGATACAGTCGATCGGGCGCTGAAGCGGGGAAAATAACCACTGTAAAAAAAACGGAGCCTTTCCCGACTGGGGATAAAATACGGATAATATGTGTCATGGAAACCTCTGCAGGTGGCTGTTAGCGGCTTGGAAATTGCCTCGGACGAAGAGCTTGTGCTTGGGAGCGTTTCGTTTGTTATTGTATTGTATTTGTAGTGGGTATCGGTTGGAAGGATCGCGTCGAGAGGCATCGCGAAGCATCGTGGACGTTGGGAGGCATCGCGACTTTTGGGGAAGGCATCGCAGCCTGCAGGGCCAGAAATAGACTTGCCGAATTAAACATAAAGACCGTCCATGCGGAGAAGAACTACCGTTACTTCCCTTACCCTTGGGACAGAGGGCGAGCTCTTCTCTGCTCGGGAGGATCGGCGGTCCACGGGCTCTGGGAAGACAGGGTGTACGAGTACGAGTACTTGATAAGAGTCCTGGGGAGTATCGAGGTTTGGGATCTCTTATCAGACGCATCCCCCGTCAAATCACATCCTCCAGACATCCCCCATACCAAGACCACCAAGCCAGCCATCCAACCACCACGAACCATTCACCGCCACCGCAAGAACAAGGCCATTCGGTCGGCGTGTCCGAGTTATCGTTTCTTCTTTAAGCTATCTATTGGAGACTCGCTGCACTCTCGTCCTCTCCTCATTTTGCCTGTCTCATGTGACTGTCCTCCAAAGAGGGGGTGGAACGTTTCCATTCTTCTGCCACTTATTTCTTCTCTTGGCCTTCTGCGACGACTTCCATGCATTAGCGTCGAAACGCGCTTCCCCTCTTTTGAAGCTACTGTGGAAGCTGTGGCCTCTCCACTCGAGCACACGACGAGGTACAAAGTATCTTCCATTCGGGCGAAATACTATCGTACGGTTGGCTGGTCGTAGGAGTCGAATCCCGCTCCATTCTTTAATAAACGGGATCGCACTTGTGCATCCAAACTCCGTCTTACATGGTAGTTAGTGCCTGGAATCCCGGCAGGCAAAAGCCAAGGCAAAGCCAGCTCGAAGCCCCATGTAAGCACCGAAAAAGAGGCGAGCAGACGTCCAAAGGAGTCTAGATTTGGTTATGATTTTCTCCTTGTCACAATGGGACTGTGAGGAGGTACCATTCGTTTGAGCACTCCTTTTCGAATGCATTTCAGCTTGTTCGTATTAATCAAGCCTCCTCCAATGGATCACCCCATCACATCTCTATCGAGTAACCTGGTTTTCAGCTCTGCTTACCCAGGGACCTTTCTTTTGGAGGACTCGATCCAACATACGTTATCACGTGTGGGTGCAGAAAGGATCCCCAGGGATACGGAAGCAACCGAGCAAGGAGGTAGACAATAAGTATGGTAGCATCCAACAGATGCGAACAATCAACAGAAAAGGACAATAAAACATGTAATCGACAATCCAAAAGAGCATACTAAAAAGACAATAAAAGAGCAAGTAAAAGCCCATAGCGACTCGATTAAGACGTTTTCTGTCAATGCGGATAGCGTTTCTGCCTGAAGATATCATTCTGGATTGCTGCCAATTCTTGTAACCAAATCACGGTCTTGGCATTTCATTCTGGTTCGATCGCGAGGTAAGACGAAGCTTACTGTTCAACGTCAAGCTTGACATAGGCACAGTAATAAACACACTGGACTCTTTATAAAATTCCACCAAGATTGATAGCTGGCGGCAACAGTCTCTTGTCTGCATGGGGGTTTCAAGACTCTGAGCTGATATGGCCACCACCGGCAGAGGGCATCTCGTGCTTGATTGCTGCTTGTTCCTCCCCATCAACTACTTTAGCATGCGCCTCATTTGCCATTTCGTCTGTGCCTTTTTGGTTTGGGTGTGCATGTCTGTCTCCATTCTCGCCACTGTTGTCGGCCTTGTCTGTGTCATCTAGTTGTTCTGGCTGGTCTGTGTCGGCTGTGTTGACAGAGCTCGCAGAGTTGATAGGGCTGTCTGCCTTTAGAGCCTGAGGCTCTTTTTGTTTTTCATTGGCAGAATTGTCATTGCCATTGCCATTTTCATCACCAGAATCAGAATCCGACTCTTCATAGTTCACACCCTTTTCCAGTCTGACTCCATCGCAATAGAGGGGTGGGTTCTGAGAATCGACAAACAGTGGCAATGGACCGTGATCAAACTCTCGAAAGTACCTGAATGTACTAGCACTTCTTTCATCGAGTCCTCGGTGTCGCCGCACGTAATACACACCCCGTTTTCTAAAAACATAGTGAATCGGCCGGTCTGATTCACTGGCCCGGATTTCGGCTTCCTTTCCACAGTCGGGAAGAAACAGGTCGAAGCAAATACTGGCATGATGTTTCGTCATTTCAACCATGGCACATCTCAAGCTGAAGCGGTCAGGAGACAGGCCAAGGGATTCCAGCATCGTGCGACAGAGCTTGTTGGCAGCATAGTCTGCCCATTGCAGCACATCGGGGGACCGTCGACTTTCGTGCCCGTATGGGAGATTGGCAACGCATCGAACCGTGCGGTCGGTTTGTAGAGCGGCTTTCGTTGCCGCCGCGACATCTGCGGACATGTCTTTTAAAGTGTGGTTTTCGGATGCGGGTATGGACATGGGAACAGCGGTTCTTTTGAAATAACAAAGGGCGGGGGTGGACATGAGAACAGCGGCTCTTTTGAAGAACAAAGGGCGCGAGGTTGACGATAGCAAGGCGCAAAGCTGTGGGACGGCGCTTAAGGAGAGGCTGCGTTAGTCAGCGATGGCTTCAGGACCCCGCCCTTCAAAACACGACCCGACCACTACCTGGCTTGCGGCGTCTCAGTCTTTTTTGGAATCAGCTGGAATCCACCCAGAATCAACTGATGAAACAGAAAAGACAAACAACAGCCTATCCAGAAGATGGCCGTCTTGTCATGGCCTCGTATGAAACAAACGAGGGGCATCAAAAGACTGTCCTGTAGCGGGTGGTGGCCTTTCGCAAGGCCGGCTTCCCAGAGCAGTGCCTCTCCTCGCGAGACAAACTAGACATGACAATACTGCTTTAATTTTCACAAGGTTTCGAGTCCGTCATTCATAACCAGTACTGCCTGTATGAGCAGGCCTCCGCACGGAACAGGGACTTTTGAATGGCAGAATTTGTCTTTTATGGGCTGATATTACCAACAGACCAACAGACAACGGCCACGGGCTGGGGGCGAACGCCAACATGGGGACTTGGAGAAACAGTTTCCTGGTTACTGGGAAAATCTTGAATGCTAAAATCAAGTCCGAAGAATGGCTGTCGCGGTTTTTGGCTTGGGCGCAAGCATGGTCGCCGACCTGATCTTTTCCCTAGTATCGTAGTAAATGGTAATAAAACAAAACTTAAAGTCTTTGTGAAAGACAACACTCGTGCCTAGAATATCGAAAGAAACAAAACAATGTACTGAATGACACTCCCGTGAGCTACACAAAATTATCTGTTGGATAAAAATACCTGATATTGTACAAAGGCCAAAGAACAGAAGGCGTTTCAGACAGTTACATGGCGTGGGCACTGATACAATGCCAAAGCAAGACGTTTATTGTCCTTCTTCCATTGTAAAGCATCGCTTGTTTCTTGCAGTCTGAATGTTTAACAGGTGAAGATCCCTTTCGCCAGATTCCCAGGCACATCTGAACTAACTGCATGTTTCTTTTCAATCTGCGTCTATCCTCAGAACTGATTGTTTCTTTTGTGATTCACAATCGTTCCTCAAACATTGACTCCCTTGTCTTCCCCCCCATTGACCTAGCCACTCCACACTGCCGGCCCGGGCGGGACATATGTCGTCGACGTGACGCGGCCGAGGTTGACGAGGATGCCCGGGTCGGTTGTCTTGTAGGCGCCAGGCAGGGCGACGAGCGGTTCGGGGTAGCCGGTGCCGCCGCCGGTGATTTTGACTTGGGAGCAGGCGAGGTAGAACTGGGCGCCGTTGGCAGTCTGTGCGAGGTGGAGGGCGATGTGTTCGACTCTGAGGAGGTAGTCGCCGTCGGGGGTGGCAGCGGGGATGGTTGCGTTTGCGGTGGTGTAGGTGTCTAAGCGAGGAAAGATGTTAATCTCGAGCCTTAACGAGCGAAGCGAGGAAAGAATTAATCTCGAGCCCACTCCAACGAGCGAAGCGAGGAAAAAAAAAAAGGAAAGAAGAAAGATATTAATCTCGAGCCCATTCAAATCGAGCGAAGCGAGGAAAAAAACAACAAAAAAAAAAACCTACTTTGGTTCGCCCACGTCATTTGCTTGGTCTTGTCGTCGACGATGGGCATCTCGGTGTGGAACTTGAACCAGACGGCGCCGGCGCCGTCCCACTCGGTGACGGACTGGCCGGGGGGCACCTTGGCGAGGTAGTACTGCGTGGGTCCCGGGTGGTTGATCTGCTGGGTGGAGACGTAGTGGACGATGTCGCCGGCCCTGACGGGGGCCACGTCGGGCGCGGTGCGGGACTGGTAGCAGCGGATGTCCGGGCTGGTGGCGGACGAGACGCCGGACTTGCTCTGGGCGTTCTTGGTCATGCGGGTGACGGACCAGTCTGCCTTGTCTGCAGGCAGGCCGTTGACGACGAGGCGGGGGAAGGTGTCTGTAAGTTGGCAAACGGCCTAGTACTGGGGAAGCAGTGTGGACCACTGGGTCGGAAGACTGTCGACGCGGACGTCCAGGGCTAGAACTTACAGTGACCATTGACGGCCGCGGCCAGGAGGAGGACGAGAAGCTTCATCGTGACAATGTTGTCGACGGCGATGGCAATGTTGATGCGACTGGAGAGCCACCACTAACTGTAGGGGGCACGACTTAAATACGGAGCGTGCGAGTCTATTTATTGTCTCCAGATTGACTGCCATATTATTTCCCTTGTTTGCGCCTATCATGGCTTGTCAATGCAAATTGCCGTAGATTGTTTTGGCGGCATGTAAACGACCAAGAGACATCAACTGCCCAAGTCTGTTCTTGGGGCCTTGACTCAAGGCGTTGAATTTTAAACCCCCAAAAGACTCGAGATTACTAGAGTATTCAATATGTACAGTCAGTCTTCTTTCGAGTGCCCGCCTCAGCCCAACTTGACCGTCACGACGCTCCTCGACGGAACAGACACTGTCAGCGCCCCGTCTGCAAATGCCGACGCCGTCGACTCAAACTTGTGCGACGCGTCTGTCAAGAACGCCTCGGCCGTCTTTGGATTGCCGCTCCCGTCGACTTTGACGCTCAGGTCCGAGTGGCCTGAGCCCCCATTGTTTGTCAGCACCACCACCAGCGTCCCGTCCGCGTTGCGGACTGCCGCCGGAATGATCCCGCTCGGGCTCGTCCCGCCGACCGCCAGCCGCACGGCGCCCGGCCGAATGTACCGCGACCACATGGCAAACGCCCAGTAGATGCCCGACGGCTTCGGCGTCGCGCCGTCGTCCGTGTCGACCAGGTGGCTCGCCGCCTGCTGCTGGTGGTTCTCGTAGCCCTCCCAGAACAGGTACGCCGACAGGTTGGCGCGCACGATGCCGACGGCAATCTTGCTGGCCCAGGCCATGCCCTCGTTGGAGCCGGAGCCGGAGCCGGAGCCGGAGCCGGAGCCGGAGCCCCAGGCGGCGGAAAAGGACGACTGCGAGCTGGCCTCGGTGAGCCAGACGGGGAGGGCCGTGGAGATGGGCGACGTGGGCTCGGACGAGTAGGAGTGGGACGTGATGAGCCCCAAGTACTTTTCCATGCCGGCGGCGACGAGGCCGCGGGTAAAGGTGCCCTGCATGTTCCAGCCCATGGCGTCGCAGCAGGCCAGGGAGATGTTGCCGAAGCCAGCCGCGCGGGTGGCGTTGTACAGGTACGGGATAAACGAGGCGGCGTCGTTGGCGTTGGAGTTGATCTGCATCTGGGAGTAGCTGGCGCGAAAGTCTGGCTCGTTGAGGAAGCCGAGGTGGGTAATGGGGAGGCCGGCCTGGGCGTAAAACCTGGCGTACTGGGTGAGAAAGTCGGCATAGAGGGGGCGCCAGTCGCCGGAGGAGCAAGTATGTCCGGCTGGAGGTGAGCAAAGGGAAGAAAACGAGCGAAGCGAGGAAGAAAGAAGAAAGAAGAAAGAAGAAAGAAGAAAGTCGAGAAAGGAAGCCAATCGAGCGAAGCGAGGAAAGAAAGGAAAGAAAAAAAGAAAGAAAGAAAAAAAGAAAGAAAGTCGAGAAAGGAAGCTAATCGAGCGAAGCGAGGAAAGAAAGGAAAAAAAGGAAAAAAAGAAACGAGTCAAGAAACCAATGAGCGAAGCGAGGACAGAAAACGTACTGGTGCCGCACAGGTAGCCGGCGGACGCTTCGTTGCCGCTGGTCTTCATGAACCCCGGCGCGCTCCAGGCGTCGGCATAGATCTGTCGCACGCCGTAGGCCCAGGCCTGCTGGGTGAACCAGACCTGGCCCTTGTCGTCGCCGTCCCAGACATACTTGGAGTCGGCAATGGACGCCGGGGCTGGCGAGCCGGGGCTGGCCGGGAGGATGCTGTCGCCTTTCCCGCCGGAGCCGACGCGGTTGCGGATGATGCTGAAGCCGGCGCCAGAGGTGGTGTTGAACAGCAGATCCAAGGCCTGGGCGCGGAGCGGATCCTTGGTGTCTTGGAACTCTCTGGCGCGGCCAAACGCCTGGGAGAAGCCGAAGCCGTCGATGCGCTGGAGGGTGGTGCCGGTCTGGACGGTGAGCTGGGCGGTGGAGGATGACACGAGGAGGAGGACTGGGAGGAGGGACGAGAGAGTCCCAGCCAGTCCTTTTACACCCATGATGACGCTGTCCAACAAAGAAACTGTACATTTTTTAAAATAAAAGACTGTCAAGCAAACCTCCTTTGAACACCCCCTCCCAGAGCTTGTTTGGCTGAATAGAAACAACCGCCGACACAACCGTCCACACAACCGTCCACACAACCGTCACAACCGTACACACAACCGTTCGGGCAATTGTCGACTGCGTCGTCAACTGGAGTGATTCCACCAATGAGCAAATGCATCGATATTGCAACGCAAAATGGCAATTCATCCTTAAAGAGTCTGCACGCCAAGACTGAAATCAAGCAAGACAAGACTCACCAAGGCTCTAACCAAGACAAGACAAAGACCAGTGTCCGTTTCCAGGTTCTCTATTCTTTGCCATCCCGTCGCTCTCAAACGTCCTCCCTTCTACATGACCTGCTTCGTCCCTCTTCTCTTCTTGTCCTCCTCTTTCTTCCTTCGTCGCCTAATCCCTTCACCCGCTCAACACAACCGCTGTCGCCCCTGTAATGGCTCCAATAAACAGCACAGCCGTGCGGATATTGTTGTGCCACGCCCAGCGCTCAATCAGCCTCTGTGTCGTCCATTCGGGGTCCGTCTCGCGCTCGATGCTGGCCTTTTCGTCAGTGGCGTACGTCAGCGGGGCCGGCTGGGGGTCGACGGGTGTCTTTTCGCCAGACGTGGACCCGGCGACGTGCTGCTGGTAAGGCCCGTCGAGCTGGAGGACGCGCCGAGAGAGGGCGCCGTTTGTGCGGCGGAGAAAGGTGAGCGCGTAGGGAGTGCCGGACGCGCCGAGGACCGCAGCGACGGCAAAGAGTGATTTGAGGAGGGGAGTGGGAGCTGAAAAGTTAGTACAACGAGTGGGAGCGAGAGGAGCGAGCGATGAAAGAAAAAAGATAAATCGAGCGAAGCGAGGAAAAAAGTAAATCGAGCGAAGCGAGGAAAAAAGTAAATCGAGCGAAGCGAGAAAAAGAAAAGGCAAAAAAAAAAAAAAAAAAAAAAGAAGAGAAAAAGAAAGAAAAGAAGGTCGACATGAAGAAGCCAAAGGAAACATCCTAGAAAACAAAAAGAATGAAAAAAAAGAGACAATAAAAATAGCACAATAAATGAGGCTTCTACGAGCGAAGCGAGACCCCAAAGAATACCTTTGTAGGCGAGGTAGCCCCAGCTCAAGAGGTTGAGGGTGGTGCTGGGGCGGGCCATGTTGGAGCCGTCGACAAAGAGGAAGCGCCATTTGGGGAGGGTAGCCTCGTCGTCAGTGGTGCCGTAGTAGACGATAGACCGGACGCCGGCGCGGGAGAGGCCCCATACGTAGCCTAGAGGAGGTCAGATGTGTACTCTTGGAAAAGAAGCTTAGAGACATACCGACGAATACACCGGCCGTGGTGAGGCCTGTCACCTTGGCCACCTGGGTGAGATCGTAGGACATTGCAAGGTCAAAGTGATAAGAAGGCATGAAGGGCGTAAAGAGGAAGTGATTCTTGAGAAGATGTCAAAGAAGACGAAGAAGACGAGGCTCACGACTTTTGAGAAAAGAAAATCAAGAGAATAAGTTTTCGAGAAATATCACTCTTAAATAACCCGGTCAAAGTAACCCCAGTGGCCTGACGACTCCTGCAATCCTGCAAACACCAGCTGCATCGATGCAAACATGCGCCCGCATGGTCAAGCACAATCGAGCATCCAACCACACGCCATGGCCGCTCTCCACGAATCACATCGGCCGTGGCCTCTCCGGCCAGGAACCTGTGCCGGTCCCGCGCTTCCTTGCATCAAGGTGGCCATGTTCGATCCTGGCGCGCATCTCGGACAGTCGAGAGAGCAGTGCCCGAGGGAAGTTGGGGTCGGAGTGGTGATGGTGAAGGATGAGAATGGGCAGATTGGGGGCGAATGAGAACCATTCACTGCTGAAAAAAGAAAGATGGAGCTTTCTCCGCCCGCGCTCAATCCGAGTCCGAGCCCCCAAGCACGTAATTCCCCCGTAATTCTCTCCTGGTGCTAGGACAGGCTAGCCCCGGGCGGGTGAAGCCAGCGGGAAGGAAAGAACGATCCACTGAGGGGCAGAGGCACCTTCCATGAGGGGACGAACGACTGTTGGAAACAAATAAGAGAAAAAAGAAACGACAAAATAAAATGAAAAGGAAACAAACGAGCGAAGCGAGGAAACAAAGAAAAGAAAAGGCGAGGCGAGGAAACAAAGATATCGCCAAATTACAGGCCCACGAATCCACTTGTTCCTCCGTTCCCTCACTTCTCGGCACCGAAGAATATCAACCGCATCTCCATCCTTCGGATCGAAGCGAACAATTTGGTACTTTTTGAATACACTTCAAGATACCACCTCGTCATGTGACTACCCCTCAATGCAATCGACCGTACACCTACCTCCTGCCACTCCACAATGCCTATTGTCTTCTTGCGTCAGCCGATCTCACCGGTCCGGGCCAACAACGATAATGCAGGCACTCCACCTTCTGCAATTAGATAGCGCCATTGGCTCGTTGGCAGGGCCGTGAAGACCGTTGTGGCTGTCTGGCAGTCTGGTTTGCAACGTCGTTGGCCTCTGTCTCCCCCCTTGACACACCAACAGCCACTGTTGTCCTACCTGCCTTCTGTCCTCCACCTGTCTTGATCTGTCTCGCTCTTTGCTCCTTCCACTTCCTGTCCTGCCCTTCTGTTGTCACTCGCTCTTTCCTCCCACGCCACCAGCTTGTCCTACCTTGTCCACCTGCTCTTTCCTGGCGTTTCCCATCCAGTCCGTCCAAGAGGGGTAAAGAAAACGCCCTCCTGCATGCCTCCCGCATAGACTCCTACGTTCCTCTGCGGCATCTCTTCCTAATGGCCCATTCCCGACCACCATTGGTCTATCTGCCACGATGGCTCCATTTAGATCCCAGTTGGGTCCCATCTGGGTTCCATCTGGGGGCCGTCTAGTGCTCCGAGGTGCCATCCAGCCTCCCTGAACCACCCTGGGGCTCCATTCACTTGCATCGCCAGCGTGTCAACCTGCTAGCTGACCACAGGCCCAGCGCAGACCCAGACAGAACCAAACTTTTCTGCTTTTAAACCCCCGCAATGTGACTCGTCCTTCCCGTCTGGCCGCTATCTCCCCTCTTCTGCTTCCGTGTCCCATTTATCAACATGCTGGGGCCCCAATCCCTGTTTCCTGGTTGTTGGGTCTGAACTGACAACTTTGATCTTCCTTGAAGAATTCCTGAATTCCTGAATTCCTGAAGAATTCCTGAAGAATTCCTAAAGATTTAAAGACCCTTGGAGTTTTTGAAGATCCCTTGAAGAATTCTCCAACTTCACCGACTTCACACATCCTCCCTTGGATGTCGTTGGATGTCCCCTTGAGACGTGGAGCTCCCCTTGCCTTGAACACTCCCACGAGACCTGGTTGCTCGGATTGGCGAGACATTCAAAAAGTCTCTCACGGCACACGACTCCCCTCTCTTCAGTTCTCCCACTGTTCATCTTCCATTCCAACTCCCACAATGGCTACTCTTTCCAAGGCCCCTTCCACGATGAACGCTGTCATCGAGCACGCCCTGCCTCTGATGGCCACCACTATCGTGGCCCTCCTGGCTGGTGCCCTCATCCAGCGCATCGTGGCTAGCCGGACTCTCGCCAAGCTGCCCTTTGCCGGCCAGCCCCTGGGCAACAAGGAGGAACAGCGAAAGGCTTTCCTGGTCAGCGGATCCAAGATGTACAACATGGCCCACGAGAAGGTAAAACAGCGAGGGAATTACGCCAGCAATTGCCACGAGAAAGGCATCGTGCTAACATCTACATCAGTTCAAAGACAGCCTCTGCAGATTGATCACTGCTCGCAGTACGCATCCGTTATGACAGCTACATCTCCACGAATACAACTGACCGTCAGATGCCGATATCCTCGTCGTTTCCCCCAAGTTTCTGCCTGAGCTGAGACGCCTTCCCGACGACGTCCTCAGCATGTCAAAGGCCATGAACGATGTGCGTTAATAACACACCATCAGTTCATTCCCCGCACCTTCTAACTCCCCAGGTCATGGAAAGCACTTACACCCGCATCGACACCGACCAGCCCATCCTGGCCCACGTCATCAAGGGCAGTCTCACTTCGTCATTGCGTAGGTCTCCTCGCCCTCGTCACGACAGCCACCCTATCTAACCTCCAGCCCGCCTCAATCCAAACATCTCGGCCGAGGTCGACGACGCCATCCAGCGCGAGTTCCCTTCCTGCCCGGACTGGACTCCCGTCCTGCTCAGCGCCAAGCTCCTCCGTGTTATCGCCATGGTCTCCGGCCGCGTCTTTGTCGGCCCCCAGCTCTGCCACGACGAGGCCTACCTCGATGCCGCCATCAACTACACCGTCGATCTCAACACTGCTCGTCGGGCCGTCCAGGCTGTCCCGCCCTGGCGCCGCTGGTTCACCTGCAACCGCCTCCCCGAAGTCAAGGCTGTTGTCAAGCGCGAGCACGACGGCGTCGCCATTCTCGAGCCTATTGTCGCTGAACGTCTTCGCCGCTGGGGTGGCCGTGATGTCGATGCCGACGGCGTGCCCAAGCCGGACGACGTCCTCCAGTGGATGCTCGAGAACCGCGAGCGCCGCCCGGGCGAGCCCCAAGACTACTACAACAAGAAGGACATCAACTTTCTGGCCAAGATGCAGCTGAGCTTGACGTTTGCCGCCATCCACACGACTGGCCACGTGGGCCTGAATGTGTTGTACACCATGGCCGCCATGCCGGAGGCTGCCGAAGAAGTCCGCCAAGAGATTATCAAAGTGCTGCAAGCGCACAACGGCGAGTTCTCGACGGTCGCCATGAACCACATGAAGAAGCTCGACAGTTTTGTGCGCGAAGTCACGCGGCTGTACACCATGACGTTTGCGTCCTTCTTCCGCAAAGTCACAAAGCCGTTTATCCTGTCCAACGGGCAGTACATCCCGGCGGGCGTCACCACGGAGATTTCGGCATACGGCGTCGCCCACGACCCGGATATCTTCCCCGAGCCCAACACGTTTGACCCCTTCCGGTTCGTCGGCCCCAACCCGAGAGTCAAGTGGTCGACCACCTCGACCGCGCTCGTCAGTGTCAACCCAGCCAACCTGTTGTTCGGCTACGGACGGCATGCCTGCCCGGGCCGCTTCTTTGCCGCCAACGAAATCAAAATGATCTCGGCCAAGCTGCTGCTCGCGTACGATATTCGCAATGTCGACTTTACTACGGAGCGGTACAAGAACCTCGACTTTGCCGGAAATGTAAGTTCTTTTGGTCCTCGCTTCGCTCGATTGTCCCCTTGGAACAACTATATCCATCCTCATTGTTTAATTTATTCCTCATCACTCTTTTTGTCTTTTTCACGCACTCTTACTAACAACACAGTCTGTACCCGACCCGAGACAAAAGGTCCTGTTCAAGGAAAGATCAAAGCAGTGAACGAATGGCCAAGAACTGCAAGCAAACAGAAACAGCACCGCAGAACAGCGCCGCATGAACGAATTGTAATCTCGAATATGACCAAGCTATGACCGGCAAACACTCAATGGCGATGGCTACCGAAACGCTCATACCAGGGAATGGGGGCGTCTCGTGGGACTTGATGTCTTTCAAGAAAAAAAGATTGTCACGAAATAAAGAATGCGATTTTTTCTACTGTAGGTAGCATTCAAACCAAAACGACGTTTGTGAACAATAATGAACAATGATTTGAAATATAAATGTAAAAAAAAAAAAAAAAAAAAAAAAAAAAAAAAAAACACACCCATTGAAAGAAAGTATTGGAAAACTACACGCAAAAAGGTTAGTTCTTTCTTTTTGGGGTGTCTTTTCTCTAAAAAATGACAACTTGTTGCTTTGCAGTCATCTACAAGTCACGCGTGTCAAGTTTTGATTTTGATTTTAGTTTTAATTTTGGTGGCCATCTTTCCTTTCCCTCTCTCCCGAGGAACCATTGTAAATGACCAAAACCTGTCCGTTTTCACCTTTTTGTGTGGAATCATTATCTACATGACAAGAAACATGGAAAACTAGAAATACTCGAATAGAAAAACATGTATGGGGGTATGAAAAAGAAAGAGTAAAAAAAAAAGACAACCGCGCTCTAAAAGCAATGAGAACCATGAAATGAAGTGGTTAAAAAAACACATCCCAGAATAATGTTTGTCCTCCAATGTCCTTTTATACACACACAAAAATTACAATGCTATTATGTTAATGACGACGACAAAACACAAACACAACTGTATCATGACGATGTGTCGCTGTCGGCCTTGAAGACAGTCTTGTTCTTGAAGCTGTCAAATGCCTGCTCGTTGTGCTGCTGGCCGTGGACTAGCCGCGCCTGGTCGTGGTATTCGGTGGCATACTCGACTGCGTACGACTTGGAATACATGATCCCGCCGTTGCCGCCGCTGCTGCCGTGGCCGTGGCCGTGGCCATGGCCGCTGTGGCTGTGGCTGTGGCTGCTGTCGGGTACTTGGCCCGTTGAGCTGGGGATGCTGTTGGTGCTTCCGCCGCCGTAGGCCACGCCAATGTCGCCGCCGATAGGGCGGCTGTCGTTGAGCGGGAACCCTACTGCACCTCCCCGCTGTGGTGGCTTTGAAAGGCTGTCCGGACTCGATGATGACGCTGTACGCTCAATGTCCTGTGATGGCGCATGCACAGACACGTCGAAAGTGCCCTTTTGGCCGATCGTGCCCGGGTTGTTGACCATGGGGTACGAGTTCTGTCCCGGCCCCCGGCTGCGGCTGCCGTGGCTCGGGCCATTGTTGCCAGTGTTGCTGTTCGGTCCGTAGTACCGGTTGTTGTAGTAGTTCTGGGCGCGCGAAGAGCCCAGGAGAGTGGGGAAGAAGTGCACCATGAATAGTCGGAATGCCGGCATGCAGGCGCAGAGAATACCGACATTGACTTCGATGGTCGACCAATTGGAAACGGCAAAGTTGTCGTATGTCGGGTTCGTCGAGTTGGAAAAGGAAAGCAGACTCTGCAGGCGGAGAATACTGACAACGGTGACGCTGGGAATGTGTTAGAACGACAAAGGAAGAAAGAAAAGAAGGCGAGGAATTCACTTACAATGTACCGACGCAGAACATCAATGCCACGCCAACCTTCTTCTTCCAGTGGAGATTCAGATGCCGCAGCTGGTGAAGAGGGATGGCCAGCATCCACAAGTCAAGCGCAATACTGACGGCGGCATTAGCCCAGCCAATGGCATTGGTGCCAATGCACTTGCCCTCGTGCTCGCCATCCCAGTTCGTCCAGAAGTAGGAGATTGGTTGGCACTGGAAAATGGCCAGCAGGATAAAGATGATTTCAAATGCAAAGATGGCGGCGACAGTCGTCCAGAGAACACGGCGAACTCGCTTCGACGGGAAGATGCGGAGATAGAAGAAGATGAGGGTGAGTTTGATGAACGTGATATCGTTGAAGTACAAGATCTCGACCACGTAGAAGAATTTGCCGAAATTGTAAATCTTCTCAAACGGAAGCGTCCAGATATCGCGGCCGAGGCCGTTGGCGATAAGGCCGTGGACGTTCATGACCGTGGTGGGCACGCCCGTGATAAAGGTGAACAGACACAGCCAGTCGTCCGAGGCCAGGTCATGGTGGACAACGAAAAGTCGATAGCAGATGCGCATCAGAAGGAAGAAGCCGGAAATGGTGCCTAGAGTGACTGTGACTGTGTAGTAGACGCGGCTCTTGTCGCGAACAGGCTCCTTGCAGAGGACAGAGGTGATGTTCTTTGACGCTGCAAGAGACGGTTAGTTTCCCGTGGGGCGACAGGAGGTTGATAATGTGCGGGGATCCTTACTCAAGGCCTCCTTCATTGTGCAGTTAGCCAAGATGCAGACGGTGACGACCTCTTGGTAGACTGGGTCGGCGCAGAGACATGTTTGATTTGTGAGAGCACATGTCGTCTTAGGTGCTGCTCCGACGAGGCATGACAACTGGCAGGATGCGTTAGTAAGCGGGCGGGAACAAGAGAGATCACGGCTCCAGACTTACCGCACAGCTGGGGTATGAGGCGAGCAGATTGGTAGCTGATGTGGAAGACGAGGGAGTGTCAGCTGCCACCTGTCGAGTGAAGCATATGGCCTGCAGAAGAAGCAGCAGGAAGCCGGTGAAGCCCCTCATGGTGAAAAGCCGAGCAGCCGGGCCGGAGATGAGTCGGGGGACGATGAGAAGAGCCGGATTAGAAGAGCGTCGTGCACATGCAGCCAGTTACCCTGTGTCCTTATGGCGGAAACAGGCAGACCATGTCATTCCAGACCGGGAGACGTCGTCGAGGGGAGCATCGGCTCCGAGTTGCAGGACGGGAAAGAGTCGAAGCCAGTTGGGTCGTCCGAGAGAAGCAGAGAGGCAGAAGCGACATAGAGGGAGGGCCATGGCATGCCAGGTGGACATCTCGCCTCTTTCTATGTTTCCGTCTCTTTTTTTCACCTCCTGCAGGCACAGTACTACTCGTACACAGGGGCAACATGGTGCCGCCCCTGGACATGGAGGAAAAGTGGGCAGGCGCAGAGTTACTTTGCCATTGGTATTGCGCAAAAGTACTACATGTGTGTCGATACTTGCGCCAAACGGCCCCAAACCGAAACGAATGCCGCCAGCTAGTCCCCACCACCATTTTGGCGCGCCGAGGATGGCGAGGTTTCTGCAACGGCCTCTGCAGAGAGGCTAGACAGACCAGGCATAGACACGGGGTCCAATTCTGCTAGTGTTCCGGCCCAGACGAACAGACTCATGAGTAAAAAATTGCAGGCCCAGTGCCAAAAGAGCCAAAGACAGAAATGACAGGAGGAGATGAGATGCGTCTCATGAATCACCAGTCAACTTGTTGTGGTGACAGCTCTCAGAGGTGTCTGCTGCTGGCCGCATCCGAGCAGACCCCCCGTGCGCGTGCGGCCAGCATCCCTGGCCATGGGAGTTTCTGCATCGAGAAAAGCACTGCTGGCCCTGCAGGTTGCATTGAGCGCTGCACTGTTGCACCGTAATCGGTAATCTTGGCTGGCCCGCAGGAACACACAATTCATTGTGCGATAAGTGGGTTCGTTGGTGAGCCCGCCGCTGCAACGACCGCAGCACATGGCTGGCAGCCTGTGCCAAATCGACCCCCTACAAACTTGTGGGTAGCGTGTTCGCAGCGTTACTTTGCCTCTGTGTCTCCTGTCCAGTGCATGGGCTGGACTGTCCTAGATGGACGCCCCACCCGTGCGAGGTGTCCTCAAGCGGCGATGGCTGTGGATATGAAACCAGACAGAGTATTCCCATCTGCTGGAAAGGTTGCGTGGCCAGCCATCCTAGTCTGTGCTGCTACTGCCGGATACGACCCGCGAACCAGAGAGATGGAGCGCGCTGCTGGGTGCGGCACGACGGGTAAGACACCCTCCTCACCCAGGACCCCCAACTACCCAGAACCGCAGCGGCGGCATGTGCAGCTAGCCGGCCGCTGGAAAGAAAGTCTGACAGCTTCGGGCCCCGGCTCATGCTGTTGGCTTCAAAGTGCCAGTTGGCCTTGCGTTTGCTGTCATGTTGGTCCTCCTTTGCGTGCTGTTGGCTGTTGGCTGCCGCTGCCGAGACTGGCTCCAGCGGCCGAATTTCGCTTACTGGCTGTTAGCTGCGAAACGAACACATAAGGTAACAGAAGCGACACACAGTAGCCTCGGCCCGTTGTCGCTTCGTACGAGCCCTTTCTTACCTAAAGTGAGGTGTCATCTGTGACAAAATGCGAATTAGGCGGATTGAGGTTTGGCGGAGGACAACAGCGGGGAATGGTGGGAGACGAGAAGCGGAGACCATAGAGACGCGAGGGCAGCCAGAGGACACAAAGCCCTCCAGGCCCCGTTCGCCAAGCCAAAACCCACACGAGGCAGAAGTGGAGCATGGAAGCAAAAGGGAAGGCACGATAGATGATCCAGGGAGCGGATGTTTCCTAATTGGGGAAGAACAAGGGGCTTGGTTGCATTGTCTACGGAGACACTGTTCCACGCCAAGGGGGTGTTTTCCGCCACAAAACGTAAGGAAAGAGCCTTTGGCGCTCCTTCTGCATTGAGAACGGCAACCCTTTGTGTGTGGCGCACAGAGTCGAGGGCAAAAAGGGGACATTGTGCGAATGCGAGAAAAAGGGCCAGAAAAGGCAACAAAGAGGCGAAACCTCGCAGGAAAAAGCAACAACTGTCAGAAACGAACCAGCATCCCCAAAACCTGGTTCGCATCGGCGTGGCGCCGGCCATTCTCCGGAGCGGTGTCTCTGTGGCGGTTCTGTGGCATTTCTCTGGCCCTTTCCTGGCCCTTTCCTGGCCCTTTCCTGGCCCTTTCCTGGCCCTTCTTGATCTTCTGCGGTCTTTCTGGCCATCCTTTGTCTCGTGTCTGTCGTCGAAAAGTGCCTCTGCTTCCCGAGCCGAGACGCACCGCACTGCCAGCCGTTCCCGCGTGGCCGCTGGCTAAGGACCTCACTACTCAATAAGCGAAACGGCTAAGGCGCGCCTGGTGCAGGACAGACAGACAACGGCAAACAACAGGACAGGCCCTGGTGGATCGCCTCTCTACAAGGGGGTTGCTTCTAACCCTGCGGGCAAGCTTCCGAGGCCCCTGGCCAGAGACACTTTTTCAACTTCTGCCACCCACGATACTAAAACGTAACGGTTCCGTTTTTACCAGACAACCCCACCTGTTCTGCTGGGATCTTGTGCCCGTCAAGGGTGCAGAAACCAGGGCACTCACGAGGAATTGTGTCAAGCCAGACCAGGAGAGCTTTCAGTGAGTTACAAAGTACTCTAGTGTCGTCTTCGTCCAGGTATCTCTGATGGTCACGACACAAGGGTCGCTGCCCACGACATGTCCACTGGCCCGCTGTTTGTGTTACATTTAAATGCTCCAAATACGACAGCACACGGCTCGCCCTCTCCCTGGCCGGATCGTCTCCTTGCCCTGCACGATATCCTTCCCCTGCACGATACAACTCGCTTGGAGCAAATGCCCTTTTGTTTTTCTCCGTCACAGCCCACTACGGACACTAAGAGATGCCGACCCTCGTGGTTCTTTGTTCTGGAAAGCCATTGACTGACTGTACTAACGGAGCGGTTTGCGAACTCGTTTTTCGACGGGTTCCATAAACGACTCTGTTAATTGCTCCCGGAGTTGGCTGGCGCTGCACATTGCGCAGCGCATTTCCGGTTCCGGGCAAGATGTTCCTTTCTGCGCCTCCAATGTGAGCTGACCAGTACACTGGCGGGGTTGGGCGGAGTTGGGGCCTTCATGCAGAGGAATCCTTTGGCAGTCCCAGACAACTCAACTCCGTGGTTCGGCCCCGTTCGGCGCAGTTTTGCTCGGATCTGCAGCATGCTGCCATTGTGAGATATCATTCCCGGCCTGAAGGGAAACCACGGAAACGAAAGAAACGCAACAAACACCAAAACACTGGGGAGCAAGCAAACTCAAATCACTCAAGCGTTCTTACAAGCCTTTTCCATTACGAGCAGACAAGATGATACGTCGCATGCCGGGCTGAACTGGGCAGGGGCAATCGCAATTACTCACAGACACCAATGGACTCCGAATCGGGCTGCCTGCAGCGACGCTGGATGGAAAAATTTCCGCTGCAAGGCCGCGCACAATCGCCAAGCAGTCCTCCCCCAAGGTCAATTCGAACCAGGAACTCGACAACTTCCCGAGGCCTTGGTATTTGGGGACCCTTTGCGGGGGCGACACTCAGAAACCGTGCCAATTGCTCGTAAAAAGGGCTGTGCTCACTATTGCCAAGAAGCAGAGAAGCCCTATGGCAGGAGAAAAGAAGAAAAAGGCAGGCCAGAAAGCGCACGGTCGTCGTCCTGGGCTGCGAGTCTTTCCAATAGTGAAGGTCCAAACGAAGAGGAAAAAGTCCACCCTACGTCCTCGTACCACGGCATGCAAAAGAAGAAATGAAAAAAAAAAAAAAAAAAACGTGGAAACCAACCTCCCAACTTTTTTTTATCTGGCCGAAACATTGACAGGCAGGATGATCCTGGAAAAAGAGCGATTCTGCGAGTACGAATATATAAGAAAGTCCACTTTTGACAATGGAGACGAAACCGGAGAAGAAGAGGCCAACTCATTTCCACAAGGTTGCCGTCAATGCATCCTTGGATCTCGTTGTCTCAGCGTAGGAAGAGTACAAAGTAACTACGACTCTTATGAGAGGCGGTATTACTGCCGTTAGTGCTCTTGTGAAATCGCCATTATTCATGAACGTTCTGAATGCGCATTATTGCCGTGAACCGTATTATTCTTATCAATTGGGTGCTACTTTTGAAAAAGTATTGCTTTGGAAAAGCCGTTGGAAACAGAAAAGAAACAAGAAGCCCTTTTGAAAGAGCCCTTGACAAGTGCCACACGTGATGCCACTTTTGGACGTTGTCGAACAGTGTAAAGGCGAGAAAAGTTTGGCCTAGTTTGGCGCTTCCCGTAGTCCACGGTTAAACCCTTGTTTTAAATGCTGTAATCCAGTGTGATCCAGTGTAATCCAGTGTAATCCAGTGAGCCATCGAGATTCAATAGTGTAAATATCTTTTCGCGGAACTTTCCATTCATAATGTTTTGTTTCTTCACTTTCTCTTGTCCACTTTCCCCATTCCCCATTCTTCATTCTTACATTCTCACGCCAGCTCGGCTGATCTTTTCTCTGATAAGCCGTCTCCCTACAGGAAACTTCGGCATCGTTGTAATGTCCGGTGCCGATCAATGGCTATTCTGGTGATTGGGGGCTTGACTCGGTCTGTTCGGCGAGGATCTCTCCTGATTTCTCGACGATCGTCAAGAGAACGATCTTTTTGAACTTTGAACTTTTGGTGATTTCCATGATTCCTGTGATTCTGGTGATTCTGGTATTCTGGTGATTGTCTATTCTAGATGCTATCTAGCTGGACACGGCGTCGATCCGCGAGTACGTATGCAGGTCCACTGTAATGGAGTACAGTGCCCCTCTTCTACTGGTCCTCTAATTTTATTTGCATGTGATAATCTCGTCGAGCTGAGAGCGCACATCGACAATAGGATCCCACTGAAGACACAATTCTCCTGACTGGAATATCTACAGATCGCCAGATCAAACTGTCAAATCTGTCAAAGCTGTCAGAAATGCAAACGTACAGGGGAGGTGCAGGACATGGGCATTGACCTGCCGACGATGCAGGCGTCTAGAAAAATGTCGCGTGGCAAGGGGCCAGTAAAAGACCGAACGGACAACCAGGAACCAGGAACCAGGAAGACGTTGCAGGAACAGGCGCAGCTTGACTACTAGCTCGGCGAGACTCCGGTCTGCAGAAAAAAAAATTCCCCGTTTTGGGGACGGCTTACTGTGTTGCAGAGGACACTCACATTTGACGCAAATAAGACGGATGGGACCTTGAAAACGTGCACCTGCCCTGTAAAGACTGGAGTCGAGATTCCTCTGCAGCATACTCGTACAAGATAACAACGGCCTTAGTAGGTTCCATCTGTAAAATAGTCTGGCAGGTGTAAAATATACCTACACTTGGGTTCCTCCCCGGCCCAATCTGAAATGTACGAATACTTGGGCGTCCCCTTTTACTTTCCAAGGTCCCATCCACTTGCATAAAACTGTATCTGACAAGACCCTTTCTATTATGATGGGCAGTTAATGGAGAATTTTCCAAACAAGAATGTTTGCGTTCTCCGTCTCCAGCTCTCAAATAATCTCCAGTTTATGCAGGTCCATCAGGAGGAACCATCTATGGACCAGGCCCCATCGAGGAACAACAAATCCCCATACGCCGAAGCTGTCGCACAATTTGAGTTTACGGGTTTGCGCAGTGTGTGTGTGTGTCTGTGTCGAGCAGTGTTTGTTCCTGGTTTCAAAGGTTTGGGCTGTGTAGTGTTTGTCCTCTTCCCGGGTTCCGTCCTTTGTTCCTGGGTCGTAATGGTGGCGCATGTTTTGCGTTTCCCTTTTCCCTCTTTCCCTCTTTCTTTATGCCCTGTTTCTCTCTCTCTCTTTTTCGTCTAGCGTTGTTCGGCAGTTGTTGTTGACCCCAAATTCAACAAGGTGGCGTCGCAAGTTGTGACTGACCAGAGAGACGGGTAGCTGCTGCCTGCCCCCTCCGATCTTGCATTACCGTGTTGCGTCTCTGTGTGTCGCCTCGTGTGTCGTGTGCCTTTGTCCCTGGGGAAATAATAAGCGAGCTTCCAGAAAGGTCATAAATGGCAGCCACTAACAGCCTGTCGGTCTCTTACGAGTGACAAAAAGATTCGTCATCCAGTCAACAGTCCGGTTCCTCGTCGACGATGGCCAGCTTGCACGCTCCCAAGTGGGAACACGACAAGCCAATCCTACAACAAAGACGCTCGCATGATCCGGAGTTTCAATTACCGTCTGTGGTGCTTGGTTTGGAGAGCTCGCTGAAAGGCTGTTCCTAGTGGACACATAGGACTTGGATCAAATTTGAGGTCCTCAAGAATCGGGATGAAGCCATTGTTGGAGCAAGGGTGAATCGTGGTGGAGGGTTAGTCAAGACCGCTCACCACCAATAGGGAGCCCAGTATCTTAACCGAAACATACAATGGACTCTCCTCAAAGGGGAGGGCCTTGCGTAATGATGGGGTTTACTTTGCGAGTTGTGTGTCCTGCATCCGAAGCCACCCTCCAACGTTGAGATGTGTTCCTTTGCACGATCACTGAGAGATACAAGCATCATCAGGTGAGATTGCCGACACTCCTCTTGTAAGATGGCCCCCATCTTGTGGGCAGTTTACAACTTCATTCAAGCTTTTACAAGCCAGTATGACAGTCCGTTCAAACTGTCTGCTGTTTCTTTTGCATTTAGGTTCAAGCGATAACCGTCATGTCTGGAAAGTACAATAATGTAAAACTCTCAAAGAACAAGGGGTGTACACAGTCACCCGTAACCCACGTTTTAATATATTCTGCGACGTATTTGCCTACTCCTATCCGTCAATCCGAGAGTTGGCTCAGAACTACGCTGGAAACCCTGCTCTACATTGATTTCTCGGTGGGGGTTCTGTGGGAACTCTGCGGCTTGTCAGACCTTCTCTTTGGACTTGCCGTTTAGTCGGCACGGATGAGCAGAAGGATCATGCTTTGCAATTTGTAAGCATTATTCCAGCTGGATCTTTGCGAGAAATGGGCAGACTCGGGGGGGGGGGGAGGTGATGCTTGCTGTGAGAGTTCTAAAACTCAGGGAATGGTGACCAAGAGTCTAGGAAAGCCAGAGTCCAAAGATTCAGGCAGACTCGTTGCCCTAACCGTTGCCGTCGCTGCCGCCAGCAATTCGACTGGGTGAACATTGCTGATGTCTTGAAAATGTATATATATGTTTACCTTGGAATGAAAAACTCTGAAACAAGAACAAGAACCGTACTCGCCAAACTCGTCACTAGAGCATTGATAGTGTCCTACATAAACCAGGGACCACTTGCTTCAAGTTATAGCAAACTTTTATTCACCAAAAACACCAACTGTTAATCTCCTCCTTCGATTTAAGCCCTAATCGCCCAAAGTTACTCGATACATGACTTTTTTTCCCCACAATCAAACCGGAGGGAACCCAGCAACATCTCTCACGGGGTATTTCTCTGGCTCGCCGCTGAGCTTCAGCTGGGCCTTCCAGGTACCGCCATGGTTAAAAGTGCAGCATCGTTCTGCAACGCAGAGTCAAGCAACAGCCATCGGGTTCACTCGGTGCCTGTAGTGATGATTCCCGCTGTGGGCATGCCGGGCGTGTCCCGAGCACGCGTTGCTAGAAAACGTGACTATACTTGTCTTTCGCAGCCTCGTGATAGAACGGCGTCTCACCCGCTCAAACGCCATCGAGCAAGATTCCTATCTTGTCCGAACCGTGGTCCGTCTTACGAACAGTGGCAAGCAAAAATCCTGATTCCTTTGTGAGTTATCATGGGCCAAGCCGTTTCATTGCTTTGTCGACTTCCATGACCGTTCCTCCCACCGCCCCCCACCCGGTCTTCAACTTTACATCCGTTTTCGTCCTTCTCGGCTTCTCTGTCCTGAATCTTGAGGCCCCAGATGTATGCATATCCCGGCTTACCCCCCCTAGACAACCTCCGTACTAGTGTGTGTGAAGCTTACCGCTTCTCGGCACTTTCCAACTTTTATTCTGCTAATACCGGCCTTTCTTCTTTTGTTGTATACTCGTGTTTCCGTATATGGCCGGCAGGCGTTACAAATTTCAAAACGAGGCACGTACACTTGTGTTGCAAACCCATTTTAATATACCTTGCTGTCACCCACTGCATACACGGGCAAACAAAAACATGTCTTTTAGACTTATTCGTCGGGGACGTGCCCCGAAAAGTAGTCCTCCGCGCCTTTCCTCGGGGAAGTCGGCGGCAGGTTTCTTCTTCTTGCCACTTTGTAGTATCGGTCTCGCTTAGCTATAGGTGCATGATTCCTGTTTCACAAAATACTTGACTGCGCCTCTGAAGTAGCGCATCACAACAACTACAGTTTTGTTACACTACACAGCGAGACTCAAAAGTGATCTTGTAAATATTTCCATGTAAATGACCTTCGCATAATAAGATACTGGCCCCAGCAATGATTCTAAAAACGTTTGGCGAGAGACACCGTTTACAGCTGTCGGTCACCATGTTTTGGTTTTCGTTGAATGGAACGCTAGGCTGACGAGAGATTGCTATTTCCATCCAAAGCCAGCTCTAGCTTGTAGTTGGCCCATTTCATAATTGGGGGCCGAGACGGGCTGTCGAGTGGCTTGCGTTGGCTGCTACCCCAGAAAACAGTTCCTACACTAGTATAGATGAGACTAACTACCCCAGACGAGCCCAATCTTTAGGGCAACTAGAGACAAATATTTCGGAGCTTCATCTTTTATTAGTTTGATGGAATATGCCATGGAGTCGCAGAGTTGACGTTTGAAATTTCAAAAAGTTCACCGTTGTAGAGACACAATACAAAGCATGCCACCGAATCCAGAATCTCTCCCAGATGCTTGGTGCTCGCATAGACCAGCCAATCACGATTCATCACACCCGTCGGGGAGATACAAATACGACAGGTCTTACGCCCCGTTCGTATGGTTTATAAAGATATCCCCGGAACATCCAGAATGTCTTCTTGAGCGGTTCTGGGCGATCCTTTGACAAACTTGGCCTCTCGGGCAAACAGAGTTGAACGCCTCTCGGTGGCCCATAAGGGTAATTCTAGTTCTCACGATGCTCCCGGAACATCCGGGCCATGACTTTAGAAACTTGTAAAGAATCTCAAAGGACTTTTCATGACTCGGCAGGACTACTTGCCGTTTGGCGTGGAAGTTTCGACAAAAAAATAAGACAACGTCTATTTGGCCGAAGGAAGTCCATGTTTGGCAGGACCTAGACCCCATCACGGGGGCGATGACGGGGCGAAGGAGCAAAGGAACGCATGGGATGGCGATCTGACAGCTTCCCCGCAAACCTATTCACACCACAGCCGGGCAAGCAGCACAGCTAAATGCAGGACAGCACAAGGAGAATAAATCACGAGGAATCTGATTCTGCGCCCCTTTTCCATACACCACCACAGAACCAGACTTTCAGTGGGTTGTATGGTTGGAGTGGTCTTGCGCCTGATTCGGCTCATGGTGACTTTGGAATATCCATATTTGGCTATCCGGCATGCGCCCGATATAGGACTTGGGAGGGACGAAGAGATACAGAAGATCATGACACCACCTTGAGCCCCTGAACCCCCCTCTACCACGTACATAGCCACATCGTCGTATTGAAACAAGCTAACAGATGCATTATCGCGGCACGCCAGAGGAACAAGCCAGCCAGCTTACGCCCGCAAGGATGTGACAAGTGGACGGCCCCCAAAAATACGGTCGGTGTTTGAATTAGTATCCTCGGTGATGGTCACAGAGTGTCCTGCGTGGCTGGATTGATGGTGGTTGTAAATTTAGCAGTATCCTGATATCTCGGAATAGGAGACAGCAAATGGAGAGACAGTGAGAAGAAAGCCTAGAAATGCGAGATGCCTTTTCCTTTTCTTGTAACGACAACTCTCTCGTCGACAAAACCGTCTATTCAACAAAATATAAAGATGGCCGGTTGTCCCAGCGAAGGATACGTCGAAATCAGATCAACTCCATCTTCCTCATCTCTCCATTCCATGCTCCTACAACCGACAACAGTCTATTTCCTCTGCCTGTTCCTCGACTCTTGTGCAGTCCTCGTTCGTCTAACTGCGGGAAAATGGTCAACGCCAGCAAAACTCTCACTTCTTGCCTCGCACTTGTCCTTGCTGGGCGAGCTGGGGCGATGCCTTTCGAGGACGCCTCCGACAATGAGTGGCAAGGTCTTAATGTGACAGAGTCTTCTCTAGACTCTGACTCCTTTGACCTGGAAAAACGCCGCAGCATCGACGTCCAGGCCTGGGCCAGCATCGTCATCGCCGCCGGCACCACCGTCATCGCCGCCAACAACGCCGTCGGCATCTACGACTCCATCACCGACCTCATCAAGAGCAAGTCCAACCAGAACTCGTGCAGCATGACTGTCGGCACCGACATGGACGGCCAGTCCGTCGAGGGCTTCGCGTACCAGGCTACGACGACGGGGTCCAACTGCGACACGACGTCGGAGCGCAAGACGATCCATGCCGCGGTGGAAAAGTGCGCCAACTATCTGCACGACAACAATGCCGTGGTCGGGTGCTGCACGTTTAATCACGGCGGGACGTGGACGGGAGTGCTGCGTCTGAGCGGCGACCCGGCCAAATATCCAATCTCTAGCATTGGAGGGTGTTGAGCATGGTTCCTGAAAAGGCAGATCGGGTGTTAAGTCTTGAAAAGGCAGGTTGGGTGAGACAGGGATCTCTTAAACTTGCATACTTTTGTATTTCACCTTGTCTCTTTGCCTACGAGTTTCAACAACAAATAGGTTTTAGTTAAGAATTCTAGTCTTACCGCAACAATTGAGAGGATAAATATAAAACTTGGAATATAGTTAATAAAACTAGCGAAAAAAATGAACATGTACAAAAAAGGTAACAAAAAAGCAACACAAGACAACAACTAAATACAAAACGAGTATAAAATCCAAAAGCTTATTCTCTCCAACTCTCATCTTAACAATCGTTCATCAACATTAAATACTCTTGCCACCTTTAAAGGCAAAGATAGTGGGGGTACATTTAGCAGTCGTGCACGTCGGACACCGGGATACCTAATGAGAAGAGCTGGACGTATCTCGACAGCCAAACTGCATCCCCTCTACATATCGAAAATGTACATCTCCGGGCTCTGGGGAATATATTTCTGGAGAAGAACAATCGTATTACTATTTTTGTTGGAATTTTACATAATGCAACAAGTGTATGATGTATTCTGTGATGAAATTCCAAATCACGGGTATTCCAGATGGATGTTCGTATTGGTTCGTATTGGACACTACTTGATGGAGATTGACGTATCCCGCGGAAGGGCACAGTGTCCAGTTGTTTACGTACGGAGTTAACCCCATTTTCTTACTTAACGACACAGTGCTAACCCACTGACACCCAAAATCTTACTCATGCCGGAGCCCTCTGCCCCCATGTCACTGCCGGAAATCGTCGGGCCGCACTGTTTTTATGACACACAGTGACCTGACAGGCGCCCAACAGCGTTCTGGCCAGCGCTCAGCCACTCACGTTCTCACAGTCCGCTTGGGATTCCCGCGGATCTGGATCAGGGCCACAGGGAGGCCACGAGGAGAAACAAAGATTTTCAGGCACTGGCAGCAGACACTAGACACTACGACGGAGATGTTGGTTCTTGACAGAACGTGCGATTTTGAGGGAGAATTTCCAACGCCTCTTGAAAGTCTGCAAAAAAAAAAAAAAGCAAAAGTGTTTCCCAAAAAACCTTGTAATTCCGCGTCGCACATTGGCTGGAAGCAAATGTCTGAGAACATGACTGGGAAGGAGACATGCAAATCGATCCTCGTGACTGTCCATCGCTCCTTCCGCCTTCCGCGGCGCCGCAATGGCCGCAAAGGGAACGCAGGCAAAGGAGAGGGAGTGGCTGCCCCCCCCTCCCAGGGTTGCCTGCCGTCACCAGATTTTATGTTATCGGGCACTCTCGCCGCGGAGATGCACCAAAAAACCGGACACCCGGACAGGTGCCAGTCTGCGCCAAGGGACCTCTACTCCGTACTATGCGTCGATGCGGCGTTTCTTTTTGGGCACGCTCAGAGTCCCCTCCCCGTCCAGACCGTTCAGGCGACTTCCATTACCAATCCTCGCGCGGCCAAGCAGCCCGTGAGGAAGCTCCCAGCAAGCAGGAAAGCTCTTGTTACCCCACAATTCCCGCACGGAGCAGCCATGGCGATGGGAATAGGCAAGGGCCGCGCACGATAACACCGGAGATGCAAAATCTGGCATCATGCCACAGGAGAACCCGTTGGACCATGACAAAGGCAAGCGAAGGGATTCGCGTCCCCTCCCACCATGTGTGCGACCCGGTACCTGTGCAAGGACCGCAGCATAAAAGAAGGCATGCGCCAGTCTCAGACAGCTGGATGTCTCATCCGTAGTTATTCATCCCATCTTCTATTGTAACACAGCGCCATAAGGTCCATCCACACTGAGAGACCATCACCACAGACCAACACATCCACCACCCACCAAACACCACTTCCCGCAATGACTACCAAGACCCTCCAGCCCGGTGCCGTCGAGCTTGAAAAGCCCGCAGCACCCGCCACCCCCCCCGGCGAGGCCGCTGCCCCGCCGACCCTGACGGCCGAGCAGATTGCCATTGTCAAGTCGACCGCCCCCGTCCTGCAGGTGCACGGCGTCACCATCACCACGCTCTTCTACAAGAACATGATCGAGGCCCACCCGGAGCTGCGCAATGTTTTCAGCCTGACATCGCAGACCACGGGCGCCCAGCCCCGCGCGCTGGCCGCGTCGGTGCTCGCCTATGCCACGTACATTGACGACCTCCCCAAGCTGCACCACGCCGTCGAGCGCATCGCCCACAAGCACGCGTCCCTGCAGATCCAGCCCGACCAGTATGCCATTGTCGGCAAGTACCTCATGGAGGCCATTGGCGCCGTCCTCGGCGACGCCGCCACGCCCGCCATTGTCGACGCCTGGACCACCGCGTACGGCGTCTTGGCATCCGTCTTTATCGGCCGCGAGCAGACGCTCTACAGCGAGGCCCGCTCCGCCGACAACAACCGCGGCTGGGTCGGCTGGCGCAAGTTCAAGGTGGCCCGTCGGGAGGCGGCCACACAGGACGCAGCCGGCCGCATCCTGAACGTGTACCTCGAGCCCGTCGACGGCAAGCCGCTGCCGTCGTTCCTCCCCGGCCAGTACGTCAGCCTGCAGCTGCTGGTGCCGTCCCTCGGCGTCCTGCAGAGCCGCCAGTACAGCCTGAGCCAGGCCCCGGGCGCCGCCTCGCCCGATAACGTCTACCGCATCAGCGTCAAGCGCGACGACGGCAGCAAGCCCGACACGCCGGGCATCATCTCCAACATGGTCCACAAGCTCAAGGACGGCGACGAGGTCGAGCTGTCGCAGCCCCAGGGCGAGTTTGTCCTCGATGCCGACCACCCAGAGGCCCAGGCCGCCCACACACCCGTCGTCCTCGTGTCGGCCGGCGTCGGCGCCACCCCCGTGCTGTCGATCCTCGAGCAGGTCGCCGCCAACGACTCTTCAAGACCCGTGTCGTGGCTGCACGCATCGCACTCGCGCGCCGACCTGCCGTTTGGCGAGACCGTGCGCAAGCTGCAGGCCGCGCACCCGCAGCAGATCCAGACCAAGATTGTGCTGACCGAGCCGACGACCACGTCCGAAAGCGACGTCGTCTCGGGCACGCATCTGGACCTGTCGCAGCTGCCCGAGGCCGACCGCGCGGGCCTGCTGCATCTGGAGAACGCCCAGACGGGCTACTATGTCTGCGGCCCGGCGGGCTTCATGCTGGCCGCCCGCAAGGCTCTCGAGGGCATGGGCGTGCCGGCCGACCGCATCCACCTGGAGCTGTTTGCGACGGGTGATTTGTAAAAACGGTCGCAGCATTTATATAGGAGAAAAAGGCTACCGGGTTGGGTATCGTCGTTTCCGTGTTTTTGTTTTGTGTTTGTCGGGCTTTCTTTCGCATTAGTATGGAGTCACGGGCCAATCCTGTCGTTTACGCAACCATAACTTCTTACCCTTGGTGTTTTTGGCCGTTGGGCCTTGTGTCTTTTGGGTGGCTTCACTTGCCTTGCTTCACTTGCCTTCTTGGTCCTTGAAAGATTGTACATATATCCTGTCGATAGACAAAAATACCTCACCTCTTTTTGACGACTCCTGGATTCTTCTGTCTCTGCACTGTCTCACCCAGAATAGGAAGGCACGATCCTGCTCCTTCTCGATCAACGGTCTCCGCGGGGCATCACACCTTGTCCCAAACGGGAAGGAACTCTCCAAGTTTTACCGCTTCTCCACCTCGCAGTCTTTCTCCATGCTCCTACGGATATTCCACCCCTCTCCTATTCAACTCCTTATGGCTCCCTGCTGCAGTGTCTGCTCTTGTTTCCTTTCTGGGCCAAACTTCCAAGACATTGTCTCCCAGGCAAATCCATTTTTGGCCGTATCGTGATTTGGTCAAGTTTCATGTCTCTCTTCTCAGCTGACGGACTGTCTTTCTCACATTCATCGAATCCTCTGCCTGAACGAATCCAAAGAAGTGGCCAAAGTGGCCATCGTCGCCATCGTCGCCACGGAGGCAAATAAGAGAGCATCCACGCAATGCTGACAATGGATTGCGTGAAACTCTTCCTTCCAGTCTCTTTTGTTCCTTTGATTTAGAGTATTGCCATCAATTCAAGACAGGCATCCTGGTGGTTTCCTTTCCCCAATGACAATCCGTCGGGTCATGAAAACATAATGTTGGTTTTCCGTGGCAACTTTGTCATTGGACTGAAGAGCACTCCTCCTCGATATACCCTGCTCAGTGTCTCACTGTGGTGACCTTGCTTTGCCGAGGAGACAGCAGAAAGGTGAAGCGAGCCCAAATGTCTCGGACCGGCACAGGTGAAGACGACACAGCGACACGAGGAAAGTCTGAGAGGAATGGACACGAGGAAAGTTTGAGAGGAATGGACACGAGGAAAGTCTGAGAGGAATGGACACGAGTTGCGGAGAAACACGCACCCCTCTACTTGCCAAAAAGGACAGCCCTGTTGTAGACACACGACCCCAGCAGACCATGGTTGACCACCTACTCGTCCTCGACAAGCCTTGCTGGCCCCCATGCTGGTCTCGTCAGACCTTGCCAGATACGAAGTATTGATGAATGCATTGTGAACACGATCATTGACCATGACTTTTATAGGACTCACTGTTCGTCAAGTTTCATGTCTCGGAGAGTGGCGTTTCCAACAATACTGCTGGATCGACCGAGTTGCGCAGACAGACCAGTAGGTCAGTCTCCAGAAAAAACAACTGGCTCAAGCCAGTGTCACACACCAGCGGGTCAGCCTCTAGAAAAAACGACTGGCTCCGTCGTACATACCACCCACCGGATCACCCGTGTGGGAAAAAAACCACTGGATCGGACAAACCTGCGGTCCTCGACGGCATCGATCCTGCACGAGACAGGAGGTGGTGGATACGGAGTGGACAGCACTACAGCATGGTCCAGGGTCTGGGTATGTTGCTGGGTCTCTGCATCGAATATTGCATTGGCCCTCATCACGACCTGTCGTGCCATGTTCACAGACGTCGAGTCGACCATCCCAGACGACTTTCCAGCTGGGCAGCGGCCAAGCAGATCGCAGTTTCGAGCATGCCTGCATGTCGTCTATTCAATCCCAGCCTCTAGATCTGTTATGGTTACTGTAGGCGAATGCAAGTTACAGATGCTGCAGAGCTGCAGCTGCAGATGAGGCTTGCAGTAATGTGAAACGAAAATGGGCGTCCGGCAATATTGCCCAATCTGGGATTTATGGGACTACGGACAACAGAAAAACCCTAGGGATATTCCTGGAATTTCGAGTAATAATCCACACTCTATCTTGCATTCTGGCTCCCCCCACGAAAGGCGATGCCTACCCCAGCATCCACCCCTTCCATCTCGTCTACACATGCAACCCGGCTACAGATACGGCCAAGCTCTACGCCCACGCAGTTCATCTCTCCCACCTACACCATGCATGCAACCGTGCCTTGGGAAAATCATGATGAGTATAACCGTCAGAATGGCATGTTTTCCCGGAATGTTTTTTTCTCAAATCGGGTAGCCGTCATATCTTTGCTCGAATGCTGCAAACCACAACCACCAGATCTCGACCCATCCCTGGCCGGCAAAAGTTGCCCCCCCTCCTAAGTGTACGAGTATGCTTATTTTGTGCAAGCACGGATAGTCTCACGTACTGTAAAGTGGCCCTTGCTCGAGGTCCGTGTTTGGCGAATTGGGGGGTGCGTTTTTGTCTCTTGGCTTTCGGGTTCTTGCTTTGACCAAGTCGGACACGTTTAGACGACTTGAACACAACTGGCAAATTCACACTGCCGCGTTTGCGAGAATCCTTCTGTCAACTCTTCAGTGTCTTCTACCCCACCTCGTTTAGACAACCACTCCCACCACTCACCACTTGACCACTCCCACACTCTCACTCCCACTTACCGCCACGCTCTGCACTACACGTGTCTGTTGCCTTTTCCTTCTTTGTTCTCAAAATAAACATTTCGCTTTTGGCTATTTTTTTTCTCCTCCTTGCATTGTTTCAGAAAGCGGGCCTGCAAAAACAGAATGAAAGAAAAAAAAGAGAACCCGGAAACGGGTAAGGCGAATGGTGGGGGATAATGTTGGGAATGTTTGATGGCAAGACTCCTTTAGGAAGAGTGCATTAAGAGAGAAGTGGTGATTTGTGAAAGGAGACTTTTTCTCTACGACTCTTTTACGTCTACGCCCACGTCTCTTCCTTTTACGCCCACGTCGTCTACCGTCCGTCTACCACCTTGCTCGATTTGCCCATAACGGGGTCGCACACTCGCAACCGGTTGGCTTGTCTTGTTCCGCGGCAGTGTGGCTTCCTGTGGGTTTGCTGCAAGTCTGCTGCACGTTAACCGAATATGCGTCTGCATAGGGGGTTTGCTGTGGACTGGACTGGGCTGTGGACAGTGACTGTAGACAGTGTGGCTGCTGTGGCCATATTTTTATGCCGTGGAAAGCAGCGGTTGGGCAGGCGGTCTGTACGACGTCAGCTGGAACACGAGTCGTGCAATGGGAGGGTGCAGTAACTTGGGATGGCCTTTGGTACCTTGGGTCCGTCTCTACACTTGGGATTTTTCACTCGGTCAGCATCACACGACGCCCTGTCCTACCCAAGATCCCGCAGCGGCCGTGACTGCAGATAGGCAACCAAGATCCTGCCCAGTGCAGCCTGGATACGGCTTCAGTGCATACCGGGCGATAATGTACCCCCTGGCTGGCCCAACAGGATACGGCTTCAGTACATACCGGGCGATGATGTACCCCCTGGCTGGCCCAACAGGATACGGCTTACCCCAACAGAGACAACTATCGTCCACCCCCCCCAGACGATTTTATCCTCCAACTAGCAACGGCCCTACCCTTGCTGATGCTTACAAAGATTGCTTGTCTTGCCGTCCAACAGACGGACCGTCCAAACCTTGCCAACGGACTCACCAACATGTACTCGCAGAAACTCCCGCATCCTTGCCGGTGCTTCCCTTTTCCTATTCGCCTATATGGATGGATTTTTTTGGTGTTTTCGTCCGGAATACGCATACGTGCAGGGGATGCACCTCTACGGGGGGGCAAAAGAAGGGGGTAGAGATAGGGGAGAAGGGGGGAGTCTGCGGCAACACTCGCCTTTTGTTTCTCCAACAGTATGTCTGCAATTGTTGCGTGGGGTTGTCTTGGATCGTTTCCAGTTTCTTCGTGTGTATTAGTTGGCCGACAGACTGCAGTGGTTGGCCGCAATATGTGTTCTAATAGATTTGTTCCCCTTGGGGGCTGATCCTACATTTTTTGCAATATCAAGTCGTTGATTTACCGGTTTCCCGCTCTTCATTCGGACTTGCGAAAAAGAAACTTCGGACCACCATTTGTCAAAAGAAAAAAAAACGCCAACAAACGCCGACAATCAAACGTCCACTCAAGTTGGCACCGCCGACAATCAAACACACGTTTGCACCATGTCCGACGGCCTCGTTATCCGCAAAGCGTGCAATCGCTGCCATGCACAGAAACTCAGCTGCAAACGCCTTGGCACCGAACCATGCGAGCGTTGCATTCGGCTCAAGAAAGAATGCAAATCAAGCCCATCCCTCCGGTTCCGCAAGACCAGCACTACTGCTGCGCATGGCGGCGGTAGTAGCAGCAACAGCGGCAACAGCAGAAATAATGCAAGAGCCACTCTCAGTTCGGATGACTGGAGAAGGCATGGCTTTTCGGGTTTCAACGGCTCGGATCCCAGCTGGGCTTCTGCTGCGGCTGCTGCTGCTGCTGCTGCTGGCACTACCGGGTTTCTACTAGACCCCTTTTCAGACACTGCCACTTCCGACTCGCTGTTCGGCATGGTCCCGCCGATCGACACCAGCGCCATGATGTGGTCGGACACGGCCATCTCGGCTATGCTGGCCAGCCAAGATGCCATGCCGATGCCAGCCACCAGCGCCACCACTGCTACTACTGCCACCACCACCAGCAGCAGTGGCACCGCAACGATGGGCCGGTGGGACTGCCCGCTCGAGAGCCAGTACGAGTACTCGACAGTGGTCTCGCCGGGGGGTGGCGCCGCCCTGTCACCCACAACAACGCCGACAATGTACTCGCCAGACGCCTCTTGCGCCGTTTCATCGTCTTCGATGGCGTCCTTCTCACCGGCCCTGGACATGTACGCCATGACGGCCGCTTCGCCCGTCTACCCCTCCAGCCACTCGGCGCACCATGCACACAATGCACAACACAGTGCAGGCAGCAGCCACTGTCGAGGAGGAGACGTGGTGGACGGGCCAGACGCCACCGTCGGCCGGGTGGCTGCAGCCATCTGCTGCTCGCGACTATACGACATCAACGCGCAGCTGTTGGAAATGGCCGCGGGCCAGTTTCCGCTGGCAGGGCTGGCCAGTGCGGAGCGCTTCCCGGGGTCCCCGCAAGCGACAGGCAGCAACTCCTGCTGCTTTCCCGTGGAAGACCTCTTTAGCCTGTCGCAGAGCTTCATCGCGGCCGCGCAAGACCTATGTCACACAAGAATGGGGGGCCAGAGGCACCAGGCTGCCCACCAAGGCTCCGACGGTACCGACAACCACATTCTCCTGCTGGCCCAGTCCGTGTCGACGGTCCTGCTCGACCTCTACGGCCTTGTCATTCGCCTGGTCGAGTCGACGCTCGACAAGACGTGCTCGCCAGCGTCGGCCGCGGCCTGCCTAAAGGTCTGCTGTCTGCCCGACGTCTCGCTCGGCGGCTTCCCGGTGCCGTCGACGCCGGCCCTGCATCTGGGGCTGGCTCTCAGACTGGCGGATTACTTCATTGTCGGGTGCGGGCAGGCCCTCGCCGACGTGGTGCAGGGGTTTAGGTCTGTAAGTGAGACCTACGGCGGCGTCTATAGGTCTGGAAACGAGGCCGGCTCCAATGTGTTTGCCTATTCGTCCGGACAGCTGGACTCTCTCCGGGCAAAAGAGCACCAGCTGAGAAAGGAACTTGGAGAACTCCGTGTAGCACTAGCATAGGTTTTTGTCGCCTACTCCTGTTTCTTGTTCTTCTTTCCTGTCGTTCTGCATATCTCTTTCTCTATGCCGTTACGAATTTCCTATTTAGTCTTGGTAGCATTCCATCTGCGCAGGCGCAGCTCATCTATCGATCTCTACGCATTGAACCTTTTGTGCGACTTGCCTCAGATCCAGCAGCCACACAAAGTTACACGTGGGTGACTCGAACGAATGACGTGCCGATGGACCCAAACACGGCCAGACCAGAAGAAGAAAAGAATGTGAATACAATGCGACACAGTGTGACTCTACAGTGCACCAACACAGTCCCATGTCATCCGGCAGGTACGCTTGTGGGCCGGGACGTGCCTTCTCCAGGATTTCCTCGCCAATGAATTCCACGTGATGGTACTTTGCCCATATTTCCAAAAATCTGTCCAAGGCCTCGATCTTGTAATGCTTTCGTGCTCGTTCTCTTTGCTTTTTCCCAGCCGCTCGTTTCAGGCAAGACACGGCAGAGAATCTCGACAGATCCAGCAGATCCAGCAGATCCAACGCACCGCATACATGGCTGCAGATTGCCGATTTCAGACCCATGCTCGCGTTTGCTGGTCTGATCTCATCCTGGAAGCAGCAGAGAAACAATGGACCAAGGACGACTGCCTGAGCACCGACCTCATCCATGGCCTTTTGGGGCCCTATACAAGAGATGCCTGCCATGCACGTACGGAGTTCCGAACCACACCGGAAGACAGCGTGCTTTATGCTTTCCCCTTTCTATTTCCTACGGCACACTCATAAGTGCCATTGTTGTCGAGGTTACTTTGCCCCGGCAAATGCTCACCCCACGGTCCCATGCGAGCGGATCCCGTGGAAATGAGCAAGATAAGCATATGTAATAAGATGCAATAAGCCAGGGAAACAAGAGCAACCTGTCGCGTGCTCACCGGAAGGGTGGGACCTCGCAGTCCATCTTGCGTCGAGGTTGACAGCGACCCTTTTGCCTGGGACCACCAGGGAGCCCTGTCTGTCTCTTTCGTGTTCATCCCATCTTGAGACCTCGAGCTGACAAGACGAGTTGCACAGGAACTCCAAAATACAACCAACTGTCTCACAATGCAGATACAATTGCCTTCTTTGCCTTGGACGCACAAACTCTCATTTTAGCTTGGAAATGCACAACCCTGGACCAATGCCAGCCCAGATATTGCGCCTCGTTCCGTGCACCCTGGCCGGACAGGTCGACATTCATTCTGACCACAAGCCTTTTGGGGATAGGCACAGTACAAGGAGTGGACTGCACCTGGGGCAATAAATTCCCAGAATGGACGGCTGGACCATTCCAGGATGGGGCGAATTCTGCGTACGACAAGCCCAGGATGGAGGGTCGACACTATTGCTCCACAAGAGCATTTCCAGGATGGAGGGTTGACACTACTGCTCCACAAGAGCATTTCCAGGATGGAGGGTTGACACTACTGCTCCACAAGAGCCTTTCCAGGATGGAGAGGGTTGGCAGCATCTCCGACGGACAAGACCAGTTGTTGCTCGATTGGGTAAAGCCTCGACAACTTTGACGGGGCACCAACGCAATGCCACGCATTTCCAAGACCTAGAACGACATTCAGAATCCTCAAAAAAGAAACAGACGGAGATGAGCAGGCTCACGCCAAAAGAAAAAACAAAGTGGTGGGGTACTGATCTTTTCTTCCCCTCTGGCAGCCTCTTCCACGCCGTTGAGCTGGCGCGCTACAGGCCGTTGGAACTAGCAGATATTAAAGGTTGGCGTGTCTCGTCCATTCCAGTTGCGGGCGTCTGTTTTCCTAATCTGCTCGGCTTGTCAATATTTCTGCCATGCTGTCGTCGTCTTTTGTCCTGCTTTATTGATTTTTCTGCCTTAAACTGTCGACGGTCTCCCTTCACTGCAGCATCACTTGTGAACACCAATCCGAGACGTCAGCTGGCATCGTAACATGGTTCTGAACATTCCTCGCAAAACTGCATCGCCTCTTTCCTGCAGAATACCTCTTGAGCGCCAATCCCAGCCTGTCAACTGTCTCCTTTGACTGCAACACCAGCAACAGTCGTGCCCGGGCGTAATATCGTTTTCAGCATTCCTTACCCCAAGACCCCGACAGCTGTTTCTCTTGGACAATACCCCTTAAGTATCAGTCCCAGACGTCCACTGTCCTTCCCGGCCGTATCGTTTTTGACAAGTCCCTTTCCCAAGACCCCATTGCCTGTTTCTCTCTCAGCACATCCGAGACGCCAACTGCCTATTCCCCTACACGCATTCAAGTGTTTCTCGTTGCATTGCCATGTCTTATGCATCCCCAACACCCGAGCCAATTGCTGTTGTGGCCACGAGCTGCCGCTTTGCCGGTGACATCTCGTCACCCAGCAAGCTGTGGCAGGTCTTGGCGACCCCTACAGACCTGTCACGGCCGGTCCCCAAAGACCGGTTCAACGCCGATGCGTTCTACCACCCCAGCGGCGACTACCATGGGACCTCCAATGCCACCAGGGCCTACTGGCTGGGGCCGGACCAAGACCCCAGGGCCTTTGATGCTGCCTTCTTTGGCATCTCCCCTAAAGAGGCAGAGTCAATCGACCCGCAGCAGAAGCTCCTCCTCGAGGGCGTCTACGAAGCCCTCGAGTCGTCTGGGTATCTCATGTCCGACTGGGCCGGCAAGGATGTCTCGGTCCACGTTGGTGCAATGTCGAGCGACTTTGACACCATCTCGTCCCGAGACCACTTGACGACATCCACCTACGCGGCCACCGGGACCTCCCGATCGATCCTCGCCAACCGCATCAGCTACTTTTACGACTTGCGCGGCCCATCCGTGTCCATCGACACTGCCTGCTCGTCCAGCCTTGTGGCGCTCCACCAGGCCGTCCTTGGCCTGCGTGCGGGAGAGTGCTCCGCTGCCTGTGTTGCGGGAGTCAACCTCATGCTGTCGCCCGACCAGTTTGCCACGGAGTCGAGCATGCACATGCTCAGTCCCTCGGGGCACTGCCGGATGTGGGATGCGTCTGCAGACGGATATGCACGCGGCGAGGGTGTCACGGTTTTCTTGCTAAAGACACTGGGCCGTGCCATTGACGACGGCGATGTTGCACGGATCCAAGCAGTCATCCGTAGCACAGGCGTCTCCTCGGACGGCCGGACGTCTGGAATCACGCTGCCGAGCCCCCAAGCACAAGCACGGCTCATCAGGGATACCTACCGCCGGGCCGGGCTCGATCCACGCAAGGCATCCGACCGCTGCCAGTACTTTGAGGCACACGGCACGGGCACTCCGGCGGGAGACCCGCGAGAAGCAGAAGCAATTCACTCGGCATTCTTTGGCAATGGCCCGCGAGAAGCAGAAGTACACTCGGCATTCTTTGACACTGGCACCCCGGGTGCCCGAGAAGCAGAAGCAATCCACTCGGCATTCTGCTCGGACGGCTCTTCGCTCCTTGTTGGGTCCATCAAAACAGTCATTGGCCACACCGAAGGAGCTGCCGGTCTCGCCGGTGCTCTCAAGGCCATCCTGGCAATCCGGCACGGCCAGGTCCCGCCAAACTTGCACCTGTCCACCATCAACCCGACTGTTGCCCCCTTTTGCCGCCCGTCTGCAAACGGCCACCTCGAGATTCCCACTCGGCTGACCCCATGGCCGGCCACTGCCTCTGGCGCGCCGCGGCGAGCCAGTGTCAATTCGTTTGGCTTTGGTGGAACCAACGCCCACGCAATCATTGAGCAATTCGACCCCCTCGGCATCAAAGCTGACCCGGATTCGACATTAGCTGCGCCAACCCTGGCACAGATCCCCCTGGTTCTTTCGGCCAATAGCGTCTCGTCTCTCCGCAAGCTGGTTGAACGATACCACACGTATCTGCAACAACAAGTGACTCTGTCCGAAGCCGTTGACTCTCCGACTGGTGAAACGTTTGAGCAGCTCGCCTGGCGTGTCCTCGAATCTCGGACCCTGTTTCCTTGCCGTCTTGCAGTCACTGCAAAGTCTCATAAAGAGGCGGCCGGCTGCCTGTCTGCCATTCTTGCCGCGTCTTCGGACAGCTGGGCCTCGAGGGTGCCGCGGACGGGCAGCCTCAACATCCTGGGGATATTTACGGGCCAAGGCGCGCAATGGATGGGCATGTCGAGAGACTTGCTTGCCTCGAGCAGCGTCTACCGAGAGACGATTCGGTTTCTGGACATGGTCCTCCGTTCCTGTCCGCACCCGCCCTCTTGGTCCCTGGAGGAGGAATTCAAGGCCTCACCGGCCTCGGCCTCACCGGCCTCAACATACGACGCCTCCGTCAGCCAGCCACTCTGCACAGCCCTCCAGATCGGCCTGGTCGAGGTTCTCTGCTGGTTGGGAGTCCGGTTCTCCCTTGTTGTTGGCCACTCATCGGGCGAAATCGCAGCTGCGTATTCTGCGGGCCGACTGTCTGCAAGGGATGCCATCCTGGTGGCATACTACCGCGGCAGGGCCGTTGACCAAGCCCGTGTGAAGACGGCCGGTGGCGGCATGCTGGCTGTGGGCATGTCGTACGACCAGGCACGCGAGCTGTGTCTCGAGAAACGTTACAATGGCAGACTCTGCGTGGCCGCAAGCAACTCCCCAACGAGCACGACGCTGTCTGGAGACATTGACGCAGTGCAACTGGCCGAGACAGAGCTGGCCGCACAGGGCACGTTTGCACGCCGGCTCCAGGTCGACGCCGCCTACCACTCCCACCACATGCTGGCCATTGCGGACGGCTACCGCAAGTCCCTCCTCGCCTGCCGCATCTGCCCAGACCCTTCCGACCCCATTGGCAATTCCATGTCCCAGCCGAGGCCGACTTGGATTTCGTCGGTCGACACCCAGGGGGCGCCGCCGGCAAAGGACGACCTCGCCTGCTCCTACTGGGTGCGGAACCTGCTGCAGACGGTGCTCTTCCACCAGGCAGTTGACTTCAGCCTGGGACACACGGCCGCGCCGTTTGACTGTGCCATTGAGGTCGGCCCCCACCCGGCGCTCAAGGCACCGTTTGCAGAGTGCCACAAGACGGCAGCCGGGGGGGACACGGCGCTTCTTCCGTACACCGGCATCCTGCAGCGAGGAAAGAACGACAACGAAGCCTTGTCCAGCTTTGTGGGCTTCATGATGAGCAGGTTCGAGAACCCAGTCGACCTCCACGGCCTGCTCCAGGGCGACAGTGACAAGCAGGCCCTGGCCGAATACGCCCAGAGGACCAACAATGACGACAGCGGCCGGCTTCGACTGCCGGCCTACCCCTGGGACCACTCGACCACGTACTACCGCGAGTCGAGAGTCTCGCGCGAGTTCCACCTGCAGACGGACGCGCCCCACGAGCTCCTCGGCACCAGAACGCTGGACAATGTCGACGGCTGCGAGTACCGGTGGCGCAACCTTTTGCGGACCGACCAGCTGCCGTGGCTGGAGCACCACTGCTTCCAGGGCCAGCCGCTGCTGCCGGCGTCGGCGTACTGCATCATGGCCGCCGAGGCGGGCAAGGTCGTGGCGCGAGAACACGGCCGCCCCCTCGAGCTGGTCGAGCTGCAGGACGTCGAGTTTGTCAGCGGCATCATGCTCGACCCGAGCGGCCCGCCACAGGATGTCGTCTTTTCGCTGTTTGTGGTCCAGCACCACAGCAGCAAACGTGTCATCCAGTGCCGCTTTGCCGTGTACTCGTGTCTCGTCGGCGACAAGGAGTCTCTGAAGCAGCGGTGCACTGGCGGAATGCGGCTCGTCCTGGGCCAGCCGAGCAAGGGGGCGCTTGCACCGCGGGCGGACCCGTCGCTCAGCCCCGAGACGATGGGCGTCAGCGTGGCTGCGTTTTACGACATGATGGCCGGGCTGGGGCTCAGGTACACGGGGCCGTTTGCGGCGCTCAAGTCGATTGAGCGGCGGTTCAACCACGCCACGGCGGTTCTGGACCGTCGCCACGCGCAGGACTCGACGAGCCTGCCATTCAGTCCCGCGACGTTTGACGCCTGTCTGCAGACGTGCTTTGTAGCGTTTTCGTCTCCAGGTGATAAGTAGGTCATACTTGCCCATTGTTATTTGTTTTCTGCCTTGCTATTCCGTCATTGCTGCTTGCCCATTGTTATTTGTTTTCTGTCGTTGCTGTTTGTTATCTTGTCAGCTACTTCTACTATCCTCCCCCCTCGTTCGCTTCGCTCACTCGTCGCTCGACTCCCAGGGCATTATGGACACAGTTCCTCCCCATCTGCATCAGAAAAGTGTCATTCAACATGGCCACTGGCGCCATGGACCGACGCCTCGCCAAGAACAACACCCAGCTCACGGTCGAGGTCAACCTGACAGACACGCTTGCCGGCTCCCGAGACACGCCGGCGAAAATCATTGGCGACATTGACATTTTCAACGACGACAACACCAAGGAAGTGCAGGTCGAGGGCGTGACGGTCGGCACGATTTCCAACACGTGCGACGGTCCTGCGTCCGAGATGTACCTGCACACGGTCATGGACCTGGACCCAGAGGCTGCGCTTGTCGAGCCGTGGGAAGACGACAAGGCGAGGCAAGATGTGGCCGACGCAGAAATCATCCTCGGGGAGGAGTGCCGCCGTGTTGCGTCGTTTTACGAAAAGAGGAGCGGCGGACAGGTGGCCGGACCAGGATCCGACACTGCCGACAAGATCGACGAGCTGATCTCGAAATCGCCCTTTGCGGCTGCTCTGACCCGCATCAAGTCGATGGGTATCAGTGCCAACCCTGGCACGTCCCTTGGGGAGGCCGATCTCATGGCCGTCGTGGAAGACGGAAAGCATCTGCTGCGCTACCAGAGACACGTCACGCGCCTTCTCAAGCAGATCACCCACCGGTATCCCAACGTGTCTGTTCTGGGGGTCACTGACCCCGAGATGCATCTGACCACGAGCATTCTTGACGGACTGGGCCATTCCTTTTCTTCGTTTGCCATTGGACAAGTCGGCGGGAAGACGTCTGTCCCGCAGACTGGACTTTTTGCCAGGGCTCACGTCTTGCAGCTCGACCTGGGCAGTGACCTCCAGCCCCAGGTGTCAGCCGTCCAGAAGAACGGCTTCGATGTCGTCATTCTTTCGTTGACGTACCTCGAGCAGCACGACGCGCAAAAGGAGATTCTCCGACGCGTGAGAGATGTCATGAACTTGGGCGGCTACCTCATTCTTCTCGGCACCCCGTCGAAAAGACTGCGCGGGGACGTTCCCACTCCTCCCGAGTGGCCAGAAATTCTTGCGTCTGGCGACTTGCAGCCATCCAGCCTACTCCACGCGGACCAGTACCTCCCGGGTGGATATTCAATCACTGTGCGACAGCGCGATGCTGCGGTCAAGAAGGTCCTGGACGGCTCGACGGGAAATCCGTGGCTGGCCACAGAGGCCGAGAACCTGGTGATTGTGGCCGGCAAGGACGAGTCCATCCAGGCACTGGCAGCGTCCATCTCGGACGAGCTGTCGCCCAGATTCAGAGAATGCGCCGTGCTGGACGAGCTGGACCGGCTGGGCGACACGTCCGCTCTCGCCGCCAGCAGCTGTGTGCTCATCCTCTCCGACCTCGACGCAGACCGCCCGCTCATGGCGCGCATGACCCAGCCGCGCCTCGACGCTCTCAAGGCCCTGTTCCAGAAACCCAGCATGACCGTTCTGTGGGTCACGGCGGGCGCGCGGGATGCCAACCCCGACAATGCGGCCTCGCTCGGGTTCACGCGCACGATGCGCAGCGAGGTGCCCAGCCTTGTCCTGCAGGTGCTTGATCTGGAGACTCTCGGCGAGAATGCCGACAGTGCCACTTTGACAATTGTCCAGACTCTCCTGGAACTCGTGCTTGCCTCTCAGAGAAGTCGAAAGCGGGGGCCGTTTGCAGACGTCGGCGACGCCTGTCTGGCAACGCTGGAGACGGAGGTTTACGTCACCAAGAGCGGCGCCCGCCTCGTCCCGCGGCTGCTTCCTTTCGAGGCTGGAAACCGGCGGCGGAACGCCCTGCGCAACACTGACCTTGCCGAGACTGCCAACACTCTGGCGAGCCGTGTCCAAGTTGTCGAGCAAGGACACAGCCAGGGCAGCCAGGACAGCCAGGATAGCCAGGACGTCCAGCACAAGGCCAGCGTGACGCACCCGTCTGCGTCGCAGTGGAGAAGGACCACCAGACAGCCCGGCACCAGCCAGATCCAAGTCCAGTACAGCACCGCCGCTCCCTTGTGCGCGGGACTGCATGTCTGCTTTGGGCTGGACGTCGAGACGGGAAAGCCTGCGGTTGCTCTTTCCACAGCCAATGCCTCGTATGTTGCTGTCCCGAGCAGCATGGCTGCGGCTGTCGACGGGGCTCTGGCAGACCTGCACGGCTCACTGTTCCTCCCCGTGTTTGTCCGCCTGCTGTTTGTCTACCTCGTTCTTGCCAATGTGATCAGCAAGCGCGCAGACACGACGCGCTACGTCTTGGTTGCGCCGGACGACCTGCTTGTGGCTTGTGCAGAGTGCTATCCCATCTCTGCGGAGCAAATGTGCATTGTCAGCGTCGGGAAGGAGGGCAGCTCCGCCGCCAGACAGCAGAGCAAGGCTGTGTTTGTCCACGAGCGGTCGACGGCGGCACAGCTGAAGGCCGCACTCTTCAAGTATGCCCCGGGGACTACTGTCCTTGTTGATTTCCTGCCGCCTGGCCACGACGTGTCGTCGTTTATTGCCGACAACAAGCCTGCCGGGTACGAGCGCGTCACGGTGCAGCAGGCATTCGACCACTCTGGCTGTCAAGGCTGCCTGCCCGCAGTCATGGGTTCCGTCAGGTCTGCCATGGACCGGGTCGACGTCGGCAGTGTCCCAGAAAGTGTTTCAGTTCCCGGCTTTCTCGACAGCCGACCGTCTCTCCAGATTCTCAACAGCCACGGGTCTCCTTTTCAGATTCTCGACAGCCCGTCTCTACAGATTCTCGACAGCCCGTCTCTACAGATTCTCAACAGCCACGGGTCTCCTTTCCAGATTCTCGACTGGACAGCCGAGCGCACGCTGGAGCACACATCAGTCGGCCCTCTGCAGTCGCTGACCGCGTGCGGCGACGTGCGGCTCCGCCCCGACCGGACGTACCTCATTGTCGGCATCACCAGGGACATGGGCCAGAGCATCGCCGCGCTGCTGGTCGAGCAGCTCGGCGCGCGGCACGTGCTCCTGGCCAGCCGTCGGCCGCCGGCGGAGCAGCCGCGGTGGGCAAGGAGACTGCGCGAGACGCACGGCGCCGACGTTTGCGTGTGGACACTGGACGTTGCCGACCTGGAGGGGGTCAGGCACTTTTGCGACAGGGCCCGGGCGGCCATGCCCCCGATCGCCGGTGTCGTCAACGGCGCCATGGTCCTGGACGACGGCGTCTTTTCCGAGATGACGCTGGGCCAGTTTGAGCGCGTCATGGAGCCCAAGACGACGGGCTCCAGAAACCTCGACATTGTTTTCGGGGACGACAGCCTCGACTTTTTCATCATGACGTCGTCGTTTGCCGCCACCGGCGGGCATGCCGGGCAGGCCAACTATGCCGCAGCAAACATGGTAGGTCCTCCTTCTTTTTGTCCTCCCTTTGGTCGATTTCTTTTGTTCCTTTGATTTCTCTCTGTCCTCCGTCTTCTTTTGTCCTCCTGGTCGATTTCTTTTGTTCCTTTGATTTCTCCTTGTCCTCCGTCTTCTTTTGTCCTCCTGATTTCTCTTTTTGTCCTCCCTCCTCCGTCGGTCATCGTCCTAATGACCAGTACATGAACGGCTTGGCTGCGGACCGCCGCCGCCGCGGCCTCGCCGGGTCCGTCCTCAACATTGGCGTCGTCTACGGCCTCGGGTTCCTGCACCGCGAAAAGGAGGCCATCTATCAGAGCCTCGAGCGGGACGGGTACCCGCCTATTTCGGAGCGCGACCTGCGGCACATGTTTGTGGAGGCCATGCCTAGGACCCCTAGGACAGACATGCAGTCTACGTCTACGTCTACGACGTCTACATGTCCCTTTCTGACAGCCGGCCTCCGGCGCTTCCCCCGCGACCGCCCCGACCAGCACTGGCAACGAGACCCCCGCTTCAGCCACCACACGGTGGAGCCCAGAGAGACGAGAGAGGCCGCGCAAAAACACGCTGACCTGGCCACGGTATTGTCCGGCCTCGGGGCCGCTCCCGCTCCGGCCATCGCCGCCGCGCTGGTGCCGGTCGCGTGCCGCCGGCTGGCCGAGATGCTGCAGGTGGCCGACGCGACGGCCATCACGGCGTCGACGTCGCCGCACGAGATGGGCATGGACTCGCTGGTGGCGACGGAGGCGCGGGGGTGGCTGTACCGGGCGACGGGAGTGCACGTGGCGGTGATGAAGATTGTGGGAGCGGCGAGCGTTGGAGAGTGTAAGTCAATGGAGAGACCCCTGGGGACGTTTTCGTTGTTACTGACAAGCAGTGTGCCGTTATGTGGCGGAAGAGATTGTAACGAGTCGGGAGGAGGAATAAAGCAAGAGAAAAAATAAAAGTGATGGAGAAAAGAGCGATGAATGGTAGAAATGGCGGGTGTTTACTTTGGATTTTGGAGAGATCGGCGCTGGGAGTTGGGCCAGTGCTGCGGTCGGTGTTCTCTGTATTTGCACCACTTGCAAAGATTGCCGTCGTCTACGGTTTTGTTTTTGTCCGCTTACTTTTGGGAGTCTTACTTTTCAACTCGTTTCAAAAATAAAGTCCTCGCTTCGGTCTCGTCTCGTCCCGCTAGTCGCGTGCTCGCCAAACTTTGTTTTGACTTCAATCAGGGCCGTCTTACCGTCGCCCGCGAGGCTGTGGGCCATTCGCAGCATGGGAACACACTGCAAAGCAAGTAAGCTCGGGCACGAGACTGTCCGAGGGGTGGTGGTGGCGCAGAAGGACTACGCCGGGGATGTTTGGGTCGTCTTACAGGGCTGAAAGTGGACCTAGAAAAAAACCGCTAGTGTCGGTTCTGCCAGTGCATCTCTCCCAATCACAGCTGCCAGTGGCGTTTCTATTCTGGGTTCTGGTTTCTATTGCGTGTGGCCTGCTGTCAATCAAGCAAGGTCAAGAGGCTGTTACAAATAGTTTCAACGTCAGTCGTCAATGGCTGTTGCCTTTTCGTCTGGTAGGCAGAACGAGGCCCAGCCCCTCACTCGTTGTGGGTCTCATGACCACTGCAATCCACTATGCTCACCCGCTATGCTCCTTTGTCTAGTGTCTCGTAGCGAGGTTCCATACTACGGGGAGAATCTTGCAAGGACCATTGACACGCTCTCATGACTCCAATTTGGCAATACTTTTGAGGCAGTCGGGGCAGACTCGGACGTGTAGATGGGACAAACGTTCAAACCGAAGAATCAGGTCATGCTATCGGGATCGTGTCGGGCTATAGTGTGCGTCGAGCTGGCCGCAATCCTCGGCAGAGGATGCCATGCATCGGTTGGCAAGCGGTCACAAGAACCCGTGATGCTATCCCGTCGGCGACACGGGCCGGCAGTCAACCGAAAAAAGGAAAGTGGCTGTTTTGGACGGCGTACCATCGTGGGTCGTCGCGATTGCGTTGGTTGCGGGTGAATGCCCGTCGGCCAAACAATTGTTTTTATCTTTCCCTTACTAAAGGCAAATGGAGGCACACGGGCTGTAGAAACGAGCAAAACAGCATAGGCGCAGAGACGCAGGACAAAAAGTCGTGGACAAAGGCGCAGAAAATGCGTAAAGGTGCAGAAAGGGACTAATTAATAAACGAGCCAACACCAGAGCAGAAGGTGATACTGGCGGCGAGGTCAGCCGTGGGCGATGGTGGAAATCTCCGGCTGGGATAATAAAGACGCTATCCGGAACGATGCTAGGACGGTTTTCGGCAACAGGGGGTTGTGATTGAGATATTGTTAGCTTCAGGAATGGCTGCGATAGCGCATGGGATCACAGACTGTTCCCGAGGACAGAAGCAGACAGCATGAATTAGCGGGCGGCCGCTGCAAAGTGGACTGCTGGGGCTCTGGGGACAGAAGCCGGCCAGATAAAGGGCTCTCCAGTTGTCTGCCAGTAGATTGGGCAATGGCACAATGGCGGCCCTCGTGTTGTCAGCAATGGTGAAAGCGCCCTGCCCTCTCGCCGTGCCGCACCAACACAACTGCTCGCGTCGTCATTTGCCCGAAACGACGAGTATTGCCAAGGGAATGCGACTTTGAAGGGCTCTGGCAGCCAACCTGGGGTGCAGCGAAGGATGGAGAGAGACCGGACGACCCGACTGCTCGAGGAGGGAGGTGCTGTTGGTTCCTTCCGGCAAGAGCCAAGGACACGTAACATTGCGCCGTGGGTGTCTGTTGGTTTCTCCCGGCGACTCAGCGACTCAGGAATTCAGGAATTCAGTTCACCGATCCAGCGACTGCTCCCTGATTTCGCTATCGTCCATCTCGACTTCGCCCAAAGAAGCATGTGCCAAGCGAAAAGACACTGTTGGCGCCCAGAGTCTCGGCGCCAACAAGCCTTGTGGGAGGCGGGCATGCTAGCCACGCCACAAAACCTTATCGTCGTATTTGAGGCAGGTGAAGAGTCTAGCCAGAGGAGGCGCATGTGTGAGTCTCTTGGGGCTGGTCAGTGATCACTGATGAGCCTGTTGGGAGCTCGATGAATGTTCCGGTTTGGCTCTCTGCATGGATAACGCTGGCCGTCGCCGTCCAACGTGAGACTGAGGTCAGCGCGATGGATCAGGGCTGCTGATATGACTGCGGGAGCCACGTTGATAAGGCTTGTCGACGGGGAATGAACGGCGGGCTTTGGCTGGTGGCTTGGTCTCGGGGAATTGCTCGTAAAAGGGCTGTTTTGATTGGCCTAGCGCCCTCGTCCTTTTCGCACACGCAGGAAGGTGCGACTGTGTGCTGTTGCTGTGTTCGACTGTCGCGACTGCCTGTGACTTTGGCCTCATCCAGTCGCTCTTTCCCTTCCCACTCACTCTCACCCCTCTCGTCCCTTCCTCGTGCGTGCCTTTCTCGCCCCTTCTATCTCCTGTCCACTCCGTATCGCCCTTTCCCCCTCTTATTCCCCTCTTTCCTCCTTCTTCTTTCATCGCTTTCCTGCTTCCTTTTCCCTTCGCTTTATCCTCTGCCAATGCTTGCCAAGGCGCGTTCCGTGCTTGGCTCAGCGCCAGCCAGGCCACGCCAGGCATAGTCAGCCAAACTGCCCGAAACCGTCCCAGCCGCCCTGGCCCTCCCATTGGCTGCTGCCCCTTTACGTCGAGCTATCTCGTTTGCGTCCATTTTCCCACCCATCATCCGGGCTCTGCTGTCGTGCGCGTCGCCCCCCTCAGTGGCCGTCCATTTTGTCTACAGCCAAGCAGCCAAGATGTCGTCCCCAATTTTCGCAGCGTCTTGGCCCGTCGATGCTCGTAAATCAGTGCCACCCAGGACCGCCCAAGACCGCCAAAGGCGCACTTTGACAACGCCTGCGCCAAGCTGCTCCTAAGCCGCAGAGGGCAGCTCAGTATAGCCGAAACGGGTTTTGCTCGCACGAGAACAGGGTCGCTCTTGGCTCCGGCTGGTCGTCAACGCTGTGGCCCTGTCGTATCGCAGCCATCATTCGACCCTGCTGGGGCTCTGAAGCACGATCGCCGCTCCCTCCATTCCACCATCTCTCGTCATCCTGGGCCTGAAATTGCCACAGGGGCCAGGAAGAGGCCGAGAGGATGGAAAGGATGGAGAGGGAGAGGATGGAGAGGGAGAGGATGGAGAGTGATGAAAAGCAGGCGACACAACGGTGACACGGTACAGGAGAATCATCCAACATGCGCTACACAGTATCATCCCCAGTCCTTCTCGGGGACACTCAAATCTCAAATGCCCCCGGCTGCATCTCTTATCGTCCGGCCACCAGCCCCGCCACATTGCATTGACGGGCAGATATCTCTGATTGCGACGACTAGCTCGTACCTTTCATGTCGCCGCCTGGGCCTTGCTATTCCTGTCACTTACACGCTGCAAAGGACATTGTATCTCCCTCTGATTCCTCCTCGCCACGTTGTCTGATCCGCAGTGACACCCTGGTGCTGGGCCACTGGCTCAGACCTTATCGCGGACAACCTCGCGAGAGTGAATAACACGGAGCAGTGGTGGACTCGGAAAGAAGACTGAAAAAAAAGTGACAAAATAAGGAACAGCCAGTCGCCTTGCACTATATGCCTCCTCGCGAACAGCTTCAACACACTCAGCACCGCATCGCCTATAAACCTTCAAATTCTTCCAACCACTGTGCTTGCACACAAATTTGATTACTGCTTGTCAAAGGATCTGTCATGCCTCCTGCCCTGTGCACCGCTCGCGTGCTTCTGGGCGTCCCTTCCTCAAAGCCCCCCTTTCTCCATTCTCCCTGACCCGACAGTCTTGGCCGGTCTTGGCTTGGATCCTGCGCAGAATCACTGCCTCAATTTCCTAAAGAGGAAGGTATACAAGGAACGCTCCTTTCTCTGCCCAAGAGCGGAGTATGTCGTCCCCAACGGCGCTCCCCCAGCGATAAACAGTGCCCACGCGAAGCGACGCTGCACATGGTGGACTCTGTGGAATCTCGGAGCACCTCTTGCGTCGAATCAATTGACACGGATCCCGGCCAACTATCAGAGTGACAAAAATTAGAGTGTAACGCCCTCCGTCGACAATGCCATCTGCGCGTGCCAGATTTGTCCATTTCCCTCCACTTCTCCCTATATCCGTCATTTGTGTTTTTTCCTCTTCCTTATCGGGCGCATTGAAGCACCCATGTTTTTGTCTTCTCGTGCGACTTTCCAAGATGCGATGCTCCCATGGCTCCAGGGCTCACATGCAGGCCCCCCATAGTCGCAGTATTGCGCCGGGCTGTTGGTTCGGGCTCGTCTAGGGGGGGTATCTCACCCTGTTCTATGCATGCACGCTTTCTGTTATTTTCTTTTCTTAGATCATCGCCCACGATGATCACTTGATGCAGATAAGAAAGGCCTGTCCAATGCCCAGCCAGTGCCAACCCTCGAGGCAGGTACAGTCGCAAGGTGCTCACGAGGTACTTGCTCGAGGCAAGGAATTAAACTCTGGTCCTTGTCCTCGAAACAAGAATAATTCGGCGCACGGGCAGCGACTAGCAAACGCATGTTTCTGGGGAGCTCCTAGACAACCAGACAGACAATAGCCTCCCTTTCTGCGGGCAGGAAATCACCACATCCATGGAGAATGTACTCCTCACTCACCGTGGCTGCACCACGCATCGTGCCTTCCTCGTCTTGCCTCTTGGTCAAGTCTGGGCAGACACCATGGACTGAAAGAGAAGGTAAATAGGGCAGCGCGCTGGCTGGACGCTTTGGACCTGTTGGCCCATGACGTTTCTTTCTTGGCCTTTTGCGACTTGGTTGTCGTGAGCATCCAATCTGACCGCTGCTGCCAATCATCTCGCTCTCGGGCCTCTGCCATGTCCTCACCTACCAATGGCCTGCCCCCCATCTGTCAATTCTGCCTTCCCGGCTCGGATGAGAACCGCACCACTATATCTCTATATTGCCCTTTTTCTTTTGTCTGCGTGCCCTGCACTCGCCCCGGCATGGCCCCTGCTCGCGGCTCTGGCCCAGTAGAGACTGTCACAGAAAAGAGGAAAGAGGAAAAAGTGAGGCAGGGCCTAAAAGGCAACGATGGGAAGCCAAGCTTTTTTTTGTGGCCTTTGTACATTTGGGCCGCCTGCTATTTGCCATTCCAAGCCCAAAGCTCCTTCTTCTTTCATGTTTGCCTTTATCTCGCCGAGAAATCGATAACATCCCTCCCCAATCGCCTCATACCTCAATCTACCCACCCCCCGAGGCCTAGCCCCCAGCTTCCCTTTTCTGCGTAACACTGTGTGCTCTCCCTCCCCTCCCCCCCGTCCCTACTCAGCATCTCACTCGCATTGTATTTAACCGCAGCCATCCTATCCCGTCCCAGTCTCCCCATAGCTCCCTCTTGGATCTTCTTTTTTCTATTCCGTCTGCAGCATTAATGTCCACTTGCGAGAGGTGATCTGCTCTTTTCTTGCCCTCTCTGCACATCGTCTCCCCTCTTCCCCAGCTCTACCCGTCACCGCACTTGGAGCTCCTGCCTTGCCTCTTAACACCCTCTCCCCTGTGCCAGTCAGCACCAATGGCTGCCGTATCGGAGGTCGACTCGTCGTCCTCGGCCAAGCGCGCCGGGGGCGACGTCCTCGACATCAACGAGAAGAGCCACAATGTAAGTCGTGTCACAATGCTTTGTACAATGTTTTGTTTCGTATGGTTGTGGTCCGCGCCCGTTTTGTTTCACCGTGCTAACACCACCAGCTGTCTCCCTTTGCCACCGAGGAGGTCCCCCTGAACTCGGAAGTCGAGAAGTAAGTGCAATATATCCCCGTCCTATATGGTCGCATCGATCTCACACTAACAACCAAGTGAACTCAACGTCACCGAGGAGGACCTCGCCGAGGCCAAGGAAATTGCCGGCCGCATGAGCCTCGAGGATGTGCGCGAGCTGATGGGCAACGTGCTGGCCATGCACGAGAACGACCCCAACTTCCCGCACGTCGCGCTGCTCAAGATCAAGGAGTTCCTGGCCAACGAGCAGATCTTCCAGAACCCCGAGAAGCACGAGCAGATCATCTACGAGATGAAGCTCGAGGCTGCGCTGATTACCAACAACAGCCCGTACGCCGAGGTGCGCGCCGTCGTCAACAACCACGACGACCCGACCCTGCCCTGCTCGACCATACGCGCCTGGGTCATCGGCATTGGCTTCTCCATCGCCCTGGCCTTTATCAACCAGCTGTTCTCCATCCGCCAGCCCGCCATCAACGTCGGCGCCAACGTCGGCCAGCTGCTCGCCTTCCCCATTGGCAAGTTCTTCGAAAAGGTCCTCCCTGACGTCGGCTTCCACCTGCCGGCCTTTATGGGCGGCACCCGCATCAGCCTGAACCCGGGCCCCTTCAACAAGAAGGAGCACATGCTCATCACCATCATGGCCACCGTCGCCAACAGCACGCCGTACACGGACAACATCATCTGGGTGCAGTACCTCGAGCAGTACTTCAACCAGCCGTATGCCGGCGGCTTCGGCTACCAGATCATCGTCGCCCTGTCCACCAACTTTATCGGCTACGGCCTGGCCGGCATCTGCCGCCGGTTCCTGGTGTACCCTGCCTACTGCGTGTGGCCGACCAGCCTGGTCACGATCGCCCTGAACGAGGCTCTGCACACGCCGCAGAAGACGCCGGTGCCCGGCCCGTTCAAGACGACGTGGCGCACCAGCCGCATGAAGTTCTTCTTGATTGCGTTCACCGCCATGTTTGTCTACTTCTGGTTCCCCAACTACATCTTTGGCGCGCTCAGCGTGTTCAGCTGGATGACCTGGATCGCCCCGACCAACATGAAGCTGGACGCCATCACGGGCATGGTCAACGGCCTGGGCATCAACCCCCTCTCGACGTTCGACTGGAACATTGTCGTGTTCAACTTCGACCCCCTGGTCATCCCCTTCTTCTCGACGTTCAACGTGTTCTCGGGCTGTGTTCTGGGCACCATCACGGCCATCGGCCTGTACTTCACCAACGCGTACAACTCGGCCTACCTGCCGATCAACTCCAACCACGTGTTTGACAACACCGGCGCGGCCTACAACGTGTCGCGCGCCGTTGACGACCGCGCCATCTTTGACGAGGAGAAGTACCTGGCCTACTCGCCGGGCTACCTGACTGCCGGCAACACGGTCGTGTACATCTTCTTCTTTGCCATCTACCCGGCCACCATACTGTACGTGGCGCTGAACCACCGCTACGAGTTTGTCACGGGCATGCGCAACTCGCTCCGCGACATCAAGGCCCTGTTCACGTCCAAGTTCAAGAAGAACGGCGACGAGGTGGCCGATGCCGACAAGACGACGTACCAGGACGTGCACAACCGCCTGATGGCCGCCTACCCCGAGGTGTCGGAGAAGTGGTACTTCCTTGTTCTGTGCATTGCCGTCGTGCTGGGCTGCGTGGGCCTGTCGCAGTGGGAGACGTACACGTCGCCCGGTGTGGTCTTCTACGGCATCGCCCTGTGCCTGATGTTCGTGCTGCCCATTGGCGTCACCAACGCCATGACTGGTATCGAGGTCACGCTCAACGTGCTGGCCGAGTTTATCGGCGGTGCCTGGTCGCACGGCAACGCCCTGTCGATGAACTACTTCAAGACGTACGGCTACATCACCTGCGCATCGGCGCTGCGGTTCTCCAACGATCTGAAGCTGGCGCACTACATCAAGATCCCGCCCCGGCACACCTTCTGGGCGCAGATCATCGCCACGCTGGTGTCCACCTTTGTCTGCACGGGCGTGCTCAACTTCCAGATCAACTCCATCCCCAACGTGTGCACCAAGAACGCGCCCAACCGCTTCACGTGCCCCGGCATCAACACCTTCTTCACGGCCTCTGTGCTCTGGGGCACCATTGGCCCCAAGCGTGTGTTCGGCAAGGGCGGCATCTACACATCCACCCTGCTCGGCTTCCCCTTGGGCATTGTCGTGACGCTGTTCTTCTGGTACGCGCAGCGCGTCTACCGCCGCCGCGACGAGAAGCGCCGCGCTGACGGCCTGCAGGTCGAGTCGACGTTCATGTCCCGCTTTGTGCGCCAGGTGCACCCCATCCCCTTTTTGTACGGCGCCCTGACCCTGGCCCCTTACAACCTGTCGTACATGTGGCCGGCCGTCCCGGTGGGCTACGCGTCGTGGATCCTGGTCCGCAACCGCTACCTGGGCTTCTGGTCGCGGTACAACTTTGTGCTTAGCGCTGCTTTCAGCACGGCCATTGCCATCTGCGCCATTGTCATCTTCTTTGCCCTGCAGTACAACGCCATTGAGCTGAGCTGGTGGGGCAACAATGTCGTCTACCAGGGCTGCGAGGACGACAACTGCGTCCTCAAGACTCTTGAGGACGGCGAGATCTTTGGTCCTAGCCCTGGCAATTTTGTGTAGGTGCCGTTGCCGTGAGTGTCAGCAGTGCGGAAAAGTGTTCGATGGAGTTTAGCCTTGTGAATATCCCGGCAGTGATTTCTTTGAAGGGGAGTGTGGATATTTATTTTGTGTGATTTACAAACCTCTTTCCCAGGAGAAGCAGAAGTGTCGACCAATTTTTGGATCCCGGGAGAGGCTTTGGCATTTAGGTTTTATTTAATTCTTTCATTTATCAACGATTTCAGTTTCAGATCAGATCAGATCCAAGACGATTTAGTGAACAGACCCCGAAGCATGCCGCCTCTGTACGAGTACGAGTAAAGCTTTCTCCCAGTAGTAATTACGGGGGCCCACGGCTTCCAGGCAGCCAATAAGCAGAAGGGCAAACAAATCGTGGAAACGAAAACGTAAAACAAATCCTTCCAGTCTCTGGCCAGCCTTGTAGGGCTGAGGGTGCTGAAACTAAAACGTAATAGGAACTCGAGTGTCATGTGGAAACGTGGTTTCGTACTCGTATTTTAATGCTGTTTTATATAATTGTTTTATTAATAAATACGACCATTTTTCTAACAGTAGATCCTGTGTATCTGCTGATATTAAAGTAGACCAGGATTTGTTGAACGAGGGTAATGGATATTGTTCGTCTTAATCAAGACATGGGATCTATTATCATCCACCAAATAAAGTTTGGATAAACCAAAAATAAACAATGACATTGTCTGAATAAATATGTCAGTGTGATTTTTTGTAAATAAAAATAAAAATAAACCGCAAAATCTTTTGCCTTTGAAATGCCATTTTAAATTCATCCAACTCCAGAACCGATCGACCCAAATCACAGCCAAAGAATATCATCGAGTCCAATTCTCAAAACTCGTACCTCAAGAACCTCGTTCATGCCCGCCCCCCTGTCGCCCGCCGTATCACCCCGCCGCACCACTCCTTGAGCGCCCCGTCTAGCGTCTCCCGCTCCCACCGCGGCCCCTCCCCAAAACACACATACTTGTCCGCCAGCATCCCCAGCAGCGAGTCCAGCGACAGCACAGACTGCCCACGGCCGTCGTTCGCGCCCAGTAACCCCTGCTTCACCCGCGCCATCTCCGCCTCGCACTGCTCGTACATGTGCGACGTCAGCATCGAGAACACGCCCTCGCCCACGGCCAGGCGGATGCGCTGCTCGACATCGGTCGCGGTGAGCCAGCACAGCGGAGACGGAGCCGGAGACGGAGCCGGAGCCACCGCAGGTGGCGACGTCGACGCAGTAGAACCAGATGCAGATGTCAGAGTCGAGGCGGGCAATGCCGACGTCAAAGTTGAAAACGGAGTGAAAGTGGATGTCGACGTTGATGCCGACGTCGAAGCGCATGTCGACGTAGACGTCGATGCCGACGTCAAAGCAGTCGACGTCAAAGACGTCTCTGCCGTCTCCCATGGGCCAAGGAACTTGTCTGCGCCCCATCTCTCTCCCTCCTGCCGGCGCCGGTCCGCGATATGGTCCGGGAGCTCCTCCACCGTCCTCGCCACCGGCACCGTCTCCTGGCAGCACGCCGCCAGCCACGCGTCAATCTGCGTCGCCCACTGCAGCGGCCCCATGTTGGCCAGGGGCGGAGGCGACTGTGCAAAGTAGGCCATGATCTGGAGGCGGGCGGGGAGGGGCTGGTGGTGGGCGGTCTGGGCCGGGGACGGCTTAGTCGCCTTTTTTCTTTTATTCAAGTTCCCCATAATGTGCCACACGATGCATCCTGCAAGGGTCAACGCCCCGGGCCCGAGGAACGGCAGCAGGCTGGCGGTGCGGTGCAGCGGGATGGAGAACTGGACAAACGGGTGGAAGTAGAGGGGGGTGATGGCCTGGACTTGGACTTGGACTTGGACTTCTTGCTCTTGCTCTTGCACTTCTTCCTCTTGCACTTCTTCCTCTTGCACTTCTTCCTCTTGCACTTCTTCCACTTCGTGCACTTCGTGCACTTGCTTAAACCCCCCCGCTTCGGCTGCTGCCTTTATACACCTCTCCACCTCTCTTCGATCCCCCACGTCAACCTCGACCAGCTCTCGAATCGCCCGCCGCATCCGCTCGTTCTCGTCCAGCATCTTCTTGCGCGCCTCCGCCTGGCGCGCGCGGAAGGCGCTCTGCGCGGCGCGGCCATTGCGGCGCCGTCGCTGGCGGTCAGCGGACGCGTCGCCGGCAGGGTCGGGAGGCTTACCTCTAGTTCTGCCTTGTAGTCTGTCATTGTGTCCAACGAGTTACAGACATGTTCTGGCGAGGTTATGTCAAGTAGTTTGTGATGTTTGTGATGTTTGTGATATCAGGTAATGTTTGTCAAGTTTGTGTTCAGTCATCTGTGAAATGACTGTATGTGATATCAGTCATCTTTGTCATGTTACGTGATGTTACGTGAAGCTGCATTTCTAAGCAACTGCAGCCAATCACAATTCATACCTCGACCCACAACTTACTTTACCATCTAGCCCAAAACAGCAAAAGGACGAGAAACAATTATGTGATGAAGAGTTGACTTGAGTCGGTGAATGTTTTAGTAAACACGGATACTTGTCTAGATGAACTTTCAAGAATTGTATAAAGAAAGTCTTTCGTCAGTTTTCAGTTTCTACGTTTTTTATATTCTCTAAAGCAATTGTTAAACTTTTATTCATTCACCACAAATCAAAATGGTCAAGATTGCAGTTACGGGTGCATCTTCGGGTAAGTTTTGTTTCAACATTTCTGTGCGGATTTCTAAAAGTCTACTAACACATTCAGGCATCGCCCTGGAGGTCATTGATGCTCTCGTGGAGGGCCACAAGCACGAGGTCCTGGCTCTCTGCCGCAGAGACCCGACCGATCTGCCCCAGCAGCCGGGCGTCGCCTGGATCAAGACCGCATACGAGGACAAGGCCGAGCTTGTCAAGATCTTTACTGGCGTCGAGGTCGTTCTCGACTTTATTATCACGCTGGACGACCCCGACAACTTGGTGGCCCGCCGGCTGGTCGACGCGGCCGTCGAGGCCGGCGTCAAGCGCTTCGCCCCGAGCGAGTGGTCAATGTAAGCCGATAGGTGGACCAAACAGAGCACACATCACAAACATCACAAACTAACAGCCCAGGGGCCAGAAACTCGCCGACTGCATCGACTTTGTCCCGTGGTACAAGAGCAAGGTTGACACCCAGCAGTACCTAAAGAGTCTCAACAAGGACAAAAAGGTCAGCTGGTAGGGAAAAAAAAACACAAGTTTGGTTCATTCGTCTCACAAATCAGGTCATTGAGTATTGCCTCTTCCAGACGGGCATGTTTATGGAGACCGCCGCGTACCCTCGCAAGGTGGCCAGACACGTCCCGGCCGTCCCGACAATGTGGCAGCTCGACGTGCCTCGGGTCGTCGCCGTACAGGGCCGCCAAGACGTCCCCATTAGTGTCATTTCCGTCACCGACATTGCCGCCGTCGTGCGCCGCGCCGTCGACTACGAGGGCGAGTGGCCCGTCATTGGCGGCATGCAGGGGTCGCAGACGTCCATCAGCAAGGCCATTGAGCTGGTCGAGCGAGTCCGCGGCACAGAGGTCCAGGTGGCCGTCACCACCGTCCAGGACCTCGAACAGGGCCGGCTCACGGTGGAAATGCCCATGATTGTGCACCCGTCGATCCCCGAGGACGAGCGCGCCAAGTGGCAGGCGTACGGCTGGACGGGCTCGCTGCGCGCAGCAGCCGAGGGCGCGTGGTCCGTCTCGGACGAGTGGAACAAGCTGCTGCCCGACTACAGGTTCAAGTCGTTTGAAGAGTTTGTCAAGGAGACCTGGTAGACAACCGGTCTGGGGAGGCAAGGACAAGACAAAGTAAACACGTAGACTACCAAATCAAGGCTCTTTCAACAGTTACTGGTTGCTCGACTCTGATCGATTGTTTCTTCTCGAAAACATTCGTGCCAGAATCCCAATTGTGTGGTAAATTATACGATTGACGACGAGCTATCCAATGCTTCACGTCGTACGGAACTCTGGCGTGCAACCAAAATAGGTCGGCTGCCTTTTTCGGCGATTTTCCTTTGGGAAGGTTTGCGCGTGTGGCTGGACCCACTTGCTTGATACAGATGTCGAGACCCACTCTACCCTTCTTTCCGGGCTTCCATTGACGAAGCAGAAGAAATACGAGTACACCATAATGAGGCGACTAGCAGTAGCGAGCCTCTTAACGAAGGGTTGGCTGTTTCCGATGATAAGGGAGAAAGCTGTCAAGCGTTGACAGGCGTGTCAATGTCATTCATTAGTAACGCGTGTTACTGAATGGATAAGGAAACTCGAGTACTAATGGAAAAGGCATGCAATCACTGTTATCTTTCAGAGATTCAAGGACGTGTTTGATTCTTAATTATCCAGTCCCTACGCCCCGTGTCGTCACATCCGATTCGCATCCCATGAAACCGGTCGCCGCGATGCCAAAAAGGCCCTTCTACTGGACTTTGCCTTCCCTCGGCCTGCCAGTGTTTTCTTTCTGCTCCACAAGAGGAAGCTATAACGTAATTCGTACGGGGAAGGGCAATGCTCCAAAGAAATCACGTATCTGGGGAAACTGGGGAAAACTGGGGAGCAGAGAAAGAAAAGGTGTGATGGAATCCGGCATGATGGGACGCAACAGAGCAAAAGGAGAAGAATAGTTGGACAAGACATGTTGCAGATTCATGTCCCGGTGTATGAATAGGATGCAATAGGAAAGCGATCCCGCGAGTGGTAAGACTTATTATTGGGGGAGAGAACTGCAGGACATTGGGCCAAAAAACAAGCCTTTTGAAAAAAGGGCTCTCGCTCTCGCCGGGATGGGTCTAGGGTCTTTTGTGGGGTGGACGGGGGGGGGGGGGACGTGTCCGGAGACACCAGTGGAAAGATACTTACTGCATGGATGGCTTGGGACGGGGCTATCAGCAAACACCTGGCGTGGCGCCTCCCTCCACACCCCCTCTAGATATCAGGAGAATGCAGTCTTCCATCCCATCGATAATGGATGCAGACAGCCGTGTCAGCCAGAACATTGCAGACCATTATAACACAAAACTTATCGGTATCTACAACGTCCGTTTGCGAGTGTCTTTTTCCCCCTAATTAGCTGCGGCATATAATTTCAAACACGATATTGGAGAATCATCCAACTTCTGACGTCCAGGGGGTGAGACCTAGCAACTATTTATCAAAGACATTCCCACTCCTTTTTTGTTCCTTCTTTTGTTCCTCTCTTTCTTCTCTTCCAGAAAGTCTACCTCTTTTCCCATCCACTTCTCTTTGATCATTACCAGACACATCGCCATGGCTACGTACAATCAAGACCACGGGGCTCTTGAGGCCCCGCCAGACAGCATCGACAACATGCATCCCAACGATGCTGCCGTCAAGGCTGGCCAGCCGGGGCAGCTGGCACCGTACGAAACCACGGCCGACGAGAAGGTCGGCCAGATCCAGCCTGCTCCGCGGCAAGATGTTTTTGGTGACGAAGAGCACGCCGAAGTCAAGTATAAGGTGTTGTCCTGGTGGTGAGTCGAATGTCTTTTATTTTTTGTTTTGTTTTGTTTTGTTTTGTTTTGTTTTGTTCTGTTTTTCTAACACTCCCAGGCAAGGTGGACTGCTGATGGTTACGGAAACAATTTCCCTCGGTATTCTGTCGATTCCGCGCGCCGTGGCCGACTTGGGCCTGGCACCGGCCATCATCATCCTCCTCGGGCTCGGCGCCCTGGCGTCGTACACGGGCTACGTGATTGGAAGATTCAAGATGCGGCATCCGTTCATCACCAGCTACGGCGATGCCGGCGAGGTTCTGTTTGGTCCAATTGGGCGCGAGATTGTGGGCGTTGGCCAGATGCTGTTCCTGGTGTTTATCATGGCCAGCCACATCCTGACGTTTTCGACGGCCATGAACACCATTACGCATCATGCGACCTGCAACCTGGTGTTTGGCGTGGTCGGCATGGTGGTGTCGCTGTTTCTGTCCATGCCCCGGACGCTGTCCAACATGACCTGGCAGTCGATAGTTTGTGAGTTGGCTGGAGAGGCGAAAGAAGAAAGAAAGATGACAAGAACTAACAACAGCAGCCTGCACGAGTGTCCTCATTGCCGTCATTGTCACCATGATCACTCTTGGTGTGCAGCACCCCGGCGGTGCCCTGATCCACGCGACCGTCTCGAGCAGCCTCGTCAGCGGCTTCACGGCCGTTGCCAACATTACATTTTCTTATGGTAGGTAAAAAAAAAGAAAAAAAAAAATCACACACACAAAAACAATCTAACTCTCAGCCTCGCACAATACCTTTTTCACCTTCATGGCCGAGCTCAAGGACCCCCGGGACTACAACAAGTCCCTCGCTCTCCTGCAGACCATCGACATCAGCCTGTACCTCGTCACGTCCGTGGTGACCTACCGCTACGCCGGCGACGCCGTCGTGTCTCCCGCCATCGGCTCCGCCGGCCCGCTCATGAGCAAGATCACCTACGGCCTCGCCCTGCCCACCATTCTCATCGCCGGCGTCATGAACGGCCACGTGGCCACAAAGACGGTGTACCTCCGCGTGTTCGCCGGCACCGGCCGCATGCACGAGCGCGGCCTCGTCGCGGTGGGCTCCTGGGTCGGCATCTGCACGGCGCTGTGGGTGACCGCGTGGGTGATTGCGTCGGCCATTCCCGTGTTCAACAACCTGCTCAGCCTGATCACGGCGCTGTTTGCCAGCTGGTTCACGTTTGTGCTGCCGGCGCTGTTCTGGTTCCACATGAACCGCCGCGGCGACAGCATCGACAGCAATGCCAACGGCGGGTGGATGCCGTCAGTGTCGCTGCGGAGACTGCCGCTGGCGGCTCTCAACGTACTGGCCATTGTGGTCGGTCTGACACTGGTAAGTGTGCTCGCACCTTTTTTTGGTCTTTCCATTCTAACCTCGCAGTGCTTCCTCGGTCTTTACACTTCGGGCAAGGCTATCCACGAAGACTCCGGCCAGGGCAGCTTCTCGTGCGGCAAGGCGCTGAGCTAGATTGCATTTTCGAAAGACAAGATCTTTTCTCAGTGTATGTTGTGTATGGAAAACGGAAATTCAAACAGCCAGTCCCCTTTTCAAGTTTCCTCTCTCTATTGCCAGAATAATATTGCAACGTACAATTCAATGTTCCTCCTTCAATATTCATCTCGTGGTCATTGTCAGAATTGTCGATCGAAATGCAGCGGCCGACTTGGACCGGGGACTAAAGACACTCCGCATTGATTTAGACATGTCCAAGTCGAGAGACCGTTATGGAAGAATGGAAAATGTAGAAGAAAGTTGAAGAAAACTACAACTTTGACAACAGCTCAAGAGACACTCGTGCGTTTTGTACTCGAGCTTTCTACATCTATTTGCAGCCAAGGGAAGCCACACCGACGTCTGTTCAAACGTCTATTTACAAGGGAAAGCAACACCGACGTCTGTTCGACGAGGCAAGTCCAACGCGTGCTGGGAGCGGCATCGCTAGAGGTAGCTTGCGTCTCTGTGGTTGCTTCTTTTGGACTTTGAAGCCCCGGCATGTCCACCGTGGAAATTGCTCCCTTCTAGTCACTTCGACCAAAAGGGCTCCTAGAAACAAACATGCACACATGACTACTACTCTGGCCTGTTCCTTGGGCCAGGGAACCCCCGCATGGTCGTGGGTGGCACACTCCTTCTGTGATCTCGCGGACCCACTTTCCTATTCCGTGGATGTGATTGTAAGATTCCAAACAGGAAAGTGGAGCGCTCCAGATAGCCCAACCTGAGCAGCAATGCATGCACACCTCTTGACCCCAAGTGATTGCCGGGGGGGATGCCCAGTCAGAGGAGAGAGCCCACATTCTTCATTGATACTATCCATCATACGAGTTCAAATTATTTGGGGCGGAGTCGGGTCGTCAACGAGGGTAATTTTCCCCAATCTGGAGACGGGAGAGGAGTCGGGGAGCATGGGCAGGCTGAGCTGTGTAGTCGCCTCGGTCCGTCAGTTGTCTGTTTTCCGGGACCGGACGAGCGAGTCGCGTGTAGCCGGATTGGAACTGTGGCCGTCGCAAGCTTGGGTTAGTTGACACCAGGTGAACACTTTTCTTTTTCTTGTTGCATATCCCACGACGAGACAGTTTCGACTTTTATATATCAGGTTATCTTGACCAAGACAATCTATCAAGCAACCAGACACTCTTATCTTACAAGACAATCCATCAAGCAGTCAGACACCCACACCACTAGCACACCTCTACAGTCTCAACCATCGACCACGTCCATCATGGCCAACCGCGGCGTCACCTGGGACCCCAAGGTCCATACCATTGATGACCTCAAGGAGCTCGGCAGCAAGAAGCTGCCCAAGATGTACCGCGACTACTTTAACGAGGGCGCAATGGACATGGTTTCGTGAGTACTGGAAGGCCCTGCGGCAAGGATCCAATCTAACAGGCAGACTCCGCGACAACGAGGACGCCTACAAGCGCTACAAGATCATCCCCCGGATCCTGGTCAACGTGTCGGACGTCGACACGTCGACGACCCTGTTCGGCACCAAGGTGTCGCTGCCGCTCGGCTTCAGCCCGGCCGCCATGCACCGGCTGGCCCACGCCGACGGCGAGCTCGGCACGTCGCGCGCAGCCGCCAAGATGGGCATCTGCATGGGGCTGTCGTCGTACGCGACCGAGTCGATGGAGGACGTGATTGCCCAGGGGGCTGGGAATCCGTATGTCATGCAGCTGTGCATCCTGAGAGACCGCAGCACGACCCTGCAGATCCTGGAGAGAGCCGAAAGTGAGTGCCTATGTGATCGCTTTTCCCGCCAGAACTAACCTGCTACTGTAGAATCCGGCTACAAGGCCATCTTCCTCTCCGTCGACACCCCCGTCCTCGGCCGCCGCCTCAACGAGTACCGCAACAACTTCTCCCTGCCCGACGACATGGCCTGGCCCAACCTGCTGTCCGACGGCAAGACGGAGCTCAACGGCGCCATCGAGGAGCGCGCCGGCGACTCCACGGCCAGCAAGCACGATTTCGACCCGTCCCTCGACTGGGCCACCGCCATCCCCTGGCTCCGCCAGCACACCACGCTCCAGCTCTGGATCAAGGGCGTCTACCACCCAGACGACGTCGCCCTCGCCATCCGCTACGGCCTCGACGGCGTCGTCGTGTCCAACCACGGCGGCCGGCAGCTCGACGGCGTGCCGGCCACGCTGGACGCCCTGCGGCTGTGCGCGCCGGCGGCGGCGGGCAAGATCCCGATCGCGGTGGACGGCGGCATCCGGCGGGGCACGGACGTGTTCAAGGCGCTGGCGCTGGGGGCGACGCACTGCTTTGTGGGCCGGATCCCGATCTGGGGGCTGGCGTACAACGGGCAGGAGGGCGTGGAGCTGGCGGTCAAGATCCTGACGTACGAGCTGCGCACGGCCATGGCGCTGGCCGGGTGCCGCACGGTGAGCGAGATTACGCGCAACCACGTTGCGTACCTAGACCAGACGGGGGTTCTGGCGCGGCTGTAGGGGGTGTGTGTTGTACACAGTAGCTTGTTGTTCTTGTTGTATTCTTGTTTTGTATTCTTGTTTCTCAATAGCCTCTGCAATTGATTTTGTTTCTACTTTACTTTTACAACACAAGAGAAATAATACGTGACTGCTTGAGGATCTCACATTTGCATCAGTCCTTACTGCAACTGTTTTCATCCTGGCTTAATTGTCTTCCTGGATGTCTTCTCAGAAGTCCCGAGACTCTGAACTTACCATCCTATCCACAATACATTCTTATCTTTTCATTTTGTTGGTAATCCCAACCAAACTAGTGGGTGCTTCTCCACGCTTCTCTCCGTCCACACTTACATCGACTTTGCCTCCATTGGCACCTTTTTGGGTCACCCCGCTTTCCGGCGCGGAAGCCTTCCCATCTCAACCGCGCCTTGACGTGTTCCAGCTGTCTGTTCTTGTCCACCTTTTGGCATGACCCTTTAGGATATGCCACAGCACTCGGCTTCGATTGCCTAGCGACGCTCCACAGCGTTTACGGCGGTGCCAAAGACGGAGCTTTATCGGAGGACATGTGGTTGTTTAATACTACATAATGGACTGTGGGATGACCGGGGAGAGACTGGCAGAGCAGACAGCAGACAGTAGACACCAGACACCAGACACCAGACAGACACCAGACACCAGACAACCATTGACATCCCAAACACAACGACAGACACACACTCTCCCTCGACTTCCGCCCATCTCCACCATGTCTGCCGCTACCCCCCTCAAGGGCATCCTCGTCGCCCTCATCACCCCGTTCAAGGGCCCCAACCAGGACGAAATCGACGTCCCCGCCCTCCACGCACACGTCAACCGCCTCATTGCCGCAGGCGTCCACGGCCTCGTCCCCGGCGGCAGCACCGGCGAGTTCGTCGCCCTCTCCACCCCCGAGCGCAAGACCCTCGTCGAAGAGACCGTCAAGGCCGCCGCCGGCCGCGTCCCCGTCGTCGCCGGCACCGGCGACCTGTCCACCGCCCGCGCCGTCGAGCTCGCCACCCACGCCGCCCACGCCGGCGCCGCCGCGCTCATGGTCGTGCCGCCGTTCTACGACGCCGTCAGCCTGCCGCAGCTCAGGGCCATGCTCAAGGACATCCACGACGCCGCCAAGATCCCGCTGCTGTACTACCACATCCCGTCGGCGAGCGGCATGGCGCTGACGCCCGCGGAGCTGGCGGGCCTCGCCGACGTCGGCGTGCAGTACATGAAGGACACGTCGGGCAACGCGCCGGCGCTCACCGAGCTGCTGGTCAGCCCGGCCATCACGTCGAGGCTGACGTGCTTCAACGGCTGGGACACGCTGACGTTCTACGGGCTGGCGGCGGGCGCGTCGGGGTCGGTGTGGGGGGCGACCAACATCTTGCCGGAGCTGTCGATGGAGCTGTGGCAGGCGCTGGCGGTGGAAAAGGACCTGGCGCGCGGCCGGGCGCTGTGGGCCAGGATGTACCCCGTGTGCAAGCTGCTCGAGTCGCACAACTACGCGTCGGCCATCAAGACGGGCATGGAGCTGCGGGGGTGGCCGACGGGCGGCGTGCGCAAGCCGTTTGCGCTGCTGGACGGCGAGCCGCGCAAGGAGCTGGCGCAGCTGCTGCGCGACGCCGGCGTCAACGTGGTCGAGTAGATAGCCATGTCCAAAAACTTTGAATCACATTACTCTTGATCCTAAATGTTCTCGTATTAGAATAAAACCATTACTCCTACTGTGGTCGTATTAAGACCTAATCTGCCTACTCATTGTACACCTACACATCCGCCCACCCTAGAGTCCAGTCCTGCGCCTGCTCGCGGCGCGCCCAGATGGCCTGCACCACCTGCACCGGCCGCCGCTCGGCGCCCCCGACCAGCAGCAGCCCGCCGTAGCGCCGCTCCAGCGCGGCCAGGCACCGCCGGCCGCGGGACTGGAGACTGGGCGTTGCCGCCTCGCTCGCGGCCACGAACGCCGCCCACGCCATTGACGCGGCAAAGTCGGGCGTGTCGCAGCTGGTGTCGAGTTTGTCGGGGACAGGTCCGCCGCTCTCCGTCCGCTCGCAGGCCCGCCAGCCCGTTCGCTCGCCGGTCTCGGACTGCCTCTCGTCTGTCCTACATCCCCGCGCCGGCTCTACACACGGCTCCAGATAGTCAAACGTCTTTTCCACCGTCGCCTGCAGCACCATGGCGCTGACCCCCCGCACGCGCCGGTAAAAGTACAGGATCAGCGCCTGGTGCGTCGCGTGCGCCAGCCGCCGCGAAAACGGCTCGTCCATCAGGCTGTCCTGCTCGGGCGTGATCTGCTGCGGCGGCCGGTCCGGGCCCGCCGTGCTGCCGCAGAGCGACCATGCCCAGAGGGTCCTCTCTAGGGTTTTGGCGTGGGCAGAGGTGATGCTGCTGCTGCTGCTGCTGCTCTCGCCGTCGCCGCCGCCGCCAATCCGCTTGGCGACGCCATTTGCCAGACTTATCGTCCGCGACAACAGCGTCATGAGCGACTCGGGCAGGCCGTACATGGCCGGGTACAGCGTGGGCGGGAACTGCCCCGGCACCTCCAGGTGGATGTCGTTGTAGCCGACCTCGTCGGGCTTCTCGTGGTTGAGGTCCAGGTCTTCGGCGAGGCAGTTCTGCGGCAGGGAAAAGTTGTGCAGGTCGGACGGGACAAGAGACGTGGACGTTGTCGCCAGCGCCGTGTCTGTCACCCCCCCCGGGCTGCTGCCCCCCCGCCAAAACTCTCAAAGATGATGCGCAGGTGCGTGTACATGTGGTGCAGCACGCGCATCTTGAACGTCTTTGGACTCGGCAGGCCCCGCAGCCGGATCAGCCGCTCGGCGTCCAGCAGAAACACCCACACCGTCGGCGACCCCCTCACAATCGACACCACGGCCATGATCAGGATCGCCATCAGCATCTCGCTGTACGGGCTGACCGTGGACGACGACGACGACGACGACAACGGAGAACCTCCAGTCACGCCAGCCTCGCTCTGCAGCGCCTTGCGCAGATGCATCACTGCGCTCTCGTGGTGGCTCGTCGCCACATCCAGCCAGTGACTGTCACTGTCCGCGGCGCGCTCGTCAACATGCCCGTCTTCCGATATCTGCTGCCTCGACCGGTGGATGTGGAATGCGCTCAGGCTCAGCAGCGAATACAGCGTGCTGTACCGCGTGTGCGACGTCGTGTTCCACAGCGCCAGCTCGGCAAACGTCTCCAGCGCGCACGGCAGCAGCACCAGCTGCCACGGCGACGTCCTTTTTTGTTTGCCGTTGCCGCTGCCGCTGCCGCTGCCGCTGCCGCCCATCTCCATGCTGCTGCCGACACCGAAACCCATGCCGCTGCCGCGCAGCCCCAGCACGTTCTCCTTGTAGTGGCGCAGCAGCGCGTTGGCGTGCAGCGGCATGTTGACAGACGTCGGGGCTGTCATGCCCGGGGCCGATCGTGGGATGGCGTCGTGGTGGTGGTGGTGGCTGTTCGAATCTCGCGAGGCAACCGAGTCGTGTCGGCCGTGGTGGTGGTGGCTATTCGAATCTCGCGAGGCAACCGAGTCGCGTCGGCATCTGCCGTGGCTGCGGCTGCGGCGACAATGTTGGTGTTGCTCGCCATGACGGGATCGGCGGCGTCTCGGCGTGACAACGGTCGAAGCCGACTCGGGACTGGACGCCGAAGTGCTCTCGGAGCTTTCCGAGGTTTCCGACGGTTCAGAGGCCGACCCACCCGATTCCAACTCGAGCGACGGGTCGATGAACTGCTGCTGCTGCTGCTGCTGCTGCTGCTGCTGCTGCTGTGGCACCAGCATGCCGTCATTGTGCATCGACTGGCCAAAGTCGGGCGTCTGCAGGACGAACCCCTGCTGCGGCTGTGCCTGGCTGGCAGAGAAGAGCATGTCCAGCGGCGGCATGACGTCAGCGACCAGCATGTTCATGAAGCTGTCGCTGCCGCTGTCGCCAAAGTCAGGCCACATCTGCGTCTGGGGGTGCATGTTGAGGTGGCTCAGCTGGTCCACCTGTCCGAGGTGGTCCAGATGGTCGAGCTGGCTGGTGGGCATTAGCATGGATGGGTCGAGGTGTAGTTGCTGATTCTGATGGTGTTCGTGTTGTGCTTGCTGTCCGTCAAATGACAGGTCCTCTCGTTGTATGTCGAGAATGTCCTCAATGCCCCGGCCAGTGTCTTCTTGGACAGCTGCATCGTCTATTTCGACGGCATCTGCTATGGGCGAGCTGGGGCACTCTGCCGTGGCTTCTGGCGAGGCCAGCGTGTCCATGGGGTTGATGGGGGTCGGCTCTGTCGGCAAGGCTGCGGTCCCAGCCCGGAACACGCCAAACGGCCCGACAGTGTGGCTGTCCGAGTCCGTCGGAGACGCCGAGTCCAGGTCGGTCAGCACGTCTGACGCGTTCTTCGCCCCGATGCTCTCGACCAGCACCTTGCTCATGGCGTTGCGGGCAGCCTCGCTGAAGATGGGGTAGCGGAACGACGTGGGCCGGTGGTTGGACGACTGGTTCAGCTGGTCCGGGAACCAGAACAGGGATGCGTCGTACCGCTCGCAGCGCACTCCCAGCCGGCGGCACAGCGAGCAGGTCGGCTGGGCCTCGTCACATTTGAGGTGTCGGGCCCTGCACCGCCGGCAGCCCGTGAAAGTCCGTGACCGGGTGGTGGTCGTCGTCGTGGCAGTAGCCGTAGGAGTGGCCCCATTGCCCTTGGTACCCCCAGACTTGCTGGCTTTCCCCAGCTGCCCCGACCTGAGACCCGATCTGAGATTTGCCATTGCTGATTTCAGTGGAGTGGCCTGCCCGACAAAACAGCTGCTGGCCAAAAAGGAAGGAACGAATCCGGGGAGGGCCAACCCAGGGCGTCTTCTAGTCCCCAGAAACACAGGCCCGACTGGTGAGCTTGGCGGGCTCTGACATGTTCTAGAATGCCGAGGCTGGGCGTGTTACCTAAAGCAATGAGCCAAACTAATGCCGGCGTCGTTGGTGGTCAGAAAAGGAGGGGGAGAAAGGTAAGCCGTTATCATTCCATCTTTTTTGGGAAAGTTATCGCGCCCCCCACAGACTAGGTATGGGGTACATACAATTCCACCAAAATTACTAGCAATCACAAGTACCTGCGTTCCACCCCAAATTTACAGCGACACTCCACTAATACGAAACACCTAAATTTGGACTTGCCACCCTTCTTACTGCCGGACCTTGACAACGTTCCAACGGCAGACCTCGACACCGTTCTGTCCTTGCCCACATCGCCGGCGGCAAAGCCGAACGCAGGCGACGCTTTGACCGACACAGCAGAGATGACACGCCATATCGTGTTTACAGCTAGAAAAGGGACGATGACGAGGATACCGCTGAAGCGGCTGCAAGAAAAGGGGTTTTGCGGTCTTGTCTAGCTCCAGAGCTACCACCTGACCACGTAGACACGCCTCTCCTAAATCTTTCTCGATTACCCACGCCGATACCAGAAGACGACCATGGAGGACGCTTGCTCCTCGTGCCGGCAAACGTTTCACAGACCAGCTTTGCCGAACGTCTTTCCAGATTAGGCCCTTGTCCCTGGCCGGGGGACGATGACGAGGAAATAGACAAAGTGGTTGCAAGAACCAACGAGCTTTTGCAGGCTTGTTATTCGGTGGCAACGGAGGATGATGATGATAGTGTCGTTGAAGTGGTTGCAGAAAAGAGAGTATTTATTATTTCGGCAACTCCCTTCGGGGAATGAAAGAAAGGAGAGTTGGAAATGGCTGCAAGAACGCAGAGATTAGCTGCAAGAAATACTCCTCTGGAGCGTTCATCGCGCAGTTCCAGAGTTAATTAACAGGATGAGATGAAGATCGAAGATTTAGAACTTTGGTCATGTGACATCACATGACCTGGCCATATCGGGCGTAGAGTAAATCCGAATATTTATCTCTAGATAGCTAAAGAGACAACTCACCCAAAACAGCGCAGGCAAGACGGCAACATGGTCGGTTCCAACAGCCAGCACAGAGGTATGTACTCAAGGGAAGGTTATTTTCTCTTTCAAATCTAATATTTACAGGCAATGAAGCAAGAAAAAGACAGAGATCAGACAACCTTCAGTACGAAGACAACTCCGATGGTCTTCCAAGATTGAAACGACGGCGCGGGGACAACTCCTCCCTACAACGCGAAGACAACTCCTCCAAACCACAAATTGAAGACAACTCCCCCTCACAACGCGAAGACAACTCCTCCCAACAACAGATCGAAGACTCCTCTCCACAGCACAAAGACAACTCCTCCCAGCAGTGCGGAGACAACTCCTCCCAACGACGGCGGCCAAGTTCCAGTAACAAAGATTGGAGGATCAAACACTGGATACGACGAGGGTCCTGGCCAAAGGACATGATGGACAGAGTTAGTGCTATGCAGCCAACGCCAAGATCGAGGTCCACGAGTCGAAAAAGATCCCTGTCATCTGTCTCTACCACCAAGAACGCCCTCGGCTATAAGGATTCGGCTTACAGAGACCTCTTGGAGGAGAACAATATTTTCCTCAGACCCAGCACCGAAGGAGCAGCAGAGGGGCACGAACAGCTCGTGGACACGCTCTTGCGGAGCAAGGTATCTATTCCCACCGCTACTCTTTTCCAGGACGACCGTTTCTCAGCGACCTGTCTCGACCTGGAGGGGCGCAACGAGGCCAGAATCATCCGAGACATAGGGCTGTTAATTGTCCCGTCGGCAGAGCATGCGCACTTTACAGACCTAACTGAGACGGTGAATGAAGTATGGTCAGCCTGCTACCAAATTACCTCGACAAGACCTCAGCCAGACTTCTCGGTGGGATTCCGCAAGACTGCGTTCAGCAAAGAACAGTGGGCAAAGCTGAGTCCCCTTGTTGGAACTCTCTCACAATCACACTTCACCGCTACAGACAGATTGTTTTTTCCTTTTCTGACAGCGGAAGTAAAGTGTGGGCGTGAAGGGTTAGACACTGCTGATCGGCAGAACGCACACAGTGCGGGTGTTTCTGTGAGAGGGGTTGTTTCTCTCTTTCGCCTAGCAGGTAGGGAGACAGAAGTTAACGGAAGGCTGGTGTTTTTTTCAATTTCCTACGACAACGACGGCGTGCGGCTGCATGGGTATTATCCTATCCTACACGGGGATTCGGTACAGGTATACCGACTCGGGATTCGCAGGTTTAGTTTTACAGAGATGAGTGGCAGGGACAGGTGGTCGTCTTTTACCTTTACTATGAATTTGTACTCGATCTGGATGCCGACGCATCTGGCTTGGCTTCTCTCGGCTATTGATATGCTGTCGGAATCGGTTACGTCTGGTATTTCACAAGTATTCGATATACAGAGCAGCATTGGAGAGGGAACAGATGAAACCAATCCCGTAGTTAAGAAGACTAAAAATTCGTGCACTATGTAGTCGAAGCAGAAAAGTCAAGTCTTCGTTTTCGCGGTCAACTATCGTGCCTTCCGCCCCTCCTTGTGCCTGTGCCTGTTCCTCTTGTGCTTATTCCTTTACCCGTGCCTCTGCCTGTTCCTCCTATGCCTATACCTTTGCCGCCTATACCGCCTATACCGTAAACCATCAGTTACTATATGCCGTCCCGTAAACCAACTGATAAAGCGGCCGGCTTCTCCCATACTCTTATACGAATAGGCGTAACTAAAGACTCAAATAAGCATTGCCCGCAATCTTGAGCGCGGCTGAGTACAAGGTTCGTTGTGTCTACTCTTCCCCATGCCTTGGACATCTCTGACTTTGAGACCATTACGACATTCCCATAATAGATGAAGATAGCGTAGATAATGTGGGTTCTACCTCAAGGCATTTGGAGGATGACATTGAGCTCGGCGTCTTCCGGTCTCTCAGGAAGGTTATCTTTGGTAATGATCGAAATGGTGATATTGGCCGACTTCTTGTAGCCACTCGGAGTATCAACATACTGAGCGGAGTCGAGCCAGCATGCCCTCTGTAGCCTGGGATACTTGGGGTTGGTACTAGGCAAAGCAACAGCCAGCCACGACTGCCGCTTCGGGTGGCGTCCACAAACTTTGCCAACTACCAACTTGTTTGTGTCAGGGTCCAGAACGTGCATGGTGAATTTTGGGTTGGGCCGGCTGTTACTAGCGTCGTATTTGGCTAGAACAGGGTACAGCCTCCTCGCCCTTGTTCTTGGCGCTTTTGGCGTTGACGTCGGTGTTATTGTTGGTGTTGCCGGGGTCGGCACCGCCGAGGCTAGTACCATTGCCGTAGGCTGGCGAGATGCCTGCTAACTTCCTCTGCGGTAGCTCCTGTTCCCTTTCGATCAAGTTCAGCCAGCGTGGTGTATGCTGAAGGGTCAACTGTGGGACTGTAGTCCATTTTCGAGTTTGGAGCAGAGAGACGCTGCGTGGCAAGCGGTCGAGGAGAGGGACTAGGACCAGCAGGCGAGGAGTTGGCAGCAGTTGAGGGACCAGTAGAGGCTGGAGAGAGACTGATAGAGGGACGCTGATACTCCGAGGTAGAAGGAGTTGGAGTAGGTATTCCTTGGGCAGGGACAAGATGTATGGGCTGTTCCTTTGACTCCGCGGGGGAGTCTGGATCTTCGAGACTAACATCTTGCTGTGACGTCGTGGCGGGGGGTAGAGTAGAGCTGTTTTCGGCGGACCAGTCGCAGTATGGCTGCTCGTCGTCTACCCGAAAGTTAGGATCAAACTTGACGCCGACTTCGTGAAGCTTCATCAGAAGGTCATCTTTTCGATCTTTTCTCCCGTAGATGATTTTGTGCTTGTTGAGGAGATAGTAGATCTCCTCAACTCGCCATTCATCGGCTGAACGGTCTTCGATGGCGTCGAGTATGTTGATTGCTGGGGAGGTTGGTAGCTGGGGAGGTTGATGACTGGGGAGGTTGATGGCAGAGAAAAGGAGAAGGCAGATGGGTTGATAAAGAAAAGAAGTCATTCTTATATCTAGATCTGGATCTAGATCTAGTTCCCGTTCTAGATCTGGTTCCGGTTCTGGATCTGGTTCTGGGTGCGTCACGGCCGTGGCCAGCATTGTCTCGTAGTTCTCTGCTAACCGCGCAGTGTCTCCTGCCATACTCGAATCATGCCATGCACAATGGTCCTGCCATCCATAACAACAAGTGTGAGTACGCATCCGTGGCGAGCGTCAATGTGCTGCGGGAGCAGGACGTGATTGCGCGGCTGGGGAAGCTTTTTTACATTTGGAACGCTGCGTTTTGTCTGGTGGAAGCGGCGATGTGTCTCCTGGCGTTGGTGCTGCCACAACCGAGGCCTTTCTCCTCGAAGAAGTCGCCCCGGTACTGCAACGGCACCTGCGACTGTTCCCTGGGATCCTGGGGAAGATGTCGCGGCGATGGCCGGCGATTGTGCGGCATGCTTCAGCACTAGAAAACCTGGCAGCGGCCGTGTCGGAGCGTCTGGAACGGTGGCAGCTAGCCCAGGGTGGGAGTGTCGCTGGAGAGGCTGACAGAACCGACTTTGCCAAACTGAAGCAGACAATACCTCCATTTCCTCATGACGAGCAAGGGACGACCAGCAGTAAGGATGGACTAACCAATGGCCATCATCAACAAGGGTCCGGAAACATACATTCGAATACACCAGTCAACGAATCCGATTCTGTCGTCACTGGCAGCCATGGTCAAGACCCCAAAACTCTCTCTGCTCCTGCACAGGAAGCACCAAACTGGGCGTCGTCTACTGCATTGCCCAGCACCGACACGGCATTCCCAGTTTGCCGGCATGGGCTTTGAAGAGATCTTTGCCGCGCTGATCCTGCAGCAGGATATCGGACGAGGAATTATGCCGTTGGATGGAGTGTAGTCTAAAAACACAGTATATGACAGTGTGCATGCCATGGCAAATGGTCTTGTCGATTGCACCGACTCCGACTCCGGCTTTGTGCGCCGAGTTTTTAATTTGTAAGACTGGCCTTCGATGTGGTGTGCCTGATCCTTCAAAAAACCCTCCGCGCATGGTTTGGACGCAGCTTATTGTCCATAAATAATTAGATCCCGGATTTAATTCATAAACAGTCTTTCAACGCCAACTCTATCTCATCATTCACTGAATTCACCACTCAATCACTTCGCCATGGTAACCCTGGACGAAATCTACGCTTCAAATGCACTCATCAACGATGCAAATGCGCCACAGGTCTCCGTCTTTGTCGGCGGCACGTCGGGCATCGGCCAGCTCACTCTGAGAGCCCTCGTCGCCACGGGCGCCAGCGTCAGGGCCTACCTCGTCGGCCGCAAGAGCTCCGCCGACAAGGCCAGAGCATTCATTGGCGAGCTAAAGACGATCAACCCCCGCGCACAAGTCATCTGGACCGAAGGCGAGGTGTCCCTGATGGCCGAGACCAGGCGAATCTGCAGTGACATCAAGGCCAAGGAGCCCAAGATCGACCTGCTCTTCATGACGACCGGCTACGGGCCCATGGACGGCCGGCGCCGCGAGACCGCCGAGGGCATCGAGATCACCCAGAGCCTCGAATACTACACCCGCATCCTGTTTGCCCTGCTGCTGCTGCCGGCCCTCCGCCAGGAAGCAGCGCCAGCCGCCCGCGTCGTGTCCGTCCTCGCCGGCGGCATGGAGACGGTCCCGGCCGAGGACAGGCTCGACGACATTGACCTGCGCAGGCCGGGGCACTTTGGCATGATGAATGCGCAGCGGCACTTTGGCATGCTCAACACGGTCGCGCTGGAGCAGCTGGCCGACGACAACCCGGGCGTCACGTTTGTGCACTCGTGGCCCGGCTGGGTCGACACGGGAAACGCCCGCCGCGGGCAGGACCCCAACTCGTGGCTCGGGTGGTTTGTGCGCGTGGTCCTGGAGCCGCTCGTGCGGCTGTTCTCCATGAAAGACGACGTGTCGGCAGCGCGCAACCTGTTTGCGAGCACGAGCAGTCTCTTTGGCGGGCAGGGGGTGCCGTGGAAGGGCGAGGAGGCGGGCAAGAACACGAGGGGGGAGCAAGAAAAGAACGGCCTGTTTCTGGTAAACTTTAGGGGCAACAACACGCCGAATGCAAAGGTGATGCCTGTGCTGAGAGAACGGGCGAGGGAGAGGGTATGGAAGCACACTCTGGAAATCCTCGGGCCATACATGGAGTGAAGACTTGTCTATTTCTTTACCAGTTTCTCAATCTCCCACGTTGTACTATTTCTTTACCAGTTTCTCAATTTCCCACCACAAACGGTGCATGCGAGGCCAAATAGTAGGGTAGAATTGTAATGTCACACACATCTGCCTAGTTGGCTGAAATGGTAGTGGCAGGTGCCGCCGGGGCAGCAGGTGTAGCGACAGAGTCTTCGTCGTAGTCGCCATCGTCGCCGCCCTCGTCGTCATCACCACCACCAGCGCCACCGCCCCCAAATCCGGGGAAGCCGCCGCCGCTGCCGCCGCCAGCACCACCACCGAACCCAGGGAATCCACCACCGCCGCCGGCTCCACCGCCAAGGCCTGGGAAGCCTCCAGCACCGCTCTGGACAGGGACGTCAGAGTCGCCCGAGTCAGCCTCGTCGCCTTCGTCACCCTCGTCGGCACCGGCTCCGGCTCCAGTACCCTTGCCAGCACCACCGAAACCGCCACCAGCGCCGCCGCCAAAGCCGCCACCAAACGGCCAGCCGCCTACACCACCGCCTCCAGGGGGGGCGGCTCCACCGGCACCAACAGCGCCACCAGCACCAGCACCTGCGCCGGCACCAGGTCCAGCACCACCGCCGAACCCGCCGAACCCGCCCGCGCCGCCACCGCCTCCAAACTGGCGCTTGTTGAATCCGCCATCATCGTCGTCATCATCGTCTCCGTCGTCATTGTCGTCTCCGCCAAAAGGGCCGGGCCCTTTGCCCTTGAACTTTCCCTTGCCGAAGCGGTGGCCCTTGTGGCGGAGCGGGCCGTGGGGAGGAGGAGGAAGGACCCCGAACGGACCCTGGCGGGCCTCGACGGCGTTGTCAGGGGCAGGGGCAGTGGGAAGGGCCAGGATGGCCTTGATGGCCGAGGCCGCGAGGAAAGTGACAAAAAGGTTCTTCATGGTGATGAATGAGGATTGGTAGACGACAGCTCACAATGATCTCTGGGTTGACTGGCCACTGCTTGGATCTTATCGGGCAAGAGTTTATATACACAAAGACTCGGGGACACTCACGAACAAACAGGTCAGCAGGTATCAACGGTCTTGCCGTCTTTTGCCATTGTTTCGGACACTTTGGAAAAATGCAAACGACCAAGTCGAGAATGAAATCTCACAAGTCAACTGTCCAGGTGTTTTCACTCTTGCGAAATCTTGCACTATTGTCGTGTCACCATTGTTAATGAATTCCACGGCTCAAAGAGTACGTCACCAGGTAAAACAGACCATCCGTCGATGCCCAAAGATACCAAAATAGAAACATTGCAAGGGGAAAAAAGAAAAGCTTTTCCAAAAAGCTTTCTACAATGTCTTGGCACAATTTGTAAAAACATCCAAGATGAGGACACTTTGAGAATTTATACAACAGACTGAAAAGAACCTCGCTTCGGACGGCACATTCAATTCGCCATATGCAAGGTGATCTCAGTCCGGAGCAGGGGATCATGCCAATACAGCCGGCGTCAACTCCGGGCAAGGCATTTAGGCACGGCATTAAGATGGCGTCATGGGAATTTGAAAACATTGAAGAAAACATGGGAAAACGTTATCAAACAAGCTCATATAGTTTCTCGCCAACGTTTGTTTGCACCTGTCTCTTGTCTCATATCTTTTGGCCTTGGTCTTCTTGTCTCTTGGAAAGCTTCAACCTGTCCGGGTATTGAACTTGCAGTTCTTCCGTAAGGATATTACCCAGACTCTGGACTCTCCACATCCCGGACACAGGACGCTTCCCGTGATTCTCTTACGTACAAGCAATTCAACAAGACATTGACGCCACCACGGGAAACCATGTAGACACATGCAACCAAAAACAAAAATAGCCAGGTACGGACGTAACCTCTAGCCACCCGACTTGATATAAAAAAGAATCGGCGTCCAGGATGTATTCTATAACCTCATTCATTCACCCGTGTGATTTAGACCTGGATTTCAAACTGGCCATGTGTATTTTTTTAAACGGATAATCGGCATTGGAAATTGTATTAGTATCTTTGGATAATCAAATCCGTCAAACGGTCGACAGCAAAAAGGTAAATGTTGCCAAAGGTCGTCAATCCGACTCGCTAGACAATGTGATGCGTGCGTTCTCTGGCGTTTGTATTCATCGTCAAAGGAAGGCCCGTGAGGTTGTTGTGGGAGACTTTTATCGCCACCGGAGCACTCGACGACGACGCCGAATTCCCGCACGGCCGCGCCTTGTTACAGCGTCGCCGCGTCCAGGACGCTCCCGTCCTTGCTCGCCACAAACTCGTGCGTCATGTGCGTGCAGTTGTGGAACGCCAGCCGGCTCCAGCCGCACGTCGCATTGTGCGTGTCTGTCGTCATAGGTAATGTTGGGCCGCACCATCCAGGGCCGCGTGGCCGTGACGGCCATCATCTCGTCATAAAAGTCATTGAGGATCGACTCGTAGACCTTGTACCCCTCGGCCAACGGTGGTGTTGGGCAGGAACCCCTGGATCTCTCCTCCTTCAGCCAGTAGTCTGCATAGGCAATGTCGCCCGAGTGCCACATGAAATCAAACTTGTCGCGGCGCGCCGCCAGGGACTGGATCGGGCGGGCATGGACCCGTTAAAATGCTCGTTTAAGCTCTAGTGGCAAATCTTGAAGAAATGGCAAATACAAGTTGTATGTCATGCAAGGCTGTAAACAAGCCTTGGGGGCTGCTTATGGACTCTTGGTATGGGGGGGCAGTCCGGGTCAGCATTTCGCCGACAGAGATAGCAGCCAAGCGGACCGTACACACGACGAAACTCATATATTAATCAGCGCGCCCCTTCTAGTTCAATAACATTCGCGTCTCTCGTTTCTTTTCTTTTGACGCTGGGTGGAGCTCGGCTCCTTTCAGTGTCCTTTTCGGGGAAAACTCGCAACTGACCCAGGAACCATACTTCCCTGCTGCAGGACCACGGGTATGCCTCCGCCTATCTCGGCCGACATCCCGTGAATTTCATTCCGAGCCTCGAGCCGCGGTGACATCCGCATCTCAGGCTTGACGTTTGGCCAGGTAAGATTATCGAGCTTCCTGTTGTGGCTTGCCGGGAGCTACCCTGGACAGCGCATAATGGATTGTGCTAACGTATCCACAGGAAAGGAAACACCAAAAGGCCGACATTGTTTACGAGGGATAACTGCGAAAAAGCCTGCATGGTCGACCCTAGGTGAAGATAAAAGTTGCATGTCTTCGTTGGTCGTCGACGGGAGAGGCCCGAGAGCCCCACTGCGGGATCTTGATTGGCTCGGTCTGTCGTATATACGAACAGCCAATATCAGGCTGCCATTGACCAGGTAGCCACAGCCTCAGATGCTCGCTAAGCAAGTTTTCTCATGTCATCTCGTCAGCTTGGTTGCTTTCTGGGGCGATGCCATAGTTGGGGAAGTACCCGATGCTTGATGAAGGCTAACAAGATTACCAGAATATGGGTATCCATCAGCACACGCGTTGGCTTCTCTGACGCACATCAGAAGCGTCCAGATGTGTCTGAAGTATCCATTCAAGCTCCTACAAGCATTGCTTGATTCAATGGCAATCTCGACAACAGGAATGATATCCATGCCGACTGGGCTGGACCGTCTAGTGCGGCTTGGGCTGGCTGATGTCTAAATGGACTCGGTATATCGGAAATACGAGTCTCCACAGCCAAGAGACTTTTCTCACGCCAGAAATATCCAGGCCATGACTCGCGTCTACAAATGACGTTATGCCAGAACATCTGATAACGCTGGGGCAGGGTGAGTGGAAGTGCGACTCGGGCGTAGATCGGCAAAAAAGTCCCTGAGCTCCGCCGGGTTTTCATTCGCCGGCCGGCCCCACCATCTCGGACTTTCCGTGCATTTCCAGTCACTTTATCACCGACGGTGGCCATCCCACGTCATTGAACGCCAGCAAGGAAAAAGACACTGCACGGCTATATATGTGCTTTCCGGGGGCCGCCCGTGCCAGTTGATTCTTTTTCTGTAGCACGTCTGGTTGTTGAGCAACGACTCTACGGACTTGCCCCTCCTCAAAGTATCCCCCTGTCTTCCGCCATGGACAATATTGTCGTCAGAGCCCTCGACGAGCTCGGCCTGGTCAGCCTCTACCATGTCCACGTCGACGTCAAGATCCTGTGCCTGCAGCGCTTCGTCCGCCTGTTCGCCTACGGCGCCTCCACGCTCGTCCTCGTCGCCTACCTGCAGGCCCTCGACATCTCAAAGACGGCCATTGGCCTGTTCATGACCCTGACGCTCGCCGGCGACGTCGCCATTAGTTTCTTTCTGACGCTGTTTGCCGACCGCCTGGGCCGCAAGACCGTCCTCGGCATGGGCGCCGTGCTCATGGCCGCCAGCGGCGCCGTCTTTGCCACCTGCACCAACTACTGGGTGCTCCTGGCCGCCGCCGTGTTTGGCGTCATCAGCCCGAGCGGCAACGAGATTGGGCCCTTCCGCGCGGTCGAGGAGAGCGTCGTGGCGCACCTGACGCACGCGCACGCGCGCAGCGACGTGTACGCGTGGTACAGCCTGTCGGGCACGGCGGGGACGGCGTTTGGCATGATGGTGTGCGGCTGGCTGGTGCATGCGGTGACGACGACGACGACGACGACGGGGGGGTCGTGGGAGGCGTGGCCGCTGGTGGAGGCGTACCGCTGGGTGTTTCACGGGTACGCGGCCCTTGGTCTGGTGAAGCTGGTGCTGGTATTCTTTCTGAGCCGCAATGTGGAAGTGGACGGCGGGCTGGGAGAGGACGGGACTGGGAAGAAGGCCACTCCCGAGTCTGCAGAGACCGCGCCACTTCTGGGCAGCCCCGCCGTGCTTCCTGTCAAAGGACAGGCGACTGCATCGTCGAGTATCACTGCCCACGACTCCGATTCCAATGACGACGAGCCCAAAAAGGCCGACAAGAAAAAGACCCACGGCCTGCAGGCGATCAGCAAGGAAAGCCTCGAGGTCATCGTTGCGCTGTGCATCCTCTTTGGTCTAGACGCATTTGCCTCTGGCCTGGCTCCTCTGTAAGTAGCCCCTTGGCACACGACACATGTCTTGAGTAATTGCCAGTCTGACAAATCAGGTCCTGGGTGGCATTCTTCTTCCGCTCAAACTACGGTCTCGAGGAGGGCAAGCTGGGGTCCGTCTTTTTCGTCACCAGTCTCATCGCTGCCGCGTCCATGATTGTCGCTTCGTCCATTGCCAAGCGATTCGGAAATGTCAAGGTAGGTTGCCCCCAGTGGCAGTACAAGGTTTTCTCGTCTGCTGACTCCCAGACAATGGTCTTTACCCATTTCCCGTCGGCCGTCTTTCTGGGCATGATTCCCACGGTCAACAATGTGCACTGGTCCTTGGCCTTTTTGGTGCTGCGCTCGTGCACGCAGTCCATGGACGTGGCTCCGCGCTCTGCATTCATGGCAGCCATTATCCTTCCCGAGGAGAGGACGGCCGTGATGGGGCTGGTCAATGTGGTCAAGACGACGGCGCAGAGCCTGGGGCCGTTTGTCACGGGCGCACTGGCCGACCACAGCCTGTTCTGGGTGTCGTTTGCGTGTGCCGGGTCGCTCAAGGCGAGCTACGACATTGGCATGCTCGTCTTGTTTGAGAACCACGAGAGGAATGCAGCCGACAGGGCGAAAGCGCGTCGGGAGCAGCAGCAGAGGGCAGAGGCGGATGTCGAGGCTGCCGGTTCGCGGGATTGAGTTGTAGGCGACATGAACCAATACACACATGTGTGTACATAATGATTGGCCAGCTGTCGACTGGTTAGTCATCGTTTTTTATATATATGCAGGCTGGTGCCTGATTTACTTTTTGTGAATCCTTCATAATTGCAAAGCAACAACATTACTCTCAAAACACAATTTGATCCCACCATGGACCGCCGCGTCGTCGAGGACGTCACCCGTCGGGGGAGACAGTACGTCACCTGCTCGGACGGAACACAGTGGAGCCGCAAGGTCGACAAGACGACCAACGAGCCTCTCGAGGACTGGAAGGAGGTCGAGACGATGCCCGGTGCGACAGGCCCTGAGCCGAGGCAGCTGCACGTCGTGGCCGAGTCGCAGGCCGAAGGCGAGCCCAAGCACTGGTGTCTGTGTGTCACCCGAGAAGGCTCGCCGTCGACCCGGTGGCAGGTCACCGGCGACGCGGAGCAGATGCACTATGCCCACGACAATGTCGACCCGTTCCTGTCCGAGTCGTTTGCATGGCACCAGACGCTCAACCCGGGTCTCACAGACAGCCAATACGAGACAATCGACAGGGTCGCCCATGCGGAAACGCCACCGCACGCGAAAAGCCGCAGAGAGGTCACAGAGAACTGCCAGGGGTGGGTGATTCGGGTGCTGCTGAGGCTGGCAGGCCAAGGCATTGTCAAAGAGGATGCAGTAGCCGGGCTGCAGAAGCACATGGACCCTATCTAGTGGAGGAAGGTGTACGACGGGGGTGTGGTTTGTTTTGAGCTGTTCCCTGTGGCGAGATAGCATGTTGCAGCGACATAAAAGGTGGTTCTTTGGTGTATTATTTTTTGTTATTTTGTTTTCGTTCCCTTCCCGATTAGTTTTATACAGTTACATTTCAAAGGTTTTGTCATGTGCTATGAGTGAGTCTAGCGATCTCGGGCAGGATGGAAAGCCTATGAGTGAAACGCCTTTGTTGGCAACGCCATGCGGCAGGCAGATAACAAAGGACTTGAAGGCAAATGCCGTTTGGCCCGTCCTTTACATTAGGCAGCAGAGCCAGGGTATTCCCCCCCCCCCCCCCCTTTTTTTTTGGTACAGATATCACTGTCGCCAAGGATCTGGGCATGATTTGCTGGAGGGATGGGCAAGGTGGTGGATGGATATGATGGCGTGAAAGGTCGAGCAGCGATTTCTTTTGGTTTCCGTGGTTTTCACAGGTCCAGCCAAAGTTGAATGGTCACTGTACTGTGGACAAACATTTCCGAGACCAAAGGGCTTTTATTTGTTAAAGACACTTTTCTATATTGCATTGCATTCTGGCTTGCACGGCCATGTCACTCGCTGCAAGAAAAGTCGAAAAACGCTAGTTCCTTGTCCTTTGCACTTTTTGTGATTTTTGACCGCTCCAAAGGGCTCTTCACCGTCCAGTATGGCAGCTCCCATTCACGAGGAAAGAACCCGGCCGTCTCCCAGTCGATGATACTGACAATCTTGAACGATGCGTCTTCGGGGTCGACAAAAATGTTGCTGGCATTCAGGTCCGTGTGGCAAAATACGTAGGCGTCTGTTTCCCGGCGCATAGACGGCCACACGCGGCTCTCCTTGAAGTCCCACAGCCGGTGCGGCGGGATCACTGGGAGACCGGGGTCGGCGCTGCCCAGAAAGTTCCGCCGAAGAGCCCGCAGCTGGGGGAGGATATCTGTCTCGAGCTGCTTTGCCACCGACTCCACTGCGCGAGTGCGGCCGTCGCCTTGCAGGCTGCTGAGAGCAACGCCGTCATTGACAAAGCTGGTCTTTAGGTGCACCAGCCCGTTTTCTTCAAAGACGCCCAGCAGCTGCGGGACGGGGATGGTGGTGTTGTCGGTGACAAAGCGCATGGCCGCGGCCTCGTTGCGGATGCGATCGGCAATGTAGGGGACGACGACGGGGTTTCCGTACGAGTCAGTGCCCATCTCATCTGCATGGGGCTGTCTCTTGATGAACACCTTGGTCGTGTAGTAGTAGGAGATGCCCGGGATGTTGATCTTGCCAATCAGCTGGCCGTCTTTGTCCGGGTCCAAAGTCGGGGGGGAATTGTCGGGCCGCTTGAATCTGGCCTGGATGTCTTGACACTCCTTTTTGATGCTTTTGGCATGGGCCGACAGCGACTCTTGAGACGAGGCCATAGTTGTGGGAGAAGAGGGCAAAAAAGAGGTGAGAATGGGACGCTTGTGCTTGATCGATATTGTTGTTGGGCCGCAGAGCTACCCCACAGTGCCTCGTCCAACTAGCGGGGGCAATTAGGCTACACCCCGTCATATTCTGACCACAGTTTATCACTCGTAAATGTTGTCTTCTCTTGTCTATTTTCCTGTCACTGAAAAGCTTATTTATTGCTCGCTGTCCAGCACTGTCAACCCTTCGTATCCGTCCTTTACAACTTCCGTGTCGACAATAAACACGGCAATCGCCTTGGCCCTTTCGGTGCGACTGTTGTTCTCTCCGACGGTGTGGTGACAGCCCGGGTGCTCGATGAAACTCTCTCCTGCCTTGTACACCTTGGGGGGGTTTCCGTTCATGCCGCTGAGAATCTGTCCCTCGGTAATGTAGGCCACGACAGTAGCTCCTCCGTGGCGATGTGGAGGCGTGGACCCGTTCGGGGGGTAGTCGAGCTCGACTGCAACAATGGACTTTCCGGTCCTCTGTGGCATTCCAGCACGAAATATCACCGGATGGGAACTCGGGAGCGGGAACCTGCTTGTGGTGAGAATCCGGGTATCCATTTCTCGATTCCCGATTTGACGTGCCAGCGAGTTGCCGATGTTGGTAGCCTTACCGGGAACCCATTCCATGCTGTCCTCGGGAAGTAGCTTTAAGTTTCTATTATTTAACACTTCCCTTGGCTCTCTTCGTAGTGAAATCGCTTCACACAAATTCCGTCAGCTTACACGGGTTATCTTTTTTTCTACGTCATCAGACCACAATGAAGGCCGTTCAAATCCTGGGCGACAAGGCATCTCCCAGAATTGCCACCAGTGACTCCCTGGAAAAGCCCGCCCCAAAGAATGACGACATCCTTGTCAGGGTCTGCGCTGCCGGTGTCACGGGTGACGAAGTCCTGTGGCCCGAAGTGTACAACACCCCGTCCCGGATTCCGGGGCACGACATTTCCGGTGTCATTGCAGAGTTTGGTCCTGCTTACAATGGGCCACTGAAAGTTGGCCAAAAAGCGTATGCCTTTTTACATGCAGACAAGGGCCAAGGTGAGTGAAGTGACCAATGAAAGAAATCAAAGCCCAAATCCTAATACACACAGGCCAAGCCGAATATGTCCTCGCTTCGCCCGACGAGGTCGCCCCGAAACCAGCATCGATATCCCATGCCGAAGCTGCCGCACTGCCAATCCCGGTCCTGACCGCATGGGAGGCACTCGACCACGGTGGACTTGGCTCTGCAAAGAGTCAGGCCATGGTGCTCATCACTGGTGCATCGGGCGCGGTGGGCATGATTGCCGTCCAGCTGGCCAAGCAGCTGGCGTCCGCCCGGGTTGTTGCTCTGGCATCGGCACGCCACCATCCGGCCCTGCTCCTTCTTGGCGCGGACCAGGTCGTTGACTACAACACTGCAAACTGGGAATATTCGTCTGTCGCGGACATGGACATGGTTTTCGACACTGTCGGCGGAGACGTTCTGGCCAAGACGTGGGAGACTGTCAAGGACGACGGAGCAATCATTACTGTTGGCGACCCGCCTCCGCCGTGGGCGTTTGGGAGGGGCGCAGCTGCCGAGGCAGCTGCGCATCCTGGCGTCAAGCATCTGCACTTTATCGTTTCGGCCAATGCGGAACGACTGAAGAGGATGGGAGAAATGCTTGATGGCGGGAAGAATCTCAAGCCACTAGCCGTCAAGACGTTTCCGTTCCACGAGGCAGAACGAGCATGGAAGCATGCCCGGCAGAGAGTGCGAGGACACAAAGTTGTGATTGCGTTTGGGACAAGTAGTAGACAAATACAATAAGTAGTCGTTGCCTGAATAAACTTTTTGTCACTGGTCTGTCCACCAAGACATATCTGGAGCCATGTCGCAGGATCCATACCACCCACACACCGAGTCCATGTTCGCCAGGGACGTGATAATGTCGGCGTCGCTCGTGAGTTGCCCAGTCTCAAAGACGAGAGGATCTGTCAGTGTTTCCTCCACGGGCGTTCTTTCTTCGCCACCAGAAAAACTCGGCAGTTCTGTTGACTCGGAACTGCTGCTCTTTGGCATTTGCCCTGTTCCATCCACTTTGGGCGAGTCCATGCCCAGGCCGCCGCTCTTACTCGCCGCTCCCAGCCCCAGAACATGCCGTGCAATCATTTGGATCTCGCGCACATTTCTGGCCGTCCGTGGCCAGATCTCTCCCAGGCTCTTGAGACAGCCAATCGTCATGCGGATCTGGTCTCGGGCGATGGACAGATCTCTGCCCTTGTGGAAAAACGTACACGCCGACAGCAGGGCCAGCGTCCCTTCGCTGACCATGCACGTAGTAAAGGGACTGTGCTTGAACGGCCGCACGGGCAGCGCCAGCAGCCCGATCTGCGCCTCGGCCGATTGGAGGACGCGCACCGTGTGCACATTGGTCAGGTCCGGCGTCGGAGAGTCGGCGGGCGGGTCGCGGGCACAGCTGGAGACGCTCTCAATGGCGCTGAACCGGAGGTCCGACAGCGGTCTGTGTAAGCCGATTGACGACCTGGCCATTAGCATTCCAATTGCATGTCTAGATGTTCTCGACAAACGTCGCTGGACCTACACATGGATTACTAGATGGGCTTGGAACATGAGCTCGTCAATGACGCCACTCTTGGACATGACTGGCTTTTCCTTTTTCGGCAGCAGGAGACGCCATGCGTCAATGACCGAGTCGGCGGCCTGGATGACTTTTGTGGAGGCTTCCTTGGCGGCGACCTTGGGCGCAATCGAGACGGCCAGCGCCGAGCAGCGGACGGCTCCTACGAGGTAGGCAAACGACGAAAAGGACGTGTCGTCGGCAAACTCGCGGCACTCAAACTCGGCGAGGCTTCTGGGGGGTGGGATTTTCTGATAAGCATTAGTATGCTTCTGGGTATGGATTTGCTGATGATACAATGGATACAGTCATACAGTCCGTCTCACCTCTGATTCGTATTCGTCTTCCTCGCAGGGGAGGTCCACGGTTGCGTCCACGTCCATGGTGGCAAAGTTCATGGCGCCCAGCGTGCCTGCGTAGAACGCGTCCGCAATGAATAGCGACCACCACGTGCGTCTCCACGACTCGGCCAGCACCGCATCCTGGCGGCTGTTTTCCACGGCAAACCCTTGGCGGTGCATGCCCAGCTGCAGGGCCAGCTCAATCGCCGCGTCCATTTGCCGTTTCGCGTCGTCCTTGAACCCGTTCCAGAACAGCATGATGGAGTGCAAGAGACGGCACTGCACCATTACCGGGTCGCGCTGTGGTGCTTGCGCAAAACACGTCTCGACATGGTCGCTGAACTGGGAGGACCACTTCTTGGTGTCGTAATGGTGGCCAATGAACCTCATCACAGCAACTAATGGCTTCAAGCTGGGCTGTCTGTCTGGATCTTGGTAAAGCTCGACCAGGTGTTTCCGGGGCAGCACGAATGGGTGAAACTTGTGAAACTCTGTGTAGTACGTGTCGACAAGAGGATCATTCCCAAGGTCCTGGATCTGTATTGGATCTGCTGCTAATGGTTCAGCTTGAGGAGACGCCTCACTGAGACAGAGCCCCCCCGTTTCAGGGATTGGCAGTTGGGGTTCCAAATTTTGTCCGGCCAGGGACGGGGCCACAGTGTCGCTCAAAGACAACGAACCACCCAATGAGGCCAGTCGTTGTCGACGTTCCGCCAATGCCGCTCGGTCAAGCCCACCTCGTCGAGAACGTGTGTAGAGGCACTCGCGGGCAACCTCTGCACAGCGAGTGCATTCCGGCTTCTTGCCGTCGCATTTCAGGTGTCGTGAGCGGCATGACAAGCAAGCCAGCGACGAGCGCGTTGCCCTGGGAGTATGGCTGCTGAATGAGCTCATCAAGCCGATCTTTGAACTGGTGAGTCGTTGCTCTGACTCGGCGTTTAGATGTCGTCTGACGTAACTTAACTTTTGTGAGAGAAAAGGCGGAGTGGGGCAAAACCCGGGTACTCGGTAACCCGATGGATACCCGGTCTCCACTAGAATCTGGGGTAAGCACGTCACCTGCCCGATTAGGCTATGTGGAAGGGGATGGCCAACCTTGTGCGAATGGACATAAGGGAAGAGATATAGAAGTCTGTAGAAACTGTAGATCAGATCCAAACCCTCTTTCAAACTCCATTCTTGTCCACTGCCACCCCATTGTCACCTCTCTTTAACCTCTACCACTTTTCAAGATGCCTTTCAGGATTGTCATTGTCGGCGCCGGCTTTGCTGGTGTCTGGTCAGCGCTCTCGGCGCAACGCCTCGTTTCCCTCAAGAACAAGGAAAACGACGTCGAGCTCCTCGTCGTTGCACCGGAGCCGACCTAGGCCATGCGCCCACGGCTCTACGAAGCCGACGCCGCCAGCATGGTCTACCCCCTGACCGACCTGTTCGCCTCGGCCGGCATCAAATTTATGCAGGGAACTGTCGAGACCATCCAGACTGAACAACAAAAAGTCACAGTCTTGACTGCTTCTGGCAGCAAAGACACTGTCCCGTACGGCCGTCTTGTTCTCGCAGCCGGCAGCGCGCTCGTGCGGCCCCGTGGCGTCGCCGGCCTCGAGGAGCATGCCGTTGACATTGACACGGTCGCCGCTGCCGCCAAGCTCGAGGCCCATCTCGAGCGTCGCTCTTCCCGCCCAGGCGGCTCCGCAACACCAGCCTCGAGGGCGTGCGTGTCATTCTCGTCGACAGTTCCGACCAGGTCGGGCCTGAGCTCGGCCCCGGCTCGCGTCCTGTTATTCTCCAAGCCTTGAAAGAGCTCAATGTCGAGGTCAGACTCGGCTCGCGAGTCGCCGCCATGGACTCGGACGGTGTCGTCTTGTCTCCACGTCGACAAGTATCTGAGGGTTTCCTCCAGCGAACACGTCTTTGCCACGGGCGATGCGGCCTGTGCACTGGCCGACCCTGACGGCGGGCACTATGCGCTCATGTCGTGCCAGCACGCCAACATTCTCGGGCGCGTGTCGGGACACAATGCGGCGGCAGACCTGGTGGGTGGCGGTGATCCAAGCATGGCCTACTCGCAGGCTGCCTACATTTGCTGTCTGGACCTGGGGGGGTACGGAGCGGTTGTCTCTGGCGGGTGGGACAGACAGGTCAGGATCGCCGGCGATCTGGCCAAGCGCGGCAAGTGCTACATTAACCAAAAAGGCATCTACCCGCCGACGAACGTGGACGAGGCCATTTCAGCGGCCAACCCCGTCACGCCCGACTCGGAGGAGCTGTTCGGGACCATTCTTGGGCAAGTTTCAGCAGAGGCAGCCTGACAGTGATATAGAGGAAGAAACGTAACGCTGAATAGAGATGGGAGAAAAATAGAACAAAAAATGAAATCTAAAATGGAAAACTAAAAGAAGAAGAAAAAATAACAAAAACAAAAACAATAGAGAAATAAATTCTCCTTGAATCCGATCCAGGCAGGGATCGAACCTGCAATCTCTTGGTTCGTAGCCAAGCGCCTTGCCATTTGGCCACTGGACCCATTTGTTAAAGATTTTAGGCCTTAGGTCGGCACTTGTTCCTGCCGTCTACCTAGTATCGGTTTTCCTCTGCCCCACCTTAACGGAACTTTAGCTCCAGATTCATAATGGCCGACTCTCAAGGTACGACTGGCATCTGAATGACCATGTTAAAAATGCATTGTTGCTCACACCATGACAGCTGATGATGACAAGACTTTCAAAGAGCGCCAGCTGGCGTGGCAGTTTGGCTGTGTTGTCACACTGGTAGAGCCACACATGGTGCTCAAGAGCGGAGCAAAAGTCAGGCCGGCCGAGGAGGCAGCCATGCGCCTGGTCAGCGAGCACGTCCCGAGCATTCCGATTCCCAAGCTGTACAGCGCCTTTTACAGCTCTAGCATGGGCAAGATTTTCTCGGGCGAGCTGTACATGGAGTATGTCCCCGGGAAGACCTTGAAAGAGGCCTGGGCCGGGCTGGACGACGACAGAAAGGGGCACATGTGTCGATTGATTTGGGACATGGTGGAAAAACTTCGCAGCATCCCGTCGACGGCAACATTTAGTCCCTGCACCTCCCCCCTGGCTCGTCCCAGGAAGATGCCCACGCCCGGCCACTTGTACTCCACCGTCGACGGCTCCCCGAGTCGAGACCCTCTGCTCGGAAGCAACACGGACGTCCCACCCCCCCTGGTCGACGACGAGACACTCCGGAAACGCATCTTCCAGCGCTACGTCGACCACAACGGGCTGTCGTACAAGGACGGCAGCAGCGTCGAGGAGCTGCTGCCGCATTCCGACAAGTCCGTCTTTGCCCACGGCGACATTGGGCCGCGCAACATTATTGTCGACGACCAGGGCCAGAGCATTGTCGCCCTGCTCGACTGGGAGTCCTCTGGCTGGTTTCCCGGCTACTGGGAGTATGCACAGATGATGAAGTATTGTGATCCCCTGGAGCGCGAGTGGCAACGGTGGATGGAGCGCACCCGGCCCGTGCCGTGGGACATTACAGGCATCACCAAGGCACGGCGGGTTTTGTTTTGAGAGAATGAATGATGGGGCATTTGATAAACTGGGTAGGGTGTGCTACGAGTCTTTTTGACGGTTAATATCAGCATTGGCTGCTTGTGTGCCGTCCAGGTTTTGCGGTTTTCACAGAGACCGTAGATAATCAAATGCCAACGGCTGCCTCTTTAACTTTTCCTGTTTATTCAAATATTTTCTCTTGATCTTGCGTGAGCTACATGTCTTGAAACTCGAAGCGACAGTACTGGTTTTTTTTTTTTTTTTTTTTTTTTTTTTTTTATCAAGACCAAGTTTGGATACAACCCCAGCCAGTCACTCAACCCAGCGCAGCTGTGTCGTCCCGACCAGATTCTTGTTCTTCCGCTTGTAGTGCACCATCAGGCCAAAACTGATGAGACATCCGACAAACAGCAGGCCGGCGTTGACGCCGTGTCCGAGACGGTAGATCGGCTTGTCCTGGGCGCGGTAGATCCACACGCCGACGATCTGGCCGGGGCTGGTGAGGGCAATGTTGAGGCCGGTCGCTAGAGCGCCGGCCGTGGTTGTCCGGCTGTTGTCGCCGACCCAGGCGCAGAGGGCCGGAAGACCGCCAAAGACGCCGCACGTGGCCAGGCAGAGCAGCGCATACCGGGCGCTGTATGATTCTCTGGGGAGGGCGGCTATAATCTGGGTATTAGGACACAGAATGGGAGAACGGGACGGAGACGAGGTGTCAATGGCAAATACACACCCAGAATAATATACGACACAGAGGCTAGACAAAACGACAGCCCCGCAATGAGTCCCCTCTGCCGCATCCGGTCCGACAGCCAGGACGTGAACAGGGTGAAGACGTAGGCGGCAGCGTACGGCGGCACGGTGTAGAGCTGCGCGTTGAGCCCCTCGTAGCCCAGTCCCAGGACAATGGTGGGCGCAAAGAGCGACAGCGACGAGACGCCGCTGCCGACGCAGCCGTAGGCGGCATAGTGCAGCCACATGCGGCCGTCGAGGAGGACGGCCCTGGCGTCGGCCCAGTTGATGCGGTCCTCGCGGGCTTTGCCGTGGATGCCGAGGCGGTGCTGTTCGAGGCGTTTCTCGTCGGGTGAGAGCCATTTGACGTCGTCGGGGTAGTTGGGCAGGCAAAAGAACATGACAATTCCGAGGATGACTGTGAAAGTGTTAGCCGAGTGGAGCAGTCGAGTCGAGGCAGACGAGATGAGAGAGACGAGATGAGAGACTGAGTCAAGACTTGAAGAGTCAAGATTCTTGACTCTTGACTCTTTGAGTCGAATCGGGTTTACTTACTTGACGGAATTCCTTCAAAAATAAACAGCCACCTCCACGCGGAGAGACCGCCGGTACCGTTCATATGGCCGACGCCGTAGGCGATACACCTGTTTGTTAGAGAGAAGAGAAGAGAAGAAAGAAGGTATAAACGAGCGAAGCGAGGAAAAAAGAAAAAAGAAAAGAAGAGAAGAAGAGAAGAAGAGAAGAAAGAAAGTATAAACGAGCGAAGCGAGGAGAAAAAAAAAAAGAGAAAAAACTCACCCTCCAAACGCCCCTGACAGTGTGGCGCTGCACATGAACGAGGCAATCCGCGTGGCGCGCTCTTCTGCCTTGTACCAGAAGGAAAAGTAGTAGATCATGCCTGGAAAGACGCCGGCCTCGGCGGCGCCGAGAAAGAAGCGGAGCGCCGTGACGGCGGCGGCGTTCTTGGTTCCGCCGATGCCGGCACAAAAAGCGCCAAAGGCAAGGACGAGGAACGAGAGCCAGCGCCGGGGGCTGGCAATCTTGATCATCAGGTTGCTGGGGGCTTCAAAGATGCAGTAGGCCACGAGGAACAGCATGAGGGCGACGGTGTACTGGTAGTTTGTCATGTGGTTGGTCTGCATAATGTCGTCGCCAGTGTCCGAGTTGAGGATTCGAGCGTTTCCTATTGTGTCAGGGGATAATGACTACTGGATCAGGGCACCGTGCGTTTTTGTGTCAGGGAATAAGACTATTAGATCAGGGCACCTACCAATATTCGACCTATCAATATAGCACAAAAGATAGATGATGGCCGTCGTTGGCAGCAGCCGGTAGTCAATCTTTCGAACGATCCTGGACTGTTAGCTGGGAAACACGGTCTGGTCTCTGTCAGTCTCACCTCTTTTCCATCTTCTTTTCTTCCTCGGTCAGAACTGGAGTCTGCTGCTCCAGGACCGGCTTTCCCTCTTCGACCATGTCGACGGTGGCGGCGTGTGTGCCGGCTTCTTTCTCTACACTTGACATTTTGAGTTTCGGATTATGGCTAAGAAAAGTTGAAAAGTCCAGGCAAAAACAGAATATATAACTGTTAAACAAGAAAGAAAGAACAATGGGCTGCCGAAACCTGGGGAGGAGCTGTCTCCAGACCTTTTGGTCTGTCTTTCCCCACGGGGTAGCGGGTGCGGAGGTGTGGCAACTGCGAATGGGGAAACGGCCCATTCACGTTTGAAACAAAAGTACAAACGACACTACCACGGGGGGTCTTGAACGTCTCCGGAAACAAGATGAGATTTGGAGAAGCGGTATTGTCCTAGTTCATAACATGGAGAGGCTATGGGAATAAGCAAGGTCGATATCCTTTTCGCGGGGGCAATGCTACTCTGCATCGAGACGACAATGGGGTAAGCGACGTACAAGTCTGCCACGCGTATTATAAGCCAGCCCATACTACCTACCGTGTCTCGAGGGGGGACCACGCGACTTCTCACCGACACCATGGACAACTACCCCGTTTACCCCGACCTCCAGGGCAAGGTCGCCCTGGTCCTCGGCATTGGCCAGGCAAAGATCCCCGGTGCCGAGAGCAACAGCAGCTGGGGTAACGGAGCGGCCATTGCGTGGATGCTCGCCCGCAATGGCGTCTGCGTCTTTGGCTGCGACATTAGCCTCGCGGCTGCCCAGCACACGGTCGACCGCGTCACGGCCGTCCACAAGTCGGCCGTCTGCAGCGCCATGACGGCAGACGTCACCAAGGCTGCCGACGTCCGGGCCGTCGTCGACGCGTGCATGGCCAGGCACGGCCGCATCGACATCCTAGTCAACAATGTCGGCGCCACGGCGTCGGGCGACCCGGCCTCAATGCCCGAGGCCGTGTGGGACGCCCAGGTGGCCCTGAACCTCAAGAGCGTCTACACGAGCCTGCACGCAGTGCTGCCCATTATGGAGGCCCAGAGGTCCGGGTCTATCGTCAACAATGCATCCATTGCCGGCATCCGGTTCCTCGGCAAGCCCCAGGTGGCCTACAACGCGGCCAAGGCAGCAGTCATCCACCTGACCAGGGCGACGGCGTGCCTGTACGCCGACAGGGGGGTCCGGCTCAACGCGGTGGCCCCTGGGCTGGTGTACACGCCACTGGTGGAGCGCATGGAAAAGAGTTCCGACGCCGCCGAGCGGGAGACGTTCCGAAAGATTACGCAGCACAATGTGCCGATGGGCCGCATGGGGAGCGCCTGGGACGTGGCCGCGGCGGCGGTGTTTCTGGCCAGCAGCAGGGCGGCAGGGTACATTACAGGGCAGACGCTGGTGGTGGACGGGGGGCTGACGAGCTCGACAGGGACGGGTTTTGAGAGCAAGCTGTGATGCAGCCGTTTTCCGTCTGTCGTCCGGCGTGTTAAATAGCCGTGAGGAGAGGAGGAGGTCAGAATAGGTGTTAAGAATGGGGAAGGTGGAGACGTCTTCTGCGGGGTTAGCCTGGCGGGACCCACTTTGATAAGGACGCGAAAAAACTCCACCATATCTCGGGGCAACTTGCTTCTCTCCTGAGCCTCTCTTTTGCTTGCTCTTGTGCACAGTTCATTATGGGTCAGCCGCCAACACCAGACCCGGGTCGGACCATGCAGTCGGTCTGGGGAACAGACCACCAGCCGGAAATAGACAGCAATACGAACCCCAAGCGGCAGCGACTGTTTATCGCCCGCCAGGTATGCCAAGACTGATGCTCTCAGGCAACCCTCCCGCTCCTCTTCCTAACACACTCCAGGCCTGCGAGAACTGTCGGCACAAGAAGACCAGGTGTGATGGCGGCACTCCTTGCGGGCTGTGCCGCGGCCTTGCCATCGAATGCAAGTATGGCGAGCGCAAGGCTACAAAGTGAGCATGAGACAACCCACAACAGGTGAGACAGGGCAAGGCTGACCACACAGGAACGAGGTCTCGCTTGGCATGATCTTTAATACGCTCCAGAGAATCGAGTCAAAGATCGAAGACCAGCATGAGAAGCAGGACCAGCAGCAGGACCAGCGCAACGGGCGCAGCTACCGGCCGCCTCGGAAACGGCCTGCTCCGGGCGCGTCCTCGCCCACCCAGACCTTCTCCCAGGCCGGCCAGTCGCCGTCGGACAAGGGCAGACGGGCAAGCACCCACACTATCGCCAACACCCCAGACAGCCCCTTCTCGCCGGGGAGCCACCACAGCCGGGATGCCGCCGGGGGCTCGGCGTCGGGGATCCATGCCCTGCTCTCGCCCAGCGAGACAGCGGCCCCCCCGCCTGCTGTCCGCCGGCCACGGCATGTGCCTGTTCTGCAGTACCCTATCCGGCAGCTGGCCAGCTGGCCGGCGGTGCGGAAGCTCCTGCGGCAAGTCCTGAACGACAGCACGTATGCGTACGAGATTGCAGCCGCCACGCTGCTCGAGCAGCGCCGGCCGCCACTGCCGATGGCGCCGCTGGCTCTGCCCGGCGACGGCAACTGGCTGGCGCAGCTCAACGTGTCTGTGATTAAGGAGCTGGCCGACAAGTACTTTTCGACGTTTAACCTCGGGAACCCGGTCCTGGACCGGAAGCTGTTCAGCCAGCACAGCCTGGCTGTGGCCGTGAGCAGCGAGTTTGGCTACAATATAGAGAGCTGCGTGGTGCTGGTGACCATGGCGCTGGGCGTCATGGGCCGGAAGGCGCTGCACGAGTCTGGGTTTGGCAGTCTGCCGGTGCCGGACGAGGCGTGGGAGGACGGGCTGGTTTTTTTTAATGAGGCCCGGAAGCGGATCGGGCTGCTGAACTGCGACAACAGTCTGCAAGCCTGCCAGTACCATTTGTTGTCGGGGTGAGTGACTGTTCTTTTTTTCTCTCTTTTTTCTCTTTTTTCTCTTTTTTCTCTTTTTTCTCTTTTTTCTCTTTTTTCTCTTTTTTCTCTTTTTTCTCTTTTTTCTCTTTTTTCTCTTTTTTCTTTTTTTTTCTTTTTTTCTTTTTTTCTCTTTTTTTTTTCTTTTTTTTTTTTTTACTCTCACTAACTGTCAGACTATTCTACTCTCAACTTATACGGCCGGTGGACTGGTGGTCCATGGTGACCCGCGCGAGTGGCTGCTGCACTGCCTTTTGGGCCTGGTAGGACACTTTCCCGCCCCGGGTTTCGTTAAATACTAACTTGCCAGCCCCCCCAAAGACTGCGACGAATGGACCATGGACATGCAGGCCCGCCTGTTCTGGATAACGGCCATGTTCGAGGCGGTCCTGACGCAGGAGCTGGACCTGCCGATCTCGGGCATGCTCGACTACGAAGACCGCGTCCCGCTGCCCAAGTTTGTCGAGTTCCCGGGCATCTCGTCGTTTGTGTCGCTGACGACCACGCCGAGCCCGTCGGCCACGGCGGCCCAGGAGGCCGAGCAGGACTCGTTCTGCCACTACCACTTCTTGTCGCAGATTGCGCACCGCATCATCCTGACGCGCCTGTGCGACAGCATGTTTGCCAACCGCCGCAAGGCGCTGGCGTCGGGCCAGACCACGGGCGAGGCCGGCGCCGCCACCATGACCATCCACGACTACCCGCCGCAGGCGCTCGAGGACGAGCTGCTGCACCAGCTGGAGCAGTGGCGGTCGCAGCTGCCCAAGATCTTGCTGTGGGACGACGACAGCCCGACGCCGGCCCCGGCCACGCCGGCACACGCCATAGTCGTGCCGTGGCTGCCGGCGCGGTATCTCGTCGCGCAGTACCACTTGCGGCGGCCTCTGTTGTAAGTCCTGATGGTAGATGTGTGTCTGTGTTTTGTTTCGAGTGTTTACTTTTTGTGTGGTTGTTGTTTCATCTCTAACGTCGACCTAGACACCGCGCTCTACACCATCCCGACACTATGAGCACAGACGAGTTCGACAAGTGCCGCGACACCCTCACCGTCGCCCTCGACTGGCTGACCGTCATCCAGCCGACCCTCAAAGTGATGCACTGTCTGCCTCTAAAGTATTTCATCTCCACCCAGTAAGTTTAAGCCTCGCTTTGCTCGTTGAAAGTCTCCTTTTTTTGCCTACTTTCTTTTTTTGTCCTCGCTTTGCTCATTTAGTATATTTGTCTTTCCTTCTTTTTTCTTTTTTCTTTTTTCTTTTTCTTTTTTCTTTTTTCTTTTTTTCCTCGCTTCGCTCGTTTTCTCTTTCTTTCCTCTCTCACTCCTCACTCCTCATTCCTCGCTTCGCTCGTCATTCGTCGTCGTCGTCGTCTCGTACTAACCATCAGACTATTCGGCCAAATGCTCATCATCCACACTCTCGAAACTTCCTCCCTCCCCGAACACCACCGCCTCATCCCCGACTCCTACAACACCTGGCGCGTCCACGCCCTCGACTTCCTCAAGCAGTGCGCCGCAGACAGCCCGTCGATTGCGCACGAGTACAATGTAGTGTTGGCGCTGGACCGGCGGAGAGGCGAGAGGCTACAGGAGGCACAATGATTTATTGAAAAGCAATTCCACGAATTTAATCAAACATTCATTAAACGCAATAGCATGTTCTATCTGTATTAAATGTACCGTCCTCGACTCCTGCATCCTACCTAATGGCCTGGTACTCATCCAGCCCCTCCTCCTGCGCCTTGATCTGCAGCGCCAGCAGCTTGCCAAAGAACCGCGACAGCGCCAGGTTGCCGCCCATGAACCAGTACCCCGGCTGCCCGCTCTTGCGCCACATGGTCCGGAACTCGCCCTCGCCGTCAAAGCCCCACACGTCCCGGCACGCGTCCGCCAGCTTGTCCCCAAACAGCACCCGCGTCTGGCTCCGCATGTTCTGGTAGCCCGTCGCAAACACAATCTCGTCCGCCTCGAGCGTCGAGCCGTCGGCAAACACCAGGCCCGCAGGCGTCGCCTCGCGGATTTCCTGGCCCGACTTGATCTTGATCTTGCCCTCTGCAATCAGCTGGCTGCACCCAACGTCAATGTAGTACCCCCCGCCCCGCTGGTAGTACTTGAACAGCAGCCCGGAACCGTCGACGCCGCGGTCCAGCGCGAAGCCCGCCCGCTGCAGGCTCTGCAGCAGCTCGGCGTCGTACGCAATCGCCGCGTCCGCCGACTGGATCTGCAGCGTCTTGGCCACGGCCGCCGGCGCGCTCCAGCTGAGCAGATCGGCGTCGTCGACGGGCACGCGCGCCTGCGCCGCCTCCGAGTACAGCCCCGCCAGGCCCTCGTCCATGGCCGCCGAGCTGATCACGCACGTCGACGAGCGCTGCACCATGGTCACGTCGTAGCCGTTCTCAAAGTAGTCCTGCGCAATGTCGTGGCCCGAGTTGCACGAGCCGACGACAATGGCGCGTCTGGGGGTGCCGCCGCTCTGCGGCTGCGGCACCGCGCCGGGGAACTCGGAGCTGTGGCACGCCCGGCCCTTGAAGAGCTCGAGACCCTTGATCTCGGGGAAATTCTTCTTGCCCGAGTGGCCGGTGGCCTGGATAATGTGGCGCGGGTGGAACGTCCTCGTGGCCTTGGTGCCGTCGGCCATGGTGCGCTCGACGGTGACGGTGTAGTTCCTGGCGGCCTCGTTGTACGCCAGCGACAGGATTTCGGTGCTGGTCCACACGTTGAGCTCCAGCAGCTTGACGTAGGCCTCGAAAAAGTCGGCCAGCTTGTCCTTGGGCGTGAACTGGGGCCAGAACGGCGGGAACTCGAGGTACGGCATGTGGTCGAACCAGACGGGGTCGTGCAGCACCAGCTGGCGGTAGCGGTTGCGCCAGTTGTCGCCGACGCGGTCCTCGCGGTCGACGACGAGCGTCGGCACGTTTAGCATTTTCAGCCGGGCCGCCGACGTCAGGCCGCCCTGGCCGGCGCCAATGACAAACACGGCCGGCTCCGAGGCTGTAAAGTCTTGGTCTTGCAGCCGCCGCTCCAGCCACGTCTTCATGTTGCGGCCGCCGCCGTGCGACGCGCCGTACGGCCGGCGGTGGCCGAGCGGCTCCTCGAAGCCGGTCAGCTCGCGGAGCACCGTGTAGAAGCTGAAGATCTTCCAGCCGCCGCCGTCGACGTGGACCGCCCGCACGACGCCCTGGCCGCTGCCGACCGCGGTCGTGAACGTGGTGAAGAACTGCACGACCTGGGCCGGCCCCAGAGCGGCCTCGACGGGTTTCCGCGAGCCGGACGCGTCGACCTCGACCGCCTTCAGGCCGGAGCCGCTCTCCTTGAGGAACGCCTGGATCTTGGCCGGGCCCTGCAGGGTCCGAAAGTCCCACGACAGTCCCAGGTGGTCGCGCCATGCGCCGTCGGCGGTGAACAGGCTGGCGATGCCGGCATAGTCCTTGGCGCCCAGGTGCTTGTTGAAGGCCTTGATGGTGTCTGCGGCCACGGCGCTGGGGTCAGTGCCGGCGGGGATGGAGGTGTGCGGGAGGGTGGCTGGCGTGACGTTGAGGGAGCCTTTTTCGAGGCGGTTGTCGGGAGGGATTTTGGACGCGAGGGTGGCCCCGTTGGTGCCGTTTGAAGCCATGTGTAGGTAGTGTTAGTCGGCAATAGGACTGGTATTGGCAGCTGATATTAGGTGACAGACTGGTGTTAGACAGAGTAGACGTCTTGAACGCGGTAAACACTGGACGGGAATGGCTAGCATCACTTGTCTTGGGCTGCTACTTTTCTGGATCAACAGACTCAACAGGTGGCCCAGTTGACGATATTTAACTTTTTTTGGCTACTCTACTCCACGGACCGTCTACTCCCCGGTAGGGCGTGTGACTACTGCAGCATCATTTATGCGGGCTTGCCGTGCACAGAGACACCTTGGGACCTCGACTACGAAGAGACTACAGAGACTACAAAACAGACCAACACCTTTGTTGGGTCACTCCGCACGAACCCCGCGTTTGGGATTGTCATGCGGAGAGCTACACGCCAGAAACGGGGAGACGACAGGGGGGGGAAGAAAAAGGAGAAGGAAAGCCGACAGCATACACTACTAAAAGGGAAGACTTGCCAGAACAGACACTGCGAGAACCGCAAAGACGCGTAAGAGGGGCGCAGAACACTCATGCCAGACAAGAGACATCATCTGGGGGGGCATCAGTCCCCAGGGCGCCTTTGGACCGCAACGGGGGAACGGAGCCGCAAGGGGGGGCGTGGCATTGGAAACCGGCAAGTGGTTGTCTCTTTTATACAGACTTTGCTGTCGAGTGTGCTTGTCGGGGTGCCGGGAAATCTGCTGAGCGGGAGTAGGTCCGCATGTGTGGCAGTGTTGCGTCCATGTGTGTTGATATCCGTTGGTGTGTGCGTGCGGAGAAGTGTGATGGCGAATTGGCAGGCTGTGATAGGCTGGTTCGACTAGGGAGACCGAGGTTGGGAGTCGTCTTGAAGGGTGTTGGCAGTCGAGTCTTGGTGTCTCGGTCGGTCTTGCTCCAGCATTGGTCAGCTTGTTGGTGGCCGTCGTGTGGTTGTGAACCTAGATAGCGGACTCTGTCGACCCTGTAAAAGATAAGGAGCTCGGAACATCCACCGAGGGGCGGCCCCTTGCGAAAATCAATGCGGAGGTGGACCGTGGGAGTGTGGAGTGGCATTGCGGGAGTTGCATTGCGGAGTGTGGGGGTGGAAATGGGATTAAAGAGACATGGCCAATTGGGCAGGCATCAACGATGCAGCAATGGCAAAGTTCATGACCAAACAGGAAAGCCGAGACGTGACGGGGAAGCTAGGGGGTGTTCCGCCAAGAGAGCCAGCTGCTGAGCATCCGGCGCAAAGACAGTGCGGGGAATGGGCGTTGGGGGGAAGTGGAAGAAGTGTAGAGGAAGAAGGAGGGGCATGGTGGCCGCACGTAGTGGACGTGGTACTTTTACCTCCAAGACAGTGACTGCATCGCAATGGCTGAAAAGAGAGCAGACAGAGACGAGCCTGAAGAGGCCCAGGCCAAGAGGCTCAAGGACGAGGGCAAGACCACGGACAGCCAGCCAGCCAAGGGCCCTCCCGGCCTCCTCAGCCTCTTCAGAGAGATCGAGCCCGCCTTGACGGCCACAGCCCTGGGCCCGTCCCGCTGGTACATCCCCGCCATCGCCTGCATCGTCGCCGGGCCCGACCCGGAAGCCTCGGCCCAGCTCTACTCGTACCTCTGCGCGCAGCCGCAGTACCAGTCGCCCGCCAGCCGCAAGCAGCTCGTCCGGCGCCTCCGCGAGGCCCTCGTCAAGGCCGTGTCCATTGTCGGCGTCTGCAAGCCGCTCGAGGCCATCCTGGCCATCGCCGGCGTCGAGCGCCCCGAGGACAGAGACTTTAGCACCACCCGCGAGACCTGGCAGTGCGACGACGCCAACCTCGAGCGCGCCATGGCGTGGTACCGCAAGATCTACGCCCACAACGCCGCCGACACGCTGGGCCTGTTTGACGCCCACAGGGACTTTGTCTGGCTGTCCAAACACATCACGTACGGGCTGTACCTCGGCGACCGGCAGGTGCTCGACGACCTCGACACGGAAATGGTCGTCTTCCCGTCCATCATGTCGCAGAACCTCAAGACCGAGACGTGGTGGCACATCCGCGGCACGCGGCGCGTGGGCGTCTCCAAGCAGGACACGCAGGTCCTCTGGGACACCGTCAAGAAGATCAATGCGCATTTCGGAGTGGCCCTCGACAAGGTGCCGTCCGTCGACGAGGTGGAGCACGACGTGTGAGGACGGGAACAAGGGAAATGGACAACGATAAGATTAGACAGGCGGTCAGAAATAGAGTAGATTTTAATCGCCCAATAGACACCACCCGGCCACACTCCGTGGTAAGAAACCGCATCTCTCAGCCGGCTGACCGCAGTCCAACCATCCAAAACTCCACTGCCCAGATGCTCCCTTTGGTTTCCCTCTTTCCACACTCCCCTAGTCAAACTCCCTGCTCTCGCCAATCTCGCAAACGTCAAACACACCCGTCTCCGGGATGCCGCGCCGCCGCAGAGCCTCTTTCAGCCGCTGCGGCGGCTCCAGCACCGGCTCCGTCGTCAGTGCCCACGTGCCCCAGTGGATGGCCATGGCCCGGCGGCACTGCGTATCCCGGAAAATGTCCACCGAATCGAGCGGGTCGGCGTGCATTCCCGAAAACAAGGACCGCGGCGTGTACGCGCCAATCGGCAGCAGGCCCAGGTCAAAGGGGCCTCTCAGCTTGCCGATGCTGGCAAAGTCGGGACAGCCGGGGCGCTTGGCCCGCACGGCCTCGTCGGCGGCCACCACTGCCTCGGAGCCCATCTTGCCGTGCTCGTGCTCAATGTCCATGTGGTCCACGTCCACGGTCCGGTAGCCCGTGTCGCCGCCAAAGTAGACGGAGCGGCCGCCGGAGGAGACCGCCCAGCTGCACCAGAGGGTGTGGTCACGGTCAAAGGGGGTGCGGGCAGACGTGTGCTGGCTGGGGAGGCAGGAGACCTGGGCCGTGATGGACCGTGTGCTGGAATCTGCCTCGGAAGCGTTGGCAGCGCTGCCCACGGTGGCAGTCGCATCCGCGCTCTCCCACCAGTCCAGCTCCGTCACCCGGCTGATGCCCGCCCGCTTGAACCAGTCGGCCAGCCCCAGGCCGACAAAAAAGTGCGCCCGCGGGTGGTGCTGGCACAGCGTCTTGACGGACGGCCCCGACAAGTGGTCATAGTGGCTGTGGCTGATGACGACTGCGTCGACGGCCGGCAGGTCGGCCAGCACACACGGCGCCGGCGTGTACCGCTGCGGGCCGAGGAACGACATGGGCGAGCACCGGTCTTCGAAGACGGGGTCGAACAGAACCCGCAGGCCCGTCGGGAACTCGACATAGTAGCACGCATGGCCCAGCCACGTGGCCCGCAGCTTGTTCGTCGTCCGCGTCGGGAGGAACGTCGGCTTGCGGACGGTGACCGTGGGGGGGTCGTGTCGGGGCTGTCCATCTTTCCAGACATTCGGTATCTACAAGGTCAGAACGGCTCCCTTTGCGGCATCTGCCTGGTCTGCTCTTCGCACCTCGCGTACGTACCTAATCATCATCCCAATCACCTTGAAAAATCCAAAGAAACCCAGCGTCCCGGCCACGCCCATGCCGTCCACAAACGACGGGTGCGGGTTCCGGAACCGCGCAATCTCGCCATTGCTCTTGACGACGTGGTGCGGCTTGGATTTGGCTGTTTCGGGGGCAGGGCCCAGGCCGGATTGTGTCGTGACGGTGACGCTTGTGAGCGGTTCCATGGTGGGGGAGGGTGAGGGTGAGGGGTGTGAGTGGGCGTTTTCAGCCGTCTGTGGCGTGGCTGACGTGTCAAGTCGAGCCGGCGAAGGAGAAGAAGAGGAAGGGGCGTTGGAGGTCGACGAGGAAGCGCGGCTGGTTGAGGCAAGACCTTTGGCGGGGGCTGCGGAAGCCCTGCTGTAAAACGAGGAAGGAGCTCTGGAGAACGACGGAGCTCTGGAAGCTCCTTGACTGCGGGTCGAATGAAGAGCGACGCGCCACACGGAGCGGGAGCACATGGGGACCCTCGCTATTTAAAGGATCCCAAGAAAAACAAAAGTGCAACGCTGACTGCCCGCTTGACTGGTTCTTTACTTTGTAACCGTGTACGCCAAGGTCGGAGTCGGGCCACGGCAAGCTTCCCGGGCTGACATTTAAGGCGTCGAAAGAGGCTAAAAACCCACAATGTCAAGTCCGCTGGGGTTTGCGACGCTCTCTTTTCCAACGGCGGAGTTACTGCAGCGCGAAAGTAATTACTTCCGAGCTTAACCCCAAATTTTGGGCCCACGCCATGGCTGCCATGGCTGCCAGTCTGACATGCTGACGTCAGCGAGTTATGTGCGAGGACACAAAGGTAGCAAATAGCGAGGACTGACGACAGTCCAAGAAACTGACGCCAGCATGTTCAGGCATTTGTAAAGGCGTACAAAGGCATACACCATGCGCGTACTCGGAGCTGCGCCGTGTCAATCCCCACGGGATTCGCCGTTTGCTAGCTCTCCGTCATTCGCATAATTAACCCATTTGGGGAAAAGTCTGCGGGCTGGGATCAAAGGACAGCCTTGCATTACCTTGGGGCTCCAAGCGTGACACCATTGCCTTTTTTCGGAAGCCAAGAAACTCGTGGTATTCTTAAAGTAGAAAAAGCGTCAATGAGGCTTGATAAAATATATCGCCTGTCAATACTCCCCTTGGCTGTCGCCCCCGTCCAGGCCGTCCAGCTCGCCCAGGAACGACCAGTCAAAGTCGAACTGGATGTCGGTGCTGAACGCGGGCGTGTCGGCCGGCTCGGGGTATCTCGACTGGATCTCGGCGATCAGCGGGGGGGTATGATCACAAGGCTCCTCCCGGGCAGACCACGCCTTCAAGACGAGTCGTTCAAAGGCGACATGCATAGGGCCGCCTCCACTTTCTCGCCCTCCACCCCCCTGGTTGCTGCACACTGCTTGCCATGCCCTCTCGCCCAGACTCATCCCCGGCCTCAGCCTCAGCTCGTTGACCAGGAAAAACGACCCCAGCATCGGCACGTACATGTCCGCATACCACCGGAACCCCTTGAGCGACTCCGCCGTGCACATCTCCGTGTCCGCCTCGAGCATCTCGACGGCCGCCAGCGCGAGGGCGTCTCGCTCGCCCCCGGAAAGACTCGACGAAGAGACCCGCTGCCGCAGAAACTGGGCCAGCCGCATATTGCACACCTCCTTTTTCGCCATGAGCAGGGTAAAGTGCTGGACAGGGACACAAGGGTCGCACTGGGAGAGGTGGGACTGTTCAAAGGGTGACGTAGAGGAAGGTGCTGGAGTCGAAGGTGTGAGGGCGATGGCAATGTTGTCGTAGGTGGACGTATTGTAAGATGCATTGAAAGAAGGGTCGTGGTGAGAATCGTGAGGTGTGTTGGTACTAGTGGTAGAATCATTGCCATTGTCCATTTTCTCAGGACCATTCTTTCGACTCCCCTGGACGGCCAGCTCGATCCGTGCCAGAGGAAACAGCATTTCTGTCACGCCAGTCTCCTCCGCCACGGCCTTGCCAGACGGGTACAGGCTCGTGTCGTTGACGTTCAGCGGCCGGCCGCAGTCACTCGACAGCACCACGGGCGACCCCGTCATCTCGGCCACGCGCTTGTCAAACAGCACAATCTGCCACCACAGCCGGCGGCGCATCTCCGTCTCAAAGGGGGACACGCCAAACGTGGCAGGGTCGCTCGGGAGGCCGAGCCGGGTGGCGATCCGCATGGCGATGCCGGCAAGGCAGAACAGCGACCGAGGGTCAGACTTGGAAGAGAGCTGATGCCAGGGTTAGCGGAGTAGACCTCGCAGTCAGTTGGTGGCAGCGCACCAGGTACAGCAAGTATGCGTGCAAAACCCCTAGCTCGGGGGAACGCATAAAGGCGGCATTCACCAGTGCCTGCTGTGTGGCCTGGCGATACCTCGCGACTAGTTTAGCCTTGCTCTCCGCAAACATGTCGTGGACTTCATCGTCCGTCATGCTCTGGACGGCCACCAGGTAGACTGCAAACATGAGCACCTCCAGAGGCTTGGAGACGCCTCGCAGGTTGGCACAGGCCTTGACGACCTGGGCCTGCAGCGTCGGGACATGGCCGATCTTGAGCAGAGGGTCGACCCGCTGGATGTAGATCTGCCACAGCTGCAGGATGTCGACGGCGGATGGGTGGGCAAGAGACTTGCTCGAGGCGTGTCCGACAATCAGCGGGAACCCGTCGGGGTCGTCAAACTTGACGTCAAAGTCGCGATGGATCGCCGGCTGGTCGGTCTCCTCGTCAGAGTCCCGGACCAGTTCGTCGGCGGCTTGATACTGGAACAGTTAGATAAACTTTAAGCCAAAAAGGAAAACCACTCCTCACCTCTCTGTTGTAGGCAAACCACGCTACCCCTGCAGTCCCCCCTGTCGACCGTGCAGGACTAGTCTTTTCAGCACCCGTCACATCCGCCCCGCGCTCGGCCAGGAGCCGCTCCAGCAGCTCTCGGTCGACTGCCTTTTTCCTCCGCTTCGGCGGCGGCAGGGGCACCACTGTGCACTCCTTGCCGGCGCGGATGCAGTTGGCGCACGGCTTCTGCCGGTCGCAGCGGATCTTGCGCTGCTGGCAGAGCACGCACGACTGTCCGCGGGTAAGTTTTTTCATCTTGGTAATAGTTGGCAGGTTTGGGGAGTCGACCGTGGAGTAGGTCGGCGAATGCCCTGATACGATTCAGAGGTCGACCAGTTTAGACCGAATTATGTGAGACCGTTGCCGCGGCAGTGACCGTGACTGTGACCGTTGGCCGACTTTAGCCCAACGTGTCTGCCCTCGAGCTCTTTGTAAGTGATTGTCGACGTGAGATACCCGTCGAGATGCCCGTCGAGATACCCGACGTGAGATATCCGCTCTGAAATACCCGCCAAATACCCGTGCTGACTCGCGCCTACCATTTTGGGATACCCGCGCCCCACCGAGATACCCGTCCACCCAAACCCGACTTACACGGACGACACCGGAGAGTCGACGCCGGGCAGTCGACAGCGGACAATAGCGCCGGACAAGAAGAGGCTTGGCCGGATAACTCGAGGATCAATCATGTATGAGGACGCGTATTTAATACAAGAAGCCAAGACGGATCAGTTCTTGGCTCGAAATAAGCTTCTGGTTCTTGTATACGTCAAGTTATTACCATGAGCCAGGAAAGTGACACTCCGAGTCGGGCAAAGTCTCCGAGTCGGGCAGAGCCAAGTCGTCCTCCAAGTCGTCCTCCAAGTCGTCCAGAGTCTCAGTCTCAACAATCTCCTTCCGACTTCCTCGCCGAAAATAGCCCCCACGATGAACGCCTCTACAAACCAAGGACGGTCCGCTTCTGGCTCGTCATCCTCTGCAACCTCCTGGCCCTCTTCATTGTCGCCCTCGACCGCACCATTGTCACCACCGCCATCCCCGAAATCTCCAACCAGTTCAACAGCCTCGGCGACACCGGCTGGTACGTCTCCTCGTACATGCTCATGAGCGCCGTCGGCCAGCTCATGTACGGCCGCATCTACAAGTTTTACGACAACAAGACAGTCTTCTTGGTCTCCATTATCGTCTTCGAGGCAGGCTCCGCGCTGTGCGGCGCGGCGCCGAGCTCGGCGTCGTTTATCGGCGGCCGCGCCGTCGCCGGGTTTGCGGGTGCCGGCATCTTTTCGGGGTGCATGCTGGTGGTTATCCCCATGGTGCCGCTGCACAAGCGGCCCAAGTTCCAGGGCATGTTTGGCATGGTCTTTGGGCTGGCGTCGGTGTTGGGGCCGTTGATTGGCGGAGGGTTTACATTGGTGACATGGAGGTGAGTGCGGCGACGGCGACGAATCGCAGAGTTGTGAAGTCTTCGTAGTCGACTTCGCCTCATCTGACGATATCCTCTAATCTGCCGACTATAGGTGGTGCTTCTACATTAACCTCCCCATCGGCGCCGTCTCCTGGATCTGCATGCTCCTCGTCTGGTCCCCCCCGCACCGCCCGTGGCAGCGCCTCTCCCTCTTTGGCCACCTCAGGCGCCTCGACCCCCTCGGCATGCTCTTCTTCATCCCGGCCATGGTCTGCCTCGAGCTGGCCCTCCAGTGGGGCGGCTCAAAGTACCCGTGGAGCAGCGGCCGGGTCATTGTCCTGCTCGTCGTCTTTGGCGTTTTGCTCGTCGCCTACGCCGCCGTCCAGGGCCTCCTCCCGGACACGGCCACCATCCCGCCCAAGGTGGTCATGCAACGGAGCATCTTTTGCGCCGCGCTGTACACCTTTTGCGTGTCCGGCGGCATGGTCATGATGATCTACTACATTCCTACATGGTGTAAGCACACGAGATTGATTTATCAAGTCGTCTTAAATGTCGCCTCGCTGGTTTTGTCTCGTCGTCAATCTGCCGTCCTATTGCTGATGCCGACCTATCAGTCCAAACTGTCAAACAGTTCAGCGCCACAGAGTCCGGCGTCGACATGTTCCCCCTCATGCTCGCCATGCTCGTGTCCACGTTTGCCGGCGGCATCACCACCCAGGTGCTGGGCTACTACGTGCCCGCCATGCTCTTCTGCCCAGCCGTCCTCGCCACGGGGCTCGGGCTCATGTCTACCTGGTCTCTGGCCACCGGCCTCTCCCGCTGGGTCGGCTACCAGTTTCTGGCTGGCTTCGGCCTCGGCTTCGGCCTCCAGATTTCCGGCCTCGTCGTCCAGCGCATCCTCCCGACAGACGACATCCCCCTCGGGATCGCCCTGCTGTTTTTCCTCCAGCAGCTCGGCGGGTCCATCTTTGGCACTGTCGGCGAAAACCTGCTGGTCAATCTGTTGATTGGCCGGCTGGCCCGGGTCGTCCCGGGACTGGACTCGCAGCAGATTATCAACGGCGGCGCCACGGACCTGATCAACACGGTGCCCGAGTCTGACAAGGCGGTCGTCCGCAAGGCCTACAACCATGCCATTACGCGCGTCTTTTTAGCCGCCATGGGAGTCACCCTGGGCGGGCTGGTGTTTGCCGCTGGGATGGAATGGCTGAGCATAAAAAAGGGTGAAAACGGGCAAGACGAAGAGACTGAGGAGATGAAAAAGAAGGACGAGACAAAGCAAGGTCCAGCCGAGGCAGGAGAAAAGCCCAAGGAATAGAATGCATGGCTTTGAGTCAGTTTTCATTTTACATTTTCTTTTGTCGTTTGTTATTAATTCCTGCTGGTGTATTTACTTGTCGTTTTTCTTTTCTTTTTTCTTTTCTTTTTTTCTTTTCTTTTTTTCTTTTCTTTTTTTCTTTTTCTTTGTTTCTTTTTCTAAAAATATTTTCAGTGCCATTCTCTTCTCTCACATCTTTTCAATCTACTCATCTCATACAATGCATCTCTCATACATCTCATAATCTCATAATGTATCATCCTTCATCCTACGTCTCCGTGCCCAACAGGGCATAGCCTTGTAGTTCAATGCTGGGCGACCGAGTACCTGGCACACGTTTGGGAGATGCGCAGGATACAATGTAGATTGATCCTTGGCCAAGCAAGCGAGCCGTTGGGGTTGTCATACCCGTTCCTTCCAACGTCTTGTTCCTTGCAGTAGCACATTTAGCCAAATGACCGTCGGCAGGCATTACGGCTGTGTTCCTGGCAGTCTCAGCAAGTATTACAGGAATTGTGTCCGAGGACAGTCAAATGTACCACAGGTGTTCTGACACTCAGTCAAGACTCAAGAGGCACAGTGTCACTTGTTGTGTCTCTGACACCAGTCAAGGACATTCGACTCGCAGTTTGTTGTCCTAACCGCCTGTCCTACATTCCACCCTGGCTGCATTCCAGCCACCAGGATCGTCCCATAGTGGCCCCTGTGGCCATCCCACGACCCAATGGTGCACCCCCTCGTCTGGAATGCTTTCATCTCGAGCAAACTGAGACAAGCCGCAAACGGCCGGGCGCGAACATTCCTTGTGCAACATGTGCGGGATGGCGGCGGGAAAGCGGGATCCCACAGGGGCTTGTGCGTAGAAAATGTAAAGTTTGTTGGCTGCAAGTTGGCCATGTAGAAGTCGGTGTGCTTCATTCAGTATTAAGGAGAAGGGGCTTCACCGTCAAGGAGTCCATGGGCATGGGTCAAGGGTCGCGGTGAGGCACTAATCAAGATGAAACCGGACAAAGAAAGGGAAACAAAGCCAGCAGGGGAAAGAAGGGGAACGGCGGAAGTCTAGATTTTGATGTGATACAAGTAAGGAGTTGGAAAGAAAGAGAAAAGGGATGAAAGGCATATACTTTGTTTGCACTCTGTGATGACTTTACACTTGGACAGGACACTTAGCCCACGTGGCATCACTAATGGTAATGTCGTCCCAACAATCCACGGTGCGAACCCGAGAGCGACAAACGTCATTGTCTGCGTCCGGTTCCGACCGGACCTTCCGAGGCCGGACGTTGAGTCGATATCGCTGGCGCTTGATAGCACTAAGGCAAGGCTGCAGGCAAACAAAAACGGTGACCATGATCGACACTGCTATCTGGATCGTCGCTCGGGTTGCATCGAGCGAACCAAAGAGGACACCCGAGATGGACGCTGGCCAGACCGCAATTTGGGACATCTCGCCCAGGTGGGAAATAGCCGGATAGAAGTGAAGTGCAAAGTGCAAAAATTGTAAATTGGGCAAACCGGGTTGGGTGTGCTGTCGGCCAGATTGCGAGTCGGTGGGATAAATTAAAATAAGTCGAAAAAGAGCGAGCGCGAAAAGGAAGTGAGCGAAATAAAGCTGCAGTGCAGGTGCCTGCATTAGGCTATCCGTGAGCAAGAAGGCACGACGGTCGTAGCTTCCGCTTTGATTTCGCCGTTTTGCTCTCTCGCCGTTTATCTCTCATATCCAACTTTGTCTTCCACGACTTCTCGCAATTTAGATAACCGTCGACCATTGGCTCTTAATCCAGTTTAGCGACCGCAGATGACCAGCGTTGAATGCCTGGACCTCGCGATCATTTCTTCTCTCAGCCAGCAGAGATAAGGGCCTCGTCGAGATAGGCCAGCACTTGCCATATCTCTGCCATTTCTTGCCAGCTGACAGGAAATGAGGGCGATAATGCAGGCGTCGGCACCTGGACGCCGCCTCGCAATCTGGTACAAAGTAGTTGGGCATGTACTTTTTCCGAGTCCTTCTCGGAGCCGGGCGTGATACTTTTACAAAGTACTCCGTACTGCTCAGTCCACGTCTTCTCTCCTCACGTCAGCCTTGCTAGAGGAACCTCCCGCCAGTGCCGGAGAATAGATGCAGCAAAGTCATTGGGCACACGAGGACACAAGACCAGCACAAGACCGGCACAAGACCAACTCTCACGGCTAGCTGCAAAATATTGTGAAACGGACTCGCTGCCTGTCTGAGTCAGTCTCATTGGCTGGGCTGAAGAATCTGCGCGTTTTCTTCGGCTTCCTCGTTCCTGAGTGCTTTTGCCGGGGATTCTTTGTTGCTTTTTCCGCTTGTCGCTTCCTCGGTTGTCTTTTGCTTTTGCTTGCTTTTTCCTCTTGTTGCTTCTCGTTGCTGGTTCTGCATTGCTTTTGGTGGGAGTTGGTGCCGTTCTGATACATAGTACTTTGATTGCTTTTGGGGCTTTCCTCTGGCTGTCTTCACCCCTGTAATCCTGTTCCTACAAGAACAGTGGTGGCCGACCAACCAGACAGGCCAGCTGGGGCCTGCCAGGGATTCTCACAGCGAAAGCATGGTTCGCAATACCGGGCACGTCCCCCTACCCCGGTCGATTACGTCGATGGCGCTATGCTTGCCGTACCAAACTGAAAAAAACTGGGAAGGAAAGAGCGACGGGGAAGAAGGAAAACGGACGAAATGCTCCTACCCTGTCTGACACACTGTGACGCACTGTACGATGTATCCCTACCACTCCTTAATCAATTGGGGGGCAACAAGAAGGAATACCCTGGTCGACACGTCTGTGTCGCGCATTCTGACCTGGCATGGATCTGGCTGCTGCGGTATGGGTGGCTGCTGCGGTATGGGTGGCATGTCTGGCGGGTATTTTGTCGCGACAAAACATGTGAGGTTACGAGATGTGCCAGCATTGGGGATTGTTGTTGGGCTGCGTGTTGGTCTGTGAGTCGCCTGTGAGTCGCCTGTGAACTACTGTGGATCGCGACATGCAGTTCTACTATGTACTATGTACTTGTAGCACTCTGGGTGTGCGATGCATTATGACGAGTAATAATAATCAAAGGCAATCGCAGACTTCAAAATGATACCTGCTCGTACTTTGTAGTACTGTGCACAGTCGCGCCTTCCTCAACATCCTGGTTGGCGTCGCTGACTAGGGGCGGCCACGCGACAAGAAAAGACCCAAGGAAAAAACCAAGAACCGATGTGCAGACGGCTGAAAAGGAAAGAGCGAGTCAGCGTATTATTGCCGGATGCGACGTGTATCTCACATGTAAGATAGGAATGTGGAATACGGGGCAGGAAGGAGCGAAGGACCAGGTACACTAAGGGCAGAAGGACCAGGGAAGGATGGAGGGAAGGAGCGATGGCAACTGGAGATACTTGCGCGCAAAGTAAACTTTTCGATTGTCAAGAAGGAAAAACTCTAAAAAAGAAGCAAGAACCAGAAAAGAAAGAAAAGAAAGGAGCAAAAAGCAACAGCAGTCAAAAACACACGCAAACAAACACAAACGCAAACAAACACAAACGCAAACAAACACAAACGCACCACACAACACAACACAAACAAGCTCCACAAGACGAACCTCGACAAACTCAAAAAGAAAGCACGCCGTCGGAGCATGTCACTATTTTAAGCTGCTTTCTCGGTATTTTGCAGCCAGGCTCAAACAAACTGCCCGCCAACGCCCACGCCGGCAGCGGCCAAACACAATAGCCCAGACAACCGAGAGCCAAAAACCCCAAACGCCAAAACAGCCCGAAACCGTCAAAGGATTAGCTCGTTTTCACATTTAGGTCGTTTACGGAGCAGGTCTTTCCTCGACCCAAGTACACGCTTCGCCCGTACTTTGTGTGGCCTGGTCCCCTGGGCTGCCACAATACGAGAGCGCCTATTGGCGACGATCGGTGGAGTTTTTGTTTCTCGTGTGGTTCTCGTGTGGTGCTCTGCTCTGCCCGGCTTGGCTCTCGTCGACGACTTGTTTCTCTTGCATTCTTCCCTCCCTCCTCCCTCAACAAGCTTCTTGCTCTTCGTCCAATGTTCGACAGCGCACGCATTGGCCCGCCTCCCTCGTCACATCCGACACCCGCCCTCCAGCCCGCCATCCCGCCTGCCTCAACTGTCACTTATAGCCGTATCTCGCCTGCTATCGCTTACAGCACCGCAAACAGCCTCTTCGCTCGTCGTTATCTCTCAGCTCATCATCCGCTCGAATCCAGCCGCGCCCATTGGCCTTGACAGATAGCCACCCCTTGTCTTGTGTGGCCCTGTGGCCCCCTCCCTTCTCCCGATACAGCAACCGTTTCTGACTGGCGAGGGAAGGTCGAAAAAGGAAGCAAATTGGGACAGCAATTGCCCACGATAGCACTCGCCTGGGCACACGACAAAAAAGACGAGACTTTGAAAAACTCGACCCTATAATCATCCCCCGGAATGGACCCCGACCAGCTTTCTTAGCCAGGAACGCCGATCCCACGCCTCTCCCATCCGGCTTTCGCTTGCCTTTCAGGCTTGTCCCAGCCAGGCCTTCTCTCTCTTAGCCGGAGTCTCCACACGATCTTCTCTGCCTGTTCTCTTTTATCTTCGTCCCCGGTTAGGATAACTGCCACTTTTCTGGCTTCTCCCCTCTCACCTCTCTCACACACTGGGGATCTTTTAGAACTCGGTGCCTGGTTTTCTTTGTTCTTTGTTCTGCTCCTTCCTTCTGCTGGGCCCTTCCCCTGCCCTTGGCCTGCCATTTTTTCGGACTACTTGCCCAATTGCCCAATTTTACCGGCGTTTCTTTGTCTGCACCTCTTTTCACACGGACCCTCTCAAGCCACTATCTCGACTCGTCTCAACGGCTGCTGCTGCTAGTTAGCCTTGTCTCTCGCCCTGCGCTCTCATGCCAGACTATCCCTGCGCTATCTTGCGAGCAGCAACAGACACCCACGCGGCCCAGCCAGGCCGGCACTTTTGCCCGTCTCAGGTTCCAGATCGATCGTGCTTCTTATAAGATCGCAATGGCCGCCACGACACACGGACAGAGAGGCGGCCCCTCTCCCAGAGAAACATCAGAAATCCCAGAAAGCAGCATGGCCCCCGATGCTACCAACGATGGTCCATTTGGGACGGCATCAAGACACGGCAAACCACAAGCAACAAACGACACATTACACGACACAATGGACGACGCGTACGAGCAGATCTACAACCACCCGGCCATGACTGGCAAAACAAAGACGACACCAGCACCCGCCATGGCGGCCTCGTCCCCCGTCGACTCGCCGTCCTCCACATCCGCCTTCTCGTCGTCGCCGTCCTCTGTGGTGTTCTTGTCGCTCGCACGCACTGCTGCTACGCCTCTGTCGTCGCTGGACGGCGGCGAGGTGCGCAGCCCCGGCAGCGTCGTCGGCAACAGCAACAATACGACAGACGACAAAGAGGCGTGTGTGGCCAGTGACGCGGCCGGCAGCAGCAGACGAAGCTTTGGCGATGAGCTAGACAGGTAAGAGACAGCTTTGCGGTTCTTCATTTGGCCTGTTTTTCATTTCCCATTTTCCATTTTCCATTTCCCAGTTGTGCCCAGTCTGCGCAGAGTGTCATTTCTCCATATCCGTTTGCGACAAAACAGACCGAGGAAAGACGGCCCCAATCCACAGCGAAACCCACCACAAAGGCCCATAGCAGTCGCCACAGCCCACAATAGTCCATTGCCAGGGCCTATCCGAGCCCACAAGTGACCTGCGGAATACGCTTTGGGCCTAGTGTCACCGCCCGTATTGGGGCCATATTGCTACTGTTACTGACCTGCCAAACCCTCACAGTGACCTCTCCAGCAGATCCCAAAGGGGCGAAGCGGCCCCTAAACCCGGTCCACTGGGCCCTGCAGTGGGCACCTGGCCGACAGCCACGGGCCAATCGCCACCCCCAAAACAAGCCCCCTTTCCTCCTGCAGCCGATAAGGGGCCTAGCAACACGAAGAGCCCTGCCCCGTCTGCTGATGGCGACCTGGACAACAATAACACCTTTGTCGACAGCCGCAGCAGCCCCAGTCCGCGACGATCCCAGGCTGCATTTGTTCCTTCGAGTTTCTCAGCCCTGTCGTCAGTCCTCTCAAAGCCGAAGCCAGCAGCAGCAGCAAGACAGGCAGCGAGAACAGCGAGATTAAAAACACGCTCTGCCCAACGGTCAACAGCGGCTTCGGCAACATCGCCACCACCACACAGCGCCCCCGCCGGCATACGAGACGACGAAAACTCGATCCGAGACAGTCTCTCGGAGTCGGGCTCAGACAACGACTCATTTGTGAGCGCCAGCGCAGCCGTCAGCAACGCCGACAGTGCCGACGACAGCAGCAGGAACGCCAGCAGGAACGCCAGCCGCGCCCTCCGCGACGCCAGCAGAGACCCCAGCAGGGGCAGAACCCGCAAGACCTTCGCCGACGCCAGCGAGGCCGAGACAGTCCGTCCCAAGTTCACCAACGCCTCAGCGCCACAGCGAACACCGTTGTCCACGGCCATTTTCCGGACCACCTCGTCGCACGGAGACCTGCCTCTGCGCCACCCCGTGCCCGACCAGTCGCCAAGCTCCGGCACCTTCGCCGGCAACATCGCCCAGCTCGAGGCCTCTGCGGAGCGCCTGTCTATGACCAGTTCCATCGAGGACGCCATCCGCGAAGCCCACCAGGAACTGAAGCGCAGCGATAGCCACAAATCCTCCGTCCTTGCCGCCCGCGTCCGTTCGCGCACCTCGTCGGCTGCCCCCGACATTGCTTCCCGGACCAGCACGTCTCCCCAGCTGCGGCGAACCTTTTCGCGACAGAGTTCCATCCTCGACCTGAACAACGCCGCGCGAACCGGCGGATACTCGCCCAACCAATACATCATGTCGCCCCCTTCGTCGGTCTCCGGCCGCATGCGGTCCAACAGCAAGGCCAGCAGCATTGGCAGCGGCGGCAACACTGCCCTCAGCCGGACCCAGAGCAACACCGACAACATCAACATCAACAACACTAGCAACTCTCACAACAACAGCAGCACCAACCTTCAGAGCCTGGCTTTGCCGCCACCTCCACCATATACTGCTTCTGCCTCCGACCCCATCACAGAGGAACATTCGCCCGCGACTACCAGCCTACCACTTGCTGCCGACGACGGATTCCCCTTCCTTTCCCGCACCGGACCCGGCAAGGCCTCGGTCCGCAGCAACCGCTCGGCGCAGCTGGCTCTTCCTGAAATTGCTGAACTCGACATTCCCTTAACCCTGACCCAGGACGCCCTGAACGACGCCGACCATCTGAAGAACGATGGCGGCGATGACGATGACGATGCCGCCATTCTTGCCCGTGCCCATCAAGACGTGGACACCGGTGCTGCTGCCTACATGGACATGAACACAGACTTGGAATTAACCCCCGTCAAAGGCAAAGACTTCTGGGCCTCGCGACCCATGCTGGAAAACGTCGACGGCGAGCCAACCGAGCATTTGCCTTCGTCGCCTGCCACAGCCCATCCGGATGACTACTTGGGAGGCCCTAGCTCGCCGCCATTTGAGCATGACGCAGCAGGCTACCAGTACTACCAGCCGCCTGCCCACAGTCAGACATCAAAAGACGGATACACGCTTGCCTCCGACCACGACGAAGATTTACCTGTCGAGAATGACCGCGCCATGACAACAGCATCTGTATCTGCGTCGATTAATACCTTTGAACAGGCCCAGAGAGCATTCGGTGACTTTGATGGCGTCCATTGTGATCCTGACGCTGCAAGTGCAAGATTCACTATTCGCAGCGCAGCGCCATCGATCAACGAAGCTGATGGAGCCGACGCCGCACAAGGAGAGGGTGAAGAGGTCCCAGTTGTGCAGCGGCGACCGCAGCGGGCCTCCCAAGCCTTGCCTCCGCGCCCGCAGTCGTACTTTGATCCCGAAAGTGGCCAGCAAATGCTATACTATCCAGCCCGTGTGCCGGCCATGCTGCAGCTTCCCCAGAGGCTGTCCAAAAATCCGAATGCTGGTGCACGCAACAAGCGGCGGACACAAGTACTCAGCATGATTGAGCAAACTCACGCCGGCACGATGAAGAACCAGAGGCAATCGCAGGTGTGGCTCCCGAATCCTGTCCCAGGAAGCAGCAACGGTGAATCCACCCCACGCTCTTTCGACCACCCGGATGGGACTCCTGATGCCAATGGTGAAGGCGCTGTTGAAGGTGCCGCCGAAGGAGAGATTGGTGGTGAAGGCGAAAATACCGGCGAAACGGCAGAGGCTGGCCCATCAGGGCCCCATATTCCCAGCGAGTATCGCCGACCGGCCAAGATTGCGGGCGCATCCAAGAAGAAGGCGCCAACACCAAAGATGGAAAATCTGCCACCGCACCTTCGGGCCTCTGCTTTCTTTGACAGCCCTGCTGGTGTGGCCAATATTGAAATCATCAACGGCTCGGCCACGGACACTCTTGACAGCATTCTGAATGCCTCCGCCGCTGCACCCGTGAGTGCTTTCACAGACCATGCTTTTGCTGGCAGGTTAGGCACCGAAGTCTACGGCGTCAAGAAGCGCAAGAAGAGAGCCACCCGGAACTTGACCAACGGCTCTTCGGCCAATGGCTCTCAGGACAACAACCCGTACCCTTCACAGCATAGCAGGAATACTACAAAGTCCCGGGCTTCCTTGATGTCCTTTGTGGGAATCAGAAAGTCGAGCAACCCGGTCAGCGCTTCTGGCTCACTGAGAGGAACTGGAAATGAACGACAACGTCTTTCTCTCGGTGAGGATGACGAGGAGGATGAAGATGACAGTCGCTCGGTTATCAGGCATAGCCGCGCAGGAAGCGATTTGGCTCCAGATGATGATGAGCGCCTGTCCGAGGGCGAGGAAAGCGGTTCTGGCTCTGGCTCGGGCTCGGGCTCAGGCTCAGAAGAGGAAGATTCGGACGAAGTCTACGATGGCCCTCCGACAACCCTCCTGGCTGAGCTGCAACTCCGGAAACAGCAACAAAAGCTGCGCACCCGACCTATTAATAAGGCGTTCCCCAACGGCATGCACTCCACCCTGCTCGAGCTCGATGCCGTCGCCGAGGTCGAACGGAAGCAGCGCAAGGGCAAGAAGGTCAACCTGGCCTGGGAAGACCCGGCCATGAACCCGGACGAAGAGGATGACGATGACGAAGACATTCCTCTGGGTATGCTCTATGCTGCGCGTGCTGCCGGCCACAAGAACGTGGCTGCCTTTGCTGCGGACATGAACCGGCCTATGGGATTGATGGAGAAGAAGGAGCTGGAAGACAATGAGCCTCTCAGCAAACGCCGCGACCGCCTCCAGGGCCGCGACCCAGGTGTCAATGTCTCTGCTAGCGCTGCACTGCGCAACGAGATGCTCAAGAGCAAGAGCATGCTCAACTTGACGCCCACTTTGACCGGCATGAACCCTTCAGGCTACGGCCGCGGCAACAATACTAACGACCCTCAATCCGGCAGCCAAAGCCAGAACGGCGAGGGCAAGAAGGATCTGGACGAAATCGACCCCGAAGCCGACGATGAGCCTGTTGAAGAAGTCGATGACGAGCCCATGGCTGAGCGTCTTCGTCGCATCAAGGAAAAGGAAGAGAGCGAACTGCCCAAGGCTCGCGGCGTCAGTTCCGCCTTTTCTACGGAACTTCTCAGCCAGTTTGGCGACCCCGAGGAGGAAGCCAAAGAGCGTGAGAAGGAGAAGGAGAAGGAACAGAAGGTCAAGGGTATCTATGACCACCCGCCAGAAGAAGAGGAGACCTTGGGACAGCGCCGTCGCCGTCTGCAGGCGGAGAAAGAGGCCCGCGAGGAGGAGATGAAGCATTCGGGCGGTGCTGTTGCCAACGGTGGTGCTGCCTTGAATGCGGAGGGCATGGCTGTCAATGGCGAGGCACTGCACGCGCTTACTGGCTCGAGCCGTCTCTCCCGCCGGCTGTCTATGGCCGACATCCTGTCCGCCGTGCCCGCTGACACCACTCGCGGCCCCCGCGATCCTCGCGAGGTCGAACGCCTCCGTCGCAAGGAAGAAGAGGCTCGTATCGCCCGTGACAAGGAACAGAAGATGGCAGCCATGCGTGCTTCAATGCCCAAGTGGATTCCCGGCCTCGGCAGTTCAGCTCCCCCGCCCAGCAGCTACATGGCAGGCACTGTTGGCCCCGTGCAGCAGCCTCAGAACCAATGGGCACGCCAGAGGCGGACGCATAGCGGCCAGGCGGCCATGAACAACGTTGGCTACAACGGCGCCAACTACGGGAACGGCATGAACATGGGTATCAACAACATGGCCATGGGCATGAACGGCCAGAATGCGGCCTATGGCGGCGGCTTTGGCATGCAGCAGCCCATGATGGGCATGCCCGCTATGAGCACCATGGGCACCATGCCCGCCATGAACACTGTGCCGGTTATGAACACCATGCCTGCCATGAACAATGGGATGGGAATGATGCCTGGCGTCGGCGGTGGTTACGGCATGCCCGGCAACGCGTATGGAGGATACAATGGCTTCTCTATGCCAATGCAGATGCAAATGCATATGGGGATGGGAATGCAGATGCCCGTGCAGCAGCAGGGCGAGCTTGACCGTGTAGAGCGCTGGCGACAGAATGTCATGCCACAAGGCCTCTAATCTCTTTTACATTTGGTTTTCTTTGTTTGGAACGACATGTCATTCTTCACTGCCAACTTCCAGCATATATACCTTTATCTTACTGTACTTTAATACTCTTTATATACTTGCCGACACGGGGCAAGACAGATGAGGCACTTGTATTTTAGCATGATGGCTGGTGCATTGCGTTGGCGTTCTTGTGCAGGATTGGACACCTTCACATACAGATATATACACACAAGCGTAATCACTTGATACACAATAGATCGTGCAACAGCGTTGTAACATGAAAGTTTTTGAAAGTGTCGGTTTTAATTTTGATAACTGGTTTAGAAATAAAAAGAGACTTGAAATTAAAAACAGTTTGAGAGTTCTTTATTTTATAAGAGTGATTTGAAAATTTTATTTAAACCTGTAACGACCTTTTTAAAACCCAAACATTAAATATTGGAAAATTGCAAGGAAATAATTTCAAACGAACCACCCCTATGTACTCCAGAGTTTATTTTTTCCTTCTTTGTGTATAGGTCTGTCTGGTAGAATGTGTGAAACAAGGCACGAGACAGGCTTACATCAACATTTCTCTCCTACATATCGTCCGCCTCGTCCACTTCTCTCTCCTTTTTGGTCTAATGATGCAACGGCGGAAGGGAAAAAGAACGCTCAAAAAAAAAAAACGAAACGAAACAAAACAAAAACGACTTGAACAGGAACAGACAAATAATGACTGGATGATGGGATGATGCAGAACAGACAACAGACAATGGAAATGTACAATCTTTTTATATTCGATATACCAGCAGCAGTACCGTCACCAACCGCACCGTGTAGTATATCATATCAACCCTTTACAGTCATCATCTCCGCTTCGAAAATGCAGAGGCAGACTTCTTTTGCACCTTGGGCGGTGGGGCTGTCGCTGCTGCTGCTGCCACGTCGTCGTCGTCGTCTTCATCGTCGTCCTCGTCCACATCGTCAAAGTCAATCTCGTCCTCGTTGACCTCGTCGTCCTCGTCCATCTCCTCGACGTCTTCGTCGTCGTCGTCATTTTGAGCGTCGCTGTCGTCCGAGTCGTCCGTGGCCTCGTCTTCTAGGATCTCGTCGTCGTCGTCGTCGTCAATGTCGTCGAAATCAGCCGACACGCCAACCTCGCCGGCACCATTGACCAGGATCTGGCCCTCCGTGGTGTCGTCCTCGGCCTCGTCGTAAAACGTGGCCTCCTCTTCCTCGTCCCGGGCTCGCTTCCGGCCCGCCAGCGGCTGGAGAACGGATCCACCGCCGCTGCCGCCGTTCGGCAGCGCCGACCGCGCCCGCTGCGCCCGCCGCAGCTGCATCTGCGCCTCCAGCATGTCCAGCTTGCCCTTGAGCAGCAGCAGACTGTTGAGGCCCCGCGCACGCTCCTCCAGCACGCGGTGCAGCTCCTGCAGGTTCTTGGTCACGCCGGGCTGCGACGCCAGAGCGCCGCCGTGCGTAATCAGCGTCCACTGCACCCAGCTCATCAGCGTGTGCGCCCGCCCGGGGCGCCGGTGCATCCGCGCCGCCAGCTTCTTCAGGAGCACGCCGGCCAGCGACGGGTCCAGCCGCTCGACCGTGTTGCGGACCCACGCCATGTCGGTCGTCGTGTTGAAGCACACCTCAATGTTGGCGTCGTCGCCGCTCAAGAGGGCGGCATTAAGCAGGTTTCCGAGGGAGGCCAGGCTAGGTGCGGCGGCGGCGGCGGCGGCGCCAGATGTGGAGGTGGCAGACGTCGACGTTTTCGTGACAGTCGACAAGCCCAGAACGGCATTGACGTCGACTGTTTCTTGGCCGCGCACGAGCTCGCCAAACGTGGGGGTGTCATCGTCGTCGTCGTCCTCATCGTCCTCATCCTCACCAGCGCCGTTGACGCCGTTGACGCCATTTGTCTTTTCATCCACGTCCATCAGGTCGGCCTCAATCTCGGCGTCGATTGCAGCGTCGACCTCGTCGTCGTCGAGCTCCTCGTCGCTGGAAATCTCAATAGCATCGGCATCGGCATCGTCGTCGTCGTCGTCTTCCTCCTCTTGCTTTCCAATCTTGGACACTGACGGCAGCGTTGCCCGCTTCTCGAAAACGTGCGTCTTGGTCTTTGTCTTTGCGCTTTTTGTCGACACCGGCTTGGCGATCTTGAGCTTCTGCTGGGACTTGCTGCTGTTCTTCTTTGAGGAAGCCATCTTGGGCTGTTTTGAAACGATACCGCCGGGCATCGTGCTGTGTGGGTGGTTGGTTATTGTCGTAGACGGTAAGAATACCAGTTTACTTCTAAAATAACGGATACCTCTCGAGGGGTCGAATTGTCCTTGCTTTGTCGTCTTGTTGTATGGTTGAAGCAACGTTCTGCACACGAGCAGGGAAAAAAATTATCAAGCAGGTCCTTGCTTCTCTCGAACTTTTTTTTATGGGAACCGTTCTTTTTGCCCAGTTTTTTTTTTTTGGCATTATCTTTTTTTTTCTTTTCCGCCTTTGGTCCACAATTGATAAGCGATAGGATCATGTGAGCGGTCACTGGACAAAAAGCATAGAAGCACGTGAGTACTTGATCACGTGAATCAATCCGTAGCACGTGTCTGTAAAATCTGTTTATGTAAGAGATTAGGTAAGTCAACCAAAACGTGACTCATCCAGTACACGTGATCTCACGTGCGATACGAGCTATCGCTTCGTGAAATTGGGATTGTGGCTGTGTCGGAAATTGGACTGCGCAAGGGGGTGTGATTGGCCAGCAGTTGATAGTGTTGCAGCCTAAAATCATGTTTGCGGCATATGATTTGCTGCTGATGTAGGCAGCGATATCCACTTTCTGTGGGCACCCACATATTCCTCCCGCTCTATTGGCCGGCAACCGTGTTTGCTACTGTGCGCGGAATGTCGCATACTGTTTGCTGCCCAGCGTGAGCCGCAAACTGGATCGCACTCTCACCTCATTGCGAAAGGTGAAGAAGAGCTAAAGCCTAAAACGAGCAAAGTAAGAGTAATCGCGAGAAGCGAAAATGAATCGCGAAAAAAAAAAGGTGTCCGTGTGCTGGCCCGCTCACGCCCGCCCATGCCCGCTTCTGGTGCTTCTCCTCTCTTCTCACCCTAGTCCTTGGCAAGAACCCCATCTTTATTTCTGCCTAGAAGGGAAAGCTTCCTGTCCCACTCGCACGGGACGCGACACGAAAAGAAAAAGGTCACAAACAAAACATCGCAAGTCGCGACGAGACGCAAAACCTTGCGCCAAAGACCAACGGCACACGACGGCGCATTCGCTCTGTGCTAGTCTGGCCTGTCCTTCTGACAAGCCTGAATCTGCCGCGCCTGTGCGATGCCGCTGGCAAAGCGGCACCAAAAAGGAATGAAGCGAGCAGCAAGAGAAACTTCACGTGTCGTGCGAAATGCTACAATGTGCTTAGCCGCGTTTTTGTTTTCGGTTTCCGTAGGACTTTCTCCCGGATGTTGTGGCTGCTGGCCTCCCGTCTCCCTTTTCAGAACACTAAACATCATCTTGCCTCCTGCGCCCGCTTTGCCTCCCTGTTTGCCTCATCGTGTTTTTGTACGAACTAACAGAAGAGTCTGGAGCAGTGTCAAGTCTTTCTTCAGTCCCCCCCAACGTTGCGTGTTTGTGGCCCGTGTGGCGCATAAGACGTGATTGGCTGCGCATTCCATGCTGGCCGAGCCAGGGTACTTATTTGGACTGTTTTTCCCTCACACTTTTGCTCTTGGTCTTTTCGATTTTATTTTTTATTTTATTTTTTGTTGTGTGAGTCTCGACGCCGATCACGCACGGGCCACCTCACTCTCCCACACACCCACCCTGCACCCCCCTTCCCTGCGTCCTTGTTCAACCATAGACGAATCAGAGATAAGAACAGATCAGCGGAGCTCAGAAGGCCATCGAAATAAATACCTCCCGCCTGCCGACCGGGACTGACATGTGTTTTTTTCTCTGAAATTTTAGAAAAAGCGACGTACCTCCGACCCCGCAGCCAATCATATCGCTCCACCACCCAACAGATTGCTGACTAGTGCTGCTTCCTGCGACGCAAAAGTTACAGCAACTGGATTTTTTGTTTTCTTTTCAGTCCTTTTTTTAATTCTTTCCTTTTATTTTTCTTCTGGCCCCCTCCGGGCATTACTTAATCATCGCAATTTTCACCCGCCACACCCAACCGCCACAATTCTCTACGCTCTAAACTCCCCCCAAAACTCACCCGCCACACACATATTTACACCAGCCCAGCCGACCAACCACCACTGAGAATTCGCCCCAGCCTTCTCAGATCGCATTCATCGCAATCGTCAGTACGTCAACCCACTGCATCGCGGTATACCTACTAGTCTCGGCCGCACCAGCCCGGCCGTTTCCCTCCTCCCTCTCCTTTCCTCCTTCCCTCTCTCCCTTCCCCTCCACTCTGACTCTCGGCCCCTCCTCCCTTCCATCACCTAGCTTGCAGAAGCTGCTGTTGTTGTTATCCCCATTGCGCGCTCACCCAAACCCCGTGCGCATTGCGACCAAAAAAAAAACACGGTACTCGGCCGTAGGGTTGCGCTTTGACTAGCTGCTAACCTGCATCTGCACAGCTGCTCACAGCTCACAGCTTATAGTTCACCACCACACTGTGCGCGCGCATCTGCTGTTCATGTCGTTCCTTCCTTTTTGAGCTTCATCACGAATGGCTATCATGACATCACCACACCTGACCGACACTCCCACCGCCGACCAAAAACAACCTACCAAGATGGCCTCGCTCTCAGACGAGCAGGTGCCCACCAGCAATGGTGTCAATGGGTAAGTCACTCCAGATAAATCGTTTGTCTTCCCAGCTCTTTTGGCTGCTTTGTTGCTGCGCATTCGCGATGCGACTCCTCATTCTGGCACCTTGGCTTGCTCGTCGTACCTTCCGCGCCAGGCGTTATCTGATGACGCGCTGGCCTGCATCGTTCCTTCCTGTTTCGTCGCAAAATGCTTTGCAACGGCCGTGTCTCTGTCCTATAAATAAGCTTCACCGTGTCAACCGTCCCGGTTTACCAAACTCCGATGGCCTCTTTTTACTTTTTTTTTTTGGCGCTTCTTGTTTTGATTTCCAAATCTTGGCCGTGCATTTTCCTCGTCACTTCCTGCCACATCCATTCGCGAACCCCGCAAAGTCCCAGATCGGCCTACCTACCCGCAGACAAACCAACTTTGCCGTTTCTCTCTCCATCTCTCTGTTAGCCAAATGTGTTTCCCTTTCCAACGGCGTCGCGCTGTCTTTTTTATTTCATTTTAATTGTGCGAACCATTTTCATTATCGCTTGCATCAATACTAACATGATACGCTTCCCCAGGCATTCTGTATCAGAAGCTGCAAAGCCAGAGTCCGCATCAGCATCAGAACCCACCTCAAAAGCGAGCGGGCCGTCAGAAGGAAATGGTGCATCGGGCGCCGCAATGAACAGCGCCGCGAATGCCGAAGCCTTCTCGTCCAACGATCTAGCAGTCCAGCCACCCGCCGACAAGCCCGCCGAGGCCGATGGCGACAAGCCTGAGGATAAGGCTGAGCCCACAGCAGCTGAAACAGCGCCAGCACCAGAAAAGCCCGCCGAACCTACCGACGCAGCCGAGAAACCAGCAGAGAAGCCAGTCGAAGAATCGGCACAGAAGCCGTCCGCGACACCAGACGAAAAGCCTGCCGAGCCTGCTGAGCCCACCGAGAAGCCAGCAGAGGCACCAAAGGAGGAAGAAACCAAGACTGATGCCGAGAAGGAGTCAAGTGCACCAGCACCAGCACCAGCACCAGCACCAGAGTCGGATATGAAGGAGGAGAAGGCACCGGAAGAGGCCAAGGGCCAGCCAGAGGAGACTACAAGAGAGGCACCAAAGGAGGATGCTGAGCCAGAGGCCGCAAAGGCAACACCGGCCGAAGAAGAAGCAAAGGCCGAGGAGACACCAGCAAAGTCTGTGGAGCCAAAATCGGAGGACGTCGAGATGGGCGATGCCGCAGACAGCAAGCCCGCGACAACAGAACCCCCCTCTGCACTCGAGAAGCCTGCCGCCGAAGACACAGTTATGAGTGACGCGCCGGCTGCCACTTCCGCCCCTGCCTCTGCTCCCTCTCCTGCCCCAGCTCGTGCCCCTTCAGCACCCGCCCACGCCTCCTCATCGAGCCTCCTACCCTCCCTTAGAGATGACGGTTCTCGAGAGCACTCCTCTGCACCGGCTGCAGCCGACACTATCATGGCTGACGCGCCATCGAACAAGGTTGCACGGGAACGTGAAGACGACAACGAGGAGGAACGGTCGGCAAAACGCGCAAAGACGGAGGATGCTGAGGGTTCTGGTGCACCTACCGCTGGTGACAGTATTGAGGCAACAGTGGTCGCATCAACAGACGTGCTGGCCGAGATCCCACCGGTTGTCATGCCGCCGCGTGTTCGAGCCACAGCCAAGCCTGGCAGTCTTGCCGACCCAGAGCTGGACGAGCTGCCCATCTCCACGTACGCGAACCGCGAGATCCGGCGCGTGCTTGCGAGTGTGAAGAAGACCAAGGTCGGCAACAACTTCAAGGACCCTGTGAGCAAGAAGTGGCCGGCTCTGTGGGAGTCGTACGTTGTCCGGGTCCCCAAGCCGATGGACATTTCACAAATGGAGCGCAACCTGCGCCAAGATCTGTACCCGACCCATGCAGACTTCATCAACGACCTCTTCCTCATCCACGAGAACTCGCTCAAATTCAACGGCCCTGGCAACCTTATCACCGATGAGGCCAAGGCTTTGGTTGATAACTTCTTCACGCGCCTGTCCGAAATCAACGGGAAGGAGCCCCAGAAAGCCGAAAAGAAGGAATCCAAGCAGCTGCCAACCCGGCACACCGGTCCTCGTGCAGCTGCGTCTCGGCGGGAATCAAAGGGCGCAGCAACCTCTCCTATTGAGGATAGTGTCACCGCTGCAGGCCCGTTGACTGTTTCCACTTCGGCCCATACTGCTGCTGCTGCTGCTGCTCCGCCAACGCCAGCAGGTGCCGCTGCCACCCCTGCAGAAGCCACCACACCCGTGTTCGCCGTTCCGTCATCCGGCGTGCCGATCATCCGACGTGATAGTGCAAAGAATGACGGCGACCGGCCAAAACGGCCAATCCACCCGCCGAAGAACCGCGATCTCGGATACGAGCCCAAGAACCCGAAGAAGAAGCAGCCAGAATTCCGATTCTGTGAAGAGGTTCTCAAGGAGCTCATGAAGGCCAAGCACTACGAGATCAACCACTGGTTTTTGCGGCCTGTGGACCCTGTGGCCATGCAAATCCCGACCTACCACAAGATTATCAAGAAGCCGATGGACCTTGGGACGATGCAGACCAAGCTGAACCTGGGCGAATACAACTCGGCAAAAGAGTTTGAGAACGACATGAACCTCACCATTCGGAACTGCCGCAAGTTCAATGTGGTCGGCGAGCCGGTGGAGGCCGCCAACCGGTTGGAAGAGCTGTTCAAGGACAAGTGGGCCGAAAAGGACAGCTGGCTGGCAGCGCACACCGTGGCCCCGGCTGTGGCAAGTCCTGTCGGCAACAAGGACGAGGAGTCTGAGGAAGATGGCGACGATAGTGACGCAGAAGGCGATGATGCCAATGCCGCACCTCTGACTAGTGATACAGTGGATGCGCTGGTCAAGCGTCTTGACGAGGAGAATGCCAGGCTCAGCAATTTGCTCATGGCCAAGATCCCTGACATGACAATGGTCGCGACTCAGCAGACTGTTTTGAATATGATTCAGAAGCAGATTGTTGAGGAGAAGACCAAGCTCGCTGCTGCCGAAACACACAAGCGCCCCAGCAAGCCGGGCAAGGCCAAGGCCTCCAAGGGCAAGAAGGCAGCTGGCGGTGCAGGCAACACCAAGAAGGCTGGTGGCGGTGCAGCTGCTGGGGGCACTACCAAGAAGGCCGTTGTTGCTGCCAAGAAGGCCCCCAAGGCCAGAGTGCTCGGCCAGGCTGAGAAGACCGTTGTCACTGATGGTATCAACAACCTGGAAGGTCAACAGCTCGAGAAAGCGGTTGACATTATCATGAAGGACACCCATCAAGAAGTGAGTGTTTCAATTATTTCTACGAGTTTGTTTTAACTATATATACTAACTACCTAGGAGAGCGAGAGTGGAGAACTGGAATTGGACATTGACCAGCTATCTCAAGATGCGCTGGGCAAACTCTACGATATTGTAGTCAAGGCATTCCCGCACATGCGCGTAAGGCATGAAAAGACCAAGACGAGCGCCGGGGACGGCCAGCTAGGCAAGCCCAGCAAGCCCAAGAAGCACAAGCCCATGGGCAAGGCGGAGCAAGAGCGGAACATTGAGAAGCTGCGCGAGATCAAGGCACAGTTCCAACGCCCCGGTAGCGGCAGCCAGGAACCATTGCCCTCAGTGGAGGTCAACCAACCAACCCGAGACGAGGAGAGCGAAGAAGAGAGCGATGCCGACTCTGAAGAGGAGTGATTCGTTTGATCCGGGTTTGGTTTCGGGGCTATTCCGGTTGTCTGGTGTGACGGCGCTTTGTTTCTTCTAACTTGTTCTTTTCTTTTTCGTGTCGCGGCTGGCCTGACTCGACTGCGATGACTTGATTTTTAATTTTCTCTCATTCCCTCGGACAGAAAGCCAGGGATGAATATGGATGGATGATGCGGACGATGCGATGGATAGGGGGGCTTAATTGAGTGGGAAAGCGTCGACGCGGCATTGTTCTCACAACTCTCGCAGCTCCCTCCCACCCAGACACCCCCCTTTTGTACCACAATGAAAACAGTGTTTTGATCTCAAGTGTACATTAGTTCTTTTTCTCTCTCTCTTTTTCCCTTTCCTTGTCCTTACCTCTACTCCGTTTCTTGATTTTTGTTTTTTTTGCCCCTGCGTCGAAAGAGGAGAAAAAAGAAGAAGAAAGAACTCGTTTTGTCCCTCGAGGGACACTATCGGTGGGAGGAAGGACAAAAAAGCTCGAGGCGCATTCGGGACGGTGTTGTCTTTTTTTGCTCTTGACTAGGGCGTTTTATTATTTTTTGAGTTTCCCTGTTATTTTGTCTCTTCCAAAAATTTGGGGCGTGGAATGGGATCAAAAGCAAAAAAGGGAGTCTGGAAGGGCAAGACATACGAAATCAAAACGTATGCAAAGATGCAGATGCAAACACGCACGCAACAAATGATGCCAGCGTGTGCAACCGTTTGCAAAGCGCATAAAGAGGAGGACAATCGCGGTATTTTGTTTGGCCCGCGGAACACGAGATTTCCAACACAAACAACAATGCAGAAAACAAGCAAAAAAAATAGCAATACAAAAAAATAGCAAACAAAACGAAAAGCCTTGATGAGACTGGGAAATGGTGACTGTCTAATGTAGATGTGCTGTGAACGAAGAACTTACTGAGGATACCTGTGAACTTGTGAACCTGTGAAGCTGACCTGCAGAGTGACACTTGATGTTGAGTCAACTGGCGGGAAGGCCGAGCTTGGCGAAGGCGATTGCCAAGTCTGCAAGTGAGGATACTCGGGCTATGGCAGCCGAGGTTTGTTCGGATGTCGTTCCAGGTATTATGTAACCGGTATGTGTGGAAGAGGGGACGGGAGAGAGGGGGCGAGAGAGAAACGGGAGAGGGGACGGGAGAGGGACGGGAGAGAGACGGGAGAGAAACGGGAGAGGTGAGGGAGAGAGGGGCCAAAAGAGGGGGTGATGGAAAGAGGATGCCAAAAGTTAAACTCGACAAACCGACGTTTTTGACGACACTGACACATCTTGCAATGATCGGCCGCGTCCTCCTCTCGCTCGACGCGCTCGCGCTCGTGTTCGGCGCCGTCGCCGCCGACTGGAACGAGACGCACATCTACAACCCGCGGTGGCCGCCGCACGCAAAGTAAGACGAGATGGAGGTGAGAGAGTTGAAGAAAAGGAGTCGACGCCTTGGAGATGAGTTGAGTTGGGAATAAGACAAGGAGAAAGGAGTCGACACATTGTCCATATCCCTTGGTTTGGATCTGAAATGATCGGGTCTGGACCAGCATGGCTCTGTCGACTCCTACCCAAGACCCAACTCCCTTGGTCCCTTGGTCCATGTTTCTGAATGTCCCTCTCTGGGTGGATATCCGTCTCGTATCGTCTACGTGGATGTCCCCTGGATGCCTCCTGCACGTCCAAGTGGACAATGCACAGTTCTTTTCGTCACCACTGGTCTACGTCAAGTGTCGTCATCTGTGTCGTGTGTTTGTGTGGTCTTGACGTTTCTTGGTCTTGTCACGGCTTGCGGATTCGCTGACGCTCATCCTCAGATTCCACAACGCCCAAACCATCTCCCTCTCCATCGCCCTCGGCATCGCCACGCTCGTCTACACCTGGGCCGGCTCCCGCTCGCGGTCCAACCTGCTGTCGGCCGCTTTTACTGGATCCGTCTACTGGCTCGCCGGGCTGGCGAGCATCTTCTTCCCCGGGACCAGCGGCCTGGACCCCGAGTTTGGCGGGCCGGGGTTTCCGCAAGGATGGCTGTTTGCAGCGCTTGCGAGCTGTGCGATAGGGGGGGTGTTGGTTGAGTGGGCAGAAGATGGTGTGAAGGAGAAGGAGAGTTGACGACAGACAACGACCGTAGGGGGGAAAGAGAGACGAGTGTCGACAAGGAGGCTGATTAGAGACGAGATTTCAAACACGGCGGCCCCTTGGCCTAATGGTAAGGCGTTGCTTTCCGGTGGCAAAGATTCTGGGTTCGAGTCCCAGGGGGGTCGATTTTTTTTGCTCTTGATTTTTTTTGTCCCTATTGTGTCGGCCGGGTTTTGCGGGTTTACAGTCTCACAGTCTTACACGGGCTTACGAGTCATCCTGGAAAGGCTATTTTAACCCGAAAGTCTGTGCGGGTTTACACCTGCATCTATTTACACTTGCAAATGTCACAGAGGCCGCGTCACTGGCCAGATGGTTTTGGATGAACTGGATTTGGGCTGGTCCGTAGGAACAAGCTTTTGCCATTACTGGCTGCATACCAAAGATATCTGACGGGACACGTCTGCAGGTGAAACCGGAGGTTATGCGCATTGGGCGGCTATATAGGGCATGTTTTGCATGCTCTCTCGGTTCTCTGGTGTCTCTGTGTCTCTGGTGTCTTCCACTCTCATGTTCTCAGAACACCGCCCGGAACGAGAAACCTTTTGCTCTTCAGGGGTGATCCGGCAAAGGCGGATCCGATTGGAAGACGTATGGACACCAAACCTCTGTCCGCGTACACACCTGATACGCATCCAAGTTCTCGCAAATTGTATCCGTCTTCCTCGCGTGCTCCCTGTTCTAGCGCGGGCTCTTGCAATTTTCTCCTGGATGCCAAGACCTTAAACCGGGTCCCCCAGTTTCTGTGGTCCTCCAGCAAACCGCCGTCGTCATGCCAAGACCTGCGGGAAATGGGGCACACAGTATTAGCTGTAGGGTTACCCGTGCGCTGCCAAGTATTATCTTGGATTCTCAGGGGTCGTGCGAGTCTGGTTCTTCTTGTGATTGATTTCTCGTTTGGTCGCATCCTCTCGTGTCCTCCGTATCGTGCTGGCACCGTTGGAGTCGCCAAGGCGGGATGCTTGTAAGAAACAAGACTTGGAGAGAGAAGGGAAGGCACGCTGTAGAACCACTCTGAAATGGAAAAAGAAAGTAGCGAAAGAAACAGAAAGAGCCGCAACTGTCACGCGACCACTCTGAAGTCCGAGATCATTAGCACCGGCTGGAGATATGGAGGTGCTCGTGCCCGGTCGTGTACGTACTCCGTCATCCATGTATCTTTTCGATTTCCAGATCCCCGTCTGTACATCCGTGGCAATGTCGGCCGCGGGGGTAAGAACAGGGCTCGCGGATAGGCTCCCTCATTGGCCAGCCTGGACGCACACCCCACTGTTATCTCAAAAGCCTAGGCTTTCCGACCATTTCCCACTTTGCTGCGGGACTTTGTCTCTCGCTGCGCCAGCTGCGTCCACGGATACCATGGGGACTCCGACGGACAGCGGCCGCTACAACATCTGGGCGAGGGCCAGCTGGCCGACTGAGACTACTGACAATGAGTGAGATGACTGATGCCTGATCGAGAATCATGATACTTGACTGTTTTAACGGATTTGTTCGACTGCAATGTAAAAGCAAGCAGCTAGCAATAGCAAATACCCAACAATGAGAAGAAAACTCCGAACTCTGAACAGAATTGCCATGATGACGTGCGCTTGGGCCGACCACCCAAAAAGGTAGCTCCCTAACAGGTGGGAATTCGCATAAAGATAACAGAACCAGACAAGCAGACGTCCAGCAATAGAACACCACACTCATGCCACCCGGAAGCCCATCAGGTTCTAAATCCCGCGCTGGTTATCTGGTTATCAATCTGGGCCGGCGCTATGTGTAAAGGGGCACCAAAGTTTCTTTCCAAGCGACCGCCACATGCCCACTCATTCGTACCTGCCACAGCCACAAAGTACCGGTACACCGTCCGCTGGTGGGCTGCAGCGGTGGGCGGGTGGGCTGCAAAGGGTCTCTAATTCTGGCCTTGCCCCTTTCTGGCTTGGCTGGCCCGTTTGTTTCTTTTTGGTGTCTTGTTGTTTTGGTTATCCGGAGCAGGCCTCGTAATTGTCGAGTACGAGGAGCCCTTGTCTCCTGTCTCCTGTCTCCTCTCTGTCTTTCTGTTTTCGCCCTTCTTTCCTTATTTTATCGCTTATTTTAATCGCCATTTACCTTATTTCCCCAACAGTCGTGCCTTCCCCCCGAGTACGCGGCTTCCTTCGCATCCTTGTTACGTCCCCCCCCCGTCTCCATTTTTCTGGGCCTAATCTTGCCCTTTGTTCCTTCCCTCTCGCCTCTTGCCCCATCCAGGCCAAGATATCGGCCGCGCAGAGAGCCTTTAAGACCGGCAGAGTCCTCTCGACTCTCTCCAGCTCTTGAACTCGCCCAACTCTCTCTTTAATACACTGCACGCCTGTTCCCGCACCATCCGACGGACGGCCAGCCAAGTGTTTCCTTGGCATCGATCTCACTCCCCCGAGTCTTGGCAGAGCCCACACCCTTCCACACGCCCCAAAAGCCAAGGCACACCCTTCCACCCCGAGACACGCGAGTCGTTGCCCCGTTCAGCCCACACGTGAAGGCCAGCCAGGCCATAAAGTCTGCCCATAGCTGGTCGCGACGTCGTCCCGAGTGTCGTCTTCCATTCGACTTGCCAGCCTCGTTGCGATTTTACCTCCACGCTTACACGCGCTGTGCCGCAATCCGTCACTCCCCTGGAAATCCACTCCTGGCGCTTTCAGCCTCGCCCGGCCCCATTCTCACGGAGAGACCCGACCCCGTCTTACTTTCGGAGATCGCACCTCGTCAGCCTCAGCCTTGAAGACCAATCTTGCCCTCGCACGACCATTGGCTCCTTGCTCGCAAAGATCATAGCCTCGCGCGGGCCTCCACTGGCAGACTGGGCTCTCCGATGACCTCACCTTGAGCCTAGTCCAAGTCCCCCCCCCCCTCTCTCGGGGTTGCCCGCTCCTTCGATCTATCTACGACCGGCCAGGTCTCCCAACCCCGAGACCATGCCCCATTCCAGCAGGGGCTCAGACTCAATAGCCTCGACCACCTCGCCCTCGCCCGACAACAGGCCCAGCAAGCGCCAAGTCTACGAAAAGTATGGCTGTCTCCCGCTGCTCGCCTTCTTCTCCCACCGGGTCCTCCGCAGCGGGCCCAAGCTGCTGCTCTACCTGGCTGCCATGGTCGTCTCCCTGTTCGTCGTAACAAAAATCATGCCCTCCGGCGTCCAGGAGACCATTGTCAAGAGCACGGGCCGGCTGTGGTCATCCCCGCCCCCGGTCGCCGGCAGCGCCTCGTCCCAGCCGCCAAATAACGACCACGACTCGTTTGTCGGAGGAGGGCTGCGCGTCGTTGTCTTTGGCGAGAACGATATTGGCACCTCAAAGCTGAGCCCCACCCCGGGCATCCGCTTTGGCGACAATGGCAACACCACCTGGACCGAGGCGTTCTGTTCAGAGGTTTGTCTCCCCCAGAGTATACTATGCACTGCCAGAATTCCACTAACATGCCCTCCAGGTGCACTGCAGCACTTACCTGTCCTATGTTCCCGAGCTCAGCTGGCCGCCAATATCATACACCGCCAACAACCTCTTTGAGGACACCATGGAAAAGGTGCTCGAGGACTCGCAGGGCAAGGGCCCCGCCGACGACTACTCCTTCTTGGAGACCGAGTACCCCTTGCGCAACAAGGTCGCCGACGCTGCCGCACAAGTCAAGAGCTTTCTGGCCCGGCCGAAGCCGCACCGCCCTCCCAAGGAAACCATCTATGTGTTTTCTTTCGGCACGTGGGACATCTGGTCGCTGTCCGCCTACCCCTACCAGGTGGCCGACGACCTGGTCACGTCGGCAATCGACGGCCTGTTTGAAACGATCGAGACGCTATTCAACGAGTCCTCGAACCCCAACTCTGTCGCATACTCGGACTATTTTGGCGTGAACCTGACGGCGGCCTACATTGAGGCCAATGGTACCGTAGCAGAAGGAAATGCAACAAAGCACCAACACCAGCGCCGACTCGCCCCGGCCACGTCCGTCCCGTGGAACAGCCGCGACTTCCAGCCGTTCCGCATCGTGGTCCCCACCGTTCTCGACCCGTCCATTCTGCCTGCGTGGCACCTGAACCGGCCTGAGCTGCCGACGCTGCACACCAAGCCAGAAGAGATGCGTACTGCTGTAAAGCTGACCCAGCGGTGGAACCAGTACATGGCGTACTCCATGGAGCTGTGGATGAACCGCAACACGGCCGACGACCCGGAGAGTCCAAGAAACGAGAAGCAGTTCAATGCCGTCAACATTTCCGACAAGAAGAAGCGCGACCAGGTCGACGAGGACTACTACAGTGAGGATGAACTGTGGGAGCGCGGCGACGATGAAGACTATTATGAAGAGGAGGTGGAAGACGACGACAATGACGACGACGCGACCAATGCGACAATTGCCAAGTTTTGGCGCGAGGGAGCCATGCTGCGGTCGACCGACTACATTCTGGACATGATGATTGACAGCCAGCTCAAGATTATTGGCGCCAAGGACAAGAAGGGCTTTGGTACGCTGGGCAAGCAGGAGAGTTTCATGGAGGTCAACGTGCCGTGCATTCCCCTGAAAGCGACCAAGCCGAAAGACGCGCCTCCCAGGTTGGACAAGTCCAAGGGGGAAGGACACGACCCCAAGAAGACGAAAAAGACCCGCTTCAGGTCCAAGAGGGAAAGCAACAGCCTGCCCACGCCCCGGGCCGTGGCCAAGACACCCGCGCGCCCGCCGTCGCCCGATAACGTGTGCGACCAGCCCGACCAGCACCTCTTCTACACCCCCCACAGCCTGGGCCAGCGGGGCATCGTCGAGCTCGGCCGGTTCGCGGCCGGCCTGTTGCTGGCCGACCCGTCGGAGCACGAAGCGTACGACAAGTCTGTCAACATTCCTGAAGGTTTCCGGAAGCCAGGGACATGGAAAGCCTTTATGAACCCCTAGTGACGACGTTGTGTTGTGCTTTTGGTCTGCCGTCTTGGTTATCTTTTTGTCTGCCATCTTTCGTATATATACCCTTGGACGCGGTGCCTTTGTTTTGGTACATCTGTCTGGTGTCACGCTATCTGTTATATTGCTTTTCATTTGTTTATTACCGGATATGGGAGGATTTCCCAGTCTTTTTTTTTTGGATTCTTATCCATAATCATGTAGTTACTGCATCAAACGGCGTTTTTATTTACGGGACAGCAAGGGGGTGCAACAGGGCACTCCCGGTTGGGGTCTCGTGGGCTTTGGATATAAAAAGAATCTTGCGATTGTTCAAGTTCTGGATCAAAGTTGGATAACTTTGTATCATAGTTTCTTTCTAGTTTCGGTATAGAATGCCTGGCATGGCGACTGTTGGTATAATGGAATACACATTCGTATGTATTTGACCAATGATGAATTGATCATGTTGTGGTGAACAGCGCATATCACGAAACATTAACATTAAATATACTTGTATTGGAAACTCTAATGTTGATGTACATTTGTTTTGCTTTATCCAATGGAAAAGACGCACCGCCCATGCAATTGGTCAAAAGGGAAAGGAGGAGGAAATGAGGAAATGAAAAATAAAGACTCCCAAACCCCGTCGCCAAATGATTCACACAAGAAGCCTCGATTAAATGTAGCAATCTCTGCCGCCAGGACTGATGACTGTGATGACTATCGACTGGACAGTCGGTCAGCCACAGTCGACGACTGGTCAGTCGGTCAGCCACAGCCGACTGTCCACTCCATCCAACGCCGTCCACTGCGTGGCCGTCGTGGCCGTCGTTCCCCCCATCATGGGTCAATATCCCGAATCAGCCGGATGAACAGACTCGCCCCCAGCGCCGTCAGAATATGCCACCACCCGTGCAGCTCCAACAAAAAGGCCCACGGCAGACCCAGCGCGTTCCGCGTCGACCGCAGCTGCGAACACCGCTCCAGGTCCACCTGCCACAGGAAATACCCAAACGCTAGCGTGCCGCACGCCTTGATAAACTGCCCCAGGTAGTACCGCCGGTCCGCCGTCGGCCGCTCATAGTACACCAGGTGCAGCATCTTGAGCCCAACCACCAGAATCATGCTGTTGAACGCAAACACGTGGTGCAGAATGTCGCCCGTGCGCAGGTACACCGCAGACGCGCCCACAACGGCCGTCGCGGACGCGGCAGACGCCACGCCGCTGCGGGGCCACATGCCCTTGAGCAGCGCGCCGGCCAGGATCAGCATGGCGATCTCGTCGCCGTACTGGGTGGAGTGCTTGAGGGTCATGTGGAAGATGCCGGAAAAGACGCCGAGGACCCAGAGGGCGCCGGCGAGGAAGTCGGGGCGTGTCCATGACGGCAAAGGGAGAGGAGGGGCGGCAGCAGTGCCGTTCTTGGCAGCAGTGCCGTTCTTGACGGCCGTCTTGTCGGAGCCGTTTGCGCCCTCGGCACCATTGTTGGCGGCCTCGCCGTTGGTCTTATTTGCGGCAATCCTTGCAGAACGGCCTCTAGGCGTTGCCGGCTGGCCCGGGTATTTGACGGCAAAGTAGACTACTGGTTAGACGGACGACAGACCACCAGAACCCAGCAAGGGGGGGGGGACCTACTGTAGGCGATATTCGTCAGGGTATTCATAAACTCTGCAATATACAGCGTTATGGCATAGTCCTCCTCGCAGAAGCTGTCTGGTTAGCGACGTCCAGAGGTGTGGATTTCCCGGATGGTCACCAAACTCACTTGGCTGTGCTGGACGGCGGTCCCCACCAGCCGAGGAGCGAGTACGGGTCGCCGGCAAAGTGGCGGTTGTGGTGGCCCATGGTGGGGAGAGGAAGAAGAAAAGGTCGACAGACGGAAGAGACGGCAGGCAGAAGCGAGGAAGTGGGAGTTGTTTGCGACGAGGTAGGGTTCGTAGGTGGGATGGATAACCAATGCGTGGCCGTAGGATTAGGGTGCCATGAACCAGGGGAAAAGAAGGCGAGGAGGATGGTGGTGAGGAGAGGAGTAAATGTTTGAAAAGACAAAGAGGAGTGTCGAGAAAGTCGGGAAACAAGAGTCGAGGAAAGAACGGTAGTCTACGAAAGGAGGGGGGGAGCTTTGCCCGTTATTAAGAGCTCTGTCGTTATTAGCTCCCCTTGTGTGGGCCGAGCTCTCTCTCTCTTTTTTTTGCTGGCTTTTTTTCTCCGCCAATTCGCAATCACGTGTCACGAATTTGACGGCTCGAGAAAAACGTGCCACAGTCGGACCTTCCTTTTTAAATGCTACGAGTTACGAATTAAGACGCGAGCCTACTCGCAGGCACTCATCCCAAGCAGGCAGTCGCGGAAATTGGAAAAGGAAGTCGCGGGGGAGAAGACGAGAGAGAGGGGTCGGCCCAGCGACGATCACAGGCTTGTGGCGGTCTGCCAGGGGAAAAAAAGCATGCTCGGTTGCGAGACGGTGATTGATTGAGAAATGGAAAACCGGAAACGGCCAGCAGAACCCTGGAAACTGAAGAACGTGCCCGCGTTGTCTTGTCGTGTTTATTAATTACTCCTTAATACTCCCCCAATCACGAAATCACGGTACCTGGCAGAGCTCAGCCCCCTCAGCCCATTTGCATGGCCTCGGGAAATTTATCTGCTGTTTTAAAAAGAGAGACCAAATCCGAACAGCGACTACCGCAAGTCATTAAATTGGCCAATAGTAGGGCGGTCGCGGCGCGAGCTCTGCCCGAGGCATGGCTACGTCAGTGCACGCGACAGGTCGCTTGACCGCCCGGCAGAATCGTTATCTCTGGCCGTGGCCGTGTGACAGCCTCCTGCTGGTTACAGATGTCTGGTCTGCATGGTTACCCTCACCGCTCCCGGCTCTTTAAGAGTACCACCAGCATGTCGTCGCCGTCCTCGTCTGGTCTTTTGCTGCCGATGCCCGGGTCGCCGGCCTCGTCGTGGGCCGTCTACCGCGCCCGTCTGGGGGCGTTGCTGTCGGGGCCGTCCACGCCGGTATTTGTGGCCTTTTGGTTATTTGGTACCCCCCCCCCCCCCCCCCCCCCTAGACGACAGCCTCACAGGCAGCCTGCCCAATACTTATTTCTAATCTACCCAGGCCTCATAAACAATGTCTTGTACGTCATCATCCTGTCCGCCGCGCAGGACCTCGTCGGCACGCTCCCAAAGGGCGTCGTCCTCCTCGCCGACGTGCTGCCCTCGTTTGCCACGAAACTCGTCGCGCCCTACTTTATCCACCGCGTGCCGTACGCGGCGCGCGTGCCCGTCCTGGCCGTCCTGTCGTCGTCGGGCATGTTGCTGATCGCCACGACGCCGGCGGCGTCGTCGGTCGCGACCAAGCTGGCGGGCGTCGTCCTGGCGAGCCTCAGCAGCGGCATTGGCGAGCTGAGCTTTCTGGGGCTGACGCACTACTACGGGCCGCTGAGCCTGGCGGCGTGGGGGAGCGGCACGGGCGCGGCGGGGCTGGCGGGCGCGGGGCTGTACGTCATGATGACCGACTGGCTGGGGTTTTCGGTGCGGACGAGTCTGCTGGCGTCGGCCGTGCTGCCGGTGGTTATGCTGCTGAGTTTTTTTGTGCTCCTGCCGCATGGGCCATTGAAGAGTGAGTACGGAGAGTCTTTGGGGTACGTCCAGGGAGAGTCTTCGGGGTACGTCCAGGTGCAGGGCGACGACAACGACCAACTCTCTCCCCCGTCCACTGTGGCCACTGCCTATGCGTCCGCCGACGAGGACCCCCTGCACCACCCGCACCACCCGCACCAGAACAAGTCGTTTGCCGCCAACCTGCGGCGCGTCCGCGCGCTCATCTTTCCGTACATGCTGCCGCTGCTGCTGGTCTACATTGCCGAGTACACGATCAACCAGGGCGTGTCGCCGACGCTGCTGTTCCCGCTGCCGGAGAGCCCGTTTGACGAGTACCGCGCGTTCTATCCGTTCTACGGGTTCCTGTACCAGCTGGGCGTGTTCGTGTCGCGGTCCTCGACGCCGTTCTACCGCGTGCACCGGCTGTACGTGCCGGCCGTGCTGCAGATGGTCAACCTGGGGATTCTGACGGCGCAGTCGCTCTACTTTGAGAGTTTCATACCGTCCGTGTACATGATCTTTGTGATTGTCTTTTGGGAGGGCCTGCTGGGCGGGGCGGTGTACGTCAACACGTTTGCCGAGATCATGGAGCGGATTCCGGTGGCGGACCGGGAGTTCAGTCTGGGGGCGACGTCGGTGAGCGACAGTGCGGGCATCTGCATAGCCGGGTTTGTGGGCATGGCGATGGAGGTTGGGCTGTGCAGCTGGCAGGTGCAGCACGGGCGGGACTGGTGCCGGCAGATCAAGCCAAGCGGGGGGGGATAAGAGGAGTTTACAGCACTTTGGATCACTTTGAGCATTATACCTTTGTTTTTGCCTTACTTTTTGTCTTCTTGTATTTTCTTGCCTACTTGAACGTTATACCTTTGTTTCTGCCTTACTTCTCTTGCCTACACGTTATACCTCGCAAACATGTTCCTAGAGTGTCAACACGGCCGCCACTACTGGCCACTGCTACTGCACTTACCGGTCCTCTGCAGAAATAAGAGGCGACTCGGGACGCTCTGGATACTGCCTGTGGCCGCCCTCGCCGGACATGTACTTTGGAGCATCCCCTTGCTGGCGTAGTGTGCTGCGGCGGCCGCGAGGAGACAGTGGCGAGACTGGCTCGTCGTTAGCCTTGGGGTCTGGTTCTTGGGCCCGTCTGGGAACCGGCTCACCGTCATGAGGCCGTCTGGATTCTCCATGGGATCGCTTCTTGTGCGCCTTTCTGGCCTCGAGCTTGGAATGGTCCTCGTCCGGGACGGATTGCACGGCCTGGATCCGGGACCCGGCAGATCTGCTCTCGGGGTGGTGGGCCGGCGGAGGGACGGCAATGTCGGGCGAGGGGGCCCGGCGGGGAGAGTTGTCTGGGGAGTCAGCACCATCTCTGGAGTAGACATGAAGGTTGTCTGGGGCAAAGTCAAAATGGGCTCGAGGGCTCTGAGGGCCCTGGGGATGGGCCTGGGAGTGACTCTGAGCCCGGCCCTGGATCCGAGTTCCCTGGGTGACCCTAGTGGCCTGTCCCCGAGCTCCCCCAGACCGAGACGCAGACTTACCGCTGCTTGTGTGCGTCCTGCGAGAGTGGCGACGCCTGCTGGCGGCACGGCGGTGTGCCATTGCCCGCTTGGCCCTGTGGCGGGTGTACTTGTACATGACCCAGACGAAAATGACGACGGAAATGGATGCAAAGACGGCAACGATGACTACAATAGGGTCTGGGGCGGAGTCGCGCTTCACAATGGCGGCGGGAGTGGTGGTGGCAGCTCTGGCGGCCACGGACGTCCAGGTGCTGTTGGTGAAGTGGAAAGGAGGCATTGCGATCTGTAGATGAGAATGAAGAGAGCTGGCTGATTGGCTTACCTGTGGGAGGTGGATGGAGACGTGCAAGTCAGTCTGAATGGTTGAGATTGTTTGGGTGTTGATGTAGATACTGAGAGTCGGGTTCCAAGAAGCAGACAAGGGGACTATTTATTCTTTTCGTGATGCTGTGGTTGTCCACTGGCTGCCGGACGTGGACACGATGGACATGTTCTCTGGTATTTTGCATTGATTTGATTCTGTCCAGACAAAGAATGGCAGTTCACGAAACAAGACTGAAAGTGACAGTCCTACTGGGCACGACCTGTCAGAAGAGACAAAGGCCACCAGGGGCTGTCCACGCTGGAAGAGTCCTGACCATGCCATTGTTCCTGTCGCGGCGACAACAAAGGAGCAGTTCAGCAGGCTGTACATGCCAGATGAATGGGCCACCGGACAATGGCATTCTCAGTGGTCAAATACATGCGTCTCGCCAATGTGTTGTAGCAAGAACGGGCACCAAATACAAGCGGAATCAAGAAATACGGAATACCAAAGGAAAGAAACATCTACCAAAGGAAACATCATACCGCAGAGCGACAAGAAACCGAGATCGACATTCTGATTACGCCATCTCTACCCCATCATGGATGTTACTTTTGTCCATGCCACCCTGGGCTGCCCTGTCCCGAAACGAAACACTGGAAACAGGAGCCCTTGTTGGCACATTGCCGCGCACGTTTTGCCCTGTCGCCAGGAGCATCTGCAAGGAGTCGCCGTCGTCGTCCGGATCCTGCTCAGCGTATCCATAGACCTGGAGTTCCCTGGGTCTGGGTATGTGTCCACCCTGTCGGCGACGTTTTTATGCACGACACGTATTGCGGCGCATGCGACACGGACACTGACGAGAGGGCTGGCTCTGCTGCCAGAGTCTGGCCAGGGTAGCGAGAGCACTGCTAGGGGCGACACTGACAGGCAGGTTGCCAGTCCCGACAATGAGGTTTTCACAGACGGTTTCACTGACATTGCTGGAATCACCGCTCCTCCACCGTCCCCTATTGAACCAAGCCCGTCCAGTACGTCGACAGGTCTGTCGAATCCCACTCTGGTGAGTCCCAAGACGTCGATAAAGAACATTGTCGAGTTTATCCAGAGACGGACACGAATTCGAATGGCTAACACGTCTCTAGCGAGGGAAGCTCGTAATCACACAGAACGAGTAGCTAACCAGACGTCTCAGACCCTCACACTAAACGACGTCGACTGGGCCGCGCTCTCTACACCGAGCGACACTCTGGACGGAGTCGTCCTGAAGAAGCCGGTCAAGAAGGCGTCCTCTCGGGCGCGGTGGCTGCAAGAGGCTGCCTGGAAAAGACCCTGGCACCAAGCGGCAGTCAAGAATCTCTGGCCACAGGACGTCAAGAACCCGTGGTCGATTGATCCATGGAAGCCGTGTACGTCTTTTAGAGTATGCTGATCACTAGTGGGCTGGGGGGTGTTTAATTGGGTTAGCAGTGTTGAACAGCAAGAGAAACAGCAAGACAGCAAGAGAAACAGCAAGACAGCAAGAGAAACAGCAAGACAACAAGAGAACAGCAGAGATAGTCAAGTCCTCAAAAATAATCACGTACATGGCAAACAAATGAAATAAAGCTTTTTTTTATTCGTTAAACATCTGCCTCTTTGTTCGAGGTCCCCACTTTTGGTGGCACTATATGTGCGAGGGGAAGCTTTTACGCGGACAGACTTGCCAGCAGAGCCTTGTCCTCACACATGTCATTCTTGTCAGTCGAAAATGGCGTTCCCTGCTCGAGAGCTGGCGATTTGTGTTTCACAGGCCCTCGAGGCCGCCGACATTCCATGCGTCCTCTGGGGGCACTGTCTTTTGCAGGTGCACGGCGTGCCGACAGTAATTGCGGTAAGTAAAGAGGCCACGTCAAAGACGTAAAGACGTCAAAAGTTGACAACGTCAATGGGCTGACCTCTAGGGCATCGACTTTGTCATCCCAGACGACAAGCTCTCCTCCGGCGAGACGGTCCTTGCCGGCCTCCTGGCGGCTTCCCTCCCCATGACGCTCCTGCCGTGCCGCGCCGGCCCACAGTGCTCCAAAGTCCGCCCCGACCGCCCGACGCCGCCGCCGAGCGCGCACTGCCACGTCCAGGAGCTCGACAGCGTCGTCGTCGGCCTGTACGTGCAGAGCGAGAGCCTGTGGTTCTTGCCGCCCCTGGCCAGCGACACGCTCGCGTCGCCAGCCAGGAGACTGCTTCACGGTCGCCTGGGACCCGTGCCTCCCGCCAGACCGGCACGGGCGCGGCGCTGGCCGCTTCAACTCCCACGCGCACCTGGTCATTGTCCGCGCGCACACCCTGCTGGAGGCCTACATGCGCCAGTTTGTGCGCGACTTTGGCACCATCAAGGGCAATCTCGCGTGCAGCATGATTGGATACATGAAGATGTACGTGTACAAGGACGGGTACCTCGACCTGGAGAGGCTCCCGGGGCGTCTTGGGGAGCTGCTGAAGGAGTTTGGCTTTACGCCGCTGAAGCCGTGGAAGACGGAGCTACAGGCGGCACTGCTGGACACTGGCGGACGAGGCTGGTCAGATTAGAGCGAACTTTCCGTCTTGATTGGTAGTCTCGGCATCGTCACTCCCGTCTTGATTCTTTCTCGGCATCTTCACTCCCGTCTGATTGGTAGTCTCGGCATTCACTCCCGTCTTGATTGTCTTGTAGCATCGTCACTCTAGTGTCTTGTCATTGTCGTAGCCCTGTGCCTGGGCAAAGTAGTAGCCCCTCTGGTTTGTGACCAGGCGCAGCGGGCCTGCCGACGGGCCCTCTCTCTCGACCATAATGTCGCAGTTGTAGTGGGTGTGTCCGAAAGCCCACGCCTTGACCTTGCTGGACAAGAAGCACGGCTCTTTTGAGAGGTCGGTGGCAAACCCGGCGGCAATGGGGCTGGCGGCGTGTCGGGGGTCGGTCGTTCTGGGGTCGGTCGAGGGGCTCCAGTGGGTCAAGATGTAGAGAGACGAGGACGTGTCAGTCGCGTCGGTCGCAGAGTCGGACGCGTCCGACGTCGTCTGCGACGTCGTCTGCGACGTCACCATCTCGTTCAACCACTCGAGATCCCGCTCGTGGCATCGGTTGTGCGCCGCCACGTCCCACCCCCGCTGGAAAAAGTCGTTGAGCCCAAACGAGACGTCCGCTTCCGACGCCGCCGGCACGTGCGAGAACAGACTGCACCCGAGAATGACGGTCCGCCCGAGCCGGTACACCCCCCGGTCGAGAAGCACAAACTCCCCCAGCCCGTCCCCCCTCAGCTCCGTCTCCCACCCCCGCAAAACCCCCAGCGTCTCCTCCCACGTCGACCCGTACGGCTCGTGGTTCCCCGGCACAAACAGCACCGCCTGGAACTGCGCGAGCTGCGCTCTCAGGAACGCCGCCAGGTCGTCTCGGTGGGGGCCGACATTGCCAATGTCGCCGAGCAGGGCCAGCACGGGCGCCCTGGGGACAATCTCGAAAATGTCGTACGACTTGGGAGCCTCCAAGTGCAAGTCGGAGACGATCTGAACAGACATGGGGGCGGATGACGTGAGTCTGTGTGGTGAGATGATTGTGAGGCTCTATGGTGAGATGATGTAGTGAGGCACTGTTCAATGTGTGACCAAACAATCATAAACTTTCTCACTTTATTTGTTATATAAGCATGAGGGGTGCCTAGAATTCCAGGCAGACGCATGCGACTGTCCAGGCAGAAGCAAATCTAGGGACAATCCTGGAGAAGTGATCTGGTAACAAGAGAAAACTGTAGTGTTTGCCGATTTTCAAAATGGCAGAAATAAAGACACCAAAATAACAAAAATAACCAAAAGGGAACCAAATAAAAGGAACCAAAATAGCCAAACCACCAAAATAACTAAACCACCAAAAGAACCAAAAGTGACCAAATAAACGCCCTCCGTCGTATGTGGGTATATTGTGCTGCCGAAAAGATGAACAAAGGAAAGGGGAATATGAAAAGGGAATCCAAGTGTAAGATAAAGGAAAAGGGAATCGACAAATCAAGAGTCCGCCGATGGGAGGTGTAATTCGAGAAAGGAGATCGAAAAGGGAATTCGAGAAATTCAAGTATTCAAGAGATTCAAAGGAATCGATAATTCGAGAGCGCCGACATATGCCAGACCAGAGCGTCCAGCGCAAAGGTAGTGTTGTAAATGATCTAGTTGAAAAAAGGTCGCTCGACTAGTTGAGTCGTCTAGTCGAGATCCGAAATGGGAGTGGCAACGACACTGCAGTCGGGACACCGCGTGTGCACGCAGTTGGCGCACTGCAGCTGCGTGACGGCCGCCATTCCACCGAGACCGCAGATATGCTGACCGGTTAGTTGTGAACTGGAAAAGAAGCTGAGAAGGAAAAAAAAAAAGGAAAAAAAAAAAAGAGAAAAAGAAGAAAAAGAAAAAGAAAAAAAAAGAAAAAGAAAGAAAAAGAAAGAAAAGAAAGAAAAGAAAAGAAAAGAAGAAAAAAACTTACGCATCGCCAGAGGTACATCTTTAGAGTCTTGGACGACTTCTTGCCGGCCGACTGGCTAGTGCTGGCATGGTGTCGGTGGATGTGCTTGTATTCGCGAGCAGGCTGCAGCTGTGGTGTTAGCCTTGGTTCTTTGTGCTGTTGGTCCATCATATGACGATCGCATGCCGATCTGGTACTTTTCGCCTTACCATGGTCTGAGACTGCATCCTGTACAGTTCCAACAAGGGGATTCAATCAACGGGAGGGAAAGGAGGAGTAGGGTCGTTTCGATATCTGGGCTGCCGGAGAATGTGATGGCAGAACCACGGTCGGCGCAAAGTAGTTGTGATCATTCAAGTTCTGGCGCGGGTCGTGCCGAGGAGGACCATGGAGAGAGTCGAACCAAGAACAAGAGACCCAAACAGAGGCCGCGGCGATGTCGATCTTTATACGAGGTGCGGCAGAGTTTGGATGAGACTGTAAGACAAAAAGGTGGAGAAATGTCAGAAAAGGCTGAGAAGATGACAAGAGACGGAGAATAGAGAAAGTCCGGCTTTCGAGAAGAGAAGTTAAGGAGCAGAAGATGAAGAAGGAGAGTTGAGATGAGGAGACGAAAGCAAAGACGACGAAAAACGAAAAAAAACGAGAAAGAGGCCTACTTTAATGTCGACGGAGAACAGGCCGGCGCTGCTTATTTGCGGTGGTTGTCTCGGAATTGCAAGGACTCGTAAGCCCTTGTACGTGCAGGGAACGTGGAAGCTGGGAGCCGGTTTAGCTGTTGGGATATAGAAAAAGAGACCCAAGTGCCGAGAAAAAAAGGATAAAATAGGGAGCTAAACACAAAAGAACGTGTCTCAAAGTGTTTCTGGGCTGTTTTGCAGACAAACAAGACAGACGATGAAGGTATGCATGCCAGGGAAAGGGAGAGACGCGAGGGTGTTGGTGGCCGAGTGTATATATAGAGGGTTCTGGCAGCGGTAGGGCGCGCGGCAATGGAATACCAGGCGTGTTGTACCTTTTTTGTCTGACCAGGGATGGGGAGGACAGGCTGGGGGTGCGTCTGCGTGTGTGAGGCAGGATGGGCAGGATGGATGACGGGAAAGTGACAACGGATGCAAGACAGAGCAGGGAAGAACTGCCGATCCCGGAAGATAAAGGAGGAGAAGAAGAACAGAGGAAGAAGAACAGAGGGTGAGGCAAGGAAGAGGAGCAGGGGGAGAGAGACGAGGAAGACCAGAGGAAGAAAGGAAGACCAGAGACTCGAGAAGGCCAGGAAGACCAAAGGAAGAGAAGAGACTCAGGCCAGGAGAGAGACGAAAGCCGACAAGCGGCAGCCAGTCTAGAGTCTCCAGTTTTACCCATGCAGCGCTTTCATTTCGGGAGGGCACAAAGGAACAAGGGAAGCGACAGCCCCAGGGCAAGGCCGACCACCAGGGCAAACGGCAGCCCAGCAGTGGAGTACATGGCGATGGATCACGGGAGGGCAGCTCTAGTAGTAGGAGACAACAAGACGAAAAACACGCCTACCCACGCAGTCCACACCCTCACATCATCGGACCCAGGCTGAAGGATTCAGAGCAGGGGGGGTGTGGGCGGCGGTCGGTGGCCCTGGTGGCCCTGGTGGTGTGTGGTGGTGGATCCACTCCGTTCTAGAATGTGGGATTGCGACGTACGAGTATCTGGAAGGATGTGCAGGAAGGGTAGGGGCAGGCCGGGGGCCAGGGCCACAAGGGCAGACGGGCAGTGGTTGGCAGGGCTGGGAGATGAGGCGAAGAGGAAGGAAGACCACTATGGATGCGCAGGAGAGTCTGTAATTATCCGCAGACACAGGAAAGGAAGGCGCCCATTCCGTGGTTTGTGCGTGGTCCGTCGCTCTTTCCTCGACGCGCGCGGCATTTGTGCGAGTCTAGGTGTAAGTGATTTAGCACTACTCTACTGGTAGCACGGCGGCAGATACACCAGACAGCTCAGAGACAGCTGCAAGCAGCACCAAATCTGCATATGCCTCTTTCTGGCAATGGGTGCATCTGCATGTGCCCGTAAGCTCCAGGCAGCCCTGCGAAGAGTCAAAAAATACCCATCTCTCGCCCTGACATCGTCCTCTTTGTCTCCTACCCCCTTTGTCTACCCCCTTTGTCCTGCCCTCTGTCGTCATAGTTCCCCGGCACACTCAATCACACTGCATGCATGCCTCGACCACACTTACCCACACACACCCCCCCTCGGATTGCATCTTCCCGTCACCCCGGAAGGGGCAGACGTGTCCGTCGGGTCACAAGACCTCGTACACGTCGAGTTGGAGCGGTGCATTTGACGACTGTCTGGCAATTCTTGATTCTACTGCATTGCGCATGCCTTTCATTACCGCGGGTCTGCCTTCATTGCGCATGCTCTCTGTGCCTTTCATTGCCGCGGGTCTGCCGCCCTGCCTTTCATTTCGATCCTTTGCGGTGCCGCATACCACGTCTCTCCCCCGGTCACGCGCATCGCGGGAACTCGCGGCGCTGGCATGCATGGACCCTGCGACGAGACAGAACTCGGAAAGACGTGTCGTGTCGGCTGTAAAATTTGTAAAATTTGCTGTCCCTCTCTCTCCCCCGCCGTGGTTGCAGTCTTTTCCGGGGGGGGGGGGGGGGGTTGCAATGATCAACCTGTTTTCTGGCTGGCCAGACCAGCCGATTTGGGGGACGGACTCTGAGGGGCAGGCAGGCCCCATAGCGATCTGCAGCGGAATTCCGGTCTCTGCTTTGGCGCTGGCTGTGGCTTCCAGTGCGCCCAAGCCCAGTGCCACCAAGTAGCTTGCCGTTCAGCCACTTCGCTCTCGCGTTCGCCTCCGTTCCGGGAAAGGCTTCACCAGTGGCCAGTCTAGACTGTCTTCCCCCCCTTGGGGATTTTCAGGGCGGTGGCGGCTTCTCGATGGCCTAGACAGGGCCTAGCCGCAGTGGTAGCCGTCCTAGCCAGGGCTTAAAGGTGTTTAAACTGTCTCTAGGCTGCTCTTATTTTCCACTGCCGGGTTGCAGTCGGGGCCTTGACAAAGAGCCTCAAGGGAGCACTGCAAAAGCCACGGCGGACCCTGAGGGCAGCCAGTTCCAGGCAGGTCCATTAGACGCCCCAAATTCCAGACCGAGGAGATTGGAAGGCTTCCAGACCGAGGCCCAGGCCTGGTTTTGACACTGACCTTCCTTTTCCAGGCCATAAATTCAAAGTCTCCAAAAGTCTCCTTTTTCATTAAATTGCCTTTCGGAAAAAAAAAGTGGCGTTTCAGACAAGAAACACGCTAGAGCTGAGAACAAGAGACCCCCCGAAACCAATTAAAAACCTTGCAAGCTTACCAACCCCATGGTCTGGCAAGGATACACGTGTAGATCGAATCTCGGTGAAACCGCCGACGAGGTAGAAACCGGGTTTAAAAAGGTCAGGAAGATGACTAACGAGTTGTACATTCAAGATTTATGAAAATGAAATGAAATACACAAATAAATCAGTATCAACAAACCGAGGCGAGAACAACTACCGCAAACTCCCCTCCCAACAGTCAATGCCCTGAAGCAAGGAGACGCAACATGGCAGGTGGACACGTGCGCAGAGTTTGCATGAACAGGCAGTTCTGTAGGACTGTTCTATTTTGGACTACATGGCTGGCCTGCAGCCACTTGTCCAGGCTGTCTATGTCATTGTGCAGAATGACTCACTTGCCTTGCGAATAGATAATGCGAAACATAAGAGGAATAGGGGAATAGAGGAATAGAGGAATAGGGGAATAGAGAGGAATAGGGGAATAGACGAAAGGAATAAACAAGAGGAATCCACTATAGAAAGACGAACAGAATCGACTGGAAAGACGATTATGACCGATTGGAATCGACAGCAGGCCGACAGGAACAGGAATCGACGCCGACATGTCAATCGAAACAGGAATGCCGATATTTCTCCCAAAGAACGTCTAGATCGAGATTGACTCCTTGCGGAGAATTGATATAAGCGGTGAGAACAAGCACACGGGTGTCTACGTCTACTGTACACAGTAATGGTCCACAGTCTGCCGCCTACCTAGGGCCATTATGACCAAGTCTGTGGGTCGTCGCTACCAAACAACAGTGACCCTGCGCAGATTGTTTGAAAAAGCGAAAAAAAAAAAAAAACACGGAAAAAAAATGACTCGCAGTGTTGCACGAGAAAATGGAGCAGCATGTAGATCCTTGAAGGGCTCCCTGGTACCTTGTCTGGTCATCCATCCAGTCTTGCTCCTGGGTATTTACTGGTCATATCAAGGGCCTGTGGCCCTTGATCTCAGTCGAGGCTTGGCTACCCACACCCAAGGGCTCCAAGGGCACACCAGTTAAAAGTCTCTGCGCTCCAGGACTCCCCACTTTCCTCTTCCAGCCTTTCGACGATCAAGATCGAGGGAAAGGGAAACCAGGGGTCCGACAGGGCACTGCCTCGGGCCTTTTTTGGCAACGGTGTGCTGTGCAGTGGTTGGTGGAGTGGCGGGCTTGATGGACAAGCGGTGGACAAGCGGTGGCGGCGGTTGGAGTGGGCTGGGCGATGGAGATGAAGCTCGCGGACGTTGTCGGGCGGTGGAGTGGCGGACTGTGACTGACTGCGGCTGACTCCCACTGTTGGTGCGCTGTTTTTGGAAACCGAGAGTATCCCAAGTATCCTCCTGCAACAAGCTCTCGCCGTAGGAGCACCGTTGGTTTCAGATTGTCGAGCCAAGGAGAAATTTTTAAAAATAGCAATGATCCCAGGACAGGCAAGTACCTTTCCGGTGTCGATTCCCCCAAACAGTACTTGTGGCTGTGTCTGCTACTAGTCCTTCACCGTTTACACTTGTCAATTTTCGGGCACACTTGTTTTCCATCCGATCTTTGGAAGGAGTTACTCTGCACCATTTCGTCTGTTCCTTTGCATGTATCGTTTCTATTCCCATTTCGAGATTGCCCGGCAAAAGGATGTTCCCCTTCTAGGCTGTGTCCTACACCCTGCCCTTGCTAGCTGCTATTGTGGTGAATTCTTTTCTTGTCCGTTTGTATTGTCATTCTGCTGCACCTGATTCGCCAGTCTCGCTGTCTGTCTGTCCATTATCGTCTGGTCTTCCTGCAGGCCTGCATGCAAGTGCACTCTTTTTGGCTCTCTTCACTGTACATGGTATCGAAATGTTCTAATTTAGACAGTTTGCTATTTTCGGTGAGTATTTTCTTTTTTTTTCGCCTTGTTTCGTCTGTTACTCGTTCAAACGCCTGCCGATTTCGGTCCCGTCTTGTTCGTTTGGGCCTCACATTCCCATTTCGCTCACGTCTATCCTTCACCCTCATGCTTCGATACCCGGGCAACACCCAACAATGCTTGACGCCTAACAAAGTCTAACAACGCCTAGCAACGTCCTAGCACACTTCCTCGCCCCCAGCCCCTTGGTAAACGAATCTTGCGGTGAGCGCCTTACCTTGGTCACTCGGCGTGGGCCCGACAATGCCGACCCAGTAGGCTTTTTTGAAACAGCGACTCCAGATTGCGGTGGGTGCTAGTCCAAACACTGGGAAAAAAACGACCACTACAGAAATGATCACCGATCGCACGGCCGCCGCTGATCGTCCGACACCACCCCCCACGGCTCTTCCCGCTGGCCGCACCCCCTTCTTCGTCGCACATCACTACTACCCAGAAGAAGTGCCTTGTTCTGTAGTTTGGCATTGCCGTTCATAAAACTGTCGTCGAATGTGTTCGGTTATCCTGTATGCAAATTGCCAACGCCATGCTTCCTCCACCAATATCTTTCCTTGTCTTGTTCAAAAAAGAGTCTGTCCACAATGGCAAATCGTCAATCCAAAAATCCAAAATCCAGCCGAAACAATGTCCAACTTGCATTGTGTGGAAAGACTTTGAGAAAAAAAAACACAAGAAAAAAGGACCTCAGATGGCCGAGGCAACAAACGTAAACAGCCACAGAGGTGGCCAAAAGTAACCAACTTAAACAACATTGGTGCATCCCTTCTCGTCCAACAACAGCCAGTGCCTGAGACCTTCTCGCAAGACATATGCGCTCGTAACATGTGGCCAGGCGACTGCCAACTGCATCCAAAATGAAGTTCGGGCTGGCCCGCAGTATCGTGATGCGACCTAACACAGAGGTTGCAATGTCTCCTGGGCTTGGGACATAAAACAAAAGAAAAACAAAGCAAAACAAAACAAAACATGCCAAAGATGAGAAACAGTAAAACAAACATCAACGTAAGCTGAAAGACTCGCGTGATTTCGAGCTTCCTAGTAGTAACGGGGGTAGTATGTCCCGCGTCCCTGTCTCCCTTTCCCCTTCCCTTTGCCTCCATCTTCGTCGTCGTCATCGTTTTGGTCAGCGTAGCCACCGCCACCAAAGTCACCGCCGTCATCTCCGCCATCGTTGTCTTGGGCGTACTTGTCTTCTTCGTCTTCATTGCCATCATTGGTATCGTTAGCATTTGTGCTTTTGTTGCTAATCGCGATCAACTCACCCTCGGCAATTCTGTATTCGGTCTTCTGCATTTTCCCAACATGGCGGGGCTTGCTTTCGGTTCGCGAGTATGGTGCATACTCATAGCCGAAGCGTCCGGTTTGATGCTAGCCAGTGTTAGACTTTTGGTAGTGCAGGGTAGAAAAAGCCAAGCAAAAGGCCTAATGATCCAAGCAAGAGCAGAATCCAAATGCGGCAACGCCATAGTCTGCATATCGTGGACAGTGTGTGCAGATATGATGCCCGTGGAAGTTGTGTGAGCCAAAACCAATCACTAACCTCTGCGACAATGTAGTTCGGGGAGCTACCAAAATCCGCCAGCGCAGAATCCCCCATCATTGTTCCTTTCGAGCGTCGATGTGGGTTATAGCCGTGTCTTTTTTCAAACTTGTCGGCCACATCAGCAGGTATGGATGGTATAAAGGAAGCGGTACCTCCCCGAGGTTGACTATCATCTCCTGGGTCCAGATGCATGTCGCCAAATTCAGACTCAATATCCTCCATTGCCTCGCTTTCTGGCAGCGTTTCCAAATGAGCTAAGAGACGTCTGGCTGAGATGCGTTTCTCGGGATCAAATTCAGCCATTTTGCAGATGTGTTTGAAAAGAGCAAGCTTTGAAATCTCCATCAGTCGGTTATGAATCATGGCAATCGGCTCGACGACCTCTCGGAACTTGTCAATGTCACGAACCCAAACGATCGTGGCAAAGAGAGACCAAACATCAGTTTTGGGTGACTGGTGCCCCTGGTTGGATACTTCTGGGGCCATGAAAGACCCAGTTCCAGCCATACTACGGGCAAGGGCCTCGGACTTTGAAAGACCAAAATCGGCAAGCATGAAGTGGTAGTCCAAGGTTCCGTCGTCCAGTGTGCGAATATCATACAAGATATTGTCCGGCTTGATGTCCCGGTGGACAAGCTTCTTGCTCGCCATGTAGCTCAGAGCTTGGAGCATCTGAGCAAGGACAGAGTTTGCAATTTGGTCATCTGTGTAGAACTTTTCTTCCGAATAAACCAAGTCCCTAACTGAGCCCTTTTTGAGCGGCATGAATATTTCGATCCATCGGTGGTCGGTTTCGTCGTACACAACATCCAGAATGGGAAGGATGTTGTCCTAAAGCATTTGGAAAGCAGAAAAAGAAAAAGAAAACGGTCAGGTACAACATGTACATGTAGGAATATGCAAGACGGGGTCAGTGATCACGTACATGACTAGTTTGATTATTGTTGGATAACATCAACTGGTTGTTCACTTCGCTAATGGCATATTTGTGACGTTTGCTGCCAAGTGAGTGGAAACGCTTGACTGCCATGATTTTCCCATTGTGAATGTTCGCCGCCTTAAAGACCGTCCCAAAGCCTCCAGTGCCAAGCTCCTCTCCAATGATGTAGCGGAACTTGTCCGTATCGCGGTTGCCTGGCGGGCTGGGACCGAACTGATATGGGTAGTGTGGAGAGAATATCCGAATGGCTTCGGTTTTCCATTTGAGCTGGAATTGGTAGTACCTCCCACTGCCAATTGCCACCTTCCCATTGAATCCCTTTGCCACAACGACGGAGCGTTCTGCACGTGAAAATGGCACCGTGAGCTCCACGTCAGGGTCATAGACTTTGGTGGAGTTATTCGAAGACCTATCATGCAGAACAACGGCGCCTGTGTCGTAACTGTACGCAAAAATGCATTGCGTGCGGTGGATATTGGCGCTGTGGCTGTCAGGGACCATGACATTGCAGCCGTGTTTGCCCATTGTTATTCGAGGCCTTGGCTCCTGGAGGAAAGAAAGAAGTAAGGCCCACCGGCCATCTTCTGTCTGGCACAACAAATGCTCATTGTCGGGGTGGCTCAGTACCTTGTCGGCATTTTTGTTGGCACTAACAAGGTAGAAGGAAGGAAAATCGCTGGAAGAAGAAGAGTCGGAAGGCATCGTCCAGGCCCTTCCAAAACCGGTGCCGCTGTGTGGCGAGTCGGAACCTAGGAAGTTGTACTTGCTTGTTCGATGCGTTTATCGACCAGCAGAGGAAAAAAAAAAAAAAAAAAAAAAAAAAGGCCGGAGGCGACACTGCCTGCGATGAATTCCGACAAAGAATGATGCGAACGAGCACAAGGCGTCAGAGATGCCGCCTTGGAGAGAATGCAAGTGCCTGATCGAACAGGTCGCGGCGCAAGCAAATTGGTGGCTCAAGTCAGAACACTCCGTCGTCCTTTCGCGGATGAAAGGGACACAAGACCTCCAGAGACAAGATGGCCCTGTTTGTGGGAGAGGAAAAAACCAAGGCAGGTCTTAACTGCTTGAACAAGACGCCGGGAGCCGTCCATGCAAGGTGAATACCTTAATGGACGGTGGCATTTTTGAGAGGAAAATGGAAAAGGGCCGATGTGCAGATTTGGAGAGCCCGACAAAAATAAAAACACCGAGATGGCCAGAGAAACAAGAGGGACGAGAAGAAAAAATTAAACTGAGGGGAAGAGGGCAGGCCGAGGGCGATCACGCAGGGAAAGTCGCGGTGGATGGTGGGAAGAGGCTCTGGCCCTTGTGTGTGGGCGCGAGATGGCCGTCCCGGACTATCAGCAGGCTGAACCGAGAGACAGGCTTCTGCGGATTGGGGTTCTGGGAAGATGTAGGGATTTGGGGGCTTCGAGAAGCTGACTGGGAAAGAACAAGAAAGATGCAGAAGCCAGGAATGGAAGAGGGAGGGGCAGCAGACTTGGAGACTGATGGCGATGGCCTGCCGCGGCTGTTACGTATTATAACGAGATTTGCGGCGGGTGGATTTGTTCCCTCGGAGCGCTGCACTGTGCCGTCATGGGCAGAGAGGGGAGCCAGAGCATGGCAGAGGCCAGAGAGACGCACTCGCAGAGACCGAGCAATATGATAAGACCATGATGGGGGGCGCACGGCCTGATGGTGAACGCCAGTCATGTATGCAGACCATGCCGGATCATACAGCCGAAATGATTGGCTGCGGGACGCAACTGCAGCCAGCCCAGAGAGCAGATGATCAGTGGCCAGCCAGCCGTGAAGCCAATCGCCGCGTGGCTCCTGCGCCCGGCGCCGACAGTATCTGTTCCGTCATGGCTGGCAGGATGGCGGGCATTGACGTGGCCACACAGACCAGACTGGCTTGCTTGCAGCGGTCTCCAACAGGATCGGCAGAAAGGCTGATTGATCTGAGCCCGTCAGTGGTTCGTTTTGGTCATTCTTTTCCTTGTCGGTCTGTCCTCCTTACCATGGACCCCTGAAAGCACTTGCCGAGATAGGGTTTTTGGAGCATGCGTCCGAGAAATATTCGGAAGATATGCGCGATTGTGTCGTCTCCCTTTTGACTCTGGCACGCAAGGCTGGCAGGTATCGTGTTTGATGCCAAACTTGAAGTCTCACGAGAAGAAATTGAAATGACTAAAAAAAAAAAAAATGACACGCAAAAATTCTTTGAGTCTGCTGACCTGTCCTTCCACAGCCGCTTGCTCCTTCCGTTTCCAGAAAGTATGCGCCGTGCCTTCCTGTTGTGATGCTTGAGTGTGGGCGGGGCCAGGCTCTAGGCGGGGCGTTCCTTCCTCGAGTCGGGAATCTCTCATCCTGCATCGTCCGTGCCATTTAGCGCAATGGCAAATGTGAGATTTGAGAGCCTAAAAGAGTCTGAACGCATTTAATGTGTCCATGATTTATAGTTTTGCATTTGTTCCTGGCTCCTGCAAACTGCTGGACGCTGCGGAGAAAACGAGCATGCACAAGTGTAAGTGCGGCCGGCAACAAGGCTAGCAGTCGGTGTAAGTCTGCTTTAGGTGGGTGCGTGCATTATGTATCGCCTCAGGCCTGCCGTTACAAGACACACACACACACACCGTATAACGATACCATGGAAAATCAGAATGAACAGCCCCAACTCAAGTCATTTTTACATGGTGATTGCTCCAGCCTGGAAATTGCACTTCTTCATTCTTCAGCGCATTTTCCAAGGCCTATTTCCCCACAACGCACGGCATATCACATGGCAGAAAGCAAAAGTGGGGTCCATCTTTTAAGCCGCTTTCTTATGTAAGTAAACTTTTTCCTGCCGGTGCCGGACGAACCAGGCCAATCGCCACCGCACCAGACGAAGACAGAGTTTCTCAAGCTCTTGACAACTTTTGCAAGCATTGGCGACAAGATACCTCGACCAACACTATTCAACCCGAGCCACAACCAATCCCACCCCACCTCCATAATGTCCTTCACGGCACGCTTCGCGCGAGTCCCGAGGCTCGCCCCACGGGTGAGACTGGCCCCGGCCACGGCCCGGTTCGTGTCGTTCAAGCCGGGCCCGGCGCCCCCGCGGCTGCCACCAGAGGAGCAGGCCGAGTTTGAGCGGCTGCAGACCGAGGCGGCGGACTCGATTGCCGCAGAGGAGCTGGCGGATGCATTTGCAGCCCAGCAGGGAGCGGCGCCTGCCGCGGCCGGACAGGCAGACAGTCTCTCGAAGGGAGCTTTAGAGTCTAAACTGGCAGCAGCGGCGTCAGCAGCGGCGTCAGCAGCGTCGCCAGCCGCTGCTGGAAGAACACAGGCTGCCGGCACCGCCGACGCCGCTCCGGGGCCCGTCGACGGCGTCTGGCGAGGCGCGCCTCCCGAGTTCGAAGGCGATCGCAACCCCAAGACCGGCGAGATTGGCGGCCCGAAAAACGAGCCCCTCCGATGGGGCGCACAGGGCGACTGGAGCTTCAACGGACGGGTGACAGACTTTTAGCCCCTAGGACGGCAGAAGGACGACGACATACGGACGTCGAAACGGACACGGAAGCCGGATCATACATGAATGACGACGCCAGGATAGGACAAAATGCACAGAGACAAGCACATGTCGAGACAGGGCAGATAAAGACAAAAAGTACGGCAGAGTACGGGGACAGAGAAGGAGACGGCGACGGAGACAGGAGCTGGTGGACAACTAACCCGTGGGCTAGATTTACCTCCACCTACAGCGTGTTTTTATTTTTGGACAGCGGAAACGACTTGTATGATTAAGTAGAAATAGACTCCACCGAAATACCATTGCACATTAACAGCACCATTAGACGCACTCATCGTTTCTTTATTGCTAGCCTCCCTCCCACCAGGGGGTTCAGCGTATCAGTTCGTGACTTGACTTTTTTTTTTTTGTGAAATAAGAAAAGCTTGTGTGAATAATTGGTACAATTAAAAAGAGTTTGTGAAATGGGGGGGATATTTTTTTTTTGCTCTTTTAAATATCCTCGCTTCGCTCATTTGAAATTCCTATATTCGATATCTTGTTTCATGTCCCTTTTTTTTTGTCCCCTTTTCCCTCGTTGGAATTCCTACATTCGACATTCCATCCTCTATTTCTTTTCCTCGCTCCGCTCGACTACATTCAGGCCACGCTTCACTGGTGATATATCGTCCCCCTTATCTTGCTCGTTTTGTCACGGCTACCTCCCCTCCTCATTAACACTTTGCTCGCTGCGCTCGCTTGCTATTTCGCCTCCGTCATGACCGTGTCTTCGTTCTTCTCCTTGTCCATCACGGTGTCCTCCTCCATCTCCAGAGTCTGGTCAGGGTCGACCTCTGGGGCTTGCTTCTCGGACTTGTCCTTGGAAGCGCCAGTCTCCTGGGCAGAGTGGTCGTTGGAGGTAGCAGCCGGCTGGTCTTGGGCTTTGTCGGCGCTCTTGACGTCCTGGTGTTCGTCCTCAGGCCGACTCTCCTTCACCTGCCCAACTGGCCGGTTCTCCTTGTCGCCTTCGCTGCCCGCCTTTTTCGTAGGACGCCACCAGTGACTCTCAAAGCCGGCTCCGTCTGCACTGTCTCCGCCAAACATGCCGCCCACGCGCCCGCTCGGCTGCAGCTCGACTTCCCGCATCGCCTGCCGCATCCGCTCGCGCCGCGCCTTGCCACGGAGCCGGCTCTGCGCGCCTGCGCCGTTTGTCACCCACCGGATGCCCGTCACCATGTAGCTCAGGCCGTCGTGCCGCTGGTGCACCTCGCGCGGCTTGCCGCCCCACTCGCGGCTCTTGATGCCGAACCGCGTCGTCGAGCTGTACTTGTCGAGCGTCGGCAGAATGACAAGGCTCACATGGAGGTCTTTCTCGGGAGGGATGAACATGGGGCCAGTCTTGGGGGGTGCTGTCAGAACGTCCGGCAGAGGAATCTGGTTGGCAGAAGCAGCGGCGGCAGCAGCCGCTGAAGACTTCTTGGTCTTGCCATTAACAGTCGTCCCGTCGGGGCCACCAAGCGACAGACCCAGCATCTCAATGTCCACATCGGCGGGCCACTCGCCGCGGATCCAACCGGCATGGATACATGCGGCAATAACGTCGGAATCGTCCGTGTAAATGTCGGTTCCCCAGACCGCGCGGCGGTACGTGATCTCTTCCCGCGGCGATGACGCAAGGTACACCTTGCTCACTTTGACGGTGAGCGTGCAGTTCTCCTTGTCCTTGATCATGTCGAACGGCAGAGGCTGGGGAGTGGTCGAGTAGGGGTAGCGAGGAGGGCGGCCAGTAGTGGGATCGGATTTCCGTGCGGGCTTCAGCTTCGGCTCGTAGACAACGTCGCCGAGGTGGTGTCTCGGCAGGTGTGCGACGCTGTCCAGGACCGCCTGGGACACAACAACCTGCTTCGGGGCCACCAGCGCCGGCGGGGGAGGAGCCGGCGCAGGGGGGACCACGCCGTTCTTCATAGTCGGCGTTTGCTGGGACTCCACTGGCGGCTGTGGGACAGACCGTGGCCCGCCATCGGCACTACCGGATATGGCAGCAGCGAACTCGCGGGCGATCATGTTCGGCGACTGCACAGCGAGTCCGCCCTTGCTGTTCTTGCTGAATGGGCCAGGGCCGGTCTGCGAAGGCGAAGCGCCGCCTGCATCGGGATGGTGGTGGTGATGGTGGTTGTGGTGGTGACTGTTAAAAAAGTTAGTATGCAGATTAGCATGCGACCACAACAGGCAAAAAAAAGCAATCAAGGGCGGGAGGAAGATGCCGCAGCCAAACAAACAGGGAGAAAAAAAAAGGGAGATTCTTAACGCACAGGGCTTGTTTGGTCACGTACTGATGGTGGTGATGAGCGTGAGTCTTGGGCCGCTTCACCTTTCCTAAGGGTGTGATTCTGCCGCTGTTGTCGTCATCACCACGATTGCTGTCTTCGTCTTTCACCTTGCGCCGCTTGTTGCGTGCCGTCGGCTTGCCGGCCGGGTCGGTGCTGCCGCCTTCAAGGGACGTGCTGTCAGTATCATCACGGCGAAGACCAGCCGGTCCATGGCCGTGGCCGTGGCCGTTGCTGTTGTTGCCCGAAAACGGCAGCGAGGCGCCGGCCGTGACGGGGCTGCCGAGTCCCATGCCTACACCGCTGCCTATGCCTGCAAACATTCGACCAAACTCGCTCTTAATGGCTGGTTCTCCAGCAGGGCCCAGATTCTGTGGTTGGGCGCCTTGCACTGCTTGTGGCAATGGTGACACGCGTCCCTTTCGGTTGATCTCCTGGACAGCGAGAAGATGGCGGGCACCAGGATGGGGGCTGCCCTCAGTGACGCGGCCGCGGGGGCCGTCGTAGACAGAGGATGGCCCACTTGGCGGTGGGTTGATGGCGCCATTGTAAGCAACGGACGGGGGCGGAAGCGGCTCCTCATGAGGTCGGGGACGGGATGATGGAATACGCGACTGTGACTGTTGGGGCTGCTGTTGCTGCTGTTGCGGTTGTTGAGGAGGCGGCGGCGGCGGGGCGTGGACGACTCCCATGCGAGCACGTTCAGGAGACTCATATGGCGCTGGGCCACCTTGCTGGGGCACACCAGCAGGAGCGTTGTGCGAGGGAGGAAGGCTTGTCGGAGGGTATCGATCTTGGCCCTGCGGCGGCAGAGACTGGGAGTACTGGGACGGAGGAGCGTTGGATGGCGGCATAGAAGGAGGGTATTCTTGGCGACCATGCTGGGGAGGCGCCAGTTCGTAGGGTCTGGGTTGGTCGTACGGCGGACGCGACCACGACTGGGGGTCTCTTGGGTCGCGCATGTCGCGCGGGTCCCGGATATCTCTGGGGTCCCTGGGATCTCTCGCGTCCCGAGGGTCTCTGAGATCACGAGGATCGCGCATGTCTCGTGGATCCCGAATGTCGCGTGGATCTCTTGGGTCGCGAGGGTCTGGCTGGCGTCCATATGATGGTGGTGGTTGCTGCTGCTGCTGTTGTGGCTGCTGTGGAGGCTGGGGCTGTCGCTGAATGTATTCCGGTGCATGCACGCTCTGGGGCGGACGTCCGGGGTCCGACCCAATCGTGCTCGCCCTGTCTCTCCGTTCGCGGTCGACCATCTCGCGGACCTGGCGGTCTCGCTGCTCCTGCTCCCATTCACGCTCGCGCTCTCTCTCGACCAAGTATGCCATCGGTGGTTGGTGCTGGTGTGGGTGTTCTTCGTATTTGGGGTTGCGACGGTCGGGGGAGTATTCAGGGGGCACTCCATGCTCGTCGCGTCTGCCGTAGACAGCGTCTGGGTGTGGCGGCGGGCCACCTGGGCGTCCAGTCATGTCCATCGTGCGCGGTGGCGGGATGCTGCTCGCTCTGGGCGGAGGAATACCGCCGCCCATTCGCTGGTCACCGCCACCTCCGCCTCCTCCCATGGGCGGCGGAGGACCGCGCTGTCCATACGACTGGGGTGTTCCGTATCGGGGCATCTCAGGTGTTGTCGCATACATGTTCTGCTGCTGCGGCGACGCGCCCATCGCTGCGCCCGGCGCTCTTGGGTCTCTCGCGTCGTAGGGAGGTTGTCGCTGGTGGTCGGGGGGTGTTTGTGGTCGCCGGTAGGGGCTGTATTCGGCAGCGGCCGAGTGCATGCGCGGCGATGCATGGATCGAGGACGAGTAGCTCGCGCCTGGTGCGCCGCCAGGGCCGCCTGATGGGGGAGGAGGAGGCGGCGGCGGTTCACGCGCGTGGGCAGGAGGGCCGCCCAGCATGGACGATATCGACATGGAGCTGCCAGAGCTGCCCGTCCGCGGGATGGAGCTCAGGGCAGGCAGCTCGCGCGGCGATGGAAAGGCGGACGAGGAGCCTGCAGGGATGGTCGGAGGCCGCGGCGGCGGCAGGGAGTATGAGCCGAGCGAGTGGCCGCCCGGCGGCGGTGGCCCTTGCGATGGATGGGATGGAGGAGGAGGAGGACCGCCGCCCTGGCCGGGGGGAGGAGGCGAGCCGGACTGCTGGGGCATCGCGCGGCTGATGGGCGCGGCAGACGATAGCGAGGGCGCGCTGGGGTGTCGCGAGTGGCCGGAGATGGTGCCGGGGGCCGAGTCGGGGCCGCCGGGGTGCTGCGACGGATAGGAGCGCGACTGCGAGTAGTAGGACGAGTCGGAGGGCAGGCGCTGGTGCACGTGGTGCGAGTCGGCGTACGAGGCAGGCGGTGAATGGGCGCTGGCCGAGGGCGGATACGCTTGGCGGCTGTACAACGGCGACTGGTCGCTGCGTGGAGGATAGGGATGCCGCGACGATGGCGGTGGTTGTCGGGGATCCATGGCGACGGACAGAAGGAGAAGCCGCGAGAGAGAGAGAGAGGCGCAGGGGCGGCTTCGGGCGGTTTTTTGGCCCTTTTTTTGGCTGGTCGATTTTATTATTTTTTAGCCCCGAAAATTATGTGATGCTGGGTTGGCCTGCTTGCTCGGCCCAGGCGTGAGACGAAACGGCTCTCAGCTTGGTCTGACTGCCCCCGAAGGAGGGCGCCTCCACTCTTAACCGCGAAAGCTAGTAGGGAAGGTACGCGTCGGTCGCGGCTTCCGCACACAGCGCATGTGAGGCCAGAGTCGGAGCGCAGCGTCGCGGGCGGCGAAATGGGGAGGGCGATGCGATGGATTGGCGATGGAAGGGGAGCGAGGAAAGAGGATGGAGTAAACAAGAAAAAAGAGGTCCAAGGAAAAATGGAAAACGGGAAACAGAGTAGCACGAAGATCGGGGAATGAATTTCGCTGCTGGGTCCCTTATTTTTTCGAGTCTAAAAAAACGATGGCTGAATGGAGCAAGCGTTAGTGCAGCCGCGCACAGACCAGGTCTCCATCGCGCACCGATAGAGTGCTTGCTTGAAGGAGTGACGCAGGAGCTCAGATGGAAGGAACGGTGACACGCTGATACGATAAGTAGGTAATAAGGGCTTGCCCTGCAAGAAAATTATTATGTAAAGAAGGGATGCTGACTCCCAGCTGTAAACTTCTGTCAAAAAGGGAGCTCGCAGCAATCGCAAAAGCCCAGCGTCCAAAAGTCCCGTTCTCCACGTCATACTCTGAATCTGCGCCGAGATGATGGCTGGCAGGTACCTTGCCGACCCTTGCTTTTGGCCATGTCAGGGAAGCTCGTGTGGGTGGGTGCGTTGGTGCGGGTTGGTGTGTGGCAGGGCCTGCGACATAGGGCGGCAGGCAGTCTGGGTCGCCAATGGGCCGCCAGCCGATCCACCTGTTTTCTGTGGACGCTAATATCACACTACTCCGTAATATGTCTCCTTTTATGGTCTTACAGCGCCATAACACGCACAGGCGCACGCACAACGCCGCACAGCCAGGGGCAGCCACAGCCGGCAGCCGTTTGCGGGATGTATCTTACGGGCAGGAGTATTGCAGAGAATTGAAACAGACTAACACTCCTTGCGCTTTGCATTTGCGTGCAGGCTGGCTATCCCACGGCACGGCAGCGCACATGCGCCTTGCAGCCAGGTCGTGTGAGGAGAATGTGGAGAAGTCTGCAATAAGTAGAAGTCTGGGTTTGGTTGATATTTATTAATGGAAATAAGCATCTGTGCGCGTGGCGAGAAACCCGTGGAAAGCTTCTGGTCCTGGGCAACTTGGTCAGAGAGCATTGCTACCTAATACCGCCGGCAAGTCAGACTCATAAAGTGGAATCGAGCTCGCCGTCTGCGCTGGCCCTTGTGCCAGATACTGCGTAATCAGCCATGCTACAGTCGTGTTCGACACTCCTTCCGCCAGTCGCAGCCAGTGCTGGTTCGTCACTGCCGTGTCGTTGACCCAGCGGTTCACCCCATCTTCCATCACCGTGTTGTAGCCGCACTCGTTGGCATAGGAGAAGAGAGCAGGAGCGGCAGAGTCGGTCTCGGTCTGCCCAGACGGCCTTCCCGACAATCCCAAGGCACCGTACAGCAGCGTGATGGGATCCCACGACTCTCTCGTGGTCGAGCACCTTCCGACATACCATTGGTATGCTGCCAGCACGGGCGAGTCCTCTGGCGCATGCTCGGCCAGCTGTCCACCCGAAAAGATGTCCGCCCCGAGCTCGAACCCAGAGTACGTCACCGGCACGCTCCGCGGCCAGTGGTTGATGACTTTCTGGGCGGACTCGGGGCGTGCGGCGAAGTTGAATTCCCACCCGTACGGGTACCGGCCGCCCATGACGACCAGCTCCGAGACCTTGTCGGAGATGAGGTCGACGCCGGACCGGCCAGCATCATCAACAGAGTCCATCAGCTTCTCGAGGTTGTCCAAGAAGCCCAGCGACACAATCGTCACCTTGTCTTCTGCCTCTTCCAGTATCTTGCGGTACAGCTCGACCGGCTCCGGCGTCGTCGTTGCATCCGACAGTTTCCTCGGCCAGTTCCAGGCGACCTTGGAAGCAAACTCTCCGAGACTGCTAGGGCGTTAGAATGGGGACAAATAAATGGGAACGACAAGCTCCTACTGGGCATCTCCATTTCTTCCCTCCCTCTTCCCTCCACCTACCTATAACTCCAGGTGTCGACAAACGTCTCGTTGGTGAGCGGTCTCATGGCGGCTATCGGCACATCGTTCCCATAGTACGCGTTAATGGAGCTCACCGCCAGTGCTCCATAAACTGACGGCGTGTTGATCATGACCCCCAGCAGGTTGACGTCGCCCGCGCTGTGCAGCACGTGTGCAATCGCGAGGGCGCCGACATCGTCGACATCCGAAAAGATGTCCGTGTCGATGATGATCGAAGGCGGGGTAGTGGAGATAGCCCCAAGGAAAGAGAAGAGGGTCAGGCAGACGGGCAACCAAGAGGATGGTCTGTTCAAGACAACCATGGTGCCACTGGAAAAAAAGTATGACAGGGAATTGGCAAGTCAGAATAAAGTCAGAACTATTGTGAAATTTAAATTTTAAAGCTAGTTTTCTAACCCACAAATGATAACTTTTTTTCGTCTACGACTACGGTATGAATAAATCCTACAATGGCGGCATAGACCAGAAATGTCTAGAAATTCCCTGAACGAGAGTCAAGAATGACTGCCTAAACAAACGTCCGGAACCCCCCAAGACTGTTTTGTGTCTATTTCTTCTCCTCAAACCGAAGGTCCCAGCCAATCTGGGGACCCAGCGTCGGAAGCACCTCGGCAACGCTCTCCACGTCCTTGTCGCCGCGGCCGCTCAGGCACACCACAATGTCCTCGTCCGGCTTCATCGTCTTGGCCAGCTCCAGCGCGCCGTAGATGCCGTGCGCAGACTCCAGCGCAGGGATAATGCCCTCCAGCTGCGTCAGCAGCTTGAAGCCCTGCAGCGCCTGCGCGTCCGTCGCCGCAACAAACTGTGCGCGCCCGCTCTCCTTCCAGTTGGCCAGCTCGGGGCCCACGCCGGGGTAGTCCAGACCAGCAGACACCGAGTGCGTGTCCTGGATCTGCCCGTTCTTGTCCTGCAGCACATATGTCCGCACGCCGTGCAGCACGCCCAGCGAGCCGCCCGCCAGCGTGGCCGCGTGGCGCTTCGTGTTGATGCCGTCGCCGCCGGCCTCGACACCCAGCAGCTTGACGCTCTTGTCCTCGGAGAAGGGGTAGAACATGCCGACCGCGTTGGAGCCGCCGCCCACACACGCCACCACGGCGTCGGGCAGCTTGTTGCGCAGCGCCTGGAACTGCGCCTTGGTCTCGTTGCCAATCACCGACTGGAACGTGCGCACAATCGACGGGAACGGGTGCGGGCCAATGGCCGAGCCGATAATGTAGTGTGTCGTCTCCAGGTTGACGACCCAGTAGCGAAGGGCCTCGTTGACAGCGTCACGCAGCGTGCGCGAGCCGGCATCGACAGAAACGACCTTGGCGCCCAGCAGACGCATCCGGAACACGTTGAGTGCCTGGCGGCGCACATCCTCGGAGCCCATAAACACAGTGCACTCCATGCCAAACTTGGCACAGACAGTGGCCGTGGCCACACCGTGCTGGCCGGCGCCAGTCTCGGCAATAATCTTGGTCTTGCCGAGCCGGCGGGCAAGCAGCAGCTGGCCCAGGGCGTTGTTGATCTTGTGGCTACCAGTGTGGTTCAGGTCCTCGCGCTTGAGGTAGATACCCGCACCGCCGGCGTGCTCGGTCAGGCGCTCGGCCTTGTGCAGATGGCCCGGACGGCCCATGTACGGGTAGAACGAGCGGTACTCGGCCCAGAAGGACTCGTCGTGCAGGATCTTGTTGAAGCCGTCCTCGAGCTGCGACAGGCAGTCCATCAGCGACTCGGGCACGTACTGGCCACCAAACTGGCCGAACCGGTCGGGCATCTTGTCGTGTAGGGCAGCCAGCTGGGCCACGAGGTTGCTGTCGAGATCCTTGGCCACGCCTTCGGTAGCAGCCGGTGCATGGACCTCGGGAGCAGCCGGGGCCGCAACCTTGGCCACTGCGGGGGTCTCTCCAGCCTTGCGGCCTGTCAGGTAAGCACAGTACTCCTCGACGGCCTTGTTCTTGTCGCCGGTGGCAGTGCGAATGGTGGTGATCAGGTGGCTGCCCACGACGACACCGTCGGCAATCTTGGCGACCGACTCAAAGTGCTCGCGGGTAGAGACGCCGAAGCCGACAGCCGCTGGCTTGTCGCCGCTGTACTTCTTGACGCGCTCCAGCAGCTCGGGCAGGTTGGCATTGAGAGTGCCCAAGGCACCAGTGACACCCTGGCGGGAGACAACATAAATGAAGGAGTCGGCCAGCTGGCAGAGAATCCGCATACGAGCATCAGACGTGGCAGGGGCGATCAGGGGGACGTAAGAAAGGCTGGAGAAGTTAGAAGAAGTCCCAAGACCAAGAACAATCAAGAAAGTCTGTCGTCGTCACTTACGCTGCTGTGCTGCACTGCTTGCGGAAGGAAACGGCCTCCTCAGGGGGCAGATCGACCACAATGAAACCGTTGACGCCGGCCTCTTTGCTGTCACGCATCAGAGCCTCCTCGCCGTAGGCACGGAGGGGGTTGTAGTAGCCCATCAGCAGAACAGGGGCCTTGAGGCCCTTGGCTCTTGCGTCCCGAACGATCTGGAGCGTGTCACTGAGCATGACACCATTTTCCAGGGCAATCTGCAAGGCTTGGTTAGATCAACTGTCATTGGCCGGACACAGGGATGAGGGTTGAATTGGGACTTACAGTGTTGGCGGTTTGGATTGTTGGGCCGTCGGCAATGGGATCCGTGAATGGGACACCGAGCTCAATGACATCGGAGCCGCCCTTCTCCATGGCCAGCAGGATGTCGGCGGTGTCCTCAGCCTTGGGGTAGCCGGCCGTGACATAGGTGACGAAAGCCGCCTGGGAGGGTTAGCAGCCTGAAGACAAACTGACGAGGACAGGTCCTTTTGTCTCATTTTCTGAATAATACACACCTTGCCCTCGGCCTTGCACCGCCGGAAAGTCTCTTTGAGTGCCTCCATCTCTGTGTTTTGATATTCTCCCTTGGTTTCGTGATGCTAGACTCTCGACGATGAATGATCGTGGCTCGATTAAACTGCAACTCTGGGTTTGACGGTGTAAAAAGGGACGTCAAAACTTCCTCAATGGTTCCAAAAAGTCAATTGGCCCTGTAGGGAGTGAGAATGACTCTTCCTCGTTGTGAGTCACGCAGGATTGTTCGTTGAATCGCGGCCAATCTGGGGGAGTTGCACCGCTGCCATAGACTTTTTCTCCCCCACTACAAACATCTGGATAAGAACTAGTGGCGCACTGTACCGGCTGCCATTTGGGAGGGGTTTTGGCAGCCCGACAGTGCCAGTTATTGGGGAAAAATATTTCTTGCACGTGACCTCATCACTGCGCACAAATCACGTGTAACTTACATTATCTAAAATTCCCTTATCTTATCTAAAGTCTCTACGTGGGGTACTTATTTTTTTTTCCCCAGACGCGTCGAATTTTTTTTACTGCTTCTGTCCTCCCTTACTTTTGCGCGGGCAGCGCAGCAAGTCACCTCTTCTTTTTCTTTTTTCTTTTTCGTTTCCCGCCAGCTCATCACCTAAAATAGTCAGAAGATAGTCAGCAAAGTGTCGCAAAGATGCGTGTGGTTCTTGTTTGCGGTGGAGTCATCTCCGGCGTCGGCAAGGGAATCATTGCCAGCAGCTCTGGTCTGCTGCTCAAGACGCTGGGCCTCCGCGTCACGGCCCAGAAGATTGACCCGTATCTCAATACGGATGCCGGTCTTCTCAACCCTCTCGAGCATGGCGAGTGCTTCGTCCTGGCTGACGGCGGCGAGACCGATCTCGACCTCGGAAACTACGAGCGGTACCTCGGCATCGAGCTGAGCAACCAGAGCAACATGACCACGGGCAAGGTCTACAGCCTGGTCATTGAGAAGGAGCGCCGCGGCGACTACCTGGGAAAGACGGTGCAGGTTGTGCCGCACATCACCGACGCCATCCAGGAATGGATTGAGCGCGTCGCCAAGATCCCCGTGGACGAGTCTGGCGAGGAGCCCGACGTGTGCATCATTGAGCTTGGTGGCACCGTTGGCGACATCGAGTCGATGCCTTTTATCGAGGCCCTCGTGCAGCTGAGACACCGGCTGGGCCGCGACAACTTCTTCAGCATCTCGGTTTCGTACGTCCCGATTATCAATGGCGAGGAGAAGACGAAGCCGACGCAACATGCGGTGAAGCAAATGCGTAGTGCAGGCTTGATTCCCGACATGGTAGGTTGAACACCCCTGCATATTAGTTGCTTTTTTTTCGCCCCACAAAGGGTTTTATTCGCATTCTAACAAATTAGATTGCATGCCGTTGCGAACGCTCGCTGGACGATGCCACGATCCAGAAGATTGCCAAGAGCTGCCAGGTCGAGTATGAGCAGGTCATTGGCGTCCGGGATATGGAGACCATCTACCAGGTCCCCATGCTTCTCAAGGACGAAGGCCTCCTGAAGCTCCTGCAGAAGGGCCTGGCCCTCAACAAGCCGGCTCCGGCAGCCATGGTCGAAAAGGGCCAGGCCCTGTGGGATCTCTGGAAGAAGACGACCACCCCCGACCACCACCTCGACCCCGTCAACATTGTTCTTGTCGGCAAATACGTCACGCTCGACGATGCGTACCTGTCCGTGCGCAAGTCTCTTGAGCACTCGGCCATGCAGTGCAAGCGCAAGTTGAACCTTGTGTCGGTCGATTCAGAGCACCTCGAGAAGGAGATGCAGTCAAAGGACCCCACCAAGTTCCACAACGCCTGGAAAGCTATCTGCGACGCCGAGGGTGTTATTGTTCCTGGTATGTACCAGATGTTGGGAAGCCTTTTTAATCTTTGACTGGAGATACTAACCATTCCAGGCGGTTTTGGATCTCGAGGAACTGAGGGTATGATTGACGTGACAAAGTGGGCTCGCGAGCGCAAGGTGCCCTTCCTGGGTATCTGCCTCGGCCTGCAGGTGGCTGTCATTGAGTATGCACGCAACATCCTCGGGTATGAGAATGCCACGTCGGAAGAGATTACCCCCAACGGCGAGCGTTGCGTTGTCATTTTTATGCCGGAGGGCTCAAAGGAGTATGTCCCCTCCAACCTTTCCAAACAGGCAATTTTCTCAGTACTAACAACCTCAGAAAAATGGGTGGCACAATGAGACTGGGAACTCGGACGTCTCACTTCAAGAGTGGCACGGAATGGAGCAAGCTGCGGGGTATGTACGGAGGTGCATCGGAGGTCGTGGAACGCCACCGTCACCGGTACGAGGTCAACCCCACGTACATTGACGAGCTGGAGAAGGCGGGTCTGAGCGTGACGGCTCTTGATGGACAGGGAGTGCGGGTCGAGACGATTGAGATCAAGGACCACCCCTTCTTTGTCGGGTAAGTGATATCTCCTAGCCTGTTGTTTTTGGTCGACGAGACGGTGCTAACTTTTATCTTACAGGATGCAAGCCCATCCCGAGCTCACCAGCAAGGTGCTCAGCCCCTCCCCGGCGCTGCTGGGCTTCGTTGCTGCCAGCTCTGGCTGCCTCGATCAGATGATCAAGGCCGCGCACCAGAAGGCCGACGGTGTTGTGAATGGGAATGGCGCGGCGTTTTAAACAGGACTCCCAAGCAGTAGACGGGTTGATTAATCAGCGGTATATCCTAGAATAGTAAGACAGGAGCCCACAGAAAGAGAAGTCCCCTTTTTCGATTAAAACGGGATACACCACAGGCGACTCGGGCAACCACACTTCATCTTGATTTATTTTGGCGGGACATGGGCGTTTCTGGAGCAATTTGAATATTTCACAGCTATTTTTCGGGACATTTGGGGGAATGGTACGCACATTTTGATTTAGACAGGGCAACAGGGATAGCCGGGCAGCCGACGCACAGCATAAGTATAGAAATACAAATATCACCCCCCTTGGGAAAGTGCTCTCCTTCTATTTTGAGGCTCTTGATTTCTGACTTGCATTTTGTTTTCTTTTTCCGTCGTTAAGTGGGTCTGCAATAACATCCAAAAGAGGCAGGTTTGGGGAAATCATATCATGCCGGCATATGGGAGCCAAGAGAAGGAAGGGATAATGATTTCATACTTTTTTTTTCGTGGGTGAAGTAAGGCTGAATCTTTTTCAAGTCCAAGGGCAGCTACGTGGCCACTGGCCAGACTGCTGCAATAAACGAGATGCATCGCTCCTCCCCTTCTAGGAGCTCCGCGCTTGCTCTGCAAGAAGAGTCTCCATACATTTTCGTGACTGTTTAGTAATTCTTAGCGATTGCTCGTGTGAAAGAACGAAACCAACCAGACAGCATCGTATTTACAGTGTATAGATATGACAATATAGTTATTGTGGCACACCTTGCCATCCCTTGTTCAGTTTTGATCCTCTGTCTCGAAGCCCGCCAATATCGATCGAATCCACCTAAAGATGAAGCTCTCCGCTACGTCCCTTCTTGCGGCCTCGGCCGCCGCCATCTCCTTCTTTGCCTCCTTTGCGTCTGCTGCTGAAGCCGACCGCTACAGCTTCTTGCCGGCCGGCCGCCGTGGCCCGGACGGCTTCGACGACCACGGCCTCGCCCAGAGCAAGAATGAAAAGCTCCAAGAGTACCAGCGCCTCCGCGAGACCAACCCCATCGACCCCCTCGGACAGCTCAACTCGTGCTGGGTCTGGAAAGAAGGCCGCAACAACATGTACAGCATCGTCCTGACAAACTACCACCGCTACGACGACGAGTGCGGCATCGCCGTCAAAAAAGAGTTCAAGAACAAGTGCCGGTGGTACACGCCCATCCACGACTTCCAGTGCCACCGCCTCGACATCAACTTTGCCGACACGGTGCAGCCCGTGCCCATGGGGACGGTGCTCATCACGTTCTGGACAGACGAGCGGTGCACGCCCGGCGGCGCGAGCGCCGTCATCAGCCAGGCGACGCTGGGCGCGGTGCAGGTCAACTGCCACTGGTCGCGCAAGCCGGAAGAGGAGCTGCCCAACGGGTACCCGCTGGAGGCGGTGCGGGAGAACGACAAGGGCTACGCGGGGCAAAAGATTGAGAGCTACTTCTCGCCCGAGGACAAGGTGAATGGGATTTCAGCCGGGGAGCAGATGAGCGCGTGGGCGCGGGCGCGGGCCAAGTCACGCAGCCGGGGAAGACAACACTACGTGTAGCTCCAGAACAAGAAAGACAATACAAAAAATAAAGGACGAGGCCAGAAAGAGAAGGGCCGGGACATGCGGGACTAAATATGCTGCACATCAAAAAGACGAGGCTAGGGCCGGACGATCTGCTGTACTTTAAAGGCGAGGCTAGAGTTGGAGACAACTGGCTAGATGGCGGGAACAAGAGAGCAAGGCCCGTGTAAGACAGCATTAGGTTTAGCCTGTGGGCGGAAAGGGAGGCCCATCAGGGACAGCATTATTTTGGAACAGCATTACTCGAACAGCATTATTGTGGAGCTCGGTATACGAAGTACGGTGCATACAAAGTATTGGACTTGTGCAGGGAAGGGATTCAGGAACAGGTTAGAGTCAGGAGATTGGAGAAGGGGGTGGGACAGGGGAATGATCGAGATGGAGATGTGAGATGGCTGGAGTTGTGTAAGGGGAAGCCCAGAGGCCATAGGGGAGAACCCACTGGGGAGAAGCCCCCCTCGACAATAAGATTGAACAGGTTCTCAACTCTCATTTCATTTGTGGATGCAGAGTACTCGTACTCTGATGGAACAGAAATGGTTGGTTTCTGCAGAGACCGAACTATGGCAACTCCCAGCCCGGACAATAATTAAAACTGGAACCCGGCAGCAAACAGCTTGCCTACACGTGTAAAACGTCGTACGTGGTTGAACTTTCGAATGCAGGAGCTAGTGGGCGATAGTGGGTGGTAGTGTTCGTAAAACCGGTGGTAAAGCAGGTGGCCGAGCACGAGTAAATTGGTGGTAATTTAGAGGGGCCTGGTGCAGGGAGCTTGGGTCGTACGGTCACGTGCACACACGCTACAGTGGACTCGAGCGCGGGCTAGCACCCACCATAACCCACCATCCTGGTTCTTCCCGCCACGGCCTTTACCAGCCACTGCAAATCCAGCCACCCGATATTATTACGTATGCCGCAGCAGCTGCAGCACCACCACCGTCAAATACGATGTGCCAGCCGAGGAGTTATTTATCATGTTCGTATTCTTTCTCTTCCACGGCTCGTCCCTCGAGCTTTTCCTCCTTCAATATGACTTGTGATTGATTTCCGTCTTCTTCTTCTCTCTGCATTCCCCCCTTCATTCCAGTCTTATCGGCAGACTTGCTCGACATCACGACTTCACATCCGCTCTGATATCACGATACCACGGCGTCGCCTGAGACAAAACGTGAGACACCACGAGATCTAGCCCGGTCTTGTTCATTGTCCACCGCAAGAAGCCCTCCCCCACCGCCAATCACCCCGGATAATGGCCGCTGCGGTCCAACTGCCTCCCCCACACATCTACGACGACAGCACCCGCCTGGGACTCCGGCAGACTTCGCGCGAGCCGACAAAGACCTCGCCCAGCAGCCACTACCGCCGCACTCGTTCTCCGCCGACGTACACTGAGCGGCGCAGCAACAACAGCATCGAGGAGAGAAAGTCGAGCAACTTTGAGGACCCCAGACAGTCCCCGAGAAAGTCCAACTACGCCACCGACTCTCCCAGACGCTCGACGTACAACACTGCTTCCGACTCCCCGAGGCGGTCCAGCACGAATTACACATCGGACGACCCGAGACGGTCCTCCTCCGACGCAATCGTCCAGGAGGCCATGCTGGCCCAGCAGCAACAGCCGGCCGTGGTCTCGTACAGCAACGGCACTTCTTCGCACAGCAACCGCAACAGCCCGGAACGCGCCAACGGCGCCAGCCGCGATTCCAGCAACAGATACCACCGGTCCTCGTCGTCGACCGTGCCCGCGACAGCCAACACTGCCGCCAACTACCAGACCAGAGAGTCGAGAGACCGCCCGCTTCCCCCGTCGCCCCCGCGGACGTCCCAGCCTCCTTCCTACTCGGGCCCCCCTGCTCCCGCCCAAGCAAACGACAGCGCCATGTACGATGCCAGCGGACAGTACCCGACCCGCCGCGCCGCTCGGCGGGATGCGCGCGCTGCCCGGCGAGCGTCTGGCGCCGACGGCCCGCTGCCGCCGCCGGGTCCCAACGACTATGACAGCGGCAGCCCGCACATTTCGAGCAGCAGCCACCACTCGGTGCCGCCGCAGACGCGGGCGGGCCCGCCGATCACGTCCTACGAGGAGGCGGTGTCTGGCGACAGGCGGCCTCCGATCATGTCGACGGCGACGCACCAGCGGCTGGCTGCGGGGTCGGTGGACATGAGCGCCAACAGCATCGACCGTCTGGGCAGCCCGAGCGTGACCAAGATGGTGCTGGAGCCGCTGGAGACCAAGATGCGCGAGTACCAGGTGCTGATTGACGAGTCGCAGCACGAGATTACGGATCTGGACGAGCGGCTGCGGATCCTGAACGAGGAGCGGCGCAAGGCGGAGGAGCGCTACGTCGAGGTCAAGGCCAAGTACGACGAGTACGAGAAGCGGCACCTGCACGTGAACAAGGCGCTCAAGGGCGAGTTCCAGCAGATGCAGGAGCGGCTGCAGGCGCAGCAGGCGCAGGCGGCGCAGCAGCGCGAGCTGCAGTTCCAGCAGCAGCAGCAGCAGCCGCCGCAGGGGCCGCTCAACAGCAGCAACCACTCGCAGCCGCAGGCGCTGGACCACCAGACGCCGACGTGGACGATGCAGCAGCGGCGGAGCGTGGACAGCTTTGACAGCCAGCGGAGCGACAATACGAACCGCACCAAGACCAAGAGCAAATTCTTTTCCCTGTTCAAGTCCTGAGGCGAGATGGCAGGTTGTTGAGTGACGTCGACGTCGTCTGCTCATCCGTCCTGGTTCTTCCTCTGTTCCTTTTTTCTGTCTCATCTCCTTTGTCATAAAGTAGTATCTGGCTTGGGAAAAATAATCGTTTTTTAATCGTTTCTTGTTTTTGCTGGCGGCACGATACACATTGGGTCTTTTTATTTTTCCTTGGTCTTTTCCTTGGTCTCTTTTTGCATTACCTGGTTTTAACAGTTGGTCTTTTCTTTTCCTCGCTTCGATTTATTCTCTTCTTTTTTTTTTTCTTTTTTCCTCGCTTCGCTCGATTCATTCTCTTCTTCTTTCCTCGCTTCGCTCGATTCATTCTCTTCTTCTTTCCTCGCTTCGCTCGATTCATTCTCTTCTTCTTTCCTCGCTTCGCTCGATTCATTCTCTTTTTCTTTCCTCGCTTCGCTCGATTCTTCTTTTTACTCTACCTCCCTCCTTCTCTTTCCTTTGTTATCAGTCAATGTCTACAGACACCAAGACTGCATGGTTTTTATCCTTTTCACTTTTCTTTTTGGCAATACTTTAGTTCCAGGTTAATGGACAAAACTGGATTATGAACAGCACAAATACAATTTAGACATGAACTCTAGACTTTCTCGTCGTGCACCGGCACCTTTCTAGTGTGATGTTGATTATGACAAGTTGTCAATCTAGAGATGATAGAGATACTCATGTTGTAAAGATGCCTACTTTTGTGACCCCCGACGAAGGATAGCAGCGTTTCAACCAACATGCTGCGAACGACTTGCAAGGCCAACGGTCTGTATTTGCATCTCCTTGGACGTCCATTGACGCGATTGACGGTCCTCGTTTATCACGTACGTGCTTGCAGTACAGAATTGCGCAACTGGACAGCAGCTGGAGTGGCATTTGTTCTACATGGGCAGTCGGGATATGCTGCGATATATTGTCGGCCATATCCGTCTAGGGGGTGGTATCTTGTCTACACTTTCACTGGCAAGCATACGAATACTCTTTCTCTTATCTGATCTACTTGCACAGCCTCGTTCTGCTTTTTACATTTTACTTTTCGCCGACATCTTAATTTCCCCAGGATTTGCTCCCATCAGTGTAGCCCGTCGGCCTTGCAAGATAACAGGGACAAGGCGGGTGGCCATTGTGAGATGGCCCGAATAGGGACATTCCAGCCGACGGTGTAAGAAATAGCGAGACAGGCCCTGACCAGAGACAACCTCACTCTTGGATTCGTCGCTGTCCTGATTGGCCACGGCGTGTTATTGCCATGCCTGTACAGCTGGTTCGCCCAGTTTGCAGTCTCTCGCTTTTTGATCGGCTCTGCTGGGAACTTGATAGCAAAGATATGCTGGGAAACAGTACGTAAGAGAATAGCGGCGATAGGCAAGATAGCGAGCTAGGGCAGGCAGCCCGCTAGGGGTGGGTAGCGTCAACCGTCTTGGGTTGGCTGGCCCGGGCGCCAGCCGAGAGTGGTCACAGCGCCCTGCCACACCGTAGGACATCTGGTGACGTTTGGTGCCATCGGGGATAGCAACACTCTCTCTCACACTTGCTCACCCTCTCTACAGTGCGGCCTCTTAGTGCGGGGTGCAAGGTCTCACGGGGTGGCTTTGATGGCTTCTGGACCGCCTCTCGGGACTGCCTCTCGGGAGCGCTTTTGCTTGTTTCGAGTGTCAGGTGCGCTGCTTGTCTTGGTGCTTACGCTGCTTGGTTTTTCGTCATTCGCCCATTTGCTATCACGATAAGCTTATTTCCACGGTCAAAAGTGACTTGCCTGTCGCCTGCACTGTCTGCCGCTACCACGTCACTACCACTTCACAACACTCAATACTCTGCATCGCCTGCTTCATGCAGTCTCTCTACCACCTTGCTGAAATGCATTCTTCTTGATAGCTCCATCAGCTGAACATGGCCTCAAAGGACTACATGCCTCTGCCTCGGCGGCATGCACCTGCTGCCCCCCGCTGGCCCTGGTACACACTGCCTGCTGCCGCCTTGACCTGCCTGGCGCTTGCCGTGCCCTACCACCTGGGCCTGCTCCCGCCGTGCCCCTCAACGGCAGCCTTGCACGGCCAGGGTCTCCCGAGCCTTCCCAGCCAGCTGGAATGGGCAGATGTGAGCGGCCCAGCAGAGAAATCTCACCAGTCGTCCCGCTGACATGCCAGATCCCTTCGAGTAGAAACTTTTCATGGCACTCGTGCTATGGCGGCGAGTTTGACTGTGCCCGCCTGGATGTAGGTGGCCCTATAATCGCTGGCCCTGTTGACCCTTGCTGCTTGCTGACCCCCAGGTCCCCATGGACTGGCTGGACCCGACAGACGACCAACGAGTTGTCCTGGCCGTCATCCGACTGCCTGCCGTGGACCGCAAAGACTACCGCGGGCCGGTGTTTTTCAACCCAGGCGTAGGTGTTTTTGGTCAAGACTGATGTCAAGACTGCTGCTCACTATTACAGGGCCCCGGCGGTTCGGGGGTGTGGTCGGCCCGAGACCACGCCAAGCTGCTGCAAAAGATTGCCGGCGAGAACCATGTAAGCGCCTTGCCGTTGTTGGTGTGAGGCCTGTCTGACAGTGCAGGATATCATCTCGTTTGATCCAAGAGGGAGTAAGTCTGCACGTCGACTTTACCGCTGCCCTACCGCTGCCGGCTGTGCTAACCTCCCCCCCTGGCAGTCGGAGCCTCTATCCCCCGCATCGAGTGCTGGGACTCGGTCCAGAAGGAACACTTTTGGGACCTCCAGGACGTCGGCATCGTCGACGCCCACCCGGGCGTGCTGTACGACGCCTACGCCCGCATGAGCGCCTACTCCCAGGCCTGCGAGGCCGCCATGAACAGCACCGGCATCCTCGAGCACCTGAGCACGGCCTCCCACGCCCGCGACATGCTCGAAATGATGAACCAGCTCGGCGAGGACAGGCTCAAGTTCTGGGGGTTCAGCTATGGCACCGTCCTCGGCGGGACCTTTGCCGCCATGTACCCGGACAAGGTCGGGCGCTTCGTCAGCGACGGCAACGTCGACCTGCGGGAGTGGTACAACAAGGAGCACGTCAACTTTTTGCGGGACACGGACAAGGTCATGCAGGCGTTCTTTGACCTCTGCCACCGGGCAGGACCAGAGGAGTGCGCTTTCTACGCCGACACGCCTGCCGCCATCAAGGCACGTCTCGAGGCGCTCGTCGAGCGAGTCCGCAAGTATCCCGTCATTGTGCCGAGCGACGAGCAGCTGGGCCGCCCCGAGATCCCCGAGATCATCACCTACTCCCGCCTCAAGCGGCTCGTCTCGTCGAGCCTGTACCAGCCGCAGCACGCCTTTTCGCGATTTGCCCAGATCCTGCTGGCTCTCGAGAACGGCGACGGCCGGCCGTTTTATGAGCGCCTCCTCGAGGGCAGCCCCGGCGTGTCGGCCGTCTGCCAGGCCGAGACGGTGCCCCCGACAGTGCCCCTGGCCGGCGTCCAAGAAGGAAACGGCGACGCGTTCCCGGCCATTATGTGTTCCGACAGCATCCCGGTCCCGGAGCGGATCGAGGATTTTGAGCTGGTCGTCAAGGAGCTGCAGGAGATGAGCTACGCCGCCGGATCGGTCAATGTGCTGTTCCCCATATCGTGTGCCGCCAGGAAGATCCGGCCAAAGTGGAGGTTTGCAGGTGAGTGCGGCACTTGGAACTGTCTGCCAACCTGACGTGTGTGCTCTTCCCAACACCTCATAGGCCCCTTCCGCGCAAACACTTCCTTCCCCATCCTCTTTGTCGCCAACATGGCCGACAACATCACCCCCCTCGTCAGCGCCAGAAACAACTCGGCCGGCTTCCCGGCGTCGGCCGTCCTCGTCCAAAACTCGTACGGTGTAAGTTTCTGTCTCTCGCTTCTTTAGATCTAGTTTCCCAAGGTGTTCTTTTTTTTTTTTTTTTCCTCGCTTCGCTCGATTTACGTCTACGTCCATTATGTGTTTTTCTTTTTTCTTTTCTTTTCTTTCCTCGCTTCGCTCGATTTACGTCTACGTCCATTACGTCTTCTTCTTTCTTTCCTCGCTTCGCTCGTTCTTCTTTCTTTCCTCGCTTCGCTCGATTTACGTCTACATCCATTACGTCTTCTTCTTTCTTTCCTCGCTTCGCTCGTCCTCTTCGCTCGTCCTCTTCGCTCGTTCTTCTTTCCTCGCTTCGCTCGTTCCTCTTCGCTCGCACTAACATCCCAGCACACCTCCCTCGCTTCCCCGTCCACTTGCACCGCAAAGTGCATTCGCGACTACTTTCAGCACGGCACCCTGCCGCCGCTCCACCAGACGTGCGAGCCCGACGTGCTGCCGTTTGGACTGCCAGCAAGGACAGAGGCCGGCAAACTATCGTCGTCGCCAGAACATGAACTCTCGGCAGCCGTTGCAGAGCTGTCGAGAAGGGCGGGCGCGGCAGTAGGCGGACGGGCAAGGATGGTTTGGTAGACAAGAATGCGAGTGCAAGTAGTCGGGTTGGACTGCTCCCAGTCCGGATTACGGTTATCCCCTCCAGGATCTTGGTACGACCTTGCTCAGTATTCCTGGCACGATGTGCATTCTGGGCCTATCTCTCGGCTATTTTTCGAACCACTAGTTTGTTTTTCCCTAGCAGGGCGTTTGATAGCATAAGACTGGCAGATCTTGGGCCGAACTGGCGTGGCGGACGGGGGTCTCCGGCCCACCTGTAGGGAGTAGATTGGAGAATAAGAGTATTTCGATTGGAGAAGTTGATTGTTTTCTTTTCTCGTTCACTGTTCTGTCTCGTCTCGTCTCGTCTCGTTTCCACTCTTTCATTCTCTCCCGTCTCTCATCGCATCTCTCGTTTTTCATCACTCTCTCATCTCTCATCTCTTCTCTTCTTCACAATGTTGCGTACTCATGTTACATCAGATAGCAAATTCCTAGACTAGGACAACAACAAGCATTGGCTCGGCCGACATGCAGCGCTAGCTTGGGCAAAACGTCAATCAGTCGACACCATGTCGTCCCTATCGCGGATGCCGGCAGCCGGCGGGCCTAATGATAACGGAGTTAAAAGATGTAACCATGTAAAGTGACTCGTATTCCTCTTATCAGACGGCTCTAACCAACCGGCTGGAGTGCTCCTGGGTGACTCTTGCCTCCGCTCGAGTTGCCGGCCCTCCATTTTGCCCAGGCGTTCTTGCCCAGACTGCCACTCTGCTTTGCTCCTTCCTCTTCCGGACCAGAGCTCCCCGCAACAGCTTATATCATGGCGTCTGCAGACTTACACGATGGGTTGCTCTGGGATTCAGCTGACTGAATTTTATTCACAGAACTCTTGATTGTCTCTTGATTGAATTTTATTCACAGAACTCTTGATTGTCTCTTGATTGAATTTTATTCACAGAACTCTTGATTGTCTCTTGATTGAATTTTATTCACAGAATTCTCTTGATTGTCTCTTGAATTCCGATTCTTACTCTCATCTACCATCATGGGCATCGTCGACACGCTCCGGGGCAAACGCGACGACCCCGTCGTCAACGTGCCGGGCCAAATCGATGCAGTGAGCATCAATGAGCGTCCAGGCACCGCCGACATGGAGCCGGACGAGAAGCACTCGGACGAGGAGGCGCCGGTGGTCGACTCGGCCGTTGCGACGATTGAGGCTGTCCAAGCCATTTGGGGCAAGACGGGTAGATGGTTGATTATTGCAGGGTGAGTTAACAGACCGAAGTCTGGTAGCATGTCATTTCGTCATATCAGCTTGAAATCGTTTTTTCTCGTAGCATGTCATTTCGTCATATCAGCTTGAAATCGTTTCTCGTCTCTAACATCACAGTCTGGCCATGGTCATGATCATCTAGTAGGCATCCCGCCCGTATCCCACCCTTCTTTCACCTAACACCTCCAGCGAAATCGACAACAGCACAGTCTACATCTACCGAAACTATGCGACGTCCGACTTCAACGCCCTCTCCGAACTGGCCACCCTCAGCACGGCCAGCACCATTCTGTTTGCCGTGGCCAAGCCCCCCATTGCCAAGATTGCCAACATCATCGGACGTATGTGTTCTTGTCCGCTCTTGCCTCGTCTTCCACTAACAACCCAGGCGGCCAAACATACATGATGACCGTTACGTTCTACATTGTCTCGTACGTCCTCATGGCCGCCGCCAACAATATCGGCACCTACGCGGCCGGTGTTGTTCTCTACTCCATCGGCCAGTCGGGCACCAATCTGATGAACGACGTGCGTTTCCCCGTTCCTCGTGTTAGCTGCACAGTCTAACCGCCTAGGTCACCATTGGCGACATCACCACTGCGCGGTGGCGTGCCTTTGGCATCGGCATCTCCTTCTTCCCCTACCTCATCACCCCCTGGGTCTCCGCCTACATTGTCAACAGCGTCGTCGCCCCCAACGGCATCGGCTGGCGCTGGGGCATCGGCATGCTCGCCATCCTCATGCCCTTTTGCGCCAGCTTCATCGTCACCACGCTCCTCTACTACCAGCACCGCGCCAAGAAGATGGGCCTCGCCCCCAGGGTCCGCATGTCCGTCTACGAGTTCTTCTCGCAGATCGACCTCGGCGGCACCTTCTTGTTCAGCGGCGGCCTCGCCATGTTCCTGATCCCGCTGACCCTGGCCGCGTCGAGCCCGCAGAAATGGAGCACGCCGTATCTGGACGTCCTCATCGCCCTCGGCGGCGCTTTCCTGGTCTTCCTGCCGTTCTACGAAAAGTACTTTGCCAAGAACCCGGTCATGCCCATGCACTACCTCAAGAACATTACCATTGTCCTGGTCCTCGTCCTGCAGGCCACCGACGCCATTGGCTTCTCGTGCACCCACGCCTACCTCTACAGCTGGGGCGCCATTGCCCGCAACTTTGACACCAAGGTCAACACGTTCTACACCTACACCAACGGCGTCGTGCAGTGCCTCCTGGCCATCGTTGCCGGCCTGCTCATGGTCTGGACCCGCCGCTACAAGTTCATTATCATTTCCGGCGCCATTCTCAGGACCATCGGCTACGGCATCATGATCCGGCTCCGCGGCGACCACAACTCCACCGCGGAACTGTTCATTGTCCAGGTCATCCAGGGCATCGGCAGCGGCATCCTGGGCGGCGCCCTGCTCGTCCCGGCGCAGATCTCTGTCCCCCACGCCGAGATGGCCCAGATCACCGCCATTGTGGTAAGTCTATTCCGAAACCAAGGCGCCACAAAAACGCTCTCTGACAGCCCAAGATTTCCATCTCTTTTGTTGGCAGCTCGATCGGATCCTGCATCGCTGGCGGGATCTACACGGGAACGTTCAAGCCTGCCCTCTACCGCCATCTCGGGTCTGATGCAAACTCGACGCTCGTGGACTCGCTATTCAACTCGATCACGGGCGAAGTGCCACTTTGGGGAACCCCCGAACGCGATGCCGTCAATATGGCTGTAAGTCGCCTAGCTGGCTTCACGACACTGAGATGTCGATCCGTAGCATCGATGCTGACCATCTTGCAGTTCTCGGATGTGCTCCGCTACATGACTTACACTGCTCTGGGGTCGTCTATTCCGTCCCTCTTCCTGGCATGGTTCCTGCCAAACCACAGGCTTCCGTATGTGACCTTTTATGCAAGAATGTGAAGCCTTTGCTAACATAACAGGGACCGCAACAACCTGGTTGAGTAACGACACCGATCTGCGATACCATCTACGACTACGATCTCTATAGCCACCTCATTTGTCAATCGAACCTTTTTCATTCATCAACCGTTTCATCAACTGTCGTAATAAGCATAAAATGTAAACCCATTCCGTGTAACGCTGAAAAACAAAGCCATGCCAAGAAAAGCAACGCAGTTGACGATCCCAAAAGTTGGCGATCCAAAAGGCTGGCCTGTAAGATTCTCGAGAATAAGCAGTCCTCGGGTGTGGAGTGTACAGAGTATTTTGAAATGGGGAATCCAAATGGGGAATGCTATGGAGCCGCAATTCTCCCCGCAACTTTCCACTGTAAACGACGAACCTCCTTGTCGAAGGCGAAATAGTATCTGCGGCTTTTTCTTCTTTTCCTATTCTTCCATGCCCCATGTCGCCTGGGCTCTTTTTCCACGCGCCCAAAATGAAAACGCTTCTGTCTGGCCTCCCGCCACTGTCCTCGTACCGCCTACCTTCATATCGCTGTATGACTAATCGGTATTCGCTTATCCGGCACGTCTCCAATCATCTGGAGCAGCACCGCATCCAGGCGACGACGACGACGCGTCTGCACAGCGGCAGCAGCAGCAGCAAACCGCGGACAAAACGACAGGCTGGGAAAATGTCGCACAAGGCAGACGCAAAGGCGGACGCAGAGGCGGACGCAAAGACTGGCGCAAAGAAGCGCAAAGGGGACGCCCACGATGCGAGCATCTCGCCGCCGCCGGTGAAGCGAAAGATTCAGAGCAATGTGACGAGTGAGTGCCCTAGGAGATGGGTTTGTTTGTGGCCGTCCCAGAGATGGATGTGTCTTTAGACTCCGAGACGGGGGAGTCTGTCTGTCTGTCTGTCTGTCTGTCTATCTGACTATCTCTAATATCGTCTGCCAGAAAACACTGTCGCATCCTTCTTCACGCCGTCCTCTCAGAAAAAAGACACCGTCGTCTGGACAGAGAGGGCCCCCCCGGGCGAGACCGTCACGTCGCTGCTCGCGACAAAGTATGCGCCCCCGGGAGAGGAGCACAAGGCGACCGTCGCCAAGGGCAGTCAAAAGATTGCCTGTTTTGATCTGGTACGCTTTTCAAGACCTGCGTGGTACTTTCAGAGACTGGCTGACAGGCAAGGACTCTACACTAATCTCGACTGCGTCCGGCAAGAAGCACGCCCAAGGAGCGGCCGACTGGAAATGGTTTGACGGGAGCGTGCCACAGCGGCTGCGAGCATTGGTGGACGACGGGTGAGTGCCGTTAAGGAAGCATAGAGAGGAAGCATAGAGAGGAAGCATTTCAGAGGAAGCATTCCCAGAGAGAGAGGGTCCAAGGAAGCATTCAGAGAGAGCATTCCCAGAGCCGCTGACACCTGCAGCTACTGCTTGGCCGTCTTTTCCAACCAGGGTGGCCTGACACTCCACCCGGACTCGCCGTCCGCAAAGCCCGGCAGAGTCGCCGAGTTCAAGCAAAAGTGCGCCGCCATTGTCAAGCAGCTCGCAGTCCCGGTCGTCGTGTACGGCGCCTGCGGCAAGGATGTCTTTCGGAAGCCGCGGACGGGCATGTGGACGCTGCTGCTGCAGGACCTCGGCATCGACAACGACGCCGTCGACCGCCCCAGGTCCTTCTTTGTCGGCGACGCCGGCGGCCGCACGGCCGTGCCCAAGTCGGCCGCCAGGGCCATGATTGCCAAAGACTTTAGCTGCAGCGACCGCAACTTTGCCCACAATGTGGGCATCGCGTACGAGACGCCCGAAGAGTATTTCCTGGGCGAGAGCCCGCGGGAGTGGACGCGGGCGTCGTTTGACCTGGCGCAGCACGCGTACAACAACAAGGAGGAGGCCGAGCAGCAGCATGTTGCGTTTCAAAAGGCGCCCGGCAAAGAGATGCTGCTCTTTTGCGGCCCGCCCGGCGCTGGAAAGAGCTCCTTCTATGCAAGGTACCTCGAGCCGCTCGGCTACGAGAGGGTGAACCAGGACACTCTAAAGACGTGAGCAGCCGAAGCATCCCAGAGGTGTCTGTTGTTCGAAACTAAACAATGTCTGCTGCAGAAAAGAAAAGTGTCTCAAGGCGGCAAAGGAGCTCGTCAAGGGCGGCGCGTCCGTGGCGATTGGTAAGTAAAAGATTACAGGCCTGGAGACAAGGTCCCCGTGTCTTTCCTGGGGAGATTAGAAATGTTCCGCCTGTTGGATTCATCATGACTCTACTCCCATCCGCTGCTGACCTTTGAGACAACACCAACCCCGACCCGACCACGCGGGCGCTGTGGACCGCTCTGGCGGCGAAGCTGGGCGTGCCCATCCGGTGTGTGTGGTTCAAGACGCCGCCGGGGGTGTGCGAGCACAATGATGTAGTGCGGGCGTTGAATAAGGAGGTAAGCCATGCCATTAGGTCGGCCATTAGGTCGGCCATTAGGTCGGCCATTAGGTCGACAGCTGCATCTGGGTATTAGTCCAGAGCCGTCTGGAACTGCAATGCAGCGTCCAAGGCAGCGTGTTGCATCCAAGGCAGCGTCCAAGGCAGTGTCGTCTGTCCTCTCCGTGATCCACTCACCCAATGCTAATACCCAAATACCAGCTCAACCCCGAAGGCCGGACGGCGCTCCCGCGGATCGCGTTCAACGGTTTCCACTCGCGGTTCAAAGAGCCGCAGACGAGCGAAGGGTTTTCCGAGATTGTCGAGGTCGAGTTTGAGTTCCGGGGCACGCGCCAAGAGTATGAGATATGGGGGCGGTACTGGGTGTAGGAAGACGAAGCAATGTTGATAAAACTGGGACGTCTTTTTGGTTTTTAGTCACTTTGCAGCGAGCAATAAAGTCAAAACTCTTTTAAACGTTTTCGATTTTCACCTTGGCATTATTGTCCTTGTGGATTTGTCTTGAGAAATAAACTCATATCTATCATCTGGTATTTTCTTGTTCACCGAATGAATTATATCTTTTCTACTGCTGCCATTTTCGCATTTTATCTTTTTAATTTTATACTCTTCGCTGTTCATCTTTCTGAATGTCTTTCACACTTTCACTTTTACTTTCACCATCGTCCTTGTTTATTGATTTGATTTGAATTTATTTGAATTTATTCTTTATCTTTAGTGTTTATGATTTAAAATTTAAGTCGTGTGTTTTCTATTGTCTCCAAACCAGAGGCAAAATCGAAAACTTTTTGGTATGAAAAATAATGGTAAGAAAATGAAGCGCTGGGTATCGTTGACGTAGCCAAACATAAAAGATCATCCAGGAGTGTGTGTGTGGTGGAAATATACATGAGAGGGAAGAGGACAGCAGACATTAATTAGTGCGTCCTCGGACATGGGGGAGAGGTGGGGAGACACTCAAAAGGTCCTCGGAGAAGACCTAGGCCTCCCTAGGTTCACAGTCCCTACAGAGTGTGCTTGCGGATACCGACTCGGCCGGCGATGCTGCGCCAGAACCGCCCTGGCCGCTTCTCGGCCGGCGTCCACGACTCCCTCCGCGCCATGCTCGTCTCCCGGTACATGGGGCCGACAATGTCCTCGTCGCCCATGTCGGGGAACTTGCCTTGCGTGTCGCGGATCTTGGGCATCGTGGACGGCACGTCGTCGTGCAGCCGCATCGTGCGGACAGTCGCGCACTCCTTGGAGTCGCCCTGCGCCAGCACCTCGGCAATCACCGACTCGTGCGCCGACTTCCACTCGCGCTCCGTCTCGGCCCATTTGGCTTCCGTCAACATGTACGTGTTGGACGTTGTGCCGTAGTGCTCGCCCACGCGCGCCAGGTGCTTGGTGTAGTTGGCGCGCGCCTGGTTCCAGTCCGCACGCAGCAGGTGCAGGCTGTCAATGTTGTTGGGCGACTCCGGCACGTACGGCTTGGGCAGGATGGTGTAGTTGGCATGGCCGAGACGGTCCGACCACTCGTCCTGTTGCTCGAGAGCGGGCGGCGGCGCAGCGCTGGTGGGCGGGTGGAAGGACGAGATGGAAATCTTGGTGCTCAGCGGCGGGGAGGGCAGGACTTCAGGGAAGGGAGTGCCCAGCACCGAGGTGGTGGGGGGCATGACGGGGGTGAAGGAAGACGTGTCAAAGGAGGTGGGGGTCGAGATGGTCAGGTTGGTGCCATCGGAAAAGGTGCCGAGGGAAGGGGAGGCAATGGTTGGCGACTGGAAGGGGGACGAGTGTAGGGACAGGGGCAGCGGCGAGGCGGGCGGTTGGATGTCAGTGAACAGCGGCGGCAGCAGGGGCGTGGTCGACATGGTGCGGTCGCGCTCGAGGCTGCGGCGCACGTCAGCCTGGTCGAGGTCGATGGCCGGGGCTGCTGTGGTGACCGGTGACGGGACCTGCGACGCCGCTGTGTAGTCGTAGGCCGCCGTGGCCGGCTGCTCAAAGGCGGCTGAGACGCCCGCGGGGACAGTCGTCGGAGACACGGCTATGCTGTCGGTGCTGCCATAGTACGAGATGGAGGGCGTCATGGGCATGGGGGCCTCGACGACCGCCCGGCCAGACAGCGACGACGAGCGGCTGGAGGGCGCGCGCGACAGGGCTGGCTCAGAGGCCGGCGCCCCACTGAGGCTGCCATAGCTGCGCCTGCTGGCAGCCGCTCCACTGCGCCACCGCGACAAGGCCTGAAAGCGAGACCCGAAGCGCGACGTCAGCGACGCGAACGGCGTGTCCTCCTGCGCACCACTGCCGCCGACGGCTGCAGAGACGCTGCCGCCGCGGAGGGCCTTTGCGGGAGAGAAGAAGAAGCTGCTGGTGGTCTGCTGGTCGCAGTCGCTCACGAGGTCCAGGTCGTAGGTGTACTCGTTGTTTCGCGGACTGGAGAAGCGGCGGAACTCGGCCTCGGCGGCGTGTTCGCACGGTTCATCGCCTGGCATGTTAGTGGGAGAAGCAAGATAAACGTGGACCAGGGTAGACTTACATAAACAGCCGTAGAGGTCCGGCTGGGAGGAGAGTATTGCCTCTTCGTCGTCGCCCTTCTCCGAGGAGTCCTCTTCCTGCACGTCGGGCAGCGGCCGCTTTGGCGCCGCGCCGACAGTGTGCTTTGCCTGTGCGGCTGTGCCTGCGCTGCTAGTGGTGACCGTTGTTGGCGACGCCGGACACTCGGGATATGAGGGCGACGGCAGGGCGAGGTCGAGCGAGGAGGTGGAGCTGGAGCAGCGCAGGTGGCCGAGGGTGCCGCTCCGGTGGGAGAAGGTCGGAGTGGCGGGCGAGGTGACGTCCGAGGACGAGGTGTTGTCGGACAGGAAGATGGGCGACACTTCGACGACGACTTCCTGCGTGGCGATGTTGTCGCCCAGCTTCCGGCGATCCTCGACCAGCTGGGGGAGGATCAGCGGCTTGAGCTTGCTCGTCATGGTGAGCGGGAGATGGGGTGTTGCCACCGCAGTGTGGGCACTGCTGTGGACAGTCGAGTGGGAAGTGCTGCGAAGTGCTGCGAAGTGCTGGTGAAAGCGGGAGACGAGCGTGGTGGGATGGTCCGCAGAGTGAGGGTATCGTCAAGCGCCGAGAGCTGTCAAGCTGACATGGGTGACGGACGCTTATGAGCTTCTTCTGTTGGGACCGCTGAGAGCTATGCTCGTGCTCAGTCGGGCAGCCACCGGACAAAGCACCTGTCGCTGTGGTTGCAACCGCAGGGGAATGGGGCTGCAAGTGGTGCTGCCGGCTGCGACTCTGCAAGACAGCCGGTCTGGTTTGGCAGCTCAGGCTGGCGCAGCTGTTGTATTCCGGTGTGGCACGTGAAGCAGGCTGTGTGTGCGCGCACAGGGAAAGAGCGATGGGAGGGGAAGACGAGCAACAAAAAAGGAAAGAATGGGGAGAGAAAATAGAGCTCAAAAAGAGTCCGACAAGAAGAGGGAAATCCGACGAGAAACGCCAAAAAGAAGGAGTTGTCAAAAAAGGACGGACCAAATGACAAACAGGCCGATCTCCAGACCACAGCTGCAGGTATGCAGAAGCACCGGGGGCAGATACAACAAAGTAGTCCGTCCGCCAGTGACACCCTGCAAGACAGCACAGCAGGGATATGCTGCGTTGGATCGCCCTGTCTCTAGGAGAATTTTCGTTTGTCAGATGGCGGCAGCGGGTGGCTGCAGCTTGCTGTGGCAGGTGATGGTAGGGGACGTTGCTCAAGAACAGTCGTTGAAGCAGGAGTAACCGCCAGGCGCAAGAGTAACCGTAACAGCCAAAGAGTCGCGCGTCGCCAACAGTCGTGCCAGGCCTAGTCCTCTTATTGTCGATAGCTCCAGTCACGGTCTGTTTATATTCCGCAGCTACGGCAGTAATTGGCGCAGGATTCTTTGTCTTTGGCGGTATGATAGTGTGGATGGATCGCGTGGTCGCTGAGCTGGCCTGGTCCTACCCTGTCCTGGTCGAATGACGGGCAATAGAAGCGGGAAGTGGACTGGGGGGTAAAGACGGTGAAATACAGAAAGCCAGCAATGGCCAGCAGAACACAGAAGAGACGAATCCTCTTCCTTCGTCCGAACCGATTTGCCAACAGAAAGTCGCGAGGGATGGGCCCAGTGGACAAAAGCCAGCGTGCGGCGGGATGGAGAGGATGTCCCGAGAGTTTGTCTACTCGTCGTTGTTTTCCCTGGCCCGGCCGCGCCGTGCTGATTGGAGGAAATGGAGGATTCTGGTCCAATCCGCTCTTTTCTCTCAAGGGATTCCTGGCACGGGTCGTGGGATTTGTGTCTTGGATGATCTTGGGACGGTTCGGCGTTGGCTAAGCTGGTCCTGGTCCTGGGTGCCGCTGGTTCTTGCAGCTGATTGGCGCCGCGGGTGTTGCTGCGTCTGCACTCTGCACGAGTGCTCCTTCTTCTTTGTCTGGCGTCGAGTCTTGTCGTCGAGCGTCGAGTCTGCCGAGCCTGGCTGCTCTGTCGACGTCCGGTCGTCCTTCAATGGCCAACTGGCAGCCCCGCTAGCGAGCGTGTGCGAGGTGGTGGTGTCCTGTGTGCTGCTCCGCTGGAAGGTGTGTTGTGTACGGCTGTCTGTTGCTTCCTCCAGCTCCTGCCGTTCCCTGTTTTGGCGAGCTCGAGAGGTTCGGCAAAAGGTCTTGTGGCCTCGCAGGCTGTCCAAGGTGAAACACGGCGTCTTCGCTGGCAGCTAGGCGAGGGTGTGGCGGGATTGGCGCAAAGGCAACGGTGCAGAGCGACGGGGAGAGAGGGCAAAAGTAAAGCGAGGGAAAGCAAAAGAAAAGAAAAGGCGACAAAAAAGAAAGAACGTGCCCGACAAGTGACACATACCCAGACTGGAGCAGCCGGAAACAAACACCCATGCATGTGGGGAGGGCCGAGATGGCGGGAAAAACTTCACAGCTGGATGGAGATAACGGGACGTTTGACTGGGCCGCCTGGGCCTGGGGCTTGGTGCTGGGGCCCGGCGCTGGGCTATGTCTGTCTCTCGCTAGGCGGGTCCGGCTCAGAGGTTCCAGCTCCTAGCGCGAGAGAAGTTTTTTTTTTTTTTCCCTGCCGCCCCACCGCAGATGGCAGTCCACGCCTTTGTCATCACCAAGTCCGCCCACTAAAAAAGAAAAGAGCGGGGCATCGGCTTTTCTCACCGTGTGGATTTGGGTGGACCGGGCGTGTCGACTTGGGTCAATTTTGTGGACTCCCCGGCTTAGCGATTGGCTCTGGTGGCCTGTGTGCCTTTTTTTGTGCTTCTTTTGCGTCGCCTTGTGCCTGCCTGAACCTTTTTTTCTCTCTTACGCCTCCTGTGGCGACGCTGAATAGGTCTACTTGTAAGCATCATTCACAAGTACCCCTGCTTGGCTGCCACCCTCGGTCCAGGCTGCTCGGCACTCTCCTGCACAGTACTTAAACGGTCACTAAGCTCTGGCGTCAGACGGTGTCGAGGCGGCTTCGAGACGGTGTCTGTGGCGCCCTTCTCCGGAAGCGGAGAGCAGCGAGGACGAGCATGTACGAGTATGGGGTATGAGGATTCCAGGACGTGGAACTCGAGTCGAGAGGTCTTCCATGTCAGCCGTTGCGGTTGTGTTCTTAAACAGTGGAGCACAAGGGCAGGGTTCAACGATGCAGGCATGGTTTGGTTCCCACTGATAGGGCTCATGATATGGGAATGTCATGAGATACTATGAAAGTACAATGTCTCCTCTGGAGCAACGTCCCATCAGACATCCGCAAACGTCCTGCCACGAGGCAGCTCTGTTGGTTTTGTGCGAGAACGTGGCGCATTGACGGAATGAGCGATTTAGCCAGGCCGGGGGAGTCTAGGATAAGTGCATGGAAGGCGCAGAGCACGAGTACTTTGTGTATGAACAATCTCACAATACACTGCTAAGAATAAGATGCTTTACCGTGTTTGGGGTTGCTCCCGGGGGTGTTGGTGTTGGTTGATAGCTGCGGAATAGTGAGATCTATGGAGTAGCTTATCAAGACAGACAATAAGAGACATGGGAAGACCGGGAGAGACACGGAGGGGAAAGACAAGACAAGAGAAAAGACTAAAAATGCAACCGGAGATACAGCCGGAAACAATTGGATAGCCGTAATAGGAAAGAGAAGGGAATTCGTAAACAGACGAGAGGCTAGACAACAAAGACTAGCAGGAACGACAAGAGAGGGACTAGAACGAGGATGAGAGGCAACTAGAGACAGACAAGACAGACAAGAGAACTAGACGCAGGCAACAAAAGGCAGAGAGCCACTCACAGACAAAAAGACTGCTGCAAGACTAGAACACTAGAACGACTAGAACGACTAGAACGACTAGAACGACTAGAACGACTAGAACGACTAGAACGACTAGAACTACCAAGAGGGGACTAAGAAATGGACGTAAACAGAAAACAAAAGAAACAACTGCCAAAAACGAAACGAGGAAAAAGACGTCCACACGAATTGTAAGCGGCCTGCAGCGGGAGTACACAGGCGAGGTACACGAAAAGGGCCAAGCACGAATGGACTGAAGAGACACGAAGAGATGAAAGACAGGTACATGCCGGAAGAAAAGGTCCTACCAAAAGACAGTGCTCGTCCACGAAAAGACAAGTACATGCCAGAAAAGCACAAGTACTGTCCGCAAGTCCACGACTCGTCAACACGCACACTCAAAAAAAGTACCAAAAAAGCCGCAAGCTAAAAACCTGGATGCCCAACATGCCACCTGCATATGACGGCACTTTGTGTACCTTACATGCATAGCGTCCCTTGTCGTTTTTGTCAGTTTGGACTGGTTGAGTTCTTGGACATACTATGTAGTCGACTGGCTGGACTCTGGATTGGCCCCTGGCTTTGGTGTGGTGGGTGGTTGCGGTTGTGCCTGGTTTTGGTGGACGGCTGTACCTGTTTTTTCGGCCGCGGAGGGGCATCCGTCTGCCGAGAGTGTGAATTTACTTTTTTGGGGTGGTGTACGGGAGCACTCTGGACTCTTACAGTATGTCATCAAGGGAGACTTTGGTCATCAAGGATTTCCGTCATCAAGGATTTCAGTCATAAGGATTTCAAGGATTTCGGCCATTAAGGATTTTTGATCGTCAAGGATTTCGGTCTTTGGGGACTTTTAGGGACCAAAGTTTAGCCTCTGCAGGTCCAGGGTCGCCTCCAAGGATTCCGGTCTCAATGTCACCTCTCATCATGTCACTTTTCCCCAGTCGTCTCTGCAAGTGACATTGTCTTTGAAGGACATTGTTCAAAGAAACTTGCGAGTATCTTCCAAGGGGGCTTCGGACTTGACTCTGGTCTCTCAAAGACCTCGTCTTCAGGTCCATCGCTTATTTTCTAGTCCTCCCTTGATCTTCCTGTAATGGCCCTTTTCGGGAAGATCTCAAAGCAGATCTCGACTAGATCTCTTACAAAGAGCCCTTTTTATCAAAAAAAGTCCATTTCAGTCGATCTACTCAAAATAGAAACGGCTAGATACAGAGTCGACTAAACAGACAATCCGATTGAACAACTCGGCTAGATAAATTGCTCGATTTGAACACGACTCGACCAGACGTTGACACAACCACTCGACTACGTGGATTGCCCGACTAATACGTGTGTACCCAAACGATTGGCTGTTGCGCGGCTTCATCACGGAATGTACCACTCTGTGCGAGTGAGAGCTCGGCTACAGACATTTCGTAACTGCGTAACAGTATGTTTACAAATGCACACATGTGTGAGTGCGGCGGATGCAATCATCCAGGGAGGGTTGTTGAAAAAATGGAAGGATGGTTCATCATATGCAGCATGTGAGATAAACGTGAGCCTGGGAGGATGCTGTTGAAAAAGAAAAGTCTGGGGAGGATGAACGCCGTGCAGCGTAAGTGTGAAGAGCAAGTCGAAATATCCTGAACGAGCATGATGCAGTCTGGGGTGGCTCACAGACAGTCTAAAAAAGGTACAGTGTATGATCAAAGGGTATGATAAAAGGCAGAGGATTTTGCTTGCATCTGTAAATACAACCCACATCCAGCCACAACCAAATTCACCCACGGTCACTTCACATGCATCCCCCTTTTAGGCTGCAACCCTCCGGATGACACCCAGATGACACTTTTTGTCAGCACGGCAAGTTCCTTGGTGATAGCCCCGTCAGCTATTGTCCCGCCAATCGAGTGTTGGGAGGCATCGGTGGGGGATCGAGGAGGAGCCGGGGGGAAGCTCCCACGTTGTTTGCGAGGAGCCGCCCGCATTGTTTCCTCTGGAGGGCTCCCACGTTACAGAGTCTTCCACGTCATTCCGGAGTCTCCCACGTTGTGTTTGGCCATGACTACTCGCTGCTCCGTCCGGACGGCAGCCGTGTTGGTGGCAGAAGAACAAGACTTGCCACGCGATGGCGATGTTGGCTGTTGGCCGAGTTGTGGCTATGACGCCGGCAGAGGGTGAAAAGATGCACTGTCGTAAAAGTTTACTTTAACAGAGCTTAAAGGCCATTAGTAAGTGTACGAACAAAGTCGACTTGATTTACTAAGAAGCCAGTTGAGACGAATTAAGAAAAGGCTGCATTGTGGAAATCGCATCATATCGCCTTTTTTTCTTCATGCCTCTCTTTTCCACTTCCTTTTCGTCAACGATCGGCATTATTTACATTCCAGAGCTCGGCAACTCTTTGTCTTGATGTTGTCAGATATGACAATTCTAGGCTTTGCAGAGTTGTCCTTTCTCTTTGTCTGTCGTTTCTTTCTACCTATGGGTGCCTGTTTTTCAACTTGTTCAGATTTGGAGTCTCGCCTGTCACAATTCCGCGTATTTTGTTTCTCTTTGATTTCCCCATTTCTCCCTTGCAACGTTTTCAAACTTGCAGAAACAGACGTCTTTGTTGAAGACTCCCTTGCTTGTCTTGGCAGTATCCCGCAGGAATAAGACGACGGGTTCCTGGTTCAGGGTGTCAAGACACGATCAAGGGTCCTGGAGAATGTTGAGTAACGATGCGACATTTAAAGGCCCAAGATCTACGATACTGCAATGATCACCCAAATGATCGCCCCAAAAGCCTCTTGCGACGCACGGACAAAGTTTAAAAAGCCACAGGAATGCAGTTTGAATTCTGTAACTGAGCTAGACTGTCGCCGCGCCTAAAACTTGCCAACACTGCCACAAGGCTGAATGGAATGAGCCACGCTCTGAGGTGATTCGTATTGCCGCCATCCTTGCACCCCTGCGACTGCCAGGCGGCAACAGTGGACAGTGCCGGCAGGTAACGTGTAGAACCCTGGCCCGGTTATTCTTGTTATTCTTGTTATTCTTGCAGGCCCGGCTTATCCCTGTGTAAAACCTGGTGAACGCACCAACATCGTGAAATCATTGGCTGAGGAGGACGTAACCGCTTGCCATTTGATTCGACGCAAACAAAAACAGGGGCTTTCTTTGTTTCAAGGAGTTCCATTAATAAACCTGGCGAATTGCCTTTTGCGGACGACGAACAGACAGACAAAAAAAGGAGGAGACTGTCCTTGCTTTAACCGCGGTGGCCTCTGCTGACCGCAGGAAACGCATGAAACGAAGACCAGAGTTTCCTGTTTCCTGTTTTTAGAACAAGGGAAATTAAATAAAACAACAAGGTGCCCTCTTTTTTTGGGTGTTTGCCATCCAAGTCTCCTGTTTTTTTCTTGGATGGTGAACGTACGCGTAATTCTCACCAAATCTACATCGACACTGACACGGCCAAACCACCACTGGCCTAATCACGACGAACGACCACCCTACAGCAATGCGGATTGCCACTCGAAATGTAATGCTCGCTGGCTGCGTGGTCGCAGCCAGCACGACTATCCACGCGCGTGGTCCTTACCGCGCAGCCCGAGGAAATGTTGCAGTAAGTCAAGTCTATTCGACAGACTGTCATGTCTGCCAGCCGTCATCTAACCATTCACAGAGACATCTTTTTGCAAATGACTGGCCGGCTGCACTGGCGGCAGTGACTCCTGCTGCTGCCGTGGAGATCCAGCAGCAAGCCCGGGCGGAGTCGGACTCTGAAACGACAACGACTGCAAAAGGAAAAGCCGCCGCCGCCGCCGCCAGCGACGACGAGACCTCGACCACGACCACCAAAAAACAAGCGTCGACCGCCGCGTCGGCAGACGACTCGACGACGACGACTGCAGCCAAGACGACGACGGCCAAGACGACAACAGCAGACGAGGCGTCCACTACAAAGCCAGCCGCCACGTCCGAACAGCCGGCACCGACAACGACAAAAAAGCAGCCGTCGTCCACCACTGACGAGCCCACGACCACCACGTCGCCAAAGACTACCCCGAAAACAACAGACAAGACGACCGAACAGACTGCCACTGCTACGCCGACAACCACGGCAAAGCCGACGCCAGAGACGTCCACCACCACGCCGGACAGCACGACGCCCGCAGCGTCGACAGAGACAACAACACCGGCGACGACTCCACCGACGACGACTCCGACCGACACTACTGCCACGACACCATCGTCGACTGCAGCTCAGTCGACCGCTGCATCGTCGTCTCCCTCGTCGTCGACCGCCGCTCCAGTCTCGTCCGGCGGCGGCACGCCGTTTGAGACCGGTTCCGGGGCCGGCTCGGGCGGGAGCAAGGGGCTCAGCAGCGGCGCCATTGCCGGGACGGTTGTGGGCTCGGTGGCGGTCGTGGCGGTGTTTGCGGGGGCCATCTTTTACATGGCGTGGCGGGCGAGAAAGTCGCGAGAGCACCGGCAGGATGCAGTGTATGATGGGTTTCCGGACATGACGGGGACGTCGTTTGCAGCGGGTGGGCCGACGGGGCCAGCACCCGGACCGAGTCCAGGTCCATCCGGACCGCCAGCTCCTACATTCTCTGGTCCATCCGGGCCGGGACCGAGTCCACCCGGACCGCCATTCTCTGGTCCGAGTCCCCCCACGGTCCCCGGACCTGCACACACGTACAAACCATACTCGCCATACTCGCCCTACACCGGCATGGCGACCGAGCCCCCCCTGCCGCAGCCGCCGCAGGGAGCAATGCGCCGGCCGATCCCCGCCCGAGGGGACTACCCTGGCGGAGCATAGAATGGACAAGGAAACAAGAAGACTAAAAAAAGATTGTCAGGTTGTACGCATACATGTATTTGTAAGATTTTTTTTAAAAGATACCAATTTCAATATTTGTACTGGGTTAGGTTCAAAGACGGGATTCCAAAAGACTATTGTCGACTCAAGTAATTGACCGTTGAGTGTACACGAGTCAAGGCGACAGTCGAGTGCAGAGTATCGTCAAGTGACCGAATCATGCAGAGGCGGTCTGCAAAGTGGCCACGGCATGTTCAAGGTTCTTTCGACCGTTTGAAAGAGCATGTCCAAGGGTATTTCCAAAGGACGTTCTTTCATTCTTTCACTTCGTTTAGCTCCTCAACGACGGTCCTCGGTTTCGGCAAGTCTGCAAACGCTCCTCGGCCTTGCCTTCCACGACTGTCTACACAATAGCTTGCTTCCTACTGGCTGCTTACTTGCGACGGCCTTCCAAAGAAAACAAGCTCCCGGCGGCACTCTCGGCTTGCAACGGCCGCGGCAGCCTCGGGAAAAGGCTACACAAAGGCCTGAGGCTGGGACGGATTACACACGCGCAAAACGGCGTCTACGAGTTTACAGCAGGGGTTTGCGGAATTAGGTTGGATGAGATTAGGGCCTGCCAGGACAGTTTTCGACTCGGTCCAGGTAAACGACCAAGGCAACACCGTAACAAACAGCGACTCAAACCCCGAAGAATACTATAGTCCCTTGTGGGTTCTTTCCCTTCCGCATCCGCACGTGCCAGGCTGCCTGGTCTCTTGTCTTTGCTGTTTCGGGGTTGCGCTTCCGCACATGTCAAGGGCGACAAAAAAAGACATTGACGGACCGACGAAAAGGTGACCACAAAAAAGTTGTCAGCACCAATTGAGTCACGCAATGCGATAAGAAGATCGCGTCGGGGGTTGGTCTGGGATGGCAAAATCTGTGGGGAGAGGGACCTCTAAACTAATCCGCAGCGACTGCGGAGGTGTGTGCTTGCGACTGTTGTGCTGGCTCGAGTGCGGAGGGTTGCGGGTGAGTGCGGCCAGTCAGGCCCATGTGCTGTGCGGGTGCCTGTGAATGCGTGGTCTTGGTGTGGGAGGCAAGGAAAAAGTCGGAATGGAAAAAAAAGGCCAAGAGGAAGTGGATGAGGGGAAGACCAAGGGGGAATGGAGGGAGGAATGGAGAAGATGGAGAAGAAGGAAGCAGAGAAGGAAGGAAAAGGATGAACTACTGTAAAGACTTGGAAAAGCGAAGCTCAAAGGAAGGAACGAACGACAGGGGCGACAGAGGACTCGACTCGAGGGCTGCAGGTCGGAAGCGACTGCTGCAGCAGCGGAAGCGCTGGACTGTAGGAGGCAGTCGACGACTGACGCCAGAGCGGAAGCGGAGGCGACCGAGAGGCTGAGAACCAAGAAACCAAGAAGAAACGCCCCAAAGAGATCCAAGGGCTGGCTGACACCCAACCGACGTCGACATCTCCAAGACACAACGTCGACCGGTAATCGGTCACATCTGGGCGGTGGGACACCGCCTGTAAGTTGCCTTTTTTGGGTGAACGGGGTCAATTCAGAGGACACTGGATTGGCTGTACGAGGGGGGGCAGATGTGGCGCCGTGGGTGACTTTGCCGGGCGACGTGGACTTTCCAACGTGTATCTTGCATGGCAAGTCGCCTACCGGTCTCCCACCGGTCGCCTGCCGGTCACCTAACAGGCCCTAACAGTCTCCACTAACCATCCCGCCTGACCTTTCCGCTGGCCCTTTGAACAGTCCACTTTAGGGTCTCAGTGGGCTAACGGTCGCCAGAGACGGGGGGCTGTAGGGGACTGCGGGTGGATTGGCAGGAGTCAGGAGTCAGGACTGTCCACAGGAGGAGGGTACGGAGTAACTATTAGCTCCTCCTCATAGGCCCGGAGTTTTTTTTTTGGTTGGCGAATGGCGTGTTGTGGTGGCAGAGAGCTTGGGAGGTAGACTTTTGGGTCGTCGACCACTCTGGTTGGCTGTCGTTAAACTGGAAGCTCTTTTTGCTGTTCCTGCCCGATCTGCCAGACCTGCAGCTGCAGCACAAGACTGCCCTCCAAGACTGCCCAAGACCGTCCACCCACCCACCCGATGTCCGATACACGGGGATGGAGCTCCTATTTTTTGCTGGCTCTGTACCAATCGGCGTCGACTTTGGGGCTCGTCCTCTTGCGTCAACTCTTTCCCAGCTGGGCAACTGTCGCCTTGTGTTATCTCGGACGTGCTCCTCGGGGAGCCGTGGGGGGTGTGGTCAAGCAGCGAGGTGTGATTTGGAGTGCGTCTGACTTTGCGACTCCCAGACGTGCCAGACGCCCCAGACGCTCCAGACGTCCCAGACTTTCACTTTCGCTTTCTGTAGACTTTCCAAGAAGATGCGATTTTCTAACTCTAAAGAGCGTCTCTTTTGAAATCGAATGCACGGCTGAATGACTGACTGTGAACAAGCAATATATTGTACAATTGTAAATGCAATCAAAACCTAGAAAAACTTTCCGAATCTTTGCAATCCCAATAAGCTGGATGGCTGGATGGGCCGTCTTACCCCCCTCTCTCCTCTCTCCTCCCCTTCTCTTTCCCCGGCCTATCCCAAATTTTGCATGTCTCCTCCCCTTTCAGTTCCCCCAAAACGGCTCCCGCGCCTTTTCGCTGATATTTCGGATTCTCGCAAAGTTGATCGTCTGTCGCGTAATGCAAGCGTGATGTGTGCTGTCCCGGAACGGAGTATGTACAGTGTTAAAGACATTGGGGGGAATTATGGTTATGGTGTCTTTGGGACGTCGGGATTGTCGGTGTGGTATGGAATGTATGGGCAGGGAGGGTGCGTGTCGGTGTTGATGTACGAGTGTGGACAGACGTGTTGATGTCGTTTCGTAATGGACAGACGGGTCGTGACGTTGAGTTTTGTGTCGTTTTGTTCAAGTGTCGTCTTTTTTTTGGTCGTCTTTTTGTTTATTTATTTTCGTTTACTTCTTACTCATCTCACGCAAAAAGAGTCGCACCGCCAGTCTCGACTGCCTCGATCTCGTCCAGAGACAGCGGCGCCCTCCGGAAACGCGCGGGAAGCTCTTCGCGGTCAAAGAACTCGCCCTGCGCAGCTGCAACCGGGCCGAGCTCGCTGCCGCTGGATCCGCCAATGCCGCGCTCTTCCACCGACTTGATTGTCTTGCGCAGGGGGCCGAACTGCTGGGCGTGGTCGCGGTACGAGCTGAACGACGAGTGGGACGACGCGCCGGGGGCGGTGAAGTCGGCAGGGAGGGATTGAGTCGGGCTGGCCGGGTGAGGCTGGCGAGAGTGGTCGACGGCAGCTAGAGGGTCAGAGAGTCTCGAAGACGACAGGTTGTAAGCCCGGGTCAGTTCACTACACACCTGGAATGGAACGCTTGCCAATGAACTTGATCAGAGGCGTCCGCTCAGCATGAGCCACATTGCGAAGGACCTTGGTAGCAAACATTGTGGTGGTGAGGTGGTGAAGTGGGAGAGGTTGGCGAGGGAATTGAGTGAATGAAATATCAACAGTCGAGGACGATGAGCCAACAAGGGAGACAAGCTTGGGCAACTAATGTCTAAAAAGGGTATCTTTGAGCTTCGAGGAAACTAGTGGGAGTCTCTGAGACTTTAAGTAAACGTTGGCAGGCGCGCGTGGTAAAGGTCGGGGAAGAGGAAGCGGGTGGTTGGAAAGAAAAAGAGAGACAAGACCAGACAAGAGAAGAGGGAAAAAGTATATTAACAAAGTAGTGCCAAAAAGTAATATAACAAAATCAGATGTAATGGTGGTCGGCGGAAAGGGTGGGTCGCAGGACTGTTGCCCAATGCACGTTGTGGTGGGCTGGGAGTTGGTGGTGGTCGGTGGTTCGAGCTACGGCCACGCTACGACGACAGAGCTGCGATTACGGACTTGCTGTTTTGACTGGTGCGACACATTACCAATGCGCCAGTCCGCAGGACACCGCGGCCTTGCTTCTCCGATAATTCTGCCGTCCTTGGCCGCGTTTATTTTTCATACTTTCTTTTTGAGTTTTGCCAAGCAATCGTCATCCCGCCGCATTGGATTGGGTAGCCCACTTGGATGCTGAATTTGATCTTTGATTTCGAAGCAACCCGACTCCAGACTTTGAAGCGATCGTCCACAACCACCCATTGTCCACGACCACGACCACACCATCCGCCCACAACACACAGCCCCCACCATGGCAGGCGACTCATCCTCGGAACCAGCCGTCTGCCCTGTCGACCACAAGACGAGAGAAGCATGGCTTGAACAGGCCCGCGCAAAAGCAGCAGCCGAGGGCACAGAAGTCCCATCACCGCATGGCCCGACCACACAGACGGCAGCACCTTTTGCGCAGCAGACACAACCTACACAACCCCCGCCACGGGCCTCCTGGACGTCCTGGCTGTTTGCGGCGCAACAGCCCCCGCCGTCGCCGTTGACAAAGCCTCCTGCCCCGCCACCCAGGACCGGCCCCCTCGGCACCGACCGTGAAGTCTCGTCGATTCCCCGGACAGCAACCGCCCAAGGCCCGGGCTCCGAACCGGCGGCCTCAAAACTTCCCGCCACACCCGTCAACCACGAAGTCGAGACCGGCGCCGACGCCGCCACGGGCAACTGGATCTACCCCTCCGAGAAGATGTTCTTTGAGGCCATGAAGCGCAAAGGCAACGACAATGCGCGGGTGGCCGACATGAAGGTGGTCGTGCCGATCCACAATGCCGTGAACGAGCGGGCATGGAAAGAGATTTGCGAATGGGAAGCCCCGTACGTGGGGGATAATAAGTAGGTGGGCCCCCTTACGAAGCAGGCCGAGGTAGTTGTCCCAGGTGGCAGCATTGCATAGAAAGTCTGCGAGTCTACGAGCTGGAGATTGGCTGCCTGTACAGTAGAGAGAAATGCTAACACCCAACAGATGCGCCGGCCCGCGCTTGCACTCTTTCGCCGGCCTGAGCACCCAAATGTCCCCCAAAGCTCGCATCAACACCCTCCTCGGCTACCAGGCACCGTTTGACCGGCACGACTGGATCGTCGACCGCTGCGGCACACAGGTCGACTATGTGATTGACTTTTACGCCGGCCGGCCCGGCGCACAGAACCAGCAGCTGAGCTTTTACCTGGACGTCCGGCCGAAGCTGAACTCGTGGGAAGGTGTCAAGATGCGGGCTCTGCGGGGACTCGGTCTGGCATAGGCGAGGGACCGACGAGGGATGGTGGTAGAGATGACAGGTGGTAGAGACGACGGGTGGCAGAGACGGACCTGTTGAATTACCAGCAGACGATACACGATTTAGAACGCCAACGATTTAGACACGGGATGAGCAACAAAAAAGGCGTTTAAAAAGGAAGGGGGACCTGCGCAGCCTTTGCTTTTGGATTTGCCTTCTTTGGATTTCTCATTTTTCTTCTCATTTTTTTTTCTCATTTTTTGCTTCACATTGTATTTTTATATGTACATACATGGAAATCCCAATTCATAATCGTTTTCACTCCTCGGCCCGGGTAAACCACAGACCCAGACCACAAGACATGGCCATATGACAAGACTCATATACCGCAGACATGCCTCCACTGTATCCCGTCCCCCTCCAGATATCAGTGACATGACCTCCCATGTAAACAGTCATATCAGTAAAAAAAAGTAGAAATACATGAATGGAAAAGAAAGAAACCGAAAAACATGACATAAGGGTAGACCCTGATATAAAACCCTTTCATAAAACCGTTGAAAATAAAGAACCCTAGTATAGTAACCCCTTGAAAAAGAAACAAACGACAAACCATAAAGTGACAGACAAAACAATGTCTAACCGACTAGTCCTTCTTGGATGTCTCCGACGTCTGGAGGATGTGTGTCTTTTCCGAGATCGGGGCTGACAAGTTAGCATTGTTATTCACGAACCACATCCTTTCCACATCGGCAACTTACCCTTCTTATCGTTCCCTACTCTCACTCGCACTGGACTCATCGTCTCGATCTGACCGTGGTCCACGTGCCAGCCCACCGCGCGCAGAGCCTGGAGGACAGTATCCTTCGTCTCGGCCGTGACGTAGCCAAATGGTCCCTCGTTCTCGTAGTGACTGCCCAGACCGTCCTTGAGTGCCGAGTCAAAGTGATACGCGTGCGTAACGGCATCAAACCACGCCAGCAGCGGGCCGGTGTGCGGGTCAGTCCCCTCCTTCATAGCAATCCGAATGTAAAACGTCGAGCCCCAGTGCCAAATACCCATAAAGTAGCTGCTGGTCTCAAAGACATATCGGTGGTAGCCCCATGCGCCCCATTTCATCACCTCGCCATAGCTGCACATCTCGCAGTAGCCGTGGTACTCGCCGCTCTTGCTCCACAGGTTGCCCCGGCTGTTGCGCATGATGCTCTCTTGGTTGGCCACGTCCCGGGGCGTCAGGATCTTGCCCGTCTCGAGCCACTCGCGGAACACAATCGTCGCCCGCTGCCGGTTCAGCGTCACCATCTTGACGGCCCGCACGCCCTGGTAGTTCATGTACAGGTGGATCATGACCAGGATAATCATCCAGTACCACACTGCCGTCTTGTCTTCCACCATGTGCACCACGGCCGTGCCCGTTAGCATGCCCACCAGGCTAATCACTGTCTCCTGGGATGCCTCCTTGGCGTTCAGCTCGGCCAGGTTGCCCGTCTTTGCAAAATGCGCCGACAGACTGGCCTTGCTGGCGCTGGCCGCGATGCCGCACAGCGACCGCAGGATGCTGGCAGAGACCATGACGCAGACTTTGGGGAAGAAGGGGAGGACGGGCGTGAGCAGGTCGAGCATGAGGGCGCTGTCGTTAAACAAGTCTGCCATGAACCGGTACGTCTTGCATTCTGGCTCGATTGCCTGGCCCATCCGGTGCGCAAACAGGATTGTCGCCAGCCGAGAAAAGGTGTCTTGGATAATCTTTAGCAGCAGGGCTGCCGTGGGAGATTGCGAGGCATCGCCGACACCCAGTCCTTCGAGGACGGCGCGGTTCGCGAGAAGGGAAGCGATGGATGAGGAGAACGCTTGCAAGGAGTCGAAAGTCTGGTAGGGGAGGTAGTCGTCGGTCACGCTGTGCGGGTAGCCTGCTGGGAGGAAGGCATAGAAGATGGCTTTGCCCAGAGGGACTTTTGTGTTCTCCTGATAAAAGTATACCTGGTTAGTCTCGACCGTATTTGGTCACTGTATTGAAAGATCGCCAGTGCCTCCGTGGCCTTTTATCGTATTCTCGAACCCGAGCGAGTACTGATCGCTCACAGAGGTCCGTCTGTACAACGCGGCAAACTCACAGCTTTCAGATCTGAGCCGTCGGCAGCGCCATTGTAGGTGCACAGCACGTTGCCGGCCTGGTCTATGTCGTAGACCGTGTTCATATTGGCGTTGCTGGCTGTCTCATTTGCGTGTTGGGCGCAAGCTTGATAAGGAGGGAAAGAGGTTGCGTGTCGAGAAGCGAGAGCGACGGGGAAACGATCAAAGCGAGCGACAGAGATAACGAAAGTAGTTTGCCCGACAAAATGAAGGAGCAAAGGTAGGTTTAGGAGGAAAGTAAGAAGAAGGAAAGAAATGCCCACATGATTATGCGGAGCAAGATAATGGTGCTTAATGAATTGGACTCTGGGAAGGAACGTCGGTCGCGCCTGCTGTTCGGGGGCGAATCAGCGACCGCGTTCCTTCCTTTGGGGCTGCGCGATGGGCTTGCACTGTATTACGTTAGGCCAGCGGTTCACATGGGTCTGGGGAAGCAGCGGGCTAGGCTGGAGCGGTTTACGGGGGTCTTAATAATGGCGCGGGCAGGTATGATGTTATGTTTGGTTTCTAGGCCTTATCGAGGCTGTTATTGCACTGTATTTGGGATAGCCAAATGAGTGTGTGCAAGGCTGAAAGCTTGATTTCAAAGGAATGGAAATGCGAATAGGCAAGCCGTCATCTTGAAACTATGGATCGCTAATATTGCTGAAGGCACAATCTTTGAACGCACGCTATTCTCTGTCTGTTTTTCAATAAAAAACTAGCTGCTAAAAGTAGAAACAATCTTCGACGTCTGCACCCGCCGGCCTTCTCCCTCTCCGCTTCTCCCTGGCTGCTACCGCTTCGTCGGCTGACCGTCTGCGCCCACTAGGTGCTCTTGTGACTTGACAGGTCCTTCACCGACACTGGTGTTGATGACTCGGCTGACGCCAGACTTCAGGGTGGCAGCCACAACGTCATCTACAGCAACGGCACTTGATGTGCTCGGCTGGCCGTTCTTCCATCCCTCAACTCCGCCCAGAATGTTGCAAAACGTGCTCAGCACGACGTCAGCGTCCTTCTCCAGGTAGTACACGACGGCGTTCGGGCCTGCATCAAAGGTGTAAGCGGCGATTGTCCGGCCGGCCTTGGCGTTGATGGCCTCGACGGCGCGCACAGCGGCGCGGGACACATCGTTCATGTAGTAGATTGGCGGGTAGGTGTCGGAGCAGCACGAGTGGAACGAGTTGGAGTCCTTCATGGTGACCTCGGCAAAGGCAGCAAAGTCCTTGTCGGCAATGGCCTTTTCCATCTGGGCCATGTGCTTGGGCACAATGGTGGCGACGCGGCCCTGGAACAGATCCGAAGTGGCCACGGTCTGCTGCATGCCGGACGTCGAGGAGACGCCCTTCTTGGAAGCCGACACCACCAGGATGATGGCGCGCATCTCTGGCCAGGCCGATGCGGGGGCGACCTGCTCGGCCATGGAGTCGCTGCCGTCCGCGGCCTCGCCCATGCGCCAGGCGACGTAGCCACCAAAGACACTCCGGCACGCCGAGCCAGAGCCCTGGCGCGCAATGAGACTAAGCTGAGATGGGGTGTCGGGCAGCTCGTACAGGTCGGCAATGGCTCTGACCAGCGCGGCAAAGCCAGCGGCAGAGGAAGCCAGACCGGCGGCCGTAGGGAAGTTGTTCTCGGTCACGATTCGGAGGGGCATGGTCGAGAGTTTCGGAAGAGAAGAGTCGGCCTCCTCAAGAGTGGAACGTCTCTGGCGCAGGGCACGGAAGCAAGCCTGTGTGCGGGCACCGGACACGTCTGCGGACTCGCCATTGAGGACGAGAGAGTCTCCTGCTTCCTTGGGGTATGTTGTTGAGCACGACGCCGTGGTGAGGGTGCGCAGATCAGACTGGGCCAGGGTGACTGAGAGAGACGAATTGGTAGGCAGGTTGAGCTTGGGATCGCGTTTTCCCCAGTATCTGCAAATGAGTAGCAAGACAAGTCAGCACTTGGTCTGGGGGGGTGATATGCTTGTTGATTGTTTGCGAAAGCCCTCACTCACTTGACAACGGCAATGTTGACTGGGGCCGTGGTGGTCGCCCGGTAGATCTTAGTGTCGGCCATGGCTAAGCAGGGTGTCGGGGTTTTTGGTGTGTCGTTTCTGGGAGATGCGAGCAAACAATGCCAGCAACACAATTCGCAAGCGTTACTGTTGATCGCAGACAAGGCTTGTCGCTCGAAAGTTTTTGGCTGCAGGCGGTGACAGGGACAAAACAATTGGCTTCAGGGCGTCTATGCCGTGTTGAGCTTAGTGCGGGGCAGGTCCAGGGGGCAGGCTGATGGAGAGGCACTAGAATTGCCGGCCAGACTGCGAGTTGTCAATTCCTCTTCGAGTTCTAGAACAATGGTTACTACGTGGAACAATGCCGTCCAATCTGCAGAACTAAACTGCGTGATCTTGAAGGATCCCATATGTTTCCGTCTTTGATCTTGTTACCTAAGAAACAGTCCCACGTGATCAACTCTTGGTTGCAGCATTTATTTCTTCGCATTTGGCAGCAAGCTTAAGGCTTGGAAATGCTTATCATCTGAGCTCCTGCAGGTCCCTTATGACTGTGAGATGTAGCAGAAATAAATGCATTTGTGCTCGACTTGGCACGTGAAATCTATCCTTGCTGTTGAGTTGTGGGGGAAGCAACTTCGAAAGTGGCGGCTGTTACGGCGGATGCCTAAGGGAGCCTGACGTATGTGCGCTAAAAGCTGGCCAAGTGCCAGCCTCGTAGAGGGGCAAACAAAGTAAGCGCATAAACGTCACAGCGGCACCAACTCTCTTCTTCCTACCACGACACAACCTACGAGGACGACCACATCAACGACACACAACCCCGACACCTCCCCCAAAATGAATCGCTTCTTTGGCAGCGGCGGGTCCAAGGCGCCCAAGCCCACCCTCGGCACCGCCGTCAACAACGTCAACGACCGCATCGAATCCATCGACTCTAAACTCGCCACCATCAATGCCGAACTCGGCACCTACCAGTCAAAACTCGCCCGCATGCGCGACGGGCCGGGCAAGACGGCCCTCAAACAGAAAGCCCTCAAGGTCTTGCAGCGGCGCAAACAGTACGAGGCCCAACGAGACCAGCTCGAGTCCCAGGTCTGGAACATGGAACAGGCCCAGACCATGCAGGACAACCTCAAGAACGTCATGACAACCGTCGACGCCATGAAGACGACCAACAAGGAGCTGCGCAAGCAGTACGGCAAAGTGGACATTGACAAGATCGAGCGGCTCAACGACGAAATGGCCGACCTGCTGGACGTGTCCAACGAGATCCAGGAGAGTCTGTCCAGGAGCTACGATATCCCCGAAGACGTCGACGAGGCCGAGCTCGACGCGGAGCTGGAGGCGCTCGGCCAGGACGTCGACCTGGAGGGCGAGCTGGGGGCCTCGATGGGCGTGCCGAGCTTCATGCAGGACGAGGTGCCAGAGTTTATCGACGAGCCACCCCAAGTGGAAGGGAAAATCAAGGAGGCGGCCGGTTGAGCGGCCGGTTGAGCGGCCCGGCAGCGCCACGGCCACGGCGGTGGCGGCAGCGGGCTGAAAGGCCGAGTGCAGCGAGTTTTGTTTAATATAATAATACCAATATGAATCTACCCAGGGGAACGTAATTCGAAAATGTACATTGGATTCACTGATTCACTGATTCACTGGTTCACTTATTTGCTGACACTCTATCCACTGACTTGTAATGATGAGAATGCACTATGATTACCGGACCTATGAAATAAATGCACCTGGAACCTAAATCCTATGAGATAAAACACCACCGTTTACAGGAATCGCCAACAATAGACACACCTCCTTGGCAGGCTACCTCCATGGCCAGATCTGCCAAACTATGGGGCTGGCCTAATCCACCGTTCCGAAAAACTTGACGGCCTCCTCCAGCTCGGCATCTCCGTTGCAAAAATCCCACCCGACAATCACTGTTGTCTGGCTGCAGCACACAATCCGCCGCGCGTCAAACTGCAGTTTAAACACCCGCGCCGGGTTGGCTGTCTCGGGGTCGTTAATGTGCGGGTGATGTGCGGCCGCTCTCGCTGCACCGCCGGCAACGGCCGGAGGTGGAGCGCCAGTCACGGCAGCAGCAGCGGCAGCAGCAGCAGAAGCAGGGGGATGCTGGTTCTCTGTGGCAGTAGGTGCGACAGTGGCAATATGTGCTGGCGCTGGTGCAGTAGTCGGTGGCGGAGCTGGCTGTTCTTGCGCGTGGACGGCCGAGGCAGCAGCGGCGTCATGTGGGGTAGTAGTCGACGACGAGCCCGGCGGGTTGGCAAAACCAGTTGATACAGCAGCAGCGGCGGCGGCATCAGCGGTCTGTCCAAACCCAAGTCCGGAAGAGGCACCAGAGACTGGCACAGCCGCTGCCGCGTTGGGTGCTCTCGGTGGGCCCCTAGCCTGGGCAATCTGTGACCGCACAAGCGCAGTGCTGACTGCCTGCCGCAACTGCGAACGGATGTATGGGCTCGGGTGACGGTCAATCGCCGCCTGCAGGACACCCTGCATCGACAGCAAGGCTGGGTACGTGGCCAGAGCCTGCTGCAGCGTGTTGACACCCTGTTCGACAAGCTCGTCAACAAACGTCCTCAAGGCAAGCTGCTGCGGGTTCGTAGGGCCGCCACGGTGGTCAGGCACGTCCAACTGCATCGAGCCTGTAGGGCCAGAAGCAGCAGCAGCGTGGAGTTGTTGCACTGAGGTGTGCGACGAGAGCAGAGCATCGGCAGCAAACGCAGCAGGTGTCGCCGCTGGAGCCGCCGCGTGCCGATGGGACCGGGGCGGTATATGCACAGTCCGGTTGGCATTGTTTGCGGCGGCGGCGGCAGCAGCAGCAGCTTCTTCTTGCTTAAGGTGGTGCTGCGCCTTCCAGATGCCCTCCTTATCTCGGCGCCAAATAATGATAGTCGTATCATAGGAGCCGGACACGATCCGTCCATACTTGCCACCTCCACCTCCTGGCGGCAGCTTGGCGCCCGTAAACATGATATCCTCTGGCCGCCAACTGCCGGGGTTGGGGTTGGTCGTGCCGCGCCGGCGATGTTGTGGCGTCTGGGGCAGAGTGCCATTCTGCACGGCTTCAAAATACCGCTTGTCGACCCTGGCTGCCTCCTTTTCGTCCTCAATCGTGCTGTAGGGCAGGTCGCCAAAGCCAGCCTGGACAGTCCGAACCAGGTTAGAGTGGGACCGCAGGCTTGCGACTTCCACGCCCGACTGGCGGTCAAACACCTTGACCTCGTTGTCGCTGCTGCCAGACACAATCCGACGGCCATCGTACTGGACACAGGCAATGCCCTTGTTGTGGCCAACAAAGGTGCGCACACAGGTCTGGTTGGGCCAGTCCCAGATCTTGACGTTGCGGTCGCCAGAGGCAGAGACAACCTCGCGGCCATAGATCTGGACTGCGTTGACAGCGGCGCTGTGGCCTTCAAGACTGCCAATCAGGGTGTATGGTGGCTTGACAGGAAGTTGTTCCAGGCCAGTGTAGCCATAGTCCTTGAGGTGGATCGGGACAGGGTCAACCATGACGTCACCGTAACCCAAGTCACCCGCCTTGAGCTCCCGTCTGTTGAAAATCTTTATTGTCTTGTCCTTGGAACAGGTCACGAGGATGTGCTTGTCGAACTTGACGTTGAGGACCGGTTCTCTGTGCGCTCGGCTGAGCCGCTGGATGATCTCACCTGTAGAGAACCGCCACAGGATGACATTAGAGTCGCTGCTGCCGGAAACAATCAGGTCTTCTTCGGGGTCGGAATCAAACTGTAGGCAGAGCACAGAACCGCGGTGGCCGGTTAATGGTGGCTGAACAAGACGGCGCGTGCTCATGTTCCAGATGCGTATTGAGCGATCCCGGCTACCGCTGACAAGGTACTCCGAGTTGAACTGCAGCGTGTAGATGCACTCTTTGTGGGCCTCATGGGGGTAGTCCGGGTGCGGGAACTGGAAGTTGGTGAACTTGCCGAGCTCCCAGTTGGTTTCCAGTCTCCGACGCAGCGAGTACAGGTACTTCCAGCTGATTCTATACCTTCTGGAGATCGGATCCCACATCCAGAGGCTCGACTTGGGCACCCCGTCGGATTGCGCCATGGGCGGGACAGCGATTGCAGGCGTAGCCGGAGGTGACGGAGACATGGCCCGCTCCTTGCCCTTCTTTTTGGCATCGGACGTGGCTCCTGTCTGCCACGCCGCCATGGCGTTGTTGTCGGGCACAGCTGTTGGCTGGCCAAATATGCTAGACGCCGGCTGCTGGACTGGTGCGCTGACAGGTGCCGCCCCGAAAGACCGGTCGTTGTCGAGCACCATTTGGTCGAGGTCACTGCCCGTCCGTTGAGAGGCAGAGATAGCGCGCTTCTTATACACATGTCCGCCCTCGAACGGCACGGGCTTGTCGCGGTTGACCTTTTCTTCGCATGCCTTCATTTCGTCCGTGTGGGCCTTCCAGCCTTCCAAGTGGTAGAGGCGTTCCCACAGCGTTCTGTCCAGAGCAAGGCCATACCAGGTCCGGCATGCCATGGCTACAGACAGCAGCGACACGGGATCGAGGTAGCCCAGGATCTTGAGGCAGATCTCGACCGGGAGGTATTGGATGAAGTCGATGTAGAGGCGCGGGTTCAGCTTCTGGACGATCTGCGCAATGATGCTGGTCGGCAGGCTGTCGAGAAGAGCTTCTGTGAGATCTGCAGAGGGTCAGTATACTGCAAGCCATGCATTGTCCGGGCTTAAAGAGCAATTGCTTACGTATTTTGGACGCCAGCGGCAGTGTCGACATGTGTCGGGCAAGGTGAGGAGTGAGCTCGTTTCCATAGCGGGCAAGGAGGAGGGCGGCGCTCTCGGCGTCGTTGGCAGACTTGAGGGTGAACGTGGATGCCGCTGGCGCACTCAGAGGGTCCTCTGAGTAGCCCTCGTCGGGCTGCTGCGGTTGGAAGGGATCCATGTCAGTGTCGTGTGCCCGGGCAGTCGAAGCTATCGCGAGATGCGAGGCGGTGTTATGGCGATGCCAGAGGATGCGGGATGATAACGGGGGTGATATTGCCGGTCAGGTATGCGTCTGAGTGCGTCAGTCAGCTCGGGACAGGAGGACGGACGTGGTGGTCCAGCTGCGGATGGCTTGTTGCGGAGGAGGCAAAACAAGCGCCGGGCTCCGGTCTGAAGGCGTCGCGCAAGCGCCGATGGTCGCGAATGGGGGGGCCAGGCTGATTAGATTTCTGACTTTGTCTTGACAACCCTTCTGGGGTCGCGAATGGGGGCCGTCGCTGTTTTGTTGCCTGCTTTGGAGGCCGTAGTCAGAGAGTGGCGATTCCGGCAGTTGCCAATTCTTCTGGGGAGGATGACGAAGATGGTTGGCTGCTGGACGTGACACTGACTGGACCTCTCGTGCTAGTCTTCCCGTACGAAATAGTGGGGCAAGTAGATGATCCAAGGCTGGCTCGGGTTGCGGGCTCTGTCAACAGTGGCCTTGTTGCTGCATTCTCATTCACAATTGCTGGGGTGCAATTAGGAGCTATTTAAGTGTCTTACAGCACCCGGTGTCTACATAAACCCCCTCTCATATTTGTCTTCTTCTTTTGTTGCCTTTGTGTTCTTACTGTAAAGGTGGGTTTGTTGACGTAAGGTCAATTACCCCAACCTTGGATTTAAGGCACCAATGCCACTTTACTGTGTATGGTTATTAGTTTTTGTCAAACACTGAATTCCAGAAGGCACGGTGGAGGCTCAAATGCTGTAATGTGATTGGTCGGAACAGTGGTTCCGACCCACTTAAATAGAATAAAAAAGTTTTCATGGAAGTCCCTGTTTGTACCAGGGACTTCTACTAATATATACACTTTTTACCCCCTTATTACTACCTAGTGCTAAATACACTTATCTAGCACATTTTACGACAGGTTTTAAGCCTAGTTTTACGATCCGGCGAAAAAGAATTATCACAAGGATTATTACGTTATGTATAACCTTTTCGTTAATAACGTTTATATAAACTAGTTACTTTTAGAGACTTTAACGCTTTTAAAAGACTTTAACGCTTTTTCTCGACTTATTATAAGTTACTTTTAAAAACTTTACTATTTTTAAAAGACTTTAACGCTTTTTTTATAACTTACTATTAGTTACATTTTTAATAAAATCACTACACTTTTATCACTTATATTACTTTATTTATTTTAATTTTATTATTAAAAACAAACTTTTTAACTTTTAATAAATCTTTAATTAATTAAAAGTATTAAAAAAACTAGTAATAAAAAGCTTTAAATAAGATTTAATTAAATTTTATAATAACTTAAATTAACTATTATATTAGCAGTTAAAACACAAAGATTAAAAATTTACTTTTAAAGCAATTAATTTACCTTTATCTTTTTCCTTTTCTCCGCTCTCGTTTTACTCTTTTATTATAACGAATTTAAAAAAGGTATTAGAGAGTTAACTTAAGCGTATTATTAATTTCGCTGTTAACTCGGGCGTTAAGCTTAAAAAAGCGGCGGATTAAAAGCGTTAAAAAAGAAAACCTTTTAACTTTTAAAGCTTACTAATTTTATTATTACCTTTAAAGAGCTCGATATTATATACGGTATTAAAACTTAAAGTACGCTTTTAATAGTACTTTTTTTAACTTTTAATAATAACGTATTTAATATTATTTAAAACAAGATCTTTTTTAAAAAGTTTATAAAAGTAGCGGAGGAGTTTTACGTTTTTAAAATTAAGTTTATTAACGTTAACGTAAATAAGAAATATTATTAATTAATTTAACACCTTTTTAAACGCGTTAAAGCGTTTATTAATAAGTTTAATAACGCACTCCGCGACTTAAAATTAAAGGTCGAGCTTGTCCTCGTTAAGCACTAGATTTTCTTTTTCCTCACCTTTGTTAAAGCACGTTATACCGACGTTTACGCCGACTTTACTTTAAAATAACGTAACGAATAAGTTAATTATAATAATTAAAAAGTCTTTTTTAAAATAAAAGCTTTTATAAAAGACTATTATAAGTTAAAAACTATTACTATTAATTATAATAATAATAATACCGATAAAAGTAAAAAGACTAATAATAAAAATAAAACAAATAATAACGATTATAATAATAATAATAATAATAGTAAAGTTAAAAAAAAAATACACTTTAAAGTTTAACTTAAGTAAGCACTACACTTATTATAATTATAACAGACACGTTATTAATAAGTGCTTTTTTAAAATACAGGATAATAACCGTAAGAAAAAGTCTTTTAACACCGTTACTAATAACTTTAAAGAGGCGAGTAACACTAATAATAAAAGCGAGAAATAAAGCTTCTCTTATATAGCTAAAGCTCTTCTTTAAAGTTACGTCTCTTTTATAATATTTATTAATGTTATAAACGCTTTTTTTAAAGTTTATAATATATACTATTATATTAATAATAATAACATTTAGCTTTTTAATATAAATAATAATGTTTATATTATAAATAAGTTAAAATAGTTTTATAAAAGCTCTTTTATACTCGTTAAAAACTAATATATCACCACCGGTAGTAGCTTTATAAAAATCAACGTTATTAATATTATTAACTTTACGCTTTTTAATTAAAAAGGGGAGTTTATATATATCTCTTTTAAAAACGTAATATATATATTAACTTTTCTTATTAATATCCTTTTAAGCGTTCGTTTTTATAACGTAAGTAATTACTTTAACCGTAATACCTTTTACACTTTTAACGGCGAGAAAATCTATATTATAAATATTTAAAAAACAGGTTTTTATTATTAGTTTATAAGTCGATCTTATTATACGTTAATTACGTTATTATTAACAAAGCTTATTAATACACTTATAATATCTTTAAAGAGGAGTACTTAAATAAAACGTGTAATCTTTAAGCGAGCGTTAAAAACTACACTTTATTTATAGAAAGCTTAAACACCTTTTTTTTAAAGCGTTTATAAATATAATTACTTTTTTAAATAACATCTTCGTTAATATAAAGACGGTTAATAAAGAGAAGTATAAGAGCTAGCTGTTTTATACTTTATATAAACTTTTAAAAGTAAAGTTTTTAATATTAAAAGATCGTTATAATAACTTAATAAAGTTGTTAAAAGAGGTATATTATATTAACGTTATTAACGTTATATTTAAAGCTTATAATAATACGCGTTAAATTAATATAATAAAAAACAAAATAATAAGCGAAAAGTTCGTCGAGATTATAATTAATAAAAACGAGATATTTAACACACTTTTAATACTTTTTAAGCACTTTATTAATATTATAAAAAAATACTTAAATATATTTAAATAAATAATAACACCGATATTTAAATTAAAACATTTAAACGTAAAAGTAAAAAGTAAAGCTTTAAAGTGATTATATTATTACTTTACTCTTTTTTTAAAACAGTTATATTAAACGTATAATTTAATCTGTTTTTTTACAGACTTATATTATTATAATAACAAATAACGTTTTTATTAGCTTATAATACAAGACGATTTATATAAATTATTACTTTTATAACGTTATTATAAACACGTAAGAGGAGATCTCTTATATATTATAAAAGCGCGGTATTAAAGATTTTTACTTTTAACTTAACCTCTTATATTTACGCTTTATTAAAAGCTAATACTTCGTAAAAGTCTTTAACCTTATATATAAAGCGTAAAAGGATAATAAGCAGCTAAGTAAGCTATTATTATAGAGAGAGGAAAGTATTTTTATAAAATACGAAAGCACTTATTTTTATTATATTTAACTGATTTTAACGTAAAAGATTTTTATTACTTTTAACGTGTATATTTACAAAAAGCTTATAAATAATAAAAGTGATTACGTAACTTTTTAATTAAAAAGAGTATAACGAAAAAAGAGGAAAATGCTTATTAAAAATAATAATAAAAGTGATATAATAAGCGAAAAGAGTATCGTTAACGTTAATTTAATAATTTAAAAACTAACTATTATTATTAATAAACTTAATAACGTGTAGTTTAACTTTAAAAACATCGAATCGGGTTTCACTTACTTTAACACTAAAGTGTTAAACTTTATTATCGATAATATTACTTACTTTATTATTACTTTTTATATTTTTACTATAATAAACGATCTTTTTATTCACTCAACGATAAAATAAGCTTTTATTAAAAACGAAAAAAAAAGAATAAATAACAGTAACGGAAAAAGAACTAATAAATTTAATTAAACGAGGAGTTTTTAAGTTTATTAACTGTTTAAAAAGTAAACGATTTATTATAAATAAATAAGTTCTTTATTATAAAACTAATAAAAACAGTAAAAAAATAAAGAAAAAAGCACGTTTAATAACACGCGGTTTTTAATAACGTTAAAAAGTTAACTTTTATAAAACTTTTGTAACTACCTCCCGCTTTAACAATTAAAAACTTATTCTCGTTTTTGTAGTTAATAAAAGACTTAATATTAAATAACTTAATATTATCGCTACTTACTTTTATAATATATTTAACGAAGAAGTTTATATAAAGTTAACGGAGTTGTTTTAATAGTTTTTCGAACGTTACTTAAACCTTATAGCCCTCGTAAAATACGTAAATAATTATATTATTTTATTTTAACGTACTTTATATAGTTTTCGTTAAAGCAGATGTTAATAAGTAAAAAAATTAAAAGACGTTATAAAAGGTATTAGCTTTAAACTTTTAAAAACTAATATAGCTGTTTATATAAAAAAGAGAGTTATAATCGTTATATATATTAATAATACTTTTTACGTAAAAGAAGCGGTAACATTTAACACGTTTAAATAAAAACTTACGAAATTATTAAAAACGGAACTTATAAGCTAATTTTAATAGTTATTAAAAGTTAAAATTAATATATAATTAATAAATAAAAAGATAACGCTTATTAAAATCTCGTAAAAAACTTATATTAATAACTTCGTTAACGAATTTATTATAATAAAAGTAAAGTTAACTTTAATATTAATTATAAAACTTATCTTTTTAATAATAAAAGATAATAAAAAAAAGATATCGCGTATTATTAAAAGGTTGTAGGAAAAAGCATTTATATTTAAATTATAACGCGCTTTAACGTCGTATACGTAATTTAATAGTATATTAAAGTTATATTTACTCTTTTTAAAAACTATATTATAAAAGTAAAATAACTACTTTAATATTTTAATAGTTATAATAAACTAAAAATCCGTTATTTAAAAAAGAATAAAAGAATAATAAAAACAATTAATATTATAAAATACGTTAACACTTTTTAAAAAAATAACATTTAATCTCGCTAGTTTTTATATAATTACGTTTTCTTTATAATAAATAAACTAGTTTTTTAAATAATAAAACAACTATTTACCGTTAACTTTTTAACTTATAAAGCCGAGTATTTAACAAGTTATTTTATAATAACGTATATATTATAACTTTAACAATTTATAAATAAAATCAGCTTTTTTATAATATTACTTTAAAAGTTAATAACACGTTTATTATTTATCTTATAAAATCTTTCTTATATTACTTTTATATAAAACATTTTAATATAAAATACTACTTCTTTTAAAAACGTATTAATATTAAGTAATTATAAGTAAATTATATTTCTTTTATTAATTAAATTATTAATATTTTTATAAAACTTTTAATTAAAGATTTATTTATAAAGTTTATAAAACTCTTTATATATAAATAGTAAAAATTTAACTTAATAAAAAATTCTTTTCTCTTTTTTTTTTCTCTTTTTAATAATAAGATTTTTTAAATAGTTTTATTTCTTTTCTTTTCTTTATTATTATAAGTATTATTCCTTCTACTTATATATTACCTCTTTTTCTATTACTTTTAATAATTATAATATAACAACGATTTTTTCGCGTTAAAATAAACTTAATAACTTCTCACGAAGTTAAGTAAACGCTATATAACACTAAAAGTTAAAGAGAGTAGATTAACAAAAAAAAGATTCATTTCACACTAAATTAAAAGCTTTAAAATTCTTATAAACATTACAAACCCCTACGCCTTAAGAGGAGTGTTAAACACTAAATTCTAAAAGGCACAGTGGAGGCTCAAATGCTGTAATGTGATTGGTCGGAACAGTGGTTCCGACTCACTTAAATAAAATAGAAAAGTTTTCATGGAAGTCCCTGTTTGTACCAGGGACTTCTGCTAATACATGCACTTTTTACCCCCTCATTGCTACCTAGTGCTAAATGCACTTATCTAGCACATTTTACGATAGTTTTTCCAGCCATATATGTGCACGTGACATTTGTATCACCCTTTGAAAGCATCCCTTTTGAGACGACTAGCCGCCTTGCATAAACAGCAAGTTTCAACCCTGCCCAACGGCTTCAGGCTCGTATTCTAAGGGAAGGGAACCGTCTTTCCAGTCGCCGTACGGTAATCTAAAATCTATTTCTGTATCGAAATCCCCGATTGCGTGCTGTTTGACAGGCTCTCTGGCTACGGCATACTGATTCTTAAGCGCCAACGAACGGGCAGACAGTACACCAGAATGCGCACACTGTCATTGCAGGTGGGCGAGTAACCACACGCCGTTTTCATGATTGCGTGCGTGCAGAGTACCCACGGATGCGAAGAATATCAAACATCAGTGCTTGCGAGCCGAGATGTTCCCCGTCAGAATGACCTGCGACGGGGATGGTAACTTTGTCATTAAGTGTCTTGCTGTGGACTCCGTGTACTTTTGACAGGCCGTAAACACGATAACAGAGGCCTGGCCGCCTTAGGCCAGGCCGTCACGCCTGCCGTCTTGTTCTAGAAACCAACGGACTGCCCACGGGTTGTATGGAGCAGAGAATGGACGTGGTTTGATGCTGTGGCCCATCACGCCTTCTATTTGCAGTCCTTGCCTGCACCCCAACTGCCACCCTTCTCCAAGGGCAAGTGCGTTTCTGGAAGCCGCTCGAAAACACGGGAGTTGGCAGCTTGAAACGGGCGACATTGACAGACTCAATGCTCCAGAGCAGACACCGTGCAATGGTTAAGGCGGGGGAGGCAAGCACACTGTGGTCCTTGCGGGACACCGGTGCACACCGGTGCGGTTTTACTCGCAAAAACTAGGGTCTGGGCGCTACAGTGGTCTGTGCAGGGGCCCGTTGGCGGTCGCTGCGTACAGTGCGCAGGCCCGTAGACTTCACTTTTTCCGAATCGTTCCCGTCAAAAATTGGCTGTCTGGAGGGCCTTGTCTCCTTCTGGCAGGGGCTCCACAATTCTGTTTTCTTCCCTATGGCTGCCCCCCCTTGTGACAATCGAGGGCGGTGGCCCCTCCTAATGTAGGTTTTAATGGGGCGCCTGCGTCCCGACCAACCATCCCCAATTATCTGTCGCTCCTGACTCTCTGCCCGCTCGACATCCTCCTCCAACAACATCCCCGACTGCGAAGAGCAAGGCGACACGACATACCACGCCCACCACACAGCGCCGCGGACCGGCTCCTGTCTCGCCTGCATCTTCGCCTGCGCAACCGCCTGCACCACCGCCTGTGTCCCCCGCAACCGCAGCGCCCAACGCAGCGCTGCAGCCCTGAGAGAACACGAAACCGCTGGCGGATGTGACACAACCACGGCCCATCTGACTGTCTGCGACCGCGCCTATCGTCACCCACCGTACCTCACCGTCAACACGCTCTCGCCAGACCGTCTGCACGTCCGACCGTCCTTGCTGCCCGACTACATCCGTCGCCGGCCATCCCCACCTCACCGCTTTGCCGTATTGCCGCCCGTTTTTGCCTGTATCGACCCCCCTCTGTCATCTCGCGAAAGCCATTGCCTCGAACGCCGCCTGGAGCCCTGGGAGCAAACTCACGGCGTCAAAGGAAGCACTTCGCACCCGGTCTGGACTGTCCGCCCAGGAGTCTCGTGCATTGTGACGGGAACACGCCAAAGTGGCAATCTTTTGAGGCCGGCTCCCCCTCGCGCTTTGTCTCTCACGACGACAGACCGCCCTCTGCCTTGGCCGACATTCTTTCACCACAACCCCCCCTCCTCCTCGGTCTCGTCCCCCAAGCGCCAGAGCCCTTGCTGCTCTACGACGCTGCGGCTGCCACTGCTGCCCCAGTTCCGCGGCAGACAGCCAACCCGACCACCCCCAAGCCTCGCTGCGTACAGATGAGGTGGTTATGGCGCATGCCCCTTTGTTGAGAGCAAACACTGCCCCCCTCTTTCCATCCATAGCCTCACCCGCAAGCGGCGCCAGAGCACAGACGCCCATGAATGCAGCTGGCGCGCCTCGTTCTAGACAGATGTCTACGACAGGCTTCAACTCCACGACGTCGCTTGCATCTCTTGCAAGCACTGCGACCCTGACCAACCCCCCCTCCAATGGCCAGGTCGTTGCCACCAGCAACATCATCAACCAGAAAGCAGATGCCTCGAGGTCTCTGTACCAAATATGTGTCGCCCTCAAGCAGAGGCTGGCCCAGGTCCCGAACTTTGAGGTCCACCTGCAGCAGCTCGAACAGCTGGAGATAGAAGAAGGCGGTGATGGCGACCCGGTTGAGGCTCTGTGGCAGATGTTCCGCGCTGGATACCCACTCCTCACTATCTACAATGCTCTGCAACCGCGGGAACAACTCGTCATGGACGACAAAAATGCCAACGACCTGAAAAAGTCCAAAATCTCTATTTTCAAGTTCATCAAGGCCTGCATGAGCGACCTTAATATTCCAGCTGCAGAATGCTTCGTGGTTGGTGATGTCATGGGAACTGACACAACCGGTTTCGTCAAGGCAAGTGGTTTTTTTTTTTTTTGGTGTCTCGTCTCTTACCCACGTTTGTCAACATTCTAACCCCCCCAACAGGTTACAACTGTGGTTAACCATGTGCTTGACCTGGCTCAGGAACGGGGCCTGCTGCTGCAAGCACAGTCTTACCCGGAAGATGACCTGTCAGTCCAGCCAGGATCAAAACGGAGCTACCGGGACTATATTGTCCAGGAGCTGGTTGACACCGAACGAAAATACGTCCAGGACCTTGAAAACCTGTACGACCTGAAGAAAACACTCGAACAACGAGTGATTCTCAATGGTGATGTGATCCATCAGATCTTCCTCAACATTAACGCCATCCTCGATTTCCAGCGACGCTTTCTCATCCGCGTCGAAACAACCAACTCTATGCCTCGGCACGCCCAGCAATGGGGCGCTCTTTTTGTGGCTTTCAAAGAAGCATTCGACATTTACCAGCCATTCATTGCCAACCAGCGTAAGGCCGCTCTGTTGGCACAGTCTGTTTTTGACAAAATTCGGTCTGCAGAACACCCTGTTGCCGTGGACTTCAACACACTAGGCGGTTTCCTTCTCAAGCCCATGCAGAGACTTGTGAAGTACCCACTTCTGTTGAAGGTAAGAGCAATCGCCTACGAACTTCCATTGTTGTTCTTGCTAACATTTGTTTTGTAAAAGGACCTGATGAAGAAGACCGAGTATGACGAAGAGAAACCAGACCTTGAAGCCGGTGTCATTGCAGCAGAGTCCGTGCTCTCAAAGGCAAACGAGGCCGTAGACCGGGACTTGCTGGATGAGGCATTAGATGACCTGATCAACCGCGTGGACGATTGGAAGAACCACCGAGTCGACCACTTCGGAAAGCTCCTGCTCCACGGAGTGTACACAGTGGTAACCGGCAAGAGTGACCAGGAGAAGGACTACGAGATTTACTTGTTTGAGTCCATCCTGCTCTGCTGCAAAGAGATCACACCAAACAAAACCAAAGACAAGAAGGACAAGACCAAATCGACAGGACCCAAAATCAGGAACAAGAACGCGAGATTGCAGCTTAAGGGCCGCATCTTCATGACAAATGTTACCGAAGTTATATCACTGGGCAAACCTGGTAAGCCAGCCGCAAAATACTAATTTGAGACTCTAGAGATGGTGCGAAGACTAACTTCAATCAGGATCGTACACTGTCCAGATTTGGTGGAAGGGTGACCCCGGTGTCGAGAACTTTATCATCAAGTTCCAGAACGAGGAGTCCATGAAGCGATGGGATGCCGGCCTTTGCGCGCAACGCAAATTGAACACGCCCAGGCAAGAACAAAGCAGCCCCGACAGCTCTGCCGCTTTCGCTTGGATGCAGCAACAAGGACAGGCAGGCAACACAAACCCTTACAAGGACGAAGAGGGCGATGACGATGATGATGACTTTGATGGAAACACGTTGAACACGGCGTCTCTTCGCCAGTCACGAAACACAAGCACGGATGGGCCTCTTTCCATTGCCAACCTGATGCAACAACAACCGCCGCCCCGGTACCCGGTTCCGGCACCCCCAGGGCCACCGGGGCCCCTGAGCCTTCAGACTCAAATGCTACCCCAAGGGTCAGCAGTTTCCCCAGGAACCCAAGGCGGAGAGTCGTATTTCTCCCCAACAAGCGATTCTCCTGTGACGTCTCGAGGCAGCATGGCCTCGGGGATATTCCAGCCGCCCGCTGGCTATGTATGGAAGACCGGCACACCTCAACCCTGGGAAGACGGCAGCAACCGGTACACAGCGCCTGCCATGCCGCGGTCTCATTCGCGAGAGGGACCCTCTCCGTCGAATGCCTATGGTATGGTCAATGGGGGACGGAATCCACGTGGCACATCCATGTCTCAAATGTCGCAAAACGACAGGCGCCTTCGCAGCAACAGCACTCCCGACATCAACGGGCATCCCAATGGCAGGAGGACACCTGGCGGAAGTCAGGGAAACATCCCAGCCGTTCCCGGCATTCCGCCCCATCTGCACCCTACACACGAGCGGCACGACTCGACCCTTCCTCGGTCAAATACCGGCAGCCCGAGAAACGACCTTCCCATCCGGTCAAACACACAGAGTCCGGGAATGCAGAGGCAGCGTCTCGAGCAGCAGAACGGTTCCTATGGAGGAGCAACAATGGCTCAGTTCCCGACGCAGCCGATCTACCCGAGACAGACGACACCGGGTCCCCAGTATGGCGGAGAAAACACTTCCAGACATGGAGCCGGTGTCGGCTCGTCGTTGTCGATGAGCTCGGAATCTACGGTGCCCTCGCAATTGAAGGTCAAGGTCAACTACAATGTGTCCAACTACATTACGCTTGTTGTGGCTTTCAACATCTCGTACCAGTCTCTGGTGGATCGGATCGACGCCAAGCTGGCGCGGTCAACAAACAGCAGCATTGGTAGGGGCAATCTGCGGCTGCGGTACCGGGACGACGACGGCGACTTTGTGAGCATCCAGAGCGACGACGACATCCAGATTGCCTTTATTGAATGGTACGAAGGACTGCGGAAGTCGGTGGATTCTGACCAGAGCGCGCTGGGAGGAGTAGGAGAGATTGAGCTCTTCTGTGTGGGGGAATGAGCAAAGCAGGAGGAGGATGAGGATGTGGTTTAAGAGACGATTTAAAAGAGACGGATGACTAAAGAGGTCGGTATACCGACAGGATACGACGACGACTTTTTTTGCATGACAGGCGCCCCGGTAATTTTTTTTATTGTCTCGTTTTCTTCTGATCATGATGAGTATCTGTTTTGCCTTTTTTTTATCCCATAACGCATCAGGGCCAAGTTTTTATCTACGAAAGACATATTACACGCAGTTTTCTCTTTCGACATTTTGAGGTGAATTTTCTCATTTACTTTCATTACTTTTCCACGGCCCGCCGGGGTTCATTTCATTTCATTTCCTTTCCTTTTTCTTCCGCGTGAGATGAGTTTGGGACAAAGACCAGCGATGTGTTTCTTTCTTTTCTAGATGGTGCTCTACTTGTCAGGGTTTGTTATAATTCCAGGATGCAGTCGTCAAAAAGAAATATGTTTTGTCTTGTACAGAAAAAAAGTATTTTGGTGTGTGTGATATATCGTACAATAGAGGGACCGTTCAGGGCTTCTTTGGTGCTTGAGGTCATGCCATCCTGCCATCCATTCCGTATGCCAGAGTCGTGGGTCACTCTCGTGGGTGACTCTCGCCATGACAAAAGCTCCGTACAGTAACAATGTAGGCTCGCCGTGTCGTCGTGCGTATGCAGGCGGTGGTCGAGGTTGTCCCCCTTCTTCCCAGTCTGAGCTGTCCCGACGTTCATTGTCTGGTTTATGTCCAAGCTCGGCCCGTTGTTCGTCTTCCGTCCGCCAACCATCCCTTCGACCTAATCTTGTGTTCTCCTGATCTTCCTCGGTCCGGACATGATCTTTTGGAAGCGCGACAAGTGGAAGTTGATCGTGCTCTTCTTTGGCTTTCGCGGCTTCGGGCCGTCCATGCACTGGCGGAGTGTCTGTTCGAGAACGATGCAGCCGGCGGAGGAGTATCCAGCAGAAGCCCAGCAAGCTGTTGGTTAGCTCATAGGTCGTAGATTGGGGGAGGGTGGCACAAGGGACGAGTGAATCACAAGACGTTCACTCTGAACAGAAAGCTTCGAGGGTGGCATTTTGCAGCCACCAGGCCGGGGGGACTTACACAGAACCGATTGCATGGCAGCCACGCACGGGTTCTCCGATGTCTTGTTTGCGCTGCGGGCCCGAAGGACCTTGACAGGCGGCAAGCGAATAGCCTTTCCAGACATTTTGGCGGTGGTGATGCTGATGACGGCAATGCTACAGAGGTTCACGACAACGAAAAGCCAATCGGCAAAGACCAAAAAAACCGTAATTGGGTCACGTGGGGCGAGTCTTTAACAATGTCACGTGTGATAACGATAACGGCTGGGACAGCCCGTTGGGCGTTGTTGGTTGCGCTAGACCCCACCACACCTGATTGGTCAGTTTTCAAGATGTAAACAAAGGAGGGCAGGTCCATCAACAGCTTCATTTCTGGGCAGACACGCACAAAGAACCTACACTCCCACACCAAGCAAAAAAAAGAGGACGCGTCCCCCCCAAAAAGATTCACGATCTCTCAGAGAAGAATTCTTTCTTTATCTTTCTATTCTTAGCGACAGACCTATGAGGTGACATATACAACTTGTTACAATTCTATCACTGCGCAGCTGCAAGGGGACTGACTCTCTTCTGAGCTGCCTGCGCAGTATACAAATATGGCTTCCCAAGATCGCGAAAGGTGAGAGGAGAAGAATGCGACTGCAGCAGAAAAAAAAGGCACACCTCATACTGACTCTCTCAGTTGGTCTACCACCACAGTCACGACCGCCGACTTTGAAGCCCCTCGAATCCTCGCAGCTCGACCATGGAACCGTGTTCCCGTCCTCGTCGCAAACCACAACCTCGGCCTGCGAACCATATGGAAGCGTGTCGCCGGAATTCAGCAGTCGCAAGATACTAGACGATACTTTGCAGCAGCAGCAGAGCTGGCCGCAGACGGAAAGGGGCCACGAAAACGGTTTCGGGGATCGCGACACGTGCCTCCATACCGCGAAGCGCAGTGGCAGCCAGGACACGACAGGTTGCTGGAGAGCGCAAAGGACGACATTCAGAATGCTAGAGGTAGGTTGTGTCCAGAGCTAGGCTGGGAAAGCATGCGAAGGAAGCGCAACGCTGACTCTTCAGACACGATCGCCAGCGTCAAGGCCAACGCGGGACGGACACCGACAGACAACACGACGAGAGCGACATTTGCGAAAGAGTCGCTGCGCATTGTGCCGAGAAAACGGAACGGCAACAGGGTGCCGCTGCTTCCTGCGAGACCCGACCTTTGTCTCAAATCAGTTGAAAACACCGTTGCGCCAGATAGCGATTCAGTCGCCGACACACCAGACTGTGCACCGGTGGACAGCACCCCAGTCGAGACCGCAGCTGCTCCGGTGGCCGACGAAGAATCACACGTCACAAAGCGCTCGAAGCGTCGTTTGAGTCGCCGGTATAGCGCGTTACCGTCACAGCGCGTGTCGATTTCTGGCGACGTGTCCAGCCCGTCACGACCAACAGCATCTGTGCCGACGCATTTCTCCTCTCCCCTCAAACAGACTGTCACCTTGCAAGACGAATCGTCCACACCGTCTGCACTCAAGAGGTTCACTATCAGCGCGACTCCGTCAAAGATTGTCATGGCACGCTCGGAGAACACCGAAGGCGAGGAAACTGGTGCTTCGCCGGCCAATCCACCTGCGGTCGCCGAGACACCAGAACCCGCCGAGGCAACCGAGACAACGCAAGCAGCGTCCCCCCTACCGATGGTTGTCTTCTCCCATACCTTGGAGGACATTTCCGAGGAGCCTACGTACGAAACGAGACGGCGCAGTCTGGTCCAGAACCGACGAAGCAGCGGGAAGTGGCTGGGTAACACCAGGAGACAATCGCTTGGATTCCAGGAGAGCCCGCTGCGCAGCAACCGGCGCCATTCTATGGCACTCGACCTGGAGCCAATCAAGTCGGCAAAATCTTCGAGCAGACGCAACCGGCGGCACACCTTGCAGCCGATTGCCAGAAAGAGAGACGACCTTGCGCCATCGACCGAATCGGAGGAAACGAGCTCGTCAACAGCCAGCGCCACCATTTCTGAAGCGCCAACAGAGGAGCCGCCTACGATTGCTTTGCCTGAGACTGAGGTTTCCCTACGTGGTGGAACAAGCGCCGAGCAAATTGCAGTGCCAGATGCAGCGACCGCCTCGTCTGAAGAGCTGCCGCCGCCTTCGCCGTTCTTGGCACCACAGCGCGAGAGGACAGCGCCCGTCGTTCAAGAGGATATGCCCCTGGGAGAGGACGCACTCACCGTCCCGCCAGCCGAAGAGGAACTAGTCCACTCGAGCGTCGAGGAAAACGATGCAGACATTCAGCCCCAGATTGAGGTTTCTGCTGCTCCTGAACCGGTGGGCGAGGCGACATCTCATGACTCTTTTGCGACAGACAACGCCCCCGAAGAGACACCAATGACGTTTGCGCCCGACTTTGACGTCGTGGCTGCCGCTCCTGCCAGCCCATCTCCTGTTGATTCTCTACCAGAGCTTGTCCTGGAAGAGCAGACCGAAGACGATGACGCCAACGCCGACAGACTAGACGAGGACACACCACCAGCGGAAGACATTGATATGACGATTGAAACCGACAATGTTGCCGAGCCAGGCCTCCAGTCTCCATCCCCGACGCCGGATTCGGAGGACAAGGATACGGACCAGGAAGACACGGCGACTGTCTCGTTCTCGCCTGATGTTTTCGCCACGCCGACCCGGAACTCGAATGGCATGTCTCCCATGAATGCGCTGAACCGCAGCCCGGCCATCTTTGCGAAGCAGATGCAGCTGGGCAATGACGACGATACAATGGAGATGCCGTTCAGCAAGCCTATTGAGGACGACGATGCGACGATCACGATGACGTTTGACTCGGGGGAGCTGGTGGAGGGCCGCCCGTCGATCCATGACGACTCTGAAACAGAGATGCTCCGAAAGTTTGTCACGCGCGTCAAGGCCGACAAGAGCGCAAAGGCGGCGGCAGCGGCCAAAGCTGCAGAGGCCAGAAGCAAGCTGCTCTCGCACAAGCGGCGGTCTGGCTCGATCGGGTCGTCTGCCTCTTCGAACGGATCGCCCATGTCGAAACGCGACAGCACACCCTTGGCCGGACGGCGGCCGCTGGGCACTAAGGATCGCAACGCGAGTCCGAGCCCGACGAAGAAGCGCAAGGAGCTGGAGGACATGACTGCAGCAGTTGATGGTAGCGGTCCCAGCCCCAGCCTCAAGCCGGCGTCCAAAGAGCGGCTCAGCAAGCCTGCGCTGGAAGACACGTCGCCGCCGCGGCCGAAGCGCCGGCGGAAGAAGATGGAGGCGGACACGGGAGGGATTTTCAACCCCGAGTTCATGCCGGCCAACGCGGCGGACGATTCGGCGGAATGCTCTGGGCCGCGCCGGTCACGGCGGACGCGCAGCCAGACGGCATCGCTCAGGCCGGCGGCGGCATCTGCCAACACTGCATTGTCTCTGATTCCTGTGCGGCTGCCAGGGTCACTCAGCATGAACGGCGACGACGCGCACGGGCCCGGCCCGACGACGCTCAGTCTGCGGCGGAATGGCGAGAAGGACCTGGCGACAGTGACGCGCGTCAACACGCGCAAGAACAAGGGCAATGCGGACCCGCCGAGCGTGGTGGTGCAGCGCCAGTCGCAGGACCCGTCGTGGCAGGCCAAGGAGCAAAAGTCGGTGTTTGACCTGTCGGCGTCGTCAGTCGACGAGGACAGCACCTTGGCCAAGTCGTCGCATCGGTCAAAGAAGAAGGCGTCGGCCAAGGCGCCCAAGGCTGTCCGCTGGGCAGAAGTCCTGACTAGGAGCCAGGACACGGACAGCAACGAGACGACCAGTGCCGCTGGCGGGACAGTGGAGGAGATGATTCAAGAGATCCAGGCTGCGGCAGAAGCGAGTGTCGGGGAGAAGGAGACGGAGAAGGAGAAGAAGGAGAAGACGGAGAGAAAGGAGACTGTCCAGAAAGAGACTGTCCAGGAGGAGACTGTCCAGGAGGAGACTGTCCAGGAGGAGACTGTCCAGAAGAAAAAGGAAAAGACCCTAGAGGCGTCAGCCAAGGCGCTGACAGAGTCTCTGTCTGCTCCAGCTCCGTCGTCTGAACCAGAAAAGAAGGCAATCCCGAGACGGACTACAAGGGCATCTCGACTGCAACCGCCCACTCCACGCAGCGCCATCCAGAGCAAGCTCGCCTCTGCTTCGGCGAACTCTGCCAACAGCACCAACGACACTTGCTCGGCCCCGCGGATGGCCACGAGACGGACCAAGATAGTAAACCTGGGCATGAGCGGCAACGGCACGCCGGGGCCGAAGCGGCGGTCAAAGATGTTGTAATGCGGGGGACAGATACTTTTGAGTGGACGTTGTGGGTTTTGGGGTCTATTCACGTTGATTCACGTTGGGATTCATTCTTGACTCGTTCTTGTACAATATCCCCTTGGGCAGCCTGTCTTGGTTTCGTTTGATTTAAACTAGCAAGTTCTTTCTTTTTGGGATTGGCAATAGCGAATGGTCTCTTTTGATTACGGTCAATTAACTTGCGACACATTTGGCTGTTTTTTCGTTTCAATTAATATTATGAGGTTTTTGAGAAAAAGACTAATTATTGTGAACCATTTTTGACGTGAAAGACTCTTTCCGAAAAACCATTGCCCCTTGCAACAAGGTAACCAATCTGCTTCATCATGAGACTTTGAATAATTCTTGTGAACCACCTGGTGCCAGAAACAATTCTCCCGTTCCACATCGCTCTTCCCCTTTTTGACAAGAACAAAGCCATGACGACCGCCGTTTCCCAGTGTATTGGACCAGTCTACCCTGAAAATACTCTCGTCCTGCGTCCCTTGAGCTTTGACGTCCATGTCTCACTGGTTGTTATAACCGGGACGGCCAAAGTGAGTCGAGCTGTATTTTCCTCATTGATTAGGGTCCGAAAGGGGCGGAACAACGCATCAGTATCCAACCCTCGGCGTACTTTTTTGCTGTGGATGTGCGGTTTCCAGGGTTCTGTCCATGAATGCTTGGCCAACGTGTTGAACACACCGGGCAGTAGAGCCCGTCTCTCAGCGGCACCCTCCCATGCGGTTGGCAAGTGTCTCACACAGCCACGGCACTATCCAGTGCATCGTCCGACCGTGTACACGAGTTGACCATTGAGATTGGTGGTGCCGTCCCGGACGACTGCTGAATGTCTGATGAATACTGACTCCTTTCCAGGAGGCGCGAACGCAGGGCCAAAACCTTTCTATGGCTTTGCACAACCTCCACCAGACAACGGCGAGCAGTCGGCACACACGCATGCATGGCTCCCTGCTCATCAGAATATACTATTTCGCTGCGTCCGTTCGTCTCCGTGTGAGAGCCGTCTTTGTCGACGGGAATACTGCAGTCTCTGTTTTTGCTGCTTCTCCCAGAGGTAGTGCCACACCTCTGCAGCACGCCGGCCGGCCAGAGACATTCCGAAAGTCGAGCGTCCACCTTTAGTCTGCACAGAATTCTCGCTTTTAAAACGAAACCAGAGACAAGGTCGTCCAGTGTTCAAAGCGCCACTGTTCTGTGGACGGCCCTGGACGAGAGCCAGAGTGAGCAGGGGCGGTGGGTTTCTCCTTTCCTGACCTCTTGTTGTAGACGTGGACAATACCTGCTCTGGTTACTTGGATGGAGCAAACACTGGAGAAAGGGCAGGTTTATCTGGACGTTGCCAGACTGCGGTTTCTGGCGCACATGTTATGAGGGCAAGTTCGTGGAGACGGCCAGAGGAAGTATTCTCAGTCTTGGTAACAATCCATTTGTGGTTTCGTCTCCAAACCTTTGTCAGAGATTGAAAACCGCCTTCTGATAAACATTCAGATGGGTTCTCTGCGACATGAAGCGCTCCTTTGCTTGTTCGTGCCTCATGCCTCGATCCTTCACGAGGCTCAAGTTGCCGATAGCAATCGCAGCTGAAATGAACATCGCAACGACCAGGCAGTCTCTTGACTTTAGGTTAGGTTTTTCAACTTCATTTTGTGTGATGAAATTGATCCAAACCTAGCCGCACGTAGACTCTGCGTTAGCCAGAGTGCACCAACGGCTACCCGGGCTACTTTGGGATGAACAGCGGCCAACTCTCCAAAGATTACACAGCCAGAATAGATCCCCGGTGGATGTCAGCCACCGGAAAAGGCAACCCTGATTAGTTGTTCTTCCCCGGGGAGAATAACTCTGCGAAATGCTGTCAAAAGTGCTCGATCCCACTTTTAAATGCCTGATAAGCCACCTGTCCTGTCCAGTGTTGACAGCAAGCCAAGTCTGCTGCTCTGCCACCTGCTCGGAAAGAGCAAGAGTGTCTCCATCAGACACAATCAAAGACTGGCTTGAACAGGCCGTGGCAGCTCGGCAGTGCCAGCGAACGACGTTCTGTCTTTGGGAGAAAGCTGTCAAGAGTGCTTCTTGAGATGCTCCGTTACCAGGTCAGATGGCACAAGCTTGCTCGAGAATACCCAGAGGTTTTCCAAATTGTGGCACTCGAGTGGTCCGATACTATGTCTCATCCATCTCCCGGTTGCCACTAGTCGGTTGTACCACAACGTCTCAAGGAGAATCGCAATTGGGTCTTTATCATGGAAGAACAAGTCCTTGGAGAAACGGCAGTGAAAGGACAGAACAGACAGCCTCGGAGAGACAATGTTGTGGGTTCTGGGTACACGGGTGTTCTGTTTGATGGAGTCCCAAGAAACTCTAATGTCAGAGAGGCCGCAGACCCTTCTTGGACTTGTCAATACTCCCGAGCTCTGGACAAGGCCGCTGCTAAAACCAAACACACTTACCAAAAGTTCAATGGTAAGAAAAAGTTGTCCATTAAATTGAAACCACCTGTCATTCCAGGTCACAATGTCAAAGCCATGTTCTTTGTGCTCGTTCGTTCTGAGTTAATAATGTAGACGACAAAGTCAGCTTAGAACAGAAGTCTTACCTCTTCACCTTTTCCACCTTTTGGAAACTTCAAAGCCAGAATGAATCCGTCAGACGGAAATGAGAACTGCATCTTTGGTGGTGTTGTTTAACAATGTGGCAAAGTCACGGGAGTCGTCATGGCTTTTTGACAAATGCTGTGCAACTTTTCGTGTCCAGAACTAGGAGGAGTCTGCTGAAAACAAGGTCAATTCCATCCTGCTGCCAGTTTATCGACCGACTGCTCTGAGCCTCTCCATCTTTGTACTTGTGTTGTCTTCTTTCGACCCAAGAATGGTTCTGTACTGGATTCACAGCCAACGACCGCGCCGTGCTATGGCTTTGTGCGATGGCAATGTCCTTCTCATGGTGCAAGTGCCACTGGTCCTGGATATGCAGACCCTGTAGGCGACGGCAATCTGAAGCCATTTGGGCAAAATACTCCCCGAATCTGCCGCCGTTCAGTCGCTCCATGTACACCGGGTACTGGAGTTTGGTGAGAATCAATCAGACGTGGTAGCAACCTTTGATTGTTAGCAAATGATTGACAAGGACGAAAAGAAGAAGAAAAGACCCTTGCAATGCTTACTCGATCCACGACCCAGTATGCCCAACACCTCAGCCTTGCCACAGGAGGCAGGCTACCAGCAGACCCTCTCAAAAGCTGTTGCGTCAGAGTCTTTTGACTGGAAACCCAATACTCAGTTTAGAAGCTTCTCCAAGTTGCCACAAGCCTCTGTTGAATAAAGGCACTCTTCCCCTCGGCTGGAGCCGCCGAATGTCTAGGTGCCATGGTGGTTGCTGCCAGGCAGTAACAGAACTTTGTTCGCCTTGAACAAGAAACTCTCAAAGCTGGAATAGCATCGAGGAAAACCAGGATTGGCCTTGCAGATTCGTCGAAAAAGGTAGAAAGGGGCGAGCTTAGTCGCGTGCCAGAACAGTGGCGGCGGTTCCGCAGAGCAGCGGCCAGAATTATTATTGCAGAAACGACCTGACTGAACATTCCAATTCAGTAAATGAAATGACAGTTTGAACATGCCAATTCAGTAAATGAAATGACATATTTGAACATGGCCAGTAAATAGAAATGACACAAGTCTATTCCTTTTGGTTCGCCTTGGGACTTATGTCTCTTGTCCAGCTTGGTTGTCAGTCGACCAGTGAGGGAACCATCGTCCGAGGGTCAAAACTTACTGAAGTTCTTGTGATACAATCACAAAGTCTGGACCTGCCAGACAGACCATGTTCTTGGTGTCCGGGGAGCGACGCACAGCCAGGGAATACGGTGAGACGCCAGCAAGTCTCCATGCGAGAGGGCACGATCAAAGAACGCGACGGAAGCTCCAATAGTGGCTGCTGGATTCTCGAACCACGCAGACTTGGAGTGAAAACCAAGAACCAGAAGATGGTATTTTCAGTCGTTGGCTGCCTTTTGTCTCGAAATGTCTCCCGAGTTCGATGACGTGGCTAATAACCTGTGGCCAATGCTAAAAGATTAGAAATATGCACAAGAGTTGCTAGTTTAGTTGCAAAAGTCGAGTTGACAAGAGTTCAAAACGTGGGCAGTCGTAAAAAGAGAATGCACTGCAACTCACTTCTGTGACAAGGAACACCACCATGGTGTCTAGTAACCCCTGACCGGTGGTTGTTCCAGGGTTCCAGCCATCAAAATAATCATGATGCTTGGAGATGGTCAAGATGAACAAGAGTATAAAGCAAAAGCTTCAAGAGCATCAGCATGCTTCATGTCAAGAGTATATTGTTGCTGTCTGGTCGTTGTTGAAAGAGGAAGAGTTGAAAGGAGGGAGAGCAGGAGGGAGGAGCAGTATTTATAGAGGTCTGGGGAGCAGGCAGCAGCAGGGAGTTGTCAACTCCGACGTGATTTGGTAAGCTGTTGTCTCAACAGAAGGCTGCAGCCTGTGTCACAACAAAATCACAACCAACTCAGTCCAAACTGGGGTTGGACTCACTGTAAACTCAGTCTACATTCAGTTGCCACCTCTTTTACGTCAGGCAAAGCTGAGTTGCCACCAGTTGACAACTCAGAGTGACGACTGATTTGCAGACAAACTGAATTGATTGTCAACAAACAACTGCCTGCCACCATGTTGACCACGTCGTCAAACGGCAATCACAATCAGCTACAATCTATTCACAGTCACTTCGCTTTCATTTGACAGTCTTTGAGTGGATAATACGTGTTATTGTCATTTACGAAATCAAACCAGTGTCAACCCGTTTTCACTCGAGTGCAGTATACGCCATAGATATAAGAGCCAGAACAAATCACAAACAGATCAAAGATAACCAGAATGAACAAAAAAAAAGTCGAAAGATAAGAGCCGAAAGATCACCTCCCCCTTTACCTGTGCTTTGTTCGAATGTGCCGCGTCAGGTTGTCCTGCCGGCCCTCAAACGTGCACCCGTTGATCCCACACTTGCGCACCGGGTTGGGGACCCCGTTGGCTGCCGCCTCGTCGGGGTGCGTCGTCCACAGGTGCCGGTGCAGGTCTTTCTTGGCTGCATGCGACTTTTGGCAGACGCCACAGACAAACGGGCGCGTGTGCGTGCGTTGGTGTTTTCTGAGAGCATTAGCGGGGTTGGAGGCAAAAAGACCCTTGTGTTTGGTCCTGGCGGTCCTTGGACCTATTGGCGGTGCATACCTCAGTTTGTTCGACGTGGGAAATTCACGGCTGCATGTTGGGCAGGCCAGACTCGACCCGCGGCGGGTCGGCGAGTGGACGCTCGGGGGCGACGCACTCTGAGCTGAGCTCTGGGCAGGCGACAGGACAGCCGGCGCGGAAAGGACACTCTCGGGCGACTCTGGCAGGACCGGGAACAACGGGAACTCCATGCCACCTGCCAGCAGGGACTGATCCTGGAATGGCTCATCCCACAGCAGACCGCCCGAAGCGTCCATCTGCGGGAATCCACTGCCAAGGTTCGCGTCCATCCACTGGTTGGTGGCCATGGGGTCGACCGTCGAAAGCGTCTCCTGGACCAGGTCGTCCCAGTCGATCGTGTCAAACAGGTTGATGCTCTGGAGTGTCGTGTCGGCGGCGGCGTCATCCGAACATTGCGGGAAGAGTGGAGGGTCGATCGGCGTATGTGTCTGGGTACCCGGGGACATGCCCCATGAAGTAGACCCAGAAGAAGCATTGCTGAAAAGAGGAGAAACGTCTGGCGAAACGCCGGCCGAAGAGTCACTTCCGGCGGCGGCAGGGAGGAGTGGAACCCAGACCCAGGCACCCTGCTGCTGAGCATCCTGGTCGGGAATAAACATTGTTGAGGCGATGGAATCCATCGTGGTGGTTTTGACGGTCACTTGGGGGTATAAAAATATGGTTTGTGATGGGTAGTGGGTTAGGCTGTTGTGCCGGGATTTGATTGTTCTGAATGCTGGTGTTCCCAGGTTGTTGGGAAATCAAGATCGTTTGGGACCGTTGTTGGCCACTTGGGAGATGAAAGGCAATGCAGTCGAGCAAGGCCGAGAGTTGTGGCGAGTTGCGTTGGCTGGTTGGTTTGCGGTTTGCGTTGGGGAGATCGTGAAAAACACGACTCTGAAGCGATGTGATACTGAGCGAAGACAACAAATGTGTCGATGACCAGTTTTACGACGTAATCAAGGTCGGAGAGTTGGGTGTGTTGGGGAGGGTTGTTCGACAGTGAACAGGTAAATGGGCAAATGTATGTCGGGTCTTCCTTCTGCCACCACAGGCAGAAAAAGACCAGGCAATGACAAGTGCAAGATGACATGGGACCATGTCAAGATGCGCGCCCTTGTGCAACCGGCAGAGATCAAGTCCCGAGTCAAAGTCGACGGACAACGTCCCGAGACAGATCCCCTTCCAGATCGCGGTGCTCCGGCAGCACTCAATAGAAACGTCTTCTTCCTGGAGGTCGGTCAGCTTCGTGGCCGTCAGTCGAGGAGCCTCTGAAAGACCATGCGGTCATGGAAATCAGTTGTGCTGCCACCTCTGAAAGCCAGTCGGTCGTGGAAAGTAGAGTAGAGGTGTGCCTCTCCCAAAAGCCAGTCTGCATCGTGACAACCCAGTCCAGAAACACCTCCATCGAAAGCCAGCCTTTGCTTTTGATAGCGAGCCTAAAAACCAGCTCGCTGAAATTTGTGAAAGCAGAGTCCCGAGGCGGGCTTGCTTCACGTTTCCTCCTCTTTCTTATATTCATTCCATCCAACAAAAAACAAAACCAGGTAAAGTCGCAAGACTCAAAGTGGCCAAAAAGAGATGGTAGATTACACGAGAACAGCAAAGCGCTCAAGTGTGCCTCTGCCGGGGCGCCGGAGACAGCCTCTTAACTGTCAGGCCAAGTTGAGCTTGCGACGAAACACTAGTCTGCAGACTCGGAGATCGTGCCGTCCAAGGGACGGGCTCGTCGAGAGAGCATTGAGCGGGTGGCCGGGGCCACAGATGGGAATGTGACCGGGGTCGCGGTCGTGAAAATGGCAGAGGCCATCCAAGTCCAGGAGTCGGTGCACGTGTCTGCAGAGACTCCGGACGTCTGCTGTTGAACGGGGCAGCCCCTGGAATGAGCTATGCCACTCGTGTGGGCTCCAGGTGGAAGCTGTCCCTGTTCCTTGTGGAAAGGGCGGACGTGGTCACCTTCGAGCTGTCGAGAGGTTAGAATTAATTCTATTGTGGTGCCTCCTAGGTTGTCTACAGCCAGCATCATTGTCCACTCACTTGTGACCCAAGGGTACAGGCGCTCATTGCGTTGCTCGAGCATGTGCAGCCGGGTGGCGCTCTCGAGAAAACCTGTCCTTGTCGAGTTGAAGCACTTTGGCAGGCTATGCCACGATCGTCGTGTTCCCCCATTGTCGGCAGGGCCGCGGGGGTGGGAGTCGTTGCTGACCGAAGTCAGGGGTTGACCGAGGTCAAGTTGCGCTTGTCGTGAGGGCTCAAAATAGCAAGATTTCTGGTGATAGGTACTGTGTGTGGTTGTGGTGATGAAGTCGGAGATGGGTGTTCCAAAAGTGACAAAATGGAGGGACGGGTGCCTAGAGTTTCTTATACCACAGCGCTCCAGCGCTCCAGTGGCTGTGCTTGGCCGCAAGCACCGACCCCACCAGGCCGGGTTGGCCTCAGGACGGGCAGGCCAATGAGAGGTGCAGCCTTGCAGTTAATGTGGAGAGGGTTGGCCTCACCACCTTTCAGAGAGCTCTCGGGTGGATTCAGACTGGTCAATCACAGCGAGTCGTTGCCCGATGAAGCAAGGGCCGCTTTAACCGGCCTGCATAAAGCGCCGCCTTCTGGACCGCATTCACTGACCATTTACCGGCCTAGTGTTGGCAGACAGCAAGGCGTTTTTGGAATTGATCTTGCAACTGCTGAGATTCATTGAGACATTCAGTCTATTTGGAGCAGCTGGTCTACGACTTGCCAAAGCCAAAGCCATATCCTTTGTCTTCATCGTCATCATCATCATCACCCTCATCCTCATCTTCACCCTCATCACCCTCATCTTCATCACCCTCATCCCCACCCTCCACTCGACAAAGTCGCCCGTTCTGCGACCCGGGATACCCATCCACCGACCTCACCTCCCAGGCTTCACTTCCAACTGTCGTCGGCGCCCAGAACACCCCCCACGGGTCCCGGCTGCGCTTGATCTCCAGCAGCCGCGGGTACAGGTCCCCGTAGAAACTCTCCTGCCAGTCCGACTCCAGCGGGTCGCCCTCGTTGAGGTACGCCCCCGCGCCAGGCGTCACGGCCCGCCACGTGTCCAGCTGGCCGCGCATGCGGTCGTCGCGCTCCTGCGCCTGCTGTGCACTCAGCCCGGCCGGCTGCGTGTCCATCAGGCTGGCGTGCAGCACCGCATTGCGCCATGCCGGGTTGACGGCGCTGTCCCGGCCCGGCCAGCCGGCCACCTGGCGGGTGGGCGAGTACATGATGCCGTGGAACGTGTGGCCGGCCTCGATGGAGCGACGGATGGCGGACATTGTCTGCTGAAACAAACCGTCGTCTTGCCAGTTCTTCCGTGGGAACAGACGGCCTCTGTAGCGGGTCTGGACTGGCCCGTCACCGCCGCCTTCCCGATGGCCGGAGCCGTAGATGGCGGCGAACCGTGGCAGCGGATTGTCCAGCTCAATGCCAATGGCGGCCAGGTCGTCAAACAAGGGCTGCATCAGAGCCTGCACTTTCTCTGGGGCCATGTCCGGCACCGACTGCGAGCTCGTAAACGAAAAGCTGCCATTCCCCAGGGGATAAATGTAGCCGTAACACGTCCCGCCGACGTCAAGCACCTGCTTGCCGAAGCGGTAAAACGTGCTGACGCCCTGCCAGAAGATGTCTGGCGAAGTGGCGATTCCCTGTCTGGGGAAACCAAAACTGGGCGGCCGTGTTGCGTTTCCAAAGGTTCCGTTGGGGAACGGCAGTGTGCCGTTTGGAAACGGATTCGATCCGTTAAAGGTAAAAGGGCTTGACCCGTTGAACGTAGGCGGCGATGTACGAAACTGAATGTTGACTCCGGACGAGGTAATGTTGATCGGCGGGAATGCCTTCATGACGACAGACGTCATCACTCCGTACGTGCCTGGTTGTCAGTCAGTAGCAAGTGAAAAACATATCCCCGGGAAACAGACTCACTCCCGCCACCCCCCCTCAGGGCCCAGAACAGGTCCCGGTTGTGGAACGGGTCGGCCGTCACCAGCAGCCCGTCGGCCGTCACAACCTCGATCGACAGCGCCTGGTCCGACCCCAGGCCCAGGTACGACGTCAGCGTGCCGTGCCCGCCGAACCCCAGCCACCCGCCGAGAGCGCCGACCGTGCTCCCGCCGGGAGACGTCACCGAAATGTTGTGCTTTGCCATGCAGTTGAACAGCTCCCACGACTCCAGCCCGGCGCCGTACCGCACCGCCATGCCGCTGTACTCGCCGACCGTGTAGTTGGCCACAAACTCGAAGCTCTTGAGGTTGTGCACCCAGATGCTCAGCGCCCCCGCGCCCACTGACCGTCCTCCAAAATCGTGGCCAGTGTTTCTGTGTGTGCCAGGCGTCAGCCTTGCTGTCCTCGTTCTTTCTTTCCTCGTTCTTTCTTTCCTCGCTTCGCTCGATTTACTCTTCTCTTCTTTTCCTCGCTTCGCTCGATTTACTCTTCTCTTCTTTTCCTCCTCGCTTCGATTTACTCTCTTCTTCTTTTCCTCGCTTCGCTCGATTACTCCTTTAACTCTCTTCGTTTCCTTACTCACTTTATCACCAGCCTCAGATTCTTGTTCCGGGCAAAGTTCACTGCCGCTTGGATATCCTTGACCGTCGTCGCATTCACAACATACTCTGGATACCCCCCGCGCGTGCAGTTTCCCGTGGGATTCATCGACGCCACACACGTGTTTCCTTCCGGCCACTGCGTCAATACCGTCAGAGGATCGTCCAGAAAGAACCGCGTGAACCGTGCAATGCGGTTGATAAACTGGCACGTCGCGCGGTTGTAAAATGGTCCATGGTAGCACGCCGCCGCCGGAGGCATCGGCCTCAGCAGGTGGCCGTCAATAGTCGCGTTCAGACGGGCCCAGTCATGGCCGGACGGCCAGTCGTCGCTGCCTGGAAAGGCACGACACTCGGTAATCACTGGTCCATACGGGAACCGCTGGCTGCGTGGACTGGCGAACCGAACGGCGGAGAAATTGGCAACGTCGGACTGGTCCAGCTGGATCGACTCGAAAGGAAAGTTGACGCCGAGGGCGAGGTGGGCGAGCAATGTGATGCACAGGAACAGCATCTTGAAAGACACAGCGTTTTGTATGAATCAAGCAGTATAGATCTAGAGGACAAAACCAGACACATGTTTACGGATCCTCGGCGCCTTGTCTGGTCTTTTCTATTCTTCGTTTTTGAAAAGTCATCAGTGCTGATAAATTCTTGCAAAATATGAAGCGGAACGGCAGAGCAATCGTTTAAAACCACGGCTAGAAATAAAAACCAATAGTCTGTTGGTAGTTTTGGAGAGAGATAAATCGTATGAGACGGGACAATGGTTTTATTAGTTGGCGGAATTCAATTTCTTTTCACGAATTCAATTGCTTTTGTTCGAGTTGCATTCATCATGTCGTCTAAAGTCTACATACAGGATCAAGATAAGATCCTGGTCCAGGAACGAAATCTGATGTACCTGCCAAGTCCAAACCGACCTGGTCATTTTCAATCAATTGGGTATGAACTCCCCCCTTCTGGCTAAATAAATCGTCAGTTCGTTTTGTCCCGGGCAAAGGATGAGTAATTTCCATGATCCTGGGGAAAGGCAAAGAACGGCATCTTATTGAGATTGTGGGTATTACGAAAAATAATAAATGCTCCATACAAGAAGACGCCAATGGATTCCCAGAGGATAATGTTGCCGGTATTTTATCAGAAGAGTTATCGCAGCATCTCTGACGGAGAGAACGACGTCGTGATGCAGCCACAACCTCATTGCCACAATGTACAGTGTCTAGCACAGTCCACAATATCTCACACTGTTAACCCCACCTGATTTCTTTATCGTGAGCTTCACGACATGCATCATCACCGCCCAAGAACCTCTGCAACGGCGGACTCGGTTAACACGGCAGACGAGACCTTTCACCTACGGATATACACAGAATGGCTAGCAAGCTGGCATTTGCCAACGTCTACACGCACCGAAAGGTGGCGGAAGGGGCAGCCAAGGGATGCGATATTTGCTTCAAGCCGACGACGAGCGTGCTGATCACGCCCGAGAAGGAGGTAAGCGATGACGATGTTTTAGACTTGAAGGGTAGAGACAGTCTGTAGTAGTCGAGACTCGGAGCCTAGTTTGTGGCTCACGCCGTCACAAGCAACATCTAACTTTTCTCAGGACTTCTTTTACATTTGCGCCAAACACTTGAAAGAGAGAACATTCTGCACGCCCGTAGTGGACAAGGCTGCGCAAGAGGCCAAGATGAAAAAGGAGGAAGATGAAAAGAAGCAGGCAAAAGAAAAGGCCCTGAAAGAAGAGATGGAGCGGGTAAAAAAGGAGTACGAGGAGAAGAAGAAGAAAAAGGACAAGAAGGACGACGACAAGAAGGATGACAAGCCGGGCGACAAGGGCGACAAGGACGACAAGAAGGACGAAAAGGACAAGGACGAAAAGAAGGAAGAGACGAAAGAGTCTAAAGACAAGGTAGGTCGAATGAGACGGCCCTCTTAAGAGAACTTTACTGACCACACAGGACGACGAGCCACGAGTGTTTGCTCTGCAAAAGTGAGTACAGACGAGGACGAGGCTTCTGCTTTGGTCCATGGACAGCTATGGCTTGTCTCTTTATTCCGTTCTTTACATGCTGCATTCTTCTTTCCTTGATCTTTACCAATACTTTTCAGTCTGTCATATCCCCCAATCTATTCACCGCTGACCTCCAGATTCGTTTACCAACAACGAGTGGAAAAGAAACGACAGGCCGAAATGGCAAAGAGGAACCGCGAGCGGCTGTCCAATCCAAGCTTCTTTCCGTCTGTTCCTAAAAATGCGCCATGATGGGAACGGAGGGAGTGTTGGCTGGTGATGCAAGACTGGCGATGAGGCGGGCACGTTGACCTGATGACACCGCCCTGTATCAATTGGCTGAATAACATTTTCAGCGTCAACGCCGACCTACAATGTTGGTGACGTTGACGCTTGCGATACGGGCGGCTTTTGTGGCGTTTACGAGATGGCACTCGACAAGCCATACACTCGTCACTGCCAGACGTCGGCTTGTCGACAGTCTACGAATTGCCTGCAGGGAGACTGCCTGCCGGGAGACTGCCTGTCTGTCTGCCTGCCTGTCTGCTCGTCTATGCGTTGCCGCCACTGGTGTCATCGTCTTGCCTCTTGTCACTGGCCAATCGTCACTGGCTGGTGCTGGCATAACACTGGCTCAGCCTCACTGAAAACACTGTCACTCGGTGACATTTCCCGATATTTCCCACTGTAGCCAGCACGCAAGAAAACACCAAAACACACACAACACACACTATAGAACTTTGTCATTGATAGAAACACTTTACAGAGTCGCGGGGGGAGGGAAGAAGAGAGGGAAATGCAAAGATACCCACGTTTTAATTTTCAGTCGTCAGCTTTACTCTGACTCCAGACATGCTAGAGTTTCTCGTACAGCCCGAGTCACAGTCAGATAAAGATGAACGCCTTGAGTATATGCCATAATACTGCAATGCTTCGTCAGACAATGGAGACAAAAAGGCACACAGCCAGGCAACTGCCAGACACTGTTTCTCACCGGACCCGCCGTCTCGGGGATTTCCTAGTTGGGTATTGTTCCTGAACCCAATGGGTAGTATTGCCAGTTGGGATATTGGCGGGATTACAGTAGACGGGGATTCACGGGATTGCAGCGGGCCTTGACGATTACAGTAGAGTATTGATCGGGCCCATGTGCGTACTGTCGACGATTACAAATGATCAGGTCCATGGCTGGTACTGTCCGGGCGTCGACGGGATCACGTCGGCGGTTCTTGAATGTCAGCGTGGGACCTGACCGAGGTTTTAAAAAGGGAAAAGACAGACGAAACATTAAAAAAACGCCAGCCCTGCTACTGTTACGTGTGGGTGAATGCTCTGAAACAACAGGGAAAGTGCATGTCACGGTATGGGACGGACAGGCCCTGGACAGGCATGTCGGACTGAACATTCCGGGCAGGCTTTGACGGGAAGGCAGTCTTTGACAGGCATGCAGCAAGGACAGGCAGCGGAGATGATCTAAAAAAGGAAAGTCGAGCGGGCATCGACATGGATGGACGCAAAAACATCAAGCGGGCACAAGACATGGCCTGAACGTGCGGGACAATGGCCATGGCCATTGTCATGGAGGGCATTGACCAGACCACGGTCTGAACACCGAGATGACGACCTCTTATGTCCTCATACAGTCTCGGTCTGATCGCGGCTGTCTTTGCGCTGAGGCTCTCTCTTTGAATGGTCTGGTCACAGTTGTCACAGTCACAGTCAGTCATGGTTCTCTTCCAAAGCTTTCCAATATACACAGCCCTGTTTCGTGCTTTGGCTTTAACCAAAAAGTATTCGTGTTCTGCACAAAGTATCCATTTCGTCTCCTGACTATCACGGTCAATACGCACTGGTAGGCATCAGAGTGCAAGTACTCCGCAGGTCCCCTCAACCCACGGAATGACGGAACGGAGACAAGGAGATGAAGGCGTCCCTATTCCGAGAATCAGGTTCCCACAGGGCTGCTTTGTAAAGTTTACGATATGATGAACAAGATGAAAAACGGAAAGAATCCGGTTTGGGGTGGTGTACGGGCGGCTCGTATTGGTGTATTTGCACTGTCAGTACGGGATTGTATCTGCTACCTCTCTATTCGTATTCCACTCTGCCCTTTTTCCACTGAGCCCCACGAGTCAGCCGGCCGCATATGCCAGATCTAGCCGTTGCGTATGCCGGCAGAGACGGACACGTTTAGGGCAGCATAATAGTAAGGCGAGGCACAGTAAAAGGCTCATAGTAAGGCCCATTAAGTGTACAATCTGGCAGGCCGGCATGGCATCTGCCGTGGGGAGGTTAACGGCCTCCAATGATCTACGTAATAGGAGCCTCCACATTGGCGAGTTGAAAGGCCCAAAACATGTGAAAGGGGAGCAAGGTCCTCCTCCCAGAGAGATAGCGCACGGTACAAGGCCTCGAAAGAGTTAGTGAGGTTACTTTTCCAGAAGACTGGAGACTGACAAGAACTGGGGACACTTGAAATCAACTTCTAGGGGGTGGTTTAGAATGTCTTTTCCCCAGAAACGGCAGTACTGCAGCATTAGGCGTGCTCTGCAGGCGTCCTGTCCCGTCAGTTCCAAAGTCGCCTTACTCGCACACTCGGTAATTAGTGCTGGGATATTCCGTTCGGCTTGGTCCACAATTTCGGGCCACAGGCCGGATTCGTCATTTCGTCCGGTCTGAGAGCCTTTCGAGGCCTGGGAGGTACCGTGGTAGTGGTGTATTAAGTATGGAGTACCAAGACGGCATATCTCCTCAAGGTGTAGCAACTAAGGTGTAGCAAGTTATGGGTACTCCAGAAAGGGCTGGGCTAATTTGCTTGGGGCGTCTTGTCTGGGTGGCCCCCCCTGGCGATGGGGCCCCCCTTGACGCCCTGACGACAGCCCTGACGCCAGTGTGTTTTGCTCTTTTCGACCTAGTCCTGACAATCCACCAGGGCGGCACGACACAAGCGAGGTGAAGTACCAGGCTTGAGACTGGTAAGGCGGTCCCTTGCGTAGGAGTCGGCTACAGACAAGTAATCCCTACTCCGTAGGCGTGTTGGATGGGGTATGTTTTGCCCCGTAACCGCATTGCTTTGGGATAAGATGTTCAGAGTAGACGACGTCAGAGGGTGGGAGTCCGCCCAAGAGAGCTCCAGAGGGAGACTGGGAAATGGAAAATCGAAATGGAAAATCGAAATTGTAGGATGGCTGCACGCCTCTGAGGGGGCACACCCCATAATGGTCGGCGAACGGCAATCTCCGCCCCGAACCTTGCCCTGTCGGCGACATACCGCCACGTTACCATGTACGTGCTTCTTTTTTGGTGGCAGTCCCGTAGGGCAACAGGGCAGGGCCAGCCTGCCAGCCTGGTGTGGCCAGGCCAGGCCAGGCTTGGGAGGAGGGGACCCCATAAGGCGGCGGGTGTACCTTAAAAACCAGTTTTCCCAGTCGTGTGCCAATAAGTGCCAATGTTTTGTGTTTCAATGTTCCATCTCGCCAGTTTCTTTGCGGCAACGTGACCAAGTTGCATTCCTGGGGACTGGACGGCTCGTATATTTTCGCTCTTGATATTGTGCACAGCCTCACAGTAGGAGTTGCTCGTAGTCGATCAATTTCACACATGATAGTAGTTCATCTACGGACGCGTCCCATGTATTCGTACTCTGCGGTATATCAGAGGAGGTGGGTTCCAGATGACGATCCGCGGATGGCAGGGCCGGCGCCGCAGGAGAACCAGAACAAATGCCGGGCGTGCATGTGAGATTGTCAGGGATAGTGGGTCAGCCCAGGCTGTTTGAAGACTGGAACTGACGGACTCTTGGAAGAAAGCCTCGGAGCCTCAAGACTAGATAGAAGCTGTGGACTTTGGACAAGAAGGACTAGAAACACCGAGACTGCGTACTAGGACGAGCCTCGACAAATCCTCTGGAATATCATCTTCTTCGAGTGCGGCTTCTCGATCCGCAATCAGATACTCGCCCACTCCCCACAGTGCATGAAAATTGGGCGATCACTAGGTGAAATCAGGACCAACAGACAACTGCTCAGTTGCGAGATTGTGCAAGAAGAAAAAAGGGCTCCAGAAAAGTCTTCTAGAAGGCTTCTAGAATGCGGGTTTTATGGGGCCGAATGTCCACTTGAGGAAAGTCCACCCCGCCGTCATCCGAGTGCAAGGAAAAGAGGAAAGTGGGTATCCGTCAAGGAAGGCGCGACTCTCGTCGACAAGGCAGGCTCTTCGGTCGACCTTGTCCGGATTCGATGTTCTTCTCCATTGTTTCATTGCCCCTTTTCGGTTTTCCTTCTAGGGTCTTGGATCTCTGGGGACCTTTCTATTTCTCTCGCCTTGTTAGTCGGTCGCTGTCGGCCAAATAACCAGGGCGAGCCCCACATTGGTCGGCGTTGCAACTCACTCGGGTAAGGAAGAGGTTACTGTTAGCTGGTGAGCTACGGAGCAGTGAATTGACTGCTGTGATTAGCGAGCGTGTAGAAGTAAGCCCTTGCAGTTTAGCTGTCCGTTGTCACACCAGAGGCAGGCCATGTCTGGTACGGAGTTCGGAGGCAGGCCAGAGTAATTCCATGGACGGAGGCCTAGTGGTTCGCAAGTTTCCAAATGAACCAACTCTGAAAACATGCATTGCCGTCTCATGTGTAGCAACTTGCAAGTCCGTCCTTTGCCCAGCCTCCAGTCGGTTCTCCGGTCTCGACTTGACCCAACTGCCAACTAACAGCACCAACATCGGGAAACTAGGAGTAGTTGACACAGATTGTCGGGAAGAGGCCGACATCCTCGTGGGTTTTTCTACTAGGCACTCGTGACGTGCTGCATTATGCTATCAGCGTCTGTTGTCCCTCTCTTCCCCGTCGTCGTCAGCTGCTCGCCACGTTATGGATCACCGATCGCACCGCAGCCGACAGGTCGCTAATGCAAGATGCACCTCTTTCTAACAGCAGAGAGCGAGATCGTCAGCCCGACAGTGGTTCATTTGGGGGATTTTCGGTGATTGACCGTGGCACTAGAGACCAATCACGGCGTCGTGTTGGCCTGTCTTGGGAGTTGGCGGCTTCAAGGGTGTCTGGCAGCCGGCGGGCTGGAGGCCGCCGTTCCCCTCCGGCGGTCCAGCTTATCGGAGCAGCGCATCTCACAGGAACCTCTCTAGGGTCATACAAAGAGCCACAACCGCATCTCGGGATTACTGGGACGGGGACTGGTCCTCGGCGGATGTCCTTGGTGTCCCTTGCGTGCTGCGTGACATGTCTGTTGGGCGTGTTCTGTTCATCGTGATTAATCTTTTTATTTTTATTTTTATTTATTTATTTTTTTTTTTTTGCCCCGTGAGATGTTCATATCAATGCAGTAAGCACAGGTAGCCGCCTTGGCCACCAACAAGCGACCCAGAAACCAGAAATCTTGGTCATGAGCTCGAGAAAGGAAGCATCCTTCCTTTGGCCTAGACGGAGAGCCATGCATGTCACAGTCGCAGCAGCACACAGCGAGCATTCCAGGTGACGAGATGGCACAAAGGACCGGCAACTGCCAGGAAACGCACCAAACTACTCCGTAAACCCGTCGGACTTGTCGCTTCTCAGCCCTGTAAGGAAAGCCATATGCCGTTAGACTGGGAGAGAGTGTGTGCCGCCTGCGTCTTCTCCTCCCAACTTGCACCCGATCTCACCACATGTGCTCCTTCTCGTGCCTGCTTGCATTCCAGCATGCATGACCCGGCATGACCAGCATGGGGCTCGCATGCGCTGCCCTGTGTAATCTGCATGCTTCTCAGCTTGGTTGTGCACATTGTTTGAGTGTCTAGAGTGTTTTTTTGTGGTCTCTTTTGGGGGCCTTTTCTCTCTTCGCCTCCCTCGCCTCGCCTCGCTTCTGTCTCGCGTCTTATGTCCGCAAGTGCTGGGTGGGCTGCCCGTCAGCAGCAACGACCATGGGTAAGACGGAAGGCTACCCCGCCAGGGAAAAGAGTGCCTACTCAAATCCACAACAGCGCACAATTTTCCACACTCGCCCACTCGTGCACTCGTGCACATTTGCCGTCGCGTCCACAGGCCTCAAACGCTCATCTACCGCCACATCCACCACCACCACCACTCCATCCCAAACCGGCTGGCCCTACCCGCCCACTACAAGCTGACGTCGTTTCCAGAACAGGACAGCATCTCGTCTTGCGCGTGCTGCCTTGCGCGCGCAGTGGTCCCACCTGGCCAGGTGCTTGCTTAAGGGAGGTTCTAGGTTTCTCTCCCCGGGGACGACGCACTACATAGTATCCATCTGCAGCTTACTCCCCTGTCTCGTGGTAGTTCCGATTTAGGAACGGAACTGGTTCACCCTGAGCCAATCCGCCCTTCCGCATATTAAGGGGGGGTATTAATCGGATGATGAGGATCAATAGAGAAATGCACAGAAACGTAGAACGACTGAATCATGGAACCTCGGAACGAGTAACAATAATAGACCGTTTTCCTTTTGGGGACACATCTTTCATCGACAGCCCTACGTCATGGCAGGCACGCGCAAAAAAGGGCCAGACAAGCCAAGACACTACGTTTAGAACACCGCTCCCCTCCCAGCCAGTCATTTTTTGAGCCTCCTACGCAGAGGAGCCCTTCAGCTCAACCCACGAGGCGGTGTTTGACAGAAAAAGGGAGGCAACTTTTCGGTGGCGACTTGCATTGTCTGCGGGCTGCATGAAATGAGGGCAGGCTAACGAGGCCGCATGATGACTACTGATGTTGGCTGCTGTCTCTGCTTTCACCACCTCGTTATTCATGACCGCCAAAAGCGGGCATCCAGGGAAAGAGCAAGCCCGGAGTGGTGTAAATGACCAACAAGCCACAGCCACGACCAACAGTCCGCTCCACCTTGGGCATTTATTTCTGACAGCAGAGACCAGCAGGTCCAATGCAAGATACAAATGTACCTCCTCACTTCCGTAGTCAAGCATGTCATCCGACATTTGTCTGCAGAGCCTCGAGATCGGCGCAAATGGCGATTTGTCTTTTGGTCATTTTTTTCCATTGTACAGTGCATAGCACAAGTGGCAGAGGAACAGTAGCAAAGCAAAGTCTGCAATGCCGATCTTGCCTCACCAGGACGGGGAATTTACATTTTCCCATAATGTGTCAGTGTACAAGTTGCTCTGCTTTTTTTTGTGGTCTCGGTCTTGGTCTGTGTCAAAATATCGAAATTCTACCATGTATGTCTCCTCCCCCCCTCCCTTTGTCCTCGCCGAGAATGAGCCCGCCCGCCCACCGGGCATGTGTTTCCAGTTCAGGGCATGCCGAAGCGCGCCGGGGTGTGCTGGTCCTGAGGGTGTTGTTTGTTGAGGCCTCTACCACCGAGGTTTGACATTCGAAACGGCAAAAAAAGAGACTACTGGCAGCGTATAGATACTTTGTGAGATACAGCGAGGAAAAAACATCTTACAAAAAAGCAATACAGACAGGGCGGTGGCGAGCCTTGGTGTGTGATCTTGTCTGTCATTGGCTCATTTCCCTTGTCTCACGTCCTGGTGTTTTGTGACGGGCTGAACGTAAGACGTCAAAAAAGATCAACACTCTTGTAAATCTTGCATATTAGAGCCGCATAAGATTCTGGGTGCCTGGGATGCCCGGATATTCTTAGATGTGTTGACAACTTGCGGTGAGTCCCCCTAACCAGGTTGTCAGATACAAGTCTTTTTTTTTTTTTTGTGGTCACGATGGCGAAAGCAAGCGTGCATTGTGCATGTGGCAAAAGGAAAGGAGGATGCAATGTGAGAAGATACTTGCATTTTCCCAACTATCAGTGCAGCCAGTAAAAAGCAAGGCAGTACGAAGACGAATGCCAGCACTAACCCTCTCGATTTTACCACTGCCGCGGCCATAGTACTCTCCGTACTCGTACTTTGTAGCTGCCAGATCCCGCTAGAGTGCGTTACCGTCGCATGGGAATCCAGGAACAGAGCCCCGCTGGGCTCCAGAGGAAGAGGGGGGACCCAGAAGAGGACCCAGAAGAGGTTCCAGAAAGTGGCCCTCTAGAACAAAGGAAAGGGGGCAATATGGGCGTCACAAGTGGCGGATGGCTGGTGGGATTTGGTGTGTTCTTTTGGAGTTTGGACGGACGACGGTCTCTGGTGTTCGTTGTTTGCTTCGGGCTGTATTCTTCATTTTTTTTGTCATTAATTTTTATTCGGTTCATCCTCTGGCAGCGCCACACGCAGCCAGACGCACATATGCAGTTGCCACCACAAAATAGCACCGAAAGAAGATACGAGCTAGAAACGATACGACCTACATAGTACTCGTACATTTTTTTTCTCTCTTTAGGTGACATTCGCAGCCACACAGGGCGGAAAGCGAACGGACCTGGACGCCGTCGAGGCAACAAGCAATGGAGGGCCTGAGTCAAGCAAGTCCAACAAGGCGAGAGACATTCACTGAAAATGAGAGACATCCCCCAGCAGAGACACTAATACACCATGGCAAAATCATTGGCTAGGTCAAGCGACAGAGTGGTTCCAAGACAATTGCTACAATGCCTTGTGGTATCGCAGCGTCTCATTATTGACAATACGCAGCGGGAGGCAATCTGAGTGGAATAGAGACAACCATGACTTGAAGATACACAGAACTGCAATTAGGGACTTACTATGTACGATTAGCAGGTCAACTGACTTATTTTTTCCTCTTTATTTTCCCCCTTCCTTTCTTTTTTCATGGCATTGTACCTCTGGCGATCTTTTTTCCTCTTCAAGCCTTTTCCCTCTTTGTACGAGTACGACGGACTCGAGATAGTTTACAGTTGGTTGTAAGCGCTCGCAGCCTGCACAGCCTGTTTACAGTTTCAAAGAACAATGCTATGACGGCAAAGCTCCATCCCGAGCCGGCAGGGCGAACAAGCACAAGCACAATGGCTGCCCTTGAAACTGTGCATGCCATCCACTGCCGGCCTTTTGCGCCTCTGGCATTGAAACTTCCCCATCTTTGCCAGGTATGAAACTTGTGTGGCTGGTTGTCTTTGGCCAGACCTTGAAACCCATAAACGGACTCTCTGCCATCCGTTCCTTTCTGGTCCTTGAAACTCTCTGCGCACCCCCCGCTTCATCTGTTCTCATGTTCACGAGTTGCCGCATCAGTACAAGATCGATGGACCACAAACAATGTCCGCCCATTCAAGATCCGTAATTAGATCTTTCTGTCTTGCATAATCGTGCACATCGCTGACAAATAAATCAATACAAAAGTAGCGTCACGGCAAAGGGAGGCTACAAACCCTTTTTGGCATTTTACGAGCCCTCCCTTGAATGCCCTACGGAGAGGGGGGAGGGGGAGCACATAAGGTCCATGCAGATCGCCCGCCGTACGTCTACGAATGTGGAGCAAACGTTGGGGTCTGTTGGAAGAGGAGGTGACGAGCGACAGGTGAGGGCAAAGGCCGGGTCGGCATGGCGGGAGAGGGGAAGAAGGTCTGGGAGCCGGGAGGAGGAGTCAGGTCTGGAAGCTCGGCGGGACGGTCTGGATTGCAGGAAGAGGAGGAGCAGGAGTCTGGAAAAGCCTGGGAAGGGGTCTGGATCGTTTGCAAGGATTTTGCTGGTCGACTCGTCTTCCAGGAAGGATGCATCCTCCGGCTTCCTGGAGCCCCTCGTCAGCGAGTGCCCGATTCCCGTCGGATCTTGAAGATTCGGGGGTCGCAGATACTATGTAGGAGAGCAAGAGTCGTCGCCTAGCATGGACTCGATCAAGAAAAAAGTGCCAGGGGTCAGCCGCCAATCGCGTTGTTAGCGTCAGTTAAGTTGGTAGGGCTGAGTTTTTTTTTTTTTTTTTTTTTTTTTTTTTTTTTTTTTTTTTTCTGTTTTTTGCTGCCACTACTGCCACCAACACCAAGAGGGGTAGGTTCGGTAATAATTGAGCCCGATCCAAGAACAAGGTTGGACAAGTAGGAATAGTACATTGCAGAAAGAGAAGAACAATATTGCAGTGATAATGGTGTAAGATGCCAGGTCATGGGACAGAATAGCGGTAAGAGAGAGTAAAAAAAGAGATTGGAGGAGGAGGAGCGAACAAGGCGGAAAGACAGAAGGAGCCAAAACAGGAAAGAACAACCAAGCGTATGCCCAGTGTATTCCTCGTGCCTTGTCTTCCGCATGCCATGGGATGCCACGAGCGGCAGCGGGTCATATTCCAGAAAGTGACAGCCTGCGCACAACAACCAACCAACATGTCAGCCTTGACGGGCGCCGTCAGCATGTCATCTGGTCCACCACAAGTTTGCGCCATGGCCCAGTAGTGCTCGTAGTTGTCTGTGCCTTGTGTTCGCAGGTTCTGCCTTTGGCCGGTTGGGTTGCCTTGATTCGCCCAGCTTGCTTGTTGCAGGATAGCGTCGTGTGAACCGTGGTTTAGCATCTCACAAAGCCAAGTAGAAAAGACACACACCAGCGCGCACCACCAGATACTGCAAGTGTGCACACCAATTGCCACAAAACAGGGAAGCTCTCCCAGAACAGGACCCAGATTAAAAACTAGGGCACATAAAACAACTCGTAACCAAATCTTGCACAAATGTCAGATGACTTGGTCAATCTATCATGATTTCTTTGAGCGAGTTAGGTTTTGCTCCCAGATATCGGGCGTAAGGATGCATCAGACGGGCATGTTGGCCCTGCTGTGTCGACAAGAAGGAACATGCCACACCTCGTGTGATGTTGCTGTGCGTGGGTGTGGTTGTGTACTATGGTAAGATACTGCGTAAATGTCTGGTTGGGTTGTGGGCTTGTGCAGCCTGCCTGGCTTGGTTTGTGCAGGCTTGTGTTTAGTTGTCTGGGTCTTACAGGGTTTTGCCGTTGGCGAGCCTGCCGAACCATGGTCTACCGGCCGTCGCCTTGCAAGGAAGCTTTCCTCTTTGATAATCTGGAGGAGTACATACATAGTAGTACGAGCTCTTGCATGGTACAGACAGCACACACACACGCAACACACAGACAACTCACATGTGTATTTATAGCGACACCCAGGCTTTCACAGAGCCATCTTACATGCAGAAAAGGGTTCGGATAAAAGAGCGAATAAAGATAGAAACAGGGCAGGATCCCGTTGGGATATTGAAGCAAGGGCAAGAAAGATTAAAAAGGATTCCACAGTGAGGCAATAACGAAATAAAAAAGACTAGGCCCAACACCAAACGACTGACAGGCAGACGGGCAGACTTGCACGGGGATCTTCGGATTTGACATGCTCGGCTGTCCCCTTTGAGGAAGAGACATTAGATACAGGGCAGTCGTATTTGTATCCTCTGCTATTCCCGTCTTCCATCTTCCATATAGGGCTGGAAAGCGGGAAGAAAGTGCGGCATGGCGGCATAGAACCAATCTTGCCTTGGTCGGGCACCATGGTCGGAATCCGACCTGTTCTTGCATAGTGGTAGTCTGTAAAAGAGGGGCTGCTTCCCTTTTTATTCCACTTGCACTTCCCATTCCAAGCCTAGCCTTTCAAAACAGCCTAATCAAAGGCAACTTGCGTCGTACATTGGGGAAGAAATGCAGGGCGTGAGAGATACATGGCGAGCTACTTTGCACATTCTGATGTCGGAGGCAGGTGACAGGTGGTCTCGAATCGTGGCGGAGTCGATTTAGCACCAAAAATGGCCCGAACACCAAACACATAGAAACGCAAAACCACACGAAACGGTAAGCAAAGCGGGCATGTCGTTGTTTTTTGTTGGGGAGGGCATATTGTGGGCTGGCTCGCACATACGAGTATTATTGAAGAATACGAAAGGGGGGAAGAGCGAACGACACACTCAAAGTAAGAAAAACATGCGAAAGCGAGATTGCAGGCCGTCTGTTACGTCTCTTTCGTCTCTTACACGTCAGATAACTTTTCGTACCTCGCTCGTACTTGCTCCGTGCCTTACGACTCGCCAGGTCGCCCAGTCCGCCCAGTGTGGCCACACATTTCGGCCGACCTGGTGGCCAGACTGGTCGCATCGGAGCACAAGCAGCTTTGCTCCGAAACAGGAAGCTTTGCTTGTGTGAGGGATACATACGCCCAGCAGGTGTGCAGAAGTGCAGAACGAGACGCGCATTGTAAGGCTTAGCGGCCAACAGACGAGGTGAGCACGTAAATCGTGTCCAGGGTTGAGGTGGTATTGTGATGATGCGAACGAGGATCAGTGAGAAGATCAGAGCGAGGCTGGTCAAGTGCATCCAAGTGAGTCCAAGTGAGGAGAACAGAGACAGATTACACAGATGAACACACCCTCAACGCTCAGAACAATACGCGGATGCCACGAGCTGCCCGGATATGGGTCGGCCATGTGTGAAGATACACCACTCGATTAGGACACAATTAGGACGCAACTGGCACACCACCTCGAAGCAGTACTTCCGGATAGTGCCACAGGGCCAGCCGGCCGTTAGGCAGTCTAGACGACCTAGGCAGCCGCGTGAGGCGGATTGGTTGATAGCCGAGATGACTTTCAACAACAAAAAGTCGTGAACATCCCATCTTACTTCCTCTTACAGACGAACCACTCTTTTAGGCAAGCAGGACTTTTCGGACTTTCGGGCTGGCTTTGCCTTTGTTTGGCGTCTCGCTTGACACCTGGTTACTCTTTTAGGCAGTCGCCGTAGGCAGACACTGCATCTTACATTGCATCTAACTCGTTAGTTTCTGACATCTTGTGGCTGTTTTGTGAGGTTTGTGCCCTAGCCTGTGGTCGCTCCTTCCTCTTAGCCTGGCGAGATTTGTCACTGGCCTCTGGGCTGCCAGGCCAGCCACGCCAGGTAAGCGCGTTACATAACCAGCCGATCTCCAGCGCGCCTTCCAGTCCGGGCACGCTAAAAAGAGACTGCGATAGACACGCAACATTCTTCCTGCAGTGTCAAAAGTCGCCGCCACTGTCGCCAAAGTGAACACGCAAGTGAACACCCCAACACCAAACGCACTATTCACCGAACTACTGCACCGACGCCAGTGCGCCAGCGCCCCCCCCCCCCCCCCCCCCACAGCACGCCAGGGCTGGTCAGTGCTGACACGCTGCCGAGAACCCACTAACCAGTCCTGCGGCCCCCGGCAGGGGCAGTTGGGAACACCCCTTCTGTATCTGGAAGGGTTCTTGTGTATTACGACGTAATACTTTGTATCTTGCAATGTTTTCCCACCCCACCTCTCCTTTTGGGTTACCCCTGCCCTAGCGCACGGGGGCGTGTGTGGCATGGGCGTGTGGTGTAGGCGGGCGGTGTGGGCGTATCTGATATTAACTGGGTGCCTACGGCTGGCTGCCACCACCTGGCTCTGGGCTAGCCTGGGCTACCGTCTGCAACTCTGGGCAGAACCCGTGGCTGGCACTTTCCGCCTGCCCACTTGCCTTTTTTCCACTGGCCAATCTTGTGGCTCTCCTGTCGCTCGGCCCTCCACCACAGCAAGCACGCTTCCTGGGTGGGCTGAGTGGATGGGCATGGATAGGGCGTAAGGGGAGTGGATGGGGGCTACAGGCTATTGTCGTAGGGCCGCTGGCTGCAGCATGGCTGGCGAACCAAGAGAAAAAAGAAACCAAAAAGAAGGTCAAGAAGCGTCTGCAGGTAGCCCACAGGCTGCATGCGGGCTGCAGGCTGGCGGACGACCAGGGTCAGCGGTGATCTGCTGTCTGCCCATACGTTCGTTCAACGCACTCCCTTCCCTGCGTACCGATACCTGCCCGCTGTTCCTGGGTTGTACCCCGTCTCAGCGTTTTCGAGCGTTCTTTCCAATGATCTTGTTATGGGAGTGTCCAGACTTGAGATTTGCCTGCCTTTGTCTCCTTGTCTTCCCTGTCTTTCCTGCCCGGTTTCTGTGTTTCTCTTCTGCTGCCCTCGCCGTGTCCTCTCTGTCTTGTTACTGTCTCCCTCGCCTCTCACAGTGATACCTGGAGCACTCACATACGATGTAGCCCAAGCAGCCTCTCCATGTCGCGATGCATCCGAGTTTGCACTACTAATGTAAGATCGTACACTCTCAGATGCACCACCGCACTCGCTCGGCCTGCTGCTCGCTTTCTCTCCCAGCTTACACCTTACGCCCCACCACCGAGCTGTCTCCATGCACAAGTATCTTATGTATCTCACAGCGTACAACAAGACTGCCTTGGTGGGAACGCCCCCCAGGCCTGTCCTGTGCCCGTTTGGCCCGTTTTGCCCTTTGGCAGCCCATCCTGGTCCTTCTGGTCCTTCCTCACCTTCGATTGCTTCTGGTCTCCTCCACCGTCCATCCTACTTACATGCATGGCACCCCTCCTCCCCGCCGCCGTCTTTCTTTTCTCTTTTTCCCCTTCCTCTCTTCGATCTCGCTTTTTCTCTCTTTCTCCCTTTCCCGTCCTCGCGGTCTCCTTGCTGCTCCTCTTTTGTCTCCCTTTTGACGTCCCCATTGCTCCTTTCCAGCCCGTCGTCGCTGCCGTCGTTGTCGTCATTGCCGTTAATACCGTTGTTGTTCGTGCCTGCCCAGTCTGGCCACCCGTCTGACCCTTTGTGCCTTCTGGTCCGATTAGGAGCGACACGCCCCAGTGTGCCCCAGAGCCAACTAAGGCCATCTTACAAGGCAAGAACGACCGGAGCCAGCCCAGCGCGCGTGCTGCACGTCTGCGGAAGGAAGGCCCTACTCTCCTTTTTCTGCGCTAGTTTGGCTCGGTGCGCCTTCCCCCTTTGCCATCTCGCCTCCCCCGTCATTTCTGGGTGGTTTTTTCATTGTTCCTTTTTTTCTCGCTGGCTCGCCGTTTCCCATTTGTGCCTTTCCCAGCTGAACGGCTCCAACCAATCCTTCCTTTCCGCAGCCACCAAGTCTGTCCCAGGGCTGAACGGAGCTCCGCTAGATCCAAAGCGCCAAAGCGAAGGGCCAACACCGCCTGCCAACGCAAGCTTGCCAACACAACAAGCTACTTGCTGCTCTACTGTATCAGTTCCACTGTTTTACTGTTTAAACTGCCTCCTGCCTTTACCTTTTTTTTTTTACCTCTCCTGCTTCCGGGCCTCGTTTTTCGCCTTCTCCCTTCCTTGCCTCTCGCTCTCGCCTCTCGCGCTACCTCCCTGCAGGGACATGACCTCGTCCTACTGCGGCCCTCGACTCAGTCCCCGGTGCTGTTCTTACTCGCCCCGGCCGTGCGCCTCGTCTTCCTGGCCCTGCTGCTCCAGCTGTTGATCCCTATTAGGCCGTCCTGATCTCTGCTCGGCCCATCCGACTCGTGGATCTTGCCCGGCTGGCTATTACTGCTGGTCGTTCTTTCCTCTTCCATTCGTTCCTTCTCTTTTTGTCCATTCTCGTCTGTCCTTTGCCCTTGTGGCCTCGACTTCTTTGAACCTTACCTCTTTCGTCTTCTTTCGTCCTCTTTAAACACGCTTTATCCTCCCACTCATCTCCTCCCTTTATTTCTTTTTATTCTCCGCCTCCGCCGACCGTTACATGTGCTCAGTCTCCCCCTAGCCACACATCCGCTACCTTGTCCTCCTTCAGCCTCCACGCAAGCTATGATTTGACATCTTACGCTGTGGCGATAATTCGTATACCTGTTGGTCGACGCCCTCTCCCTCTTCCTCCTATTTGCCCTGGCCGCCCTCAAATACGCAAGACAGCACCTGCTTGGCCTGCGGCCCTGCTCCGTACCGAATGCGCCTGCACCCCTGCGCGCCCACTCTCCGCCAGAGCTTCCTGTCCCAGCACTTCCCAGCTTCCATTGGCCGCCAGCTGAACTGCACTGTATTTCTGGACACCGCCCGTGTGATCTCCTGCCTCCTCCTCGAGTCTCCACGGTCTCCACGCCCTTCTTCCCCTGACAAGGCCGCCAAATAAAGGGACAGCCCATATAACCTGGCTCGACCCCACCCCTGTCCAGCTGTGCCCTCTTGCGCCTTCTGCACCTCCTGCTTGTGGCAACTTTTGAGAAATAACACCGAAGAGCCAAGCTGTTGTCACTTGCTCTCGCCAACTCTTCGTCGGGGGCCAGGAACGAAGAGAGACCCATCGTGGTCGTCGTCACTCTGGAAACATGGAGATCCCACACCCGCCTCGTACCCAGGAGGGGACCACCCTCCCCTCCATATACATAGACGACAACGGTCCGTCCAACAGACCCTTTGCCGAACGCGGCCGCCTCTCCTCCTTCTCTTCGACCTTCTCCCCAAGCCTCGCCTCTGTGCCAATGTCCATTCCCAACAGCTCGGATCACCACCACGCACCACCACCACTGCCACCACCGCGAGTCGTTCCCGTCAACGGGCCCATGTCCACCGTCGCCGAAGAGTACCGTCGCCGAGACCTCGAGCCCGTGGAAGAGCTGCCCAACTACAAGACCCGGCCCGACAAGGACGAGGGCTACCACTCAATGGAGTCCCGCAGCCGAGACTCGTTCACCTCTGCCGCAAAGTTTGGCCTGCACCATGACCACTATCAGTTCAAGTACAGCGCGGACGCCTACGACAACTCGCTGCTGAAGAAGTTGGACATGCGCCGCACCCTCGACAACCGCTCTCCGCCACGAAACCCCATGAGCGCCTCTGCCCGTGACCCAATGCGCCCAATGGAGCGCTTCCCGGCCCTGCAACCGCTCTCCCTACCTACACGAATGAAGCAGCAACACGGCCCGCTCCTCGACTCGCCCAGCCGCTTCACCGAGACCCCTCTACACTCTGCTGTGTCACCGCGGAGCACACCCTTCAGTCACTACCCACGGGACTATGACCGGTCACCGGACCAGCCAACGTCCCGCCGAGGAAACATTAGCGCGACCTCTGACGAGTCAATAGGCTTTGGCTCCCGGACAAACAATGACGGCATTGACGAGGAGACCGGGTTCCCCATGGAGGAGACCAGCCGTCTGAGAGACTTTCATATCGACGGAGCCCTCTCGCGGTCAACTGGCTCTGGAGACTACCAGGCGGCCGGCCAGAAGCGCCGGGCATCCTCTCCTCCCAGCGGAGACGAGCCACCAACAGCACAATATGCCATGCCTCCGAGCGATCTTTTGCGTTGGAGAGACGGTGCCACCCGCGGCTCGCCAGCACCAAGGCTCAGCGCCAACACCCAGGATTCACTTTCTTCGGTCTCGTCTGCTGGCCGGAATGGCTCTTACACATCCTTGTCCCCGGCCGCGACTAGCGTTACCAGCGCCATGTCTCTAGGGCCTGGAAGACGGTCCCCAGGAGGAATCTCGCCAGCTGGCGGTATGTCGCCTGTTGACACTACGAGCGCGTGCACCTCGCCGTTTGTCCCGTCTATTCCATTGACCATTTCTCCCCGGTCGACAGTCTCGCGGACACCCCACCACCGCACTGTCAGCGAACAGGCCCGGGTGCTTGCATCCCCCACACGCAGAGTGCCGGACATGGCAAAGGCCACTGGCCTTCTCAAGCGAACAGACTTTTTTATGTGCGACTGCTGTCCCAAGAAGCCCAAGAAATTCGAGTCTGAAGAACAGCTTCGGTAGGTTTTGATCCGATCCATTTTACTACCAGGCCGGTACTAACATGTCTTATAGAGCACACGAAATGGAAAAGCAATACGAGTGCAACTACTGCGGCAACCGTTTCAAGAACAAGAACGAGGCCGAACGTCACCAGAACTCTCTCCATGTGCGCCGCCACAGCTGGTCCTGTGCGGCACTGTCTAGCTATGATCGGGCATTCCACGAAAGCACGTTCCGGCCCGGCGAAGCAGACACCTGCGGGTACTGCGGCGAGGAATTTATGCGCAGCGGCTATGTTCCCGGGCGCTCAGACACACGGCATACCACTGAACAAGACTGGGACGACCGGATTCGGCATTTGCAGGATGTGCATAAGTTCCGCGAGTGCAATGCCAGCAAGAAGTTCTTCCGTGCGGACCACTTCCGGCAACACCTGAAGCACAGCCATGCCGGTACCAGCGGCAAGTGGACGAACATGCTGGAGAACGCATGCATGATGGAAGAGGAACCACCGTTGCCCTTACGATGATGATGAGGAGGCTTATTGGAATGGGGAGGTATTGGCATTGGGCAGCAGGATAAAGAAGGCGTTTTCTGTGGATTTTATTTGACATTTGATTTTCATGTATCACATCTTTATGTTTCCTTCATTTTTTTACTAATATGTTGGTTTTTTGGACTTCATATGGGAGGCGGTTGGGTTTTCTGCTTTTAAACGTTTTTTTGGTGGTATTTGCTCTTGATTTCCAATGACGGCATGTCATCATTCATCGTTTGGTATCTTTATTTTTCGGCATCAACAAGAGCAGCTGTACGGTTTTGGTAGGGTATGGGTTTTTGGTATTTTCTTTTCTTTTTCATTGATATGCAAAACACCTTGCATTGGACGGTTAAAACGGAAGTATTAAACAGAAAAAAAAATGGCAATGATATCTATGACCATCGACGAGGACAAGGGTATGAGTAAAGTTGACCAGCATATGTTCACTTGGCTGCGTGGGAGCCGCATTGGTTGTGGCCGAGCAGCCGATGTGTCTGCCTGCCGAGACGATTCGGGTTGCTCGTATATTGAGCAAGACTAATAGCTCGTGGTGTGGCGATGTATGATTCATAGCTAATGCGATGGCCTAATTTGAGCCCAATATAGGAGTTATATCGCGCTTAGGCGAGGGCAGGGCGAAGGCAGCGTGAGGCACAGTAGCACATACACTACGTTGTATGTGAACGAGAATGCGATTCTAACGCCCCAAGGGCGCGGCGTAGCAGACGATGCTAATATAAGTAAATAAGAGTAGGATGAGCAATGGTGCTACTGCTTGCTAGAGCAAAAGGTGAAATCCCTCGGCTTGCGCCCATCTATCCACTCTTTTTTTTTTTTTTTCATATGCCAGGGTTGTAATCCTAGTGGCACCCCCCCCCCCAATCCTTCCTACGTCTCCTCGCCTTCCCCTCTCCCACCCTTGTAGCCTTAACCGCCCTGTGGCAGGTCCGTTCTGCCCGGCCAAGACGCGGTCCGCAGGTGTACGACGTCCAGTAGTCCAGTAGCAGCGTGGTATTCTCTGGCCGTAGAGTTGCAGTATTAGTTAGTTCCGGATGGTATTTTTCAATGGCATTGAGAGTGTAGGATTGTCTTTCTGTATCCCTCAATAGTCATGCTTCTGTGGTAAGGTACTGCAGGATCAGGTCCTCGGTAGCATTTCTGTAGTAAGGTCCACTCCAGTATCGTCCAGTCGAGAAACACCGGCCCCCGACTTCCTTTTAAGGCATCTAGACGTTTGTTTTGTAAAACCGGCTTTTCCATAAAATCCTGCTGCAACCTCGACATTCGACATTCCCGTGCCTCCTTGGCCCGCCTGGGTTGCATTCCGCGGGTGTGTGCAAGACGGAAGCGTTTTCCCTAGCAAAGAGTTCGTAAATTGACCAAACAGAGAGACAGAAAGCAAAACCCCACGACCACAAGCATACATAGTATGATTCCAGGGGGGGGGCAGAGGAGAGCACAAAATAGACGAATCGTTTTGTATTTTTCAGCTACGCCCGTAGGTAGGGGTTGGTTATTTAAATTTTGACACTAGGGGGGCGATACTAAATAAATTTTAATAATAAATTTAAACGCTTTCCCGGGAACTCCGCCCGCAGGGCTGAGCTGTAGTCTGTAGGGCGGTCAGAGGGGGGGAAGAGCAAAAGTGCGGCAGTATTTTTTTTTGGTGGTGTCGTTTTTATCGGCGGGGAAGGAGTCACCGGCGATAGCGGTTGCCTAATATCAGATTCGCAACGTCAAACAACGACGCAATTCACAACGTCAACGACTGCAATTCACAACGTCAACGACTGCAATTCACAACGTCAACGACTGCAATTCACAACGTCAAACGACTGAAATTCAAACATCACTGTAATTGACAACCATCCAACAACACTTCACCTGCCAATTTACCCACCGCAATGCCTCTCGACAAAGTACCAGGAAATGACAACCTTTATATAGGGAGGTATGTATTTTACTCTTGGAGTACTGCTGCCGCGATTCTGACAGCCACGCAGCATGTTCATGGCCCGTCAAAATGGAATGCTAGACAGCCATGGCATCACCCATATCCTGTCCGTCCTGCAGCGGCTGCCCAGCGACGGCATGGACGAGTCGGGCCGGGAACGGATATGGGTGGACGTCGACGACGTAGAGGAGGAGGACCTGCTCGTCCACCTGCCAAAGTGTGTGCGGTTTATTGATGAAGGATTGAGAGGAGATGGCGATTCAGACGCAGAGCAATCTGCTGCGCAGGGGTCTACGCGCGGCGTCTATGTCCACTGTGCAATGGGCAAGTCCCGCTCCGCCACGGCCGTGATCGCATTCCTCCTCTGGAAGTACCCCCAGAAATTCGGCGGCGGCTCTCCCAGAAACCCCTACCCACCAGAGGCTGCCGAGTCGGCCGTCGAGTCGGCCTTGAGCCTGCTGCGCCAAGCACGCCCGATCGCCGAGCCAAACCCGGGCTTCATGAAGCAGCTGCAGGTCTGGTGGAAGATGGGCTGCCCGGCCGACTCGGACGACGCCGTCGAGCGCAGCCCAGTGTACCAGCGCTGGGCGTACGAAAAGGACGTGGAGGAGAGCGCGCGGCTGGGGAGGGTGCCGGAGCGGATATGGTTTGGCGACGAGGCGGAGGAGGACCCTTTGAAAGCAGATAACGGGGCAGAGGGGTCCACGTCAGACGTCCAGCTACGGTGCAAAAAGTGCAGGCGGGTGCTGGCCGACTCGCAGTTTATCGTCCCGCACAAGGCTGGCACCTGCCCGCACTACTTTGTCGAGCCCCTGTCGTGGATGCGCGCGACGCTCGAGCAGGGCGCGCTCGAGGGCCGCCTGATGTGCCCCAACACGGTGTGCAACGCCACGCTCGGCCGCTACTCGTGGCAGGGGTTCAAGTGCACTTGCCGGGAGTGGGTGTGCCCGGCCTTTTCGCTGCAGTCGAGCAAGGTCGACAAGGTGCAGGTTCTGGGCCGGAGCAAGCTTGGCGGTGGTGGTGGTGCTGCTGCTGCTGGCCCTGCGGCGGCTTCCCGGTTCGGTATCCGGCACCCGCCACAAGCTGCGGGAGCGAATTCAAACACAGAAAAGTTATGAGGAGTCTGGAGGTGAGATGACCTGGTCCAGAGGGCGCCTGGGACATGACACGATCTAGCCAGGTTTACTCTTGCTTTGTTGTCTTCACACTTGATACGAGATGCCTGGCTCCAAATGCGAGCATACACTGTTGGGGGATCCATCCTTCCAGTCGTCGAGCAAAGGGCGCAGCTACTTTCCGCGGCCAGCGGCATTTGCTTGCGGTCTGAAATGCAGTCAGCAACGCCAGAAGGGCCTGTCCTTGTGGTGCGTCAGATATGGCGTTTGGGCTTTGGTTCGATTGTTCGACAGTCGAGTGTTCGAGTGTTCGAGTGTTTGACTGTTCGATTGTCAACAAATCTCCAGTCAGACGGGTTGATCAATACATAATCCTGCCGGATATGGTTTTGTTGGATGTCGACCCACAGCCCGGTGAGAGTTCCGTGCGGCAGCCCGTCCCTGTAAGCGGCAGGCTATGCACGGCGAATGCAAACCGCCTGAATGGCTTATAAATGCAGCCGCCACCTGCAAGAATCCGCGGAAACCGGATCTTTAAAGGGCAGGATTGCGCGAGGAGGATCATGGTCCGCGGGAATGCGTTTTTTACAGGCTGTTGTTGGCATGGGCCCTGCTGGTGAAAGCATATCGAGAGTAAAAGACCATAAGATTTCAGCATTTACAGAATTTACAATTAATTGGTTTGGCTCTTGCCTTATTGTTAAATTGTCGTACAACAATTAACATTTAATCAATTTAACAATCAGCAAGCCTGGTCACACTGAACACGATCAAGTGTCTGACGCATCTCAACATTAGAATTAATTTTAACACTTGGACCCCCAGAAACTATTCACAGCCCTCCATGATCCCAGTCACTTGACCTGTTCGTCTCACAGGAATCTGCCCCATGAAACAAAACTTGTGCACATGGTGAGCTGACTGCCGTTCTCACACTCGCCGCCTTTGTTGATTCTGGTCTGCACGGCAATGCCTGGTTTTGTCTCCATCCTGCGCTCGCGTTTCGGACTCGAAGGCTCTTGGGTCTTGATGTTTCTTTTTAGTCTCTCGAGCCATGTCAAAACAATCCGTCACAGGGACACCTGGTCTAACCATTTTAATTTCTGACCACCACAAGGGCCTCTCTGTCACTGGTCAGCAATGAACTGTACGGAGTAGGAAGCCAATAACACAATGGTAATATTGGCATATCTGCGGCACTTGCCCGCTTGCGGTGGTAGTCAGAAAAGAGAGTCACAAGAAAAGTTACAAGAGAAAATCCACGGGCAAAACTCATCAGAGGGGTGTATTACAGCTCGGACTTGACGCCCTGGAAAGAATGCTTGTCTTGGACATTTGTCTTGCCGCATTTGTCCAGGGCGCCCTTGTCTTCTCCGACTGCAACTGGAGCATGCACCTTGAATCTCACCTGCTTGTCCCCCGAGTCTAGTTTGTTCTTCTGCTGCTGCCTTGCAAAAGCCGAAAGCGAGACAAACAGCCAAGACGAGCCAATTAGAGTAGAGCTTTGATTTCAACAAAGCCTTACAGTGGGAGTACTATTACTGGAGATGTTCTGCAACGTATAATACGTCTACTTTGACTGTAGTCGGCGTTGCATTTATCTGGATTGGGAAAATGCTCTGCACGTGGGCGTGTTATTCTCGTAGAAGCAGTTTTTTTGATCAACTTTTGCATAGTTGAAATACTACCAGTTCAAAACAGAACGGGCCGAAACAATAAAAGTAGACTTGACAAGGGAAGCATTGAATCTTACATTCAGTAAAGGCCAACGCTGCAATTTACGACAAGTTTGGAATCAATTCAAAGGTCATTACCAGTTGCATCTCGACTTTCATTGACTTTTATAACAGTCTTTGGAGGTACTGGCAAAAGTCTGGGAAAGGGCGGAATCACATTAGAGGCTGTCCTTTTTTTAATCTATCAAATCCCTGGTTATCCCATCGAACCCTGGTTTTTGCCTCTCAGGCGGGATGCTCGACCTGTGCAGGGGTGGTTCGACTGTGGACAAGTCGACAACCACCAGCAACCACAACACTTGGTCCCGCGCTGGACCGAAGCGTCATGATCACTGCATACTTTTGGTAGAGCTGCAGCTCTTTACAAGCAAGCCTGTACACTCTGACCTTCTGCACACACCCACCCTTCTCTCTTGCACAATGCATGCCCAGCCCCCGATGAACACTAGTTGACGTGGCCCACAGATTAGCGTCTCACGTCAGGCAGGGTATGAGAGAGAGGAAAGAGGGGATTAGCGGAGTGCGAGTACATGACGCAGTGAAGAACAGAGTATGGACGGAATGGACGGAGTAGAAGGGTGGTGATATTCTAGTGTACTGCGGTTGTCGACTGAGTCAACATTCTCACGAGTTTTATAACTCGTATTGACTGGCAATACTTCAATTCTGAACCATTCCACCCTATCCTCACACCCTCTGCCCATCATCCCACTACCATTGTCCCCTACCCACACCAAGCACACCAAGCACACCAAGAGCGGCTGTGCACCGCCCTCGGAAAAGCCGTCAGCAGCGGTAAGCACTAGGACGGGTTGGGCATGTCGAATGGTGTGGGCAACGTTGGCTGGAATTTCTCAAGAGAGTATTATGCCGCCTTTTGTGTGCAGTGATTATTTTGTTTTGAAAAAAAAAAAAAAAAACAGTTTTAAAAATCGAGAAAAAAAAAAGAGAAGAAATAAAAGAAGAAATAACCATTGAATTTATTTGCACTGAATTTTTATTTTATTTATCTTTAACGTTTTATTCTTTGAATAATTTTTTTATCCAAGATCTCGATATGCCCGAACACTTGCATGGCCCTATGACAATACCGCTTGCATGCAGGTCTATGGGCAACTGCCTGCAGAACTGCAGATTAATTGCAGGCCTGGCCTGGATGTATCAATACTTGTTGGACGTCTGATGAAAGTCCCTTTTTATCGCAAGCCGGAGTTTTCTAGAATGCCCAAAGACCCGCGGACAGATTCAAGTGTCCGTTTCTCTTCTTTCCCGTTTCTTTTCCCCTTTTGGATTCCGTTTTCAGGATGTTGAAATTAATAACTTTGACCACAGCAGGGCCAACGGCAGATCATTGACTTGAACACGGACCATACTGAATAATTCGTATGACGTCACATCTTTAATTCTTCAGTGCTTCTACCGGGGCTCGTAAAAGGGAAAGCCTGGCCGGGTCGAGCATTCTACAGTCGTAGGTGTGTTGTTTGTTCAAATGATGCATTCCTGGAATTTACAAGTTAACATTCCACCAATAATGGTGTTAGCTTGATGTTATTTTTGCCACAAGGCTGCGGGTAAGCAATATATTTGCTCGAGGCTGGCGAGGCTGTGAGAAAGTGCGCCTGTTACCACATTGTGGCACATGCACGGAACATCCAGAAATGGCCTCTTTCAATGCTAGCGGATTGGCCAGAAAGCTTGTTTTTCCCGTTGGACATTGCAGAGGGGATTTATCAGCAAAGAGGCCATTCAAAACCGGCACCGCAGACTTGCAAAAAGCTTGTGCGTCGCTTGTCTCCATAGCCGGCAGACAGCTCGACTGACGTCCCCCAAGCAGCAATTGCAGGCCGGGTTGACGCCGGGTTGACGCCGGCAATGATTGATCGACAGGACAAGTGGGACGGCGAGGGGAGGCAGACGTGCGAGGCCGCTGTCGAACCGGAAATATTGTGACAGGCCGACCGCAGTCGTGCGACACGCTAAACTCGGTTTAACAGTGGAACAGTGCTGTGAATGCTTTCAGTTTGCTTCTCTGTAATTGGAGCTGCTGCTCCTCGGGCATCTCCTTTGGGGAAGAGCAGCCGAGCTGCCCCACTCTGCCCTGCGAGAGGAGACGAGAGCTCCCGGCTCACCCCCACTATCTGCGCAGCTCCAGCCCCACTTTAAGCCGTTTTGGACGACCTCAGTTCAAGACCTCAACATCCCACCTCGGAGCAGTAGGGCGACGATAGCCGCGCAAACAGTCGACGGCCGGACCTGAGCTCGGGACAAACTGCGGTGAGTCTGGCTGAGCTGTGTGCGTGTTTGCGAGCCGAAACACTGACCCAGGCGTCCAGGCGTGTAGACGGCGGCTCTCTCCGATAAGATCACCAAGATCACCAGATTTCACCAAAAGATCGCCCTCGGCCACACGGCGCCTCGGCAACCAGCCATTGTTCCGACACCCGAATTGGAGGGTCTCTCTTTATTTTTGGTTCTTTGCCAAAATGGTCAACTCGGTCGTGCGCCTGCCGGACGGGCAGAACTTTACAGTCATCCCCGTGTTCGCAGGCCTCTTCTTCAAGTCCAACGAGCTCAACACGCACCACAACCCGTTCCCCGTCGGCTGGACGATTGTCCTGCACACCGAGGATGGCGACGACGACGACAAGAAGAAGAACAAGAAGGAGGAGGAGGCAGCAGCGCTGCCTACCGACATGCCGCGCAAGCCCCACGTCCACTCGTTCCGCCAGCCGACGCTCCACAACGACAGCCTCTTTATCTCGAGCATCAGCAACCCCAGCAGCAGCGATTTCAAGCCGGCCGCCAGCCCCACGCGCCAGATGGCCATGATGCTCTGGGTCACGCTGTACTGGTACTTCCACCAGCCGGCGCCCGCGAAGCTCCTGCCCCAGTCCAGCGCCTCGAGCTCGACGCCAATACACGGCCGCCCGCGCGGCGAGTGGCGCATCAATATCAAGCGCGACGGCGTGCTGCGCGGACGCAACCTGGTCCCCAAGCTGGAGCGCATGGGCCTGATCGCCACGCTCGACTCGGCCGTCGGCATCGGCAGCGGCAGCTCGGCCACGTCAGACAACCAGGGCTGGGACGAGATGTTTGTCACGCAGAGCATGTTCTGGCAGATCCCGGCGTCGCTGTTTCTCTTCACGCTGCAGCCCATCAACAACAAGAACGGCGGCGGCACGTCGTCGTTTCCGGGGTCGCCCACAGCCAGCCGGCCCGGGTCGCCGGCTCACGACACACCGCGGACGAGCGGCATCATCATGGACTCGGCCGCCGCGGGCGACATCCTGGCCACGGCCGCCCAGCAGGTCGGCGTCCAGCAGAACTCGACGCTGTCTACGGTGCAAAGCTTCCCCGTTGGGCCCTTCTTCTCCACGTCGCATCTGCCGACATACTACCCGCCGAGCCCGCTGCGGTACACAATGACGGGCACCGTCCGGCACCCGGCGCGGCCCAAGCCGCCACGGATGGGCGAGGTTTTCTACACGCGCTTCGTCCCGTCCGTGCAGCAGTACCTGTCGTTTCGGGTGGCGTCTGCATCCACACACGCTGTGCCGTACCTGGGCCCTGTCGGTCCCAACGCGCCACCGGCCGCCATAGCCAACCACCTGACAAAGCTGTCCGATGTGGCCCTGCTCCAGCAGTGGATGGCCAAGCCGCGCGTGCAAGAGTTCTGGGGTCCGTTTGTGCCCAATTTCCTGACGGGCGCGCTCGAGAGCCGGCACAGCTTCCCCGTGATCGGGCTGTGGGACGGCGTGCCGTTTGGCTACTTTGAGATCTACTGGGTCAAGGAGGACGTGCTGGGGTCGCACATTGGGGCGGCCGCGGACGACTTTGACCGGGGGATCCATGTGTTTGTGGGCGAGGAGTGGGCGCGTGGGCGGGTGCAGCCGTGGCTGACATCGCTTGTCCACTGGGCCTTTTCGAGTGACTACCGGACGATGAGCGTGTGCATTGAGCCGCGGGTTGACAACGAGAGGTGGGTCTGCGCTGATGCGGTCCATTCACGGAACATTGCTGACTGTGCAGGTTTATTCAACATCTCCAAGGGGCCGGCTTCTCGAAGCAGCGCGAAGTTACGTTCCCTCACAAGCAGAGCTGGTTTGGGAGACTGTACCGCGACGGCTGGAGTGGCCCGGCCTTCTAGGAGAGTCAGGCCAGAGGCAATGCATCACAAGTCAAAAGGCAAAAGGCAAAGCACATAGCACGGCATTGGCTTTGATTGAACGCCGTCTGGTATTTCAAAAGGCATTGGCCGATCACCAGGCGCTTGATAATCACAGTGGCGGGAAGGGATTGGGGAAAGGGATAGTGGGCACTGTGTTTCTTTCCATTTTGCATTCTTGCCAAGATCTTGAATAAACTTTTATCCGGGTCACGCGACCTTGTGTTAAGGCCAAGTGACAAGGCAGGAGACAAGCCGTACCAAGTGACAAGGCAGGAGCGGCCACGTCGAACCAATGACGAATGAAAAGGGCCTCTTCGTAATCAAAAAAGGACTGCAAAAGGCTTTGGGCCTCCTTTTCCAGAAGATTCCCCATTTCTGTTCAGCTTTCGCCATCCCGGGCAAACCTCTCTTGCTTAGTGCCCGGTTCTTAAAAGGCAATGCTAACAAGAACAGTCTTGGCAGCTGCTTTGGTGCGTTCAAATGCGGAGAAGCGCCATACGGGATATCCGACTGTGCAAGGAATTCCGTGCCGCCCCCGAAACCCGATTGTCGAAACCCGGCTATCCAGAACGTCATTGCTAGCATTGGCTGATTAATGCCACCAGCTGTCGAGGCAGGCTGTTGCACGAGAAATTGCATAAAAAGGGTGGGCAGGGAAGGCGAAGAAGATTGTCTGGATTATCATCATTCGCATCGAGTTGTAAGATCTTGAGCCTCACACCTTAATTCGACTTCACTATAAAACCAGATCCTTCACTTACACTCAATACCAATCATGTCTGCTCTTATTGTCGGCGCCACTGGCAAGCAGGGCGGCGCTGTCGTCAAGGCCCTGCTGGCCCGCGCCAGCAAAGACCTCAAGATTCTGGCCCTGACCCGCGACAAGACCACCGCCCGCGCCCAGGCCCTCGAGTCCAAGAACAAGGGCCGCATCGAGGTCATCGAGGGCAACGCCACCGACCCCAAGGCCATCTTTGCCCAGAAGCCCCCAGGATCCATCAGCAGCCTGTACTTTGTCACCGTCATGCCCAAGGAGGAGCCCCAGGGCATCCCCCTCATCGACGCCGCCCTCGCCCACGGCGTCAAGCACCTCGTCTTTTCCAGCGTCGACCGCGGCGGAGAGCCCCGCAGCTGGGACAACCCGACCAACGTCACGCACTTTTACGAGAAGCACAACATTGAGGTGCACCTGCGCGACGCCGTCAAGAAGCACAATGCCGCCAACCCCAGCGCCTCGCCAGTCACCTGGTCCATCATCCGGCCCGCCTTCTTCATGGACAACCTCCAGCCGGGCTTCCTGTGCGGCCTCATGGTCGCCATGTGGTACGTCACGCTCGGCCACAAGCAGAAGCTGCAGCTGGTGGCGACGCGCGACATTGGTATCTGGGCCGCCAAGGCCCTGATGGCCGCGACGGGCGTCAGCGACGAGCAGCGCCTGCAGTCGGCCTATGCGGACCGGGCCATTTCGCTGGCCGGCGACGAGTTGAACCTGGACGAGGTGCGGGCGACGTTCAAAAAGGTCGTGGGCAAGGACATCCCGTGGTCGTGGTCGATCTGGGCGTACCTGGGCTTCTTTGTCATGGGCGACCTGGGCAAGATGTTTGAGTTCTTCAAGAACGAGGGCTACGGCGCGGACATCAAGTCCCTGCGTTCCGAGCAGCCGGACCTGGCCAACTTTGAGACGTGGCTGAAGGAGGACAGCAACTGGCTCAAGAAATAAGGAACAAAAAACGGCACTCAAAAAGTCAGCTGGGGAACAAGTGCTAAAAAAAAGGGGGAGGCAATTCTCATATGTAAAATATCGTGGGGATATTTTTACATGGCAGTTTTGGGGTTTTTAGTAATTCTGGATGTTTGAGTTTTTACATGGTAGTTTGCTATGGTTTACTTTTGTCTAGTCTGCATTTTGTTTCTTTTGTTAACCATTGTTCTAATCTACTACCTGAACACTACAGCCCCCCCCCCAAAAGTGATGCAATCTGCTTAGTTGATCCCATCAAGCGGTGCCGATGCGGCATCCCCTCATTCGATATATCTGATATTTGCCAAATTAAAGATCAAAGTTCATAACAAACACGGTTGACTTTCAGTAAAGTCGGCATATTCATAACATCAGCATAAGGCTGTCTTTGAACCGCCTCGTGCTCCACTGTCCAAGGCCAGCCAGTGGTTCGAAGAGACGACCACTGTCGACGGCGACTTTCGAGACTTGCTCGAAAACTACAGCCATATCAAGCCTGACGATGTAGTCAGCCATATGTCCACCCGTATCCATGCCTTGGACAGTTCCGTTTCCTCGAGCTGAACCTGTCCCATCGCGACCTGTACCCGCGACTGCTGCAGTCACTCAAAACGGCGGCTGGTCTTTGAGATTCAAAGGGTGTGAGAGGAGCACAAAGTAGAGAAATAGAAATGAATACTCTTTTCATTGTCGAGTACCATCTACACATAAGTACCAACACCTTGTAGATTCTTTAACCCCCCCAAACTCCTCGAATGTAAAACCTTTTTTTTCTAAAAAAGACAACGCGCGGTTCCTTCTTTTTGTGTGCCCGTATAATTCTTTTTTCAAAACCAGAAGAGACGAACTTCTTTTTCCATCCAAACCGTTACTCCTCGTCTTTGTCGTTGTTGCCGTTGTCACTGTCGTCACCATCCATCCCCTACTCGTCCTCGTCCCCGTCCTCGTCCTCGTCCCCGTCCTCGTCGTCGTCATCATCATCGTCGTCGTCGCTCGACGACCCTGACCCGTCGCTGTCGCCGTCGCTCCCTGGATCGTAGTCCTCTTCGTCCTCGTCCTCCTCGTCTTGCAGTTGCTGCTCGGCCTTTTGCAGCTCCGACAGACCGTCCCCAGCGCCGCCGGCCCCTCCGTTCGTCTCGCCCCCTTCGACCCCTCCCATAGCCTCGTCCTCGCCCTCCTCCTTCTTGACCCCCCGCGCATTCTCCGCAAGCTCCCGCTTCGCTTTCCGCTGCTCCGCCATGCTCCGGTCCTGCAGCCCGTGCCGCCGCACATACATCTCGTCAATCCCGCCATAGTCTTCCTGGTCCAGCATGCCAAACTCAATCTCCTGGTGGCCTTCGTCGTCTCCAACGTCCACCTCAATCACAATGTTAAAGGTCCGCTGCAGGACGCTCGTGTAGCTAAACGCCACTATCCGGTCCAGCGGGATAAACAGCAGCGGCTTCTTGAAGCCCCACAGAATCCCCGTCGGCAAGAAGAACAGATAGCCGTCCTTGCTGCCCCGGAAGGCGCGCACGTGCACGGCCTTTTCGGTCGGCCGGTACGCCTGGCGCGCGGCGCTGTGGAAGACCTTGGGGTCGGTGCCGACGATCCTGGTCCCGGTGTTGCCCGCCGACTGCATCTGGCCCTCGAGCGCCCAGTGCAGGAGCGTGCTGTACGAGTCGGACACGGAGGCGGCGAGGCCGGCCGAGGGCCCGCCGATGGAGCCCGGCTTGGGCGCCGCGTTGGGGACGGTAAAGATGAGTGGTTCGGGTGCGGGCGCCGCCGACTTGGAGAGGGATGCGAGGGCGGCGTTTCGGGGGAACAAGAGGTAGTTGTATTGTAATTGGGCTTTTTCGGGGACCGGCACAAAGAATGCGTGTTCTGGTGTGTTAGATTTGTGTTGTGTCTGGGGGGCTCTGAAGCTTCTTCCTCGCCGTTCCAGGCTGCCGTCTTCCTCCTCAACGTACCAATGTCCACCCAGGCGTAGACAATCCCTTGCACCGGAGCGGTCGTCCCTGGCGCCCGCGCATACAGGTAGCTGCTCGTCAGGCAGAGGTCAAACTTTTTGCGCTGCGGCACAGAAAACGAAATGTCCTTGACTTTGAGCAGCAGGGTCTCGGCAGCGGCTGCTGCTGCCAGTGACGCCGCATCTTCAGAGGCCGTTGCTGTTGCCGCTGCTTGTCTCGAGGGGAGTGTCGTCTTGCCGTTGGCCTCGGCGGCTGTGGTGTCCACCTTTCGGCGCTTCGTGGCGGGCTCGTCGCTGGAGCAGAGCTGTTCGTAGACGAAGCTCGTAATGTTGTTGAACAAGTCAATCCGAGAGGGCGAGTCTGGTGCTGTTAGAGAGAGGGCAGTCAGAACAGAGTGAGCACACTCCACCTACCCGCCGCCTGTTGTATTCCGGCGACAAGATCTGGCCGGGACTGGAAAGCGAGGCCGAGCCTCTCGACGTCGAGGCCTGCCATGGGGGAGTTCGAGCGCGTCTGGTCGTGTCGTTTGAGAAGAGGTGTCGTTCAAAAGGTGTGTTAGTCGGCAAAAAAAAGTTGTGTCTAGTACAAGTCTTCAACGTTCAAGGGAGACCTGTTCCTTGTTCACGTCGTTTTTCCTCTCTCGGGCCAATTAGTTTCGTGTGATTGCCTTGATTTGCTGTGCCATAAGTGTCACGTGAACGATGGTTGAAGGTGCCAAGCTCAAGGAAGCATACAAAGCAGATACGTAGAGCCTCAGGCTGCAGTGAAAGATCACTTTGCAGGATTGTTCAATTGTACTGGTAACCCAGGTCACTAAATACGACGGAGCAGTCGACGCCGTTGTTCATCCCTGGACTGAGATCACCGTTTGAGTTTGCAGTTCAACCCTTGGACCGTTTGAACGCATTTGAGACCGTTTATATTTTTTGTAATGTACAGAGTGTAAGTTTTACAATTGGAGATTTAAATGATTCCAATCATACAGCATGCCAATGCCACCCATGGGCAGCCATGCCTCCAGTCATGATTCAATGCTTCAATGCTTCAACCGCAGCCCCCCCCCTCCGACCCTTCCCAATCATGGCTTCGTCGGCTTCGCCTCTTCTTGCATGAACTCGTCTTCTGGCGCCAGATCAAACGTCTCTTCCGAGTCGAGTTTTGACTGCGTGGCGGCAATCTCGCTCGGGGTCGGCTCCTCTGCTGCTTGGGCAGTCGCCGCCGCCAGTCCCTCCTCCGGCAGCCCCAGCGCCAGCCGCTGTTGCCGGAACCGCTCCTTCACCGACGGCGTCTGCATCACCCGCCACCGCAGCCGCCACCCCCAGGGACCCAGCTCCGCAATCCGCGATCCCTTGTCACCCAGCAGGTACTCGTCCAGACCGCCCACCTTGTCGAGCGTCCGCAGGACTCGTGCCGTGATGCGTGTCCGCACAAACACGCCCAGCGACTGGGACCACAGGCGCTTCTCCTGGACGTTGACGCGCCACTTGCGGCGGTTCTTTTGCGAGTTGATGACCTCTGTTTCGCGCGACACGGTGTTGCCGAACCGGATGCGGGCGGTGCCGTAGAGGCCGGTGTTGGACTGTTTGTAGACCTGGCGGGGACCCAGGGGGTATTTTGGGATTTCGGGCTGGATGGCGGTGGCGGAAGGGATCTGGACTTTTTGGCGCAGGCGAACCTGCTTGTAGCCCCGTGTTTGGGAGAGGCGAGAGGCGGCGGCGGCAGTGGTTGCTGTCGAGGGCGCCAATAAGCTCAAGACCGACGACGGACGCTGCGGCCGCAGGGCACGCAGGGAGAGTGGTGTTTGTGACATGTCTGCGACACTATTGCCTGCGTTCAGACAGACAATTCCGAGGTGTAGTCGACAAACAGGGGGTGTATTGGCGGAGCAATTCGTTGTTGTCGAGTGGCTGCAGTGTTCAATTGAATTGACGAAGCTATTCGCGATTCCGTCAAATTTTCAAACAGAAGCTGGACACGTGACTGTCAAGGAACGGTAAAAGTGGGCCTAACGGCAACAACACCAAAGGACAGAACCAAGATGTAACAAACAAAAAGAAACCATTTGTCTTTTTTTTTTTTTCACAAAATTAAAGCAGCCAATATGCTTCCCTTGGTGGAAGATGCTGTACTGCAAAGCAACCCCGAATTTGCAGCACTGCACAACATCTTGGCAACGGCCATACTGAACCCCGATGGATCAACAAAGACGGACCAGGCTGACAAGTCTGACAAGGACAAGGCTAGGGACCGTGAGGTGCGTTCACAGAATGGCCCGTTAACAAATGGCTGTGCTAACTGTCCAGAAAACATTTGAGGTCCGCATAGACTCGGCCAAAAACTATCTCTTGTCGCAGGCACTGTCTGCAGCCGCACCACCGCCGGACAAGCCCGCTTCAGAATCAAAGCCGTCCATCAGGCCACGAGGCGGGGGAGGCCGCGTCCCGGTGCACTCTGCCCTTCCGCAGTCGGCCGAAGATGTCTCGCCAGAACTGGCCGAGATCTTGTTGACTCTGCCGTCGGTGATGCATCTCTGGAGAGAGTCTGAGACAAATGGCGGCGTCTCTTCCAACGACGAATCCTCGCCCATCACGGCCGACACCATGATGCTCATCGTCAGCAGCCTCGTCTCGCTCGGACTGATGGACCACTTGTCCGAGCTGGCCAGCTTTTCGTCAGAGAACTTGGCGGCGTCTGCACAGGGCCTCGCCCGCGTGGCCAATCCGTCGACAAACCCGTCATATGTCCACCGTGCGGTCCCGCAGCTGCCCGGCCAGGCGGCCAAGCTGCAGCGGGATATTATCGATGCCACCACCAGGCTGGCCGCAGCCCGCCAGGCCACTGCCACTGCCAGCATCTCGCTCCTCGAAAAGCAGACCACCATTGTCACTCTTCTCCTGCGCGCACTCGAGGCCAAGCACGGACCTATTGCCCGGTCGCTCGAGCTGCGCGCGTCCGAAGTGGCACTGGATGCGCAGACGAACCTGGCAGAGACACAGCGGGTGTCCGACACGGCGCGGCAGGCAGTCTACACGCCGCAGGTGGCGACTGCTCTCGAGAACTACCAGAACCACCTGCGGGACAGCAAAGTGCGGCTGCAGGAAGCCATCCGCGAACGAAAGGCATTGCTGCAAGAGTATGGTGTGTCAGAAGAGGGCGCAGACGACGAAGAGGATTTGGCAAAGGGGATGCGCGAAATGGCCACGGCGTACAGCCAGATGGGCAAGCAAGTGCAGGACATCAAAGGGGATCTAGCAAGGCTGAATAAGAGGTAGCAACATGAGACACGATACCAACCACGAATGATACCAATTGACACGATAATGCACGCTCACAAACTTTTGAACGAAATCAGAAAGCATGTTCATTAAATCTTCCCCAAAAAAGTCCACCTTTTTATTCTGCTTGCTTGTGTCCAATTAACGTACAAAGCAGATTCGTCACACGTTTTTTTGGTCTATTTTTGTGTCATATCTTCTAGATCCAATCCAATCCAGATCATCCAAGTTACCGATATTTATCCTTTTGTTTTAGTTTCGCCCCTCTCTAACCCTTGACCTTGAAGATCGACTCGGCCAGGCGGCCGACGTTCTCGCTGGTAATACCGGCAACCGAGATACGGCCGTCACGGGTGGCGTACACAGAGTGCTCCTTGGCCAGAGCGTCCATCTGCTCGGCAGTCAGGCCGGTGTAGGCGAACATGCCGATCTGGCTGGTGATGTGGGACCAGTCGTGCTTGGAGCCCAGCTTCTCCAGGTTCTCGCGCAGAAGCTTGCGCATGGCAATGATGCGGTCGGCCATGCCCTTGACCTCGTCCAGCCACTGCGACTTCAGCTCAGGGCTGCCCAGGATGGTGGCGGCGATGCGTGCGCCGTGGACGGGGGGGTTGGAGTACAGAGGGCGGACGAGAATCTTGATCTGGCTGTCGACGCGCTTGACCTCGGCGGCATCGGCGCAGACAACGCTGAAGGAGCCGACACGCTCGCCGTACAGACCCATGTTCTTGGCGAACGACTGGGCCAGCACGGGCTCGTGGCCCTTCTCGACAAAGTAGCGGACAGCGAAGGCGTCGCGGGCAGCGTCACCGCTGGCGAAGCCCTGGTAGGCCATGTCGAAGAAGACAAAGTGGCCGGCCTCGGACACTGCGGCCTCAATCTGCTTCCACTGCTCCTGGGTGGGGTCGACACCAGTGGGGTTGTGGGCGCAGGCGTGGAACAGGAAGACGGAGCCCTTGGGGGCGGCCTTGACGTCGGCCAGCAGGCCCTCGAAGTCGAGGCCGATGGTCTTGGGGTTGTAGTAGCGGTACTTCTGGACGGTCAGGCCGGCATCCTTGAAGACGGCGCCGTGGTTGGCCCACGAGGGGTTGGGGATGTAGATGGTCTTCTCGCGACCCTCGCCGCCGGGGTAGAAGCGCTCGATGAAGGCGGCGCCAATGCGCAGGGCACCGGTGCCGGAGATGGACTGGGTGATGGCCAGGCGGCCGGCAGCCGGGCTGTCAGCGCCATAGGCAAGCTCGGCAGCGCCCTTGGTGAACTCGGGGACACCGGTGATGCCGGCGTACTCCTTGTTCAGCTTGGCGGCAATGACCTTGTTCTCGGCTTCGCGGACGGAGGGGAGGACGTAGGGCTTGCCGGCGTCATCGCGGTAGGCACCGACACCTGGGGGGTTAGTGTGAGGATAGTGGAAGAGAGGAGAGGGATTAAAGATAAGAAATGGAAAAAGAGAAAAAAGAAAAGTCTAGGAGCAAGCAACTCGGCAGTTACCATGAAAAATGCAAAATGCGAAAAAGAACAGGGCGGCAATGGAAATGCAGGATTGGACCAAACACAATCAACTTACCAAGGTTAATCTTCTTCGCAAAGGAGTCGGCCTTGAAAGCTTCCGTGATGCCTGCAATGCAATCGTTAGCGTTTTGTGGGGTATGAGACAGGCATTGTGGAGCACCCCGGCGACGACGCGAAGGCACCCCAGGGAAGCTCGGACAGGAGGGGCAATTGTGATTCTGGGCGGTTTTGGTGGGAGATGTTGAACAAGACCAAAAACTTACCGAGAATAGCCTGTCCATTGGCGAAAAGGCACGGTTAGATGACGGGTACAAGAGATAGGCCGAAAGGCACCCGAAGGCGACTCTGGTACTTCCGAGGTAGAGGATTCAAAGTGTACTTACGTCCTGCAGTATAAAGTTAGCAATTGTCTCTGGCCTGTTTGTTCTTGCTTCCCCTCATTTGGTTGTCTGATTTTGGAGCTGAGCTGAGCTGAGCTGCGAAGCTGCCGGAAGAGCCTCTATTCTGGAAGAGCACCTCTCTGGCCTTTCGCTTGCAGCTCGACTGTGCAGTCCAGCTCTCTAGTTCTCTCCAGCTCTTTCGTTTCCTTGTTCAATTGTTTCCATCCTCCCAATTATCATCACCACATCGCTCACATACCGGAGGGCCCTGGGGCACCTTGGCCCAGGTCGAGGCAGGGCGGGCAGCCGACAGGGCCAGGGCAGTGAGGCCCCGGCGGCTGACGGTCTGGCGAGCCGATATTCTGACAGCGGACAGCATTTTGAAGGAGGGAACGGTGACTGGAAGGAAGGAAGACGAGACAAGCGACGGCGACAGAGTCGAGACAGAAGCAAGAGTCAGTCAAGAGTCGAAGCAGAAACAGGAGCAGCAGCACAAGAGGTAAAAGAATGCGGAGCTGAGGAGGAGACGTGTCGGTGAAAAGGAAACGACTCACACGCAAAAAGAAAGGAGAGCGGGAGAAGGCGGAACGAGCGAGATGCGGAGCACGAAGGATGGGGTGAGTCGACGGGGATGAGGGAATTGGGTTTGGCGGTGGTGGTGGTTTGGCGAGTTTTGGTGTGTTTGCATGTGTTCTGTGGTTCTGTTATGTGGTCCTGTGGCCCTGTGGTTGTGGTCCTTTGTGGCCCTTTCTCGGGGCCTTTTCTTCCCTTTGGGCCCTCTGTCCCTCTGTCCCTCTTTCTCTTTCCCTTTTGGCCCTTTTTTGGTGACTCTTTCCCCTTAGCACAGTATTTACACTCCGGATTTAGGTCCGACTTTTTTCTGTTTCGAGCTCGGCACGGCCAATCAGCTTGCTCATGTGGAGACGGGCTGTCTGGCCTCTGCTTCCGATCGGTCTTCTCGCGGTGTTTAAAGCAGTCGGTTTATGAAGCCTCGGGGAATCCCGATAAATGGCCGAGCAAAGGACGACGACAGGACCATTGTCGACAGAGCAGACACGGCGATGCCGCACAGAGTGCTAAAAGCATATATCTACACACACGTCTGGGGACGGCCCGCCAGGTCGCCAGCATGGGGAATCCGGGGTGGCTGTGGCCAAAGCCCTAAAGACTGCACTAAAGCGATGTGCTTTCAGGGAGGCCGGAATAAAACAGGGGACGGGGCATCATCCCTGCGGGTGCCGAGAGCCTGTGCGGAAGGTGCGCGACAAGTGCAGCGCACCTGCCATCTGGGAGCCGCCTGGGAACCGCATTTGGCAAAAGATACAAGGTACAATCTTATCGAAATCTCTCATTCTCCCCGTAGCTACAGATCTTCCCGCCCCAAGCTCCTCGTATGTACGAACTACGGCCTTGCATCACACCATCCTCGTATACGCCGCCCGCCCTCCTATCCACGTCTCCAGCACCCTCACCGACGCGATTTTTCTCGGACTGGCTGCGCGTGGGTCGGTCGCCAGCACGACAAAGTCGGCCTTGTTCCCCGTCTCCAGCGTCCCGATTCGTCCCCCGCGGCCTCCGGTTCCTTCCAGCCTGCCCAACTGTTGGGCCGGGTTCAACGCTATGCCCGCAAAGGCCTGCTCGACGGACACGCACTGGGCCAGTCCCAGGACACCGCCTGTCGCCTCGAGCACCCGGCTGGCTGCCGTCTCGACATACTGCAACGGGTTAGCCTGGCTGATGGGCGAGTCGCTGTGGAACGAGTACACCACCCCAGCCTGCACGTCGTCCGCCACGGGATCCAGGCGGCTTGCGCGGTCTGCGTCCAGCACCCACTGCGCAAAGGCGTCGCCCCACCGCCGGACATGGGAAATTAGATGCGACACGCCGAGGTGCAGCTGTCTGGCGCGGGCGAGCTGGTCAGGCCTGACGTCTGCCGTGACATGTTCGAGGCGGTGCATCCTCCCCGCGCAGCCGGGGGGTGAAGCCGCTCCGGAAAGCATTGTCGGCGATGCCTTGGCCCTCCCCTCCCCTCCCTGGCCCTTACCCGTCCATACACCCTCAAGGCCTGGTCCACCGCCCGGCTCCCGTTCGCGTGCATGATAATCTGCCACCCGGCATCGACAAACTTTTGCACAATCGCCAGCAGCCCGTCGTCGTCGGCCGGTGCACCCAGGTCCTGGCCCTTGCGGAAGTTGAGAATGCCGTAGTTGTCCGGCTGGTCCCGGTACGGCTGGTACACGGCCGCCGTGAAGCCCTGAGTTGACCCATCCAGCCAGAATTTTATGCCGTACACCAGGCCATCATCGAGACTGCTCCCTAGTCTCCACGGAGGCGGCCGCAGAAATTCGCTGATATCAACATGCTCCTTGACCGCCTGCAATGCCATGGCACCGTAGAACCTCGGTCTGGCTTGCTCGTCTCGTAGAACCTTTTTGAGCAGATCCAAATCATCCATGCCGCCAATGTTGCCGATGCCACAGTCAAAGACGGTCGTGATGCCCCGAGAGGCCCACCGCTGGAGGACGTTCTTTGTGTCTGCCACAACTTCGTCCGGACTGCGCTTGGGCAGATGAGCAGCTATTTCGTGGACAATGTTTTCGTAGACAATCTCCGTTCACGATCCCGGAGGCTCGCCGCCCTCGCCGCCACCACCGTCTGCCTTTTGGTAGTTTGCATCCTCGCCAGGGTAGGTTTTGTCACCCGGGTTGATACCGATGCCGAGAGTTTTCAGGACGGTCGTGTTCAAGTATCCCACATGGCCAGACTGGTTGGTGATGATGACAGCGCAGTCTGGACTGGCAGTGTCCAGCATGAGACGAGTAATGTCGGCGTGGTTCGACACGAGGGACGGGTCGTAGCCGTAGCCAGATATCCACCGAACTCCAGAGGACGACATTGCCGTAGACGTGTTATCCGCGGCAGCCTTCATCAGAGCCAATGCGTCCTCCCTCGTTTTGACTCTTGGATACGACAGGTCGACAGTGCACTTTTCGTCTGACATGATGGCCGTCATAATGAGATGTACATGCGGGTCAATTAAGCCCGGCATGATGACGCCTGTGTCGTAAGTGACCGTCCTGACCTTTTCCGTCTTGAGTTGACCATCCTCTAAAATTGTCGAAACAGCAGCCTCCACCTGCTCCAGAGTGCCCGTCGCCAGGATAGTGTCTCCATAGTAGGCAAGCGCCTCGACAGGGCTGAACTTGCCGCCGGCCATTGTCAAGATTGTCCCCTTGACAATGACCGTCTCGGGGGTCGAGTCTGACTGTGGCTGAGATTCGTTTCTAGATGCTTCGTTTTTATGACTTCCATGTTGCGATGCAATAGTTAAAGCATTTTCACTCCCATTTCCACTTCCACTCCCCCCACTGGGCAGCTCTGATGCCAAGGACTGGCTTATAACTCGGATGCCATCGCAACAACACATCTTGGCAGGAGAAAGGAAACCGTTCCAAGCGTTCTGTCCCACGATATGAGCCAAGCGATTGAAATCCCCCCCAAGCCGCAGCTCAGCTCTGGTTATTATATGGAAAATGGGGAAAAACAGCGATACCGGACAAACGGACAGGCAACTGGTAAGCCAGGATATCTGCTGAAGTGATAAGTAAAATAATCGCCAGTGGTCTCCAACTGGAGCTCAGTCAAGACTTGCCAACACGGGATATTATGTAGTCTCGTATGCAGCCTTGGTGGTTAATTTGTTCTCGTCAAATGAGCCTAAGTATTGCCAGGGCGGGATTGCACATTAAAAGCAAAGAACATGTAATGGAGTAATTCGAAAGGAATATTGTCTTGTAGAATTTCCAATGTCGAGGCTGCAATGAACTGGACAACAATCACCGCCGTATCCCAGAATGTCGACCGTGACTCCTTTTTCGACAATGCTCCTCTTTGTTCTTTGCAGTCTCCTGTCTGTGGCCGCCGCCGCTTGTGATCGCGATGCCCTCCGGACCACTGCCGACCAGTACCTCCTGGCGCTCGAAATGGGCTGGGCCGGCGCTCTGGAGAATGTCCAGGAAGACTTTACCAACACCGAGAACAACAAGCCCGTCGACATTACAGCGGGCGTCATGTTCAATGGCCTGACCAGGATCCACTACAACCGGTCCACGTTTGACCTGGATGCGTGCGCAACCTACTCTGAGATCATCGCGACCGACTACACGCTGACTACGCACTACGTCATTGGCACACAGCTGCGACACGACCCCGGCGACATGAGCCTGCACGCCGTCGACTCGGTCGTGTCGACCAACGGGTCGCGGCTGTTCAACGCCACCAAGACGCTGGCGTATGTCCAGCGAGAAGACTGGGGTGCTCTCCCCACAGACAGTCGCAGCAGCCGGACGTTTCTCAAGGCCGTTGCCGATGCATACCTCGACATGTGGGACGATGCGAGCGCGGCCGGCAGGATTCTCTGGGGAGATCAGTGCGAGCAGCTCGACGGGTCGCGGTATGAGGCGTGCACGAGGGAGCCGCTGCAGCCGTTGAACGACATGTGCTGACTACGAGTGCGTCTTTGCCGTTGAATCCGTTGAAGCCTTTGGCATTGATGCACCGGTCGTATCCTCCTCCATCTCCGTCTCCTCATTCGGTAACTCTTCCTTCGTATCCTCCTTCTCCGTCTCCTCATTCGGTAACTCTTCCTTCGTATCCTCCTTCTCCGTCTCCTCATTCGGTATCGACTCTTCGTTCGCATCATCCTCCATCTCCGCCTTCGGCTTCGATGTCGTCGTCGACTGCCCGCCGCTACATCATCGACACCTCTGTCGGCTCCGTCAACGTCCTCTCCGAAATCCCCCAACTCGACGCCGCCTCCAGCTACGAGTTCCGCGTCGAAAACGGCTCCCTCCGCTACATCCATTCCATCACGGCCACCAAGACGACCAAGCTGTCGACAGATCCAGGACGAGGGTCAGGAGGAGGTGGAAACGGGTCGACGTAGAGCGGGGAGGATAATAAAGGCTCGCTTATGGAGGACTGTTCAGCAGCAAGACACTCAAGTCAATGGCAGTTCTCGTAATTTTTTTTCTTTTCTATGCATCTCTCGTTTAACTGTGTGAGTGTCGGTGGTTCTTTCGGGGTTTTCTTGGTGTATCTACAAAGCAGTTAGTTTTAGAATCAACGTTTCGTGTTCTTATCAGCAAGACAGCAGACCCACCTTTGATAGGCCAGTCGCTGTACCTCCCTGCAGGAACAGCCCTGATAGTGCTGTGACGACCCCTGTTGCCCCTGTCCTAGTGGCCAGATTCTCGCCCTGGCCGCTGTAACGTGGAACGTTGGGCGGGCGGTTGTACGGTGAACGGACAAGACATTTCTTTTGGTGATGACTCATTTTTGTACGAGGCTGGAAAAGCTGTATTTTTTTGACCTTCCCCTCGTTGCTCGCAGAAAGACAAAGTTCGTTCACAGTCAACTCGGTGCCAGAGCTACGTCAACTTTGTGCTTAATCAAAAGCTACGACCCTACACTTTCCAATTGACCACCTCCCAAGTCAATTGCACAACATGGCCGAACACCAAAAGCAAGAGAACATGCTCTGGGGCGGCCGCTTCACGGGTTTGTCTCCTCCAGATGACGACGACACCTTCAAATCCACAAGACTAACTATCCCCAGGCGGCCTCGACCCCCTCATGGTCCAGTACAACGAGAGCATCAACTTTGACAAGGCCTTCCACAAACAAGACATCCTCGGCAGCATCGCCTACGCCCGCGCCAACTTCAAGGCCGGCATCCTCACCCAGGACGAGTTCCAAAAGATCGAGGCCGGCCTGCACGCCGTCGAGCAGGAATGGGTCGACGGGGTGTTCAAGATCGTCCCCGGCCAGGACGAGGATATCCACACTGCCAACGAGCGCCGCCTGGGCGAGCTGATCGGCAAGGACGTCGCCGGCAAGCTGCACACGGGCCGCTCGCGCAACGACCAGGTGGCCACCGACATGCGCCTGTGGCTGCGCGACGAGCTGCGCAAGATCGAGACGATCCTGACGGGCTTCTTGGGCGTCATTGCAGCCCGCGCCGAAAAGGAGATTGACCTGATCATGCCGGGGTACACGCATCTGCAGCGCGCGCAGCCCATCCGGTGGAGCCACTGGATGCTGTCGTACGGCTTTGCCTTTGCTTCCGACTTGGAAAGACTTCGCGAGGTGATCAAGCGGGTGAACCGGTCGCCGCTCGGCTTCGGCGCCCTGGCCGGCAACCCTTTCGGGATCGACCGCGAGGCCATTGCCGCGGAGCTCGGCTTCGACTCGCTGCTGTGGAACTCGATGGGCGGCGTGGCGGACCGCGACTTTGTGGCGGAGACGCTGCAGTGGGGCTCGATGCTGATGGTGCACATTAGCCGGTGGGCGGAGGACCTGATCATCTACTCGACGAGCGAGTTTGGCTTTGTGCGGCTGGCCGACGCCTACTCGACGGGCAGCAGCCTGATGCCGCAGAAGAAGAACCCGGACAGCCTGGAGCTGCTGCGGGGCAAGTCGGGCCGCGCGTTTGGCCACATGGCCGGCTTCATGATGACGATCAAGGGCCTGCCGAGCACGTACGACAAGGACCTGCAGGAGAGCGTGGAGCCGCTGCTGGACCACCTCAAGACTGTCAGCGACAGCATCCAAATAGCCGAGGGCGTGCTGGCCACGTTGGCCACGCAGCCGGACAAGATGAAGGCGGCGCTGGACCCGTTCATGCTGGCGACGGACCTGGCGGACTACCTTGTGCGCAAGAGCGTGCCCTTCCGGGAGACGCACCACATTTCTGGGCAGTGCGTGGCGCTGTCGGAGAAGACGGGCATCCCGATGAACCAGTTGACGTACGAGCAGCTCAAGACGGTGGACGCGCGGTTTGAGCCGGACGTGGCGGCGGTGTTTGACTATGAGAAGAGCGTGGAGATGCGGACTGCCAAGGGCGGCACCAGCAGGGCCTGTGTGCTTGAGCAGATTGCCGTGCTGAAGAGCCAGCTGTAGGTGCAGGTGGCAGGTGGTAGGTGGCAGGTGACAGGTGGCAGGTGGCAGAGAGTGGCTTAGTGCTTCTTACTATGGACAACGAATGATGGAAACAAGAACAAGAAACGAAACGGAAAAAAGGTAGACTACAAAGGGCGGAAATGGAAAAGTTTATTGTAGCAATGAAACAGTCTTGACCAATGCCGGGCATTTCCTCTTGAAACAACGACCATAACCTGGTTTTCTCTGTTCTCATGTTGTGAACCACTGGCCACGAGGGAATCCTGGAGTGTTTCACGTGTGGAGGGGGCAAGGTACGAGTAGAAACGAGAAACGAAGAACGAGTATTAAATACGCACTGCGTATTATTAGGACAAAGTAGGGAACTGCCATATTTCGGGGTCTCGTGGCTCAGCTCAGCGGCCAGCCCACTTGTGGGTCGGCGGTTCCTGCCGCTGGGCGTTGTGCTAAGCGCTGACTGCATACAGCCAATCAATGCAGGTCGGCCAGCAAAGGCCAGACAAGAGTTGTAAGAGCTCCTGGGGACGTTGGGAAGAGCATGTCATGGGGTCGGGGTCGTTTCTCTTTTTTGCCCTTTTCTTGCTTTGTCTCTATTTGTCCCTGATTTTCTTTCTCTCCGTTTCTTCTTCAGAGGCAGTCGGCCTATTATTCGACCTCTGGCCGTCCTGCAGAACTGACGTGCTGATACTAGACAGATCCCGGCGCGTCGGATTTTCAGCCTCAACCCGGATTCTTGGCACGCTTCTCTGGACTGTCTCCTTGCTAGCCCACGACAGCCAGTCGTTGCAGGCAGTCCTCCGACAGCTGACCCGACTGCCCCGTACCCGTGTGAGGACACCTCATGAGACGATCTAGTGCCACTGGCCTTACAGGGCAGACTCAGATCAGGTCAGTGTGCCGTGTGTTGGCAGTGACTGTTGGCAAGCCTACGAGTAGTCGTACGTACGTCAGAAGTCGTCATGAGCGAGTGCTCTGACTTGAGCGAGACCCACTTTTCCATTAACACGAGTGACAATAGTAACAATAGCAAGGCGAGTTGCTGTGCGAGAATGCGCATCCAAGAGAATGCATTTTCTTATTTGTTTATTTATTCTCGCCTCATTGCCTTTTTGCATTTTTAATACCAAGGCCATCGTCAACGCCATCGTCAACGTCGGCGCTTGCCTGGCGACCGTTTCTCTAGAACCGCCCACAAAGAGGATCGTTTTCCCTGCTATTGCCCGCTGGCATCATACTCGCCCACCCCATTGTCTACCCCGGAGATCCTCTGTCTTACTGGGGAGGCCCTGCTGGCCAGTCGATGCAGCCTCTGCCTGGCGGGAAGAGCCCCCAGGAGGCTTGGGCAGTTTGGAGTGGCCATGCGGGCGAGGGCTGTGCGGGCTGTGATTGGCCAGTCGTGTCACACCTGTTTGAATGGACCAATCCCGGCTGGCCTGGCCAGGGCTAACAAGGCCTGAACAAAGGCCTTTCGACAATGGCCTTTTTGCCTTTTTTTTTGTCATTTTATTTTATTCGTTCACCTTTCAGCGCCCATTCACCTCTTTCACCAGTTGAAACGCCTGCCTACAATGGAGCGCTCCGTGGACTGCCTCCGCGAGGCCACGAGACGACCACAGCCAACCATGCGGCCGGGCCAGTGGCAGCCGTGGTGCGCTTTGAGGCAGGCGTTGTCTTATTTACCCAGCTGCCCCTTCCGTTTTTGCTATTGACGCAGCTGGTGATTCACGCTCTTCCTCTCCCTCCCGATGCTCCCATGCCCCCATACGCCCATACTCCCACCATGGCATTCTTTGTCCGTCTTTACTAGTATTATTTTTGTGCCTGTTCTCTTTCCTCACACTCTTTGTTCATTGTCTTGTTCACCGAGCCTTGTCTTGCCAGGCCTTTAATAGAGCTGGACTCGTCTTGGACCATTCTCGTGTCTTTTTCTTCGTTTCGACCGTTTCGACATCTCTGCTCTTCTCTTCCCCTTGATTTATTTTGCATTCACGATAATCTTCACCACTGCCAAAATGGGTTTCTTCCGAGGCGAAAAGACAGACGGGGCGTACCCGCAGGTGCCAGACTCTGTCAACCCCCACAGCTACGACATGCAGACCATCAGCCTCGACGACGACGGCCGGGCCCAGAAAGCACAGCTGGCGCCGGCTGCCTCCAAGTTCAGCGCCACGGGCATCACGCCGTACCTGGGCCTGCCGGCGCGGCTCTCGCAGATCTGGATCAACCGCTGGACGGTGCTCCTGCTGCTGGTGCTGGTGCGCGTGGTGATCCTCGTCGGCGGGCTGCACGACGACATCGGCGACGCCGAGGCGCAGGCGCTGGCCGCCTGCACCAAGGTCGAGGACATTGGCAGCGCGATGGCGTCGATGCCGCACTACCTGTCGCTGGGCGTCAACGACCTGGCGGCGGACGGCATCACCAAGGCGGTGCACGCCATGGTCGACGTGCTGATGATGGTGCTGACGGGCGTCGAGCAGCTGATCCTGTTCGTCATCAACATGTACATCGGCACGTACGTGTGCCTGTCGTCGGCGCTGATCCACGGCACGCTGGACGTCGGCATCGGCGCGGCCGACGACGTGACCAAGGCCATGAACAAGGCCATCGACGACATCTCCAACGGGCTGTCCGACGACATCTCGGGCGTGCAGAAGACCATCAACGACGCCTTCTCCAAGATCGGCGACGCCGCCAGCGTCTTCGGCCAGGACTTCAAGCCGCCCACCATCAACGTCACCGGCCGCATCGACGACCTCAAGAACATCCAGATCGACGACACCTCCTTTGTCAAGACGCTCAACTCGCTCAACAGCTCCATCCCGACGTACGACCAGGCCGAGAACTTCACGCGCAACGCCATCTCCATCCCCTTCGACCTCGTCAAGAAGACGCTCAACGGCAGCTACGGCGCCTACAGCTTTGACACGAATGTCTTCCCCACGGCCAAGAAGGAGGCCCTGACGTTCTGCTCCGACAACTCGGTCATTTCCGACTTCTTCAAGACGCTCTTCGAGCTGGCCGGCAAGGCCAAGGTGGCCTTCATCGCCACCCTGGCCGTGCTCGCCGTGCTCGCCTGCGTGCCCATGACCTACCTCGAGATCCGCCGCTTCCGCAAGCAGCAGCGGCTCGCCACGCTCGTCCACGAGCGCCACGACGCCATGGACGTCGTGTACATCACCTCGCGGCCCTTCACGGCCGAGCGCGGCATCAACCTCACCGCCCGCTACACCACGCCGGGCTCGCGGTCCTACAACCCGCGCAAGGGCAGCCTGATCCGGTGGATGATTGCCTACGCGACGTCCTTCCCGGCGCTGTTTGTGCTGTCGCTCGCCGCCGCCGGCTTCTTCTCGTGCATCTGCCAGGCCATCCTGCTGGCCGCCGTCAAGAAGGAGGCCCCTGCCCTGACCTCGCAGGTCAGCAACTTTGCCGACAACGTGGTCACCACCCTCGAGGACGTGTCCACCAACTGGGCCACCGACGCCAACGGCGTCATCCTCAACTTCCAGGGCGAGATCAACAACGACGTCCTGGGCTACGTCACCAACGCCACATCGGCCGTCAACGACACGCTCAACACGTTTACCGACGAGATCAACAAGGGCATCTCGGCGGCGTTCAACGGAACCGTGCTGGACAACACGGTGCGCGAGATTGTGCGCTGCCTGATCGGCCTCAAGATCGACGCTGTCGAGAAGGGCCTCACCTGGGTGCACGACAATGCGCACGTGACGATGCCGCTGTTCCCCAACGACACCTTCTCCGTCGGCGCGCAGCAGTCCATCTCCAACGACAGCAGCCTGACGTCGTTCCTGGCCAGCCCGGGGAGCGTCACGACGGACGAGGTGACGGCCGCCGTGGACAAGGTCGTGACGTTCCTCCACAACAGCCTGATCCAGGAAGCACTCATCTCGACTGGCCTGCTGCTGGTCTACATTATCATCGTCCTCATCGGCATCGTCTGGGGCCTGTACGGCATGGCCACGCACGAGAAGCTCAGGGGAGACGGCGGCGGCCAGCAAGGACCCACCATCAGTGCGCCAATACACGACACTGTCAGGAGTCCTCCCGGACACCCCGCCGGCCAATATGCGCACACTGCGGCGGACCCCTTTGGCCAGGACGTCGCGCGAGATGTCGGTCCTGCACCGAGCTACGAGCACAGCACTGCCCACGGCAACCAGTACGGAAGCCCGTTCAGTGACCGGTACGCCGCCAAGGGGTACGACGAGGGGGCGTACGCCAGCAACAACAGCAGCAGCAGCAACTTTGACGAGGGCCCATCTGGCGGCAAGGCGTTTGACGTCCGCACCGTCCCCAGCCGCAAAGGCACCGAGCAGACGGCCCACTACCGGAGCAGCAGTCATGGCGACGTCGACTACGCCGGGCGCTAGCAGCGACCCAGCAGTGTTGAAATGGAAGCCCCTCCGCGGTATCAGGAGAGGAGGATATGTTGAGGAGGAGGAGGAGTGGTGAGACGAATCTACGAGCCTGGAGATTTTGCAATGCGGAATATCTTTTTTTTCTTTTGTTTACTATTTTCCTTTGTTTTTCCTTTGTTTTCCCTTTTTTTCCCTTTTGTATCTGCATGTCTCTATTGGATAGACCTCATTACCAGCGTGGGCTTCTTGGATAGGAGAGGGCGTTTGTGGCGTTTAGCGATTTCAGCATTCGACATTGGGTAGCATGGACACTTTGAAATGTATTTAATTATTCTTGGATTTTAATGAGTAATGATCTTGCTTCATAGACAAACGTGAGTGTTCTACTTCTAGTCGTTCTTCTTTTTGCGCGTCCTCATTGCATCCATCAGTATCATTGTCCCAGACACCCCCACAAAGAACAGGAATACAAAGAACCCGCTCATCTCAATGGCAATGTACAGTCTGCTGCGGTGTCGGAGGAGGATTCTCATGAAAGCAACAGACAGGACGATGGACAGACAAAGCCCAAAGTGGCCCCGCCGCACTCCTCGGACGGCAGCAACCAAGAGTGGAACGAGGCCCAGGCACATGTACGCCGCCTGGGAGACCAGGACCAACACTGAAGACGCCGGGTGCGCCTTGACAATCTTCCACAGAAGACACCCTCGGAGCGTCCAGACGGCGTACCCCAACGCGAGCGCGTTGAATGACCGGCAGATGGCGTACTCGATGCAGGAGAACAGCCAGACCAAAGAGGCAACAGACACAGCCCTGGAGCCCATTGACGGCAGGCTGCTGGACTGGCCGTTGTCGGGGTCGCCTCCTGGACCGCCGCCGGCCAGGCGACCTGCCACCACATCCACCACCACCTTGACCACCTCGCTCCATGCTACCTCGCTCCACGACACCCCTACACACCCTTCCAAGAACACGTCTGCCCGCCCAAGCACTGCCCGCCAGTCCTCCCCGGGATCGCGAAACAGGTATGCCCCGACATCCGGCCAGAGCGTCCGCCACAAATGGTGCACCACGACAGCGACGGCAAAGTACGGGACGGCCGAGAGGGGGCGGCGGCCGTCGCGGAAAACGGTAGACTGGAGGTGTTGCCATACGGGAACGGCTGGTGAGGCTGAGACTGGGCCCGGCTCTGCCGACTGAGAGCTTGACGACGTCGAGTCTGACGAAACCGGCACCCCTCGACTCCAGAGTGCAGAGACTGGCCCGAGAAAGACTGTAGGCGGGACGAGGGCAAACGACCAAGACAGAGGAGGGTGGTCGACTGATGATGGGCCGGGGCCATCGTCTACTTTTGCGTCTGCCTTTGGTCCAGACAGTGCCTTTCCAGGCCTCCTGCAGTCTGCGACTTGGCCCTGGCCTGCCATTTTTGAGCCGCCTTTCTTGTCGTTTCTGTTTTGAACCGTTTATGTGTCTAGTTTCGAGTTCCGGCATTGCAGCTTGCCGCCACTTTGATTGGCCCACTTTCTTAAGCACCAAGTTTAATCAACTGTTTGCACACTTTAAAAAACAGTCTTTTATCAGGGATTGATACAGATATTTCTTTCTTTTCCTTCCCTTTTTCTTTCCTTCTTTTTCTGGCATCGCCAGCATTCCATTCTATCGCGTGTAAAAAAAAGCCCAGTTCCCAGAATTTCCCGAGTTCCCCGAAGCCCAAATGATGTAAAAACATGTACAAGCAGTGAGATAGTATGAGGGAAGATCCGATTCCCTTCCCATGAATACACAAACAGACACAAGTTTCCGACCTGTTCTGCAAAAGCCAAACTAGAAAAACAACAACACAGTCTCCCAATAATAGACTGGCATGCAATGTGAAATGGACAACGTATTTGGTATCTTTAACAAATTAAAACAGGCAGCAAATGAGGAGGAAACAGGGTAATGAAAACAGCAATGCAGGCAAAAGAGGAAAAAAAGAAAAAAAGAAACAGAAACACCAAAATCAAACCCAGCAGATGCATTAAAAGAAGTGGCAATCTTTTTTAACCTGCCCGATTCTGCAGGCCCGTCACACGCCCAAGACCCAGCCACTTCTTGCGGGCCTTCCCAGTACTGTCGGGTGTAGGGACATTGCTTCCTTGGGCCTGCTGTGGCTGGACCGGTTGAGAAATATCCGGCTGCGCAGGCTTTGCAGCTGCCTGAGTTGCCGTTGGTTGGTGTTGATATTGAGGAACAGGAGGCGCTGTTGTTGGAGTGTAGATATCCGCCGACCCTTCTCTCGAAGTGGTGTATCCAGTCACAGACTGAAGACGGCTGCTCGTGTGGTAATCTGTGGTGCTGCCACCACCGCCGCCTGCAGACGTCTGCGCTCTCGGGTTTCGCATAATCGGAGGGGGCGTTGCGCTCGGTTCGTTGTCGTCTTGAAGGTCTTCTCGGCGGGCCCGGGAAGGAACACCGATGGCCGGCACAGGCATGCTTTTCGCAGAGTTGGCTGATGCAATGCTGGTAGCCGTCGGCGGTGCCACGGGTGTGTCCGGAACAGAAGCAGATCCCACCTCGTGTGAGCCTGAGCGACGGAACAGACTGAGCACGCGGTTACTCCGTGACCCTGAGTTGAAGGAGCCTGATGTTGGAGGATAGCGCTTCTTCGACAGATTCGTCTGGTCCTTTTGCAGCGGCGGATGCTGTGGCGGGGTGTCGTCCTCGATGGCGGACTCCTGGTACTTGTTCGCTGGCGTCGACTCTCCCGCGTCTCCATCCCGTGTCTTGGGCTTGCGTCGCTTGCCAGGGAGCGTGGGCGTTATGGGCGTGGTCGGCCCATGGCGAGATGTCGTCCGGGAGCTGTTGCCAAAAGGGGCCAGTTCACGGGTCGTACCCGTCTGCGCATGCAAGCTCGACCGTCGGTTGGGTGGCGGTGGGGGACCAGTCGGCATGCCGTTCACTCCATACGAAATAGGCGATGCAAGAAGGCCTGCAGCAGAATTACCGGATGTTCCATTCACTGGGGTCGGGAGAGAGTCGCCTAGAGCATCCAAGGTGTTGGCCAGCGGTGCCGGGCCAGAGCCGAGATATCCTTGCCCTCTCAGTGAGCCAAACATCGCAGTCGTTGCCCATCCATTCGACGTCGCCGGGAAATGGAAGAGATCCGGAGAGATCCGTCCTGGTCGGCGGGATCTGGCTTCCTGTGCATAGTCACGTCCTTGGCCGCTGGGCCGAAGGCTCTCTCGCAGCCAGAAGTCGTGTAGAGATGCAGAGTCGTTGCCATCTAAATCATCGTCTGAGCTGTCGGAATCTCCCCAGCCACTGCTGCGGCCATGGTGGGAAATGGTCGTCTCGTCCGCCGACCGCGGGCGCCGCGGGATATCGAGTCTGCTAGTGGTAAAGTTGCTCTTGGCAGCCATCAGGTTTTGCTGCCGCCGGCTGTCAAAGGCCGTGGTGGATGGCGGTTGCGCGTAAAGGTTGCTGTCATCCCAGGCGTCGTCCAGTGTCGACTGCTTCTCTGCACCAGAAGACGCCGAGTCCGGTGTTTCCTTTACGGATACAAAGCTCCTGTCATTTGATGTCGACCGACCCTGCGAGAGTGTTTCGTTTGAGTTCTTGTATCGGTGCAGCGTGTAAGTGGAGATGGTGTCGGGTGTCGGTGGGAGATTGCCGGCGTTGTTGAGGTCTCTAGCAAAGAGGGCATCTGTGCGAACAGGGCGAAGAACATCATCGATCTTGCGTTGTTGCCTTGAAGACTGCTTTTCAGAAGACCGCAGAGTATGGTTCTGTCCACCTGTCTGGCCAGAGTTGGAGGAAGGCTGCATGTCCATTCTCTCCAGGCGCTGCAGAGGTGAGCTGGTGCCAACCATTTCGGTCAGAGACGTGTACGGCCCAGACCCGCTGGTGCTGCGTGCAAAGGAACCAGACCGGCGGTTCTTAGTGGGGGTGGAGGACTTGGTTGTGGTCATGGTCATGGACCGGGACGAGCTAGGCGTGATTGTAGGGGGCGCCGTCGATGCCAGAGCATGAGCGATAATGGCTGCCGGGGAGGCATTGGACGAGTCCATCCCGATATCCGGGGGCGGCTCAGCAGCAGAGATATCTGTCTCTCCGCTTGGTGATGCGTGCCGCGGAGACTCGGGCTTTGCCAGTGCAGCGCTCTCATGGTCGTTCTTCCGGCCATAGATACTCAGGAACGAACTCTCGCTCAGGACACTCAAGTTTGGGCTGCCCATACGGTTGATCGCCTCACGGACGTCGCTCTCTGCAAAATCCTCCGACATGCGCGGCAGGCTGAGAAGGCTGTTGCCGCCCCGGGCGCCGAGGTAGACATTCCGCAGGTTCTCGGTTGTCTCGCTCCGCTCCGACACGAAACTCGGCATACGATTGAGACTCCGGAGATCGCTGGGAGCCTTTTTCTGTGTTGGTGTCTGGTCGTAAGCGGACGAATCGAATGGTGCAGCATCGTCCAGGGCATTCGATAGGGCGCGGCGTATTGTTTCATCGGCGACGAACATGTTGTTCTTCTCCACTTGTTGCACCATCTCTCGTTCGCGTAGTAGCTGCTCCATGCGGGCCTCTAGCGAAATGATCATTGAAACGGCTTCTTCAACGGCCTTGTCCCTCATTTCCAGCTCGGACATTAATTTGTCATTGAGCTCTTCGAGCTCGCGCTTCTCTGTTTCCAGAGTTTCGCATCGCTCCTCAAGTGACGTCTGCTTCTCCCGCCTGTGGTAAAGTTCCAGCTTGAGGTCAAAGTTTTGCTTGTGGAGCGTGGTCATGGTCTAGAATGGTGATTGATAAATTGCGGTTAGAATCATGCAAAAGGGCCCTAGACGTCGCTGCAGTGTAACATACCTGTTCCATTTCCTTTAAACTAACGCCCTTCTTTTTTGATCCTTCTGTGTGGTGGCCGGTGCTTGATTGAGGGCGGTCAAGTGGACTCCGCACAGGAGAGCTCTGAGATGCCCGAGCGTCAACCGATACCGACCCTGTGTCATTGCTCATTCTGCTGGCACTGCGCTCGCTCTCGACTTTGCGTTCGCGGATCAGCTTTTCCTGGAGATAGCTCGACACGGCAGGGGCAGTCAGCTTGGGATCGCTGCTCCTTGTGTTGAGCTCGCCAAGGTTGCGGGTGGAGGAGTCGTCACTGCCTACAGAAGGCGGTGGACACTGGGAAGTCTGGGAGTTGTTCTGGAAGCGGTGGACAAGGTGAGAAGAGCGCTGAGTTGAGGCAGGAGAAGCCATGCTGGAGGTTGTGCGGTCGGTGTGCTGGTGTAAGTTGCGGGCTTCCGAGGCGGTGCTTGTGCTGGATCGCGAGGAGGCGCGGGTGGTCGACAGACGCTGAATGCGCTCGCGCGAGGCAGGGAGCTTTGCGGCGGCGGATGTGGTTTCCATGATGGGCGGTTTAAGAGGGTAGCAGTTGGGTGCCGCTGCTGGTGAGAAGGTGGGACGCGAGGGAAAGCCTAACGGATGAGAGAAAGTGTGAGGGAGGGTGAGAGCGCTGCTGGATGAACGCGTGTGGGTGATTGAGTTAGAATGAGCGGCCCATGGTGATTGAGCCCACGCTGGAGGTGGTGGTGATGGTGGCGGCCGTCGTATTGGTCGAGGTTATCGCGGATGTCGATAAAGGGCCGTCGATTGGCTGTGGTTGCTGCTGTCCGTCGGGAAAGGGAAGATGCTGTAAAATCGTGTACTTTGTAAGAGTAAGGATGAGAAAGTCAAAGAGCCAGAGCCAGCAAGAATGAAAAGACCCGTCTCCCAGAGATAATACTGCAAAATAAAAGGAAAAAGAAAGTACAAAATAGAATAATAAGCGACTTGGAATGACAAGGAAAAAGAGGGTGGATGCCAGTCTCGTCCTGGTGCCTACGCCGCAGAGTGGCAGACGATGATGGAGACGGAAGCACTGCCGGGTGGTGGAAAGAAGAGGTTGCACTCAGACAGCCAGGGGACAGGGATGGGGGGGAGAGACAAGAGAAGAAACGACAGGAACTGGCTGGGCTTGTCTGGAGGAGTGGAGCCGGTGCGCGCTTTGGACTCCTTGGTGTTGCAGGGGTGGCAGTCCCTTGCAAACGGGCAATATGTTTGCGACTGTAGGGAGTTGGAGTTGGAGGGTCCGGGGGCTTTGGAGGGCCCTTGGAGGTTTAATATGGGTTTGCGGGCGAGGAGGTGAAGAGGCGCCTTGGTGAGAGAGAAGCCGAGAGTCGTGAGCTGAGATGCAAGGGAAGATGAATAGAGAGGAAAAAAGAAAGGCAAATCAAAAAGCCAAAAGAAAGGTCAGGGAGAAGGAGAAAAAGAAAGCGGGGAAAGGAGAGGATGGTAGGAGAGAGAGACCAAAAAGGAAAGAGCATGGGCCGACGAAGAGGAAAGAACGACCGAGCAATGGCTGCGCACTGGCAGAGCACTGGCTGTTGCGCAAACGAGAGCAAACGAGACAGTAGAAGAGACTTCCAAGAAGAGACGGCCAGGGCCAGGGCGCGACAGCTACAAGGAGATACACCTCTGCCAATGGATGGTCGCAATGGCTTGATTATTCGTAACTACAGACGTGAGGAGTGGCACAAGGTATCTCACAATAGCATGGCATGTCCAAGACAGTATCTCACAGCAGTATGCCAGATAGTACTTCAGAATGCGCACTTTGAGTGCACAAGTGTGAAAGACATATGCACAGATTGCAGGGGTCAAGGTGTGCCAGTGTGCCAGTGTGCCACTTGATTGCTTTTTCTGTTGGTGTTGGACGCGTAAAGGTATGAGGCTGTGGACGTGACGGGACGTGACAAAATGGCAGGGACTTAACAGTGGCCGTCGGCAGAAGGTGCGTCGTGGACTGTCTGCCGCCAAAACAGCAGGAACGACTGGACAGAACGACTGGACGACTTCCTGTCTGGGCGGCTGCTCCCATGGTGCCTGCTCCGCTAGCAACGGCTAGCGCGAACCAAGATGCGCTAGTGGGGAAATGAAGGTCAAAGGTCGGGTCTGTGGGGAGAGCAGCGGACAGTGGACGGAGCAACTTTGGGCCTGGGATGTCACCCGTACAGGCTGTGGAGAGCTGTCCAGTGGAGAGCTACGAGCACTTCCCAGTGGAGTGTGCGGCAATCTTGGGCTGCAGCTCTAGACTGGCTTTAGGCTGCCTTAGACTGGCTTTAGTGGCGTCCTGGGACAGACAATCCCATGACAATCCGCTGTTAGTGCCTGTTTGATCCTGACAATTGGACCTGGACGGACCTGGGTCTTCAGCTTTTAGTGCGCTTGGTTAGTCTGCTAGCTACAGACGGGCCTTCCGCTGCATGAACGCTGGAGCCGGAAAGCTTCTCAGTCCCGCGAGAGAAAGCCTCTGTTACTAGGGGCCGTGACTTCCTCTTTCAGCGCTGTGAATTAGCGCATAATGCTCTTTCCCATTATTTCTCCTGTTATTGCCAGTCCCATCCGGCGCTTTCCGTGCGCGGTGCCCAGTAGCCCCTTTTAAGGCGGGCCTGGAGGAAGTATCTCGTATCAGCTGAAAATAACAAAGAGCATCGCAAGTATCTCACTCTTCCTCTCATCAATGCTCGTATCGCAGCTCATACCCTCATTCTGACATGATTTTGTCAAGCCCAGGAGCTGCTCAATCCACTTTTCTGGCACTTGTTTCATGCGGCCAGGGGTGAGAGCGAAGTGCTTTTTGAAAGTACCCCCATAAGACGAGTCTCTAGTACTCAAATACAAGTGACAATCCCACGACAGGGTATCCCTGCAAGGATGGACGCGCCCCTAGCTTGATGGCCCGGTTGCCGCTGGTGGGGCCTGAGCAAACAGGGAAGTGAAGACGAGAGAGAAAAGAGAGAGCAAAAAGACTGAAGAAAGAGAAGAGACCAACACAAAAAGGGAAAAGGGGCTTGGGCCTCCTTGTCTTTGGCCCCCCCCCCCCCCCCCCCCCACTAGATTGGGGCGCGTTCTTGTAGGAGGTGTGGCATCGTGTTTGATTTGTCGGACCTGCTACCAGGGTTCGAGATTGCGCGCACTGCGACGCCTTTCGGTGTCGGCAGAGGGGAGACACAGAGCGAGTTGACAGCGGGATAGGAGAGCGCCATGCGAAGGAGGGACAGCCACGAGACGGATACGGAGTAGTCCATGAACGGAGAACATGGGACAGATGCAAGACGGCTTGGATGGTCTGGAGTAAGATACCATAGTACAAGTTCAAAATATCTCTCGTAGGAATGGTTCGTTCCTTCAGACTCCCTGATCCGATCCTCATGAATAATTCAAACTCCCTGCCTCCTCCAAACCTCCCATACTATGTATCCTTGGCTTTTACTCCATGGCCGTGGCCGGGCCATCAGTTCGGCAAAGCCCACACGGCTCTAGCGCAGAGGAAGAGGGAAACGTACCAGAGATTGAATAAAGATGCAAGTCTTAAGATACAAGGAACAGAAGAGGTAAAATAGACACATTCCGCAGACACATTCCGCAGATACTTTCCAATTGTCGCAGAGAAAGTGCGCTTTGGCATCGAGCCGTTGTCGGCTTGTCTGTCTGTCAGTTGTCTGCCGTTTAATGTCTGTTGGACGTCCTATCTCCCTGGCATCGGCATCGTCTGCCGTCTGCCGTTTTATGTTGGTTCTGGGACCACCAGATGGTCAAAGTCACGGTCTAGCAACAAGGCCAAAGTTCTGACCGGCTAGTCGGACAGGACGGGCACAAGTTAGCCGGTCGGACACGGTTTATCCCTTTGTTGGGAAGACGGCTACTTCAATTGACGGCTCGCCCGCGGAATGAAAGTTGCGGCTAGAGTTTAGGCCAGAATGGTCATCGTTAAGAGGCATTTTTAGCTCGGTGAGAATAAGCCGTCGTGCCCGAAGCTTCACATGGTTTCCCTTGCCAAGTGCTTCATTCCAAAACAACCCGCCTGGCTACAACCCGAGGACAACCCGCCGCCTGCCGCCTACAGGTCCCAAAAGACATTCTGTCGGGAGAAGCAAAACCATTGCACTGGATACTCCAGTCCCCTGTCTAGCGTAGCTGTGGCCCACATTGAGAGTGGTCCCCAATGGTAGTGGCCCGGATGGCAGTGCTAATGTCTTTTGGGGGGTCTTTTCTTAGGAAGAAGGACTCTTTCTTTTTGACTTTTTCTCGACAGGGGAACCTATTGTTAAAATTGCACCTATTGTTGAAACAAAAACGGAAACAACCTCCCAGTAAAAGGTAAGATACAGGTACAAGTGAAAAGTACTGGAAACAAAGTGAGAGCAAAGTAGAGTACGTACTCTGGGAGAAAACAAGTCTAGAACCAATAGACACGACGAAACAAGGTGACTTTGTTGCTGCGGAGTATGTAAGATACTTTCAAACAATGGAGATACTTTCAAACAATGGCAAAGGCCATGTCCTTGCTCATTCAGCCGAGGCTTGCAAAAATGTCTTGACGTAAACAAATGCAAGGGGTCTGACAAGAGCAGCGCAACGATCGTCATTGCATATGTAGTCGCCGAAAAGTCGGGCGCAGGGGAATGGAATGTGGACAAACAAAGTTTCGGTGGCATAAGTGCTTGCATGAGCTCAGCAGGTATCAAGTACTACTCGTATGCATTGCATCAGAAAAGTCTTCCAATTATGACAGAATTTTCTACTTTTTCGCCTTGTTTGCTTCTTTGCCTCTGCGAAATGTTGCTTTTTGCGATTAAAGGTGCATGTTTTGACTGTTTTGGCCGGCCGAATTTGTTTGAAAAAAGAGACACTCCGGTGAGGCATGCAGACTATTTGAGTTTGAGTTTGAGTTTGTATTTCAGTTTGTGTTCTGTGTTTTGTGTTCTAACAGCTGTTCAGCTGTCAACCTATGGCGTGGAGGTGAGCCAAGGCGCGTATTCTCGAAGTCAACGTGTGGTGCTCTGTCAAGACACCGGGTATCCGCTGCTGCATGGCCAGTAATACATCGCCCGCAATACCTCGTGGTAGTACCTCATAATGTCATGCAACCAATTTCCTTATTATCAGTACTCGGCCCAATTGTACTGTGCTGTTTGTCGTGTCGTAAATGCCCATCAAGAAACAATCCCCCAAAACGCCAGTATGGGAGTGATCTGGCTTGGCCAGCAAATATGCAAGTTAAGAAACAAATGAGGTACAAAGAATGATCCAAGTGATCAAAATAGAAGAGATAAAAACGTAATGATGAACGTAATAAGAGTAATCCAGACCCAGAAGACCCAGCAGACCAAAGGTCAAAGAAAAAATAGAGACCCCCAGAGACCCAAAACATGGCCTAAAGTGTCCAGAAAAAGATCCCAAAAATCAAAGTGTCCAACAACATGATCCAAATATTAATATGCGCCAAAGGAAAACAGACAGCCTGCCCTAAAAAAGACAAGAGACATGTTGTAGAGAAGAGAAGAAAAGAAAAAAGAATCGAAGTGACAAGACACAAAGGACGCTATGCCGTACAGATCATCCGCAGATATCTTGGCCACACCATGACCTCAAATGGCCTCGTTGCCATTCATTGCTGGGCTCGGTGGTACTGTATATGCCACTCCGTAGCCCTCTGCAAAGTGAGCATCTTCCCCGAAACTGCTCACACTCTGGTTCCGACTCCGACTGGTCATCCAGTTGTTGTATGTGCTGCCTCCAGAAAGACTCGGTGACCGCGTTATCGTGTCATTGTAGATTGGGTCGAGCGTCTGGTCCTGCTCAGTCTCGTCGGTGACTTCGCCCAAGACACTGCCGACGCCGTTGGCGGCGGCCTGGCCATCTAGACCAGTAATACTGGCCGACCCGTTAGTCGCATCTGGGAGGAGAAGTGCCCCACCATTGGCTCCTCCGTCGGGACCGAGAAAGGCCCTGTTGGTGCCATCAGGACCGAGAAGTGCTGCCGTCCCATTGGCGCCGTCCAGATTAAGAAACCCAGCTTCCAATCCTTGTGGAGGATACCCTGGTGACGACAGAAACTCTGGCGACGATGGTGACGACAGCGATGGAGACAGCGCCATGCGCATCCCGCTGGGGTGCTCGTTGGCAAACATGAGTAGGCGCTCCGCATACTGTGTTCTACTGTTGGGGCTCGCGCTCAATGTCCGAACAAAAAACTCGAGCGGGTCAATCGCAGAGCCTATCCGGCCGACCCCGAGCACACCGAGGTCCGTGGCTCCAGCAAAGTCCATCCCGGTGATTCCGGCGCCAGCGATTGATGTGTTCGTGTTGGATATAGTCTTGTTGTACGCCTCCAGAACGTTCATACACCATGTGCCGATTTCGAAAATCTTTTCAAAGATGCCCATGCCGTGCACTTCGATAGCTTGTGGTGGCAGGTTCTGCAGAACGGCGGCTGTGCGACTCGCAATGCTCAATGGAAACGTAAATCGCATGCTCTCGTCGGGGGACATCCACGACAGCAATCCTTGCCTGAAGGAGGACTGCCAGACAATCAGTCGCAGCCACTGTTGCGTCACCAGCAAGTCGGCCTTTTGAATTGCCGTAGTCTCTGGCTCTGCATCCACGTCGGCCTCACTTCCGGCTGGCTGTACCTGGCCTTGTTCCATTTCCGTCATTGAAACATCCTGGCCGGCAGAGGTCGGGTTAGCTGCTGCTGCAGCTGCCGCCGCTGCTACTGATGCTGTGGCGTCTAGACCAGGTTGACTGGCCTCGCCTGTTGGGCTCCCCATAGCCGTGCCTGGGGCAGTGCCAGCCGTCTCGCTCATGGAGCGGGAGCTGTTGTGGCTGAGAAACCCTGGTGGTTGCGCAAGGAGATTCTGTAATGCCAGATATGTCGTTGCGCTGATGCTGGGATCCGTGCCTTCGTTCCAGGCATTGACAAAGGCCTCGTCCAAGGGGACGTAAGAGCTGATGAGTTGAAGAAAGCCCGAGTGAATTTCGGGTGCTTCGTATGGATGGCGTGTAGTGGGGAGTGCAGGTGTCTTTTTCAACGTAATTGGTTTGTTTCGCAGGATAGCAAAAGACCTGGTCCAGTTAGTATGTGAAGGCCAAAGAGCAAAATGTTAGCAATACATACCTCTCGGTGACAAACAATTGCCAGAAAACCCGCTGGCGGGAAAGTGCTTCGGCCGGTTCCAGGCCGTAGTATGATGATTCCTCGTGTAGCCGCAACTCCTGGGCCAGTGAGAGGGCCTCTCGGAGATAGAGCCATGACTTGCGAGATTGGTTGATCTCGAAAAAGGATGTGGACAACCAGAATGAGGAAATAACTGCATGCAGTGACTGGTCACTGAAGAAGTCGTATGTCTGGCGAGCGGCGATGCACTCGTCCAGAAAAAAGCGGCCGGCCGCCTCCCAAGACGGCGTCGGTGCGTCGGCCGTGATGTTCTGGCCGGACATGTGAAAGCAGGTCAAGGCGCAGAGAGCAAACAGGTACGTCCGCTCAGACGGGGAAAGCTCGGCAAGTGATGGGGATCGAACAACCATGGCGCGCACGGCCGGGATGTACGGGAGTGGCATGATGGGGTAGATGTGTTCATAATATAGCTCGATGCACCGGGGTGCGAGGGGTATGTAGTTGCGGCTCGTGGGACGGAACTGCTCGGTTGAGAAGGCGCCCCCGGGTTCCGGGGCATGGCGGGGGTCGGAAGAGACTTTCTGCCAGGAGATGTCGGAGGGTGCTGGCGGTGATCGGGGGGTCGAGGGGATGGAGGTGGATGGTGGGTTTGGTCTGTAGGATTCAGTTAGCAGAGTTGTCGTTGGAGAGGACGGGTGTCAACGGACACTGCTTACATCTCGGAGCTGCTCTCTCTGCTGTGCTTGTTGCTTGTGGTTCCACTTCCGGTTCCGGCTCCGTTCCCATTGCCCAAGGAGTACCGCTCGCGCAGCTCGTTAATGACTCGTCCGCGGCCTCGTTTGGGGCCGCGCTTCAGCGGGACATGATCCCGCTTGCACACCAACGAGGCGTTGATGCACGGCTGGCACGGGAGTTTGCCATCGCAGCGGATTCCTGCTGGTCAGCACATGGCGTCGGCACCAAGCAAGGCAGGGCTATACATACTCCTTCTTCGGCAATGGTCACAGACGGTCCGCTTGGTCTGTGCCTGCTGGGCAGTATTCGCCGGGTCGGGATTGGAAGAGGGAATGCCGTTCAATGGCGACGGCGGCGACAGCGACTTAAGGATAGAGTCATTGCCATTGTCTTCGGTTTTCATCTTGGAGAGACGCCACACATGTCTGTCTCATCCAGGGAGGGGCGTCCAGGGACAGGGAGTCCGCACAAGGACTGTCTGCCAAACAAGGCCCAAGACAAAGAAGGCCGGCTCTTGGTCAGACTCGAGGCGCGCGGCACGCACGAAGCACGCACGCACGGAGGCTCGCACAAGAATCCTGTGGGGCTTTGTGTCGGTCTGGTCGCGTACAGGGGCACAAGGGAAATCCCGCGGGAGGACCAGCTGAGGTCACAAGACGATGTCGCAAGCTGAGGTCGCAAGAGGTTGTTTCCAGCTGCAGTGTGGCCTGCGATGGGGGCAGAAAAAACGTAAGAGAAGGCGGGCGGGAAAAAAAATACTAAAAAATACGCTGCACGTCGACAAATGGTTGGTCGGATAAGGCGGGGTCGGACAATGCGGGGAGGCGGTTGTGAGAGTGGCGGCTGGCCGGTTCTGACGGGGTCGGTCGGTTGAAGAGAGGGAGGACGAGAATGAGAGGATGGAAGCAAGGAGGCGTCGAGGATGCGAGAAAGCCACGGGAGTGTTTCTTGCGGCTGTGGCTGGCTGGCTGTTTTCGTTGGAGCCTTTGGTTGGGCCAGGCTTGGAAGGCGAGGGATATATCGAGACCAGTGGATGGCGACTGCCCTTTCGGACAGCAGAAAAAGGGCCGTAAAAATCTGACTAAACACAGTTGCACCGTGTAATACTGGGGCAATGCTGGCAAATTCCATGCAATATTGCTGTGTAGCTGCACGCCAAACGCCTCCAAAATGCGGTCCAACACGGCCAACGACGGCCCAAAAACCGACAAAACGGTGACTCCCCTCACTATACCACCGCTAGTGTCCCCGTAGTCCCCCCGAAGGCGCCCAAAACAAGAGGCGCGATATCGGGGTGCATCCAGGCACTAAGGTGAAAGATTTTCCTGCGGTAGCCTTACGTCATATCTCCTAACAAAAGTCAGGCCCAAAGTCAGGCGATGGTAGGACGATGGAAGGCTAAACGAGGCAAAGCAGAGTCTAAACAGGAAAACACAATCAGACGAGCACACACGATGCGACGCAACACAGCTCGCTGAACATATGATAAAACGTGCCAATGATGAATAATATTCTGAATCAGACAAATAACTACGAAAGGCCACCAATAACGCCATGGAATCCTAAAATACAATGACCCTTTCCTTTCCACGGGGAGGGTCTCATAGCTCGTCCTTCTTGAACGTCTCCTCGCTTCCTTCCTGGGGAGCTTCGCTGTCGCCAGGGGTGTCAGGGGTGTCGGGTTGTTTCTCCTGGCCCTGGTTTGCCGCACCCTGGTCTGCACGGCCTGCATCCTGGCCTGCATCCTGGCCTGCATTTGCGTGATCTTCACCCTGTACACCCCCATCTGCCGCTTGATCCAGAGTCGCCCTTAGCTCCAGGTGCGCCTGTCCGGGAACCTCGACAGCCTCCAGCATCCACGCCCGCCCCGCGGCAATCTTGTGCATCTTCTCGCACAGCTCGTCGATAACCGCCGGGTTCAGGTCCAGCTTCATCAGCTCGTCCTTGGGCAGCACCTCCACCTTGCCGCCGTCGCGCTCAGCCTCGGCTTTCGCAACCACCTTTACAACCTTGGCGTCGTTTGCCTGCACCGCTGCACCGCCGGGGGCCGCGCCGTAGCCCCTGGGCGGCTCCAGTTTGATGGACGGCTGGCCATCTTTGCCCGAGCCCAGTGTTTCCCGGGCGCCAACGACTACACCGCCAACAGTAAAGTCGGTGGGGCCGGTTTCCTTCTTACCGCCCTTTGTCTTTTCCTCGTTCTTCCCCTCCGCCACATCCTCGTCGACCGCCTCGTGGGACTCTATCGCATTGTGTGTGTTGTGCCACGTCGCCGCCTCCTCGGGACTGACAATCGCCCGGCAGCTGATCGGGTGCGCGCGCGCCGGCTTGGGCGGCATGAACGCCGCCTCCTCGCACAGCCGCGGCGTCCGGATCTCCATCAGATACGCGCAAGTTGTGACTTCCTTAATCCAGCCAATGCGATCGCTGGTGCCGCCCGGGTTGCAGTGGTATTGGATCTCAATCGTGCGCTCGCGGCCTGTCAGGTCGCAGATCGTGCCGGCGCCAATATGTTGGACCATGAATCGCTGGTCTCCTTTAACCTGTAGCTCCGTCTTGTGTGGGTCGTTGTCGGCTGTGTGCTTCTGGACGTCGACCGGGTCCTCCTTTGCCTGGGTCTTCCTTTGGCGCTGATTCTCTCTGGCCCCCTCTCCAGCTTCAATCTGCATCCGCCCGAGAACAAACTCTAGGCTGTGGGGGTCCTTGACGGGCCGGCCAGCTTTTGTATGTAGTGCGTGAAACTGGACAATCTCCTTGCCGTAGCAAAAACTGTAGCTCCACCACCCGGACATGTAGTACATACACTCGCCCTCCATTCTGCTGATAATCTCGGTACCGCGGACGGACGCCTGGCTCAGTTCGCGCGCTTCTTCGGCCTTGGCCAGGTCGGTCGCCGTCTGGTTGGGAGCGGAGGGTGGAGCCAGCACCGGGACTGAGCAGAGGTAGCGCGACGGAGGGAAGTTCATAACCTCAAACGTCTCGGAAACTTGAGCGCTTCCGTCGCCGCGGCCGTCTTGGCCATCGTCGACTGCTGGGGGTAGGGGTGACAGTGGTTGCGGCGCGTTTGTGTCTCGAGGAGTGCGACGGGCCGGGTTGCCGAGGACTCGTTGGGCAGTGACATCGGTATCGGGGGCGGCAGGCTTTTCGCGTTGGTTTATTCTGTCGAGGAGAATCTGTGCGTCGTGCTCGAGAATGTAGGATTCGGAAAATACAACTTCAAACTGGTGTTCAAGCGTTATCGCGTCAGTCACGAGTGTCCTTCTCAGCAATCAATCAACACGTCTCTGGGGACGTACCTGTGGGTGGGCGAGAATGTCTTCGTGGATGCTGAACCCAGCTTGTCGAGCTGCACAGGCCCGAGTAAGGGCCAGCAGAGCTAAAAGATACCGCATTTTTCCCGTGACGGTGATCGGGTGGTTGAATGGAAAGATGTCGCGGATGTGTTCGTCTCCTGGAAAATGACACCTTGGAACTAGGAGCTTCACAAACCGGCTTATCTAATCAGTCGGAAGATAACCCCTAAATCTTACACATCACCCCCACAGGCCAGGAGCCTCAAGGTACGTTTTCTTTTCTTACTTCAGTCAATGAAAATTAAAACACATTTTTTGTTCATGTTTTTAATTGTTGCCTGGAGAGAAAAACTGGGCAATGTGTTGAACAATCCGGCCCTTGTCTGCCTTGAGTGTTAATTCTCACTGAAACTAAACTCCTAGCCGCTGTAGCTGCTGGCCCGATTTACGTAGGCCAGGCAGGATAGCTGCACATTCGACGATTCTGCATCACCCGGGTGAGCGGCACGTATATTATTAGAAGCAATTTTTTTTTACTGTAATTTCTTCGGGGCTGTTTTGATTTTTCTGTTTAACTTGTGATTCTTTTCGAGAGTGCAGATGCTGTTGATTTATTAATTCACAATAATTTTCTGTTTCTTTTTTTACCATTGTAAAATCACTTCCTCCCAATTCTCATTGAAAATCTTATAAATTAGGAACGAGAGTGCATTCTCCCCAAGAGTTTATATTTTACACTCTTGAGTACATTCGAGATCATGTAGAACCAAATAACAAAGAGATAATTGATTTTTGCTTAGATGATTTGCTTAACAGAAGGACGTGGAATGTCAAGGCATACCCACGGGTCAAGCAAACAATTATAGTATACATGCCGTATGGTGAACATATTTATATGTATTGCAAAGACGAGAAGTCAAAAGATATTGTATGGCTTCGGAGAGATCACACCATGATGGTGGACGGAAGAAATTGACCAACGAGACCAGTTACCGAAATCGACCCGACAGGAGGCATCGCAGAAATTTCCGTCCGCCATGGCACTCAATGCCCAAACAGTACATAATTGCCGTTGGGCCAATTCCTTGACCGTGCCCACTACATGACCTGGTCCCACAATATCAAGGATCAGCTACCGCTGCCTGTCCAGGCAGCCTCTGGGTGAGACCACCCACACCTGCCCCGGACATCCTCTAGCAGCATGATACACTCTCATCGCTGGTCTTTGACTGGCTACTGCCTGAAATTAGAGTGCATTAGTTCACCTGTGTACCAACTTCGCGGCGACCTCGGGTCGTGGGGGGTGAAGTTATCGCAGAGCCGCAAACGATCATTTGTCCAAACCCGGGCACTACGTAAGTTTGCAACGAAACCCATCCTTTATAGTGACTCCCCACGACGCAACCAGGCTTCGTTACCCCCATCTCCCCCTTCAGCTGCAAGAATCAAATTTTTTTCCTTATAAATCATCCCATAATTAATTCACCAAGAGTTGCCCGACTGTTATATAAAGGCCATGATGGCCCTACGGAAACCCGTGCCAAGCAGAATCTGGAAACTTGATTCATACACTCGACAACAAACCCTGACACCTTGGAGATGACGGCACTTCTAAAGAAAAAGAAGTTGTTAGTGAGCAAACAGACTGCCGCTGGCAGCTGCTTCGACAGCAATCCGGAGCCTGACAGCGAGCCAGATCCCGACAGCGAGCCCGACAGTGGTAGCGAGCCGGATAGCGAGCCGGATAGCGACGACTCTGACGAAGACGTGACCGTTGTTTGGTTTTGTGTGCGTTCAGACAAGTTTGACTTTGCCGTTTTGTCCAACAGCCACTATTTCTTACCGTGGGATGTGTTTATAAGCGCACAGAAACTGACAAGAAGGGACAAAAAAGTGCAACTGTGATCAGGGACCGTGGTTGCTTGATAACAGCGATGACTGCCTGACCTGTGGGCACCATCGTTGCGAACACTGCACAATAGAGGAGACACCAACGCCGGAGGAAAGAGCACATTGAAGAACAAAGTGATGGGCGAACAGAACCATGAACTTGTTTCTCATTATGTTTTGTTTTCAGGGGGTCAACAAACCAATAAAGCGCAACTCTCAACTTACTGGCCGAGGTTCTTGAATTTTTTTGCCACCGGATGAAGTAATACACACACCTTACCCAACCAAGAATAAAGATAGTCTCGACTTGAATTTACCACCAGACATTCGAAAATAGAGTCCCACGGTGAGACACGAAAGTACGTAGTAGTCGAGCAGAACGCCTGGATGTGGATTTAGGTTTAGACAAATAGGAACTCGACGTTTCCCGAAAAAGTGGAGCTTAGCCCATCTTCAGCCTTGCGGCTCTGCGCTGGTCCCGCAAGTATTCGCCCAACAGGGTCATCAGAAGTAGGCAACGATAGACATAGCAGGCAGCCAAAGGCATATTAACAAGACATGACTGATTGGCTGCAGTACGACGTCATACTGCTTCCGACTGAAGCAGACGCCATTCCTTTGGGACCAAGACCGAGTGGTAACCGTCTTACGTGCATGCGGCACTTGGGTGGCTTCCTATTTCAAACAGACAGTACAAAGACACATTGAAGAAAAATACTTGAAATCATAGCGCTAATTATTGAACAGCTGTACCGCATTGCTGGGATGCCCGGGCAATCTGGAAATGCCCATTAGAAAAGATGCCGGATTCTGTAGATGCTGCAGTTGTGCAGACTCGTGTCCAAACCCAACCCAGCCCAAACCGACCCAACCGAACCGAACCAACCGTTTTTCCAAACAGTAAACCTTGCGCAGACCTGTACCTGACTGGTGAACCAAAGACGTTGTAACCCAAAAAAGTTAAACAGTCAAAAGACAAGAAAGAATAAGAAAGAAACCAAACCGGTAGATTTAAACACCAAACGACACCAAAAGCAGACTAGACATGAGACATGAGATCGTGAAAGAAAATAAGAATGAAGAAAAAAGAATACACACAAGAATAGTATGGAAAAAAGATAATAATAGTAATTGTAAAGATATGTGAAAAAGGCCGAGAAAGGGTAGTGAATAGTAAATAAACAAAAACACGGCAAGAGACGCAATGTGTACAGACTCGTGGTCGAATCGTGCTCATTCGGGGTTCTTCCCTTCAGAAGGAAACGACAGTGAAAAGTCCAGCTCAGCGGCGTCGTCAAAAAATCCAGGCACAGGCCTGACGTCGACAATGGGCTTTTCAAAGGTGTCAATGGGCTGGGGGTACATGGAGTCCATGTTGGGGTTGATGAACCCGGAAAAGTCGTCGTAGCCGACCGAGAGGTCTTCGGGGAGGCCATCCAGGTAGGGGTTCGTGTAGGCAATGGGGACGGGTTGGGGGAGGGTAAAGTCGTGGGAAATATCTTTTTGAGAGAATTCCCTGTGGGAAGATCCTCGCGGAATGTCCAAGTCCGGCATATTCGTTTCAGAATACACTCTCTTCTCCACCGGCTTCTCTTCCGAAAAGCCCTGGAACGACACGCCCAGCAGCGACCGCGTCTCTTGCTGCACGCCCGCCGCTGCCTCAAACATTTCGCCATACTCGTCCTCGTTCTGTCCACTCTCGTCCACCCCCTCGTACTCGTCTGCACCCGACACCTCCACCATCCAGTTCGTCTTGAGCTCCTGCATCGGCGGCCAGTCGGCTGCTACCTCGGTCCGGCTGGCCTCGACCGACGACGAGTTGCGGCTCGACCCCCTGCGCGGCGGCTTGATCTTAAAGTGCGCCCGGCGGAGGTGCTCGGCGGCATTGTAGTACGCCGAGTACTCCTTTTTGTTTATGCACTTTTTGCAGCTGCTCAGCGGGTTCACGGCCTCGATCGTGGTCGCAATGTCCTCGCTCCGCGGGTCCCGGCAAATGAACCTCTTGGCACTCGAGCTGTGCTTGGCGATCTTGTGCCGCCGGAGCTCGTGCTCGCCCCGGAAGCCGGCCGGGCACTTGTCGCAGAGGTCGCACTTGAGCTTCTCGCGGGTCGGGCGGACATACTTTGCTTTGGAGATTTCCTTCTTGCCGTCCTTGCGGATGTCGACAGGAGAGAGGGAGGTGGAGGAGGAGGGTGAGGAGGACGAAGGCTTCTGGAAGGGATGGGGATGGGGATGGGACTTTTGCTGCGCAGTACTAGGAGGGGGCGCTGCCTGCTTCTTAGGCTGGAGCACAGTCTTGGTGGCATTGTCCAGCTGCCTCCGCAGCGAGTGCTGCAGACGCATCGACTGGTTAGACCGAGCACTGCTGTTCGATACTGATCGAATCATGTCGGCATTGTACTGGTCTGCGTCGACAATGGTGGCGGCCGAGCTCGACTGCTTTTCAGAGTCGAGGCCGGCCTGGGCTTGGTAGGCGGCAGAGAGCTGGGACAGTCCGGCATTTTCAGAACCGACAGAGTTGCCCTGCGCCAGGAAGGAATCAGCGGCTGCCGATGCAGCCGATGACGCGCCGAAGCCGTGCATCGGGATGGGGTACCCCGTGCCGACTCCGCGCACATCGTCGTCGCTGCCGACAAAGCCGGCATAGGTGCTGCTGGCACCCTGCGACATGGACACGCCGCCTGCTGCCGCTGGCTGGAGGTGCTGCGAAGCCGGGTTGAACGAGCCACACGAGTCTGACCGCATCATGCCAAATGACGACGAGAAGCTGTCAGGGAACTCATCGCTGTAGCAGCTGGTTATGGCCGTGCTCAGGGTGACATTCTCGTTAAAAGAGCCACATGTGGACGAGAGCGCAGAGGCTGACGAGGGAGCAAACTGTGACGCCATCCCCCCTGCCGCCGACTGCTGCTGCTGTGATGAGATGAATGAGGTGTCAAGCGACTGCTGTGGGGGTTGCATGGTGTAGTACCCTCTTGTTGCCAGGAACTGGTCCGGGTCCAGCAAGTCGCTAGAACTGGTCTCGGGCGGAGGCGCAGTGTACGGGAGACTGGCGAATCCCGACTGGGACAAGCTCCCATCCTTGCCCATGGGCATGGCACTGCTGGTGTCCAGGTCCTCCAGGCCAGGGTTGTAAGTGGCCATGAGGCCGGGCACCATCCTCGGCACGATGAAGCCTGCCTTGGGGGTGGCCGCGACCGAGCGACCTACGGGCATGCTGAACGACTGTTGCTGTGTCGGCTGTGCTGCCACATGGGAGCGCATGGACGGTGGCTGCGACGACATACTCATGCGGTCCATGCGGGCAGAGGTCGGCTGTCGACGGGGCCGGGGGGTGTGTGCCGTCTTGGAACGCTTCAATGGGGGAGCCCCAAGTGCTTGGGCGTCGAGCATATCGGCGTTCCTCTTGAAACAAAGTGTTAGGGGATGACATCCATGCGTAGAAGGCACAAGGGACATACCGGGACATGGCTGTGGCGGTGATGCATGGCTGCTGACGTCGATGTGGGACCGGGCCCGTCTTTACTAGCAGCATCAATGGTGAATGAGCCCGACGACCAGGGGCCTTGCTCAGCACCAAACGAGGCTCCGTGCTGGGTAGCTCCGGTGGCGGCGACAATGCCTTCCAATTCTCGGATGCGGTTTTTCAATTCTGCGATGCTGCGTTGGCTGTTGTTGTCCATGGCTGGACGCACGGAGTTGAAAACGAGGCGAGGGGGGAGACGAGACTCGCCCTGGTGAGATTGGGATTGCCTGGCCGAGTCGGTAAGGCTTCAATAAGGAAGACTGGCGGGAAAGGAACGAGAATATCAAGGTACTTCAGGGAACGACGAGAAAAAATTATGGGCACAAGCGAGGACAAAAAAAATTGATTCGAGACAAAAGGAGAGAGTTGTGAACAGACAAATGAGACAAAAGTTGGGGATGACCAAGCCTTCATATGTAGACCGACCCGACATTGGGGGACAAGGCTCAGGACACTTTTTAAAGGGCCCATTTCATTGAAAACGGGCAGACCAAAAAAAAGGCACCGGCAAAGCTAGCATGCAGATGCAGGACAGGGAACGGCTTACGCCTGAAGGGGAATCGGCCAGTCGGCCAGCCACAGTCGGGCACAGAGGCAAAGGAGCATTTTGCGTGGGACTGCTGCATGTACCACTCGCGAACGTGCATCGTCTTGGGTTCTTGGGCTCTTGGATGCTCGCTGCTTACTACGTACACGTCCCCCGAGCTTGAGAGTTGGGGGCGCTGGGGTGCAGCACTTACGAGTCCGCACGAGGACCTCGCTCGCACAGTGCGTGCGACCGCAGCAGGCGCTAAAGACGGTCAGGATGTTATGGGTTGACCCCGAGGCAGACAGCAGGATGACGAAACTGATTGACCAAGTAGCGGCCGGGGAAGTGGTTAGGTGGGATACCCTCGCTGAAGGGGGGTGGGTGGAATGCTGCCCAACGTGCAGGTCCTGGGAACATTTAGACCCGAACGCGCCATTTTCAGTTGGGACGTCGTTTTGAGACGTCGTTTCCTGTGGGAGGGGAGACAATATGGCACAGCCACGGGGAGGAAGGAAGTGCTGTTTGGGGAGAGTTGAGGAACTGAGGCAGTTGAGAAGAGACGGAGGGACTTGGACAGAGGGACAGTTGCTTGCAGCACCAGACTTGCTAGCCCGTTGTAGAACTGCTCGGCAGTCTCCCCATTGTGCCTGCTAGTCTGCCTTCAACTCGGTCAGCAACTCAAGGCTTGATAGGGGTTGTCAACTGCCACGCTCTTGGCTGGTTATTTCGGTGCCTACCGTTGAACCGTCTCCATACGGCACGCCTACTGGCCGAGCCGTCCATTATTATGGGGCATATTGCGCCAGTAACGTCGAGCGGCAGCAATCGACACGACCAGACCGCAATCAGAGACCGCCTGCAGAAAACGGACAAAGTGCAGTACGAGCTTTCCATGTCAGACGACACAGTCTGGATCAGCACGAGTTTGCACGGCGCACCTCTGGCTGCCGGCGCATCACCAATCAAACTTTCCAGGGCGGCTGGCGACAGGAGACCTGCATGGCCTTAGCTGCAGCAAGAGGGAAATCCTCGCTGCGCTGGCACGCCGCTAGTGACCTGTCCCGTCCGTCGTCCACCGCGGGCGGGCTTGATTGGTTGCAAAGGCCTGTGGAAAGTGAGGCGAGCCCGCCCTGTTCAGTTGACTGGTTCTCCGCGTTCAGAGGCGCATTCCTTTGTAGGCTGCTAAAGAGCCGCATGCCGGTAAGGAAAAACCCTGACCGAGTGCCTGAGTGGAAATATTGGTGAAGAAATGCCTGGGGCCAGAGTTTGACAGCTGGCAGGTACCAGCTGCCAGCTTGAGCTCTGCCAGCTGCAGCCAGCTGCACCTGCCACCTGCCAGTGCCGAGACAGGTGCCCCGCCACTTGCGTGACATCTGCGACGCTCGGGAAACACGACGAGGTCAAGTCGATTGAACAAGCGTTCGCACGACGACAAGAGACATTTCCCCCCAGAACAGAACAACTTGCGTCCAAGAAATGTCTGTTGTGGTGCAGGCCCCCAGTGACAACGAAAACACCCCTCTCCTAGTCTCCATCCGAACCGAAGAAGCCGGCACGACCACTGTCGTCTCGTCTGAAGCCGTCCGAAACCGCCGCCGCGAAGAACACGAACGGCAACACGTCGCCCGCATGTCTGGAGCTCTGTTCTGGCGCATCGGCGCCATCTACGGCGCGTCTGCCGTGGCTCTCGGCGCGTTTGGTGCGCACGGCCTGAAGAAGCACATTCCCGACCCGCACCGGCAGGCCAACTGGGCCACAGCAGCACACTACCAGGTAAGGACGGTGGCAGGAGTGGCGCCATGCCGTAAGGCATGGGCTGGCATGGGCTGGCATGGACTGGAATACGTGGACATTGAACAGGATGGATGCGGCATGCCGTAGACAGGTCGTGGGCATGTAGTGATCTTATATGTCTACGATACGGACATGGACGTCATGCCATGTCTACGACACTAGTCTACCCACCTAAACACTACACCCTTCCTACATACACAGCTACCTACCTATACTGACCTTACAGCTCATCCACTCTGTCGCGGTCCTGGCCGTCCGCAACCAGCCGGTCGCCGGCACGTTCCTCACCGTCGGCATGACCCTGTTCAGCGGCAGCCTGTACGCCCTCACTCTCGACCCGGAGCGCTTCAGATGGATGGGCCCCGTCACCCCGCTGGGCGGCATGTGCCTCATTTTTGGGTGGCTGTCTCTTGTATTTACTCGGGGTGCTAGTCTGCGACTATAGGGACCGAGTTGCCAGACTCGCAAATGTCTTGGTAGCAAACTGCACGGATGATACCCACCATCTACCTGTTCATATGAATCCCCACTCTCTGTAGTTTAACGCTTTTAACGCATAGTCCATGTTAGCTTGTCAGTTACCTTTTTTTTTCAATCATTTTCTCGACCTGGTGCGTCTATGTGAATGCTGTCGTCGGCTGTTGTAGGTCCATCGTTCAGCCCTGTTGGTTGTGGCGCTTTGATCTCGGAAGAGACCTTTGCCTTTGATCCTTTGGCTGTTGGTTGTGGCGCTTTGATCTCGGAAGAGACCTCCTTTGATTTTTTGACTGTTGGTTGCGTCGCTTCTTCTTTGACTTCTGAAGAGACTTTTGACTTTGGACCCTCTACATCTGTTCCCGTGCTCGCCTTCGTGTTCGCCGCAGTGACCATGTCGATTTCTTCTTGCGCCGCCGCTCTCTTTGCTGCACGCTCGTCTGTCGGCTCCAGCCCTTTGTCCTTGATAAACACACAAAGGATCAGGCACGTGGCCAGCAGAGGGATCTGCAGGATAAACACGGTCCGGCTGGCTGCCATGTATGCGTCCAAGATGGCGCCCCGCTCGGCGGCACTGGAAATGTCTGTCGGCACGGAAAATGCGTCGTCCGCCAGGTACGCATAGCTTGGCGGCAGATTGTGGTGGAGACCGGCCTGGAGGACGGCCGCGGCCATGGCCAGACCGCAGGCTCCGCCCATGGCGCGGAAAAAGTTGCGTACCGAGATGATGACTGCGCGCTTGGCCTTTGTGGTGTGGGCTTGCATGGCGACGAGGGTTGTCTGCAGCGTTGCGCCAGTCCCGGTGCCGTCGAGGATCATGGGGATGATGATGGCGGCAATGTTGGTGTGCCGCCTGTTGACGAGCAAGAGTCCAGCGCCGCTTGATGGGTTAGCATTGACAAGTGAACCGGGCTGACTTGAGAACTTGTTCTTACAGTAACCATATGGCGAAGCCGCCCCAGATGAGCTCGCCGTACCGCTTTCGACGGGACATGTACTGGCCGGTAAAGACGGAAACTGCCGACTGGGCGACCACGAGGGCGGCCATAAAGGCGGCCGACACAATCACAGAATACTGACGCGCATTCTGCAGAAACAGCGGGAGATAATACAAGGAGATCTGGTATGCCGCGCCCAGCAAGAAGCTCTGGATCATGAGAACCGATATGACGCGGCTCTTGAAGACCTGCACTGTTGAGGTCGGTTAGTCCGATTCGGAGAGTGGAAGGAGAGGATCCTAATTTACTCGGCATTGTAGGTAGTTTGGCGACGCGCAGCTCAATGTAGACAAACAGGACAAAGAGACAGCCTCCAATGACCAGCATGGATATCACCATGGGAGAGTCCCAGCGAAAGTAGGAGCCGCCACCGCTGATGGGGATCAGGACCAGAATAATGGCAGCCGACGCCACAAGGACTCCCCAGTAGTCGATTTTGCGTACGCTCTCTGCGAACCCTTCGGTGGGCGGCTTCGACGGGAGGAGCCAGGCCGATACGCAGCCGACAAGCACGGCCAGGGGGGCCAGAATGTAGAAAAAGACGCGCCAGGTCGAGTGCGAGGTCAGGGCTGCTGCAATGAACGGCCCTGCCAGGTTGGCCATGCCGATGCAGGCACCGATGATGCCCAGGTAGAAGCCGCGCTGCTCGAGCGTGACAATGTCGGAGACAATAATCATGCTCAGGTTGCCAATGCCGCCTCCGCCAATGCCCGCGATGCCTCGGAAGACGTAGAACATGGGTCCATTTCGAGACAGGCCGCAGAGGAGGTCGGCCAGGGCAAGGCAGCACACGGCAGCCAGAAAGACGTGCTTCCGGCCAAAGATGTCCGAGAGTCGGCCGTAAAGCATCTGGAAGGTGGTGTTGGCGACCAGCGAGGCCGTGCCGGCCCAGGAGATGGTGTTCTGGGCATGGAGGTCGCGCGCAATGGTGGGCAGCGTGACGCTGATGCCATTCTGGTCGATGAATGAGATGATCAAGGTCAACGAGAGGGTGCAAAACACGACGATCAGTTTCTGTGGAGGCAAAAGGTTGGTCTGGTCGTGAAGGCCTTTTTCGATGGCGGATTGCTGCCGCTCGATTTTGCTGCCATGGGCCATTACTGCGTGGTTCTTACAGACAGACAGACGCTTCTTTGTGCAGGCTGTCCGATTTGAAGGGTCACTTGGGATTGCTCGAGGAAAACAATTGAGAATTTTCTCTACAGATGGGTGAAAACCCATATCATCTGGCCGTCACCGCCGCCGGGCGAACGAATTTAAACGGCAAATCGCAACATCTCCTTCCAAGATTGGCGCTCCTGTTAACGCGGCAGTCTGTTAGTTGTAACGCTGCGGGCGTAAAATGACCGTAACAGGGCTAGCTTACTGCTTGATCGGCGGGGGATTCGTCCGCAATTGCTGAACTATGAATGGAGGCCAGCCAGGTCGATGTGGCAGGAGCAACTGCAATACGGGCAATGCCCAGTTTGGGTAATCTGCCGCTCGTTCAACAGAGACGGCCGTATGTTCGTGATGAGACAAATCTATTGAGTGAGAGTACGTATTTAAAGTTGCGAGGTTGTTTATTCTATGTTAAAAGTTGTGCTTCATGTTCATATTCTTGCAGGGATGCTTCCACTCCCATCACCATGTCCTCGTTCCTCCCTCGGTGAGCCAGTCGTCTTTGAGCATCTCCTTTGCAGTAGCCCGTTTCGAAGGGTCCCACTGCAGCATCTTTTGCATCATGGCCACGAACTTGTCTTTGTTTTCTCCCTCCAGCCGACAATCAAGTGCTGCGATGGTGGTGCTGTGCGGCTTGAGAACATCGTCACGAAATTTACCTACAGAGTTGTCAGTAGAGGACCACATGAATGCCAGAAAGCGAACATACCGTCCTCGGTGAAGAACTTGTCGCTCAAAGCACATGTCTCGAGAAAAGACGGGGGAGGTTGCCCAAGCAAAGAGACAATCTCGCACAAGTGTGCTCGGCTTTTGTACTCTTCGAACTCGGGGTCAAATCCCGAAAAGGCACTCCCGCCTTCAAACAAGTCGAAGACCTAGAGGCAGACCTGGTCAGTTCCGTTACCAGTCAAATCACGTGCAGCACCATCTTACCAGACAGCCAACGTTCCATATGTCGATTGGGTACGACCATGGAGCGTCGAGGATGACTTCTGGGGACCGGTAAATGACAGGCTGTGCGTCTTCTCGATGCTCAGTGTCGCCAAGCACGGCCGCCCCGAAGTCACAGAGAACCGTTGGCCCAATGACATCGGCTATTGACTCAGGCTCTGGAAGAGCGCGCGATTGGTAAATGACCCTTCCGTCTTCCAGTACCTTGCGTGGGGATGGGTTTGCAAGCTCTTCCTGCTCGAATTTGCCAAAGACCGAGGCATCGCCCACAGTAAACATGATGTTGTCGGCCTTGAGGTCTGGGGGAATGGCATGGTCAGCGGTGCTCCGCAAGTATTCAAACCAGCAGACGTACCTGTGTGGATAACCTTGCATTCAGTGTGAAGAAAATCCAGAGCAAGAAAGAGACGGTAGATGACGAGACGCAGAAGCTCCGATGGCAGCATTCTTGCATCGTTGCGGTCAATAAAAGTGTCCACATGTTCCCAGCACGGCGTGTGTACGACGCAGCGATGACTGCCCCCTGGGCCAGTGACATCAAAGGCGTCGAGAAGAGCGCGGATTGCACTGCGCCCTGGATGCCTGGAGGGCACTTTGGACATGCGCCTGTACGCTTCAAGCTCATTGTCCACCTGCGAACCCATGGACTCGTCGTTCACATAGAGCTTCAGCGCAACGTGCCGACGGTCGCTTTGACAAGAAGATTAGTTAGCAATCATCACTTTGAAAATGCCCAGACCGCATAACATACTCAAGGTCGCGCGCCAACCACACTGTCGACGTCATGCCGAAGCCCAGCTTGCCGACGATCTGGTAGCGTTCGCGAATGACATCGCCGATACGGGCGGGATAGAAACGCGAAGCCACGTAGTCCGGCAGCCGCTCCTCCTCAAGTTTGTCATCCAGCGGGACACGTTTGAAATTGGTGTTGGGGAAGACAAGAGGTGTCCATGGCTTGCCCGGCCAGCGAAACCGTCGAAGAAGGGAAACCATGTTGAGCGAATCCAAAGCGCCTTAGACGACTAACAGTGGAATGAGGTTGAAAGAGGGTTCATGAAATAACAAGAATGGGATGATCGCATGATTATGAGGGAAGCCGCCGGAGCGGGTAAACAATAGGTCGGACAGGACAACCTGGGCTCACTAAGTCCGACATAAGAAGATAGCCCACCCAATGACAAGCGCCCGCAAAAGCATGCTGAGCAGCAGGCGCCTACAAAGTACAGTTGGGCAGGTAGGCCGCTGTGGTAAATTTTGCTTCAAGATAGGGGAGCTGCAATTACTTAGCCGCCGGTTTCAGCCCCTATGCACCTCTCAGCGTGCCGGGCCATTAGACAGGGGCACAACCCACACTAATGCAATTTCATTGGGCACACTGGCCGGAATAGAATGCGAAGTCTCCAAGCCTGCCAGAACTTTCTCATTAAGCACTAGGCCTTGATAATGGGTCTGTCTGTTTTGCTATTCTCATCGTTGAATCTGTCTATTCTTTTCCCTCGAGCACCTCCTCCCCTGGGCCTCCCCTGGGCCTCCCCTGGGCCTCCCCATGGGCCTATCTCACGGGGCTCTCTCGGCGTTTTTTTTTTTTTTTTTTTTTGTTCTCAACCTTAGGCGCCAGGTCTTGATAAAGGGCCTTCTAGTTTCACTATTCTCATTCTTTCCCCTCGAGCACCTCATATAGGCCTCCCCTTAGCCTCTAAGCCTCCCCTAGGCTTCCTTCTGGGCTGGCCAGCCTCCCCTAGGTCTCCCCTGAGCCTCCCCTGGGCCTCCCCTGGGCCTCCCCATAGGCCTATACCACGGGGCTCTCTCGGCGTTTTTTTTTTTGTTCTCAACCTTAGGTGCCAGGTCTTGATGAAGGGCCTTCCAGTTTCACTATTCTCATTCTTTCCCCTTGAGCACCTCATATAGGCCCCCCCTTAGCCTCTAAGCCTCCCCTGGGCTTCCTTCTGGGCCTCCCCTAGGTCTCCCCTGGGCCTACCCTGAGCCGCCCCATGGGCCTATCTCACGGGGCTCCCTCGGCGTTTTTTTTTTTTTGTTCTCAACCTTAGGCGCCAGGTCTTGATGAAGGGCCTTCCAGTTTCACTATTCCCACCGTTGGCAGCCCAGGTCTTAATTCATTTGTCCATTTTTTTTGACTTCCTCGTCCGTTTCTGATGGCCACAGTCTAGGAAGCCCCTGCTGGTCCAAGTAAAAGAACAGTGGCTATTTTCAGTGCTGATGCGGATGTAGAGTGTGGCCATGATGTCTATAAAGGTAAGTGCGGATGCCAGTTGAGCTTGATCTTTGCCCTCCGTTCTACAGAAACTTCCAAGCCCACGCATTCACGGAACACACAAAACAACACCCACAAGAACAACTCTCGCAATCATGGCTGATCGCTATTTCTCCAGCTCGGCTCGGGCTCTGGTCCGATGGATCGGCTTTCCCCTGAAGGATCTCAGCGAACAACCCCGTTCTGCTGCTGTGCACTATTCCAAGAATGGCGCTGTACAGGCAACTTCAATCCCCCCATGATACATACTACTAGTACAAAATGGAGCCACTGACCTACTACAGAAAGTCGGAGAGATCGACTGGATCAAAATCCTGTGAGTTGAACTAGATGTCTTACTAATTTTTGAAAACCGACTAATCTTGTCCTTGTTTGTAGGAGCCGCAAAGGAGAAAACCCCGTCCACCAATCGTCATCCAACAAGCACGACAAATCTTGGATCCTCAGTGCTGTAATTAAGCCCAAAAATGGTGTTCAATGCACCCACCACATCTTTATGGACGGCAGAGGGACCATGCACGTGCATGACAAGAAGCAGTTTTCCACGCTACGGAACAACTCTCGTCGGGGTTTCTGATGCCGCAGAGAGCCCCATCTGCCGCGGGATTACATGTCTTTAGAACTGGGGTGACATTTGAGGATAGTGTTGGAATATTATAGGCCATAGACCATTGGCTGGAATCCAAGAGTTTTGAGCATTTACCTCGATCCATTCACTGCGTGGAGTTACTGAACAGCGAGCCACACATCTGTGCCAAAAAAAAAAAAAAAAAAAAAAAAAAAAAAAAAAAAAAAACCAATTAAGCCAATGGCTTCATTCTTTGATAATGTACCTATATACCAGTTCTCATGATTAACTCATACAGGGAAATGCGCGCGTTTTGGTTCATCTCGAAAATGTTCCTTACAAGCCCTTGTGCAATGCGATGCTTATTTTGTGGCCTAACAATGCCTTGCCAGGAACTGTTCGTCCATACCCGTAAAGCGCGGAACACCATTTGTGGGTATTTTTGTTGCCCATATTTTCCGGACATTGACTGTAAGATAGGGTAATTAGGAACCAAGCCTGAACATTTTGGTGCTGTTTTCCCATGCTGCCTCTGCGACCTGTTCCACAGTCTCGCCGCGAAGCCCTGCCACGGCAAATGCCACATTGACCATGGCAGTGCTCTCGTTCCTGTCCTTGACTGCCAGGCCGAGCTGGAACTTGTCCTTCTTTTTCGAGGGCTGAGGCGCGGGCGCATTCACCAGATACCGCTTGTAGATCTCAGAGTTGGCCGGGATGACACCCCATGGCGCGTCCGTCTCAATCTGCAGGCTGCCCAGGGGTATTGCGCGGACCATGGACAGGCTGTCTGCGTCCTTGAAGCTGAACCCGTTGACGCTGACGTCGAAGCCCATGTCCACGAGCGTCTGCATCTGGTCGGCTGTTCCGACAAACGAGTGCACCAGTCCTCGCCGGGGAGGCTGTGGCAGATGCGACAAGTAGGGCTTGATGACCTCGACAAAATCGTCAAAGGAGGCGCGGCAGTGCAGAAACAGTGGCAGATCCAGCTTCTTCTCCACATACAAGTCCAGCTGCCTCTTGAACGTGCGCGTCTGTTGCTCCTTTGGTGCGCGGTTCACACGGTCGTAGTCGAGGCCAAGCTCCCCAAAGGCACAGAGCGGGCAAGGGCTAAGACGCAGGGCGTCGTCGACTGCCGTAAACAGCTGATCAAAGTACGACTCGTCTTCTTCTGGCTCGGATGCGTGGTACGGGTGCACGCCGATGGTTACATAGCACTGCCCCGGGTGTTTCGCAGCAATGGCGAGGTTGGAGGCCACGTCCGACAAGGCCATGCCCGTCAGCATGATCTTTTCCACCCCCGCAGCAGCTGCCCGGTCGATGACCGCGTCGAAGTCTGGCTCATGGCACTGCTTGTTGCGGTATACCCCAGAAAACTCGGCTGCCGTTGCTGTGACGGCTACCTGTCAAAAAAAGTAAGACTCCCGAGTCTAAATGGCGGCTGGCTGGCGCAAGTGAGGGGAAGGGACACTGCCATGGCGACAACTGGGCCAAAGGAATGCGACTTACATCTGCAAATCGTAATTTTGACGAGGGCTTGGCCGGCGCTTCTTTGGGGAAGCCCTGCAGTATGCTGTCTGACATGGCAGAGGTTGTGGGCGTGTTTGCTCTGGCGAGAAAGGGATGTGCTGAGCGAAAGCTCGTCGATGCTGAAATTAGGGACGCGCGTGAAATGGCACAGCGGTTTAGCGGCACCAGGCGCTGAAACATGTGGCCTGCGGCTTGGCAGCTTCTTCGTGGTTGCCACCGGAATGCCGGATGGAACAACCTGGGCGACACTCGAAGATGATTAGATGCTAATCTTTATTAGCAACTCTTTTGACAGGTCGCCCGGAAGTCTATCTGCACAACATCCGGTGGATTGCTGCCGCCGGCCCTGTTCCGGTAAAGTAAGTAGCACTAGCTGCTTCCGGCTCTGTGGGCATCCTTGGCTGGGCCCTTCTGAAATCTCTAGCCTTTACGCATTTGCTGACCCGGTCCGGTCATCCTCTACCCAGTACCCTTTGATCAAATATTGCCTTTTTGGAAACTAAAACGCCCTTTGGTAGACAGCCTACATACATTTAAAAAGGCTTATTGCGTCGTGTTGTAGACAGCTGGCCAGCCATCCCTCTCCTGTCTTCCTGCATTGCCTAGAGTTATCAACCAACCACAACCAGTCATTTCACATCATCCTCAGATCAACCACAGCCCAAAGCAACCTTGCACACCACACCACACACACTATGGCTCCTCTTCGCGACTTCGGTGTTCTGGCATTCGACTGCTACGGCACAATTGTAGACTGGGAGGGCGGCATGCTCGCAGCCTTGCAGCCGCTCGTCGACCGGGTCGAGGGCAAGACTTACACCCGCCGCGAGCTGCTCCAGCTCATCCACAAGATCGAGCGCAGCCAGCAGGCAAAGACGCCCGACATGCGCTACTGTGAGCTGCTGGCCACCATGCACCCCGCCATCGCCGCCGAGCTGGGCCTGCCCAAGCCGTCTGCCGACGAGTCCAAGACCTTTGGCGACTCCGTGGGCAAGTGGCCAGCGTTCCCCGACTCCGTGGCCGCCCTGCGCAGACTAGCCCGCTACTACAAGCTGGTGATCCTCTCCAACGTGGATCGCGAGTCGTTTGCTGGCACCAATGCGGGTCCGCTGGAGGGCTTCCCCTTCGACCTGATCCTGACGGCCCAGGACATCGGGTCTTACAAGCCGGATCCGAGGAATTTCGACTACCTCATCAGCAAGGTCAAGGCCGAGTGGGGTCTCGACAAATCACAGATCCTGCAGACGGCCCAGAGCCAGTTCCACGACCACCACCCGGCCAAAGCAGCAGGCATCAAGTCGGCGTGGATTGTCCGTCCGGGCGGCACAATGGGAAACCTCGAGACTGAGATCTACGACTGGAAGTTTGACACGCTCAAGGACATGGCGGATGCCGTCGAGGCAGAGTCGGTATGAGCATTCGAGGCACCTTAGACATCACCGGCAGGACGCTGCTTTAGATCTAGTTTAGCTTTATCTCTAATAAAATTGCTGCTTCTGTTACTTGAAAAGCATGCCTCGCCATACTCCAATCGTATCCATCGTTCCACGTGCGCATACTACTACGCAGTTACCCCAGGAAGACTGCCCTGCGGTCGGAAATAGACTGACGGGCGCAAGTCCTTATCAGCAGTGGAGCTAGATGCAATCAAGTACTCCCATCAGATAGCAACCGGTCCGTCATGCTTGGCAGCCTGGCCCGTCGGAAAGTTGGCAGCCGGCAAGCCTGCTTTTGTCGGCAACCTGGCCATCGCCTCATCGGCTGCTTGCGGGCAGGATCATGATAGGTCCCCCAATCCGGCATAATCATCACATCTGTAGATAGGAACTGGTGTGGCAGCCCTTCCGAGGTCGTTACGCATAGTCTGGGACAAGGGGGAAGTCACAGGCAAGGGTTGATATGCAGGCTGCCGGCGGTATCATAAAAGACCTTGATCTTCGCCTCGAGGGATCGAAACAAACAGAAACATCACCACCTCTGTTCCAGGGGACATTGACAATACAAGCACCAACTCCAGATCCACACAACATGGCTTCCCCAGACATTGACGAGAAGAAAGACCTCGGCGTCCTGCCGCATCCCAAGGATGTACCCCCATCCGTCCATTCCCTCGCCGGGGGTGGAAGCAGCGCCCAAGAACTGGTCCAGAACGACATTGCCGGCGATTTCCTGGCCTCGCTGGGCCAAGACATCACCGGGCCCCCCATCACCGACAAGGAGATGCGCAAGGTCCTGTGGAAGATTGACCTGATTGTCCTGCCACTCATTGCCAGCACCGTCATCCTGAGTGCTGTCGACAAGGTCATCATCTCCAACGCCGCCATCATGGGCATGAAGGCCGACCTGAGCCTCGTGGGCAGCCAGTACTCGTGGATAGGCAGTATCTTTTACTTTGGATACCTGGCTTCCGATTTCCCCACAGCCTACCTGATCCAGAGACTGCCCGTGGCTAAACTTCTCGCGGCAATGATCTTTGCCTGGGCCGTCCTGCTGTTTGCCTCCTCCGGGACGCACAGCTTTGCCGGCATGGCCGTGGTGCGGTTCATTATGGGCTGCATGGAAGCCTGTGCCTTCCCCATCTGCAGTATCCTCACAGTCATGTGGTACACCAACAAGGAGCAGCCCATCCGCGTCTCGATCTGGTACAACCAGGTACGTAAACAAGGCTCAGGATTGCGAGATATAGTCGCAACTAACTCTGGGCCAGTTCTCATCCATCTTTGCTGGACTTGTTTCGTACGGCATTTCCGAGACGCATCTGAAGCTTCACCGGTGGCGGCTTTTGTTCATCGCCCTCGGATCGTTCACGGTCCTCTTCTCTCTCCTCTTGCTCTTCGCCCTCCCCGACTCGCCAGTATCGGCATGGTTCCTGACGAAGCGAGAACGGTACATTTGCGTCCGCAGAGTCCAGGGAAATAACACGGGCATTGAGGAGAAGAAGATCAAGTGGTACCAGGTCAAGGAGTGCCTTACCGACCCCAAGATCTGGCTGCTCTCGCTCTTTGCCTGTGCTCAGAACATCCCCAGCGGCGGTCTCGTCACTTTCGCCGCCATCATCGTCTCGGGCCTCGGCTACTCGACCCAGATCACGACCCTTCTCGGCATCCCGACGGGTGTTGTTGCTACGGCGTGGCAAATGGTCCTCGCCGTGCCCTGCGCCTACCTAAAGAACAAGCGGTGCATGGTGATTGCCCTTGCCAACATTGGCCCGATTGTTTGTGCCGTTCTCATGTGGCAGCTGCCGCGTGACAACAAGCACGGCCTGCTGGCCGCGTACTATGTCTTTTACACCTACTGGGGCCCGTACGTCATGTCCACCTCGGTGCCCATGGCCAACGTGTCTGGTCACTCCAAAAAAGTCACCATGAACGCCATGTACTTTATCTCGTACTGCATCGGCAACATTATCGGGCCCCAGCTGTTCCAGACGAGCGACGCCCCCGACTACCCGCATGCCTACATTGGCATCCTGGCCTGCTTTGTCGTGGCGAGCGCGTCCATCTCTCTGTACGGCTTCCTGTGCTACCTCGAGAACACCAAGCGAGACAAGGCCGCAATGGACCTGTCTGGACCTGTGCACATGGGCGGTGACGAGTTTGCCGACACCACCGACAAGGAAAAGAAGGATTTCCGCTACATGTACTAGAGGAGTTAATGAAGCGAAAGGTGTGTGGTTGAGAAGGGTAGACTTCAACAATACTAAACATAACCATGTCGTGACTTGTAATTCCATGTTGTTGTCTCTGTTTCATATACATATGAAGCCCACTACTTAAATGAACAGCCGGCTTGGCCGTTTGCTGCCTTGCTGGTTGTTTTGGTTTTCACCTATCGTCTAGCGGGACTAGTCGAGAGGAAGAAGTAAAATTAAACATTTGTTGGAAAACAAAAGTGCCCCAACGTGCAAGTATAAATCAGGACTTGACAGTAAACACAACCGACTTGAAGGAAATTTAATTGTATATATAGCACTACGGTTACATATGTGGAAGTGTGTTAAATACTAGTAAATATATAAATGTGCGCTCCCCTGGAAATGAATAAAAGTCTGGCTCAAGCCGACAAGATTAACCGTTAACCTTGGGCGACTTTACATGATCATCTCGCCACCCTCGCCGGGAAGCTGGTCGATCCCTGTTATAGTTAGTATTACAGAACGTGGATACTCAAAGAAACTGGAACTGGATCCAGCCCCAAGGGCACGCTACTCACAGCCTTCAATGTTCTCGTTGACCATGTTGCGGACGGAGCACTTCTTGGCCTCGTCAATGGTCTGGGTCTTGAGCGACCCGCAGCGGGCTCCCATGCAGCCCGACTGGTCCATGGCCTTTTGGAGTGAGTCGTCCTTCCAGCCAAATACGTAGTCGGCGTGCTGCCCGTAGCCGAGTTTGTCGCCGTACGAAAACACAAACGGCTTGCCGTCGTCGGGCCAGATGCTCTTGTCGCGGAACTCCTCCGTCTTCCAGTGCACCTCGAGCATGAGCTGCGGGATGCGCACGGGGTGGGTCGACGGACAGGAGCCGCCCAGGCTCAGGAATGTGGCTGGGCCAGTAGTCGGGTACGCAACGTGGTCCTGGTGGTTGGGCGTATCAAGATTCTTGCCATCCCAGCAGCTGAAGATTTAGACAAGACTCAAGCACGACGGATCGAGTCGACTTACGTAGGGAAGAGAATATTAGAGCGGACGCCGTAGCACGTCTTCTGGGGAAAGTCCAGAGAATCGGTCTGGCTGTCCTGGCAGGGGGCGCCGTTGTCGCCGGCAAAGTTGGGGCCGGTGTAGCAGCGGAAGCAGTTCTGGTACCGGTCCTTGGCAGCCGTGGGCGTGGTCTTGGTGGCGTCGCCGACAAGCATGCGGAAGCCGGGCTTGAAAGCGGTGATCTTGCCCGGTGCTGCCGACACGTAGTAGACCAGGATGCCTCCGTCGATCTGGTTGCTGAATCGATCGCCGAATTGGAGACTGTACATGTTAGAAACTGCAAATGGCGCCCATAAAAAGCTGTACGTACGCTGCATCACCCTGGGGAACACGCTTCAGAGAGCCGTTCTTGGCACGGAAGTACAGGTTGGCCGTCCAGTAGTTGGAGAAGTCCTCCGAGAACTCGCAGGTGGTGCAAGAAGCAGCCTTGGCAACATCGTCGGTCGTCATGGTGACGTTGAAGGCGTTGCCGCCGACGATCTGGTGGACGTGGGGCGAGGGCAGCTGGCCCGGGTTGACCAGAGGGTCAAGACGGTCGATGACAACCTGCGGGCAGCCGAAACGGAGCATGGTCACCCCGCCGCCGCCGCCGCCACCACCACCACCGAAGCCACCAAAGCCGCCACCAAACTGGGGCGCCGCATTGGCGACAGCCAATAGGGCGAGCAGAGCGGTGTTCTTGATCATTTTGAGTGCCACCTGTTGATCTGTTCGGGAGTCAAGGAGGAATGCCGAATCTGGGTTGTCAGAGGACGATGGGAGAACGAAAACGAATCGAGAGGGTGGGAGGCAGACAGGAGGCACTGCGGACTTCTTAAAAGGAGACACGCCAGGTTGCCAAGGACAGACGCAGAGCCAGTCATCCAGTCACTTCCATAGCAATCTCTGGCAGTACTGCCGAATCGTGAAATATCTCATTCATATATTCGTAGATTGGATGCAATTTGTGGCTAATTGTGTTGGTCGCGAGACTCGCTCGCCACGACCGCAGCTGTGATGTCCAAGCCCACCAGGCTAAACTGGAAGGCTCCTTGAGTACATAATGGGAATGTTTGTGGCTGTTTGAACGATACTTTTAATAGACACCGCGGGCTATATGTGCCGGTTTTCAATTACCGGGAGAGGATGGGATGAAATGGCACATTCTGGGCGATGGACGAATGGGCATGGCCGGCTATTTATCCAGAGGATGCTTGGCAATATCAGAGAGTTGACAGACGGAATAAGAGATGCTCGTGATTACCCGGAATATTGACAAGAGTCTCCATTTCTGCGTTCTTCTCCACGTGTGAATGGTTTCCGTCGGGACAAAACACGCCAAGCTGGAAGGCAAGGATCGTGAATATTACAATGGTGACATTCCGAATCTGAGATGGCAGTGCCTTTGATCCGATGGATGCATTTTAGCCGGGGGACCAGCCGTGTTGCTAGTTGCATCGAGGGCAGTTCATGTGTCGTTTTCGTGCCGACTCCGAGAACACAAATAGACGGCTCATCGACGTGTATGATTTCCACGTGTTGTCTTGTAGATGAGAATCCAGTTGATAACCTTTCGACGACATAAATCAACATCACGGCTGTAAAATGCACCAGCAAAGAAACCTTTCTGTTGTCTGTGATATTCTTGTAAACGTGGGCATATCAGTTTCACAGAATCGCGATGCGCAAGCATAAAACGCGCAAAACGCTGCTGCCTCAATGAGGTGGGCATGGCGTTCCTGGAGGATTCTACGGCCGTTCTGGAATCCCCTCCTCATGCAGACATGCGAGCATTAGTGCCAGACTGATGCATTCCCCTATAATACACGTCACATAACGCACGTTTCGCGAGTGAGAAAACAGCACCAAACAGGACGGACAAACATCGGATAGTTTATCACAGTTCCTGGCTGGGCTGTCTGCCGTACGGTGAAACATTATGCGGGTGCGTGGGATTACGTTTCGTTTACATAGTATACCACGCACATGTTTGGTCGCCCCCTGAAAGTGAGCAACCCCGTAAAACCGGAGCAAAACTGATAATAATTGCAAGACCACAGTTATGCACCCATGGGCGGGGAGATGCGCAGAGTTGCATTGGCTATCAGCTCAACCATGAAGGAGCAAACCGGCAGAGCCGGGGAAGCGATGCACTTCTACGGCAAAGGACCTCGAAATCGGGCAGGTGGTTCACAGCAACCACAAAACAGGATCTCGTGAAGCAACAACTCGTATGCTTCGACGGCCGCCCTCTTGACGTGCTTATCTTTTGCAACTCTGGGTGTTGATTGCATGCCCGAATCATCTCCTGTCGCAACTAACACTCACCTATCATCAGGTGTCAACTGGCGCCCTGCCTTAGGTGGGGACTAGGCACTCAGCTCTCAATCCTTCTATTTGACAGGCCAGCCAATGAGGCAGCGACTTGCCTGCGCCGCTGGGATCACATCCAGGTCCCCTGTCCATCCCTGCCGATCCCTCGAGGAGGCGACAGAGAGCTTCTAGAATAGGGAAAAACCCCGTATCTGGAGGGACAGGATTCGATTCCCTTTCTCCAGTTCGTCGTCTGGCTGGTCTGGTTTTCCTGTTTGTATGGCCCGCCTGGCTCAGGGATCGACGCAGGCGAAACGCTGTATTATTCTCACCTTCCTGACTGTGTCGTGGTACCCACCAACTAGAGTCGCTCTCGGCCTAGCGCGCCTCACGGCAATACAAGCTTCTCTTGGCCGGCTTCGCGAAGCCTACCACGCCCGGCAGTATCGCAGGGATGACGCACGGAGGCTGCATAGAACAGCTCTGCGGCGGGGGTGTCGAGCACGATGGGGAGACACGCACGGGTAGCGCAAAACAAGACTTCTGAGAAAACCGGGTTGCAAAGCTTGGATGGGCTTGGAAAATGCTTGTGAAGCTTGTGTTCGACTTGCACCTTCTCAAATAGGATGGAGTGGCGCTGGGCAGCTGCTCGGGCCCCAAGTCTCACTGCCGATCCTCGCAGACTCTCTGGGTGATGCCCATCAGCAAATAACTGCGGATGCAGGCAACCAACGACAGCGCCGGAGCAGCAAACATGTGCCTGGCCGTTCTCATACTGTGGTACCAGCACTTCAACCACGCTTGCCAGTGGCACTGACGGCCGCAGAAAGGGGCAATACACCTACCGCAACCCGTCTTCCAGGGGACCTGCTCCGAGCTAATTGCCAGGGCCTCCCGCTCTGCCAACCAGAGCCTCCAGGCCGCCTCGATGTCCAGCCCCCATCCGAGTGCGGGCGATCAACGGCACACTAGCCGTGGCGTGATTGGCTAGTACCGATCGCCATTTGCTGGTACGGGGCCTTCCTAAACCATCCTTAAGCTTGACGGCTGTCCCCTCTCGTCCCCTCTCGGCCCTCTCGTTTGGTCAACTCGCTGTGCGTGCGGACCAGATAAGATTATGAAACCGGCAGCTAATATTAAAGGAGAAGGTATGGCATAACCTAGCGTGCCTTTCAGCTCCATGAGACCCAATTGATTGACTTGCCTGGCCCTGAGTTAGGCAGGTTAGGAGACCCGTGCCTTGATGGTCTGTGTGTTGCATCTCCCAACTACCGTTCTTGGCTAGAATTGCAGAGCGATGGATGACCAGATGCCCGCCCTGGTCTGGAGGATGAGACGAAATCAAGTAATGCGTTGCATAGCAAAAGGACGACGCAAGACGACGTGCGGAGATACTCGTACGTGACCGAGGCCAACAACGGCGTGGAGAAACAACGTAAGAAAAACGCCGAATGGTGCGAGTTGCAGACTTCTTCCAGTTCTTTGGTTAGCTACCGACGATCACCACGATGGATATATAAAGGAAGCCTCGACCTCTTCCTTCATCCCAATCCATCTCAGACAGAACAAGCTCTCCATTCCTCTCTCATCTTCACCGAGCACCTCACTCCATCTTTCATACCCTTTTCACCTTTTTTATATTCATCATGCCTTCTTACGCAGTCCTCACCGCTGCCCTGGCGGCTGGCGCTGTTGCTTCTGCCATTCCTCCCCGCGTTGTCGGCATTCCCAACGTCAACTCCCGCGGCTTCTCTGTCAACCAGGTCCGCAACACCAAGTTTGCCGGCCACTCGGGCCCCATTGCCCTTGCCAAGGTCTACAACAAGTACGGCGTTCCCCTGCCTGAGGACCTGGCCTCTGTCATTGAGAGCATCTTCGGCTCTCTGGAGATCCGTGACACCGGCAGCGCCACCACCAAGCCGACCCAGAACGACGAGGAGTACATCACTCCCGTGTCGATCGGCACCCCGGCCCAGACCTTGAACCTGGACTTTGACACCGGTTCGTCTGACCTGTGGGTCTTCAGCTCCGAGACCCCCTCGGACGAGGTCTCGGGCCAGTCCGTCTACACTGCCTCCAAGAGCAGCACCTCCAAGAAGACCTCGGACACCTGGGAGATCTCCTACGGTGACGGCTCCTCGTCCAGCGGCGACGTCTACACCGATGTCGTCAGCATTGGCGGCCTGTCCGTCAAGGGCCAGGCCGTTGAGGCCGCCAAGAAGGTGTCGTCCTCGTTCACCTCCAACCCGGATTCCGATGGTCTGGTTGGCCTTGCCTTCAGCTCCATCAACACTGTCACCCCCGACAAGCAGAAGACCTTCTTCGACAACGCCAAGTCGTCGCTTGACAAGCCTCTGTTCACTGCTGACCTGAAGCACAACACTCGTACGTTTACACAACCTTTTTAGGAGTTCTTCTTTCCAATACTAACAATACCCAGCCGGCAAGTACAACTTTGGCTACATTGACAAGTCTGCTTACAACGGCAGCATCACCTACACCACTGTCGACAACTCGCAGGGCTTCTGGGGCTTCACCTCGCCCGCCTACGAGATCGGCGGTGCCAAGACCTCGGACAGCATCGACGGCATTGCCGACACCGGCACCACCCTGCTGCTGCTGCCCGACAGCGTTGTCAAGGCCTACTACGCCAAGGTTAGCGGCGCCAAGTACGACAGCAGCCAGGGCGGCTACACCTTTGACTGCGACGCCAAGGTGCCCAGCTTCAGCTACTACGTCAGCGACAGCGCCAAGATCACCATTCCCAGCGACTACCTCGCCTACGCCCCGACCTCGTCCGGCAGCTCCACCTGCTTCGGTGGCCTGCAGTCGAGCGGCGACGTCGGTGTCAACATCTACGGCGATGTTGCCCTCAAGGCTGCTTTCGTCGTCTTCCAGGATGATGGCAGCTCGCCCCAGCTCGGCTTCGCCTCCAAGGCTCTGTAAACGACCAATCATCACGAGCCCGCACACACACACAAACACAACCCTGTTAGCCAATGGCTACAGAGGAAGCAGTATATAAAACAGAACGCATGCTTGCGGTTAGGGGATGAGGAGACGTGTATATAGAAAGTGGAATGAGTCTTTTCGTCATTGAGGACCTGGGATAGCATATGCCAGGAATGCATCTGGCTGGCCGTTGTATATATCTCAAACTCGTTTATTTTTATTTTTCAATTCTTCAATACAAGCTGAGCAGAAGCCGGCATTACAACCAACCCTTGAAGTCCCTGGCGCAAATCTAGCTGGCTTAACTCATTGAAATTCTACTGGCTTGTGAAACCAGCGGGTAACGTTAAGCTGATATATCCTTCTTTGTTGTTGCTTGCAATGCTACCTCGTCACGGGGTGTAACATTGCTGAACGCTCCAGCAGCAAAGTCCTGCACCAGAACCCGGAACCAGTCAGGGAGTGCCCTGATAATTGCCGAGAACTTGGCCGAAAACGGAACAATAATGTTCTGCGATTGGCCACTCTTGAGGATGCCCTCAATGACATCGACGAGATACTTGGGGGTGATGGAGACCATGCCGGGAACGCTTCGAACACCAGTGAACATGCCAGTCTTGACGTGGCTGGGGTTGATGCACGACAGCCGGACCTTGGGTGCCCTGTGGATGTGCTTCAGCTCGGTGTGCAGTCCCTCGTACACGGCAATTGTGGCAGCCTTGCTCGCACTATAGTCCGTGGCAGCGGCCGTGGCCATGTACCCGATCTGCGACGCGACGATCAAGAAGTGGCCATGGTTGTTTGCCACCATGGACGGAAGGAATACTTTTGCGGTCCAGACAACGGCCAGCGTGTTGATGCCAAACGTGCTACCAGGTCAGCCAATATAATGCCAGGGGGGGCGGGCGCATCCCATGATGCTGTCGGTTCCGCAGCTCGGTGAAGAAACGTACAGCTCAATGTCGCTGCAATCAGCATCTAGAATGGACTTTGCACGGTAGATTCCCGCACTGGAAACCACCACAGTCGGATCCCCGACATCCCTGTGGCACTGTGTGAGAATTCATGGTTGCTCTGACTAACTGTATTCCCTCGGATGCGCAAGAAAAGGGGGAGGGGACAACTCACAGTCTAATTTGGGCAGCCACGCTCTCAATCTCGCCGTGGTCCATCAGGTTGCACTTGTAGAAGCGGACCTTGTCGGCTTGTGCAAATTAGCAAAAACATACATCCTTGGCCGGAAAGCCGCGACATGGGTTGGATCCTTACTCAAAGGATACGAAGGCGGAATGACATCCAGGACAACAACAGTCGTGCCCCATGCGGCCAAGCGCTTGACTGTTTCACTTCCGATGCCTCCGGACCCTCCAGTCACGACGACAATCTCGCTGGACCAGTCAAAGGTGGACCGTACTACGTTGTTCAACGCGCGGCGGTTCAGGATCTTGTTAATAGAGCGAAGAAGGACCGCGGCGCCAAAGGCCGAAAGCAGTATACGAGCCCATGGCGAGGTGTGCTGAAGGAACGCCTCCTTGACTGACTGGAGCTGGCAAGCCATTGTTGGCGGTTGCCGTGTGCCGTGGGTGCCGGATGAGTGCATTGGTGAGTGGGATTAACGGAAGCATCGAGACATACTTAAATATCCCCCTCCTTCCTTATCCAGTCGCCTTCGATCACATGACGTCACTGTACACGTGTACAGAGGTTGCTGCAGAATTCGAGTATATTAACCCCCTGGCCCCCTAATTTGCAAGCAGTTGTTTCGCAACCATATTACGCGGGATTGGTTGAGATTTTGCTACCCCGCGATCTTGGTACTCGATGAAATGGTGAATCCGGATGAACAAAGACAGCAGCGCGTTCTTGACAGCCGTTGGCCAATGACAAGAGACTGAAAACGCGCTGCAATGTTTCCGAAACCAACTGTTTGTTGGAGGAGTGCTCGGTTCCTGGTAACTGAAATTAACCACCCCAACTGCACCAACATATGCAGACTGGTGCGCCTTCCGCTTCCCGTCCGGGGCACTAAAAGCACTTTATTTTTCCGGGAGCGGCATGCAATTCTGACAATAAAACGGCCTGGAATTGGCTACAGTAATGGCCTGGCCAGGTCCTGACGAACCGTGTCCGGGGCTGCTGCTGATAAATTCGACCCTAAGCTGCTTAGCAATTGCTGCCTGCTGTGGACTGCTATCGCCCAGCTATCGAGCGATTATGCTTAATATTCTAGCCTCACCTTGTGCGAACTACAAGCCATCGCCGTGAAACCACTTACTGCGCAGTTGAGTTTCTGACCTGTTTTTGCTCGTATCTCGCAAGAATCACCACTACGGCGACCACTGAACACAAGTAGTGTCCAGAAAGGCCCCTTGGCTCCTTAGTTTCTTGGCACATCGCGATTCCCTGCCGACCTGCCATGATTACATACTCGCACATGCCATGGCAATTTGAAGATTACCATTATCAGGCGACTGTAGCCATAGGCCCTTTTTGTTTGGAAGGTGCAAAGCAGAGGTTGTGTACAAAGCACACGTATTTGTCCGGCTTCGCCGGCAGCCGTCCGCGGTTCGTCGCCTACAAGTCTTGTTTTGCGCCTGGACCCCGAGGGGAAGCCAAGGTATTTATGAGGGAATGCCTCGCCTTTTATGAGAAGAGACTGGCCGGCACCGACCGAGACGCTCGCATCGCAGGTTTTGGCGACGATGCAGTATCTCCCGATGGAGGGTTGCAAGATTACGACGGGTGGTATGTAGATAACGATGCGATTGGGTTAAAAATAAGAATTAGTCGTCTTGGTGTGACTTACCCAGACCCGGGGCAGCCGTGGGCAGATTGGGGAGAGATTGGTACGGAGCACGGGGTACCTTTGTGCTATCCCTCTCTCCACTGATAGCGGCTCGCCGGTACAGTGTAAACCGACGGTTATCGTGCTAATGAAAGAACGAAGGGAGCTTCCATTGCGGCGCCGGGCATATTTGCCACGTGCCTGCATTCCCGAAATGCAGGAGAAGGCGACGGGGGTTCCAAAGTTCCAAAGCATTACTGTTCGTTACATAGCAATCAGCTACCAACAGTTACGGAGTAATGCAATTAGTACTCCGTTGCCCCAACAGGCCCCAACACACAACACACTCGTCAATTCCTTGCCCTAACCTGGTACGCGATAATGCACTGTATCTGCGGTGCAGCCCCGGCACGCCGGCCCACTTGGTCGCTAAGCTTGCGCCGGGCGTGAAAATTGTGCAAATCACTACACGTAAAAAGGGCGGCCCTCGTCCTTGCGAGTCTTCCTTTGACCCCGTCCCCACGATCCCTTGTGCTGCCCAATGGCCGAGTCTGCCAAGAGCTTGTGTACAGCGTATGACAACTGTTTTCTGGTTTGCCTGGGCGTTGGTTCCACTGATAAGAAGGCACATTAATCTAGAAAGGAAGGTAAGCCGCAGCGCCAAGGGCGGCGCCAAGAACGCCCAGACGCCCGCATTCAGAGGCAGGAAGCGTCAGCACAAAAAAAGTCACAGATTGGAGGTCGAGCCAAGCACAGCTGTGGCGTAACGAGAAAAAGCTGTTATCTGGTGTCGAGTCCTCGTCCGCACTTGCTTGCTGCGGTCCATCGGTAATCTTCAGCACTCTACTGGGTCTATTCCTGGCTGTGCCCTCCCCATGCTCTCGTGCTCGGATTAGGATCTCGCCCACGGCCTGCGGCATTCTATTAAAACTGACTTCGCGACCCGTTCCAAGGTCGCATGCAGCTCCGAGACCAGACTCTTGTCACACACACCCACGCACTGTCTTCGGCCGTCTCTTTCTGACGCCGAGTGCCTCGTTCTCCTTTCGCCATCGACAAGCACGCCCTGACGCCCCTGCTTGACATCCTCAGACATGACTTGGATTGCTCGAATCAACAATGGCGTGGCTGACAGCCCTGTCGGCCGCTGGTTCCAGCTGGAAGGCTCTGGCCATGTGAGTTCTTTCGAGATGACGGGGGACGACGAGGAGCTGCCGCCGGCACCTCTACCTCAACTCGCCAAAAGCTGACAATGACAGCCCCGTGAACGCCCTGGCTCCCGCTTCATGACCGAGATCCGCGCCGGCGTCGTCTCCTTCTTCGCCATGGCCTACATTCTCGCTGTTAACTCTAGCATTGTGTCCGACAGCGGCGGCACCTGTGTCTGCAACTCGACTCCGGACGACCCCGTCTGCACAGTCAACACCGAGTATCTCATCTGCGTCAACGAGGTCAAGCGCGACCTGGTCACTGCCACTGCCGCCATCTCAGCCTTTGCAACCTTCTTCGTCGGTCTCTTCTCGAACATGTAGGTTTTTCACCATGGCGAAATATCATACGACACATGGGAGCCACGGCAAGCTAACAAAAAAAAAAAAAAAAACTAGGCCCATTGGAATTTCTTGCGGTATGGGTCTTAACGCTTACCTTGCCTACGATGTTAGTAATCACCCAACACACGCCAATACCACCTCCACAAGCTAACCTCGTCTCCTCAGGTCGTCGGTTTCCATGGCTCCGGAACTGTCCCCTATGATGTGGCAATGACCGCCATCTTCGTCGAGGGTCTGATCTTCTTCGGCCTCACCGTCATCGGCATGCGCCAGTGGCTTGCTCGGGCCATCCCGCGCTCCATCAAGCTTGCTACCAGTGCTGGTATTGGTCTGTTCCTGACCCTGATTGGCCTTACCTACAGCGAGGGTATTGGCTTGGTCGTCGGTGCCACCTCCACGCCCATGGAGCTTGCTGGCTGCCCTGCCTCTGCCAGACTGGAGGACGGAACGTGCCCTGGCTCGGAGAAGATGCGCAGCCCTCACATGTGGGTTGGCATCTTTGCTGGTGGTATCCTCACTGTGATCCTGCAGATGTACCGTGTCAAGGGTGCCATCCTGATTGGCATTGCCATCGTCTCCATTGCCTCCTGGCCGCGCAAGTCTGCCATCACTACTTTCCCCTACACCGATGTCGGCAACGACAGCTTCGACTTCTTCAAGCAGGTCGTCAGCTTCCACCCTATCAAGAAAATTCTTGCTGTTCAGCGCTGGAATGTCAGCTCGTACAGCGGCCAGTTCGGCCGTGCTCTGATCACCTTCCTCTACGTCGATATTCTCGATACCACCGGTACCCTTTACTCCATGGCCCGCTTTGCGAACCTCATCGATGAGGAGACCCAGGATTTCGAGGGTTCGGCGACGGCATACCTGGTCGACTCCATCAGCATCACCATCGGCGCTGTCTTTGGTACATCCCCTGTGACGGCCTTTGTTGAAAGTGGTTCCGGTATCGGTGAAGGTGGAAGAACCGGCATCACTGCCATGGTGACCGGTATCTGCTTCTTTATCTCGGTCTTCTTCGCTCCCATCTTTGCATCCATCCCTTCATGGGCAACAGGCTGCGTGCTCATCCTCATCGGCTCCATGATGATGAAGGCGACTGTCGAGATCAACTGGTCGTACATGGGCGATGCTGTGCCGGCATTCCTGACCATTGCCATCATGCCCTTTGCCTACTCCATTGCCGACGGTCTGATTGCCGGTGTCTGCAGCTACATCGCCATCAACACCCTGGTGTGGATCATCGAGAAGGCCTCTGGCGGTAGACTCGTCCCTGCCAACAAGGATAAGAAGGACCCCTGGACATGGCGTGTCCCCGGTGGCATCCTGCCGGGCTGGACCAGGAGACTTGCCCGCGGCAAGAAGGACTTCTGGCGGCCAGACCCCGAATCCATTGATGGCAACATCAGCGCCAGCCGCGACGAGACTCTTCCGTACTCGGAACCGAAACCCGTCAGCCCAGACAACAAGTCCTAAGCTGCTTTCTTTATTTTTCATACCTCATGCCAAAAAAAATGTAATACCCACATACACACACACACATCAGTTTGTAACTCTAAATAGACAACATAAAATCTGCTTTCCAAACAATTTGATACCGACGTCATACGTTGAAACCGTTGGGACGCAAACCGAAATATTTTAACTATTGCAGGGCCAAGCGTCTTGGCTATGGATCTAGTGTGTCATGCCAAGCGATCTGAGAGGGTCTGTGGATTCTGACAGGCGTGATCAAAGCTTATGCGTGGATGGCAACATACTCGTCTGTAAGTGATCTCCTTCCAGTTATATTTAATTGATTTTTAATGTTTATTTAGCTGCAAACAAGTACCGAGACAGTGCCTATTAAATCCCAAAAGACCCCGCGACACAGACACATTGGACTATCTACCACGGAGACACGCCGTATTCACCACAAACCCGGCCCACGTCACTGTCCCGGTCGCCACGGACCACTGTCGCAATCCGCTCACCACCGACTTCCGGCTCAACGGCTCCACGCTGGCGCAGGACTTGGGGATCGACAAGGTTGGTCGCCGTCAGTCCAGGGTCCGCTCCAAACACCCTGAACCCTTCCACCTGCAGCTTCACCCAGTACTGATTCATCAACATGTTGCGCGCTGCGTTGCTCGCCCGGTACTCGTTTGCCGCTGCCCGGTAGTACTTGGAGTTGGGGTCGGCCGCGTGCATAATGGAGCCCGTGCTGCGGCTCACAAATACCAGCCGCTTCTGCTTCGGGGCAGTCGACTTTTGCAACAGAGGCAGAAAAGCTTCAGCGACACCAATGTAGCCCACGACGTTGGTCTCAAAAGTCGCGCGGGCAATGGCGCGCGGTGTCGGCCCGAAACGGATGATGCCTGCATTGTTGGCCAGCACATCGAGACGGCCAAACTCAGCATCAACAGCAGAGGCAGCTGCGTCGACAGAGGCGTCGTTTGTCACATCAAGCTGGACGGTCGAGACGGTGCCCTTTGTCTCAGGCAGGGCCTGCAGTTTCTTGACGGCAGCCTCACCACGGCTGCCGATAACGACGTGATAATCTCTGGACCCTGCGACGAGGATACGAGCAGCCTCGTAGCCAACGCCTTGGTTAGACCCTGGACATGGTGTCAGCGGATAAAGGGACAGGTCTTCCCCAAAGTCTATGCTGAAGACTTGGCATCTGCCATGCTTACCGGTAATAAGGGTTATGATCTTTGATGCGTCTGGTGCACTCATGTTTTCAGAGTCTGATGTATTAGACGAAGTGACTGAGAAAGGTACATTTGCACAGGGACTGGCATCGGTCTTGCTCATTTAAGGTCCTTGGAGTACAAGAACTGGCCAGAATTAAGTGACCATGGTGGTCAGCATTCCGCGGACCTGTAAGAGGTTTTAGGTTTATGTCCTTTGTGGATTCGGGCTTCCTAACAATAAATCTACAATCTCACGACACTTTGGGAGAGCTTCAATTCCGGGGGCCGGTATTATCGGAAATAGCGGGTTCTCTTTGAGCCGCAGGGATCGTGTATGGTGTTTGTGATGTTCCCGGCGATCTAGTCACCTAGGGATTTGAGCATGGACTCTCCATGTTGCTGGAGTCGTGGATGTGGAGGCACGAGGCTGTTGGCCATTTCGACTAAAGCGCCTATCAAGCTTGAGCATTACAAACATTACGTGAAATACTAAAATAGAACATCATTACTGAGAAGACATTAAATAAACAAGAGTTAAGCGTGATGGTAAAATTGGAGAAAGAAATGGAACGTGTTTTGCCTTTTATATTTAATAGAAATATAGAATTTGTTAGAATCGTTAGCTGGCCTCATCAGCAGATTGGTTTAGCATGCTTCCGCGTATTTAGTTGTTAGTGAACCGATTCTTTTCAAATATCATGTCCCGAGGTTCAGATAATTGGCTAAAAATGACGGACTTGGCGATCAAATCGGGCCTACAGGAGCGGACTACTTTGGACCTTCGCTCCATCACGTGGACATTCCTTTTTACTCTAGGATCATTTTGTCCGTTATCAACCCCTCCTTCTATCTGGAGACCCAACCTTCCTCTCCACGACAAACGGCAGAATGCTCGGAAACCTGGACCTTCTCAACGTCGACAATGTGTCTAATCTCATCGACCGGGCCGAGTCGCTTCTTCAACAACTCACGACACTGAAAGCAACGCTCGAGCGGCAGCAAAGCTGTCATGGGGAAGACGATGGCAGTCTGTCTCCGCCGTTGACAATAGATCGCGCACGCTGCAGCACACAACCTGCATTAGATCCCCAGGTCCAATCTGCACTTCTGGGGGTTGCCCCGTATTTTGCAGACATTGTGCAGTTAGCTGCTCATGATGCGTCTTCTCCCCATGCACCGGCCGCAAATACCCCGGGTATGAGCAGCAGCCATGTGGTGCTCGAGATTGCCGATGAGAGTCATGTTTCAACACAACGAACCGCGGGAAGACTCACGAACTTGCCACGATACGGAGAAGAACGGTCCCTGCGACAGACATCCGGGTATGAAGCCGTACGTCTTCCGTCCGTGTCGATTGAAACACAGACGGAGTCTCAGGATGACGAGTCGCCGAGCCCGACACTGCCACAGGGTGAATTATCGGCCAATTCAGAATTGCGACAACACTTTCCCTTGGCCGCAAAGAGAACAGCACCAAACGCGATCCACGACACTGCGACAGAGCGACAGTCTAAGAAGACGAAAGGGTCAAGGAGGGTGCCAGTCACCCCACATACAGCGGCAGGAAACGAACCAAACGAACTCGAGAAGCTCATCCGCCGCCTACGATACCACGACAAACTCTGTCGAATCCCGCCATTTCAAACTCCAGGAGGCCAGAATTACAGCTCCGCCATGATTCGCCGTGTGGCTGCAGCCCAGAGCGGCCAGGCGATTCACCAGTTCTGCGGACTCGTCTTGCAGCGGCGATCTCGCGAGGCCGACCTTGCTGTGGTAAATGTGACTGTCGCTACTTCAGGACACGACGACGATCGAATTGCCCGCGCATTGGCGCTGTCGAGAAGCATGGGACGACTGACGCGACGGACGACATACGACATCTTCTTGATGCGGCTACTACAGTACCACATTGCCCAGATGATAGACAGTCGCAAGGATGGCAGACTGCGAGCCGACACGGCACATATCCGTGCCGCCATGGACACGCTGGGCTGGGCGGAGAACGAAAGGCCGCGCTTCTTCCAGTACATCCAGCAGGGCAGACAATGGCGGGCGGTATGCGGACGCTTCCCCGGGCTGTTGGCACTCATTCCTCTACGGTCTGAACGGCCGTACTGTGTTTCACCCACGGACTATCTGAGCATGAAGGGGCCAGATCTTGATGCTTTTGCGCAGTTGATTTCCAGCCCGTTTATGGAGAAGCTGAGTCATGCGTCTGAGGAATTCCAAGCTATGGTGATGGGCATGACCCAGGACGCAACTTTCCGCTGGGAGAAGGAGCACCCTGACCTCCACTCCTGGAACAGAAGCAGTCTGGATTCTGATGTCCTGCTGTCACTGATGCAGCCTCATCCTACGTGTGAGGGCAGCTTCTACAATGCTGAGACATTCCGTGGACAGCCCAAGCCCGCCATTTGGCCAGATTCTTGGCCATGGCCTTCCGACCCACTGGCCATTGCACCCACGGACCGTCAGTGTGACTTCTGCGACGGCCGTCACGACAGCCGCCATGGCCGTAATACAAGAACCTCTGAGAGACTCGAACACGACCCTCGTTACGACGGGCCTCCTTGTTCATGTGCATATGAGGTTCTCGTCAAATCTGCCAGTCGCCGCCTCCGCATCAAGGACTTTGGACACCAAGGTCTGGGAATCCAAGCAGTGGCTCTACACGAAGGCGCCCATGCATTTCGCAAGGGCGAGGTGCTTGGACAGCTCTGTGGCGAGCTGTTACCCGTGGGAACATACGCGTCCAACAGTCTCTGGGTCTCCGAGATGCACCGACTGGATCTCGTGGATGCCGCCACTGGCGAACCACCTGTTGTCTGCCTGATATACTCTGGCGCACGTAGTAACTGCTTCCGTAGTATCAACCACAGTTGCAGACCGTCAGCACGCATGCGGCCACTGCGGGCTTCCGGGCGTTGGGTATTGGCGGTGGAGGCAGTACGTGATATCCGCCACGGGGAGCAAGTGACTGGCAATTTCGGCCGCAAATTCCTGAGGGACCAGGGACTTCGGTGCTACTGTGAGGCCTGTACAGAACCAATAGCACCTGCATGAATCAGATAAACAATTATGTAAAAATTAAAAATTACAATGCAATTTCCAGACAGTGATCGGGATCGAAGCCGGGTGTTAGTGTGTGGGGCGCGACGGAGGAGGGACTGCTAGAGCCAATGAAAGTACACAGAAATATCTCCTGTAAAAGTTTCTTTATTGTGGCCCGTGCACGCGCAGCCTTCCCAACTACATGCCTTGAAAAAGATCCAAGGGTGTTTACAAAAAACCTCGTAAGAGCAGCATTGGTGGCGTATTCTTACTTTCTTTTTAGTGGAATCAGTTACAGATGTTCATAAAGAATACACAAACATTCAAACTGCGATTTCAGGCAACTGGTGGCCATATATTTGGCTCATGAGGGTGTCACGTGGTCACGGAAACGGCACTTACATCGAGTTGACGATAACAGCTCCTGGACTCTGCATTTGCAACGCGTAAGACCAATCACACCAGTATTATGGTACTTTTTACTAGCGTATCTTGAAATAACGAGATTTCCCGATTGCTCGCAAATTTTCAATGGGTAGATCCACAAAGCAACTGACCCACGAGGCCAGTCCCCGACGCTGACCGCAGGAAACTGCTGCTGGCTCGTTTGAGCCCACAGGATGAACTGTTGCTTTGGGCCCAGTTAGTTCTGCGCTATCGGATGTAACATATTACAAACACCGAGGCGTGCACCGTTATCTTGAACGGTAAGCGAATCTGGTTGGTGCCACCCCGCCCTCCTTGCTCAGACATTCCTTTGATGTGCCGAGATCAAGATGCCCCTTTGTGAGGTGAGATCACCCACCCATCACATCCCCTTTCATGATAGACCCTCCAAAGTAGGTAATTTCTACCGTCATATCGATATTCAGAGTCTCTGATTGGCGATTCACTTCCTTCCCTCCATGCACATCTGCACAGCAAGGATTTAGCTCGGCTGTGCTCACGAAGTAAGCAAAGTTACGCGTAAAATTACCCATATCGCCAGTTTTTGCCCACTTATCTGCCACGAAACAGAATGATGTGAACACTAAGTCTGTCAAATACCAGAGTCCAGGCCCGTCAGTTGCTCTTCCGCCTTCGTCATGAACACTGTACCAAGACAACCTTGACGACGTATGCCATACGTTTCGACGGACAAGAGTCGGAAATCCCGATCACGTTGAACATGTGCTCCAAGTGATGGCCAGTGAACAACTGACGAGAATTTGTAATGTGTGGTGTGCATTGATTGCAGAGAAGGGCTCCGCTGGGCGAGGGCTCCGTCCGCGCATATCCTAGTGCGAAGCCAATCTCCACCTTGGGCACCGGCCAAGCAATAGCCTCGGGGCGGTAACGCTCTTATCTGAGGGGGGTCTCGCAGTCAAATTCGTGTATAAAACAGTGATCTCGATCTCATCCTATCCATTTTACAATCTCTCTTTTTTTTTCCGTTCTTCATTCTTAAAGACAAACATCAACCGTCCTCATTACGACTCAAGCCAAGTCGACATCCAGAACACAACACCAGCTACAACACACCGCAAAATACCCACGCAGCCAAGTCAGTCAAAATGGCGACAGCTACCTTCCTCCCCTCCCAACACCTGGCCTACACCGAGCCACCCAAGGCATACACAATGGAAGACCTCGCCCTTCCCAAGGACAACGGCCTCTCTCCATTCGGTGCTTCAGAACCTTTCCGTCTGTTCTCAGACGAGGCCGTGCAGAAGATGCGTGAGGAGATCCTGTCTGATCCTGTCTGGGCCAACCACAGCTTCTGGAGCAAACACGGCCAGTGCATGCTCCGCGGCTACGCACCACTGCACGCACCGTTTGTCCACGCTGCTTGGCATTCCCCCGAGACACTCGAGATCCTGTCACGCATTGCCGGTATCGACCTGGTGCCGCAGATGGACTATGAGATTGCCCATGTCAACGTGGCTGCAAAGGACCTGGCCAAACTCGACCCCAAGGGACACAAGCCACAAGTCAGCAAAGAGGAGGCTCCCGAGAGCACATCACTCGAAAGCACAAAGGGCAAGCCCATTGTCGGCTGGCACCGCGACAGCTACCCGTTTGTGTGCGTGACCATGCTCTCTGACTGCACAGACATGGTCGGCGGCGAGACAGCACTCAAGACTGGGCGGCCTGATGAGGTGATCAGGGTGCGCGGTCCCGGCCAGGGATACTCTGTGGTGCTGCAGGGCCGGTACATTGAGCACCAGGCGCTGCCATCGGTGGGAGGCTCGGAGCGTGTTGCCATTGTGACATCATTTCGTGCTAAGTCGCCGTATGTGCGCAACGACGTCAGCCTGTATCTGGTACGTCCTGTTTCGGACATTCACGCGTTGTATTCACAGTATGCAGAGTTTCGGTATGAGATCCTCGAGGCGCGGTGCCGCAAGGCAAAGGAGGAGGCAGCGGCTATTGCCAAGAGCCGACGAGAAAAGCAGGAAGGGGTATTTAACGTGGCAGAAGCAAAGAAATTTATTGCAGACCAAATTGCGTTCTTGCAACAGATGGACGAACAGATCGCGTTTCACCAGGGTGCGACCCGGGATTGACAAGAGTGCACATGCAAATGGGATTTACTACTGGGACAAAATAGTGCAGCATATTGCATCGAGATGCTTTATGAAGTATCCATTTCATCTTGACAGATGAGCTCCGTGCAGAGATCCTCCACAGTTAAATATATGTTCAATATCTCATACCGTTCCCCGCGTCCGTAGCCGCTACCAGATCCAACACCCTGCATTTCCCAAAGCAACCTGGATGATCTATTATCATCTTGTCGAGGCTCAGTCGTGGCCTAACAGATACTCCTTAACATCCTTGGACCTCGGGGCACTGTTTCTCATTAGCCCTTATTGCTTTGTAAACAGACAGCAGCTTTCCTGTGGTGTTCACAGGTAGTATAGAAAGTGGTTGCTAGATAGATACGTACTCTTTGTAAATCCACATGGCCAGAACATTTCCTTCTTTCAATCCGTCAATGGTCTCGGCCATTTCAGGGCCCTGGTCTTGGTCTTTGATCTGCTTGATGGGATACAATTCGTGCACCAGTCAAAGGCAAAACAAACAGGGTCTGGAGTTCACAGAGAACAAAAACCTGTAGAATCGGGTCAGATCGTGGCCTCCCTAAAGAAAGAAAGAAAGAAACAATGTGCTGTAAGTGCACAGGCTAGCCACTGTACCTTGCTTGGGTCAATCTTTGAACAAAGCTCTGGAACACTCTTCTCAGTAAGAAGACTGGCGTTCTGCACCTGTCCCAGATTCATATCCGCGAAAACCGCCGATAGGGAGTGGATTCGGACTGTCGGGGAAAATTCGCCGATAGCGAATAATAAGACAACGACTTGATATTTGGTAAGTAAACCCACAGAAAACTGTCGCCACCTTCACCGAGGATAACGTGTAGATAGTACTTGGTAAAAACATCTATACGCCGGGATATGACTTAGTGTTCTTGAATGTATTCGAATCCATCTAAGTCCCGTTGCTTCCACAAACATCCAATACATCAAAGCCCGCTTGCGGGGGAAACACATCCCAAAACGTTTTCCCGTTATCAAACAGCAGCATATCATCCAGGCAACACAGTGAGGTCCAGTCAAATAGGGCGGCGGTTTCCATCAATGTATCAGATGGGCATGAGGGATCGGTCCAGGGGATGGCATCGTGCTGGTTGGTCGGGTGTGGGTCATGTGTTACAATGGGCGCAGATTTTGTGCCTTCCGTTGTCAGACATGTAGCAACGGTTCTAAGGGGAAGTTACGATAGAATTCGGTGGGGTATACTCCACGAGAGTATCACGAGTGGTTTAAAAGGAGGGAAAGAGCACGTCGTGAGAGCCAAGTTCTTTCCCAAATTCTGCCACACTTGATGTGGGCTTGGCTTTTACAACGATACATCATGAATCTTTATTTCTTTCGTACTGCGAGGATGAAAGCTCCACTACCACACGGGGTGCAGCTCTGATATCGTAAATCCAAGTTAGCACATGTTAAGATGAAAGCAATTTCCCCCAGGCCAAGGGAGAGTAGTTCTTCTTTCCCATCACCACCGGGCTAAAAAGCCAAGCTTTGGTCTTTTTTTTTCAATTTTTTTTTTCGGGTTTGAGGGAAGGAGCCAGCACACTCGTTCTGACCCACGCCGTTGGCCATATCAGCCCACGTTTTATTTGTAATTTGCCAAAGATGGATGGCATGACCAGCGATAGCCTGTTTACTCTCGTTCTTGCTCTTTCCATTTTTATTTTTATTTTTATTTATTTTTATTTTTTTCTGGGCCTTATCTTTCCTTCTGTTCACTATTACTCACCAACATGACATTCCAAAAGCCCATAGTGTTAGGTCGACAGGGAACCATGAGCAGCGTGAATTGTCAGAGGCGTCAAGGACGTATTCGAGAGTCAGAAACCGTAAAATTTCGGCTGGTTGTCGGCCGGCGGCACATTATGGGAGTCGTGCCTCTATGAAGGCAGTCGAAATACAGGTTCTTCCCCGTCGGGACGTTGCGACCAGTCGGTACAGCGGTTGAAGAGCGGTACGCCACCCAAGATACGGTTTCCTGTGTGTACGCCATCGGGGTACTGTGTAATTTTGGTAGATAGTTTGGTATGAAACAGAGTGGTCCAGCCGGTGTCTGTCGGCCACAATCTTAGGCTACGGAGCGAATTGTAGCTTGCGACGTACTCGATATTATATTTGTCGTTGCCGGATCGTGGACATGTATACCCCGATGAAGCGCCGCTGCAATTTGGTGTACGTTTATGGCGATGACTTCGATCAGCCGCAGCTGGGAAGCTTTCGGGGCGGGCTCTATGTGCCGAGCAGCTGACGGCCCCTAGAAAGAAGGTGGCCGGTGTTGAGAGTCCGTCGATGATCTGGGCGCATGTTTCGAGTGCGATTTCGGTGGCAAGCATAGTGCGAATGGCGCTCAATATCGCAATGGTTTTTGTCCATCTCATAGCACGAAACGCGTTGAGCCATGATCAACTGTCTTCACGGCGGGACAATGAAGTCGCTTCGTGGACCCTCAATTAAGGGGCCGTGACAAGGCTGACATGGTGGATAGGAGTGGTGCTGCTGTCGTGAACACATCGGCTTGAAGAGATAAAGCCAACGATTTTGTTTGCAAAGCAAGTCTTCTCGACTTCAAGAGGTTTTGCTTCCAGTAGCAAGCTGCATTGGCCATTGTTCACATCCCCCTTCTCCCTCTTTTCGTCTCTTTGTCTTTTGGCTCTCGAAGGCCATCTTTTTTCTGTTAATCAGACCCCTGCTCCAGCCAAACTTGGCCCGATGTGTGACTGCCAAGACCTAAGCGCTGGCAAACTAGTCTGGTTTTTGGAAGGATTGCAGACCCAGGCAACGATGGACATTTTAATCCAATAAAGAGGCTAAACTTTCAAAGTCTACGTTTGGGGCACCTGTGTGCAGCCTCAAGCTTATCCGCGAGCGACTGGGACTAGACTGGGACTACCACCACCGTGTCTATCTAGCTTCGTGGACGATGTAAAGAAAAATAGGTTTACGGGCTTTATTACAGAGCAGCTTAAATTTAAAACTTCGTTCCCTAATAAGACCTAAGTTGAAACTAACCAGATAACCCCCCCGTCTCATTATCCCGACGCCATTGCTGCATCCCCGCAATCCAGTACTCTATGCCACCGTCGGGCACGGAGGGCAGGTGGAGAGCAGCAAGCTGCTCGTCAGACTGTACCACCAGATCCTCGTGGGCCATATATCGCATGTTATCGCGGGCTGATGCAAGAATTGCCTGGGCTGTGTACCCATAGGTCAGCGTAAATTTGGCAATCGCCTTCAAAGCCTCAGTCCAGTGGTGGGCCGCCAGTTGGTGGTCACCCTGGACATGCTGCGCTTTGGCCAAAATGATGTGCGCCCGTAGCGTGCAAAAACGGAGCCGCGGACGAGACAGAACACGTATGCCAATCTCATGTGCGTCATGAAGCTGGCCCCGCGCAAACAGCACTTCGGCTAATGATAGATCGAGGAAGGCAGCTTCCGTGGTCTCTCTTTTTATCTCGCGACTGTCGGTCGGGCTGGGTTGTCGTTGTCGTCGCTCTAGCTCGGTGCGTAAAAGCGCCTCTGCTTCGTCTAGTTGTCCCAATTCGCGCAACGTATCCGCTAGATCGCACGTTAAGTCTCGTAGGTCTTCGTCCCAGACTAGGTTGCTGGTGGTATATTTTTTCCCCAGATCCGCAAGACACGCCCGTGACTCGAAAAACCGCCCGCGGAAACGCATAACCCGCCCTCTGATCATGTTCTGGCGGAACAAGACCACTGTTTCCAACGGGGACGGCTGCTGCGCATTTATAGGCGACCACAAATCCAGACATTGTTCAGCCGCATTCAAGCGCTCAACTTGTATATGGTTCAACGCCCTTTGTATCAACATGTGGCCGGCTGCTGCGTGCGTGAGCGTGTCCACCGCGTTCTGTGGTCCACCGCGGTTATCACTCACGGCCACGGGAATATCCAAACCGCGCTCAGCCTTCTTCAGGTCGCCGGAAATTCGAGCCAAAACACATTCTGTCTGCGAAATACACATTTGGAGAAACGCATGCTGATTCCCGTCTTTTGCTCGCACAGCAGCAGAAGCCTCCTTGGCCTTGGCGAGCACAAAACGTTTCCACGGCATGCCGGGAAAGCGCGCTGCTTCGACTAGTGCAAGGCCGAGGTCTGTCAGTGTCGTGACCGACATCTGTGCCGCGTCAAGGTTCAACTCTTGTATCGTGTGCCTAAGGTGTGGAAGGAAACGGAGCGTGTCGACAGGCCTAAGTTGGAACGTGTCCGGTTAACAAAAACCCAAAAACCGATAGACCCGAAGGCCGAAGTGGGAAAATAAGGTCTCAAATAGAGCATTCATACATTAGCTCCAGATACTTCCAGGGGAGTGAACGATATGCAACAATCAAGGCCTGCTGCCGCCAGAAAGCAAGGTCTGCGGGGGACAATCCGTCCCCAACACGATGCACAACTGACTCCTTCACGCTATAAAGGCCATCCTCGGAAACCTGTTTCACAGGGGCTCCCAAAGCCTCGCTGGTCAGCTCGAAAATGGCATCCTGGAGCCTGTTGGAGTCACATAGGAAGTCAGCCAGATCGGGGGCAAGACCGACGCTAGCTGCATCAGAAGCTTCAGCTTGGCCGTGATGCGTCCACCGTCTTCGAGGTGCCCCCCCTGACGACAACAGAGCCAGTGGCACCGGCTCTGAAGCATCTAGACGTGCGAGAAGGAGAAGCAGCACCAGGGCATCGTCGCGCGGGTGGCCTGGCTCTTCTGAAGTAGGCAGAGCGGCTTCAGCAGCGGTCAACGAGGGGATTTCCCAAGAGGTCGTCGCTTTCCAAGATGCTGCTCGGTGGGTGGACGCAGGTAGTGCCTGGAGTATGTGGCGGCTCGCCGGGAGCGATTCGTTGACAAACGAGGACGATCCTACGAATCAATACACACAAGGCATTAGCATGTGGACAAGAGTAGTGTATCTAGTGTCTTGAGGTGTAAGATACCTAGCAGCCGGTAGAAGACATCTGCGACAACAGGGTTAGCTTGCCGGACCTGGTGCAGTAGGTCTGTCGTCAAGCACAGATCCTGCAGGGCCAGCCGGCGGTCTTTCTCTTTTGCTCGCTCCCAGCTAAGAGGGAAGGGGATGGTGAGTAAAGGAAGAGGAATGGCAATGGGCAAGTGCGCTTACGAAGTCGACGATGCAAAGAGGCAGAGGACGCCGAGGAGCTCCTGCGAAGGCTTCCCGGCCACGTCTGCAAGCTCCTGGACAATGGCCATCCACCGAGAGCCGATGTGGAGAATGCGGTAAACGGTGTCCTTGGTGGCATCTGGAAACGCATGTTGGATCTGGGAGAGGATATGGCTGACAGATGTGCTTTTGCTGTGCAATGTTGCGAATGCGTAGGCGGCGACACGTTGCAATTTGTCGGCCTTTTGGAGGATGCTGTAGATGCGGACGAAGACGTTGTCCTCGGGGGGGAAATCAAACTGGGCAACCGAATCAAGAAGCACGTTCTTCGTCGAATAAGTCTCAACCAGTTTTGCGGAGCAAGAAACCCGTCTCTTATGGTGGGCCAAAGGTCGGAAAAGCTGCGGTGCTTCGTGGAAGCTGCGCCTTAGGACTTCAATCTGCCGGCAGCGGAGGTGGCCGCTAAGTCAGCATCAGTTTGAGGCAGCCTGCCAGGATTTCTTACCTCGGATTGGTCAATGGAATCGTACTGTCTTGCTTGAAGTTTGTGGCAGAGACAGGACGCCATTTTTGTCGTGTAGACAAGAGGACTCAAAGTTGACGGTGGGGATGACAAGCCCACTTTTATACCTCTCCAACTTGCTTTGGTCTATGCCGAATCTGTCCAAATCTTTTACAACTGTAAAAGATTTGGGGAAATTCGGCTTAGCGCATTCGGTATCGGGTGTGTCGCTTCAAATAAAAAATAAAAGGAGGATCGCTACCCCCACTTTTCTGTACATATATTGATTGCCCATCGACCTTTGGCCAGCTTCCCATTCTGACGAACGACACATATTTGTTTCAATCCCCCGCGCCCCCGCACCGCGCCCCCCCCCCCCCCCCCCCCCCCAAATTCCTCAGATGGACCGTGGAACAAGCACAAGCAACTGGGCTTTGAATAGCCGTGTCCATAAGCCAAATCGCAAGACTTTTGCAGCAAAATGGAACCTCGGAATGCTGTCGGCTCTCCAGAAAGAGCTGGAAGCGCATCCTGAGAAGGATATGGTTGCGATCCTCTCGGCTTCGTACTCAACAAAGCTGGAGTCTTTGAAAGAAATTCGTAGGTACGGCCTCAGTTCCTCTTGATTATTGTAACAGTCTAATTAATGAAAATGGCATGGTTACAACAGCTACCGGGCGTCCGCGACAAACCTTTGCCAAAGGTGATGTCCGCTCTCGCATTCATTCTGAGGACGATGCTCGCTTTCTTCATGGCCCATCCTCGGACCTACAGCGCCTCCTGCTCTACGAGGACAAGACTCTCTCTGAATCCATCATTGAATTGCTGGAGGAATCTCCTGTTGTCTACGAAGGCGTCTGGGCCGCCTCCCGCATGGTCTTTCGAGTGACCGACAGCCTCGTCGTCAAGTTTGCCGACGAACAAGCTGCGGTAGACGAGTACCATGCACTGGTCTACCTTCAAAACGAGCTACCCGAATTTCCCGCACCTCGAGCGCATGGTGTAGTCGCATTCAGTTGCTACGGCCTCCTCTTCAGCGACTACGTTTCCGGCAAAGACCTTGCGCAAGAGTGGCCCCAGATGAGCCATGAGCAAAAGCAGCGAATCAGTGGTCAGCTAGATACCCTTTTTACCAGTCTGCGGCAGCTGCCTAGATCACCCAACAGCCCTCTTGGAGCCCTCCATGGCGGTGGCTGCAAAGACAGCCGACGGATGGTCCGCACCCACCGGACGCCGATCACGACGGCCGGCGAATTTGAGGACTGGATCTTTTCGGGGTCGCGGTACGCGACACCAGTGTACAAGGAATTTCTGCGTAAATTGCTACCTCAAACGAGTGCCGAGTGCGTCTTTACACATGGAGATTTACGCCCGGAAAATATAATTGTCGAATGCGTCGAGTCCAGCCAGGGGGGTGTTCAGTGGGAGGTCCGTGCCGTGATCGACTGGGAGGCAGGTGGCTTCTACCCAGACTATTGGGAAGCTGTCAAGATGACAAACAACATGAACTCGACGGTAAAAAGCGACTGGTACAATTACCTCCCGGGATGTATCTCGCCTGGGCGGTTTTCAGTACAGTGGCTCATAGACCGGATCTGGGATTGCTGCACATGAAATGTTAAAAGCTCACAGGAAATTTCATTTTAGCAATAGTTTGTATGAACTGAGTCTCTTTTTTTGCTCCCCATTTGAATACTGTCAACATTCACTGTAATCTTCGCGGAACCGAGTCCATGGTTCAAGTCCTCTCCAGTCCAACACAAACTGTTTCTCAAGAGACCTTGAATTGCCAACAGACCTCCTTCCACTTATGTGGCCAATGCAGAACCTTCTTTTGCCAGTGTATTGCCCGGGCAAAATATATGCATTTGCTTACTGTGGCTTAGTGAGGAAACTGAAGTTAATATTTCTTAGAACTCATTGTGAATACGAATGCAACCTGTTGGAGGTTGCTCGCCCCACCAACATTTTATCCCACCTAGCGATATTCACGAACAAAGTTGATTTGGTCCATTCAGTAGTGTCTGGGGCGTGGGACAAGGCTGGGGTTCAGGGAAGCAAGTATCTGCAAAGTAATCTGTTATTTTTATTGAAAAGGCGAAAGTTGGTAGCTGAGGCCATATCGCTCGCGCATTATACGACACTGCATCAATTTTTCATCAAATTTGTAAACCACCAGAAGATGACAGGAGACCGGTAAGGTTGCGCTTTCTAAATTGTATCATAGGGTGAGGGAGACACATCACGATGCCTCCTTAATAGGGAATCACTCCCATCACAATATGTTTCTTTTTTTGGTTTATAAATAGGCCCGGCCTCTGACCTTCGAACCTCATTGAAAATACGGCTGCTTAGATGGACAACAGGTTCACAAACACAGCTGGCCAAGCCCCTTCTGTTACCACAATACATATACTTTCTCTGCTCAGTGTCTTTTGCGCACAGATTTCATCTTATACCTTGCACCTACCCTACATGTTTGGCTTATGGTCTTCCAAGTCCTCAAAGGGCAAGAAAAATTCAAAGGGACAACCCAAGAAGCCGCGCAAGGATACGAGATCGCAGCATAAGCGAAGCGCCAAGCACGGAGAATCTTCAACAGGAGAGTCGCCTGATTTTATCGAACCCGGTTACATCAGCCTCTTCTGTGCAGTATACTTGCCATTCCAAGGAAACTTCTACCACTGGGCCCTCACAGCCTATTCCCCGACCAAGAAAACATGGGCCATCTACCAAGTCGTCCAGGACACCACAGATGGCGACTTCCGACGAGACCATCGCAATGTGGAACCATCATCGTCTGACAGACTCATGGACCTTGTGCCACTGGGGCTATTGCCCGACAGTGACGACGTTTGGGCAGAACTTGTAGATCTTGGTCAGCATGTGCTCGTTCCAGGGGAGTATGTGGGTTGGAATTGCCAGGACTATGTGTTGGAAATGTGGGAGCTTCTGCGTGACTATGGTTCCTTTGACCAACAGGCCTGGTATGAAGGCCAACAGAAACTGCTTCCATATTACGGTCAAGATTTTGGCGGTGTTGAGGAAGAGGAATACATGGATGAAGGCGAGGACGAGGAAGAGGGCGAAGAACCGAAACAGTACAAGTCAGAAGAATTTGTTGTTGACTCTAGCAGCGAATAGCTGCGTCAGATTTTCCATTTAGCCCCAAGTATTTCCTCTCCGCTCCTTATAGTATTTGAGCTGGTTTTGTCAAGTTGGCTTATTAAAAGGTCCTGTTTCATAGCTCTATATAGTCTAATCAATATAAGTCTTCATTAATCACCGTATAATCGCCATGTCTACCAGAGAATGGAGTGAAACTGTACTAGCAAAGCTAGACGAAAGGGCCGCTCTAACAAATGTCGTCGTAATCGTCATTGATGGTTCTGCGCTCCTCGGGTGAGACAGGTCTGTAGCCAGCTGGCACACTGCATTGTGGGTTCCGCTGAAAAGAAAGAATTTGCTTGCACTGGTTCTCCTTGGCCAAGGCAGTGATGATTTGCACGCCGGTGGACCCGCAACCTATGATGCCAACCCTCTTGCCTTTCAAGCTGACTTGGCCTTCGGGCCATCGGGAACTGTGGTAGAGCTCGCCCTCAAACTTGTCGAGGTTCTCAATACTAGGCCAGTTGGTCTTGGACAAAAGGCCCAAGCCGGTAATGAGATACTTGACGCGGAGCTCTTCACCAGTTGACAGTGTTGTAACCCATCGCTGTTCCTCGTCGTTCCACGTTGCAGCCTGAAGTTCGGTTTTGAACTGGAAGTGCTTCTTCAGATCATACTTATGTACCACGTGGTGGATGTATGCACGGATCTCATCACCAAATAGATAGCTGTTTGCCCAAGGGTGGTCTCTCAAGTCTTCCTTGTCCCAGGAATAGCGATACAAGAAAGAATTTGTGCTATTGAGGGTCTGTCAGTTTCCTTGTCAAACAAAGGCAGTTGGTTGTTTCACTTACTCGGACATGGCACCCGGGTAACGGTTCCAGTACCATGTGCCCCCGACATCGTCGGCTACATCGATGACAAGAACACTGAGGTTTTGTTCCAGCAGCTTCTTCAGCTGACAAATGCCAGAAAAGCCAGCGCCGACCACCAATGCATCCAGGTATGCAGACTTCATCGTTGTTGAAAGAGAAAAGCCCGAGGATGATTGGCTTCGAAAAGGAAAGTCTTTATAGGCGGTGATGTGCTTCCCGCAGACGAGTTGGAAAACAAAAGAGCTGAAAATAGATGGGTTGAAAAGCAAACGAGACGGGGATAATGCCACCAACCTGCCAGGCACAAACTTGAGGTACTCCGCACTTTGTTCATCCCGGTTCCTGTGACCGTGATAAGCCCGGTGCTGTGGCTTCTTCCCCGCGGGGTATTAACTAGAGCGAAGTAGACGCATGTCAGTAGGAATGGCTGTATGATGTGACCAAGTATGCATGTAGCTCGGTTATACGCTCGAATTGTTCGGGTTCCTCGATGTGGCGATGCCGCCATGATCATAGCCGGTGCCGGAAACATCCCTCGGAGGCCGATATTGATAAGAAACCGAAAGACGCAAGATGTAAATGCGGCTAGACTAAATCTTAAATTACAGAAAGACCAAGCCTGATCAAGAGACACTCACTTCACTAACACTCCAATACAGTGGTCTGCAACAGCAAGCGCTGTTTCGAGCTAGGAATACCCAATGTGCTGTGAATCTCTTTTTCTCGTTGACACGCAGTGTTGTGAAGTTGATATTCGAGAGAAAACAATTGGGGTGAACGCCTTGCAAGTCCGTTGTAAGTTTCGTTTACTGGTTTTACAGAGCCCTGATGTAAAGTAACTCGTAACAAAATGGATTGTTAAAAGTACATATTCCTCCTTTGACCGCAATCATTGTTTTGGTGTGTTCTGCGATGTTAAAAAGGCACTTTTCTTTCGCCGAACCACTGAACAGTCCCTCGTGGCGCAATTGGCTAGCGCGTCAGACTGTTAATCTGAAGGTTGGTGGTTCAAACCCACCCGAGGGAGTTCTGTATTCGAAAACATTTAAACCATGAGTTGTTTACTTTTTGTTTATTTTATTTGTCTCGTTGGTACTTGCTTTCTCTTCTTTTATTGCTTTACTTGTAACGATCGTCTTTTTATTGTCTTTTTTTTTTAAAAAAAAATAATTTTTAATCGCAACTAGTTTATTTCGCCGTTTCTCATGCAACCATGCACATGGGAATTCATTCCATTTAACAAGAGCTGGATTAACTGGTTGACCATAACGTTCGTGGTGTTGGTAGTTTGCTTGGTGGGTTCGAGTGAAATCTACCAAGTTATCTACGGAGTTTTAGCACAGAGTTTTCTCTGTGAGTGAAAAAGCGCCATTTTGAGGCTCGCGTATTTCTCATCTTTACATGTACGAGTAGGTCTCGTGGAAGTTGCCGTGCATATTGCGAGTATCCCAGCCGAACGACTAGAGGCCGAATTTTCAACTAAAGGTGCGCTAATAAGGCTCGATCCACCTGTAAGATAATCTGATAAAAGTCGTCCCACCCCAAGCTTTAGAGTTAACGTGCTGAGTTATTTTCTAGTCCCGAGCGTATTTCCACGACAAAGCCCCTCCATCTAAGAACGAGTATTTGGCTACAATGAAAAGAACAGACATCCGCAATGCAATACCTTCCAGGCAACTGCGCCGAAACGATAAAGTCGGTTCAGTATCGAATGCGATTGATTACCGTGATATGTCGCTGGGCAAAAAAATCGAACAAGACAAACCCATGGCCAACTCCTGTATGTGCCCATTTATCCTGTTACATGGCTCGCCATTCAGAGTTCCACCATGGAACTTTACATAAGTGCGTCTGCAACTGGCCCCCGGTCATGACTTTTTCTTCTTTTTTACGGGGTCATTTATGTATTTGTTTCGTCCCTTCTCTCCGTATTCGCACCGAGTGACCCGGCCATGCGGTTGTGCCGACAGAAACTCGCTCGGGGCACCTATCTTGCATAGGATCACCAGGGGATTCAAGTGGCATGATGCGACTGTGAAGTTCCCAGTCAGGCAGCCCTGTACTCGCAACTAACTAACCCTCCCTAGCTAGCCCGTCGCCCAATACTTACCGGCACTGGGCGCACTGTTACATTGCCTTGCGAATGCATTGCTCCTTCGAGAAGAAATTCGCTCTTGGCTCTCCGAGCCAAGTTGCAAGCCTCTGCTCGCATTGGAAAGGACAGGAACGCGTCTTCATCAAGACGGCATCGGGCAACTCGGATCGACCGCATCGGACTCAAAACTCTAAATCCAGCCTTGTACTCGTAACCTAAACGGCTGACGTTCCCAAACTATGGCGGGCGAGCGACATCGGATGATGCTGAGGTGTGCGCAGGTACAGGGGGCTGAGTGCGTTGCTGCCTGGGTTGAAACAACAAGGACATGCATGAGGTCTGGACCATGGGACTGTTTCCACGCCATCTTCCCATCTCCTTTTCTTCTGTCCTTTTGTCTCTTTCCTTTTTTTTTTTTTTTGCCTTCTTCCTTTTATTAATTATTAATTTTTATTTTTCGTATACTTGGTGACATTCTTTCACTCCTTCACTCTGTTTTTCGGTTTCAGTGTTTCATTCATCGAATTTCTACCAAAGAAAAAAAAGTCACAGCCTCTGCCAGTGTACGTGTAAAAACGGCAGAAAAAGACTCATTTCCGCCGTCGCAAAGAACATGCAAAGAAAAAAAAAAGTGGAAGGTTCCGCGACTAAGCCGCAAATGGCGAAGGCTCCGCCTGTTCGGTCGATCCTTTAACTTCTTCAGACGGTGTTTCTGTTGCACCCAAGGGTAGCTAAAATTCTTGGCACTGGAATGGCGTCACAAAGAGTTGGGAAACTAACGAGCAGTCCCCAGTCTTGCTAACACATTGGCTTCTGCGAAGGAGTTTGTAATCCTCACCAAAAGCTTTCTAATGGCCCCGATCCCGACATAACGGTCCAATGTTTCTCTTACAAAGCTGCCATTGAAGCCATGGGGGCGGAGTTCTTGCGTACCGCTTTCCTTTCTCGGTACCACGGAGTGTAAAAACTGGATTGCCCAGAAACGAAAAGGAAGGTGCAAGTTGAAAAGAGATAAAATGCATTTTTTAAAGACAAAAAAGAATACCGGAGTGAGGTAATACTCGGACCTGCATGCAGATGTTGACTGCATACAAAAGAAGCTTTCCTGCCGGTAGGTGCAAAAAAGGAAACTCTTTTGTGTAGCTCCAGCCCAGTGCCGTTCTTCTTTTAAGTGACCCGGTGCCCCCCTCCTCCTTCTCACCTGGTTGATCTATTCCCCAACAGAAGCAAGGCCTCTCGTCATCTGTCTACTACAGTCTCTGTCGATTACCTTGGACGGTTCTATCATCACCATGCGTGTCTCCACTACTTCGACCGTGGCCCTGCTGGCCACCGGTGCCATCGCTGCTCGGCCCTTCCTTGATGAGCCCGACACCGGCATCGCTGATGTGCTCGGTGACCTTCCCAAGGGCCAGCTGCCTAACATTACCGACATGGTTGCTCTCAACGACTTCCAATGGGCAGCCCGCAACTACCTGCCGGCGAGAAACTACACATACTACCGCAACGGTGCTGGTGGCGAGTGGTCGTACCGCAACAACCTCGAGGTGTACAACCGCTATCGGTTCGCCCCCAAGACTGTGGTCGACATCACCGGCGTTGCCAGCAGCATGAACACGACCATCCTGGGCTACAACTTCTCGGCCCCTCTGTTCATCAGCCCTGCCGCCCGCGCCGACTACGGACACCCTGATGCCGAGCTGAACATTGTCCGGGCCGCCCACACTGAGAACTTTGCCTACATTGTATGACTTTCATTCCTCATTCCAAATGTTCATTCTCTTTCAACCGTCAACTAACACTCCGTCTGTCGCTAGGTCTCCGGTTTTGCCGCCAAGCCACTGTCTGAGATTGCCGCTGCTGCCGGCGAGGGACAGGTCCTGTTCAGCCAGGCCTACTTTGGCAACAACGACACCTACAACACAGGCCTAATCGAGAGTGCCGAGGCAGCTGGCGCCAAGGCTCTTGTCTGGGCCATCGACTCGCCCGGCAGCCCCAGTCGCCAGCGGGCCGCCCGCTTCGGCGTCGGCTCCGCCAACAGCGTGTTCCTGAGCAACTCGTGGGAGCGCTACGCCCAGCTGTCCAACCAGACCAAACTGCCCATTGTACTCAAGGGCATCATGACTGCTGCCGATGCCCGCCTCGCTATCGACCACGGCGTCCCTGCCATCATCCTGTCCAACCACGGCGGCCGCAACCTGGACGGCTCGCCGTCGTCGCTGGAAGTCGCCATTGAGATCCACGAGCAGGACCCCTCCATCTTCAACGAGATTGAGGTCCTGGCCGACGGCGGTGTTCGCTACGGCACCGATGCCCTTCGCCTGCTGGCCCTGGGTGTCAAGGCCGTCGGCATTGGTCGTCCTGTCATGTTCTCCAACGTGTTTGGCGAGGCGGGTGTGACGAAGGCTCTTTCCCTGCTCAAGAACGAGCTGACCAACGACGCTGCCAACCTGGGTGTGGCTGACATCAAGAAGATCGACCCCAGCTACGTCAAGTGGACCCCCAACTTCTGGTACAGCTAGAGGGTGAGCGTAGCATTGCGCCTCCCTATGCCGGACGATCTGAGACTGCACTTTCAGACGATCTTGTGCGATCAAAACATTTGACCTCTTGTCATCTTTCTTGTTCATACTTTTACACATTACTTTCTCTATTTCGCATGTTTCTTCATGCCTTCGAGTGCAATTGCATACTCGATTGCCACGTGTATGACTTAGAAGCCGTTTGATTCAATCTAGAGTACTACCAACATTGGTTGTGTATTAAAGAAAGTGAAACCAACACGGTTGGAACTTGGGTCTGTATTCTTATTTGTTGCTTACTCCATTGCGTTGTGATGACGCGTTTGTTCTCGGACCCGAGCATTTCTGTTCTGGGCGCCTTGGGATGCCAGAATCCGGTCTCGGTGAACTGGCGATATCAGCAGACCTTCCAGGCAAGTCTATCCATTTCGGATATGAGCAACCAAAGTTTCACTCTTACGCCAAAATCATACGTTTCTTTCCAATCCCGTACTTCTACTCACTGATTTATGTTTCCTCTTCTGATCATTAATTTCCCGGTCGGACTCTCCTACACTATAAAACCCGTCTTTCACCAATGTTCACAACTCATAGGCATCACAAACAGAAGAATTAAGTATGTCAATAATCATTAAGTCTTATTTAAATAGAAATTAGTACCGCTCCCCTTAAAAGTCATCAACATCATTAGCTATATTTTTTTTTGTTTTTCATTGTCCCCCGTTTACAGGGTCAGCGTGCACTCCAGAGGCAGATCACGGCTGCTGCTGCCGGCGTACAGCTTGTACTCGCCCGATGCCAGCTTCCAGTTCTGCGCCACAGTGTCCCAGGTGCTCAGGTCGCGCCGCGTCAGCGGGAACGACACCGTGACCTCCTCGCCGGGCTGCAGCAGCACCTTCTCAAAGCCGCGCAGCTGGCGCACAGGCTCGTTGTCGCCCGGCACGCCAACGTACAGCTGGGCAACCTCGGCACCGGCGACAGAGCCGGTATTGGTCACGCTGGCAGTCACAGTGGCCACGACATCCCAGAGGTCGCTGTGGCCGCCCTGCAGGATGGGACCGGTCGGGTAGGTCGACACGGCCGCGCCCGAGTTGTCGGTCTTGGCGATGCCAATGTTCTTAAAGTCGAAGCTGGTGTAGCTCAGACCGAAGCCGAAGGGGTAGCGCACCTCCTTGTTGTCGCGGTCGAAAGCCCGGTAGTCAAGGAAGACGCCCTCGCTAAAGTCGGACTGCGGGAACTTGGCGTACTTGCCCTCGGGAGCCGACCAGTTGTAGACGCCGCCCAGGTCGGTCTCGTTGTGCGGCACGGTGTAAGGCAGCTTGCCCGACGGGTTGGACTCGCCGTACAGGATCGACGCCAGAGCCTCGCCGGCATCCTGGCCCGGAAGATGGGCGTAGATGATGGCAGTCACGTTGGGGTGGTCAGCAAACTGGTCAACCAGGCGAAGACCGGCATTGTTGATGACCACAATGGTGTTGGCACAGCGGGCGGCCACGTGAAGAACCAGGCCATCGGTGAAGTCGTCGTGCAGGTTGGGGCGGTCGTAGTTCTCGGTGGCGTACGCGTTGCCGACAACAATGCAGGCATCCGAATCCGGGTACACGGCCGGGGTGTTGTTGTAGGGGCTGACATCCCAGAACATGCTGGTGCTGTCCTTCCAGGCACGGTAGCTCAGGGCATCGAGGGCCGAGCGGATGAATGCAGGCTGGGTAGCACCAGAGCCTCCGCCCGAGATGAGAGTGCCACCGGACGTGATCTCATTCCGGGCCGGGTCGTGCGCATAGGTACCAAGGCCGAAGCTGGTAATATTCCAGCCGTTCGCAGTGCCGGGGTTGTAGGTGTCAGGAGTGCGGGCACCGTAGCCGAAGACGGAGATGAGGTCAAGACCGCTCTTAAGAGGCAGAGCGCCGTTAGCGTTCTTGACCAGGACGTGGCCTTCGACGGCACCGTCAAAGAGAGCCTGTTTATACTCGCGCTTGTGGGCGACCACCTTCTTGTGATGGGACAGAAGATCGGACGGCAAGCCGAAGCCGGGGACGGTATGCTCCTTGCTCTCATCCTGCTTCAGCTTATACCAAGAAGCTATGATACGGGTGACCATATCGTCAACGCGTGTCTCCGGGACACTGCCGTTGTTGACGGCCTCAATCAGCTTGTCACCCCAGTAGGCGGCGCCACTGGGCATAACCATGTCCAGACCAGCCAGGGCCGAGCCGACACCAGAGTGCTGTGCGCCCCAATCCGTGACCACGTAACCCTGGAAGCCCAGCTCGGTCTTCAATACTCCGTTCAGCAGCTTGCTGTTCTGGCAGCCGTGGGAGTTGTTAATGCGGTTGTAAGAACACATGATGTTGGCCGTGCCGGCGTAGAGGGCGTCCTGGAAGGGCCTAGAGACATAGTGATTAGACAGGTACTTTGGCTACCAGGTAAGAGTATGCGATACATACCACAGATACGTCTCGTGGAGAGTCTTGTCGTCAATGTTCGTCGACAGAGAAGAGACATTTGTAGTAGTGTTGGGCAGGCGGTACTCCTCCTGCTCGTTGGCGATGAAGTGCTGAGAATAATTAGTATACCGCTAAACCGACATGTTCCCGAACCACCCCGAATCAGTTTCTTACTTTTGTGCTGGTAGCGACACCAACGGACTGCATGCCCTCGACAGTCTCGTAGGCGAGAGCACCGCAGAGGTAGGGGTCGTTGGAGAAACCTGCAAAGACAGATGTGTCAGTATAAGATATCTTGGAATTATAAAGTCATGAAAGCACTCACCCTCCCAGTTGCGGCCACCCAGACCAACACGACCAATGGGGCCAACCACGGGACCCAGGGCAAGGTTGACGCCCTTGTCACGGAACTCGCTGCCCATCTGCACAGCTCTGAGGTGTGAGAGGTTGCGGTTCCAGCTGGCTCCGACGTGGATTCCGGAGGGCCAACCGCTCACAAAGTCGGTATTCCGCAGACCATTGCCGGCATCAGCCAGGCAAATACCAGAGAAGTCGAGGCGAGGAATGCCCTGGATGTTGCCAGAGCAGCCATTCTTCACGGCTGAAGAACCAGCTGTGAGGTTGACCTTCTCGGCGAGAGAGAGCTGGGCAACAAAAGCCTTGGCCTTTGTGTAGGAATCGGCCCAGCTTCCAGTACCCGAGATGTCGGGAGAGGGATACACCGGTGGTGACTGGCCGTAGAAGGCAGTGTCGCTGGTGATGATGTCCTGTGCCGCAGCACCGGCCACCAGAGCCAGGCCAACGACACCGCTTTGTAGCAGTGAAGCAACCATTTTGATTTGGCCGAGAAAGCAAAATTGGAGAAATTGAGCTATTGAAGGTTACCCCAAAGATCTGAAGATCGTCGCTTCTGGCTCGGAACTTTCCTTCTTTTTCCTTTGGGTCGGGAGGCGGGCGGCTCTGCATCTTTATACGTCGTATTATGCTTCCCGGATTGAAAACACGGTCGCACCCACTCATGTTATTTCTCTTGGAATACCGGGGCATCGGCTCGTCCATCCTTGCCCAGCTCATGCGCTGCCATCTTGTGATCACCGCATCGATGGCAACAGAAGCTTGGCGATTGATTTCGGCCCTTTTTGCGGAGTGGAGGAGAAGAGGAAAAAGGACGAAGAGATATAGTGAAGCAAGTGATGAAATAAATGAGTGAAAAAAAAAAAAAAACGTTCGGTTCATCTCATGACGGGCATGGGGTCGGGCGGAGACAGAATGTAGACTACACCATGCGGAGGCGATGGCGGTGCGGGGAACGTCTCTCTCGTACAGTAAGTACGCTGGGCTCCTCCGCATGGGCGGCCGTCAGTTTTCCGGTATTGCCTATGGCTATGGTGATGGTGCGGAGACGAATAGCATATCACGGAGTGGAAAAAGTGCCGGGAAGTGGTAGGTCCAGATTAGTCGTTGGTTTGTCAGTCGACCGTCAGTTGACGAGGCCCGGCATTGGCCGCATTGGGAAAGGTTGACCCCGGCCGGCTGAACAACGTGAGTGTCTGTTGTCACAATTTGACTTGGAGATACCCGAGAAGCTTCACACTTCCGAGGTTGGCCTTTCAAACGGGCCTCTCCATTGGCTGGTGTGGTGACTAAAGGCTGGTTTGTGGGGCAAGGTCAAGTGCCGGGTAGAAGAAGAAGGAGGAGGGACAAGCATGGGGTGCTCCTTCTCCAGACTGGAGACCCAGGAAGGCAAATCAAAGGGAAGTTGCGATGGGCAGCCACGAATTGCTGGAAAAACGTGACCCTTGCGGGGAGCCACAATTAGCGCCGAGACCAATCCATGGGGAAAATGTGGGCTTGCTCGCTTCTTTGCGATTTCTCCTTGGTTCAAGGAATCGGCCCCCTCCAAAAGACCCTCTAAAGAATGAAAGGGCCGACTGGCACTGGGGTCTCCAGTTCAATACGGTTAGCAAGCTCGAACACACAGCAAGCAGACTGTGTTGAACGGCGTTGGAGTCTTGGCTCGTCTGAACAGAAGCGGCTGTTTCGTCCGAGTCTGGCCGTAGGAAGGCAGAATATGGCGAAAATTGGCGACAAAGAAGAAAGAAGAGTGAAAGACAACACCTTCACCGGCCGGTTGGGTCGTCCTTGAACCAACAAAGGGTTTGACATGAGGCTGAGAAGAGGGATCTGCGCCAGCGGCATCTGGGAGTGCTTTTGGAAGAGACCCCAATTGGCTGACGGAAAAGACCCGAAGAACCTGGTTTGAACAGGAGACGACTCTTTTTGTGGCTTGCCTTGCTATGCATCCAGCCACGGCCGGTTCAACAGCCACGATGCTACCACAACCCCGGTCCCCACGAGTAAATGACTCTGCTCGTACGTATACGGAGCCCACCGAGCTAACCCAGAGGGGGCAAGCTCCTCGAGGAAACAGGCAACGGGGCATGGCCATGTGGACGGTGAAGTAGGAGCTATGACGGAATGTCCCCCGCTGCGTCTCTGGTTCTTTGGATACCAAGGCGGTGTTTTAGATGCTGGGGTTAAATTTCTTCCATTGCCAAATCCACGGTGCGCGTGTGGTTTCCTATCTGGGCTAACATCCTTCGTCGTTCATAGCCTTTACTTTTTATATTTCTTTATTCTAATTTGTTTTATTGCAAGAAGCAACACACAACAAAGAACTTCCAAATGAGTTGGAGATAAACTTATCTGCCTCCGGGAAATGTTAGATCCATTGATCTATTAATACGACCAGCATCGGGCTACTGCCCATCTTGCAGTTCCTTCCAGGCGGCAACTGATCCAGCAGCTCTAGGATAATGTGTTGCCTGCCGCATACCGTCTTCTTCCCCTTTGCTCTCGCTGTTCCCTGCCGGAGTCCCCCAACCACCCCCTCCAACTGTTCGCCCGGCTGCGAGGTAAACATGCTTCGTGGGCCAAGGTTCACTGTACGGAGATCCGTATTTCCGTGGTCGCCATTCATCTTGGCCGACGATGCTAACCTCTTCTTCTTCAGCCACAAATTCAAGCCCCTCTCACCTGGCTCGCCACCTTCAAGTGCGTACGGGACGTTCACACGCCTCTCCGACATGAACGAAAAATCCAGTGGTTCTCGCGCCTCAAAGACCCGTGTGCAACCATTTCCACCGCGGTGCAGTCCCGAGCCACCACTGTCATGTCGGATAGCAAAAGCTCGCATGATTAGGGGGTAGCGTTTTTCAAGCACCTCAATGTCCGTGGCTCGAGTGGTAGTCATATGCGTCTGCGTGGGAACCGGCGACCCATCCCAAGTAGGTCCTGCCCCGTTTCCACCGCAGACAGTTTCACCGTAAGCGTAGTCGTAACCGCCATCCTCTCGTGGACCTCCAAACATGCTCAGGCAGTTCATGCAGCCCTGCGACCCAGAAGCAGCACGGAACGTTTTCAAGATGACATCGACAAGCCGTTGGGAAGTGAGAGCATTGCCTGTACTGACTGCAGATTCCGCAGAGGGGTTGATGATGCACGGATAAGGCAGCTCGATTGTGACCGGGGAGAGGACGCCTTGGTTCATTGGAATGTCGGACGCGATGAGGCAACGGAGAGAGTAGATGGCAGCAGACATGGTGATGGAGCGAGGAGCATTGGAATTGCCTGTGCGCTTTGTCAGCTAATGTTGTCAACGACTGGGGCTTCTGGCCGTGTCAACTCACCATGTATCTCGGGGTTTGTGCCAGCAAAGTCAAACGTGGCACTACCCGTCTGAGCATCAATGGTTACTTTGAGACAGATCCTGCTTCCGTCATCAAAATAGTCAACATCCTGTAGAACAGGGCCGAGGCGAGCAGCAACATCTTTGAGGTACCGTCTAACAGACGCTTCAGCTGTGGCTTGGATAGCCATCATGTAGAATTGGACTGTCTCAACGCCGTATTCGTGGATAAGTTCAGAGAGAAGGTGTACCCCACGAACATTGGAGGCAACTTGTGCTCGCAAGTCAGACAGATTGTCGCTGAGATGGCGCGAGCCGTAACAACCAGGGTAGTGCGCGGGTTCGTCGATCAAGATCTTGGTGATGCCTTCTTCGTCAAACACACCCTCGGACAGCAGCTTGAACGATGTGATCGCTGCGCCTTCTTCCCACAGGTCTTTAGCGTCAGGGTGCATGGAGTTTCCCGCCAAGCCTCCAATATCCAGGTGGTGGGCCCGAGAAGCGACGTAAAAAAGGATCTTCTCCCCCGCCATATCGAAAGCCGGGCTTATCACTGTGATGTCTGGGAGATGCGCCTGATAAAAGGTTAGTAGTCATGAAATGGAATAGGGGATCTAGGGCACTGACGCCGCCAGCCAATGGGTGGTTTGTGACAAGCACATCCCCTGGTCTGAGAGTCTTGGAATGCAGTGCATGCTGGTGTTGTATGCTCCCCTGCATGCTTCCAATATGGACACTGTGCCTGTATTAGTCTGTATCTGTTCTGTCGCTTTCAGGGCCAGACGTACAGAACATGGGGTGCGTTTGCACAAAGACCTCCGTTGGAATCAAACAGCGCGCAGCTGAAGTCGAGTCGTTCCTTGATTGCAACAGAGACGCTTGTTTTTTGGAGCGTGTGTCCCATCTAGATCTCGTCAGCCACATCAATCGAATGGCGGATGCCAGTAACTACCCACCTGCTCTGCAATGCTCATGAACCTGTGCCCAAAGACAGATAGAAGTACTGGGTCAACTTTTCTGGACGTCACCACCTGAAGTTGACTTGATTCCATTGGTCTCCACGCGGCTTGACTTTGGGACGTCAATTACGACATGTCTAGTGAACACATGGGCACTGCACCCGGGAAGGACGAGTAGGGTCTGAGTGTTGTCGATCATCATGGTAGGTCCCTGACAAGTTAGAAAAGAAACTCGGGGTATGAGACGTTTAGCCATCAACTTACTCCAATCGTAGCCCCGGCATGCATCTTGTCAAGGATGTATACCGGGGACTTCATCCACCCCAATCCAATATTTCCCTGGCTCTGGCGTGGATGACTTGATCTCGCCTCTAACCAAAGCATCCATCTCCGCGAATGGTGTCAGAGTGACACCATCGGCAGAGCTTTCACCTGCCACCCCCTTTCCGCGCACACGAGCACCGTCGACGTGAATGCTCCATCCTTGAGGCAAATAAGAAAACTCGCGCTGAAACTCGCGACGGAAGATGGCCGCGTAATCACCGTCATCTGGTTCCGCAATCATAAGGTCGGTGTCGGTACCATGGAAACGCATGCTGAAATAGGTGGATGTCTTGATGTTTTTGATGGGAATGTTTTGCTGCTCTGAAAGACTGAGCACGACTTTTTGCTTGAGGGCCTCAGCGCGCTCCCGTAACCGTTTCGAAGGTCCGCTGGATGGGTCATCGTCCCCGAACTCTGATGCAGGCACTTGTTGTTCGTCTGTGACTTCAGCAAGAGCCATGCCGTGTGCCGAAAGAATGCTGGAGTACTTGTGGCTAATGACGGAGTCAATGCCAAGTAGCCGGCCCATATCACAAGCATGCTAGCCTCCTGCGCCCCCAAAGACAGCCAGCGATGGGCCGACGGCTCGTAGCCACGGGCCTGTGTCAGCGCACGAATAGGCCGACTCATCGTCTCATTTGCAACATCAATGAAGCCGAGAGCCACCTCTTCTGGTGTCATATCCTGACCTGTCTCGGCCTTAACCTGGCCGGCCAGAGACTGGAAAAGACGCCGACTGGCTTCGAGATCGAGGGGAAGATTCTCCTTCGGACCAAAAATGGACGGGAAATATTCCGGAAGAAGTCGGCCAAGGAGGAGATTTGCATCGGTGACTGCCAGGGGACCTCCTTTTCGGTAACATGCAGGGCCTGGATGGGCGCCAGCACTTTCTGGGCCAACACAGAAAAGGCCATTGCGGATAGTCAGGATTGATCCGCCACCAGCTGCAACAGTGTTAATGTCTAGCTGCGGTGTCTGCAATGTGATACCAGCCGTGGTACTCTCGAAGATGTGCTCAAAGGAGCCTCCGAAGCGAGACACATCAGTGCTTGTGCCGTCCTGGACGACGAGAGCATTAGAACACGAGCAATATGGAAGTTGTTAAGTGTGATATCTCACAATATCAAAGCCAATCACTGCTCGTCCATCATTCTTGTCGTATGAAGTCTTTGCAAATCCGACGTAGCCTCCTGCTGGGCCACTAAGAATTGCTTTGACTCCCGAGAAGCTTCTCCAGCTGGTCAAGCCACCGTCACTCATCATGAAGTCGCAATTGACGCTGGTTTTATCCTCGAGCTGGCGACGGAAACCTTGCCGAAACCCATCAATGTATCTTTCCGTAACTGGGGTCAGGTAAGCGTCAGCCGTTGCACTCAGGCCGGTGCCACGCTCAACGGTGTCGATAAAGTTTCAGTTTCCACTGCCGCCTTGTATGGATTCAAAGAAGATCTCCACATGGTTGACAACCAGTATTCTTGGGTTGGGAGGTAGGTGTTTTCCTCTGGAAGCCTTCGCATTTCGCCAACTGACTTTTCCAAGCATCATCTACTTTGGTGGTCTTCTTTTCCTCATCCCGACATCCATGGCCATGCATCGGTTCCCTCTTGGAAAGGTAATCCACCGTGCAATCGCACCCCAGAGATGACTTCATTCTAACTCTGCATCAGTACTATGCAGCCAATATCTTCCTCTGGGGAGCCATCCAAATGATCATGGCGGCTTGCCATAATTTCGGTGGCATCGCAGGTGAGTGGATTCGACTTCCGTGGCATTTCCTGACTAACAAGGCATAGCCTGCGGATTCCTCCTCGGTGGACTCGAGGCGTGTTCGACGCCTGCCATCACCGTCATGTACGATGCTTTTACTCGGCTACATCCGTCCTCGATTGCTAACATGTCCTAGGTACACCATGTTCTACAAAAAGTCGGAACAGCCTGTCAGAAACACCATCACATTCGGGGCATACTCGTCTGTCATCAATGGTCTGATCGGCTATGGCATTGGATTCATCCCCATAGGATCTGGCTCGCTGCTGAATTAGCGATGGCTTTTTATTGTGCTCGGTGGCGTGACGTGTGTCTTTGCCGTTTTTGTCTTCTTCTACCTGCCTGACAACCCAGGAAACGCTCGCTGGCTGTCCGCTCGTGAGAAGGCCATGGTGGTGCGTCGTGTGAGCGAAAACCAGACCGGTATCGAGAACAAGACGTGGAAGTGGTATCAACTGCGCGAATGTCTGTTGGATTACCGAACGCACCTTTTATTTTTCTACGTCATCGGCGTGACTATTCCAAACGGCGGTCTCAACACTTTCAACGGCCTCGTTATCAAGAATCTCGGATTCACCTCGCACACTACGACGCTGCTCCAGATTCCCACCGGCCTGTTCTCCACACTGCGGCGCTGATTGCTAGCATGCTTGCTGCTCGAACCAAGCGATTCCGCACCTTGATCCTGGCGCTGGTTCTCATCGTGCCAATGCCAACAACCCCCCCGCATACTATGATATTTAACTGACGATTTCGCAGCCACGAGCACCCACAACTCCGGTGCCAGACTGGCTGGCGTGTATCTCATCTACACTTACTATGCAGGCTACATGATTGCCTTGTCCATGTACCAGGCAAACACGGCCGGTCACACGAAAAGTATGTTGTCCTGCCCCTCTGGTGCTTTCTACAACAACTAATGCAAAACAAACAGAGGTCAGCATTTCATTTATCATGTACCTGGCATATGCCGTTGGAAACATCATCGGTAAGCTTCACTTTTCTACGTTTCCTTTGGTCACCTTAACTAATCGGTCATCTTCAGGCCCCCAGACGTTCATAGCCAATCAGGCCCCAGAGTATGTTGGTGGTATCACAGCTATGCTCGTCTGCTACTGTGTATGCATTGGTCTCGCACTTGCTATTGGTGCATCGTACTATCAGGAAAAAAAGGCCCGAAAGGCCACAGGGACTGCAGATGCAGAGGGCACGATTTTCCTGGACATGACGGACAAAGAAAACAAAACGTTTGTGTACCTGCATTGAATGTGTCCAACCTACAGATTGGGCGTGCTGTCGAACTTCCACAAGTATCCTCCTTGCACTAGCTAGAAATATAGACTTGTAACTTTGCCAATGATCTACACAATCAGAGATGTCTAGATAGAACTTAGGGGAGCTTTAGTTTCGGAGAAAGTAAAGACTTGGAAACAAACGAACCAAGAGAGGGAATTTAAATCATAAATAATGACAACATTGCATTTTACTGGTGACAAGAACCACAACTAAAAGAAAATCATGGAAATCGAAAGCTTTTCCAGTGCTCAGCAGCCAGAGAGCACACCTGACCCTGAAATGAGTATCTACTTACATGTCAAATCCCATCTAACCTTTTAACATTCTATTTTTATCCTCTCTAGTCGTCGTAAGTGTCATATTTGTCGTCTGAAACCCAAAATCCTTGGACAGCACCCACAACTCCGACCGCGGCAAGGAACCACCATCCTGGTGCATTCGAACCAAACTTGTCCCCCAGACCAATGAAGTATCCCATGACCGCTGGACCCAGTGCCCGTGCACCGTTGGCTGCAGTCTGGGCCACGCCGTTCACTAAACCCAAAGCCTGAGGAGATGGTGTTGCCGAGTTCAGCAGGATCGAGTTGTCGTTGAAAGAGAAGACAGCGGCAAGGGTTTTCAGGCCAAAGATCACTGCTACCCCAGAAAGACGGACCCACGCCGGGACTGCAGGGAGCATCACCAGGTATGGGAGGACGATGTACAGCACTGGGTAAATCAGTAGACTGGCACGGAGGCACGCCACGCTTCCAAAGTAGGTGTCCACTGGCGGGAACAGTGAGATCATGAGTACGATGGACAGCAGCCCAGATGCGGAAACAAACGTAGCAACAGTTGATGACGAGTAACCAAGCCCGCCAAGGGGGTGGAGGAAATCGTACAACGCCGTCGATCCTCGGTCGTTTTTGACCGGGCTTGTGACCAGGAAAGCAGGTGTGATCTGGTCAAAGCAGACAGAGTGCAAAGCCATGAAACCGTACGAAAGTACAATATGGACGACGTCTGACGTAAAAATGGAAGATGGGCGAAAGGTTGGCCCAGTTTCTGATGGCGACTCCCGTGAGGGTTGCTGAAGGAGAGGCGACGTCTCGTCGGCTTCCTCAGTTGTGGAAGTTTTGTGGTGTTCACGAACAAGACTCTGTTCAATGTCAGTGGGTTTCGCTTTCTCTCTCCGTTCACAGAAACGTACCTCGTTCAAGTAGAAATACGCCACCATCCAACTGGTCAGCAGAAGAACCGCAATCAAGAGGTTCGGCAGTGCAAACGGATAGGCCTTCAGTAGGGCGAATCGTCCGCCGCGACATAGGCCGGATATTTGACTGCATGGTTGTGCGAGATAGCCGCCGATGAAGGGTCCGACGACAGTGCCGATTTGGTATGCGGTTTGGTTCCAGGCAAAGGCGCGCGCCGTGTTCTCGCGCCCGGAGACCATGTCGCCAATCATGGTGCGAGTGATGACAATGTTCCCGCTCAACAAGCCCGCTGTCAACCGGAACACAAACATGGATGTGACGGATGTACTGAAAGAGAACCCTATGGTGCTGAAAAAGACGCCGGCTAGCCCGAACAGCATGACAGGGCGCCGCCCAATGCGGTCACTAAGTCGACCCCATAATATGTTGGTGCCAAACTGGGCGAGGGAGTATGTAGAGAAAAGGAGAGTAACAAGCTTGGTAGCTTCAGCATCGGTCAGGTCAGGTGAAGAGACATGCTTGACCATGGGTAGGAGATAGGTGACGATGGAGTTCACGGCGAGAGGTTCGACGAGACGACACGCCACTGAAAGCTGTTAATGCTGTGAGTCACAATTTGCAGATGCCCAGACGCCACTTACAAAGGAGCTGCAGTTGGCGGAGAGGAAAGGTCTCCTTCTTTTTATGAGTATGCGGACTCATGGTTGCTGGTAAGAGGATATCGGTGGTGGTGAATGCAGGGGGAGGAAACGCGGCGGTGTCATGACTTGGGAAGATCCCGGCTGTGCATTGAAAAAGCGTTGCTGTGCCTTACCCTTCAGATTCAACGACAAGCGAGAGAGCGATGCTCAGTCGCTACAACAGAAACATGACGAAATATGGAAAGGGATTAGCTCCGAAAACACAGCTATCCGAGGGCAACTAAACCCGACGACCGGTGCACGAATTCGGTTAGCGGTGCTAGGCGGTGGTGGAGTCCGGTAGTACCGCATTCCAGTTCGCAGTCAGGGGAGACATCTCCGCCTTGTCTACGACGAGGACGCAGCTCGGGTTCAATGACCTCTTTTAATTCTGCATCTTCTCGGAATTGTAATCCCGAGAGGGAGCACAATATCTTTGTCTAGCTTTTCTGAACTGCCACAGAAGGCATTCCCAAGTGTACCACCAAGGATACAGCACCATCCACAGGCACTCGCGACCTACAACGACTCGTTTTCAAACGTCGACTTTCCTCTGCTAGGTGGCCCATCATGGTTTCCTCCCCTAGACATGTCGACTACATACGACGAGCTCCTCTTTACATACTGTAAGCATATTTATGTTTCTTTTCACGGTTTGCCATCAACTCCAACCCCTAGCCTGGGTTTCTCGGCCCAGACGTCCGTGAAATATGCCCAAGATGTGTCATGTACGACGACTCATCAAACGGGTTCCGCACTATCATCATCCCAATGTCTGCGAACCATCCGTCTGTACTGCATTCCATACTGGCAGTTGCTGCATTCTACCGCCGACTAGAGGGCCCCGCCTACCATGTCCAAGCCCTTGAGCAGAAAGAAAAGGCGTTGATGCACCTTCGCCGAATGTATCCTGACGGGCTCGAACAGCGGCATGAAGAAATGACAGCGACTGCTATCATGCTGTGTGTGTTTGAGATAAAAGACGGCTCTGGGCCGAACTGGGACAAACATTTGAATGGAGGGATATCCATACTTCGTGCAAAGGCAAAGTCGACGAACACGGCACCTAGGCCACGAAACAGCTTTCCACATGACAGCCTAAGTATCTTCGGTCTGTTCACAGACGACGGGCACGACGAAGACGACAGGATCAGGGAGACTTGGACAAGTGGTCTTTCTTGGTGGGCCAACAAGTTCTTTGGCTATCAGTGCGTGAACGGCTCTGCCAATGCTGTTGCTCCAATCGTGATGGACGGCAATATACGTGATACTGATGCCGATGCCGACCACCAGACGTCGCATTTGCTCATGTCGCCAGTCTTTTGGCAAAGCCAGGGCTTGGGTGTGAACGAGATTGATGGGTTCATGGGCTGCTCGAGGGAGCTGATGGCTATTACTTCCAAGATGAGCAGCTTGGCACAGATGCCGCTGTTTCCACACACCTATGTGCCAGTGTCTGCAGCATCGGCACCCCCACCGGCACTCCTATCTACAGCAGCAGCAGCTGTCCAGATCATCGAAAGAAATCTATTTTCGCTCCACCAATGGTCACAGCATGCGCCACCCCGGATGGTATTCTCCGAAACAACAGACCTCTCTGGAATGATTGACACTTGCTTGTCGCCATCGTCCCCGTCGCCACAAGTCGAGGACTCCTCGCCGCCTGTACGAGCGCGTATGCTTGTTTTGACGGCCGAAGCCAGGCGTCAGGCGGCATTCGTTTTCCTCTACACATGTCTCAAGGGGCTTCCAGTCACCCATGCAGCCGTGCAGTCGCGAGTTTCAAAAGCGCTAGCATGTATCTCTGCGGTCTCATTGTTAACGAGTCACACTGACACACCCGTCTGGGGCATGGCGCCTCTCATATGGCCTCTGTTTGTCACTGGTGCTGCAGCCACCGTGGAGAAACATCGGTTTAGAATCCTGGAGACATTTTCACTTTTGCAGCATTCCAAATGTCTTGGCGTATGTTGACCTCGGCATCCCTACCACCGTTGGGTCTTGACTGACTATTATCTTCTCAAACAGAACGCTGCCAGAGCAGAGGCTGCGGTTGTCTTGCTGTGGAAGCAGCATGATATCGCCGTGGCTCGACAAGAATTGCCGTACCTGTCAAAGTTATTTCTACGGTCCAACGATAAGTGGCCATTGTGTCTAGGGTGATAGATCGGGCATACAAAAACTTGTAGCTTAATTCGATTGTTGCACTGTTCTATGAAACTAGCAGTACAGCTCGGTGAATTCATGCCCCCCAAATCTCCCCCAGCGCAACCGCTCAGTGTCCAACCATGGCTTGCTGCTTTGGTGCATACCGATTGCCAGCAGGCTTGGCTTTCTCGACCAACTGCCGCATTTTTGTCTTCTCTTCATCCGTCAACTCAATATCCCGAGATGCCCAGTTCTCCTCAAGTCGCGAAGCCTTGGTTGTTCCGGGGATTGCAATAAACCCCTGGGCAGCCACCCATGCAAGAGCGATCTGGGCAACAGAACACCCACGGGCAACGGCAAGCTTCTTGATCTCATCGACGATTGCCTTGTTGTGATAAAAATTCTTGCCCTGGAACTTTGGGACGGATCGGCGGAAGTCGTCGGGTGCAAAGTCATCAGGCGACTTGTAGTCAAAGTTGTCGACTAGCCAGCCGTGACCGAGTGGGCCGTAGGCCACATATGCGACACCCAGCTCGCGGACAGCATCGATAAGACCGTCGGTCTCGTGCAGGGTTTCGAACGCAGAGTATTCGGCTTGCACTGCATCAATTGGGGCAATCGCGTACGCTTTTCGGAGTGTCGACGCAGAGCATTCGGACAGGCCAATGTACTTGGTCTTGCCGGCGCGGCGGATCTCATCGAGGGCCGGAATGGATTCCGTCAAGGGAGTGTCTAGACTCGCGTCAATAATTGTTTGCTGTGTTGTTTCTCCCGTGCTGCAGACATACTTGGATCAATGCGGTGCAAGTAGTACAGGTCTGGTGTAAAGCCGAGCCGCGCAATAGTACCGTCGATGTATGACTTGATGTGAGCTGCCGAGTTGGTGACGCTTCCGTCGCCGCCATCCAAACAGTTGAACCCGCACTTTGATGCTACTACCAGAACAGATCGTAAGTCTGATCTCTCACTGGCGGTTGACATGGGCTACTTACTAAAAAGCTTGTCGCGGACGTTGTGCTTTTTGACAAAGTCACCAACGAGCTTTTCGTTGATTCCGGCGGCATAAATGACCTGCCCGTTAGTCCACGTCGGAGCTGCGTCAGTAGGTGAAGCCAAGTACTTACCGCGGTGTCCCAGAATGTGCAGCCAAGTTCAATGGCCTTGAGGAGCACGGGCTCAGCTTCTTCGAGACTTAGCTTGTGGCCCAGGCCGAAACTCAGGCCCATGCACCCGAAGCCAGGAGACGGCACCTCGATATCACGGAAAGGGAGAGTTTTGTCCATTATGTAGGGTTACCAGTGGTTGGGGATTAGGGTGTAGTTGATGCTCGATAGATATTGACAGCTTGCTGGGAACGTCTCTCTATCACATACCGTCTCTTATGTACTTACTTTATCAGCCGTCGTCCGTCCAGCCTGGTTTTCAGGGGATGTGGAACGTGTATCAACGACCAACGAACGGCAGGGCTGCGCTAATGCAGCTGGCTGACACGGTTCTTTGGCCTGACCGGTCACACGGCGATAAATCACACAAACGCCCTTTAACACCGTGGTAGGTTGCAATTTATGATCCTGGGCACCATAGCATAACGGGTTAACGCGCACAGTGAATTTCAGAGGGGATGATGGAGGGGACTCGATGAATTCCAGATCGCCAACAACAAATACAGCGAGATATGTTGACATGGGCGGGGTGGCACGGAAGACAACATGCTTGGACTGAAATCCTCCTCCTGTGCTGCCACAAATAAGGTTAACTAAATCAACAGACGCAGATTTAGCCTGCTTTTTTTTTTTGAAGTTTTAAACGCTGACGGTTTTTCTACACGACAATCCTCGGCATCCACCAACGAAGGCTGTGGCAATCAATTGATAAAGCATCGCAGTGAGTCATAACTCCCAACACGCACAAGAAGGATCGATGCTGCTCTCGTGATATTGTTGCGGGAAACGCCGAGCATCACGGATCTCTTGTTTTTGTTTGCTCCCGCCCCCCAAATAACGACGGTGAGCTTTGTTGCTGCCCCAGCAGCACAGGGTAAGGCCTACAGAGTAGAATAAAAGTAATTACCCGGTGCTTGTCTCTTACGGAGGTAAAATCCTTTTTCTGGAGAGGGGATAGGTTGTCAAGTTACGCTTCAGACCAAAGAGCACGTCGATCCTTCGCACAGCACCAGCCAGCAATCAGTACAGCCTTTAATCGAACTTCTGAAGTTCAACACAAATGTCAAATTGACACAGCATTACTCCTTCTTCGAAATACCGAGGCATTATGGACTGGAAATTGGGATTGCACACAGAACGAAAACATGCACCAGAGACTTACAGAAGTGGGAAGTTGTGGGAATTAACTAGAGATATACCAAGCCAAAACTCTTTGCTGCTTTGACAAAAAACAACACAGCAATGTCAGAACAGCGACAATTCATCCACTGCTTAAATATATTTGTGTTTATAGGTAAACTTTACAATAAAAAACTATCCAGTGGCTCGTGTCCATTACAATGTGAATAGAGTAACATTTTCCCTGTCCTCAGCCTCGCGCAGCTTCTTGTTCGCCTTAGTCAACATCCACTTCATCACAGCACACGTGAAGACCGAAAGGGCCGAGAAGGACATCATCAACAGGTTTGCCATGACATAACGTGGGCCATCTTTCGAGGGGAAAAAGTAAGGACTCCAAATATTTCCAAGCTGGCTCAAAAGGTTGATGATTGCCGTGGCGCATGCCCGCTTTTCGGGTGTCTGGTTTAGAGTTGAACTTGCCCAGCTGAAGACCATAGCATTCGACGAAAAGCAGCCGCAGATGTACAGGAAAGCAGCCGCGTACCGGGCAGCGTTGTTGAGTGTCGACACTGATATAATAAAGCCTACACAGGCAACCGCTTGTGGCACGGCAATGTGATAGCCTCGGTCGTTTCGCCGATCACTGGACCATGCGGTAGCAAATGCGGCGACAGTCCCAATAAGATATGGAGGTGCTGTCAATATCAGAGTAAGTGTGTTATTGCCGAGTTTGAATCCCTTGACAATAGTAGGGAAGAAGTTGTTGAATCCGTAGGCGCTGTGGTTGGCAGTGAGCATGAGGACCTGCAGTAACGAGAACAGTTAGCATCATTGCGCCAAACAGCCCCATACCTTGCAATAACTAAACTTACAAACACCCAGGTACGCAGGTCCAAAGCAGCCATGCGAAGGCCATTCCACACGCTGTTGTCAGCATCTGGTAGGGACACACGGTCTCTGTTGATTCGATCCACGGCGACCTTCTGTTCCGCGTCGGTCAAGAGCCACTTCATGGCACCTGATTTCTGGCCCGGGAAGTCGGGCAAAACGAAAAACCCAATAAGAGCGACGACAAAACTCCCAGACCCCTGGTTCCCGTTAGACAAGTACGGAGACAAAATACTCTTGACCATGTTAAGGATACTCTCACCTCAATGATAAAAAGCCACTGCCAGGCAGCAAGACCTCGGGTCCCTTCCATGTTTGAGATGACACCGGCAGCAATAAGGCCAGAAAATGCGGTCGCCAGTAAAACTCCGGAATAGAGAATGGCTGTTCGTAGTGCCAGTTGTTTCCTGGGGTACCAACAGCTGAGAAGGTACATGGCGCCGGGAAAGAACGGGGCTTCGGCGATGCCGAGGAAAAAGCGGATGACGATCAGATGGGTGTACCTTTTTGCAGCAGCTGTGGAAGCAGAGACGATGGACCACATGGCCGTCCAGAACGAAAGATACAACGATGGCCTCGCCCGGGTGAGGAGCATGTTGCTGTTTATGGTTGGTTAGCATGATGGACCCTCCGGGCTTTGCATAAAATCATAGTCTCCTACCTTGGAAGCTGCATGAGCATGTAGGCCACATTCAGAATAGAAACAGCCACATTGAATTGGTTTCCTCTCAGGTCAAGATCGTGCTCGAACGTGCTGAGACGAGCTTGGCTGACAGACAATTAAATCAGTAATATTCCGTCACGGGGATATCACAAAACGTACGCTATGTTATTCCTGTCCAGGTAGTTGAACAGGTAGAATAACCAAACCATGGGGACCAATGTTAGATCCAGTTTTTGGACGAGGCTTTTCTCAACTTTCGTGTACTCTGCCTCGGTCATACCCAGGTCGTTGTGCACAGAGTGACTTTCGACCTTTTCGCAAGTTTGCGACGAGATTTCGACATGATCTTTGATCGACATTGTTGGGTGGTGTAGTGTTTCCAGGGGTAAATGATTCGAGAAGCCCAGAACTAGGGAATGAAAGAATGGAGGAAGCCTACCGAGACAGAAGATCAGGTGAAAACATGAGAGACCAAGAGCAGGCCATTAAATACTTTTTTGGGGCCATTTGCCCAGCACAAGCAATACGCCTTGACACCATGGAGAAAAGCCTTACCCCAGGATTACTGCCCCAGTCTCCGCAAAATCACCCCATGTTGCTGAGAAAGAAACCCAAATCATTGGTCTGGGACGGCTCCGGCGTGCTTCCCCGCAGAAGGACAGCTCCGTCGTCGCGCGGATTCAACATTGCTGTTAGGGGTAAATTGCGTACCCGCGTCCCCAAGAATGTAAATGCCACGTGCCAACTCTGGGTGAAGAGAACGGCAAATGATTTGCACACGATGGAATCTAATAGTAGATCGCTCTATTCTGTATACTAGCAATCCCCGTACAGTACTACCCTGCAGTCAGCATCATTCATGTCTTTGCTGCCCCATCAAGCAAGACCGTCTTCTTGATGTAATTCAGAGCACTCCCCGCACGCCACCATTCGATCTGGTGAGCATGATAGGTGTGATTTAACAGTGCAGTCCATGTGTTTCCCGTCTTGCTTGTAACTTCCATCGTGGCCTTTTCTCCTGGCTTTAAGCCGCCATCATCGACATCAAGGGTGATAGTATCCCCTGGTAGAATTCTACCATAAGTGTCTGGATCGTCAAATGTGAGTGCGAGCATGCCTTGCTTTTTCAAGTTTGTCTCGTGGATCCGGGCGAAGCTTTTTGCAATCACAGCCACGCCGCCCAAAAACCGTGGTTCCAAAGCAGCATGTTCTCGAGAACTCCCCTCCCCATAGTTGCTATCGCCAACAATGCACCACCGAACTCCTCTACGCTTCATCCCCCTCGCAACCTCGTGAATGGGATTGACCTTACCCGTAAAGGGATCACTCGCCTTTCCAATCATGTCAAGTGTTGTCTGATTATCAAGGAATGCGTTCGTGGCACCAAGAAGCATGTTGTGACTGATGTTTTCAAGATGTCCACGATAGTTGTACCAAGGCCCTGCTGGCGAAATATGATCCGTCGTGCACTTGCCGGCAACTTTGACAAGAACCTGAAGGTTCCGAGCCGCACCCTTCTGCCACGGCTCAAAGGGCGCGAGAAGCTGGAGCTTGCTGCTTCGTTCGTCAACGGTGACCTGGAACTGCGACGTATCTCCAAGAACAGGGGCTTGGTATAGGTCGGTTCCTGCAAAGAAATGACTAGGAAGCTCTCTCGCTGACGGAGGTTCGAGGTGAAACTGTGACTTGTGACCTTGCTCGTCCAGGAAGACGACTGGATCTGTGAGGGGATTGAATGTAAGGTCACCCCCGTACGCATAAGCAGTGGCCATTTCGGGAGATGTGACGAAGGAATGTGTTGCTGGGTTGCTGTCGTGCCGGCCGGTGAAATTTCGGTTGAAGCTTGAAACGACAGAGTTTGCCTCGGCCCCGGCAACGTTGACATCCTTTCGGTCCCATTGCCCGACACAAGGTCCACAGGAGTTGCTGAGAATGACAGCCCCGGCTTCCCTGAGGGTTGGCAAGATTCCCACCTTCTCGGCAGTGGCACGGATTTTCTCGCTCCCAGGACTGACCAGGAATGGTACCTTGGCTCGGTGCATACCCGAGTCTTTTGCCTGGTTGACGAGGTGGAACACCTTTTCGAGATCTTCGTAAGAACTGTTGGTACAACTGCCGACCATGCTACAGCTGATATTGGCTGGCCATGAACTCTCCTCGACGTGCTTCTTGAACTGGGAAAGGGGGTGGGACAAGTCTGGTGTGAAGGGTCCATTGATATGTGGTTCGAGGCTGGACAGGTCGATCTCAACAACCTCATCATAGTACGCTTCGCTCCCCGGATCCGCAGTGAGAAGCTGCTCTTTGAAGGAGTTGGCGTACTGTGCAATATCCCCACGCTTGGTGGCCGTGAGATAGCGATTCATCGACATGGAATATGGGAAGATACACGATGTTGATCCGACCTCGGCAGACATGTTGCAGACTGTAGCCATGGCTGTCGCGCTGAGTGTCCCAGTCCCAGGGCCGAAGAATTCAATGACTTTGCCCTTACCCCCAGAGACTGTCAAGATTCCAGCGAGCTTGCAGATGATGTCCTTTGAAGACGCCCACCCAGAAAGTGACCCTGTCAGCTTCACACCCAGCAACCTGGGGCAGGCCAGCTCCCAAGGCATTCCGGCCATTGCGTCGACAGAGTCAGAACCGCCGACGCCAATTCCCATCATGCCCATGCCGCCCGCATTTGGCGTGTGCGAGTCAGTTCCAATCATCAGACCGCCAGGAAAGGCGTAGTTTTCGAAAATAGTCGTGTGGATTATGCCAGCTCCTGCTTTCCAGTACCCGATTCCGTACTTCTTTGCTGCGCTTCCCAAAAAGGCATAAACCTCTTTGTGGTCATTTGAGGCTCGCTGTAGATCCTCTGCAGCACCGTATTCGGCAACAATGAGGTGGTCGCTGTGGATGGAGGTGGGGACGCGCACGCGTGGAAGTCCCGCGCTGATAAACTGCAGGAGGGCCATTGTCGCAGTGGCATCGTGGCAGGCAACGCGGTCCGGCCGGATACGTAGAATGGTTTCTCCTCGCTTGATCGAGTCTAGATTCCAGTCGTCATTGTCGTGTATAAGGTGGCTGTAGAGTACCTTCTCAGAAAGAGTCAATGGCCTTTCACTGGATGCCGTCACACGCCCCAAGGACTCCAGTCGCGATGGGTAATCTAAAACATTGTGCTGAGAAGTTAGTGAGAAGGGCGCACTGCCATGGATGGTCCTGAGAAAGCAGTGCATACTGGTTCTAGCGGGGACAACGGAACACATGGCCGGACCGTAGCCAGGCCCCTCGATAGAGACCTCGTCCTCGCAGCAGACCGCATAGCTCCCAGTGCCAGTGCCATTTTGAATGGTATGTATTTTGTCGAATATTTCGGTAAGCAAAGTGGACGACAAGTCTGGAGAGGTGTTGAATAGTGGCAGCCGTTTGCTTCACTTGCGTGGTCTGTTTTTTAGGGGGGGAAGCTTTCGGCCGGACCCAACCACACATCAGTCACTCAATGCCATCCAGCTAACTAACAGGGATTTGAAAGACTCAATCTATTGGTTGTCTAACTGCCAAAATCTGACGACGGGCCGTCTCCGTGAATAGTTTTGCGGCGAGGAGCTATCCGCGACGACGGAACATGTGCAGCGGGTTGCTCCGTGCAGACGGACCCACTATCACGCCCTACGTTGGCTGGAACTCTCCGCCATCCAACGGGTAGCTCCAGGTGAATTCAGACCTATCAAAGTCGGCAAGAAACATCTCAATCTCGGGCCCAAAGTCCATATGACCTGGCTCCCCGCTTCCTGTGTTGTCCCAGGATATGTCTCCAGGTAAGCGTCCCAGGTTCATTTCCAGGGGTCCCAATGCAGCCGTCTGACCACCGGAATGATCTTCCGCCCCCAGTGTCCCGAGGGTATTCGGGCTTCCGCTGACGTGGATAGTCCCGTCGAGAGCACCCAACTCTACCTGTGTGCGGGAATGGTCTGATGTAGATGCACCCAGTGTCAGACGTGGGATCTTGGACGAGGCGTTCTCGATGTACAACCTCCGCATGGTGAGGTCGGCAACTGGGCCGAGGCTGTTTTGGCCAGTCTTGGCCGACGGCCACCACTCGCCACCAACTGCCAAGAGATTTGAACACGTTCTCAAGTCATTTGACAACGTTGCCGCCGCGGCGCAGTGACGGACGTCCTCCGATGTCCAGAAGGAGTAGATGAGGGTTGCACCGGCTGCGAATATGTTCTGGACTGCCCTCCAGCCATGGTGCAAGGCCTGCATGTCGTGAAGCCGTCGATATGCGTCAAGAATGCTCGAAGCACTGCTGAAGCAAATTTTCAAAGAAGACGATGAAGGCAGCCGTAGTATTTGTGATGGCTGGAAGAGAAGGACCATGGCAGCATGATACTTGATCTTGAGCTTCAGTTTCCAGACTTCCCGCTGCCGAATGCTGAGGCACGGGAACTCAAAGTTGTCTCCCGAAACCTTTTCCCACCACCGGCTCATGTTGCCTCTGATGCGCTCCTGCTGTTCCTCGGGATCTGGTGACACTGGAAACAAGAGAGATCCTCCAGGCAAATGGTAGAGGTGAAGCTTGATCTCCGAAACGATGCGATCAAGCTTATATTGGTAGACGGAGTAGTGTGTTACTGCTGCCACAAATGAGGCTGGTATTTTCATGTCGGCGGGTTCCACGTGCACCGGCAATACTTGTGGAAGTTGGAGATCGAATGTTTCGTCACGGAAACCAAGGGGACGGCCCTGAATGGATGAGATAGACCTTGTCAGTCAGCAATGCACTGCGGAAACCGCTTTGTTGGGGATGGAAATCGACCACCTATCCAAAGAGTATACAGTGAAAAATGTAAACCGCTTAACCTGGTTGGAGACAATGTCCTCGGGCGATGATGGCGGAGGCTGTTCGCGGTGGATTCCAATTTCAACACAGGAGGCCAGGGACAAGTGCAGCAAGCTCCAGAGGCTAACCTCCCCAGGTGTAAGCATACTGTGGCTGATAAGCATCACCATGGCTTGGACCGAGGAGAGAGTTATGTGTGCAAATGCATCTTTGGCGAAATGCATTGCCGCGGTGTAAAACTTGCGAGGCGGGAAGTCGTACACGCGGTTTCGAACTTTGACAATGGCGCCAATATTCAAGACCATGAATATGATGAAGGCAACCTCAGCCAGCGATACACCTCCCCCCCCAAGTTCGCGTGGACACACCCGACGTCCGTTCCAACGAAATGCTTGTGTCGATGCCGGCCAGCCGTTGTAGAAATCCTCGTTCTCTGTGAGTTCTGCCGTGCAGGAATAGACTGCATCTAGGGCACTGAACAGGGCGGCAGTTTCGAGAACAGGGAAGTCGGGATGTACCCATTGGACAAATGTGTGTGTCAGTAGAAGCGCGTCTTTCTTGGGCGGCAGCTCCTACATTGATTGTTTGGTGTCAACTAATGCTCAAGGCCATGGAGTGATCATGTGGCACTCACCCGACCGAGGAACAAATGCATATCCCTGTAGTATTTGCGGTCTGTCTCGTTCCGTGAAAGATCCAAGCGACAATCTTGCCACGTCTGATTGAGGGCTTGTGGAGTTTCTTTGCCTGTCGTATTCGACGTCTCGCGCCTGGCCCCCGGTGATGCAGCGATGAGATTGGCAAAAAGTACCCCCGAGCTGGAGCCCAGGTAATGCTTCTGCGGAGAATCTGAGTTGAGCGAAAGCATCCCCAGGTTCATTGCCACATTCTGCGCATGTTCAGGAAAAGACTCGTCGTTGAATTGCGTGGCCGGGGCATCCGCGGGCCGTTTTCGAGACAGCCGGTGGCTAGCAGGCTGCGATTGGCCGGTACAAGGAGTTGCAGATGCATCGCCATCGTCGTTTCCGGATTCCCGATTGCTGCGTGGTTCAATCTCTGCCGCGCCGTCGACTTGTGGGCCAGTCGTCAAGTCGACATCGGGAGCGTGCTCGCGGACGATCTCCTCGAGCCATCGAATCCTTTCGCGGGCCGCTTGGACAAAACTGCGACAAAATATATGAGAACTTGAATGCACTGGTTGGCATACAAAACGGCGGGTGACCTACTTGCGTGGGATGACAACGTCCGAGTTCTGGCTGTCCACGTCTAAGCAAATCTGGCCCGCCTTGGAACAGTTGCTGCAGGCTGGCACTTGGCCGTCGCACTGTAAAACCAGCCATGTTAAAATTCAACTCGAATATCAGTGTCGATAAGACTGGTCACCTTTATGCGGCGTATTCGGCACCGCTGGCACGCCAGGCGGACCTTTTTGGGAGGAGCGGGTGCTGCCATTTGTGGTGAGAAGTTTGTGTCGATGGAAGAAAACACATCGCTGGGATCCGGTTTGCGGGGAACCAAGTGCTTGCCAGAGACTACGCTTACGGGGTCTCACGCCAGCGTAGCTTGGCTCCAAATATTTTTTGACAAAAAGGCAAATGTTTCTATTCTTCTAGCCAAAGGATCTCATAAAAGATAACACATTCTGGTATATAGAAAAGCTCAGTGCTCCCGAAACCTGTTACAATCAGACAACCGAGTTTTAATAATTGAAGGAGAAGGGGGCTTACGCTCAAGCGTACCAGCCTCGGAGTCGTGCCTTTCCACAGACCGCTCACGCCTGACTCTCGAAGGATGCCACTAAAAGACGCCACTGTTCGTCCCCCCACCGCTGTCTGGGACTGCATCCTAGTCTTGACAACGTCAAAGGGCATTGTCGCATACACAGTAACAACACCGGCCAGAGCACCGGCCACGGGAGCGATAAGAAAGCCTCTTTCAGCCCCTCTCAAAGTTGGCTCGATGAAGTCTGCGACAATGTGGTAGGATGTGAATCGCACAAAAGCATTTGAGCTCTGCTTTAATGTGACGGGCACGAGACCCCGGTAGAATCCGCGTGTTCCTTGCGTGCGTGCTGTGTGCCAGATGGCCTGGCTGGTCGATGCAAACCTGCGGGCTCCCGATCTGTCTTCTACGATCATGGTCTTGATACTCTCCCCAGGCGTGACAACCGTTATGCTCTCAGCCATACCAGCAGCAATACCGGCAACCATGTTCGACAATTTGGTGGGCTTTCCCGTTTGTGCATCCCGAGGGAGCCAACTCCGCGCGCGGTCAAATGTCAGAAATCGCACGCCCGACTTGGCGGCATTGGAGACACAAAATGCCCCTGCACCCGTGTATAAAACCCCAGCGCTGTCGTTTCTTATCACAGCTATCAAGAGCCGAATTGGCGACGCCGAATGCCCAAGTTGTTTTCGTGTCTTGACATACTCTGTCGGGTACTGGGTTGTACGTTTAGCTTTTTCGTTCATGGGGGGGAATGTGCTTCAACTCACGGTTATGAGAGACTCGATGCCACCAGCTGCTGCGCCGGAAACAACTGATTGCAATGGCGTAGGTTCTGCAACTTTGGTCTCCATGGTGGACAAGTGTGCTCGAAATCCAATTGGAAACGTTTATTCATTGTCAGCTACCCTTCCAGGTGCACCTATTTAATTGGACTTCTTTTTCCGTACTTTTTTTTTTCGTTTCTGCGTGTCGCCAGTTATTTGCGGTCTGGAGTCAGTCGGATGGCTCCGGTAAGGGAGTACTCCGCAACCACGGACGGAGAAGACAGTGGACAAGTTTGTGCACAGGTGATTCAAATTGACACCTTCCAGTCTGTTGTGTTTCTTGCTCTTTTACTTTCACCAGCAAATCTTTCATCATGCTAGCAGACAGTTCCGCCGTCAAAGCCCACACAAAAGCGCTTCTGCCGAAAGGGAGCTGGGATACCCATCACCACATATTCGATCGTAAGCCCATATGCTGCCTTGAAGCTTTTGTTCACGCAGACTGACATTTCTAGCACAACGGTATCCGTACGATCCCCACCGGCACCTGACACCACCACCAGCAACCATTGAAGCCTACCAAACCTTTCGCCGGAAACTGGGATTGACAAACTCTGTCCTCACACATGGTCTTTCATATGGGAGCGACTGCAGTTCTTTGGAATACTTTGTGGATCGGCTGGATCCTTGCAGCACGAGAGCAGTCGGGGTAATCGACCCGGAGACAACAACCGACGATGAGATTCAGCATATGCGCAACACCGGGGTCTGTGGGATACGGGTCAACCTGTACCGGTATGGTGCCATGCAGGATGTGAAACTTCAACAAGTTGCACTACTCGCACACCTGAAAAGGATTGCAAAGCTTTCACTTGAGTGGAACTTGACAATGACCCCCATTAACACCGAGGTCTGGGATACTCTTGCTCCATTCATCCGTGAGACAATTGTACCGTACGGAAGGCCACTGATAACGGACCACTTTGCTCTTCTCAAAGCTCCAAGTATGCTTGCGCCCTCACTACAGGGGAATCCGTCGGACCAGCCTGGATACGCTTCTGTTATGCAGCTTGTCCGCGATGGCCACCTGTTTGTCAAACTGAGTGCTCCGTACCGAGTTAGTGAGAAAAGCCACAGCTATGAGGATTTGGAGTTCCTCGTCCGCGCATTTGTCAATGCAAACAAACATCAGGTCATTTGGGGGAGCGATTGGCCTCACACACCGCGAATGAAAGTGAGAGGCCGAGAAGAAGCGCTGAGGGTTACGCCGTTTCTAGAGGTGGACGACGAGGCATGGTTGCAAAGTCTTCGGTCCTGGCTGTCGGATGAAGAATGGGACTTGGTGATGGTACAGAATCCAGAGAAGTTGTTCAAGTCATAAATTCAGAGAAGTTGTTCAAGTCATAAATTGTACCTGGTCTTTTTAGAAACACAATTGAAAGTAATTCGGGGATGCTGCGACGACTCTTTGAAGGCGGGCTACAACCTCTTTTCAACCTCCCAATTCTATAACGATGCATCCATCAATCAAAGGTTTTCTCGTAACTCACCGAGCCATGCATTCTGCTGCAGGTACTCCGATGTGGATCTGGATATTGCTCAGAACTAGTGCTGTGAGAGGTAAGGGCCTGTGCTCTGGGCTATTAGACTGTCATAGGGATGGGCGCATGCGAAATTTGCTTATGGTTGTTTTGTCCATTGTACATGCATTGCTCTATGGCCCGCCCTTTGTCTGTATCGTTACTGCCTCGGTTTTCCTGAAGTGCTTCAGGTTACGTAATGTGATGGGTGCTGCCAACAACATAGCAAAGAACATTTGCGTGTATATCTGTGAAGGGGCGTCCTCTGCATGATCATCTTGAGTTAATCCAACAAGACGATAGCAGTTATACAATCGATCCACAGAATCAAGAGGTGCGACCCGCCCTTTGGCAGAATTACACCATCGGTGCAGTCAATACTCAGCGGATCAGGCCAAGCAGTAATTTCAGTCACCAACCATAAACAACTACTCGTACACTTTCTCCAACCTGGCCAAACACGATTGGCTACTGATGGTCAAAGGCAGGGGACAGATGCTGTACGTGGCAGCAGGGACAACCCGATGAAGGGTGCCACATACGAGTAAATGTGTCAGGACTTGCAGTAGCGTCGACGGCTGTATTGACACCAACTGAATACCTATTACCAGACACTCCCTTGTCAGACATGCAAATTGCCAGCCGACCACTTGGTTTGGAGACGGCCTGAATATGCTGAGGCCTCCTTGATACTTGAGAGCGCGAAATTGTTCGTCATGTCCCGAAGGAACGAGGCAGAGCGTGCAACACTTGCAATAGGTTGGGGAGTCTGCCCATGGCGACAGCATCATCTCTCAGAAAAACCGGATTCCTGCAGTCGCACCTCCGGATTCTGTCGATAGATACATGCCCATTTCAGTATAGCTTGTTTCCGCCTGGTGCATAGTGACCCCTCTCCCTGAATTTCCATCCCGTAATGCAGACACGTGTTTCCGTATGTCATTTCTTGCGAGAGCTTTTCCAATGCATGACACTAAACGTGAGGATTCCAATAACACTCGGTATCTCTATTTTAGTCAAACCGCAAAACAAGGAACGATGCAACCCCTTCAGAATCACAAAATAACCCTAGTCTCTGTACAAGGAAAACTTGGGATGAGTCCTGTCTCGCCTGCTTCCGTCCTAGGTGGAGCCGTCGATCCTGATAAGACCTTCCTTAACCGGTTGAAACAAGAGCCAAAACAAACTAGTTTGTGCAGCCACATGGGGGTGCAACGGGATCCTCGTGTTTGTTTTAATGGTTGGGGGCCATTATCTGGACGGCAACCAGTTTCCAAGGAAGTATTTCCCTGTAAGGCAAAAGGGACCACAAAAAACACGGTAGTACCCCGATAGCCGAGGTATGGGCCGCCTGCGTGCATTTTTTAATTAAAGGAACTTGAAGGAACAGGAACGGCGACTTGTAACGCAATCCCTCGAGCAGCCAGACGAAAAAATGCCTAACCATGCAAAGAGCCGGTCTCGAAACAAGAAATGATCGACTGTCATATCTGGACACATTCAGAATGTCGTGTCGTTGAGAAACGAGACTCGCCGCATCAATAGTTGGCAAGTTGGCAGAGCTGAAAGCATGGATGTCTCTCGGGATGGACAAGGCAGAATTAACTTTAAAAAGGTTTCAAGTATAAAAAGGGCTTGTTGATCCAACGTTTCTTACCATCCACCCACACATCCCCATTCTTTTAACTCTAAATAATTCCACCGAGATCACGCCGAAACCATGAAGTCTATTCTCATTGCAACCGTTGGCCTTGCTGCCAGTGTTCGTGCGACCGTCCAGGGTTTCGATATTTCCAACTACCAGACCAGTGTGGACTTTGCCGGCGCCTACGGATCGGGCGCCCGTTTTGTCATTATCAAGGTGGGTGCTATTATGGGATTGAAGTACGGGAACAGGTTAGGGTTAGGTTAGGGTTAGGGTTAGGGTTAGGGTTAGGGTTAGGGTTAGGGTTAGGGTTAGGGTTAGGGT